>JAVLUX010000008.1:45034418-46280252 GCA_032164185.1 Moxostoma hubbsi
ACACTGAGACACTTAAAATGATACCAAACATGTATTGTTACTTTTTTGTACACACTTGACATTGTATAGCTTTTTAGTGAGTTCTAAGTGAGGAGGAGAGGGGGGAGTAGGGGGAGATAATCAGACGGTAGAAGGGAGGTGCGAGCTACCCTGCTGGCTGCGTCTCGGATGTTGCTGTTACATGTGCAAGAGAGAGTTCAAATGTTGATTCTCATGAGAGCCTTTTGTTCTCCTGAGGAGTATCCCAGACTCACTGGCACCTTACAGGCGGGACTCGCGGCAAACCCTAAGAAGTGTGCAATTGGATTGGTGGAAGTGTGGTATCTGGGCTTCCTCTTGGGTCATGAACAGGTGCGGCCCCAAATTGTTTAGACTGCAGCGATTGCAACCTGCCTGATACCATTTTGATAATGATTTGCCAACATTAAAATAAATAAATAAATATATATATATATATATATATATATATATATATATATATATATATATATATATATATATATATATACAGGTGCTGGTCATATAATTAGAATATCATCAAAAAGTTGATTTATTTCAGTAATTCCATTCAAACAGTGAAACTTGTATAATGTATACATTCATTCCATACAGACTGATATATTTCAAGTGTTCATTCCTTTTAATTTTGATGATTATAACTGACAACTAATGAAAACCCCAAAATCAGTATCTCAGAAAAATAGAATATTGTGAAAAGGTTCAATATTGAATACACCTGGTGCCACACCAGCTAATTAACTCAAAACACCTGCAAAGGCCTTTAAATGGTCTCTCAGTCTAGTTCTGTAGGCTACACAATCATGGGGAAGACTTCTGACTTGACAGCTGTCCAAAAGACGACCATTGACATCTTGCACAAGGAGGGCAAGACACAAAAGGTCATTGCTAAAGAGGCTGGCTGTTCACAGAGCTCTGTGTCCAAGCACATTAATAGAGAGGCGAAGGGAAGAAAAAGGTGTGGTAGAAAAAGGTGTACAAGCAATAGGGATAACCGCACCCTGGAGAGGATTGTGAAACAAAACCTATTCAAAAATGTGGGGGAGAATAACAAAGAGTGGACTGCAGCTGGAGTCAGTGCTTCAAGAACCACCACGCACAAACGTATGCAAGACATGGGTTTCAGCTGTCGCATTCCTTGTGTCAAGCCACTCTTGAACAAGACACAGCGTCAGAAGCGTCTCACCTGGGCTGAAGACAAAAAGGACTGGACTGCTGCTGAGTGGTCCAAAGTTATGTTCTCTGATGAAAGTACATTTTGCATTTCCTTTGGAAATCAAGGTCCCAGAGTCTGGAGGAAGAGAGGAGAGGCACAGAATCCACGTTGCTTGAAGTCCAGTGTAAAGTTTCCACAGTCAGTGATGGTTTGGGGTGCCATGTCATCTGCTGGTGTTGGTCCACTGTGTTTTCTGAGGTCCAAGGTCAACGCAGCCGTCTACCAGGAAGTTTTAGAGCACTCATGCTTCCTGCTGCTGACCAATTTTATGGAGATGCAGATTTCATTTTTCAACAGGACTTGGCACCTGCACACAGTGCCAAAGCTACCAGTACCTGGTTTAAGGACCATGGTATCCCTGTTCTTAATTGGCCAGCAAACTCGCCTGACCTTAACCCTATAGAAAATCTATGGGGTATTGTGAAGAGGAAGATGCGATACGCCAGACCCAACAATGCAGAAGAGCTGAAGGTCACTATCAGAGCAACCTGGGCTCTCAAAACACCTGAGCAGTGCCACAGACTGATCGACTCCATGCCACGCCGCATTGCTGCAGTAATTCAGGCAAAAGGAGCACCAACTAAGTATTGAGTGCTGTACATGCTCATACTTTTCATGTTCATACTTTACAGTTGGCCAACATTTCTAAAAATCCTTTTTTTTTGTATTGGTCTTAAGTAATATTCTAATTTTTGGAGATACTGAATTTGGGATTTTCATTGGTTGTCAGTTTTAATCATCACAATTAAATGAATTAAACATTTGAAATATATCAGTCTGTGTGTAATGAATGAATATAATATCCAAGTTTCACTTTTTGAATGGAATTACTGAAATAAATCAACTTTTTGATGATATTCTAATTATATGACCAGCACCTGTATATATATATATATATATATATATATATATATATATATATATATATATATATATATATATATATATAAAATTTTATTTTTTTTGTATTTTTTATTTTTTTGCATAATAACAAATAAGTAATAAAATGTATATCTCCAGAGTACCAAGACATTGTCTTATGAACACATTCTAAATGTTCCTATGCTTCGCATATAGAACCAGCAGTCTGGACTAAACGTCACCACCATTGTTAAGTGTACCCATGGAAAATGCATGCATATCCCATGTTATTCTGCTAATAAAGTCCTGTAGGCCTATCACCTTTGTAACTGTTGAAATAATCCATTTTAAAGAAATATTAACACAAAGTTAGGTCTAAATGCAAATAAAAAGTACAGAAAATTGTACTGTGGGGGGCAGTGCTGCAAAACTAATGTATATTAATTATGTTATGCAGAGTAAAAGATTCTTTTGAATTACCTGTTTTGATCAACAGTCATACTTAATGATAAATTCAAGCAACCAAATAATTATGTCACATAATATGGTAATTTCATTTCTACATCTGCAACTATGATCTTGTGGTAACTTTTTGCCTTTAGTTTTTAGAGGTTTTGGATTCAAATTCACCCAAATATAACTTTTTATTTTACTAAAAAAAGATTGCATCAGTACGTCAATGGATGAGTGTTATACTTTAAAAATAAAATACAAAAAATTATCTGGGGAGACATGAGTAGAGGAAACAATGACAGATTTATTGACAGTTCTGTATATGAAAAACAGCTAACTCCATTCAGACAGCAACAACCACAAACTCTCTGCTCCAGCAGCGGGAACCCAGAAAAATGTCATTATGTGCATGAGCGCCCATGAACGAGATGACTCAGCTCACGAACAACCTTCTCCCATAGCACAACCCAGCCATGAAACACTTATATAGTGTAAACACTGTGGCTCTGTCAAAAACATTGTTCTGTATGTTGGAGCATCCCGACCAACCCAGTGTTGCAAGACATGGTGTGAGTTTGGGGTTGTCTTTTTGTGGCAGTGGCATATGGGGGTATGACAAACCGTACTGCCATTTAATCACAGGATATACAGTACATTATAAATATATCAAATAGAGTGGTGCTTATGTCTACAAATTCAGAATTTTTCACATTTCGCAAATGTGAAAATATGAAGGAAGTTATCATATTTTTATAGTTGTTGACAGAGGTCTAAACCCTTCACCAGTGACAGACTCAAATATGTTTACATTTATAAGGCATTTCTTATTGGAGTTTCTAAAATTATGGACTGGTTCCCGGGGCACGTTAACACAAATGTGGTCATGCAATTTCACCATTATATAAATGCCATCCATGTGTGGTAAGAGATTAGACCAGTAATATTTGTCAATCAGTGTCACAAAAATGTCTCAAAGTTATCATCACTATACCAAATGTGCATTCATATACATGTTTGAAGCAGACTATAAAAGCAAATAAAGAAACTAAAGGTAACTTTACACCACTAGTCCAATCAAATATGAAATGACATGTATTTGTGCATTTTGATGCGTTTGTTGGACAAAACCCTTTCAAAGACATTGCAACACATGGTTATATTACACTCTGAGTGATAATTCAAATAATAATTGAAATAAATGTGTTTGTGTTGGTTAGATTTGAGAAACAAAGTAAAAAAAAAAAAACATGCAAACATACAAAGATACATCTTTAGATTTGACGTAGAATCCTTTGCTGTTGACAGGATATTAACTTTTGGATGGCAGAGTTCACATTGCACAGTGATGTTTTTGCCCCGTGTCTCCTTAAAAATTTAATTATCTCTATAGATCCAGTGGTTAAATGCTGGGGTAGACTGCTCCATCTTCACCTGGCTGGTTTGTATTGAGTATCTGTTCTGAGTGCAATACACACAACCCTCCCCCTCTTCTGAAAACACTCAAAGACTTACCGAACGTATATCAGTGTTGTGCTGATTTAGAATGAAAAATGAATGAGACTGAAAAAAGAGAATGATTAAGATGATCAATAAATTATCAAAAATGTAATGTATGTACTTACATAATCAGATTACATGTAATCTGTTACTATCCAGCGCTGATATTATATATATATATATATATATATATATATATATATATACACACACACACACACACACACACAGTACTGTGCAAAAGTTTTAGGCACTTGTGAAAAATGTTGCATTGTGAGGATGTCTTCAAAACTAATGACATAAATTGTATTCATTTATCACAGCAGTCATACAAAGTCTTGTAAACATAAAAAAGCTAACTCAATATTCGTTGTGACCACCTTTGCCTTTAAAACAGCACCAGTTCTCCTAGAGACACCTGGACACAGTTTTTCTTGGCTGTTGGCAGATAGGATGTTCTAAGCTCCTTGGAGAATTTTTCCACAGTTCTTCTATCTATTTCGGCTGTCTCAATTGCTTCTGTCTCTTCATGCAATGCAATCTCAGACTGACAGGATGTTTAGTGGGGGGCTTTGTGGGCGCCATGACATCTGTTGCAGGGCTCCCTGTTCTTCTATTTTAATCTTTTCTATTTGCAAAAGTAATGTTTGGGAGTCTAAGGGTGCTTTCACACTGGCAGTTTAGTTCGAAACAAAGCATGGTTTGCATGAACTATTGGTAATGTGAAAGCTGTCATGTGGACCTGGGTGTGCACTGTGGTACCAAACCAGAGACTACCTGTAGGAGGTGGTCTGAGTTCGGTTGCAAAAGAACTGTGGCGTGATTCAAGTGAATGTGAAAGCAACTCGACTCGAGTGCTAACTCAATCAAGAAGTAAAGTAACCTGCACATGCGTTTTAGCCGATGACAACATTATTAGTTTCGACAACACACGAGAATCCACACATTCCTGAAAGTCCCCAAATATGACACCACAATGGCATACTATACACATACACATACACATACATATCTATACACCTTATAAATACTATTGTAACACAGATAATTTTCGTGGGCAAGGAAGAGGCGAGAAACCGGCTTGACATATAAACTAAAGGTTTAATGTAAAACTCAAAAGACAAACACATAAGACAACGGACATGTCCGTGAACGATCTCTCTCTCTCCCGCATCGCCGTCTGCGAGTGGCCTTTATCCCTCTTGACGGCTTAATTAGCCTAATATGGGACCGGGTGTGCGTAATCACACCCCGGTCCCGCCCTCCACCGTGCCACAATTATATATAGATACTATAATAGGTTATAAATATAGGGTATAATAGGAGATGACAGTGGCGATAACTTCACCTTGGACACGAGCGTGAGTATGCGTGCAGTGTAAACAATGTTGCAAATTAATTCCTTGCAATGAGCTGTCTCAAAAAACGCTGTTTGCGAGCAGCAGCAAGCCACCTTCCCCTGGACATCTGATGAGTTACGCCATGAAGCACACATATATGCTGTTGTTGTTCACTCTGCTGTGCATAATGTATGATGTGAATATTGTGTTCACCATGTGTGTTTGTGATGACGCAAGATGAATGCAAATGGACCAGGGATCGATAGAATCAATTGAGTGTGAAACCAGACCAACGCTGTGGGGGGTACCGGGAACAATCGCACACTGAATAAGACCGCAGCAAACGTGCCCAGTGTGAAAGCCCCCTAACATTTATATTTCCTATTGACACTTCACTTAAGTTGAAGATCTTAAGACAAATGCTTTTGTGAAACATCTTTTGCACAGTACTATATATATATATATATATATATATATATTGTAAAAAAAAATCAGAACTTCTTAAACTACTCAAAGGCTTCACATCCAAAAATCCTCCACGTGCCGCAATGATAGCTTTGCAGATCCTTAACATTCAGGCTGTCAGTTTGTTCAGATACTCAGGTGACATTTTACCCCACACTTCCTGTAGCACTTGCCGTAGATGTGGCTGTCTTGTCGGGCACTTCTCATGCACCTTACAGTCTAGCTGATCCCACAAAATCTCAGTGGAGTTAAGATCCATAACACTCTTTTCCAATTATCTGTTGTCAAATGCCTGTGATTCTTTGCCCACTCTAACCTTTTCTTTCTGTTTTTCGGTTTCAAAAGTGGCTTTTTCTGTGCAATTCTTCCCATAAGGCCTGTACCCGAGTCTTCTCTTTACTGTTGTACATGAAACTGGTGTTGAGCGGGTAGAATTCAATGAAGCTGTCAACTGAGGACATGTGAGGCATCTATTTCTCAAACTAGAGACTCTGATGTACTTATCCTCTTGTTTAGTTGTACATCTGGTCTTCCACATCTCTTTCTGTCCTTGTTAGAGCCAGTTGTACTTTGAAGAATGTACAGAAAAGTTATTTTCCTATTTAAATTTTAAATAGGTTTAGTGTTTGGGGAAAGGGGTTCAATTTGATGGTTAGATTTAGGCCTTGTCTAGGGGTGGAAAAATAACATGAGTTAGTGTCAGGGTTGTATGTGTATTTTTTCATGTCTTTTACTTTGATACATTTGTTACTTGTCATGCTTGTTCCTGTTTCCTTGTCTTGTGTTTCCAATGTTCTTGTGTATTGTCCCCATGTTTCATTGGGTTGTTTTCTTGTTATCATTGCCATGTGTTCTCCCAAGTCCAATTATTTAGCCCTCTTGTTTACCATTGTCGAGTATTGTGAATGTATCATTGTTGGTGTACAGCTTTTCAAGTCAAGTGGTTTATGTTTGTTCTCACGTTTGGATTCATATTTTGGAATACACCTTGTAAATAAACTGCACTTGAGTTTGTCGCACTTCATCGCCATAGTCTCTTTGTTTGCCTTGTTGCCATCATATGTTACAGTTAGTTACACTTTTATTTGTATGATTTTTCCATCTTGGGTTGAGCATAATCAGTTAAGAATACTGAGAATACAGAATACAGAGAATAATGACTTATAGTTGTGGAGCATTTCAGCACCATGGACAGTTTATGTGTACAGCTGTCCAATATAAGCAAACTTTATGATTCTTGATTGATTAATTTGCCAGAAACTACGTGCATGGACTGCCAGTTACACCCCCATTCATCTCTCTCTGGGCTGGACTGTGTGCAGATGTTCTCTGATGAGAGCAGATTTGTTCTCTTCTCCCCATGTTCACAACATCGGATGACTGCGCTGTCACTGGCTGCCTCCTCTGCACTAGCTCACTCTGATTTGTTGGCAGCAGTCTCTGTCGACACTGATGCACTTCGTACAGCTTTGAAAAGCATTCTAACGGCATGACAGTCTACAACTGATGTTATACTGTTAGTCAATTAAGCAACAAATCTAATCAAATTGCTGTGAAATGTAAAGAAGAAACACATTATCAAATCTAAGAAAACCTGATGTTTCTGAAAACAACTGAAGTTTTACTCATATTGACAATACAAAAATAAGATGCAGCATTATTCAGGATGTTTGAAAGTGAGTGCTGAGTAATTCTGACGATTCTGTCTTCTCTAACAGTGATGTGTTACAGACTTGCGTCAGAGCATATGTTAAAACAGCAGCATCCATCAGCAACAGAAACAACCATCTGGCTTTGAAAACCACCTTTGGCCTTTTGAAACAGTTTGTGAGGAGAGTTGAGATCAACCGAGAGAATTGGCAGAATTGTTTAGCAGTTTAGTTTCACCTTTCTGTTGGGTGCTTCTTAAAGAAAGAAGTGTAGGCTATGTTTAAACGGATTCACTGCTGTGTGCGCTTGCTGGTTTTCTGCACCTTGTCACCATATTAAAAAAATGGTGTTTAGTGTACACACTGAAAACCCTAATAAGTTGACTCAACTGACTGAGTAAACTCATTCCCTCAATTGAATTAGAGTAATGGCATCTCCATAACTTGTGTAATTAAGTTCATTTATGAACTTGGCATTAATATAGAATGGACTAGACTATTTAATTTAAGGTAACTAGATGCAAGTAGACTTCACTCAGATTTCCTATTTAAATGTTGTTGTTTCAACTTAAAGGGATAGTTTACCCAAAAATGAAAATTCTCTCATCATTTACTCACCCTTATGCCATCCCAGATGTGTATGGCTTTATTTCTTCAGCAGAATGCAAACAAAGATTTTTAGAAGAATATTTCAGCTCTGTTGGTACAATACAAGTGAATGGTGGCCAGCATTTAGAAGGTCCAAAAAGGGCATAAAGGCAGCAAAAAACTATCTATAAAAATATCTATATCCCCTGTATATAGTTAAAGAGAGGACTTCAGAGCTTGTATTACTGCTGGTGTGGCATTGCCTGCTGCATGTGTGCTGTTTTTCCTGGGTTTTATGCATCACCACCTGTCTCTAAAATATGTGCATTGTGATATTTTTATTTTGTAATTTATATTTAATATTTAAATTAGTATTTTATTCTTAAGAGTCCTATAAAAAAAACAAAAAACAGATAGGATAGCTTCCAAATTTTGATAGAAATCAAATTCAAATAGGAATCCTTAAAGAATAATGAATCCACAATCCTAATATTTTCTAGATATAATTTTCTATATGCCAATAGGCCTGAATATGTTTATGTGCTTTTAAAAAACGGTTGTGCCCAGATGTCGTGGTCCTGATGAAGTAATACAGATGTTTCACAGAGCACAAGCAATCGCGTGATTATCCCGCAGTGGTCCAGCTCAATTCACACATTAATCACAATACAAATGAGAGAGAGAGAGAGAGAGAGAGAGAGAGAGAGAGAGAGAGAGAGAGAGAGAGAGAGAGAGAGAGATATCATGTGCATTTTGAAAAAATCATCAAAAAGGAAACCAAAAAAGTGATTTGACAGTGAATGTAAAAGTATTAGAACAACAGTACAAAATCTTTCAAATCAAAAACACAGAGATCCTGACAATCAAGAACTCCACCATTAATATCATGAAGCTCTTAAAGTGTACAAATAAACTCTAAGAGCAAAAAAGGAAGAGCATACAGAAGAATTATTTCAAGCAATGGATGGGTAAATAAATACCATAACTTCTGGAACAATTGGAACACACACTATAGACCCCAACAGGAAGAATTGGCCATTCAATATGGGAAAATATGGAGGACACAATTTGAAAATCTGTACAAAATAACTGAAACAAATTCTGCTCAAAATGAAATAAAAACCAAATTAGAAAAAATTAAAGACAATCAGAACCCCCTGGATTTCCCAATCACAGTAAATGAGCTAACAGATAGACTACATGCGTTAAAACCCAACAAGGCATGTGGCATTGATGGAATATTAAAGAAAATGATCAAATACACCAATGACAAATTCAAAAGCACAATAATACAATTATTCAACATTGTTTTGAGTGTAGGGTATTTTCCTGACATTTGGAATCAAGGCTTAATTACACCCATCTTTAAACAAGGAGATACATTTGAGCCAAACAATTACAGAGACATTTGTGTCAATAGCAACCTGGGGAAAATATTCTGTTCGATTATTAATATAAGATTGTAGAACTTTCTTCAAACCCAGAAAATCCTGGAGAAAAGCCAAATTGGATTTCTGACCAAACACAGAACATCTGACCACATTTACACCCTCCACACGATTATTGAGGAACACGTACACCAAAACAAAACCAAAGTCTTTGCTTGCTTTTCCGACTTTGAGAAGGCTTTTGATTCAATCACAAAGGACTCTTCCTAAAACTACTGGCAAATGGGATTGGAGGAAAAACATTTGATTTAATTAGAATTTCTCTCAGCAACGAGGATTCAGACAAGGTTGCCCATTGAGCCCCGCTCTATTTAACATTTATATAAATGAATTAGCCAACGCAAGTCAAACGTGGGCTGTTAACATTAACCTAGCAAAAACTAAAATAATGATATTTCGAAATAAATCCAGGTATTGGGAAAATAAATACACCTTCACAGCAGGCAACCAAGTCCTCCAACACACCCATGAATACACTTATCTGGGACTAAAACTAAGTTCAGGAAACTTTAATCTGGCTGTGAATGAACTGAAAGCAAAAGCAATGAGGGTCTTCTACATGATTAAAAATACAATTCAATATGAAATTTCAATTAAAACCTGGCTAAAAATCCTTAAAAGCAATAATCGAACCAATTGCTCTGTATGGCAGTAAGAAAATCCCAAGATTTTACAAAATGTGAAAAAGAAGAAATCGAAACTCTGCATACCCAAATATCTAAAAGCATCCTAAAAGTAAACAGAGCGACACCAAACAACTCGTGCAGAGCTGAATTAGGACAATACACCTTTCTAATCAATATCCAAAAAAAAGAGCTCTGAAATTCTACAAACACCTAAAATGCAGTGAGCCGAGCTCATACCAGGCTGAAGCCCTGCAGTGCCCTACATCCAAACCAACACAGCATAATCTGGCCCAAACAAATTATACAATTACGAAAACAAAATTGCATTGCCTATTGGAGAGATGCCACTAAATCACAAAAGAAGATGGAACTCTATTTACACCTGAAAAGAGATTACACACCGCAGAATACCTGAGCTTTGTGAAAGAGCATAAAGTGAGAAAGACACTAAGCAAATACATTCTGAGTGATCACAGTCTGGCTATAGAGAGAGGACGACACAGACAGAGATGGCAGCCATGAGAGCAGAGACTGTGTTCACTGTCTCTGAGAGAGGTGGAGACAGAAGAACACTTCCTGCTGCACTGTGATCACTATCACAACATCTGATCTGTCTACTTTACACAATTACAACAAATAGAACCAAATTTAGAAAAATTAAGACATATTTTGGGAGAAACCTCCAGCTTCATCACAACAGCAGCAAAATATGTAGCAGCTTGCCACAAACCAAGAGAGCCAGCCAGCGGACAAAACTAAAGTCAGAAATATTCTTACATCTTAACATTTTTTTTTTCTCAATAATTTTCTTGTTAAAAAAAAAATATGTATTTATTGATTGATTGATATTTTCTTTATGTAATATATAATCATTATTTTGTTCATCGCTCATGTAATGGCCAATGCTTTGGCAATACTGCATGCCCATTTGAATTTGAGATAGAGAGAGAGAGAGAGAGAGAGAGAGAGAGAGAGAGAATTTCATTGGATTCTGTCCTACAGAGCGGATTCATAATTCCCTCCACTCATTCATCGATGGCATTTCTTCGTTAACGCTTTTACTATGCGCTGCATCGACAGTGCTACAGTAGCACAATAGTACAACCTGATGATTGAATATGGGCACTGCGGAGCTGATAAACTGTTTTTTGATCGCGCGCGGTGATCACCATGGCAATAATCACGCGTCAGAGCAACAACGAGACGTTTGCTGCCTTGTGGAGAACGCGTGAGTGCGCGCTGTGTGTCAGATAGTGGCCATCCCTAGATAGAGTGTGTATATGTGTTTGTATGTGTGGTTTTGTGTCAGTACGCCTTTATACTTACAGAAATGGCGAGGCGCGAGTGAACACAAGTGTTCGCGTCTGCGCGCGTCTCTGCAGTCGCGTTTGCGGTCTGCTCCGGGCTTCAGTGTCATTAGGTGAAGCGGTACCGGCTGTTGCGTATCCTGTTGGTTGAAATCCAGTGTACATGGGAGGTTCCGCGTAGTGAGGTCCCCCCGCCTTGCAAAGAAAGGGACTACTCCGATTCTGCAGAGGAATGCCTCAACACGGAGGAAAGCATCTTAAAGTTGCGTCGATCCGGGTATTGGAGAAGTGCAGCGGGCGACTGCATAGGCTGACTTTGCACGCAACAGATTTGGGCCTGGATCGCGGCCAGTCGTGACTTTTGCCTGGCGACACAAACACGCGCCCTATCGCGTGAAACTTGCGTTTGGACGCGTGCCTTACGCGCAACAGCTGCATGTTGTGCCAGCAGATCCAAGACCTGACTTGAGTGTCTGTCTGTCTGTCTGTCTGTCTAGCTAGCTAGCTATCTGACTCCTTCAGCATCTTCATTGTTACTTGAGAAACATCACAAACATCAAAAGAGACTCAATCTGATAAACTCCAACACACAGTGGCAGGAGGTGTGTTAAGCACTGGTCAGGATGCAGGTCTCATTTGCTTGTACAGAGCACAACTTGAAGAGCCGCAGCGAGGACCGCCTGTGTGGCCTGCGAACTGCCCCTCCACCAGGGGGCAGCAGCGGTGGAGGAGGAGAAAGAGGGAGCGGACAGGGAGGAAATGGCAACCATGCAACTCAGAGCTCTGTCAAGTTGGGGTCCCGCCCCCTGCCTCATGGCCACGCCCACATGAAGGAGGCTATTGGACGTCACAGTAACATGAAATACAGGTAAGGAGATAAGAAGGAAGGGGATGGCTAGACAGATGGAGCAGTGTGCGCGTATCTGTGTGGGTGAATCTCACGAAAACATGTCTAGAGCTGTGGCCCAAATGACCTATGCACTCAGCCACGTAGTGTACGCATTTTCAAAGTGTTGTATCATCCAAAATGGAACACTAACATTTAACAACTGACAGAAGTGACGTTTCAAACATATGCAATGTGTTGCCACTTGCTTTAGTGTGTTAGCATCCTCATGCATCAACACTGCACTCGTGCATCATAATCCATGTCTTCTGAAGGCATATGATCACTTTGTGTGTTGAACTTCATACTCACGTAATTATTTCACAGTATTCTCTCCTTCAGCCTAAAGGTATGTTATATTTTTTTAAATGTTAAAATACTAAAATATTGGTAACCATTTGTAAGCAGACTTTCTTTTTGAAGTTTGAACAACGTGACTCTGTGGCCGTTTTTGCATTTGTCTGTTTGAGCATTCCGAAATGTCAACTTCTGGCTCAGCCGGTGGCGTTGGTTTGGGGGAGAACTATCTGTTTGGGTGAACAATGGGGGACGGGGGCCGGGGTGGTAGGAGTGTTTAGGAAGCCTGTTTGGAAACAATCATTATTTTTGTACTTGCATTAATTGGCTAGTGGTGCAGCAATTACACAGCACTTTTATATGTGTGTGTTATCTGGATGTCAGGTTTATTCTGCAGACTGAGGTTACACAACACACACAAGTGCTCACATATTTCACAGTTAGATATTCCCTGTTGTCTATTGGTCTTTAAAGGTCATATTCCCTGTCAGAAGAATGCTATTCTTAGAACTTGGAGTTTTCAGATTTATCCATTAAAACATTGGTGAAAATGTGTGTGGATGTGCGTTTATTTACATTAGACTAGTCTCAGTCTCAGATGGCACATCCACTGACCGTAAATGGACAGACTGATGCATATTGCAAACTAAAAACTATGTACAATATATCAGTGACTGTATTTGTATTTGTCAGAATTTGCATTTTTTTATTAACAGTCTAATTTGGATGACATTAGAAGCAGATAATATTAAGGGCTTATTACACGGCACTCTGGAATACTTGATTCTGATTGGTCAATGACGCCATTGAGCGGTCTGATATCTGTAAGTACCAAATGCATATACGAGGAATGGACTGTTTATCTGCTTGTCAGATCACTGTGCGATCCCTACAAGTAAGGTAATAAAAGAAGTTCAATTTGGTTAGTAGCTGTGTAATAAGTGGTATAATTGACTTATTAACCCCTTCATAGTGATGCAAGACCTGATAATCCTGTCACTTTTTATTCTGTGATAACAACCGGCTGACTGTACATTTATTAGATTTTTGTCCAATTTAAACAGTAGACCCTTTTTCAAAGTCAGGTATAAAAAGTACTAAACAGTTTTCCATCTTTTCTTCTGTACATTATATTGTTCTGATGCAGTGGCACATCCACGGGTGTGCAGCTGCCACCCAAAATGTAAGCTTGCACACCTAAATGAAATGGCAGTTTTTTATGCTTTACTGTTTGCATCAAGTCAGACATGGTATTATCCTTTATTTACTGTATGTTGGCTTAATAATTAACATAACAGTATTAACCAAACTTCCCTGTTCTCTATAAACACAAAGAATTTTTAAAATCTTCTTATAGTTGTGCATTCTTCTGGGTTGGAGGGTCAGATTTAAAAAAAAAAAAAAATAAAAAAAAATATATATATATATATATATGACACAATGCAACATTGTCCATTATCTGTCCCAGTTTTCATAAATAATACAAACCAGATGTTTCTTCTGAAAGATCAATATTAATGTTTATATATATATATATATATATATATATATATATATATATATATATATATATATATATATATATATATATATATACCATAAATTCTTCCCTGCTCAATCTCTATTTTAACTTTCACTTTCAAATTCTTCATGTTTTTTTGTTGATTCAACTTCTTCATGCATATTACCCCCTACTGGGCAGGGAGAAGAATTTCTGTGCATCTCAGCCCTGGTGAACGCTATTTAATTTAAAAATAAAAAAAATCTATTATTGAGCCTAACATCTTACTCGTCTTACAACTTATTAAAATATCAAAATGACTCATTTGAATCAGTATATCAAATGATTCTTTGATTTTTTTGGTAAGGATTCCCGTAGTGATTCTCGGGGAGTCGGGTGTGCGTCTGGCGTAATTATGCAGTTCAAACGGAGCAGAGAGTGTAAGGGGAACCCTGACAGCTTGGACTCAGTTCGAACACTGCTTAGCATGCGATTTCACTTGCAAGTTACAGACTGCGGACACTTTCCCAGCATCACACTCACAGATACAGGTTTAGTGGACATCAACTGTGACCTGTTTTGAAAAATGAGATAGATTGTATTTACAGTGTATTATTATTGGAGTCATGTCTATTGAGCAGCTGTGAAACAACTGCAAAAATAATAAACACATTTTTTTTTCAGCGTCATGTGCAGGACCGGCGTGTTTTATATACGGCATAAAAACTTGAACTTTTAAAAACGCATCTTGAGACACCTGTGTTCTGCTCTATAGTGGCGCTGCACCAAGGTTTTTTTCACGCAAGGACGCGTTTGATGTGAACAGTCCCTAAGCGGTGCATTTTAGAATGCTGTCAGGGAAGGAGTTACATTTCAAAAAGTGCATCTCAAAATCCCCGCATACCTTTCCATTCTGTTTTAAAATGCATGCTGTATACTTGGAAGCACGTTTAACTTAACCTGCCCTCAAGAGCTCACAATGTAAAACTACCAAACAAAGTGTTTAAAAATGCAACAAATTCATAAATATATATAAAATGTAAGGTAGGGACCTGTAAGATATAAAACAATATATAAAGTAAACTTTAAATGATATTTTCCATAAAAATCTGTTTATCATAATTGTGTCCTCACACTCTGTCAGATTTTTTAAAATCCTGAATATATAAGACACTCAGGGGGCGGACACTTGTCAAGCAAAATGGCATAGGACAGTGTGTGTGTGTGTGTGTGTGTGTGTGTGTGTGTATATTATTCAGGCTAAAGATCACAATATGTCTCCATGCACTCACCCTAATAGAAAGGGCACACACCCACACAACTGTAATTTTCCTAATGTAAGGCATGTATACACACACATAAAGCCTACTTGCTGTGTAATACCATTAATGGTGTTCAGAATAACAACAGCTATAATGTCAATGATAAGTATGCTAATGACTCTTAATTGTTATGATTAAATAGCTACCATTTCATTTGCATGTATAATGAGATGGAGGAAAATATACATCTGATGGTATATCATCTGTGAATATTGCAGTTGTACTTTTCAAAGACAGAGGTTACATGGATACGTCCTTGTTAATCTGCTTTAATGTGCGCTCTGTGGATATTTGCCAAACATTATTCACACACCATATGTTACATCAGTTTTACATAAGCTTCTGCTGGGATTTACATGTTCAGGTGTCATTCATGTGTTGCTGCTTTTGTCAGGTGTTTAGGTTTTATACTGACCCCTCCTCCACTGGGGTCAGTATTAAATGGGCAGTTAATAAAAATGCTGTCATCATGCTTATGTTATGTTCCATTATGTTCCAAATCCATATGATTTTTTTTTTTCTTCTGTAGAAAATAAAAGGAGATGTTTTGCAGAATGTCCAAGCTGCTCTTTTCAATGTGACGAAAGTGGACCGTGATTCGTGGCTCTGTCACGTTCCAAAAAAGACATAAATATACCATGAAAATTTTGACTTGGGTGCTATATTCAAAGTTATTTGAGACAAGGTGTTAGCTTTGTGTGGAGGAACAGACTACATTTTAAAGGAATATTCCGGGTTGAATACAAGTTAAGCTCAGTCGACAGCATTTGTAGCATGATGTCTATTACCACAAAAGTTCATTTAGACTCTTCCCTCCTCTTCTTTAAAAAAAGCAAAAATTGAGGCACTTACAATGAATGTGAATGTGGACAATATTTTGAGGGTTTAAACACATTCATTTCAAGCTTATAATTTTATAAAAGCACTTGAATTAAATATTCTGTTAATACTTGTGTATTATTTGAGCTGTAAAGTAGTTTAAATTGTAATTTTCACAGTTGTTTTAGGGTTTGTTGATATTACATCGTCATGGTAACGAAGTTGCAAAATTGGCTTAACTTAACACAGAAAAGGTTAGTAAGTGATTTTATCACATTAAAATCATATTAACACGCATATTGTTTATGTCTTGTGGCTATACTATACTACTTTTGAAACAGTGAGTGTTTTAACATTTATGGATTGTCCCCATTCACTTCCATTGTAAGTGCCTCACTGGAACCTTTATGGTAATCAACATTATGTCACAAATGCTGTTGATTGAGCTTAAAGGTTTTTTTATCATTTTTTTTTATGGAAAGTTATGCAGAAAATGTTCCTACTTCCTGAAAGATATGAATAAAATAAATGTCCTAAGATATCTCTCCGTGACAGCACAAGACTACTGTATGTAAACAGCAAACAAAAATGTGTCCGCGGTCCATGACGCTTTATGTCAACCATTTGTTGATGAAGCGGATCACTGAGGCTTTTTACAATTTTCAGATACAGTACATAAAAAAATGTCAGTTTAGTTATTGTGCTACTGTTGTGTTTGACGTCCGCTTCTGCTCAGTGTCGGTCTCAATAAAATCTCCTTGTTCTCAACAGCATCTTTGGGGGGGCGGGGTTTCAGAAAGAGGGGATGTGGCTAATCGCTCCATGCATTGACGTTACAGAACGGCTAAAATCGCTACAGCATCTTTAACTTGTATTGAGCCCAGAACAGTCCTTTCAGAAAGTTGAAACCCTAGTCTCATAGATTTGTATGTGGCTCATTGTACGTTTATCGTAGCAATTTCCTAGTGAAATAACCACTAGAGGCACATCAACATTAATGACTTTAATTCCCCTTTGCACAAATCACATGTAAAACGTGATTCACAAACACTTATTTTTCACCCTGTTTCTTACAGAATTCTGTCTTATGACATCAGAACACTTGACCAGTAAGGTTACATCAACTGCATTTACAAGCTTGTTCGAATGCAGTCAAATTGTGCAGTAGCGCAACCTTTAGAGTGTTGCACTTGTGATGCAAATGACTGGTGTACAAGTCCTGAAGAGCATGCAAGTTGACACTCGAGTCGAAAGTGGATTAGAAACACCACAAAAAGACACAATTGTTTCAGCAATTGCATTTTTTATCTCACATAAGTCACATGAGTTCACGGGGGGTTAAGGACATATTAATATTATGCCCTTATCCAAACCCCTTATTTAAACTTAACCAATCAGTAGAGTGTGTAAACATGATGGGAAGCTGTTGTGTGTGACAGAAGCAAGTAATTGTTGTGTATTAGATGGAAATTATGTCCAGCGACGTCATTGGCTGTAGTGAAAGTCACACGATATCATACAAATAAGCCAAATTTAGAAAAGTCATATAAATCATGATGATTTCGCTGTGAGAGTGTGTTTGGAGATTATTGCATAGATACTGCTGCAGTGATTCCATCCACTGGTACAAATCATTGCAATTATAATTTTTAGTTTAAAATTACTATCCAGTTTAAAAAAGTTTCCAATTATAAACACATCCTTAGATTTAAATGCGTATAAATGGAGGATTTGGGTTGTGGATTTTGGTTTGTTGAGCTGCCAAGCGCCCCAAGGAGGAAGAAAGATTTGTGTCGCAAAGGAAACAGTTTCATAAAGAAGTCATAAAGGTTTGGAAACAAAATTTTGGGTGAACTATTTCTATAATACTGTTATTATGTAGAAGTTTGGAGGATGACTCATGATTTCAAGCTTGATTTTGCCATCTAAATATGATAAATGTCGACCTCTGCAGAGAATTATTTCTGTAAATGCATGGACTGACCTTCAGCATTTGTCTTTGAAATGAATGTCTAAGAGCAGAATAAAAAATCCATCATATAAATATGGGGTTTTTTTTATCATTCAATTTATTAAAACATTCAATTGTAATCAGTCAAAATTTATTGAATATTCAAGGAGATGACAGTAAAGGGCTTACTTATATTTGAGATGAAATATGATAAATGTGATCTGTGAAATGAAAAATTAGAAAAATCAAGGTAAATAGCAGTTGTGATCAGGAGAATTAATTTTGCATCATGTCTAATAAAACTTTGTTTTTTGAAGACTTAAATTAGTCTTTGCAAGAAAAAAATGCATTCGTCATTTTATTCAAAAAATGCTTAAAATGTCATTTCCACCACAGGATGCCATCAAACACAATATATCATTTGAGATTGGTTGAAAATGATATTTTTTGGTTCTGGAAAAATACTGACTTAGATGATGTCAGAATTAATTTGTGTAAATTATAACCAAATGTTCAGTTTTTGTTCAGCTATCACTAAGTAAACTAGTAAGTGTTTCTAATCTACGGCAATTTAAGGCAGTTTCTTAAGGTCCAAATGGCCAAACGTGTAATTCTCTCTCAGCTATCCAACATCATAATGCACAGGCAGTGACCCAGCGCTGGTCTTGTTGCCAGCCAGTAAGAAATCAATTGTGCCTGTGACATTATGTCCCGTTCCCCGTCAAACTGCTTAACTAAGATTAACATGTCACTATTGATTAAGCCTGCCACACTTATCAATGTCACCATATGCACACAAATATTTAGCCAACATACTGTATCTAAATTCTCAGGGTGTTGACATAAAACGAAACTACATGCGAGGAGAGAATCACTCCATGTTGTCTCATTTGGTAAGCACATTTATAGCTGAAGTGTATCGTTTTTGGATGTTAGAGTATTTTTTCCAATCCCAGATTAATGAGCAGAGATACAGCCATTTGTACATTGATTTCTCTGAAGAGTAAAAGCACTGTGGCTTTGTGGTGCTTTAAAAACATTGCTCTGTTTGCTTAAACGCTTTTGGCTAAACCAAGGACACGAGTTAGGAGCATGGCAGTCTATCTGCATAACCCTGGTCCACTCTGCACTAGGGTTGCAACGGTATGAGATTTTCACGGTATGATAACTGTCTTAGAAAATATCACGGTATTACACAATTACTATTATCAGTGAAAACAGAAGTGTTATTTATTTATTTATTTATTTTTGAGCAAACATTTTATTATAATTGAAACTTGAAACCATTTATTTTATTTAAGTATGTGTAAATAAAGTCTCACTTTTGAAAATAAATAGAAAAAATAAGAAAGCTAACAGAATTATAATAAACCGAATTATAAACATGATAAAAATAGCATGTAACTATAACATGTTATATAAGTAAAGCATGTTAGTTTACATGTTACATGAACTACTAAATGAAAAATAACATCAGCTGTGTGAGCTTTTAAAGTAATGTGCTATGATTATTAACAGTTAACATATTCTGTAGACTGCTCCTGTCTGTAGCTTTAACTCAACTGGTTTTGCTTCAGGACAGATTTTACACTGGAAATCGAGTGGCGACCGCCAGAGTAAAAACGTAACCTGTATTTAATGTATCCTGGGTCTCATTTCCTTTTATGTTTCATAGTTTTGTTCATGGTTTTCCAGTACAAGGACATGCATCAAGTGACATTATTTTTGTTGTTGATGTCAACATATTGAAATTTCTTCAATGTGAGAACCACGGCATTGTTCTTTCCCTGCTGTCCACGACACAGTCCGAATGCACCAGTTGAGAAACACTGCTTTAACTCACACACACACACACACACACACACACACTCATGTCAGACCCCCTCACCTTGCTTCTCTCTGACATTTTCTTCGCTGTGTGTGTGTGTGTGTGTGTGTGTGTGTGTGTGTGTGTGTGTGTGTGTGTGTGTGTGTGTGTCGCAAGTTGACGAGTCTTACAGGCAGACAAGGAGGAAAGGAGATGCGCATGTGAGATTCTCCATCCGGTTGCATTTTTTTCTCAATACCGTAGATAAGCAAATGTACATCCTATGTTAACTGAATGATGTCATAATGCTTAATTTGGCAAAAACCCAGTTGGACCCAATTACAGGTTGTATTTCACTCATGAGAACCGCTCCACTGTTCCATTGCTCATTACTCAGACCACCTCCTGTCGGTAGTCTCGTGTTAGGCCTGTCAAATGCATAATTGTAAATGTAGGTACCACAATCTCCGGTCTGTAAAACAGCTTTCACGTTATTTTATTTTATGTACATTTTTCATGCGAACCATGCTATGTTTTAGACTAAACTGCCAGTTTACATTTAAAAGTTCCCCTGTCTAATTAACAGCATTAACTGGAAGATAATGTATTTTAGATGTAAGCAAAAGGGGCATTATAGCTGAAAAAACCTTTATGAAAAGTTTTACTCAAAAATAAATTAATTGTAATTTTGAATACCTAACCTATGTATAAAATCATGAGCACTCACATGTGATTAAGACTTCAATCATATCAGTAAACGTATAAAAACTCTTTAAATCGACATTGAGAGGGTCCCCTCATGGGGGCTGCCATGTTGAGATCACATGACCAGACTAATTCTACTGGCTTAATCTCAGTAACCGCCCTGTTATTGCTGTTATTGGACACTTTCACTCATTGATTAAGTTTAGCATGGCTGACTGTGTATTGTGAATTTTTTCAATGGCATCTGTAATCGGAAACTACTGTGTTTGAATGATGCTGCATCCACACCACTAGGTATCACTGTCAAGCCCACAATGACACAAACAAATAAGTTACTTAGTGGACTTTTAAGGATTTATAAGGAGTAAATGACTAAGCATTTACAAATACATTTTAAATAATTGATTTGAAGTTACAACATGAATAAAAAAGACAAATAGTTGGCATTTTAACTAACATGTTATAAATGCTTAATAACTATGCTTATTCACATTGAAATTAATAAGACACTTAAAATGTCCTAATTCATGATTTATGTGGCAATGCAGCAAAAATAGATTATTATAGTGAGATTAAAGGGAGGGATTGTGTTATTTTGCTGAAGACTGCTTTGTGTTTAGATAGTTGTCACATTGCATAGTCCGAGTGGTGTCCCAATTTAACAAGTCCTATTTACCTAAAGTCCTCTGCATAAACACTTTTCAGATTTGTACTTGTAATTAAATTAAATTACATTTGAATTCGGGCTGTCGATTTAACGTGCGATTCATTTTACAAAAAATAAAGCATTAAAAAAATTAATGCAATTAATCACACTGAGAAATGCAAGCTTGTAGTACCACCTGTTTACTCCAGAGGGCAGTAAGTGAAATTTCAGCTGTGTGAGCAACAGTTTATTACAGTGAGTGTTTATTACAACTCAAACAAGCGTTACGTTCTTGCATTCAAAACACTTGAAGGAGCGCAAATGCGAACTAAGGCATCTCAAGATGTGTTTAAAGATTGAGTATTAAACTATATTGAACTTGACACAGTGACCTAAACCTTTTATTTGTATGACGCAACACACCCGAGACGCGACACAAGCATTTCTGACGCAGGTCGTGTGGTCTTTACCTCACAAATATTTAATTACCAACAAGGTTAAGGAGGTGTCCTTTAAACTGTTACACCGTTTTTACCCCGTCAATCTTTATTTAAGAAACATGCTCCCTGAAATAGATCCACTTTGCTCCTTCTGTAATGCTGTAGATGAATCTGCCCCTCACCTTTTTTGGGAATGTGTCCACGCTGTACTATTTTGTTTTAATATTTAAAGATACCTATGTATAATTATTTCATCATTATATATTGAATATATATTTTGCTTTCTCAGCAAATATTTGTATATGCGATTAATTAATCGGGATATCATGTAATTAATTTGATTAAAAAATTTTAGTCGATTGACAGCCCTAATTTTAATATACTCATAATTTGATTGAAGATGGTTTATTTTCATGAATTGCTTAGGCATTTGTACTCTGCTTTAAAACTGTACATGAATGCGCTTTTTCAAAAACATTTGAGACTTTTTTTGTGTCGTTAATTCACAAATAAAACTGGTCTGGGCTGCGTTTCCCAAAAGCAGCGTGACCAATGGTCTCTACGATCATCTGAAGCTTGCGATGCTTTTAGGAAACACAGCCCCGATCTGTTACCACACATGAATGCCATTTCGGAACTGGTTGTTATGGTTCATGGCTTAGAAAACTTTTATGACACCTTTTATGAAATCCCTGTGGAAAATATTATGGAAAAAATACCGGAACCAGGAATTCTGAAAAAGAGATCGGGCACCATTGCACTCTATTGACTAAAGTCCACATAACTGTATGTTAAATGTTAAGTTAAAATTACACAGGTTTTCAAGCTAAGGTTTGTCTGAAAAGGTGAAAGAACTAAGTCAATTTGGGGGTGTTGTTTTGTATGTGTGTGTGAGTGTGTCGATATTTGTGTCTGTATAGATTTAGAATTGGTTTTTAGATTCATTTTGATGTATGTTAGGTTTGTTGTGTTGTATTCTCAGTTGTGTTAGTGGTTAAAAGCTCTTGGGTGCTAACAGTCATGTTAATGCATACATATCTGCATATTACAAATATATATATATATATATATTTTAAGTTATTCTCTCAGGCATATGGTGACTCATGTTTAACAGCATCAAATATTTACTGTATTATATGTCATGAAGCATCTTCCTCTCGAATGCATAACAGATATTCTTTCTTTATTTTCTTAGTGGCTTTGAGGCACTGTAAAAACACAGAAAGCCTCCAGTGAGTGTCAGCATCACAGTTGCTCTGCCATCACTGATGTATCATTGCTCTTTAATGAGGAGTAGCACTGCAAATATTAACTGGGTTAGCCAAGTGAAAAGCTGCATTATACTGTCAACTGAGGGCACATTTATGTTGCTATTAGATGCCTGGATCAAATTCTCGAAGGGAGAGAAATTCTGTTGAATGGACCCCACATGCCCCAAAAAGAAAATTCTGTCATAATGTACTCCTGCTCATGCTGTTCCAAACACTTACTATTTACTTCTGTGGAACACACAAGGAGATGTTTAGCAGAATGTCCTGGCTGCTTATTTCCATTGTGAATGGGGACTGGGGCTGTTGAGTAAGAAAAAAAAAAAGAGTAGCATGAGCCTCCACGTGCTGTGAGTCTCCGCGGTGTCGTGCTCAATGAGTCACATGATAAGATGCGCGGATTGGCGGTCTCAGAAGCGGAGGCAATTGGGCATTCCAAATTGGGGAGAATAGGGGGAAAAAAATTTGGTTATTGTCATTCAATTAAGTTAATTACTTTTACATTAGTTAGTTACATTACTTCAGTTAAAGATTTCAAAATCACTGTTATTAATGTAGAATTTAAACATGAATTATGTTTATGTGTACATCTGTTTGTGTTTAGTTGCCCTCTAACAAATCATTGTAAGGGAAAACTGACTGTATGACTTGTGTGCATCGCAATGAAAAGGGATGAAATATAATATATAATATTATTTAGAATTTGTTAAGCAAAAAAATTTAACTTTTCTATGAAATAAAATATTTATTTTAATAAATTAAAATAAAATAATTTGTAATGTCAGACAAAGAAATCATTAAAGTAATCTGATTATAATTTTTTAATTGAAGTTCATTAGTGGATTACTTTTTATAGTAACTTACCCAACAATGCTCACCACCACACTCCCTTTCAGCTGTCACAGAATCACAAACAGACGTATATACTCATATATATATATGTATACACACACAATGGTGACCAAACGTTTGTAATAATGTACAGATTTTGCTGTTTCGGAAGGAAATTGGTACTTGAATTCACCAAAGTGGCATTCAACTGATCACAAAGTATAGTCAGGACATTACCATCAATATCTGAAAAGCCATTTTTGATCAACTCTACAGTAGACAGGCCTCATTTCCAGGAGCATCACTCCAACACTTTATCCTTGAGTAATCATGCTAAACTGCTAATTTGGTCCTAGAAAATCACTTTGCCATTATATCAAACACAGTTGAAAGCTATTTGCTTCTTTAAATTAAGCTTAACATTGTCTTTGTGTTTGTTTTTGAGTTGCCACAGTATGCAATAGACTGGCATGTCTTAAGGTCAATATTAGGTCAAAAATGACCAACGAAAGCCCCACTTTCTCTAGAAACTCATCAATCATTGTTTTGAGGAATGCTTGAAATTGCCAAAAGTCTTCGAAGTACAACTGGCTCAACAAGGACAGTAATGGGTCTTTTCCACTGCATGGTACAACTCGACACCCCTTTTTTTGGGGGTTTTCTACTGTGACCTGGTACTTGGTACTTTTTTTAGTACCACCTCGGTCGAGGTTCCAATCGAGCTGAGCCGATATTAAATGTGACGTCAAAACCCTGCAGATCACTGATGTATATATATGTATTTTACATAATATTTTAAATATGTGTAACATAGGTAATGTTAGTTTAAAGTAATTAACAGGTAACTGATTACAAGAATATTAAATCAACTACTTTTGACTAAACAGGAACTGGTAATTAGATTACAATAATTTATGATTTTATATTCAGATTTTTTCACCACTGTGGATGGTACAGTGGATTCACTCTCTCTCTCTTTCTCCCTTACTCTTTTTCACTCTCTCAGCATGTGCAATAATTGCTGTGCTAACTCATTATAAAGTACATTAATCAGAATGGGCTTTTTACGGCTTGCAGTCAGACACACTGTGAAGAAATGAGTGTGTCTCTCTCCCACTGCTGCTGCTCATTCTGTTCTTTCTCTCGCTATTCACCTCTTGCCTTCAATAGCACTCGTTCTATCGCATTGCTTTACACCCTCTGTTCTTTCAATAATTCTGTTTTCTCACTTTTGTCTATGGTTGCATTATTTCATTTTAATTTCCTTAGCAATTTATCTGGCTCACTCACATTTTCACATTTGTTGCTCTCTCTCCGTCTCTTTCTCCACCCTGTTGTGGTGCACTGCAGTATTCTGAGCGGAGTGTGCAAGATGGTGTTGTGTGCTCTGCATTTCTGATTTTAATGAATCTGTCTTTGTATGTTTTGATGTATGGCCATATGTATATATTTACAGAAAATGCAAAACTGCAATGCAGAACTGATCATCACAAAAATCTGTATGTACAATTGTCATCTAATATAGTTTGTGTACACGTTGTGGTGTGGGTCATTATTATGAATGCATGATGCCTCCCATAAACGGAGTGTGGTTTGGTTAATTCACATTTCCTGTGGTGTGACATGCTAAACTCAATCTAAACTCTTTTAAATGCAATAATGCTAACTATTTTATAATTACTGTCACTGTTCTTGCAGTTTTATGACATTTGTATTGAATAATTGTACTTTTAAAAATGTATTTGTCACACAGAAGGATCAAATAAACTGTGATGGCAAAAAGGTGAATCAAAAAAGTGAGAGAGAAAAAAGGAATAATAATAATAATAATAATAATAATTGACCAGTCACCAGACTATTCTCATGGTGAAATTGGAAACAGTAGGTTGACATTTCTTGACCTAAAATCAGTCTGTGCTTAGAAAAATACGAAACACTGCCCCAGTGGCCAAAGCGGTAAGTGTTGTTGGGCGTATGAGCACATGTGGGCTCCATTTCCAGGGTGTAATGTCCACAGAGGGGTGCCAAAAGGGAGTTGTGAAGCGTACACAACTACATCTGTACAGGCTTTAATACAGTGAAGAGGAATGCATGTTTTATAAACTGTACCCCCAAACACCAAACCTAAACCTAACCATAAGTGGAGTAAAAATGTAATGTTAGAGAGAAAAATGCAACTTCCGAATAATGCTCATCACTTATTTTGTGAACTCGATTATATACTGGTTTCAACATGGGTCTAAACCACTGATATACTATATATATAGAACTGGATTGCTGACACAATGGTAAACAGCCAGAATGAGGTGAAGCTACCGGAAGTGTTTGAGCGGCCATCTTGGTATGCCCAAACTCTCATTGAGCACCAATGGCTGACAGCTGAAAAACAGTTTCACCATCTATGATCTACAGATAAAATTGTCGCATTTCTCCCTTTAGTGACAATCATGTTTAATTTGCTCATTCTGGATAATATTCGTTAAGCGGGAGAAGATATGCGTGCATCGTGATATCAGAGCATTCACCTGCCCCAGTTTTCAATCTATCAGTGCAGCACAACAACCACCAAAGCATTTGGAAATTTGAAAAAAAAAGTACATTAAAAGCTTAAGTATTCATTTAAATTACTAACTTCATATAATTTAATACTATTAGACATTAATACACTATTGAATAATACAAATGTGAGCAAAAGGAAAATGAGTACATGGTATACACTAATAAAGACTTATTTGTTCTTTCTTTCTAGTAGCACAAGACAAAATAAAGAGATATTTGGTGTGCTAGTGTGCTTTTATTGAACTTCAAGTGAAATACTGTATTGTCATGGCATCTCTGCCAGCAAATCCTAATAAGTGGTGGTTTGGGTGGCATTCACACTTTTCTATATCTACAGTATATTGTGGAGTCATTCAAACATTATTGGTATTGTATTAATATCATACTTGAAATGGTAGAAATATTTTTGGTTTATTTAATCATACATATTGTATGGCCAGTGTGGGAAAAAATTCAAGTGTCTTTGAACAAATGCTAGATTAAAAAAAATATATTTCTTGCAATAAATAATGTTATTAAAATCTTATTTTGATCATTTCTAAAATTGTCTTGTTGAAGTACACTTTAAATTGGAGTGAGAGATACTAGGGGTAGTGACTGTCATTTTGCTCACTGCTGATTGGTCCAGTATCTGGATGAGATCTCTGATCGGGAACATAACCTGCCCCGGAGCAGATTAGCCGATTAGCGTATGTTACTATGGCGAGGAAAGCCTATCCACTTTACTGGTACAACAAATTTAGAGTTCAGTTAAACTAAGTTTAAACATATCTAGCTAGCTGCTTAATTCTGCTTTGTGACATAGGCCACATTGGATACTTGTAATTAGTACATGTTCGTTTGCCATTTTAATCTAGCATATCAGTTTATGATTTAATCTCTGCGTGCCCGCTGCTCGTGTGATAGAGGTTGAGAGAGAGCATGCTCTTATTCAAGTGACCGTGAGAAAAAAGCACTTTTTGAAGAAAACATAAACAAGTAACTCTGAACAAACACTTAGATGTTCACAGTAAAAAAAAGTCTGAAAATGTCAGTTTGTATCTTACCTCAGCTTCTGTGAACTTGTTTACATTCAGCTGATCTGTTCACTGATGAAGTTTGTTAGATATAGCCTACATAACTCGCTATGGGTTTCAAGAAACAGGAATATTTCCCGACTTTAAATAAATAAATATAATTACATGTGTAGGACGTTTGCGTTGTAGGGATGTACATGCAGATTCCAGTTATAAAATCAGTGACTGAATGACTAATATTTACTCGCTGAAATAAGATGAATTCCTATTAAGCTAATAGGGACATTGGAACGTTTGGGCATAGCAATATGGCGGTGAAGTTCACTGTTATGACATCATGACCAATCCAGTTGTATATAATATACCAGTAAACCCAGTTCTCCCACACTGCTGAAGCAACACGCTTCTGGTCGCACCACAGGGGAAGTTTACATGCTGGATCTGATGCAGAAATGTCTGATAGGAGATGACGCTTGTTGGCGAGGACGGGAACTCTCGGAAACAACATACCAACACACAGCACAATCTGGGATAATGTCAAAGAGCAAATCTGAACGATATTGACTCAAATACCTTAATGAACTGCAAAAACGTATTTTTTTTTATCAATAACTTCGGTCAGAAGTGCAGGAACATATAATGTACAATCAATCTGAGTACACAATGTGCATGTTTGTGCTTGTTGAAGAGGCAATGTTGTTGTAACTGTGATCAGTGTGTGTGTGTGGGTGTTGGGGGGGGGGGGGGGGTAGACAGAATGATTTACAACAAAGCTTGAGGTACTGTAGGAAAAAAACAATCAGCGAAGTTCTCAGCCATATTAAAGCTCTTTGTCTCCCAGGAAAAGGCTTATGAGTCACAAAGGAAGAGATACAGAGAGCTTGACTTCTAAAAGCTCTTTTTCTGAACAAATACAGTAAATACATAACAGTATTTTAACATTTTCTGAAGAGAATGCGAGTGCTCCTTCTGGAAAAAACTCACCATGATGCTAGTGTGTTGTGATTGGTTGTCAGGGCGTTGCTATGCGGTTGCTAATTAGGGCTGCAACTAACGATTATTTTGATAATCGATTAATCTAACGATTATTGGAACGATTATTCAACGATTAATCATTAGCTCTTAACCGATTATTCAGCTTGTGCCCTGACTTAAAAGGTTGTATTAAACGTGCTTTCTAACAATAGAGGACAAACTCATCTTTTTAAAATACCTCTAAATGACATTCACTGAATTAATTGGAAAAATAACTTTTTATTAAGTTTAATTCAGTAAAGAAATTCACTGCAAAAAAATCCTATTGTTATCAAGTGTTTTTGTCTTGTTTTCCATTTTAAATAGTCTAAAAATCCTTAAAACAAAATACATTGACTTGAGAAGCAACATAAGATATTTAGACATGCTTTAAGAGAATAGATTTGAAATATAAGTGTATTTTGTATTCACACTGCCATTCATATGTTTGGGGTCACTTGACTGAAATGTTTCTCTTGATCTTAAAAACCTTTTTATTTGAAAGTATTTGATTAAATGTTTGAAATAAGATTTGTAGACAAAAATATAATGTACCAACAATTTATTTCATTACAATACTAAAATGTAATAATACAATTTTGAAATGGATGACTTGGACCAAATAATTAAGAAAAGCAGCTTATAATTGGCCAGTGTTAATGGGAACTCCTTCAATACTGTTTAAAACGCATCCCAGGGTGATATCTCAAGAACCTGGTTGAGAAAATGTCAGGAGTACATTTCTGCAAATTTTATGCAAAGGGTGGATACTTTGAAGATGCTAAAATATAACATAGTTTTAGTTTATTTGATTTTTTTTAGTCACAACACAATTCCTATAGTTACATTTCTGTTCTTCCATAGTTTTGATGACTTTACTATTATTGTTAGATGTGAAAAGTAAAAAAATGACAAAGAATGAGTAAGTGACAAAATTTTTGACCAGTAGTGTAAGTGTATTCTTTCACTTGGTTTTACTTCTGCAAGTGCAGTAAAGACAACTATACTTATATTCAAGATCTATTCTGTAAAAGCAAGTCTAAATATCATATATATGCTGCTTATCAGGTGAATGCATCTTTTTTCAAAGGATTTTTAGATACTTTAAAATATTTGTATTTTTAATATTATATTCAACATCAGATACCATTTTTTTCTTCTGCAGTATAGCTGCTAAAGTAAATGTATGATGTTTTAAATTTTTTAATATTTATATTGGAAAACAAGGCGAAAAAATAAACAAATCAAAAACATATTTTGTTGCAGTGTATAATGGGGTGAAGACTTCCTCTCTCCCCTTTCTGTTCACTTCAATCCATCTTTAAATCTATTAATAAAGCTGCATATTTCCAATTTTCTTTATGATATGAAATGCACAGTGACATATATTATGACTCAGTAAGTCACGAGCAATCACGTTTTAATCTAGCTGCATAGATCGGGACATTTTGCGCAACTCATAGAAGAGGCACTGACCACACAGAAAAATGTCAGTTTCGGAGTTTGTAGTTATTTACATGATCTGCTTCCTTATTATTTGAACTTTAATAAAGTTATAACACATTAAATATAACTGTATTAAAGATGTAATGCCGGGGTGTTTGACAGCTCCAGCTCCACTTATTCCACAACAAGAGTGCTACTGATTTTAATTATTTTGTATTTTTGCATTATTATTCCCTCATACTTTGCGATCTACATCACCTGAAGCTGTAAAAGTTTAGAGTGCATCTGGACTGTGAGCTGTGTATTTCTTTCACTCTACAGTCAGAGCTGCGGTTCTGCTCTCCACATCATCATTAGAGTTTAAAATTATATCATGTCACGTTAAATGAGATCAAATTACTATTCGTCAACGAATATTTCTGTTGACAATTTTTTATTGTCGACAACGCCGACTAATTGATTCAGCCCTATTGCTAATGTGTTTGGAATTGTTTTTAGCATTGTACTATTTGGTTGCTTAGGTGTTCTTGGTCTTGCTATGTTGTTGCTATGTGGTTATATAGGTGTGCAGAACTTTTTTGTAGCGTGTTGCTATTTGGTTTGGTAGGGCATTGGTAAGGTGTTCAGAATACTTTTTAGCATGTTGCTATTTGGTTGCTAGGGTTTTCTTGGTGATGCTATGGCATTGCTACACAGTGTGGTTGCATAGGTGTTCAAAGCTTTTTATTAGCATGTTGCTATGTTGTTAGTTGGGTGTTCTTAATGGTTGCTAAGGTGTTGCTATGCAGTTGGCTGTATGTTCTTGGTGGTTGCTAAGGTATTGCTAAGTGGTTGCTTGGGTGTTTTGGGTGGTTTCTTCCTCGTCAGAGTCAAAAGAGCCCATTTTAAAGACTTGGGTCCCTTCTATGCTTCGATAAAATACTTAAAGGAATAGTTCACCCAAAAATAAAAACATTTTGTTTCCGGCCACCTTGAGGTTTGTATTGATGAGGGTGGAGTTCAAACTGCCTCTCGTGGGATGTAAGCGCAAAAGCCTCCTCTCTATATATATTCATCCATAGATACATTATTAGCAGCTGTTTCTATTGACCGCAGTACTATTTCCACACAAAAGCAGCTATTGCAGCAGTCTGAGCAAGGAGATTGGTCTGAGGCATCTCTTCCCCTCACTCACTTGCATTCAAACCTATTCAAGCAGCTCGCTTTGTTCACCGTTCCAAGATGGCACTGTAGTTGACTATCCAAACCAGCCAAATGAGGCATCTACTGTATATATGATTATCTATGCTCCTCTGTTGTAAACAACACTTCGCTTCTGTTTTTTCATATTTTAAGTGCCAGTTCTCACGTGACCTTGCCAGCGTGCTTGACCTCGAATCTTGTGAATCTTTTGTAAATAAGTTTTAATTATTGATCTATTTCTTACACACACCTAAGAAGACATTGATTAGACCACTGGAATCATATATATTATATTTATGATGGCTACATGTACTTTTTTGAGCTTCAAAAAGTTGGCACCCATTCACTTGCATTGTATGGACCTACAGAGCTGATATATTTTTCTAAAAATCTTAATTTGTGTTGTGCTGTAGAAAGACAGTCATACGCATCTGGGATGTCATGAAGGTAAGTAAATTATGAGAAAATTTACATTTTTGGGTGAACTAGTCCTTTAACCCTTATATACAATAGTACAATAGTTTATGAAGTAGTTGGTGAACACTACTAATAAGTGACAGCAATGATGAACAACTCAGAACTGCATCTGAGACTGTTCAGTTCAATTGCATGTACGCCTAAACATGGAGATTATACTGTGAATATCTGTCTCTGATTCTTGAGATAAGGGACAAAACATGTTTAAAATGTTTTATTTTTCCAATACTAAATTAATTTGAAATGGATATATTTGTAGACAAAGGTCTCAGCTAACGAACAATGTAAGGGAACAGGTTTTTATAAAAACGCTTTTTTTTTTTTATTCTGAAAATGTACTTTTATTCACTTTATAACTTGCATCTTACTGTCTGCTTTTTTAATTTGATTCAGTCTTTAATAATCTAATAATATTGTTCAGTAAAGGAGTTAATTGATAAACAATTTTTCTGTTTTCATACTATTCTGAGAATTCTGACAGAAATGTTAATAATGAGAATGATGGAGTTCACATGTTGAAGCTATGACCGCAGAGACTTAAATATTGTTTGTTTCAAATATGAAAAATCAAACGTACCAGACCATGTGTCCTATTGTTGCATCCACCATGAGCAGGAAGTGCATGGGGTACTCAGGACATTTTCTGATTTATTCAGGTTTAAAAAAATGAGTTGACGCAAAGTGAGGACACAATTGGCAGTTTTTTATGGAAAATATAATTGAAAGTTTTCTTAATTTTTTGTTTGATATCTTACAGATCCCTACCTTTCATTTGATATTTATATTTATGAATTTGTTGCATTTTTAAACACTATGTAAGGCAGTTTAACCTCTCCATTGTGACCATTTGCTATGTGTAGAGCATGCATTTAAAGAAATCCTGATCAAATTAATTTTAAATATAAGTAAAAAATGCCCTGAGTATACATATTTCCTTTAGATTGAACTTTTCCTGTTTATTTATTGTCATGAATTTATTGATTTTGAAAATAAAGATGACTTTTGTATGTAAGATCCCAGTCCCATGCTTGCCCACAGCATTTCAACATACACATGAATAAAAATGCTTGGATGTGTGCAATTCAGAGCTCTATTACAGCACTGTGGATTAAAGGAAATGATGGACAAAAATAGAATGATAAAAATGAAGGATGACTGTTAAAGCGAAGAAGAAAATATTTGTGTCAGCGAAGATGAGTTTTCCTGCTTACTCTCTCTATTCTCTCACACACCTATTCTCTGGTGTGATGACTAGATGTGGTTTTTGCTCTGCTTTTTTAGATAATATGATGATTCATGCTGCTAATTTAGCAATTACTCACGGTCTTGGCTGGTAATATGTCTATATCAATATAATGAATAGTGCATTCCACACACTCACACACACACACACACACACACACACACACAGGACACAAACAAACACACAGTTGCATCATGACTATAAATAGACTGGCCAGGCAAACAAAAATAGATGCGGAGAAGAAAAAGCGTGGCGCAGCCGCCTGGATCTAAATGTGCTGACAATCTGTCTCTTTTTATCTCTCAGTTTTTACTGGACGCATTAGTGAGCAACGGCTTGAATGAAAAGCTGCGGCTCCTGTATGCAGGCAGTTGCACAAAGCTGATCTTCACTTGCCGTTATGGCACACAGAATGCCACTAATTAGAGACGGGGAGGGTGATACTCTAGCCTTCAACACTTTCAGTTATTTAGTTTGATGTAAGTTGAGCAGTGAAGATGATGTTAGTTCTATAAATGAAGGTAAAAAACATTTTATTAAAAGCTGATTAAATGAGCTATATATTAAAAGTGTTGTAAAATAACCAATATTCAACACTTTGCATTATGAGGGTACAAAATAAGCCCTAAATCTTCTGAACTGTTTTATTGAAGGCCTAAAAATAATTAATCTTAAAAGGTAAGTAAAGGCAACAAATCAGTGAAAAGGAGGTGCTTTACCTTCAGTAATTGTTTATGATCAACCTCAGGAATATATATATATATATATATATATATATATATATATATATATATATATATATATATATATATATATATATATATAAAAATAAACATTTAATGTGTTTAAAACCTCAGCATTACTTTTATGTTAGATGGTAGTTTATCTAAAATATAATAGATCTAATGGGATTTGTTGTTTAGAGGCACAAATGTAATACAAATGTGGACCTAAATGTAATTAAGGTTCTAAATTTAAAAACCCTTGTTTTATTTTGTTCCTTAGACCATTAGGGTTGCAAAATTATTAACTTTTTTACTTTTTTATTTATTATAGCATGTGAGTTTCTCCTCTACTGACCATTGTAGTGTTGTCACAATACCAATATTCAGTAGTCAGTACCGATACCACAGCAAAAATATTCTAAGATAGCTATTGTGCTATTTAACACACTCCTTTAGCCTATTTAAAAGTTCAAGTTTTAATGTAAATAATACATTTAAAAAATGCATGTTTCTCTCAAGTGTTTCTCAATTAAGTATGCAATGCTTAAATGTTTTATAAGTAGCAACCTAAATCTGTTTTATTTTTCCTAAATCCTTTTTTTTCCTTCTTTTTCCAGAATTCCATGTTTTAAATTTTAATTTAATTTCATCATCAAAATGGTGTCTAATCAAATTAATTCTTAAATCGTTTAACAATAGAACAATTTATTTTCAACCATTGCATGTCTAACTGTCACGAACGCCGGTGAGAACGCTCTCTCGACCGATCACCGGAGATCCGCTTCACCTGAGTTCTAACACTCACAGATTGCCAACAGCTGTTGCCCATCATCTTCCCTCTACTAAAGCCTCGCTTCCCCGTGCCCTCACTGCGAAGTCTTGTTTGCACCGGCTGCATCACCGAGCGATTACTTACCTGAATCTTGTCTTTAACCGAAGCCAACCTTTGCCCGAACCTGATCATCCTTCTGTCCGCTGCCTGCCTCGACCTCTCGCCCGTCTGACCACGAACCAAGCTGCCAGTCCCGACCAAACGCCTGCCCGACCACGAACTCTTTGCCAGCTAAGTCCCCAGCCTTATCATTTTTTTAATAAAAACCGCAGATGGATCCTGATTTGTCCGCGTATTCATTACACTAACAAACTTTTTTATTCAGTACAACAGCACTCTTGCTTGTGATATATTGCTTAATTTTATTATTTATTATTAATATTACTACAGTGAATATATAACATTTTACTATACAGTTGTAAAATATTTTTGTTGCAATTTCTTCAATTCCAAGCATCTAGCTTTTATTTTGAATTGTTCATTTATTTTGACGGAATCACCAGTTCTCTGGATAAACAGTCCTCTACATGGTCAAGTGTGATCATTAAAGCGCAAATCCTGTGACTTAATTTAATAAATATGTATAGTCAGGGTTCTCGCGGATCCTTAAAGTCTTAAATGGTTTTAAATAACATTTTCCAAAATGTAAGGTAATAAAAAGTCTTAAATATCTTAAATTATACAAGTCTTAATCATTTAAAGAGGTGGTAAATTTGGGAGCAGAAATGCAGGAAACTTGTCAAACTTCAAAAATTATGATCTAATAAAATGCATGCACTACATTCTTCAGAGTGAGAACGTGGCATTGTTGTATTTTTCTCTTGTGCATGTTTTCAGCTGTTGTAAAGCAGTTCGCAATCATTAAGCCATCTCAGAAATGTATGACAAGAAGTGATTACTAATGATCAACTGTGATGATGATGATTATGTAGTGTTTATGAAATATCACAATGTTTACTTACAATTTTTTTATATTGTAATATGATGTAGATTATTATAGGAGTGCACATTTTATTTCCCTGATCTGTTTGAACGAGCAGCTAGAAGCAGTGAAGTCATACATTTCAAGAGTTCCTGTTGTATTTCAGCCTTTAAAGTGAAAATGTCAGCGCTATGAATCAAATCTTTTAGAAACTGGTATTTAGTATTTTGAGTCTGGAATTAAATTCGATTTGGACTCTTGTAGCCTCTGTGAGGCCCTCCCAATCAAAAGAAGGAAAGACAAAGAACATATAATATATTCAACCTCTAATTTGCGTTTATTTATATAATGGTATATAAACCAATTTTAATGTGAAATATGTGGAAAACATCCCTTGAGTATTTTAAACTTGCATACTGTATACCCAACACTTTTTACTGATAAGCAATGTTAAGGCCATGTTGAAAGTGTGCCCCTGCCTGTTTAAGTAAGAGTTTGTAATACATTATTAGGGCCCAAGCCTTGAAAAGGCGAAGGCCCTATTGTTTTCCTTAGGATTATTATTATTTTATCGACTATTCGGGCACTTTTGGGGGCCTTAACGTGCTCTAAAACTCTTGAAACTTTGCACACGGGTCAGAACCCGCGGCCATCAGAGCTGGGCTGAAGATGGTACCCGGGCGTGGCAGGGGGGCTCAGCAGCGCCCCCTGGAATGGGGCACGAAACCTTGGTCCATAAATCAAACACACTTGCATGTAATAATATGAAAGTCGGTACACATATAGATCTCATCGTTTCATATATACTTCATGCTCTTACTTTTTACCTCAGCCCAACAGGAAGTCTGCTATTTAGGGTTGTTTGGAAAACGTATACAATGGAATTTGAAATACTCCTCCTAGAGAAATCATTTAATCGCCACGAATCTCAGTCAGCATGAAGTCAAGACATTGAGGATGAAAAGTTGCCTGCGGATTTTTGATATCTCGAACGGTTTGGCCGTGGCGAGGAAACAAATTTATGGCGAGAAAAGTGAGACAGGAAGTGTGTTATAACTTCTGCATAAATTAACAGATCTTGATGAAACTTCAGCAGTGTGTTCGTTGTAAGAGGCCGATCACATGGATGTGACTATTGTGAGTCAAAGTTATAGCGCCACCAACTGGCAGCAGGAAGTGTGTCACTTTCAAAATGCTTTGAAATCACCCTCTTGTTTTTACCCGATTTGCTTCAAACTTTACGTGTATAATGTAAACACACGGCAGATTTAGACCTGTGAAAGGTTTATTGATATCTTAGATACTGTTGCCGTGGCAACGCTTCAAACTTTACTTTTCTTTATTGATGTTTTGAGACTCTTAACATACTTAAAATTGCATGAAACTCGACAGACACGTCATATTTATTAGCCAGTAGACATGTGCAAAGTTTCAGAAATGGGTGTGGTGAGGGGCTCAGTAGCGCCACCTTTTGACAAAAAAGTGGGGGGTTAGTTTCATCTACAGGTACAAAAATTGGTATTGATATAGTTCTCAAGCCGGACAACTTTCTAATTTACAGTTATTAGCTCCGACCAACAGAAAGTCAGATATTTTGGTTTGAATGTGGAGAAAATGTCAGAATTTTGCAAGTCACTCTCTCAGACTCTGTGTGTGAGTAGGAAGGGAGGGGGTCTTGTGAAGTAATACATAGGGCTATCCTGCCCTCTTGTGTTCAACATAGTATGGGTTACATTAACTTTCGCACGATATTCTAATTTTTCGAGTTTCACCTGTATGCAGAGTTGACAGAAAAATGTTACACACGCCGTAGCAGGTGAATACAACAAAGAACTAAAGCCTAAAAAACTAAAGTTTAATCCACTGTCTGTTCATTCTCTGAGTGGCAATTACAAGAAATGTCCAATAGAGGGCATCCGAGCCTCATTGTTCAATGATTTACAACAGGTCTGAGTCCAGAATGGGCAGGGACTGAGTTCAACAGTTGCTTGAGCTCTTTTGCAGTCGAATCCCAGAAAAAAGGTAAACAATGTGTCCCCACTCAATATATACATCAACTGAGTGGCGGATACAATTTTTAACAACCTTTAACCATTTACAGCCAGAGCGTTCAAATTTGGGAACAATTATTCCCATGGTTCCTGTCTCAGTGTCATCGTCGTCCGATCACCGATTTTATTTCTGAAATCTGCCCAGATACTCATGACAATACAAGCTAAAGGCACATGTGATTGGTTAAGGGGTTACTGGGCAAGAATAATAACTGTATCGTCATCACCTTCATTTCAATGGGAAGGTGATATCACGAGAGATTTACTCCAGTGTTGGATTTACTGCTTCAAATTAAATACTGAGGCGATTTTTGCAAGGTAAGAACGTGTTGTCTATATTTTCTATAGAAAGTCAAAACGTTTTAGTTACGAAGCATTTATTTGTAGGAGTATTGCTAGTTATTTCTGGAAAAAAATGACAAAACAACTCAAATAAATGTTTGAGCAGTTTTGTGTGAAACCGCGAGATGCGTCGCGTCTAACGCACGAGCCCCGATGAGAGATCGCATTCGCTGCTGCTTGCGTTTGAACGGACAATTTCATACTACAAAATGTCAAAATACATGATATATTGTCTGTTTTGTCCCAAGTGAACAAACAGTTGATGAAGAAATCGCGAATCTAAATCTAGTATCAACACTTCCGAGAATGATTATCAGCGTTGTGTCTGACAGCGCGAGGCATCTCATTTTTACTCGCATCTTCATGGAGGTTTGTCGGTTGTATGTAGTTTCACAATCTCAATCAAGTAATCTCCGAAATGAATACAGATGTAACAGCACGAAAATAATGAGACTTCACTGTTCTCAAAAGATTAAACTCAAAACAAGCCGCACGCCTTGAATGAAATGCGTTTAAAATCCTCTTAAAGAGACAGTAACAATTTTCCAAGTAAATAAAAAGTAGGCCTACAAATGGTTTTCACCCCAAAAATAAATTTCTCTCATCGTATACTCACCCTCATTCCATCCCAGATGTGTATTGTTTTCTTTCTTCTAGTGAACACAAATTAAGCTTTTTAGAAGATTATCTCAACCCTGTTGGACCTTTCAATGACTTGAATGGTGATCAGAACTCAGAAGCTACAAAAATCACATAAATGCAGCATAAAAGTAATCCATACCACTCCAGTGGTTTAATCCATGCCTTCAGAAGTGATATTATAGGTGTGGGTTAGAAACAGACCTATATATTTATACTTCAAGATGACATCACTCTGAAGTACTGCGTAAAGAATATCCCACATTCGCCCTTAGGGGGCGCTACAGGCCATGCCCAAAATTCCCATTTGCTGGTCAAAAATGTTCTAATTTGGTACATTGATACTACAGGCCAACAGGAACCCACAAACCAAGAATGGCCCACATTCGCCCTTAGGGGGCGCTACAGGCCACGCCCTAAATTCCCATTTGCTGGTCAAACATGTTCTAATTTGGTACATTGATACTACAGGCCAACAGGAACCCACAAACAAAATTGCCCATATTCGCCATTAGGGGGCGCTACAGGCCATGCCCAAATGTCATTTTTTCAAAGTGATTGTATTTCCACCCCATTTATTTAGTTTTTCTGAAACCTGGTGAACATACCTCATTTCTCATTGTAAACAAAAAACCCTACAGGATCCATAAGGTCCGGCATGATGGATTTTCCTGTACACTGAAAATGTTTAGTTTAGGATTCAGACAGAAAGACATGTTTTTTTGGATTTTTTCATTGGGAGGGTTTAACCCCAACCCTCTATTGATCAATTTTAAATGATTTGCCATTTTGAGGAGGAATCGCATTGCTGCTTGCAGCTATGTTTTTGAGTTGTTGCTGTGTCCATCATCCTTTGTTTTCCGAAAGCCACCAAGTGGAAATGAGCCCGGTAACTAAAGGCACCAGGGTTGCGGTGCCACCGGCTTGGGCCCGTCATCGCTGCTTGCAGCTTTAATTTATTTTGAGATTGTGTGAGTTTGTTTTTGTGTGGGGATACAGTATTAATTTTATTTGTTCAGGTCTCTTAAATTTGATTATAAAAACTGCAGCAACCCTGATAGTCTACATGTGCTGCACGCTTCACAGTTCATTAATGCTCTGCTTTGTCATCTTCTACAACACAAATGATTCTCAATGTCTGTGGAGTTTCCAGTGTATGAACGGTCCGCTTCAGTCATTCATGAAGTTACATACAGACCAAGATTGCAGCCTTTCGCGGTTTAATAATCACACTAGGACCAGGCATGTGCCATAGACCTTGAGACTGGGCAAGCATCAAAGATTTTTAATACACATTATTAAACACTGTTCCCAAAACACATTATATGGGTGAGTATAATGTCACGGAAATGTTTTTGACATAAATTGTTGGCCACCAGTCAATGGAAACAATTAAGTAACAGAGGCGAAATTCATCACCAAATTGTTTTAAATTCAGTAATATTTCTCATATCACACAAATTAAAGATATATAGTCATATATTGAGCCGAGCAGGTTTATCTTCATTAAATCATACAATGAACCATAATGCCTGAAGAGCTTGTTTTGACATACAACAAAAAGAAAATGAAAGGGTTGCCAGTTACTAGTTTCAACATCATAGGCCTCACATGTCACTCTTTCCACAGTTCAAAACATCTGTAATGGATAGCAGCAATTAACTAATCAGACCACCAAAGACAACAATTTTAACCTGAATGCAAAAGGCAAATATAATGTAGACACAGCAGTCCACATCCTTTAATATTTTTATTTTAAAACAGACACTGCACCCTAACGTTAGAACAATAAAACAGACATAACATTCATAGCCCCAGACTAACCAGAATCAATGACTTACCTAGTGTCTATGACCTAGTATCAATAACACAGATTTTCAATAAATATATTAACTTACCTTTACTTGAACTCAATCCATCCATCTCTCCTTGCAAATGAACATCTCCATCGCATTGTTGTAGATCTCGTAGGGACTCTCGCATGTTGAAGTTTCGATAGCCACTCTTTCTCGATTTAAAATAAAAATTAACTTTTCCAAATCCGCATAGGTCATCGATACTTACACAGATACCCATTTTAGCGCATTTTATTTTGACTGCTTACCTTGCTTATATGGACGACACATCCCTGACTATGACATATCACGTCTGTAATTTGATTCATTGACCTTTCTCTAAGCCCCGCCTTAAACAAGTTTCTGAAAAATCCAGTCTTAGCGACTGTTGCCGGGCCGCCATTACTCTGACACGTGTTTGCTATTTTCCAATGAGAGTCTATGGCAGTAATGTGTGTTTGAGTTGTATTAAGCAGGATTTTATCAAAATGTCGGGTCATTTGTAATTACAACACAAGGTACACTTGTAATAGCCCTCATTCCTAAATGAACATGCATAAAATCAACAAGGACACCTACATTTGCTCTGAGGTAAATCAAAGCTAATAACTTAACATTAAGTAATTAATGTATTGTTTCAGGTCTTCGAAAAGGCAATTAGTAATTAAAGAATCCACAGCAAGTCAACAAGCAGTCGCGTGTCAGTCAGACAGTGTGCATGTGTCGGATTGAGTCAGTGCTTGGGACTACCGGTACTGCAAAAACAGTGGTATCATGACATCTTTTTTATTTTAGTACCGATTGGTACCAAAGTACCGGTACTTATGACAGCAGCGTGAGTTTTTAATGCATGCTGTAATTAAAAAGGTCACCTTACACTTCACAGCAGATGCACTGGAGGACAGATTATAAACTGTGTTACCAAATATAAAATGTGATTTGTAGATGTTTATAATAATTGATCATGATAGATAAGGTGAAATCACAATTGCGATTGCCATGTTGTTTACATTGCAGTGCAGCATGAGATATTGTGTTTATCAAGCATAGATGGTTCTAAAAACCTAGCCCTTCCACTTGTTGCACTGGAAGTGGTGAGAATGAGTGAATGGGAGAAGGCTAACTATCGCTACATCAAAACAGTCAGTTCCCAATGGTTGCGGCTTTAAACTTTTATTTTGTGATTATTTATATGATTGTAGCATAATAACATTTGTGCAGCTAATTCATTAAGACAGTCGCTTCAGTCTCTCTCTATAGAACCATCTATCAAGGTATGCATTAAACTCACTAACAATGTTGACAATTTCTGGTACATTATCCAATTTGATTAAGATATCAAGTGGTATAAGATATTGCTGCTAAAAATGAGCATTCTGCTCTGTAAAATCAAATTAGTTGACCTTACTTTAGATTTTTCAAGTCTCAAGTTTTTCAAGTAAACTTACTTATTTGGCTCAAGACAACTGAACTTTTTTTTAAGTAAATTTAACTAGATACAAGTAAGCTTAACTCATCTATGATTAAAGTATCGTTGTATTGATTTAATTATTTAAATTGGGTTTTAAAGTGTCTTATACAATATTAGGGACTGTAAATGATATATAAGGACAATATAAATAATATTTTAATGAAGAAATAAACCAAAAGACCCGGCATGGAAGAAGGCCTCTTTGGCCTTCCAGAATCTGGGATGGGACAGGGGGAGGGAAATAATAATGAAAAATATGGGGGTACTCCCCGTGACCGTGCAGTACTCCCCGTGACCGTGCAGTACTCCCCGTGACCGTGCAGTACTCCCCAACAAACCAAAAAAAATAGTAACATTTAAAAGAGAAGGAAAGGCCAATGCGGAGCGGCAGTGGGACAGAGAGAGAAAGAAAAAAAACACATTGCCGGTTCTCCGATACGCCATAGCTTGGTCCTCTGCCACTCCTCCACCCTCTAACGGACAACAGCCACGCCTCCTTGGTGGATCGGAGACAGTCCTCCAGCCCCTGCCTCGTTTTTGGGGAACAGAAGGGGTCACCCCCGCCCCTGGTTGCGGTTCTCCCACTCCAGGTTGTCTGCAGTGAGCCCCTCTCCACTCGCAGTCTCAGACCCTGCCGCGTTTCAGCGGCTGGTAGGGGACATCTCTGCCCCTGGCGGTCGGTTAGGGCCCCTTCTCCCCTCACGGTCGGCGGCCGTTCTTCTGCTTCCAGGCGGCCGGGCTATAACAGTGAAATCGATGACAACTCCTCCTGATGACATCTTTCCTGCACTCTTGGAGACAGATGACATTAGCTCCACTCTCTTTTCTCATTGGCTGTCTCTGCATTTGCATCAAGTTGAACTTTTCTCAACTTTGTCTCGTCACTTGACATACCCACATCCTGTCGCCAACGACTGCCATCGCTCATGTCACCGGAAGTCGCCATTTCTCATTGACAGATGTCACTTGCAGTGACAAAATCACTCAGTGTGAAAGTGCTCAAGCAGTCTCATCTAGATTGCTTATTACAATGAATGCCCCAGAACCTAAATAAAGCCACTAGAAATCGCAAGAGAACTATAGCCATTGACGTAAAACCTTGTATGTTTAGCAAGGCCAACAGGGGAGGAAAGCTTCTCTAACCAAATGGCCGAGTTTCGTTCAACAGTGGAACAGCTAAAAGGTTTGGTGGAGGCTTTTACTCAAATTATTAAGGACAATTAATTGATTATCGATTAATAATTACCAACTTTAGTTGGCAAAAACATATTATCGTATTAATGTTATTCATGTTAATCTTGTTAAAGTCTCTCTAAACAAAGTGCCTCTTGCTTTTGTTTTGATTAAGTTCAACAACTTGAACAGAAATGTTCAAAGAACAAAGAAGTCACTTTAACCTCGTGTGACCCTGCATCATTCTGCGTGGACATTGTGTTTTGTCTTTGCTATATGCTATGCATAGTTCAATTTTATTCAAACCAACTGATCTCAGTTCAGGACATTCAGGACTGTCAGTAAAGGGTTAAACTTTTGAGTCAATATTCAATATTTAGCCGATCACAACAGTGTTTGTCTATGGAAGAAATGCCAACAAAACTACGTCTGGTAAAAAAATCTAATTATGTTTTTACATTGAAACCTGTTTGATTCAAAAGATTAGTGTCTCATTAATTATAATAATACTAATAATAATTCCTTACATTTATATAGCACATTTCTAGGCACTCAAAGCACTTTACATAGTATTGGGGGAATCTCCTCAACCACTACCAGTGTGCAGCATCCACCTGGATGATGTGATGGCAGCCATAGTGCGCCAGAACACCCACCACACAATAGCTATTGGTGGAGAGGAGAGGAGAGTGATGTAGCCAATGCAGGGATGGAGATTGTTAGGAGGCCATCATAGATAAGGTTCAATGGGGTGAATTTTGGCCAGGACACCGTGGTTTTACCCCTACTATTTTCAAATTGTGCCCTGGGATTTTTAATGAGTCAGGACCTCGGTTTAACGTCTCATCCGAAAGACTCTAGTTTCATCCGATACATTTCTTTTTTTCACTTTCAGCGATTTATTGTGAAACGGCACACTCTTCAACCCAATGACCATGATAGTGGACAATAACACTAGTTTTTTAATTCGAAATCCTATATTTACTGTGCATTTTTACATTGAGAAAATAAAAATGTTGCTTTCAGAGGCTTTATATGGAATTAAGATACAATTAGGTGTATTTTGAACTGTTCTGAGACCAGTACAGACAGACATCACACTGGATGTTAAGTCATTCACTAAATAGGGAGCAAGGGACCATCCTTTAGCTTTCCTATGCAGTTACTCCTTACATCCAACCAAAAGTTCAGTTTCAGGCTGCAGATGATGTTTGGACCACTCAGCATATTTGGCTGGCATGGGGTACAATCAGTACAGAAATTACAATGCTAAATGTTATTTTAACATGGTTGGCAGTGATTGGACAATGCTGGCCATTACATTTCTGACTGGTAAAATGTTTCAGCTCTGGATATCACTTGTTTGTTTGACAGTGCAAAGAGAGACCATTGAGATTTTGTTGTCAAAGTAGAAAAAAGATTTTGTAACATAAGTCAAATTTATAGATAGAATAGCCTTTTTTTTTTTTTTTTTACAGCAGTTACACATAGGTCTCAGGAGGTTAAAAATAGTCCTATATACAAGGGCCAGTTATTGCATTTATGACCTTTACTACATTTTGGACCATGTCACACCCTCATTGGTCTGTCCTCTGCCTGACACTATACGCACCACGGACTATTGAACCCATTTACTAATCAGCACTCCACACCTGTTCCCCATTCAATAATCAACACACACACACACACTCCTTGCAATCTCTATCTGGTCTGATCTGGAGATATCCCAGACTCTAACCTACTAGTGTCCTCTATTGGAGTTATTTCTGTTTGTTTTACATCTATGTTTTGGCTTTAACCTTTGTTATCAGTTACTTTTTTTGGGGGGGGGTCCTTTGGTTTTTGTTTCACGTTGTTGGAATAAAGTCCCATCAGTTGGGTTCACCTTACCGTCTGTGTCATTGTCTTCATGATAGACCAATAGTTATTACATTTTGGGTCTTTATTACAGTTAGGACCAATTATTACATTTGTGACCACTACATTTGTCAGTTGAAAAATTTAAGTCTAATTATTTGGAAATTAATAGCACACCCCTCCTCGACAAGCCACAAATTTTTTGTACTGTAGCTCAAACAGTTTACAAATCACAAAACTCAAGTATGAGCAATGCAGCCTGAAAATGATGCTTGCCTAAGCAAAAACCAAATACCGAGGATGCAGTGTTCTAGTGTTAAATGCATAAAATAAGCATATAAATTCAGAGAACTAAATATACATACTTTCTTTCTCAGAAACCTTGGGAAGTCGGGTCTACGCGTTTCTTGCTTGGGTCTTGGTGAGTAACCAATGACCTCATTGTTTCATCTCTGTCTTGTACTCATGAGGATAATGTTGCTGCTTAAAGTCTAACATTCCTTATGAAATATAAAAATGGAGACAACTGAAATAATTAATGACAGACAGTAAATAAATGTGGCTAGATACATGTGAAATTACTTTGGACTTTTCCCCCTTTTTGTTTACAGGTACCTGGGTGACATTTGGCTCTCAGATCTCTGATGAGGTGATTCATATTGTTTGTGATCAAATTTACATCATTACATCACACTTTTCACTCAAACCTCTTTGTACAGTGTTATTTATATACTTAAAACTTTCAATGGACTAATCACTCTTATGCATTTGTTTGTGTGTGTGTGTATGTTTGTATTTAGATGGCCGAGAGCTTGATGACGATAGCTTATGAGAATGGAGTGAATCTGTTCGACACAGCAGAAGTGTACGCTTCAGGCAGGTACGATTGGCTTCAAATAACTCATGCACTTTTATTTTTTACTGCATCACAGGTGTAGATTTGGGTCTGGATGGATGGGACATATATCTACAAATGTCTACCACTTGATGGCCAATATAAATCTGGGACCTTTAAAAACAGTTAAGAACCATAACGATGTACTGTATTGTATAGTTAACATGGACCATTGGAACATTGATCAAATCAATTAATAATTTTTTTCACTAGCTCTGAAATAATTACTTTTGTAAAATGAATTGCTTCTTATTAGTGAGTGCATTTTAAAATGCAGGTTATCTACACTTCAGGAAGCATCTCTTTCTATTATATGCTTGCGATGTCCTGAACTCAGCAGGATTCTGGCTGCCATATGGCTCTGGTGACCTACATTACAGCTTCAGGGATTTAGGCATTTACGTTTTCTCATCAGCAAATTTTATGAATGGGCTGACATGATAACGTTAGCTTTGAGGCTATTTATATAATAGTGTACACCTAAAAGTTGACAAAATACACTGTAACAGATTCGAGGAATGAGGAAGCGGAAAACGGCGAATCCAACTCAAAGGCAAATTTATTTATACACAAGCACGTTCGCTTTACTGCATAATGGTGAAGCTTCAGACATAAACTCAAACATTGATTGCACTGACACACACACACACACACACACATGCAGGCTCAACTCTCTCTCCCTCACTCTGAGGTCTGGCCCCTTTTATTTCCCCCGTCTCTCACTGTGAACGAAGAAACAGCAATTACCAGCAATTCACCTCAGGTGAAAATCCTTACCGCTTCCTCTCCTTTTATTGTCTTTGGTCTCGCACAGGTCGCAATCGCTGTAGTTTTATCAATAAGGGGCCAAGATACTGTACCTCCACCCACCCAATTGCGCAATTATTCAGGTTTGCTGTGAGCCCCCCTCGTCACAGCATTCATGTGCCGCTGCCAATAATTACTATAAATAATTATATCATAGGCATTGGCATACACAGCATGCAGTTTGAATACCCTGTCCATAAGATGCTGAAATGTAGCCTGGGCCCCAAACAAACTGAACGGAAGGGTCACAAATTGGTGTAAACCAAACGGTGTGGAAAAGGCTGTTTGTTCACGGGACATCGGTGTTTAGGGGATCTGCCAATATTTGTAAAATCCAATGTTGAATAAAAGTGAGCCGTGCCCAACCGATCGAGCAGTTCGTCAATGTGGCATAGAATAAGCATCAAAATTCTACACTGCGTTAAATTTCCTGTAATCCACACAGAACCAGGCTGACCCAATCACTGTGGGATTCTTCTATTACCCCCATATAATATACAGCCGGGACTTACATTCTTGAGCCTGTTGCAAATTCTCCTGTGTTAGACTCCCCTATATGTGGAATTTTGCTCTCAGGTCCCTCCTCCCAATTTTCTTTCATGACATTGAACACGCCACTGGGCTTACACCCACATAACAATTAAAATGGGAAAAACGCTGAGCATTTTCGTGCACCATCTCCCAAATCATATTCTTTAAGGTCTTATTAAATTGTTCGACCAAGACATCCGTTTGTGGATGGTACATGCTTGTCTGAATCAATATAATACCCAATAATTCGTACAGCTTGTGTAGTGTACGTGACATAAATCCATGCCCTGATCAGTGAGGATTTCTTTCGGAATGCCCACTTGGGAGATCACTTTAAAGCCTCCGCAACATTACGTGCTGAGATGTTGTGCAGCGGGACTGCTTCCGGATATCGTGTTGCGTAATCCAGCAGGACTAACGCAAAGCGATACCCATGTGCTGTCTATTCTAATGGCCCGACGAGGTCCATGCCAATTCGTTCAAAGGTGCCTCGATCAACAGAAGTCGGCAATGGCACTTTTGGAGCGGCCGGTGGATTCACCAGCTGACATTCACGGGATGCCGCACACCACTGGCAAACATCCCCGTGAATGCCAGGCCAATAGAAACGAGCCATGAGATGGCTTAGTGTTTTCACCTGTCCCTAGTGACCTGCCATCGGATTATGATGAGCTGCCTGGAATAACATTTCCCGACGGCTCTTTGGTATCAACAACTGGGTTGTATTTTCATTTGTCCGAGTGTCCTGTAACACTCTATATAACCAATCTTTTATAATTGAAAAATATGGATATGAGAGTGCGATGCCCAGCTGGAGACATTGACCATCAATCACTTTCACTTGGTCAAATTAATATAATGTGTCATTTAATTTATTATAGGTTCACAATAAGAACATACAGACTTATTAATTTTAAAAGCCTAAAAATCTATATATTTATTTAAAATGTAAAAGCTTTTAGATTAATTTAAATTAAAAGCCCAATATAATTTATTGAAGTTCATGTAATGTCACTTTTTGTGATATTCTACAATATAATTTCAACCAGTACACAGTATTTGTTCATGTACGAGGACTCGTCACACAATAAATTTGTCTTTAAAGTTTGAGAATCACTTCTGCAGGCAGATTTCTTTTTTCTCACATCACACACTGCGTACAGATACAGTATGTAAATAAATGCGAATAAACTCAATAATACTTTTCTAATGTTCTTTTAGGTTAGCCGTGTAGCATATATTGCCATTGTGATGAACACCGGTAAAAACCGACCCACCTTCTTGAGCCTGAAAAATTTGCTCAAACTAAATTCAAACTAACCTGGGTATCCATGGAAATTGGCTTCATGTAACAGGCCTCATGTGCTCACACCAAGCACAATGACAAGACAGAAGAGCACATGCGAATGAATACAATATGAATACCTGCGGGCTTCGGCCACCTCCCGGCAGTCAGTCACAGTCTTTGGAGCCCCTTGCCAGTCAGTAACTTGCTCGTCCGCCTTCTGGCAGTGAGCAGCTGGCTCGACTAGGGGGGCTGCAGCTGCACTGTTCTACCATATCCTCCTCCGCTTATGAGTCATTGCAGATCTGAAGGTTTGACTGGATGGGGGTGAGACAATGAACTGGTTAATCTTTGGAAGCTGCCCACAGTCAGGGGTAATCCAATCCACCCTTTGGGGCAGGTGACTCACAAAAACCTCAAATGATAAAACCCCCAGACTTCCCATTTCCCAGGAGCAGAAGGGGTCCGAGGCAGATGTTGTATAGGTCCTTGAGTGGTGCATTGTTGTACTCCAGCCACTCCACCTTTTTCAGGAACTCACCATCAAACCCTCATGTCTGCCTCCCTTTGATGGAGGGAACGAAGCCAGGCGAGCTGGGCTGAACACTCTCTGATGGAACCCTGGGAGATGGGAAAAGGAAATTTCTATTCTCTGTTGAATCCAAAAATGTCCAGTTTGTTCTGTCAGGTTTTGGAGAGAAAGGGCGAGGTCTCAAATGCAGAGTAGCAGTAATGGGCTTTATTTATATAAAAACAAACAAAGACTACACCATAGGTTAAAAGACACAGTCCAGGACAGGTGATGAGCAGACTGGCTGGGCTGGAGGAACAGGACAGAACATAGACTGACTAGAACAGACACCTAACAGGGTAAACGACCACAATGAACTTGCACAGGACAGATAACACAGGGAGATTAAATAGGGAAGGAAATTAGGAGGTTAATGAGGGAAGGCAGGTGAGGCAAATGAACTAAGAACAAGGTAACAAGGAGGCGGGGCCTAGACGTGAGACAGGAGAGCACATGACTGACAAAGTCTGACAGAAGCCATGTGCTCACACCAAACACCATAGGTGTGTTCAAGTTTGACTGCGCCTTGCCTCACTGATTGGTAAGATTTGCCTGTTGCAGTTGGAGGAGTTGAAAAGCGAGCCATCAAGCCAGACACTTTGCTCTTCCAGTCGCATGCTGAACCCATGCCAGTCAGGTGCATGAGTGTCTTGATCCCGACACCAGAACCAAGAACTAGACCAATGTGTCAGGACCCAGAGACACAGCTTTGCACATGAAAATGCAAACTAGACAGAAGAGCATACGGCAAGGGAATCAAACCAGACGTGCACGAGACATGAACAAAGACAGATAGCCCATATTCTGTATTTATGTTGAGCACATGGCTCAGTGTTTATTTCCTGGCCATGTGCTCTACATAAATACAGTATGGGTGTCAGGATTCTGTCACCACGCAATAAACATGAATGACCAAAGTGACAGGATTCTGACAATTACAAATTTAGGAAGTGGTTTATACTTAAAACAAGTGAAAACAAACACTGTTATTTCGTGTATTTGTATTAATGATGATTAGATATTTGACAAAGATCGATTAATATTTGTATTTTATTTTTGTTGTGCAATTATAAGAAACAGATTTTGTGTCCTTTTTTCCTTCAGGGCTGAAATCACTCTAGGGAACATCATTAAGAAGAAAGGCTGGAGGTGACCTGCTTTAATTCTAATGTCTCTCACTTTGTATCAGTATCGTGGGAAATCAATTTGAATATATTGTCTGTGAAGGAATACCAGTGCTCGAACTGACTCATCTTAAAAGTTCATATTGTGAGATGTGGTGGGATCAGAACCCCCGCAATTAATGTCATATTTACAAAAAAATACAAAATGTCAAAAGACATCCAGTAAATGAATAGCACAAAGAATCAGTCAGGAAAAGTAACGTCTAGTTTGTCTAATTGTAGGACTCTTGGTCATAGGGGGCATTAAAAAAACGTTTGGCCTGAAAGCACATTAAAAACATCAGTTATTGATAATGATCAGTTAATGGGGTCATGGCCCCCAGCACCTCCGCAATTTAAGCACTGCTCTTTTTCAAAGGTCAGATCATGGGAAATGTTCTTAAATGTTCTTGGAAATATTGGGGTTATGTTCAAACATTCAATCAATCTAGGAGCAAAATTATAAAACAAGAATAGGCTTGTCTACTGTATAAAAACAGTCTTCCTGAAATATGTGTTTCAGGCGGTCCAGTTATGTAGTAACAACTAAGATCTACTGGGGAGGACAGTGAGTATCTATTCAGTTCTACCATATCATATTTTCAGACTGACACAAATGACAAAGATCCTCTCTGACATTTCTATTCATAATCTACAGAGCAGAAACAGAGAGAGGTCTGTCCAGAAAACACATTATAGAAGGTAAAGTGCTGTTCGCGGTGGTAATGGTGGTAATAATTACAGTTTGATGATAGTAATGGTGATGTATCTACAGGTCTCAGAGGTTCCCTGTCTAGACTACAGCTGGAGTATGTGGATATCGTCTTTGCCAATCGCAGTGATGTGAACAGCCCTATGGAAGGTCTTGACTATTTTTATAAACATTTTCATGCCAGTTACAAATGCATAAGTTACGGCACAGCAACAGCACTGTGGTGTGTTTGTGGTTTGCAGAGGTGGTACGTGCAATGACATTCGTTATAAATCAGGGAATGGCCATGTACTGGGGCACATCCCGATGGAGCGCCATGGAGATCATGGTAGGTCTTAGTTGTCTCTTAAACAAAGTTTATTTATTCATTTCCATAATACATTTACCATTTTAAATAAGTAAATGACTGTACAAGATATTAGTTGTTATCATCTGCAGTTCTGTTAGTACAGTGACCATCAAATGTTTTTGGACAATGAAGTTATACAACTCTCCTATTGCAAATCATGCATTCACATTTCAATTTTGACCAGGTGGATTTTATGCTTTTAAATAATTTGTAACCCGATGGTTTTCATCTAAAACTAAGATGACTTTGTAAGTCATTAATAACTGCTTAACTGTTCATGCATATATAAAGATTTAATTTGTTTGGCATATTATCTGACAAATATAAAAGTTATTAATTAATTAGCCTTTTTTTTTTTTTAATACAAGTATTTGACATTACAATTGTCATGTTCTCTGTTGTCTTTTGTTTTTGTGCTTTTATGTTGAAGTTTCCTGTTTAGTTCTTGTTTCCTGTTTGGTTTTTGTAGTCCTTTGTAGTTCTGTTTTTTGATTGGTTTTCCCCTGATTGTCTCCCATGCCCTGATTGTTTCCCCAGGTGTTTCTAGTTTTCCCTTGTGTATTTAAGCCCTTGTTTCCCTCCTGTCCATTTGTCTTATTTCATGTTTTTGTTTTGCATTACATTCCATGTGGATTTTGTTATTCCTAGTGTTCTGGTTTTTGGCTTCAATAAAAGCTGCACATAGATCCTCTCCCGTTTCTGATCGTTACAACAATATACATTAACTACATCAAAACCAGTGATACGTGTGAAGATATATTTTTTTTTTAATCAATATTTCTGTGAAATGTTATTTAAATATAGCACAATACATAATGTATATTAACATTGAATATGAGACTTGCTAGTAATTTGAATTAATTTTCTATTACCTATAACTGCTCAATAAAATTTGGTGATTCAAATTTAAGAAACCAAAAAATTTTTCAGCTGAATATCATCAAAACAACTTTACAACTGAAGTCTACAACATTAATACTTCAATATGTTTTTAAGCAAATCTATTCTATTTATTCTCATGAACTGCTGAATGTTATTGTGTGAGTGCGCTGCAAGCTAGTTCAGCTTTAGATGGCCGCAGAGTAAAATGTGGACAATTTCCTTTTTCAAGCCCTATTTAGACTAATGTGTGCATGAACTGTTGCTCTCGCCACACCCCCTTTAGACAGTAGATCCTTTCATTTAGTTCAAACATTATGTTTGTTACATCTGGAATGTCTGTTTGGTACAGGAACTGTATGTGTATGTGCATGTTTGTAAACAAGATGCATTCCCAGTGAAAGATTAAACAAAGTGTATGAGAGTGTATGGGAAAGACGCTAAATGTAAGTGAAGTGTTTATACGAAAAAATCTAATTCATAGATGTATTATATTGATAGTCTTGGCAAAGTCTCAAAGTTTGGTTCCCATACTAAAAAATATGAGGTATTTAAAAATTATTATCTACCTCTCCCGGGTCAAAAATGACCCGAACGCAATAGGAGATTCAAAAAGTTTGAATGTCATTGCATTACATTCAAAATATCAAATCAAATGGCATTTATTTTATGGCATTTGAAATTGCACAACCTCATGTTTCAACCAAAACATTTTACAAAAATAAGTTTGTTAGGTTTGATATGATAATGTGCCGAACTACAACCTTGCTAGGACACCTGTGTGAACCTGAAGGGATCTCACTACCTACAGGATGTATGTAGTGTATGTAGTATGTACTGGTCTAAAATCACCTTTAGACCAGTTGGTTAAAAGTAACTGGAAAAGTGGTGAAGTTAGAGGAGAAAAGCTCTAGAGCTGTTTGAATGCAGATGTCACTTGCTTTGATATTTTGTCATCTAATGCTATTACATTCATATACTTGGCATTGAAAGGCTTATATGAAAGGACAATTGAATCATTTACTGTCTGTGTTTGTGTGTGTAGGAAGCGTACTCTGTAGCAAGACAGTTTAACTTGATCCCACCGGTTTGTGAGCAGGCCGAGTATCACTATTTCCAGAGGGATAAAGTGGAGGTGCAGCTGCCCGAGCTCTACCACAAGATTGGTCAGTCAACAAAATGTGCTTATCATTTAAAATAATGTTCAGGCAATATTAAGAGATTTTACACACTCATTGGCTCTGTTCCAAAATCTAGTGAGCTGCATCGCTGTGCACTGTCTACATAGGCAGCAACCGTTTAAAGGCTCGTTCACACCAAACGTGTAAAGAAAAAAGCGAAATGAATCATCTGTGAATGAGTCAGCAAATTCACGGTACAAAAGGTGGCTCACAACAAAAAAATCTACCACCTCTGTCTAATCTCAGCATTAAAAATAAGAATCTGTTCTGAGAGTCTTAATTGAAACTATTGAAATACAATTCTACAGTTGCAAAGTAGCCACAGATTTAACCTGACCCCCTCTTTCCAAAACTCCGCCCTCCAAAGATACTAAGTAAAAACCACCATTGCCTGTTCAATAAACTATCATTTTTAATTAACCTGACAGTCTCACAAATTAAAAATGAAAAAAAGTTAAGTGATGTTAAGGGAAAAAGAACACTGAAGGAGCAAATTGAGGTAGGTCATTTTAAATATTGCAGAATAGACATGAAAGAATAAAAGAAAATCGATTGGGATAAATTATACATCTTACAAGGCAAAACTTTTCATGTTTACTGAATGTATACATAAAAAAGAGTTTTCAATGCGTTAACGTCTTGTGTATATAATATGTGTATAGCAACTGCTCAGCGCACATGACCCAAAACTTATATCTTATTGATCCGTGCTGTTTCATTGCCCACTGAAAAATACAAATGGACCAACTCTGAGATGAAAAAGAAAACAACGTTTTATCGATGGCGAATGTTCGCTTTCTGTGTGAATCCTATTTCTTTTTTTTCACATCGAAAACACACATTAAGTATTCAGGCTTGGTGTGAAACTTAAACCGAAATGTAACCTCAAAAGTGACTGAATTAAATCACTCTAGAAAGGAGGAAAATCCATGGCCCACACAAATATCACTCATGTGAAGGGCACGAGATGCAACTCAAAAATTGTAATGTTGAGTGTAACATTAGCATGTTGCTAAGCTAATGAAGCAAATAATCTACTACGCCAGTACAAAAATACAGAGCACACACAAATATCAATCCTCATGTGAAGGGCACGAGATGCAACTCAAAAATGGAGTGTAACATTAGCATGTTGCTAAGCTAATGAAGCAAATAATCTACTTCGCCAGTACAAAAATACAGAGCACACACAAATATTGGGTGAAATAGTAAATTTTTAATTACAAGCAGGGCTGGACTGGGAACAAAAATCGGCCTGTGATTTGACATGGTCGCTGTCTTATTCGCGGGGAAGTTTTGTGGTCTGTTCTGCATAAAGCGGCGGCTCATTTTAGCTTATCACGGCCGACACACTGGCCCGCTCTGTTCTCCTGATGGCCAGTGTGCCCCTGATCGTCCCCAAAGTGTGCCAGATTACCAGTCCAGACCTGATTACAATAACTATTTTTAGATCAATCTACTGATACTTTTCACTATTGAATCAGAGTTATTATCATTAACAGACAATGAAGCATTACTGTGTTTAGTATTTTTGTTATGTTTTGTGATGCCGTGATCAATATGTGGTACTACATGTGATACTAACCTGTCATACATTGAACTTCAATTTACTGTATATGGGAAACAGCACACATAAATAAATCAGATTTTAAAGTCCACTTTGTAACTTTTCTGTTTCCCTAAAAGCATAATCGACAAAATTTTCAATTGAATTCCTTGTTGTAGCAAAGGTGCTTAACAGTGCAATATTATTTGTTTAGTTTTAGAGCTGTTGCAAATCTTGTGACTGTCACATGTTGTTTGTTTCAGGTGTTGGAGCGATGACGTGGTCTCCTCTCGCATGCGGGCTGATCACAGGCAAATACAGCGATGGGGTTCCGGACTGTTCACGAGCAGCTATAAAAGTGAGTCAGGAAGAGTGTAAATAGCCATAGATGTTCTCTCCATCTGTAGTTTTGTGGATAACGTGAATGTGTTTATCAGGGTTATCAGTGGCTGAAGGAGCGAGTGTACAGTGAAGAGGGCCGCAGACAGCTCGCTAAAATCAAAGAGCTCCACCTGGTGGCAGACAGGCTGGGCTGCACCGCTTCTCAACTTGCCATTGGTGAGTGTCTTAAAGTTAGACAGTAATGCATACTTTATTGTAATTTTATATTATGTAATTTTTGTAAGTTTATTTTATTAAACAGTCTTTTTGGACTAGGAAGGAAGTTCTGAATGCTAGAGTTAAAGAAATCGTTTTCCCAAAAATGGAAATTCTGTCATCATTTACTTAGCCATGTTGTTTCAAACCAGGATATCTTTTTGTTTTCTTCTGTGGAGCATGAAACAGAAGAAAGTAAGTCAGACTGGTTTGAAACAAAAGGGTGAGTAAACGATGCCTGTATATTCATATTGTTGTGAACTATCCCTTTAAAATGTATATGGTAAACTATTTTATCCAAGGAAACTGCATTTTTCAGGAAATGACCTCTTTAAATAATATGTATTATTTCTTTATGAATATAAACAGTTGTCTAATATGAATGGAATGTAAATTTTCTCACTCAGCATGGTGTTTACGTAGTGAAGGAGTCAGTTCTGTACTTCTTGGTGTCTCCAATACAGACCAGCTTCTAGAGAATCTTGGAGCCCTTCGGGTAACACACACAAACACACACTCTTTCATGCTGCTCTATTTTTTATGAATTGACTATTTGTCCAGATAAGTATTCACTAGTCTGCAGATCAGTGTTTCCCTCATGAACAGTATGAGAAACACCCAATGGCGTGCAGCATCAGCAGTCTTTGCTCTTCCTGGCAAGTCTAATTCTGTTTTAAAGACCCCATGAAAACAAAATTGGAGTTCTGTGTCTTTTAATCCATATATGTTATCTCGGAAGCCTTTGAAGATGCTTTGAATATGCTAGTGTATATTCCAAAATTGAAGCTGATAATTTAATTATCTTATGTATGCATTTCAAATTATACGGACAAAAGAAACCAGGCTCACTGTAGGGGCCAGTTCCCTTCTGACTAACATCATGAATATAATGCCAATATTAGTTATTTATGTGCAGTGCAAGTCATGGTTTAAAATTAGTAAACTAAGTAAGTGTTAAGGGTCAGTGTTTATACAAAGAAGTCCATCCTGGATTAACTGCAGATGTTCACATAGATGTAATTGGCATTTGTTAGTTGGCTGATGAAGTGTTTTGTTGGCAAATAATTGAATTTCTATGTATTCCATTTCAAGAGTGTAGTCCATCATTAGACCGAGGTGAGGCAGGCAGAGATCGGTGAGGTGAATCGCAGTTGAACTGGCAGGTCATTTTGGTGTGTTCTATCCTAAGTTCAAGGTTTAGGCAGTGTCAATATGTATTATCTCATGTCTTATGGTTGGAGTTGACATCAGTTCATCCTCATTGTAATAGACTGAAGCGATGACTGGCTGGCACGGGCTGCATTTAGTCATCACCATGCAGGAACAGAGCTGGATCCGGCCGGCTCTGGTAACCTCAGGATATGAATCCCGATTGAGACAGGGGAATTAATAGATTAATATTAGCATAGATGCCATTCAATTTATTGCAGAGTTATAGATTATGAGAAATGTTCTGATTCCGGCAGACCTAACTAAAGCAGCCTAATTGTGAGTTGAAGGATAAATTAGGTGTATTCCTGGCTAAATAGATGAGTCTTTAGTCTAGACTTAAACTGTTTATTTATGAAGTTTATTTATTGATCTTGCTGGACATCCTCCCAGTAATGCATTACACTAATCTAGACTTGAGGTCATGAATGCATGAATTAGTTTTTCGGCATCAGCAACAGAGAGCATATGTTGTGAATTAGCAATATTTCTGAGTTGGAAGAATGCTGTCCTACAAACATTGGAAATTTGATTTCATAGGACAGATCGGTATCAAATATAACACCTAAGTTCTTTGCTGTAGGAGACGATGTAACAGTACATTCATCAGAGAGTGTGGTGTTGGTTTAGCTGGTGGACCAACAATGCCATGGTACACCAGCACAGTTTTACTGGTGAAACTGGTTGACCAAGAAAGATTTTGTATCTCAGTGGCATCCAGTTAACATCTGTCCAAACACCTACCCAAAAATGAAAATTCTCATCATTTACTCACCCTTATTCCATTCCAGATGTGTATGACTTTCTTTCATCTGCTGAACACAAATGAAGATTTTTAAAATAATTTCTCAGCTCTTTTGGTCCATAGAATACAAGCGCCACATTTTTGAAGATCCAAAAATCACAGAAGTCAGCATAAAAGTTATCCACGAGACTCCAGTGGTTGAATCAATATCTTCAGAACAAAATAATAGGTGTGGGTGTGAAACAGATCACATTCTTCTTGTGTTTTTGGTTATTCACATTCTTCAGGCATACTGCCCCCTACTGGGCAGGGAGAAGAATTTCCAGAAAAACAAATGACTTAAATATTGATCTGTTTCTTTGCTTTTTGGAGCATAAAAATTATTTTACTTTCACTGTATGGACCAAAAGAGATTAAATATTCTTCTAAAATCATCATTTTTGTTCTGCAGAAGAAAAAAAGTCATACACATCTGGAATGGCATGAGGGTGATTAAATGATGAGAACATTTTCCCTTTTAGGTGAACTATCCCTTTAACGCAACCTCTGGTTTCAATCACTGCATTCTGAGTGAAAATGAGGAAGTGCTTTATAATAAATCCAAAAGCGTCTTCCGTGGAGTGGAGACGTGTGTTGAATAGTGGAAGAACTATTCAGCTACTTACTAGTCAGTGCTACCCTTAGTACCCACATAAAATCACACACTGTCAAATAACATTATTTTCCATTGATTTTCAACAGATTCTGTCTCAAATGACACCTCAGACTGTGAGTGAGATAGATGCTCTGCTGGGAAACAAGCCTCACTGCAAGAAAGAGTCACGTGCATGAGAGATGACCAGAACTTGTGCTGCCAGAAAACAAAGAAAGCGAGGGGGGAAAGACAGAATATTGACGTTGGCCATCACTTCTCGGCATTCCCTTATATTACATCACCTGCATGCCTTCTGCAACATGCTTCCATACTGCACTGCTCTCTGTAACCCTACTCCAATATCTCAACATATCTTCAAACAAAACTCTCAAACAGCTGTCAGCAACATTGAAGAAATGTGGCAAACAAGAACTAAGAACATGCTGTCTTTACATTTCCTTATTCAGAGAGACTGAAGCTTTTGTCTTCCATGAGGAAGTCTTGCAGGAAGTAAAACTTTAGAAGGAAGTGAATGAAACTGGCTATATTCGGAGTAGACTTCAAGAAAACTGCAAAGTATACACTGTATAGTGTAAAACAGTTGGCATAATCATGCAGTAGTATGCTACATTGTTGTCATATGACCTCATTATTTTGTATCTGTGGCATCCAGTTAACATCTGTCCATTTTTTTATTAATTTTTTTATTTTGTGAAAAAAACAAAACAACATTTGGCTGTCAAATCACATGAGTCATAAAAGAGATGTTAAAAATCAAGACTGTAATTATGGTTTATTAATCACACTGGAAATGGAAGGTCTAACGAGTGCATTGCGTATATTTATATAGCCTTATATTACATGTAAGAGAAATTGTATGAGTAGTATTTTATAATACTACTCCGAACATAGCCAAAGTCAAACATCTTCATAATTCCTTTTGCCTCTTTATTTTTTTCACCAGGTTTTCAGTGTATGAGTTGTTGTGTGTGTGTGTGTGTGTGTGTGTGTGTGTGTGTGTGTGTGTATTCAATGAGGTATGGATCAGTGTGTGCATGCAGTGACACTTTGAATCAAACTCTCCATTGCTGGTGTTGCACCTGAGAGACTTGAAAAATGGATGACGCATATCATCGTGTGGACTGAATGACAACCACTTGGCATAGCCAAATGTTTAGGAGAGCTGCTCGTAATGTTTACCTGGACGTCCTGTCTACAATCTGTCACGTTTTATTCTCACAGTTACTTGACCAGGAACAACATGCAGCGAATGCAAACGGCTGGATGGACACATCACAAGTCTTCCTCCGTTTCTCTCCTTTCCATCTGTTCTTGTGTTTACAATGGTGCACCTGTCCCTTTAAGAATCCTTGCAGTTAGGGGAGGGGTTTGCAAGTGTGTGTATGGTGCCTTGCAAACATATTCAGATCCAAAGCCAGTTCACTTAATTAAAAAAAAAAAAAAAAAAGCCCTACAAAATCTGACTTTGAAAATGAAATATTGTTCCCTGAAATATTTTATCAAATTTTTGGATATTTTATGTGTTTCTCCTCTTTGAGACTAATCTCAAAGTGAAATTGAAAATATTTTTTTTAAAATATATATATTTTTTTAATTCGAAAGACTGCTCCCAAGTGTTGTTGGGTGTATGGGCATGTGTGAGCAAAATTTTCCAGGTGTAATGTCCACGGAGAGATGCCAAAATAAGTTCTGAAGTGAGCTTTACAGGTTATAATACAGCCAAGAGGAATGCATGTTTTATAAACTGTACTCCCAACCCAAAACTAAACCTAATCATCAGTGGAGTCAAAATGTAACATTAGAGGGAATAATACAACCTCCAAATCACGATCGTCACTGATTACGTGAATGCAATTAATTCTTGGTTTCAACTTGGGATCCCAACCCAGAAGCGAGATGTGAAGCAAGCTTTACAGATTGTAATACAGCCAAAAGGAGTGCATGTTTTATAAACTGTACCACCCAACTGAAACCTAAATCTAACCATCAGTGGAGTAAAAATGGAATGTTAGAGGAAAAATACAGCCTCCAAATTGCACTCGTCACTGATTACGTGAACGTGATAACTTCATGGTTTCAATGCAGGATACCAACCTGTGACTCCCACACTGCTGACACAACTCAACTAAGGTTACACCACAAGGGAAGGTAAACATGCTTGAGCCTATGCAAAAAATGTGTGATAGGAGATGGCGCTTGTTAGTGAGTCGGAACAATGTGTCCGATAGTGTACTTAACCTTCTGGAAACAACATTTCATATGTGATCATGTTGGCAGTTCTCCACCTCTTTCGCCTGTCAATGCACCCATGGCAATTGGCGGCCAGCTACTTGCATGCATTGCGATTAATCACATCTGGTTGTGGTGATGATGCCAGGGATATTTTGTCACTGGACTTTCATTAGTGAGACATTTAAGTGCTCAGGTGAGGCACTTACCGTAATTTCCCCCCGGGGGCTGGAAAACGGGGAAAAAGCAGCCTCTAAGTTGCTTGAATTTTCTCACTTTCTCACACCTCCAAAAAAAAAGAAAAAAGGATGATAAACAGTGCTTAACATATTGCCGGGCTTTTGAGTTTCAAAACCTTGACGTTCTCCCTATTCAGCGAGAGTTCAGGTCTCTGGCACTGCCGCTTTTGCAGGGCCTGTAAAACGAGCTGTGCAATGAATTGGAGCTCCAAGATCTCTGCCCACGAAATTGGCAGATCTATGGGCATCCAAGTGTCTGTGGAGCAATCCTGGCTACATTTTCAATGTCAGGAATTGGCCTCTTGCTTTTCCGGCTGTTGTGACCCGGGAACTAGAGCTTGACATCTCCCCTGTAACATATGACAGCTCTGTAACATAATACATTAGTCCCTAGCTTTCTGCACATTTACCAAAATTTGTCAATGTGGCACTTGGAGCATCATTGTGTCAAATGAACTCGCTGATTGGTTGCTTATAGCACAATCAGAGGAACAAGTGTGCAAGCACAGGGATGTGTTGCAGACGCATTTGGAGCATTTGGATCTCAAGCCAATTGGGCTCCAGATGTGCCTCATCATATGTGGTGACACAGTCGCTAATCTCCTTGTGATGTGGCGCTGTGTTGGCTGAAGTAGCCCAACAGCCTTTGGTTCCCAGACTTGGTAGAGCTGTTAGATCCTCCCCTATGGGAATTCCCTTTAGGGGGCACCTACTCTCACAGGCATGAGGCATGATCTTGCATCCTCAGATGGAACTGTGGAAACTTCATGTTTGGCCCCTAAACGACATATTTGACCCACAGGGGTTGTTCACCATTCTACAGCCCAGAGACCCCTCAACAAGGTGACTGTATGCCTAAAAATAGTGACTATTCGCTGACAGGAGTCCTACCAGAGTGAGAACCCAGTGTGTTACCCTGTGCAGACGGTGCTCTGCTTTTTTTACAAGAATGTTTGGATCCATGCTTAAAGTGTATGTTCCTGCCATAGTGTCGGGCCATGATCCCTATGTGGTTTGTCTGTGAGCAAACTCCCTCTGGTCAGTATGTTTCTGCATAGTGCTAAACAGCTGGGACTGAATGGGCTTATGGGTTCCATGTTTGAGCCAATGGAGGCAGTAAGCTCAGTTACACTCTCCTTAAAGACGGTGCTGCTACCTGCTCTGGCTTCAGTCAAATGTGGTGGGGACCTTCAGGCCTTGTCAGTCAATAACTCTTGTTTAGCTTTTGGATGGGGCTTATGAAAACCCTTTCTCCAGCATTGAGAGGTTTATGTGCCCAAAGCGCTGGCCACCCCCTTCAGTGCTCAGGTTGTTACCTTGCAGGCGCTCTCTCCTCCCCCTTTGTATCGGACAACATTAAGAGATTGCACATGTTTTGTCCTGTTAGGGCAATAGGCATGTTCATTGACTGAATGAGTCAGTTCAGGCTGTCATAACAACACTTTGCCTGCTCTGAAGGCTGCTCAAAAAGGTTTGGCCATCTATTGGTTGTGGACACCATTGTGCTTGCTTATGATTCACAAGGCATACAGTGTCCCTTGGCTGTTAAGGCTCATTCCACCAGGAGCATGGCCACCTCCTAGGCATGGGCAAAGGGTATGTCCTTAAAGGACAAATGTCAAGCTACAGGCCTGACAAATGTCAAGCTAATGCTTTTGCCTGGTTCCACAGCTTGGATGTTTCCTCCCTCTTTTCCCAGATTTTGACTGCGAAGGTTGGTTGATAAATCAGTGTTTCACTACTCTGCTTGGCTAGTGTCATTGGCTGTATTATCTTTCCTTCCTATTTATCAATATGAAGGATGGGTTAAATCAATGCTTTTCCACTACCCTAGTGACTATTGATTGGATACAATTCCCATAGCGTCAGCTACTGAGGCACTGTCAAAGAGACCAACTTGAAACTGAACGTCTCGTTTAGAATGTAACTCTTAAGGGACCAAAAGATGGCTCCTGATGAAATGGACCTGTGCTCCGGTTTATATGCCTGCGATGATGCACCAAGTGCCACCTGCCAATCCAGATTGCCGTGATTATAAAGGATTTCAGAGATTGTTACTCCTGGGAGGAGTTTCCCATAGCATCAGCTACTCTCGGCATCTCATTCCCTCCTTTCAGGGAACCAAGATTACATTCGTAACCTATACATTTCACTGCAGTAAACCTACAATATAAAAGTGGAAAGAACCATGGTTTTACAAACCATGATACTTGTTACACAAATTAACCATGATGCTACTATAGTAAAACAAACCATGTTGGTTTTTTTTGGCAGAATGATTATGTTTATAATCATAGTTTTGGTTTTACTGTTTTGACCGCAAATATTACTACATTCTTTTACCACAAATATCATGGTTAAAATATGATCCCTGTAGTAAACCATGGTAAATTTTGCGGGTATGGTTTTATTACCAATTACATAATTAAACTATTGCTACTATTGTAAAACCTCTGTAAATGTTGTGGTTACTATGGTATAAATACAAAAGTTCAACTGTGGTTACTGTAATAAAACCTTGGTTAATTTTCGTAATGGATAGTCAAAGGCATTGCGAGGGAACCCAAAACATTTGCAAGGGAATGCTAAATGTATTGTGAAAGTACAAAATATTATAATAATAATAACGAAAATTAATTCCCTCCTTGTCCTCCAACGGGCTCCATAGAAAATAGGTTTAAAGCTAAAATGTGTATTTTGTTTTGTTAATACACTCTCCTATTCCAGCTTAATATGTAGAGATATTAAATATACATATTTTGTTTTACATAAAATATTGTCACATTAATATAATCATTTTACATTTGAGTGCTTACATAAAACTATAATTAAAATCAGGATAATTTGAGAACTGGTGGTCTGAATGATTTTGCAAGGTGTTGTATAATATATGGGAGCATGGCTTTAAAGGTCAGCATTCTTTTGCACTAAGTGGACAAAGTCATAATTAAAAAAAATCATAGTTCACATATAGTCATGAAGGGTCGTAGTTCAACATGACCGGAGGACTGTGTTAGTATTGCGTGTATGACAAACACAAGCTGCGTCTGTTACAATGAAAAGTGGAGCACTTCGCTTCTTAGTGTGAGTGTGTTTATGTCGTCCCATGATTTCAGATGGAAAGACATACTGTAGAAGAGTCTCCTGCATGTTGAATTGGCCAGATTAAATACATATTTCCCAACAATTTTCTTTAAAGATTGCTTTATATCAATGTGCAGTGACACACAGACAAGCAAATGTTCAGGTGTACAAAAAATTATCAATTTTGGTTTTGAAATGTCTCTTGAAAACATTCTGGTCAGCATAAACCATGTTTGTTTGTGCAAGAGAACCTGTAGGCTGGGTCATATTTTCTTTCACCCTGCATAGTTTTGTTCGTGGTTTATGCAATCTGTCCTGTTAAGTGAAAGATGACATTGCACCAAAAACTGCAGAGTTTGATTGGACACACATCCTTTTACATCAATAGCAAAACAATTGTCAATTATATGGTAAGTTTCAATTGCATTTTCCTGCTGTCCATGACCCAATCAGACCAGAACTGCAGCCTATTTTGGGGTTGTGACCCACCAGTCTATCTGTCCTAACAGGAAATGTTATTTGTTTTTCTTTCTATTATCTCTGTTCATATGCAACTTGTTTGAGAAAGCTTTAGGGTTTGAGCGAATGACTTATTTATAACATGAAATCAGTTATATGGAGACAAACTACAGTTAATGTGGTCTAAATATATGAAAGATATGAAATAGAAGTTGTCCTGGTGCACTGATCTGAGAGCAGCTGTTTTTCTTTGAACTCTTAAAGGTAAAGGTTGAATGGTCAAGCTGATCCTGGGTCAGAAAAAAGGGCCATTTCTAAATGGGGTGACCCTAAAGTCCCTTTACTTGTAATGCAAGTTCACCATTTTGTACTCTCTCTACAGCACTGAGTGGTTCTAATATATCTTTGTATTTATAATGCTCAATGACTTGTGTAATGAGTGTTCCGGAGTTGGATATGGAGACATTTTTGGCAAAGTTTCACCTGCAGTATGTTTGAATGGAGAGGCATCAAAATTACTGATCTTTTATAATTAATATGTATAATCATTAGCAAGACAGGACTATCATTAGTTAAACTGAACTAATGTATATTTACATTTAGTGCACTCCCTCATATGGTAATTTTGCCTGAATATGTTAAAATGTACTGTCATGCAACTAGAAAAGAAATGGGGGGAAAAAACATGAAACAAGCCCTGTACTGAATGTATCTTGCTTGCCTTTAAAATGTGTGGAGAAAACTGTTGTCACATGTGTCATTTATGTCAACTACTGGAGCAGGACAATCAATCATAGCAACGCTTGCATCTTACACATATGTGCTCACTCACACTATCTATGTTTAAGAATATTGTGAATGTCACCCAACAAAACAAACTCGCAATAACATAATAAAACACATCCCCATTAAGGGCGTAGCAGGAAATTACCTTCAGGTGGGCCTCAATAAAAATGGATGGGCCATGGGAAAGTTTTCGCCCCAATTTTTACCAAATTTTACTTAACATCAGAGAAACATTGATCAGCAAATACTGTCTGTTATTAAAGTTGTGTTCTGCCAGGGGGCTTGATGGCTCAGAAAAGAGAATCCTCCAACTGAAAACATTTGTACACTAGATAGTATGATTATTTTCATCTATTAAATCCAAGTACTTGACCTGCAAATGGAAATCCATACAACAAATTATTCAGAGTACTTTATTAGCATGATTATTAGCATTGATAGCTTTCTAAGGATGCAAAATGAATTTTGTTTTAGAACATGAATAATTGCCCTCCCCTGAAGAGTACAACAGTGCATGCCGTCTAGGTTCCGGAACTATTCTTCCCATTTATTCCTTCAATAGACTTTTCATAAAATCCTTCACAAAAGAGATCTAAGCCATGAACCAAACATGCCAGATCCGAGGAGAATCACAACATTACAAACTTTGATTTGAAGCAAAAAAAGTATTTGACAATATATATACAGTATATGTACACACAACAGTCTCTAGAATTGACTCAGAATGGTGCCATACACAAAATCATCCAGTGAGCAGCAGTTCTGCGGACAGAAACACCTTGTTGATGCAACAGATAATGGCCAGACTGGTTCAAATTGACAAAGTCTACGGTAACTCAGATAAACACTCTGTACAATTGTGGTGAGAGAGATGCGGGTTGGCGCTGTTTTGGCGGCAGGTGACCTACACAATATTAGGCAGGTGTTGTGGCTAATCGGTATATTTCGACATCTATTACAGTAAAGGAGAAAAGCAAGCCTGCCTCTGTAAAATTAGTCGTCACTGACGTGCTCATCACCATGTCTAAATGCTACGTGTCACTGGTTCAAGCATGTTGTTCCACTTTGCGTGTGCGTGCCCTGCATGATACCTTCAGTGGCGGAGCTAGGGGGTGGCCAGCGGTGGCCATGGCCACCATGGACCGAAGATTGGCCACCCCATTCGCCACCCCACTCGCAATTGCTGTTTTAGTCATTTATTTATTTATATATTTATTGCATTTTTCGGCACAATTTAGTTATTTAGAGGTCAAATCATTTCTGTACAAATGTACAGACTTAACATGTGCGCACACCATGGTCGCCAAACCTCTCCGTCCTGGGTGTCATTGTTTCCACTGCCAATCCCAAGACCTCACCCATATCCATTAAATTCCTCTTCAGCAGATTGTCTGGGTAAGTATGCATACAGATAGACATACATGCGTGCAGCCGCTCATCTGCTGCACGCGCTTGAATTTAATCGGTGAAAGGTTATAGATAACGGGTCATTGATTTTCCGCTATACGAGTAATTGATTAGATGATCTGTTTATGGTGTGTATGTGGAATTTTTGTTGCAAATGAAGCTGCAGGTCCCGGGGAAGCCTCGTAACCCCATGTCAAAATAAACATCAGCTTTAATGTCATGGACACACTGGCATGTGTTTGATATGCTGTCATACATAGTGTTCCTACAGGAAACCTGTTTAATCTTTTATCACAGTGTGAAGTCAATACTTAGGCATCCTAATGGGAATGTTCTACTAGGTTTATATTTATCATTATCATTATGATTATAAATGTGTTGTGTTGTGCACTTATATGTTCCAGTGATTTGAAACCAGGGGTTGTTTTTAATAAATATTGACCGATTTCAAACTTTCTTATATAAAGGTCACATTAAAAATGTCTTGCAATCATTTTACCATGCCTTACAAATATTTTTGCTACTTTAAGTCCAAAACATGCCAGGAATGGCACTTTTTTAAAGTTTCTGTAGGAACTAGCAACACTTAGTTTAACAAGCTCAGTCCATAATGGACCCTCCACCTCCAAATCGATCCCGCTCTAGAGAACAGGCCTTGGTGTATCGCTCATATCTCCGACAATAAGCGCAAATCCGACCATCACCCCTTGTGAGACAAAAACGTGACTCGTCAGTGAAGAGTACTTTTTGCCAGTCCTGTCTGGTCCAGCGAAGGTGGGTTTGTGCCCATGGGCAATGTTGTTGCCAGTGATGTCCATTAAGGATCTGCCTTAAAACAGGCCAACAAGCCCTCAGTCCAGCCTCTCTCAGCCTGTTGCGGACAGTCTGAGCACTGCTGGAGGGATTGTGCGTTCCTGGTGTAACTTGGGCTGTTGTTGTTGCCATCCTGTACCTGTCCTGCAGGTGTGATATTCAGATGTACCGATCCTGTGCAGGTGTTGTTACACGTGGTCTGCCTCTGCAAGGATGATCAGCTGTCCTTCCTGTCTTCAGTGTATATATATATATGAAGTCAAGTCAATTTTATTTGTATATCGCCTTTCACAACACACATCATTTCAAAGCAGCTTTACAGAAGATCAGGCATTAACAGACGATAAAACTGTAATATCTATAATGTCGATGAATCATCATTGTGTAATTAGATAAAATACAATTGTTAATCGTGTTTAAAAATAGGTAATTAAATAATAATTGTATTAATAACCCCAGTGAGCAAGCTGAAAGCAACTGTGGCAAGGAACACAAAACTCCATAAGATGTTTGTTAATGGAGAAAAATAACCTTGGGAGAAACCAGACTCATTGTGTGGGACAGTTCCCCTCTGGCTAACATCATGAATATAATGCCAATATTACTTATGTATAGTTAAAGTCATGGTTTAAAATTATTAAACTAAGTAAGTGTTCAGGGTCAGTGTTTAAACAAAGATTTTGTTTGAACTGTAAGATTAATGACCAATGTCTTTGAAGTCCATCCTGAATTAACTGCAGAAGTTCACATAGATGCAATTGTTCTTGTTATTTGTCAGATGAAGGCTTTTGTTGGCAATTGTTAGTCTATGCATTCCATTCCAACATTTTTATTACTTACATATGTCTCTCTCCTTTCAAAAGAATCCAGAACATGAGAATGATTGACGGCAAGCCAGAGTACAAGAATGGATTGGTATGTCCTTGTGGCAGCGGGGGCGTGGTCAAGCGCCCGTCCGGATAGGGAAAGCGGTAAGGGCGCTTGCACCTGAGCTAGATTATGTCTAACACCTGTCTCTAATTTCAGTGAGTACGGGGAGAGCGGGATAAAAGAGCCTGAGTGCCTCCAGTCAAAGACAGAACCACGCCAGTCCAGTGTTGGCAACCCAAGAGAGTTTTTTCCCAGAGAATTTATGTTACCACTTGTTGAGAATTTATTTGTTAGAAGACTATTTAAAAGAATAGTCACGAAAGTTAAGATTAATAAGTTAAAATTAATAAGTTAACATTTAATACACAACACTAAGATTAACAGTTCATGTTTCAGATACATATGTGGTTAAAAGCATTCTATGTGTAATTATGATTAGTGAATTGACTTCATTACACAAGATGCATTGAGCAATGGGGATTCAATTGAAGGTTTTGTTTATGTTGGTGATTCGGCAACGGCCATCTTGTGAACGATTTGCTGAACAAGCACGCTGTATTTACTTTTGTTTCTTTTCATTAAACGTCTAAAACAAAGCAACGTCTCGCTTCGTTATTCCTAGTTGATAAGACGATAAATGTATAACATTTTTGGTGCCGGAAACACGGGAAGCAGAAGACTATGAGTGACGAAGAGCGACCGGCCGGTGTGGAACAACTTGAAAAGTCCAAAAGAAAGCGTCGGACGATACGGAGTTCCACAACGAGACTGCTAAACCAGATCGACATTGAATTACTAAAGGGAGACAAGGATGTCGACCGTGTGCGGGACATGTTAGCCGTGTTGTCAGCAAAGGAGGACAGTTCGCGTGAGCTGGACAGCATAGTGGAGGAACACACTTCGCTGGAGGACGTGGACGCGGAGATTGAACTCGCAGAGGAATACAGCGACCGCGTCATCGAGATGAAAGCGCGGGCTCACTGAGTGATCCGAGAACATGAGACTGTGAGTAACCCACGGCCTGCTCAGTCAAGTGATGGTAGCGCAAACAAACCAACAGTGAGACTGCCTAAGCTACAAATTGATAAGTTCAGAGGAGATGTTAGTGTATGGCAGGAATTTTGGAGCCAGTATGAGATTGCTATTCATAGCAACAATGCACTTTGCAAGAAAGAAAAGTTTACCTACCTGAAAACTTACCTTACTGGAACGGCTGCAAAGGCAGTAGCAGGACTCACACTGACAGACAGTAACTATGATGCTGCAGTTGATATTCTCCAAAGCAGATTTGGAAGGAAAGATCTCATTGTAAATGCTCACATGTCAAAACTTCTGAATCTCACTCCTGTAAAGAAAACATCTGATGTCAGTGCATTAAGGCAGTTATATGATGACTGTGAAATTCAAATCAGAAGCCTAGAGTCATTGGGAGTGGTATCAGACACCTATGGCGGTATGTTGTGCCCAATATTACTCCAGATGATGCCAGATGACATGGCTCTTGAATACAGCCATCACAGAGGGGATGATGATGAGTGGAATGTGCCTAATGTGTTGAAGTTCCTGCAGAAAGAGGTTCAGAGCCGAGAGAGAGCTTTACAAATGATGAAATCATACAACCAGAGAGAAAACTAGTCTGCTAACAAAACGTGCAGCAAATCATATTCAGCCAGTGATGTGAAATTAAAGAAACCAAGCATGACATCTGCAGCTGCACTACACATTGCTGACCAGAAAATGCGAAACTGCCTGTTCTGTGATAGCACTGAACACAAATCTGAAAAATGTCCAGACCACCCGGTGTCAGCACGCAAGGAAAAACTGAAGAAGCTTGGCAGGTGCTTTGTGTGTCTGGGGTCCAAACACATAGCCAGGTTTTGCAGGTCAAAGGGCATGTCATGTGCCACATGTGGAGGCAGGCATCATGCAGCCATTTGTGAGAAAAATGAGGCATCCCCACCTGCTGCGGCTGCCAACATTGATACTGTTATTTCCTCAGTAATTCCCCAAGTAGAGAGAGGCAAACCTGACATTGAGAACACTGTGCTGCTACAAACTGCCAAGGCATGGGTCGTAGGACCCACAAGCAGGAAGATGGTCCGCTGCTTGCTAGATGGAGGCAGTCAGGGGAGTTTTGTGCATGAGAATGTGGTGAAAGCGCTGCCGCTACCTGTTACTAGACAAGGGACACTTACTCTTCACACATTTGGCTCCTCTGCTCCAACAACGGTGAGTCGCAATATAGTGAAGCTCAGCTTGAAGAATGTATGGGATAATCAGCAGGGAATTGAAATCGAGGCAGTTGTCACCCCCAAAGTGTGCACAGTGCTGATAAAAGTGCCTGGTGAACATATACAAAAGGAAATGAAAAGCAGAGGTCTTCAACTAGCAGACTGTGCTGGAGATGATAAACCTGAACTTTCTGTGCTAATTGACTCTGATTATTACTGGCAGATAGTATCAGGCAGAGTAGACAGACTGACAAAGAGCCTAGTGGCACTGGAGAGCACTTTCGGATGGGCAGTGCAAGGCCCAGTAGCAGTGTCCAGCATGACAGAGACAACCTGCATGCATATTCAGCTCAGCGAGGATGCACAGATTGATAAACAGCTGCATGCATTCTGGGAGCTTGAGTCCCTGGGCATCACAAGTGAGAAGTCTGAGAGCCCAGAGGATGTAGAAGCATTGCAGCAGTTCGAGGAAACCTCCATCTTCAAGGATGGGCATTACCAAGTGGAGTTGCCATGGCGACAACATCATCCTCCACTTCAAGACAATTACCGCATCGCAAAAAAGAGACTTGAGAGTTTGAAAAGGAAACTAAGCAAGGATGTCACACTCTACAGCAGATACAATGAAGTTGTGGAGGACTACTTAAACCAAGGAATGGCTGAGGATGTGCCAAGGGAGCATGCATCATCACAAGGCAGTCAGACATATTACTTACCTCATCATGCGGTATTAAGAGAGGATAAGGCGACAACGAAACTGCGGGTTGTGTTTGATGCGTCCTCTCACGAAGATAAAAGTCCCTCACTAAATGACTGTCTTTTAACAGTCCCAATCTGAATCCAGATCTGATGAGTATTTTGATCAAATTTAGACTGCATGAAATCGCATATATGGCAGATATCAAGAAAGCATTTTTGCAGATTTCACTCTCAGAAAGAGATCGGGACACTGTAAGATTTCTGTGGTTCATAGGACCACCAACAGAGGAGAAGGACGTGACACTGCGCATGCTCAGAATGACGAGAGTGGTGTTTGGAGCTTCATCAAGCCCATTCTTACTCGCAGCCATCATTAGGAAGCATTTAAGACAGAATGAGCTAGAACACCCACAAGTGGTAGAAATCCTCAGCTCCTCACTCTACGTCTATTATTTTATTTCAAGTGCAAGTGAGGTGACAGAGGCACATACAGTGACAACGACAGCCAGGAACATTATGTCTGCTGCAGGCATGGAGCTATGTAAATGGATGACAAACTCTCCTGAGCTCAAAGAAAAATGGCAGAAAAGCTTGATGGATTGTGCTGTGCAACCAGAATCACACGGATCTGTGCTGAAGGTGCTGGGTATGGTGTGGAGACCGGCCACTGATGATTTTGTGTTCGACCTCAGGGGGCTGCTTAATATTTTGAAAGAAAGAGAAAACACAAAACGAAGTGTTCTGCAGTCTTCTGCTCGCATTTTTGACCCTCTAGGATTCCTGACTCCCTTCACCATCAGGATTAAGTGCTTGTTCCAAGAGATGTGGGAGAGAGAGCTCAAGTGGGACGAGGAACTGCCACCTGATCTGACGAAGAAATGGCAACAGTGGTGCTCAGAGCTCCCTCAACTGCATCAGGTCTCAATCCCACGATGGTACCAAACACACATACCACAGCAGGACGGTCAAGAGTTAAAGCTACATGTGTTCTGTGACTCGAGTGAAAGGGCGTATAGTGCAGTTGCTTATCTTCAAGGAGAAACAAAGGAAGGAGAAGTGACCATAAGCCTGGCTGCATCCAAGTCCAGAGTGGCTCCACTCAAAAGGATGACACTGCCATGCCTGGAGCTAATGGGTGCTGTAATAGCAGCCAGGCTGGAGAACACCCTCATGAAAGCACTGCAGCTAGACAAGACACAACTCAGACTATGGACAGACTCAATGATAGTGCTGCATTGGATTTGTGGTTCTGCTCATAAGTGGAAGCAGTTCGTAGCAAATAGAGTCACAGAAATCCAGTCTCTAACTGACCCACAGTCATGGTCTCACTGCAAAGGGAAAATGAATCCAGCTGACCTCCCCACCAGAGGCCTAACTGTGCAGGACTTGAAGCAGAGCACATTGTGGTGGAATGGTCCTTGTGTTCTGATGTCACCTGATCAGTCAGAGAGCACTCAGGAAGATGTTCAGGAAGATGAGGTAAAGTCTGAACTCAGATCCAAATACCAGATTGCTGTACAGCTTGTTAAGCAAGACCAAGACTTCTTAAGCCCTGTTTTATGTCTGGAGAAGTACAGCAAACTAAAAACAGTGCTCCGGGTGACAGCCTGGATAAAGAGGTTTATCTCCAACACCCGCTCAAGCACAAAAATCAGTGGTGAACTGACGGCAGAAGAGCTGAATGCAACAGGAAAAAACTGGACAAAGGTGATTCAGAACCAGAGTTTCAGCTCTGAAATTGATCTGCTGAAAGCAGGAAAATGTCCCAACGCTGACTCCAGAATCCGAGAGCTAAAACCATTTCTGGATGAAGATGAGCTGCTCAGTGTGGGAGGAAGGCTCCAGCATTCTGATCTCTCTTACAGAGAAAAGCACCCATGGATTTTGCCCAACAACCACCGATACACAGAAATGTTGGTGCAGTATGAACATGAGAAGATAATGCATGCGGGTGTATGAGACACTTTAGTGCAGACAAGAGAGAAATATTGGGTTTTGAGGGCACGACAGGTAGTGAAGAAGGTTGTGTCCAGATGTGTACTCTGCAAGAAATTCAATGCAAAGGCTGGGCAGCAGACTACCGCGCCACTGCCAAGAGACAGAATAACAGAGTCTCCGCCATTTGAGATCACTGGTGTGGACTTCGCAGGGCCACTCTATGTGAAGACACAGAACGTCATGACAAAAGCGTATATAGCACTGTTCACTTGCGCTGTAACCGGAGCAGTGCACTTAGAGCTGGTCTCAGATATGTCTACAGAGAACTTCCTGCTAGCGTTGAAAAGATTCATCTCAAGAAGAGGATTATGCAAGGTGATTTATTCAGATAACGCCAAGACGTTCAAGAGAGCTGATCAAGATTTGAAGGAGCTCTGGAAAGGCATTAAAGATCCTCAGCTACGGGAGTTCTTCTCAGAGAAGGGCATCACCTGGCAGTTCATCGCTGAAAGAGCAGCCTGGTGGGGCGGATTCTGGGAGCGGCTGGTAAGGTCAGTCAAAATTATTCTCAGAAAAGTGCTAGGCAGAGCTAAACTCAACTTTGAAGAGACGTGCACCATTCTGACTGAAGCTGAAGCCATAATAAACTCGAGGCCGCTCACTTATGTGCACAATGATGTGGACGAGCCAGAGCCACTATCACCTGCTCACTTCTTGGTGGGCCAGAGACTGACCTGCTTGCCTCCTAAGCCATGTCCAGCTGAGACTAACCATCCAACAGCGAACAAGGAGGAGATGAACAGGAGGTGGCGCTACAGACAAAGACTTATGACCAACATTTGGAACCGATGGCGGAGAGAATATTTGCTGGATTTGAAGTCGGCTCATTGCTGCGACACGGAGATGCAAGGTCGGAGATGTTGCACTCATCGGAGAAGATAACACCCCAAGACATGGCCTTGTTAGGTCATGTGCAGTTCGCACAAGTTCAGGGACTGTTCTGCGGAGACCCATCCAGCTTTTGTATCCTTTGGAAATTATATAAACTGTAGTTTATGGGGGGGGGGGGGATGTTGAGAATTTATTTGTTAGAAGACTATTTAAAAGAATAGTCACGAAAGTTAAGATTAATAAGTTAAAATGAATAAGTTAACATTTAATACACAACACTAAGATTAACAGTTCATGTTTCAGATACATATGTGGTTAAAAGCATTCTATGTGTAATTATGATTAGTGAATTGACTTCATTGTCCAAGATGCATTGAGCAATGGGGATTCATGTGAAGGTTTTGTTTATGTTGGTGATTTGGCAACGGCCATCTTGTGAACGATTTGCTGAACAAGCACGCTGTATTTACTTTTGTTTCTTTTCATTAAACGTCTAAAACGAAGCAACGTCTCGCTTCGTTATTCCTAGTTGATAAGTCGATAAATGTATAACACCACTGTTTCAGTACATTTTATGTTCAAGTTAGCTACTGGCGAATTAAAGAAACCCTTACCTGCGTGCAGAAGCCTGTTCTCGTGTCCTTCTTTTCCCTGCCCTGACAAGAACCTTGTTACAGTCCTTTAATCAATTAATCACATTTATTTCTATAGCACAGTTAAAATCAACACCAAAGTGTTTTACATAAGAAAGGTAAAAATAGAGCCATATGCAAAAACCTGCACAATAATAACGAATGAATAAAATATAATTGCAGTCAGTGTTGGGGTAATGTGATAAAAGTAACGCGCATTATGTAATCAGATTAATTTTTCAGAGTAACGAGTAGAGTAATTTTTATTTTAGACCATAATATCTGAGTTACTTTTTAAATAAAGAAGTGCTTTTGCTTTTGTACACCTCTATTGTCCCTGTAGTCCCCCAGGAGTAACAGTGTTCACATTTTGGGGAAGAGACGTAGTGCATGATTGTCACTGTAGTTCTATAGAGTTTGAGGCTAGAGACTATTTAGCAGAGACGAGTCACTTCTATTTAAATTAATGAGATAAATTGGAACACCCAACCAAGAAGCTCTAGCATCAACAGTCAATGGATGTAGAAAGGAAGTCCCGCCTTGCAGGTAAAAGAGCCAATCACCTTTTAGATACAGACAATACCTGTCAATCAACTCGCTAACACGCATGCGCATTTTGTGTTTTAGAGTAATATGAGGTCAACAACATACGGTTGAGTGAAACACGGTTGATTCAAGTGTTAATACACACTGCATTAAAAAATCAGTAAACGTGTTTAGGCAGAGGGATTATAAGACTAGTCTTCCACTGGCCACGACATGAAACACAGGGTGAAATATACGCTTCACTGACTTATGCAGCTGAACTGGGAGAATGGGATGAGAAAAGCTGACTCTGGATCAGTGACTCCAAGCAACTTTCTACATGGTTTGTGTATGCCGAGAAAATGTCTTAGTTTCTAAAAATATTCACATTTTTTTTATAATAAACAAGTAGTTTGATTCATGAAAAGAAAAACCATCTTGGTAGCATTAAAAATGATTCCATTCAAGTTTTATCAAATTGCGTGTCTAAACTCGCCATGGATCAACTCAAAACAAGCGTGCACTGAGATGACTTAAATGAAAAATATAGATTTATTTATCAGACATATTCCCTGAACATGTAACGCTGGCATTCCCCACTGAAGTTTATCCTGACTTCTGAAGAACATCTTAAGTTGACTTTATCGATGGGTAACGCACATGATGACATACAGTATATGATGCAGGTTCAAGTGTTGGACTTTTATTCTTCATCATTCATATTGGGCTGACGTGTTGATGGAAAAAAAATCATGCATATTCATGGTATTGATTCTTTATTATAAATAAGACACGAATACCTACTTTCTAAATATCTGTTTGTTTACTATGTTGTTTTGGCATGAGTGTTGCACAGAAGTTTTTATTTTATATAGTTTTCAGATTTTCTATAAATTTCAAAATGACTATTAATGTCTTTAGGAGTAAAACATTTTTAATGGGGAAAAGGTTACCGAGTGCACCTTTAAGACATAACATTTTTATTTGATATATTTTGAACAGAAAGAAGGAACGGCCACATCAGTTCGGCCAAACAGGCACAGTTATTAGTTTATGCTAATAATCTAAAAATGGCCAAATATCAGATGTCCCTAGCCACAATATCGGTCTATCACAAGATTAAACATCCTTTTATTATCATTTCTGTTATAGCTTGAATGATAATCTCCAAGTCAGTGTGTCATCATTACAACTCATTCTCTCTGTTTTTTTTTTCCATGTCTGGTACGTTCATTCTCTCTCTTTTTCTCACTTTCTCTCTCTCTCTTTCTGTAGGACGTGTTGGTAAAGATCATCAGAAACAAGGGATTCTTCAGTCTATGGGAGGGTTTTACTCCTTATTACGATGGTCTGGGACCTCACACAGTCCTGACCTTTATCTTCCATAGAGCAGATGAACAAGTTCTGTATGATCTATTTCCTCGACTCATAGATATACCCTTACAACCACCAGGGGACAGCACAGGCCTAGTCCATTTTTGATGGGCCAGTGTGTATACTCATCTATGAATGCTGGTTTCATGCAGATTGTGTTTCTCACATAGAGAGTGTATTATCTGGATTTTAAGGCTGTTAATATGAACTGGATCAAGAGCACTGGATTATGACTCTTTGCCATGGTGGTATGTGACAGACATTTGGACATTTGGATTATATTACACAAACCATAGTTGACTGACTGACTATAATTCCTAAACTGGCCCTATCTGTTTTTATGTGCAAGCGTGGATCATTCACACCAGATACGACCCCCCCCCTTTAAAATTATATTTAAGTAATTCCACATCCATCACCGCCACCATCCTCTTTAAAGCTTTACTTTTCTCCATTTGTATTGATGTGCTGAAAGACTTAATGTAGTTATAAATCAATTTCAATACAGACACTGAACCAGAGTTGCGAGTGAATCATAAAAGCTTTTTCTCTTTCTTGCCTCCTTAATTAATTTGATTTTAACCAATGTGAACAAAACCTCTTCCTTTGAAGCAGGTGTACAGTATTTTGTTTTATTTATGTCAGATGAATGCTTAGGTAAATATGTGAAGGATTTGGCTAAAGCAAAGTGGTGGGCCACAAGACTCCTAATACAGTGACAACCTGTGAACACAGCCTTGCAGTCTTTTAGCCTTGAATCACCAAGTCCAAGGACTGCTTTCCAATGCACATGAAGTTTGAGGTATTTGAGTAGAATTTTGTTTTTGGTCTTGGACAATACACTTTATTAATGGGACAGTGGCACTATTACCTCATATTTCTAAAATCCTATTTATTTCAACATAGTTAAAGACAAATTGGTAAGTTTCATACACTCAGTAGCCCAGGTTTTTTTTTTTAGCTCTCAAAAGTAAAGTAATTTTAAGGCTTGACCATTGTGTAGTTTCTTATTTGCTTGCTAATCGTACACTTGGAAAACAAATGCTTGCATTGCTATTGTATCCACACTTTTTAAATAAACCAGCTATTATATACATATATAACATCCTCCCACTATCAACTGCTTTTATTTTCATCAAACTGAACATGTGTAAATATTTGTATGAACATATAAAGATTCAACAACTAAGACACAAACTGAGTTTCACAGACATGTGACTAACAGAAATGGAATAAAGAAATGGGATAATGTCAAAATGAACGGTCAGTATCTGGTGTGGCCACCAGCTGCATTAAGTACTGCAGTGCACCTCCTCCTCATGGACTGCACCAGATTTGCCAGTTCTTGCTGTGAGATGTTACCCCACTCTTCCACCAAGGCACTTGTTGACATTTCTGGGGGGAATGGCTCTAGCCTCACCATCCGATTCAACAGGTCCCTGAAGTGACCTGAACTCCGGGCTCTTTGCTGGCCATTGCAGAACACTGACATTCCTGTCTTGCAGGAAATCACGCACAGAACGAGCAGTATGGCTAGTGGCATTGTCATGATGGAGGGTCATGTCAGGATGAGCCTGCAGGAAGGGTACAGAACAAGCTCAGTCCGATGATGCTGACCACCCCAGACCATGACGGACCCTCCACCTCTAAATCTATCCCGCTTTAGAGAACAGGCCTCGGTGTATCGCTCATTCCTTCGACGATAAACGCAAGTTCGACCATCACCCTGGTGAGACAAAAATGCGACTCGTCAGCGAAGAGCACTTTTTGCCAGTCCTGTCTGGTCGAGTGAAGGTGGGTTTGTGCCCATATGCAACAAGCCCTCAGTCCAGCCTCTCTCATCCTATTGCGGACAGTTTTTGTGTGTTCCTGGTTTAACTCAGGCATTGGTTGTTGCCACCCTGTACCAGTCCCTCAGGTGTGATATTCGGATGTACCGATCCTGTGTAGGTGTTTTTACACATGGTTTGCGAGGACGATAAGCTATCCTTCCCGTCTCCCTGTAGCGCTGTCTTAGGCGTCTAACAGTACGGGCATTGCAATTTATTGCCCTGGCCACATCTGCATTCCTCATGCCTCCATGCAGCATGCCTAAGGTGTGTTCATGCAAATGAGCAGGGACCCTGGGCATCTTTCTTTCGGTGTTTTTCAGAGTCAGTAGGAAGGTCTCTTTAGTGCAGCCTTTCAAGTTATGCTGATATAGGTCTAGTTTTACTGTGGATATAGATACTTGTCTACCAGTTTCCTCCAGCATCTTCACAAGGTCCTCGCTGTTGTTCTGGGATTGATTTGAACTTTTTGCACAAAACTACATTCATCTCTAGGAGACAGAATACATATCCTGCATCTCAGGAGGACGCATACTTCCAAATGAGACACAGCTAGCGTGAGACAGCTGTGTCGTTTGGAAGGATGTGTTCTCCAGAGGCCGCGTCCTTTGAAGGCTGAAGTATACCGAGTGTCCTCCTTTAAAAAAGCCTCGTTTAAATGAGACGGACTTCGTAGGACAAAGGGAACGTAACATGGTTAACAAGCACGTACGCTTTGAGTGAGAAGGGACCAAAGTCCCTTTAGAAGTGAATGAGGTACATTTTAGGAGAGTTATAATGATGTAAAGAGAAAAGAAAATTTATTTTACAGGTGTACGTTTAGTCTAATACTTTATTTTAATTATATATGAATATAATTATACATATTATATACTCTTCACCCATCTACTGAGGTACTTCAACTTGGGAATTAACATTCTTTGCATTTGAGCATCATATTTACGGGCAAATTGGACATTTTAGACATTTCTGTTGAAGCAAAGAAATGTGGGTTGTGAGAGCCCACAAAGTATACAACACATGCATCCTCCGAATTCCCGTGAAAGAAGGTCACATTCGATGGCTGCATTTTAAGTGTCCTACTCGCTTTTCTGAAATGAGACAGCCTCAATGACATATGCGGCCGACAAATGCGACAGCCAGAGATACAAAACAAAGCAACAGCACAACTCTCTCGGCACATAACAGTCATCTTGGACCTACAGTGACATGTAGTTGTTTGGATGCAGCATCATTCAAATGCAATAGTTTTCAGTTACAGATGTCATTGTTGAAATTCACTATTCACAATCAGCCATGGTTAATTTAATCCAAGAGTGAAAGTGTCCAATAGTAGTATTTGTCTGGTCATGAGATTTAAAAATGGCAGCCCCCATGAGAGTGCCCCTTCCCCATTTAAAATAAAACAGCTTTTATAAGGTGACTGATATGACTAGAGACCTCATCTCATGTGAGTGCTCAATAATTTCAAAATTACAAATAATTTCTTTAGGGGTAAAACTTTTTTATGGAGAAAAAAATTACTGAGTGCACCTTTAATGTTTATTTTACTTTACAGCAAACATAATGAGTCCCGATCTTTTTTCCTAAAATGACGTAGGCCTATTTGGAGTTACACATCTGTCCATTACAATAAAAATTAATGGTCAATTTTTCATACTCGTGCACCACTTTTGTTCTCATGATGAAATAAGCCCTTATAATAAGTTGCTTATTATAAGCGGACATAGGAACACTGGGCTCTGGTTACGCTCTCTCATATGGTATTTTTTAATTTTTTAATTTTTTTTATATATGGTGAAACTGTCCCAGCCCCTCCCAGTAACTTTGACGTCATTTTATAGTCTGATGACATTGCCCATATTGCAAATACGAGTTTCCGGTCAGAATTACACAGTTCAAAGATGGCGGACCTCCTGGGCTCGATTTTGAGCTCGATGGAAAAACCTCCAACCGTCCACGACCAAGAAAGCCGGCGGAAAGCTAGAGGTAGAAACTCTCAGTTCTACTATCCAACAGATATAAAGCATTATCGTGAACAATTTAAAACTGAGCATGCTTGTAGATTTCCAAGTGAAACTTGATTTTCTGTGCGCGGTAAAACATTCAACAAATCACCGACCTAGGATTAATGTATGCAGGCGCATACGTCATTGCTGAAAATCCCCCTTACGCCACAGTTTATATATATATATATATATATATATTTGTTTTTAAAGATAAAAAGTATTACAGTGCTCTGTATAGCTACCTTACGCTACCCCAATTTTACCATGATTAAAGGGGATTTTTAAGATTTGACTTACAGAAATGGCAAAATATTTAAAACACTTATGACATAGATGTTCATATAATTTTAACTGATATAATAAAGTCATATAATTGTACATACATGGTACATATATTTAAAAAAAAATTAGCAACATAAATATTCCCAAATATTAGTGGAATTTGAATATGCACGTATATCCTCAAATATAACTCATTATATATGTCAGATTTCTATATGGGACATTTCTTAATTTAGAAAAAGATTTTATACAAAATTACTTGCAAATGAGAAATAAATTAATAATAAAATCCATCAAGTCAATATTGTTATCAGTTCCACAATTTAAGAAGCTTTTATAATCATATAATATTAGAGTATATATTAGGGTGACCAGACGTCCCGGTTTTTGGTGGCCTGTCCCCGACTGGAGCTCCACGGAAATGTCCCCGTTTTTTCATTGTGAAATATTGTTATGCAAGAAAGCTCTAGTGAAAGCCTACTGTGTGCTGTTTATTTTGACCAACAGATGGGGCTATAGCACCTTCAATTCATTCATTTTCCTTCAACCGATTACTTGGTCGGTCCAGGTTTGCCATTAAGAACTGGACAAGGCAATTGAACAAAATAAGGCGCACACTAGCTGTTTATGTTATCAAGTTACGTTGTTATGTATTTTATAACAGGTTATGAATTTGGCACGGGACTGTATTGCCACAGTGTAAAACGTTCCTTAAAGTTTGGCCTTCATAATGCGGGAATTCCCGCACAGACTCCACAAACTATAACATACTGGCGAAAAGTAGTCAAATGAATCCCTGCAGATGAACAAATAAAATCAATAATTTTATCTTTAATCAGTGTGCATTGTGTATATCAGCTCAAAGGGCAGGATCCCTGTGCTGTGGAGTCAGCTGCAATAGTTCATCATTGTTTATACATGTTTGTTTAGTGCACTTTTATACCACAATGTCATCTGTATAGCATAGAAAATAATGAACTCATTGAAGATGAAACAGAAGAGCACTAAAAATGATCAACTTTACCTCCATGTTTGAATTTCATTGAGACAGGCTACAGTATTCAATAGTGCATGAATTACCACACTGCAAAAAAAAATATTTCCATGATTTGTTAAATTGATATTTTTGCCAGATCAACTTAGATTTACTCATTTGTTCACATAACATAAGAATCTGTGTTTTTATTGAGTAAACTAATGGCACTGACATAATGTAAAAAAAAAAAAAAAAAAAAAGTTAATTCCACTACTTGTTAGTTTACTATATCTTTTTATTGAAATTATGTATTTATTAAATTTTATTATCCAATTTTATTTTAAATGAACTCAAAATTGTAAGGCAACCAGATTACTTTTTAAGTTAAACCAACATAATTTCTTACAGTGCATAGTTCAGCACATTTACCATGGTCAAAATACGTAAAATCCAATTTGTTCCCATTTTATCAAGTAACATGTAACACTGAACTTGAAATGTCCCCGTTTTTCATTGCAGAAATCTGGTCACCTTATTCTATATGGAACCTTTTCTTCTTAGAGTGAATACAAAGTATTTTTAGGCACTTGTCGGCCATCTTTGGAACACTCCAGTGCATTATCTACTCCTATCTACTTGAATGGGGAAAGACCGAAATCTCCAAAACAGTTGTTCTAGATAACGATCAAAAAACATTTTAAATCAGCAATAAAATCTGACTAGACTGATATCATAAATTGTTCATCTTTCCCTCAGATGACACAAAAAACTTCCAGCTTGTGTAGCTAATGTACATACGTGTTCTCAAGTTGATTGGCGGACAATGTCTGTATCTAAAAGGTGATTGGCTCTATTACCTGTAAGGCAGGACTTCATTTCTACATCTGTTTACTGTTGGGCATTCCAATTTTTCTGTTAATTTTAATAGAAGTGACCCGTCTCTAATAAATAGGCTCTGGTGTATATTGTATAAGTGAATTTTTTACAAGATCTTAGTTTGAACGGTTCATCCAATCAATCTTACCCAGCAAAGCATGATATGTACAATGCATTTTCTAACTTTGATTATATTGAAGACATTTTATGGCTTCAAGGCTTGTGTTCACTGATAATTCACTGCTGTCTCTCTTGCTCTTCCATGCAGAACTGAAGAAGATAGAGGAGAATGAGAAGAGGAAAAAAAGCAGAGTTTATGAAAAAGGTACGATTCACCCTTTCTCACATACAGCGTAATGAAGCAATTTGTGACAGTTTGTGTCCCAGTTTTTTTCTCCCATGGTTATTGAGATTCGTTTTCAAATTGCAATATATATCCTCAGTGTTACATTCAGTGTTTCCCAGCATGTTGAATGTGTTTTGGCTGGAAGATCTGTGCTCATGTCGAGTCTGACATGTGATTCAGAGTGATTCTGTGTGATTTGTGAATGAATCGTTCAGACTTTCTTTGTGAACCAGATCAGCCAAAATGATGACTCATGGCAAATCAGAAGTCACTAATACACAGACACAAATTTTTCCAAATATATTTAATTGAAAATGATGCTTTTCTTCCATTTTTATCTTGTAAGTAGGTCAAAAATGTTTAACACATACTGTATGTGATGATGATATTCAGTGTTAATGGTAGAACAAAAAATTTGTAATTTATTTTCCACATCTCTAAAACAAACACACCCATGTTCACTGACACCTCCTGAATGAACAAGCCAATTATTAGAAGACTGTCCCATAGTAAGCTTTTAATTATAAAAATGTGATTCTTTTCTTTATTTTTAGATGGAGAAGGAGGTGTCAGACTTCATTCAGGACAGCACACTGCAGAAGAAGAAATATGACCCAATGGGCAATATTGAGAGAAGCATACTGTGAGTTCAACTTTATGGATTTTATGTTTTAACAGGGAAACAGAGGGGGTTATCTGAGTCTTTCTGTCAGCCCAAACCAGTCTGGCCATTCTCCATTGACCTCTCTCATCAACAAGGCGTTTGTGTCTGCAGAACCGCTGTTCACTGGATGTTTTTTGTTTTTGGCACCATTTTGAGTAAACTCAAGACTGTTGGGGGTGAAAATCCCAGGAGATCAGCAGTTACATAAATACTCAAACTTGCCCATCTGGCACCAACTATCATGCCATGGTCAAAATAACTGAAATACATTTTTTTTTCTCTCTCTCTCCATTCTGATGGTTGATGTGAATATTAATGGCGGGCTCCTGAACCGTATCTGCTTGATTTTATGCATTGCACTGCTGCCACACATTAGATGATTAGAAAATCGCATGAACAAGTAGGTGTACAGGTGTTCCTAGTAAAGTGCTTGATGAGTTTACTGTATATGTAAATGTCAAAGAATGTACTTGGGTTTTATGTTTGTTGAGTTCAATGTCCAGTTCCATACCAGATACATATGCTGAGACCATTCGTAGGTTTACTTCCTCAAGAGTGTAAACACTGTGTAATTTCTCAGGCATGATGTGGCTGGACTGATGTCTTTTTCCTTTGGTGAGGATGAAGAAAGCAGATATGTCATGCTGTTTAAAAAGGTAAGCAGCTTCAAAAGAGCATTTCCTGACAGAATGTTCTTTTTATACATGTTTCCTTGCATTTAGAATGCTGTATATATATATTTTTTTTTAGACATTTTTTTAATCTCTCTTTCCACAGTATTATTGTATAGCACATTTGATTGTGTGTGCCTGTTTATGAAGGAGTTTGCACCATCAGATGAGGAACTGGAGGCATATCGTGAAGGGGAGGAGTGGGACCCACAGAAACCTGAAGAGAGACGCAGACTAAAGGTAAGACGGGATACCCTTACTCAGACCAGAGACAGTGCAGGTGTATGTACATAGATTTTGGCTGTTTTGCAATTCTTTCCTTTATATACTATTGTAACAATGTTAATGGGAAAGGAGGAAGCTGGAACCAGATGAACAGTCAAAATAATATTTAATAAGAATTTAAACAAAAAGACATATGTAAAAACGGGGCAGGCAAAACTGCTAAAAACATATACATTTGCCCCTTGAAGGTCTCTGCGTTGTTCTGTCTTTTCTGAGCACTGAAGTAAAGCAATTATTGTTATTAATTTGCACTTTACAAATTCATCCCGTTATTAATTTTATCTGACTCCAATTTTATATTAATCTGACTCCATTTTTAAGTTGACCTCTAATTTAGAATTAAAGCTCTAAATACTTTCTGATCATTCTTTTATTTTAATCATTTAAGTTATTGATTACTCTGAATCCTCTTCTATTCATTTACCTTTTGATCAGTTTCTAATGAGATTCAAACTGATAGTCTTTAAGTGGCTTCCTCTTACATTAAAGCTTCAGTTATGATATAAATGATTCCTAAAATGGTTTTCTCCTGCTCGGTTCCTCCAGAGCAGTTTCTCCTATTTTAAAGAACCAGTACTGATATATACTGATATATAAAACACAAGATAAAGAAACAAGTCAAAAGAACATACCTGACAATTGAGAACTACATGTAATTGCAAAGCATGGGAAATCTGAATGCAGATTTCTGTTATTAAAGTTACACACAGTGAGTTGTGCGGGATCGTCTGACTACAGAGAACCTTGAGCTCTGGGCCAGCCTTCCTTAAATATCCAGACAGAATACACATTGTGTACCAAATGGTATTGTCCTTTGAGAATTTGGGGGTGAATGGGTTCTTGGCTTCCTGGTGTTAAACCTTCAAGGAGGGGTTTAGATCTCCAGAGTTATTCAGTATTTGGCAAAGACCTTATAACTTTGTTGTCATTGAGTTTTATAAACCTGGGGACAAAACACTATACCAGACGCATTGAGACATTTTGAATGATACCAAACATGTTACACTAGTTACATTATTTGTATACATCAGATATGGTCTCTTGTTACATACAGATATTAGGTGAGTTTGGGGTGATTCTGAGCTGAGGGGGAATGGATGAAGAGGAGAGGGGACAGAATGGGACAGATGAGGAAGGGCAACAATGAGGTGTGAATTTTGCAGTCTTCGCTCAGTGGGGTGCGGTGCCCCAGGAAGAGATGCTAATTGTGAGAAAGTTCATTTGTTGATCTTCTCGAAGTTGATCATCAAAGGCTCTTTGCCTTTGAATATAAACACATTAGCACATTGGCACCCAGCCTTACACATACAGAATACAAACGCACACATGGCAGCTGCATGTGGCTCTCTCTCCCGGACTCCCGCTTTCCGCCACATTTATCACTCTCCTCGGCTGATTAGCCCTGTTGGGGGCCAGGCATACAGTGACAATAGTATGCCAAAGTTGCCTGAATAGTATGCTATTTCTATTGGATTTTCAAAGTGTGTGTCAGTGCATGCCCATCATTAGTAAAGTATATACTTTTAGTGCTTGCAAATTGGGGTACAGCCACTAGCTATGTTTCCATCTAAGTTGCAAATTGAATTATTGGGAAAAGCCATAATATCGCTCAAACAATATGTGAATAAAGACCCATTTACACCACAAACGACGTTGTCGCTGACTCTGTGATCTGTGTTGCAGGTGGGCGTTACTACTGCTGTCGCTTAAATGTGATTGGTGGACTGCACGTCTGGCCATAGTGGCTTTGGAAATTCTGATTACTAATTATATTGCCGGTAAAAAAAAATTGTCATTCTAATTTGACAATAGAATGTCATTCTATTGCTTCTAAAAATGAATATTTTGCAGGTGAGAGTGTTTTTATATAACCTGCAGAAGTGCTCAATACAACATATCATTAAACATGACGAAAGATACAGTGCATTCAGAAAGAATGCAAGCCCTTTCATTTTTTTCACATTTTGTTATGTTTTAGACTTATGCTAAAATGCTTTTCATCATTCTAAACTCCATACCCTATAATGACTTTGCAAATGTATTAAAAATAAAAAACAGAAATATCACATTGACCCTTGTATTCAGACTCTTAACTCAGTACTTAGTTGAAGCAGCGATTCTGAAGTCTTTTTGGGTATGATGTGACAAGCTTTGCACACCTGGATTTAGGGTTTGTCTGCCATTCTTCTATGCAGATCCTCTCAAGCTCTGTCAGGTTGGTGGGGGACCATCAGTGTACAGCCATTTTCAGATCTCTCCAGAGATGTTCTATTGGGTTCAAATCCGGGATTTGGCTGGGTCACTCAAGGACATTCACAGAATTGTCCCAAAGCCACTCTTGCATTGTCTTGGCTGTGTGCTTAGGGCTGTGTGCCGTGAGCTCCTCTGACTTCACTCTCATTGGTAGTCGTTCACAAATGTTGCTTGGCATTCGCATAAAAATTAAATGTTAACTTCACAACTTTTTCTTGTCGCTTGCCACAGCAATATCTGTTGCCAATGGTCACTGTTGCCGGAAGTCACTGTGCTCCCATAAAAAATGTATGGGATTGTGTCGCTTTGTCGTACAATGCTGCCGGTGGTGTGAACAGGGCTTAAAGCAGCGTTTTCATCTCATGTGTTCAGAAGAACAAAATCGTCACTGCCGGAGAAATTGAACACACAGACAAAACTCTCTAAAGAACTTGACTCATATCTGGGAGCGACAGCACGTCATACAGTTCTGGGAGCGCTACGTGTGTGCGTTCCCCCATCCTTATGACTTTACCGTGTGGGCCTATAAGATATTTAAGTGTCAATAAACCTGCTCTTTGTCATAGTTCAAAATAGTATTGAACTTATTTGCTCAACAAACTCTGCAGGCTTTGAATTTTTAAGACACCGTTATTTCAGAATGACTAGAACAACATTTCAGATGCGATAATTGGTCTGCCGGTGGGTAAAGTTATGAACAAATTATTCACTCACATGACTTTTTGATGCACATCTTGTATTCAAAAATAAGTTCAGTAGGAGTTTATTCGGTAAACATCATAGTTTATGTGCATTTCTTCTTATCGAATAAAAAAAGTATCCACCTCAAGGGGCGTATACGTTTTTAATGTGCATTTTATTCGTTTCCATCCAGCAGTTTTTATGCAATATCCCAAAATGAGCATAAAAATAAGTGGATGGAAACAATTTCAGACACCTTTGTCCACGTATCTTTTTTTTTTTTTTCTTTTTTTTTTTTCTTTTTTTTTTTTTCTCCAATTTATATCCCTGTAAGCAAACAGGGACAGATCATATATTACAGGAAAACCCACATCGGCAATAATCAGTTTCTCCTCCATTTTGTCTTCGGAACTAATGTTTGGTGGGAACCAAAGTTTACACTGTTGTGCTGTCTAGACTTCGCTAGAGCGGAGCACTTCTATACTCCCAATAGGTTGCCGCCGAAATCCGTCAAAGCTCATTATCATAATGTTGCCCGCACTTGAACTTTCCTCTGATGCCCATACCACCCAAGACGTGCCGCCGAGAGACGCTGGCTGCCATAGAAAATTAATGACTTCCGGCCGAATTGACGCTCTCGACGCCTCTGGTCGAAACGCACCATAAGACTCATTTAGCTGGTTTATACAGGGACAAGTGCTTCCAACAAAACTACATTTTTCATAATTATATGTGACTGCACTACTTTGATCAAATAGATCAAGTATTAAAAGAAAATTAATTGTTAATTATTATTACACTGACACCTAGGGACGCGGATGCAGCATCATTCAAACACATTCGTTTTCAGTTACCGATGCCATGGTAGAAATTCACTATTCACAGAGTGAGGGAAAGTGTCCAATAGGGTGGTTACAGAGACCAAGAAAGCAATATTTGGCTGGTCATGTGATCATAACATGGCAGCCCCCATGAGGGGACCCTCACCATGTAGATAAACAGCTTTTATAAGGTTACTGATATGACTAAGAGTCTCATGGTTTTATACACATGTTTAAAAATTACAATTTATTTCTTAAGGAGAATTTTTTTTTAATGAGGAAACATTTACTGAGTTCACCTTTAAGTAGGCTAATTGTTTGAAATGTCTTGTTGTGTTTTCCTCTGCACCCGCTGCAGGAACGGGTTGCATTAGAGATGGAAGCAGTCAGTCACACTCAAAAGAGACCGCCTCACCCAGTTCAAACTACAGAGACAAATACAGCCATCTGATTGGCACATCTGGGGCCGGTTGCATAAAACTGTTTTAGACTGGTCTTACTAGTTAGTCGTCTAAAATGTTGGTCTTAATTTTTTCAGTCAGTTGCATAAAAACTTTTATTTTAGGGCCAAAATGTAAGACAGCAGACACCTTGGCTAACTTTTGTTTACATTCCATGTTGCCATGGAAAATAACTGTCAGCTTGTGGGATCTTCAGTTGAGGACTGAAAGGGGCTTGATTTGAAACTCTGTAGAAGACTTCAAAGATGGTAACAAAATGTTGTGTTTTTTATTATTTGGGTTAACATCACCAAATTTGTTCATTAGAATAAATTTTGAAGCACTGTAGTCCTCTAATATGCAAATATTTTCAGCAAATGAAAACTGTATTGAGCATCCACTGTCGGCCATTTTTTTAAAGCTGTTTATTGTCTTACTTTTCCCACAATGCAATGCAAATTAGACTGTCTTTCAAAAGACAAATGTCAGCTTGTTTTATGCAATGGTCTTTCTTCAGTGAATTTAGTTAGTCAGACTATTTCTTAGACACAGTCTTAAGATAATGACTGTTTAGTTGCATGTTTATGCAACCGGCCCCTGCTAAAGACGCTGCCCACACGCTTCAAGACAACCAGACTTACGGCTGTGGTATGTATGCAACTAAAGGAACTGCGCACTCAGTTAAACACTTCCAATGTTTTGCATATAACTTTTAATAAATACAAAAGAAAAAGTTTTCATCATCCAGATCTATGTTCCCTGTAGAATAAATGGTTAAATTCAAACCATTATATGGACTGTTGTATGTTATGTGTATGTAGCTGCATTTTATGAACTCAGCAGATGATTGAAATAGATGCTTTCTTTTAAAACAGAATTATCACCTTTAAAGGTGCTGTAAGTGATTTAGCTTTTTTATGAAATGCCATGCAGAAAACGCCTCTAATACCTGTGAGCTATCATTGAAATACTGTAGGTGTCATGAAATATCACAACTGTCTCTGTAACAGCCCAGTGAATATAGATTTTTGACTTCCAAGTGTGGTGAAACCTATATTTTGTCTTTACTGCAATCGCAGAATTATAACTAATTGAAAGAATACACTTATATACACAATATACTTATATTTAAGATCCATTCTCTAAAAGCAAGTCTGAATATCTTATATGCTGCTTCTCAGGTGAATGCATCTTTTTTCAAAGGATTTTGATATTTTAATTTTTTAATATTTACATTTTTTACATTTTGCGCAACTCATAGAAGAGGCACTGACCACACAGAAAAATATCAGTTTCGGAGTTTGTAGTTATTTACATGATCTGCTTCCGTATCTTTTGAACTTTAATAAAGTTATAACGCATTAAATTTAACTGCATTAAAGATGTAATGTGTTTCCTTTAAAGGTGCTCGACACGCAAGTTATACTTCAGCTCCACTTATTCCACAACGAGGGTGCTTCTAGTGTTTACTTATTTTGTATTTTTGCATTATTATTCCCTCATATTTTGCGATCTACATCACCTGAAGCTATGAAAGTTTAGAGTGCATCTGGACTGTGAGCTGTGTAATTATTCCTCTCCTCAGTCAGGTGCGAGCTGCAGTTCTGCTCTCCACATCATCATTAGAGTTTAATGTGATCCCATGTTACGTTCAATGAGATCAAATGACTATTTGACAATGAAAATTTTGTACTGTCGACATTGTCGATAACATCGACTAATCATTTCAGCCCTACTCTCCACTCTGAAATCCCAACACAAGTGGTCAAGAGACATAAATTATGTCCAGTTGTATACCAGTTATGGCCGGTCCACTTGTGATATGAGTGCCCGAAATGCATCCAGGCAATAAACAGGGCACGCACACACAAACTTAAGATGAATAAAGTAAAAGTTCTTTGAACTTCTTTGTCTTGAAAATCTATCAAATTAAGATTTTAAGAGCAAGTACAGAACTAGGGGTTGTGGGAAATACAGGGGTTGTGATTACAATTGCATTCCATGAACAGAACCTGGCGAATTAATATAAAATCGGTCAATGGCTTCAACATGAATCATCCAATCAGATTTTAGACCCAGCATTTTCCTCCGTAATGTTACATATTTCAAAATGAAACAGAATATTCAAGAATAAAATTGTTAAAGAATAATTTCTTATTTATTTAATAATATAACACTGGATCATGCACAACAAGACCAGGAAAGTGTATAAAGAAAGCAAATAGGGTCAAGTTTGCTTTTTTTTTCTTGATTTTTATGTTGCTCATTAATTTTTTCCTACAGTCCCTGTGGCCAATAAGAGGGACACTCGCTCCATAGAGGAAGCCATGAACGAGATCAGAGCCAAAAAACGTCTGCAGAAAGGCAAGGAGGAGGGAGCTGGCAGCAGCTGTTGGGGGGGGGGGGGGGGGGTGAATGGCGAATGGCAAGATGTTATGCACAATAGAAAGATGATTGGACAGTATTTTACTCTCAAAACAATATTTTACATAAACAGTCTTGCCTAAGAGATTTGGGAAATTATGCACATAACAGCAGTCCAGAACTGGGCACTGTCCAACGAGGCTTTAAACTCTATAACCACGGCTTTACCATGACAAACAATGTGTTTGTTTGCGATCCTAATTAAAATAGGCAGACATTTGGTGTTTTATTGTATGGTGTTTTAGCAGTGGGATTTCTAAAAGCTGTATGTTTAAAATAAGTTCTTAATTTAAATGTTTTAGCGTTGTTTTGTTTTTATGATATTTATTGCCTTGATAAATGTGGTAGTTATGATGTCTGCCTCCATTGCCATTTTATTCATCTTGTCATGTATATTTTAAATCATGAGACAGTTTGTCATTAAACTAGCAGTTGTTTATTGTAATGGTTTGTTTGCTTTGATGTTTAAAATAAATTTGGTTGAAGACCTGTTCAAAGCATTATATTTGTCTTTTATGCGCACATGGTGCAGGTGTATCAAATTTGCTGCCTGTTTTGAGTTCTGGGCATCCGTATCTTATCTGTATTTAACACGTTTTTGTCAATTTAACTAGCTAATTGTCTCTCTGGGTCGTAAAACTTTATCCCCTTGTTTATACAGACTGGACAGTTTAAATGTGATGTTGGTGTTAAGCTTGTATTTTTTTTAATTTACATTTATTTAAAAGGAGAAAAAAAGGTAAGGCGAGTATTCCCAAAGGCAAAACGTATTCCTCGATTTTTCAAGTCCTAGTTATCTTGTCCCTTTACTTTTGATTCATAAAACTGTTGGAAGACAATTTGGGCAAAATTAAATGTGGGCCTTGTTGAAAATTGTTTGATGTAAGAGATTTGTATAGTCTTTTAAATAGACTGTTTCCAACCTTTTCGTTTATTGAACCCCTATTAAGTAATCCCTGAGATTTTAAGTAACCTAATGTTCTAAGGCATATAATAAATGTAATGAGTCGTTTTTGTATATAAAATCAGAATATTTTTATTTTTTTTGTGAATTCTGTCTTCCAAACTACAATTTCAATAACATATTTTTGCTATAGCTATTATAGATTATATATATTATATATTTCATAAATGTCAGGTTGGGGCAAGTTGTGACATTTTTGAACATTGGCCAAAAATGCATAATTGTTTTACTTGAAAGAATATTTCAGGTTCAAGACAAGTCAAGCTCAATCAACAGCATTTGTGGCATATTACCCAAAAACATTATTTCGACTCTTCCTTATCTAATTTTTGGAGGGTTTAAAGGCAGTAATGTGAAGCTTATAACTTTATACATGTGCTTGCAGTCATTCTTTTGTTAAAACTTGTGGGTTATTTGAGCTGTAAAAGTTGTTTTTACAGTCGTTTTAGGGTTTATAAACTTTATGGCATTACGTCGTCATGGCAATGAAGTTGTAAAATTGGATTTATCTTTACACAGAAAAGCTAAGTGATTTTATCACACTGAACTTTTTTACACGCATATTGTTTCTGTTTTAACGTTTACAGGTTTAAACCCATAAAGGCTATTTACTTATTTGTTATTTCATTCGGCATTTGCATGTCCATCAACCTCCTGCAATTCCACCATAAACCGCAAGGTGGTCCGCGGACGACCATTTGAGTGGCGCTCTCGCGATAATCGCATGTCTCGTACTCCTTGTTGGCCTCGCAGAATCATAAACAAACGGGTGATCGCTTTTCCCGGAAGGCCGAAACACTACAGACAATCTCCACAAGCAACCGATACAGATCGATGAGTGGTTGCGAGAAAGACCTTTGTGGAAAATAATCGCCGTGTTATAACGACCACATTTGAATTAAAGCGACGACGTGAGTGGGAGACACTGACAGACCCTGTTAGCTGAACAATAAGAGTGATAAGCCAGCTAGCTGCTGGAAGTCGCGTGTTCAGTGAGTAAAAACAATTACAATCTTTTCACTGACAATGACACCTCGACATTATTACAATATGGCCTTCATAATTACTTTTGTGATGTAATTAGATATTTCATTAGCAGTGTAGCAGTGGACAGTTTGAAACAGGAAGTATATGCCTCCAAGTCAAATCAATTAATGTGAGAAGAGCTGTAACGAAACTGAGTCGCTACTTTCTGCGATTTTTACTAGCCTTTAGGTGATTTTAATTGTGAATATCGTATGTACAGTTTCCGTACTGTAAAAAAATAGCAATAAAGCCTTCTAGAAAATACTAATTGTTTAGCTGGTTTATGAGGCGAAAACTACATTTCACATCATTATTATATATGTATGTATATAGATATTGTACAAGTACATAAATATAGCTTTTTGAAACAAAAGCTCAATTTCTTTGTGTTTGAAAAGAAAGCAAGCAGTATCAAAAACTACCAAAACATCGCACTTCAAAGTCTTCAGTAGGAAACTTCTATGAGGACTTGAAAACTACAGAAATGTAGCTTGATACTACCGTGTTTTTTTAGGACCACAGTAGTGCAGGGGTATTATTTAAAGTGCTTTGCAGTACCATGTTAATGGTTAGTTGGCATCAAATACTAATGGAAAGTTTACAGGTCCGGCACTGTGACACTGCTTTTCCTTATACATTTATATAATATTTTTTTTTTACCTATAATCTGGACAATTCAGCTACCCAAGACCATGGTATATGAATATGGCAGTCATTTAGTTCCATGATCAAAGTGCCATTGACTTATATGGGTTTTCAGTTGAATGTAACGGAGCATGCACAATTTTTCAGCCGTCTGGGTTCCTGAAGTGTTTCCCCCGTCTATTTCTTCTATAGGGATTTCATAAAATCCTTTATTAAAGAGTTCTAGGCCATGAATGAAATCAACCATCTCAGATGCTAGCCACGTCCTCACAAACTTTTATTTGAAGCAAAAAAGTATTTGAAAGTCAGACAAAAAGAGAAAGGTTAAAGATACTTAAAGGTGCAATCAGAAAATGTTTTTTCCTCTCATTTAAAAAGTTTAACTTCTAAAGAAATTAATAGTAATATATTGAAACATATGAATGAAATCATGACCACTCATGAAAGATGACGTTTTCAACCTTATAAAAGATCTTTTATTCTACATGGGGCAGGGGCACCTCTTGGGGGCAGCCATGTTAGCTTCACATGACCTGCTCTGTTATTGAACACTTTCATTCATTGATTAAATGAATCGTGGTTTACTGTGCATAGCTGAATTTCTACAATGGCATTGGGGACTGAAAACTACAATGTTTGAATGATGCAGCTTCCAGGCAACTAAGTGTCAGTGTAAGAAAATGTAAGTCACTTTGACATACTCAAAAAAAAAATTACTGAGTGCACCTTTAAGGTCAATAATGAGGGAATGCCCTACAATCCCATGAAGCATTGCGAGTGGAAAAAATAAATATATATATATATATATATATATATATATATATATATATATATAAAAAACTATATATATATGTATATATATAAAACTATGGATTTAAAGTTGAATATGAGCAGTTTGAGAGTGTAGGATGACCGACTCAATTGCTTCATTCACGAAAATGGGCACCTGCTTCAGTGCTTGTTTGTTGTGCATTGTCGGCCGCAATTCACTGATTGGTGGAGCTTTTCAGGATCATGGGTAATGTAGTTCTTCACCAGCAATTCAGCTATTAAATACAATTCTAAAAAAATTAGAAAAACCTTTTTAATAAAATGGACTGATGGCTTCAATAGCAGCATATGCCATAAATGAACAATCTCCGAGCTCACGGCAGATCTGTCTTAAAAGTTTAAAAATGTGTCATTGAAAATTAATGAACTATTGGAAAAAATGTATGGGAATTATACTTCCATAACCTGACTGTTGCACTCTATATCCGGTACCGAAACGGGTTACTACAGGATGGCCGATATAGTGCTGATATGTGTAATAGATAAATATATATTAGTATTATAGTATTAGAGATATTGGACAACATTTATTTACATGTACTGGACAAAAAAAAAGTTGCAAAATAATTTGTGCATTATCCATTGACATTGGCTGTTGGTAGAGTGAACCTCCACACGCATCATCATTGATCTTTACTGTATTATTTGTTTGTGTGTTTGTTTTCTGATGGCATTCACAGACTAGTTGTTACAGTAGAAGAATTCTTACTGGGAAATGTCATGCCTCATTTCTTGTTGTTTCTTGAACAAACTTCCCTTCAAACAACAGAAGTCAGTTGATTAGCATTGTTCTTTGCTGGTTGGTCTAACAGGCTGTTTCCAGGCTCAGGTTAAGCCTAGTCCTAGATTAGTTAGAAGTATCAGCAGTGATTACCTGTCCAGAATCTATTTTGGTTGACTTATTCTGTGTTCTGTGCTCTTCATTTGAACCATCTTCAGTATTGTAGCTTTTATAATATGTCGGATGACTCTTAGACACACCTTGAGGGCATTGGCAGTGGCATGTCTTATCTTTTGGTCTTTTTCCATGAATCTTGAATGCTGCCTGTGTAGTTCAGCAGCCCTACAGTCTGACGACACATTACGCTGGGTTTTTAATGGTTATTAAGATGCAATGACAAAGATCAAGTCTGAACTGAGTAAAAGAGCAGTTACTTCCCAGAGAGTCTGAAACTTGATGGATGTGCTCATTCTTTTAATATTGGTTTCACTTCCGTGAAAGTTGATGACTCATAAACAGCAGATTCCTTGCAGTTGATTAACACTTTTCCTGAATGTTCTCTGTGATTTTTACAATCATGGTTAATTATTTATCGGACAGTTGAGTAGGGTGGAATGCTTGGAATGACACTAATTACAAATGCATCGACATTTGAATTAAAAAAAGGTTCTTTTTATGGAGGCATTATGATAAAACATTTAATTGAAATATGTTTTAAAGAATGTGAAAATTGCGTGTCTGTGACGGTTGCTTTTTTAAATAGCTAAAGAGACAAGTCAAGTGTTGAAGGTATGTTCCAGGTTCAATACAAGTTAAGCTCAGTCAACAGCATTTGTGGCATAATGTTGATTACCACAAAAAATAATACCAGTAAATCCTTGATTTTATGATACTAAAATCATGCTAACATTTAATTATGTTCACATATTGTGGCCATGAGTGGTCAACCATTAGTGGATTTGGCCGATATCAATAACTGAGGTGGTGGAAACTCAGAAACTTACCAGACCAGTATGTATGAGCGTGAAATCTCTTAAAGGAATATTACAGGTTAAATACATGTTAAGTCCAATAGACAGCATTTGTATCATAATGTTGATTACGACATAGCTCTGGTCTCCATGAATACAATCAGAGAAAATGGTAACTTTAGCTGCATTAGCCTTGTAATCAGCTAACAAGCACATTCGGAAAGGCAATTTGCAAAATTTCACAAAATATAAAGTGCGAAACTTACATCTTCAGGATACACGGAACGCGAACAGTTGGTACTGATCCATGCTTGAGAATCACATTTTTTTTAAATCCTGCTTTATATTGACACTCATTCACAAAGCAGTCCAGTGTAAAATGATTTGCACAAACATACACACATTTTTGTATCATTTGGGGCACGTTTCCTTCAAAAAGATAACTTGTGTCTTCAGTGGCTCTGATGCCGGGAGTGCATGAAGACTCTTATGTTCACTTTTACAGCCAACAACAGAACACTTATGACACTTACGAAGCTGAGGCATTATTCTTCACACTGTATCTGCTCCAGCATGGAAAAAAACGGCGAACTGTGTGTTGAACACTCAGGGGAGGATCTGTGATAATAGGGTGGAGTCTGTCACCAGTCGTGGGCGTGGCCTGCTCTAATGTGACGTCACTTTAGAGCAGAAACTAAAACTGTTCATTTTGACACTGTTTTTGATTAATAGGCAGAGGCAGAGCACATTTTATACAAGCAAACATTCACCACTTGTGTTTCTGAATAAAACCATGTAAAATCATAAAAATGTGATAGCCTTTAAGTAGACTCCGAGTTTATGTAGCCTATATGCATTACCTTCATGCCGTCAGTGTTGGTTTGGGTGAGTGCTAGTGTTAACTTTTTTTTTTTTCCATTTTTATGAATGCATATTCATTTTTAATTTTTTTCTCAAAACAAAAGCACAGTTTGTTGAAGTTATCTTATTTTGAAACCGTTCTTGGTAACATTTGTGAAGAAAACAAGTTTCACGTGTGTGTGCGTGTATGTTTTTTAAACTTGCATTTTAAGTGATCGGGTAATTGTTTTGTGTGGGCTAGAGTACTCAACTACAAAATTACCCATCCCTAATAAAAATATCTATGAATATTGTCAATGTTGATTTTTGGTACAGCAAATCCTACGTGATTATTTTTATTTCACCTCTAGAGGCTGCTATTATACTGTAGAATCAAGCCGTTTTAGACGAAGAAAAACATTAAAAAAACATTATGAAGAAAAACATGCCCAAAAAAACATTATCAGCACAGATTATATTGATAAAGCCTATATATAACAGTCTACCTCTAGTGGCTGAAACGGTGTGTATTTTAAAGTATTAGGTAAATTGCCTTACTGTTGCCACAAATTTTTTTTTTTTTTTTTTTTTTTTTACAATGGATGTGTTGAAATAATTTTTGTGGCAGTGAGCGTTATGCCACCAGTGCTGTTGATTTAGCTTAACTTGTATTGGACCTGGAACATTCCTTTAATGTGTGATAGATATAGACAGAAAGATAATTCAGGGGTTTTCAGCCTTCTTTCAGTATCTTTATAATAACCTTTATTAAAAGCATGTTTTACATTTTAGTGCTTAACAGCTAATTGGTAAGAGGGTTAGAAATGACATGAAAATTCCTTGATTTGTTTATTTTCTCTGTGGATCCCCTGCTAGAAAAAACAGTATTTGTCAGAATGAGCTTTTTTCTTTTCTTTTTTAGGCCTTGTTGTGTCAGTTTTGTTGTTTAACTATAACCTCAGTGAAACGTTGTCTTTAGAAATCCCTTTCTTTAGAAGTTTGAAAGCTTTTGTAATTGACGATTAATTTTGTAAAAACATTTCTTTCTAAACCTGTGTGCAGGTCTTCATCGCCCGTCATCAGGGCCCAGCCTAATTCAGGATGGGGTATGTGTGGACCAGGCTGGGTGTTTTGGGCCTTGTCTTATGCTGCACTCTGGCACCCATTCCTGGACAGGCATATATATATGCTGTAAGTAACTGTTTTCTTAGTTTTAAAGATAGAGTTATGTTAATAGAGACATCCATGTTCGTTATTGACATATATGTTCACCATTTTTGACAGAACTGTAACATGAAAGTTCCTCAATGGTGACATCCACCCAAACAGCTGATTCCTTTGCAACTGTCAACTCTCTTCCATGAGCATTTGAGTCGATCCAGTTAATGGATTTACTCTTTCTTTATATACAGTGCATCCGGAAAGTATTCACAGCACTTCAACTTTTCCACATTTTGTTATGTTACAGCCTTATACCAAAATAGATTAAATTCATTATTTTCCTCAAAATTCTACAAACAATACCCCATAATGACAATGTGAAAGATGTATGTTTGAAATCTTTGCAAATTTATTAAAAAAAAAAATAAAAAGATCACATGTACACAAGTATTCACAGCCTTTGCCATGACACTCAAAATTGAGCTCAGGTGCATCCTGTTTCCACTGATCATCCTTGAGATGTTTCTACAACTTGATTTGAGTCCACCTGTGGTAAATTCAGTTGAATGGACATGATTTGGAAAGGCACACACCTGTCTATATAAGGTCCCACAGTTAACAGTGTATGTCAGAGCACAAACCAAGCCATGAAGTCCAATGAATTGTCTGTAGACCTCCCTTTGCACTCTGATCACTGCACTATTAGTCAATATGTCTATATTGTTTTTGTTCATAGTGTGTATATTTGTGTTGTCTACACTGTAGCCTGTGTCTGATTTTATTTTGTTATTGTGTTTTTGTTTGTGTAAGCACATCGTAAGCAATGTACCATCCTGAGTCAAATTCCTCGTATGTGTACACATACCTGGCAATAAAGCTGATTCTGAGACAGGATTGTATCGAGGCACAGATCTGGAGAAGGTTACAGAAAAATTTCTGCAGCATTGAAGGTCTCAATGAGCACAGTGTCCTCCATCCATAAATGGAAGAAGTTTGGAAGCACAAGGACTCTTCCTAGAGCTGGCCGCCCGGCCAAACTGAGCGATCGGGCAAGAAGGGCCTTAGTCAGGAAGGTGACCAAGAACCCGATGGTCACTCTGACAGAGTTCCAGCATTTCTCTGTGGAGAGAGGAGAAACTTCCAGAAGAACAACCATCTCTGCAGCACTCCACCAATCAGGCCTGTATGGTACAGTGGCCAGATGGAAGCCACTCCTCAGTAAAAAGCACATGACAGCTCACCTGGAGTTTGCCAAAAGGCACCCGAAGGACTCTCAGACCATGAGAAACAAAATTCTCTGGTCTGATGAAACAAAGATTGATCTCTTTGGCCTGAATGGCAAGTGTCATGTCTGGAGGAAACCAGGCACAGCTCATCACCTGGTCAGTACCATCCCTACAGTGAAGCATTGTGGTGGCAGCATCATGCTGTGGGGATGTTTTTCAGCAGCTGGAACTGGGAGACTAGTCAGGATCGAGGGAAAGATTAATGCAGCAATGTACAGAGACATCCTTGATGAAAACCTGTTCCAGAGTGCTCTGGACCTCAGACTGGGGTGAAGGTTCATCTTCCAACAAGACAATGACTCTTAAGCACACAGCCAAGATAACAAAGGAGTGGATACGGGACAACTCTGTGAATGTCCTTGAGTGGCTCAGCCAGAGCCCAGACTTGAACCCGATTGAACATCTCTGGAGAGATCTGAAAATGGCTGTGCACCGACGCTCCCCATCCAACCTGATGGAGTTTGAGAGGTCCTGCAAAGAAGAATGGGAGAAACTGCCCAAAAATAGGTGTGCCAATATTGTAGTGTCATACACAAAAAGACTTGAGGCTGTAATTGGTGCCAAAGGTGCTTCAACAAAGTATTGAGCAAAGGCTGTGAATACTTATGTACATGTCATCTTTTCATTTTTAATCAATTTGGAAAGATTTCAAACAAACTTCTTTCATGTTGTCATTATGGGGTATTGTTTGTAGAATTTTGAGGAAAATAATGAATTGAATCAAATTTGGAATAAGGCTGTAACATAACAAAATGTGGAAAAATTGAAGTGCTGTGAATACTTTCCGGATGCACTGTATAAAAAAAATAGTGAAACATACTTTCACTATTGTCTCTTGTATAGCAGCACTTCTCTTTAGGATGAATCACTTATGCTGTATTCCTCGCGTCGCTTGGGATAAAAGCGTCTACTAAATGAATAAATGATCATGTAAGTGAATAAGATTTGAGAACGATGATGTGTCTGTCCCTCACACTTGGCAAAAGCACTGGTGTAGAGTCGTATGGACTATTTTATGATACGTTTATTCTGCATTTTTGTCTTTATGGTCACTGTATGATTTCATTGTATTGAAGCGCAATATCTGTCAACTTTTGTGTTTCATTGAAGAAAGTCACACATGAGGATTGGTGAATGACAATGACATTTTTGAGTAAACTAACTCTTTAATGTCAAGAGGGGGAGATATTTTTTAAGATTTGATTTGAGATTAATGGGCACTTTTTTGTGCTCCATACAGCATTACAGTAACATGACATCTATGCTGTTTGAAGATCTGCCTGCTCTCTTTGGCTCTCCTCTGCCAAAAGATGGACTAACGGTAATGAATCCCTAATGTTAGACTATTGTTATTTGCCCAAATTCTGAATAAAGTGCAGTTGATCTAATTCTCTTTATCTCTGTCTCTCAGGGTGTGCTGGTTGAAGCTCGTCCTCAGAACGCCTGCATGACTATAGATCCCCCTCCTGTTTCTCCCACCCCCTCCGATCCCAACAGCACGACAAAATATATCGTCCTCATTCGACGCTATGACTGTAACTTTGAAATCAAGGTTAATGTTGCTGTAAAGCTGGAAAATGGCAATAGATTTTTCCAAAATTAAAGTATTTCTGTCTATCGCAAGCCATTTCAACATTTAATTAACGTGCAGGATATAAATTATAGATATCTATCATTATATATTCACTTGTTTAAATGCCGTCAGATTTCTGCACTCAGATTTTATTTTGAACATGAACCCAACAGTGAAAAGCATAACCCGTGTTTAATGTAGCCTGGGTGGCATTTTCTTTTATCTTACATGGTTTTGTTCATGGTTTTCAAATGTAAGGGCATTTATCAAGTGCCAGTATTTTTGTTGTTGAAGTCAACATCAAAGGATACAGAAAGATTACTCTCTCCCCTTTTAAAAGTTATTAAGCCTATTTAAATGAGCCTATTAGTATTATTATCATTATCAGTATTATTATACATCAAACATCATTCAAACAAAACATGTATTACACAGGAGGAACTCTTTGTCCAAAAGTCTTGGAGGTCACAGAGTTTAAACCTCTTTATGAACTTGACCTTATATTTACAGTGCATTGCCATATATGCAAATGAAAGCCCCTCGATCATGACGACTCCTTACTGTGGTTAGGTCATTTTAGCTGGTCTTTTTAAAATAACAATAATAAATTATAACATTTGTTATAAAAAAAAAAAAGAGTAGCCGAAACACATTTACAAACGTTGAACAAAACTGCCATTGTTAAAAATCAGCTCTAATAGATTCTACCTAATAGATAATTTAATATGAAACTATAACATTTTCGTCAAAATATTTGACAGTAACTGTTACTACTATAAAATCGTGATGCATTTGACCATTTTAAGGATGATGATGTGTAATTTGATAAACCCATTATTTTTGATTAGGGGAAAACACTAACTATTAAATTCTCTCTAGAATTCAACTGGGGTCAAATCAGTTTTGTGGTCTGCACTGTGACATCAAGGAGAGCCCAATCCGTGAGCTCCAGAGATACAGAGCAGATAATGAAATGTCATCAATCTCCTAAATAGCCATTCTTGATATCAAAAATAGAATTTCAACTCCTCGTAAAAGACGTGTTTTTTGACTAGTAGATTTTCACAATTCTCTTTCACTCCTATTCGCAACACAATAACAGGTATCTATAATTTCCTACTTGTTGGAATTCCAAATATACATATCATCTTTGTATTTTTTGTTTTCTGGAATTTTATTTTCGCTAGTGACAATACTAATTTCAGATATCCTGGAAATGGATATCAGATATTAATTAATTAAAGAGTAGTTAATGATATCTTTGATCAATAAGTTTATAGGTATCTGACATTAATGTTGCCACTAGTGAGAACCAAACTGCCATTATCAAAAATTATAATTTTAGGGTAGAGCTGATATGTATACTTGGAATTCCAACTATGAATGATAATTGTTTTGTAATTTGTTTTGAACAGGAGTAAATGACAGATAATTGTGACATTTTTAATTGTTAAAATTCCTTTTTTGGGGGTATTTATGTGTGTAGTGTCTTTACTGTTTTGAATCAAGAATTCATATTTTTAATAAAGCTAACTCTAGTGGTAATTTACAGTATTAGTAATTCCATTGCTGCTATGAAGAATTCATGAAAGTGCTCAAGATATCATGGCCGGGTCTAAGGGGCAACATTGTCGCCCTAGATCTCCCTCGAGCCACACCAGAAACTTTTGATGCTCCCACCCTTACCGATAGTGAAATGCTCAAGGGGAGTGCAATACGCCCCCGGACTGATGATGAAATTATCAATATTGCCCTCCATACACATACAAGTGCCCCACCAAATATCAAATCCTAGTACCGGCTCAGATTGAACTAGTGAAACTTTTGAAAATCCTCTATGTGATTATATGTCAAAAGGGCTTGCGATACATTGCCTTGTGTTAAAGGAAAGATATGTTAGAATTAATGTTTTGTAGTTTCATGTGTTTTTACATATGAGAGTCAGTGAGGACACAGTAGAAAATCTCTAGATCTTTTCTCATTCTTTTTGCACTGTTTGCTTGTGGTATTATAATTCTTCTTGAGTGATCCAGTCATAAGTGATCAGCCGAGTCAGATTGCTGTTTACAAGATCCATTGGACATTGTTTACCTCTGTATTTAGTGCTGTCCACTTCTGATTGGATCATCCAATAGAATGGGAATACCAGAAGTAAACGGGATCCTTGATATGCTTGTAATCTTCCTTTTAGCCTCTTTATTGACAGGGTTGTTAGGCTTCAGACTCTTGTTATTTTACTACACCCATAGTTTGAACTGGTGTATGTAGGTTTAGTAGATAATGAATTACAGAATGAGTGTGTCATTACTTTTTGTCTAATAGGTGCTGCATGCACAGCAGGCTGGTTTCAGTGCAGCCATAGTGCACAACATGTACTCCAATTCACTTCTCAGTATGGGCTACAGCAATGGTGAGAGAGAGATACATGTATATTTCTACACACTGTTATTATTGACTGTATATTCTGAACTACTTTATGACCACATACACAAAGCAAAGTTTTGGGAGTTCTCACTACCTGAATTTTTCAGGAGTAAATTTGGTTGTGTAATGCTCCCGTACATTAGCAAAATGAGGAGTTTAGAGAGAGGAGAGGCAACTTTATTTTGTGTGTGTGCGTGTGTGTGTGTGTGTGTGTCTAATGTGCATTCTGCGCTTACTACTAATGCAATAAGTGAACTATGCATTATGGAAATGTTCTGTCTGCATGTAATACCTTGATGACCTACTTTATTTGCCAAAAAGCAGTACACCAGTGTTCCATTTTTGTTTTCTTCAGCAAAATAAATAGGCTCACATGGAATCTGTGCATTGTCTAATGTCTTTTTCTTTTCTTTTTTTTTCTGTTCAGACTCGATTGCTGAGGAGATCAAGATTCCCTCTGTGTTTACAAGCTACTATGCCTCTCAAATACTACGCAACTTTATCATACCTGAGAAAGGGTGAGAATAGTTGGACATTAAAATGGGAAAATATTAAAAAAAAAAAATATAACAATTTAATATATCCTGAAAATATATGCGGCCAATAAAAAAAAAGTTCTGCTCACAAGTGATGTTTACCATGACTGTTCAATGTCAACTTGGTTATTAAGTGCACTTACATTTGAAAATATTTGTTAGGGGCAAAATTGTTTGGTGTGGTGGAAATTATGCCACAATTACTGTATGGGGCAGTCTTGTTTTTTTAAACATTTTATAGATATTGAAATGGTTTGTTCATTTGACTATCTTTATTGTGTGAAGTTGATGACACTCTTTGTGCAGGGCTTATGTGATTCTGAAGCCAGAGTTCTCCTTCCCTCTCTTTTATTATCTTATCCCCTTCACTGGTGTGGTGGGCATTATCATCATTGTCATGGTTGTCATACTGGTAAGTAAATGTTTATGTGGATTTATCCAATATTCAATTACATGAGTCTTGAGCTTTATTTGGATGTCTACGAATATTCTCTGTGTTAATATGCTTATTGGCTTATAACATTGTACAGCAATTTGCTATTTTGAACACAGGGTCTTAAAGGGATAGTTCACCCAAAAATGAAAATTCTCTCATCATTCACTCACACTCATGCCATCTCAGATGTGTATGGCTTTATTCTACAGGACACAAATTAAGATTTTTCAAGAATATCTCAGCTCTACAGGTCCATACAATGCAAGTGAATGGTGACCAGAATTCAGAAGGTCTAAAAAGCACATCAAGGCAGCATATAAGTAATCTATAAGACTTCAGTGGTTAAATCCCTATCTTCAGAAGCTAAATAATAGGTGTGGTGAGAAACAGGTCAATATTTAAGTCCTTTCCTACAATAAATCTACACTTTCACTTCCACACCAGCATGTGGACTTTTTCATTCAGCCACCTAGTTGTTGGGGCTGGTAAAAGGTGGAGATTTATAGTAAAAAATAACTTAAATATTTATCTATTCCTCACCAACACTTACAGATAAAGTCAGAAGTTTACATACACTTAGGTTGAAGTCATTAAAACTAGCTTTTTTTAACCACTCCACAGATTTAATATTAGCAAACTATAGTTTTGGCAAGTGGTTTAGGACATCTACTTTGTGCATGACACAAGTAATTTTTCCAACAATTGTTTACAAACAGATTGTTCCACTTTTAATTGACTATATCACAATTCCAGTGGGTCAGAAGTTTACATGCATTAAGTTAACTGTGCCTTTAAAGCAGCTTGGAAAATTCCAGAAAATTATGTCAAGCCTTTAGAAGACAATTAGCTTCTGATAGGAGGTGTAGTTAATTGGAGGTGCATCTGTGGATATATTTTAAGGTCTACCTTCAAACTCAGTGTCTCTTTGCTTGACATCATTGGAAAATCAAAAGAAATCTGCCAAGACCTCATAAAAGAAATTGTGGACCTCTACAAGCCTGGTTCATTCTTGGGAGCAATTTTCAAATGCCTGAAGGTACCACGTTAGTATGTTAGTACTCAAACAATAGTACGCAAGTATAAATGCCATGGGACCACGCATCCATCATACCGCTCAGGAAGGAGACGCATTCTCTCTCATAGAGATTAGCATAGTTTGGTGCAAATCAATCCCAGAACAACAGCAAATGGTTTTATGAAGATGCTGGAGGAAACAGGTAGACAAGTATCAATATCCACAGTAAAACAAGTCCTATATCGACATAACCTGAAAGGCTGCTCAGCAAGGAAGAAGCCAATGCTCCAAAACCGGCATAAAAAGCAAATGTGAAGAATGTGCAAGTGCACATGGGGACACAGATATTACTTTTTGGAGAAATGTCCTCTGGTCTAATGAAATTTTTTTTAACTGTTTGGCTATAATGACCATCGTTATGTTTGGAGGAAAAAGTTCTTTTAAGTGTGAACCAGAGTTGAAGACTTAAGAGAAAATAAAAGAGTTTTGTTTTTTTTGTATTGAAATTTTCACATGCAATGCCAAAGCTACTTCAGATTCTGGCAAAAATAAAGAATCGTTAAAGACAGCATAATTTTACTTCCTAATATTTGGAAAAGCATTCGCATCAGGAACACACCATTGATGCCTGAAAATGCTTTCTAAGTAGGCAGCTCAATAGTATTTTGAACATAGACAATGATATGTTCAATGGGGCCAGTGATGTATGTCATTTCTTGTGTTTGGTCCAGATCGTGCGGTGTGTGCAGCACAGGAAGAGGCTCCGGAAAAACCGACTCTCCAAAGAACAGCTTAAGAAAATCCCTACTCATAAGTTTGTTAAAGGTGAGCAACAGAAACATATGCTACTTAACATCTGTGGCATTCTGTCGATTGTAAGGCTGGTTATCACCAACCAACTCCTGATGTGATATATATATATATATATATACAGTGAGGAAAATAAGTATTTGAACACCCTGCTATTTTGCAAGTTCTCCCACTTGGAAATCATGGAGGGGTCTGAAATAGTCATCGTAGGTGCATGTCCACTGTGAGAGACATAATCTAAAAAAAAAAATCCAGAAATCACAATATATGATTTTTTAACTATTTATTTGTATGATACAGCTGCAAATAAGTATTTGAACACCTGTCTATCAGCTAGAATTCTGACCCTCAAAGACCTGTTAGTCTGCCTTTAAAATGTCCACCTCCACTCCATTTATTATCCTAAATTAGATGCACCTGTTTGAGGTCGTTAGCTGCATAAAGACACCTGTCCACCCCATACAATCAGTAAGAATCCAACTACTAACATGGCCAAGACCAAAGAGCTGTCCAAAGACACTAGAGACAAAATTGTACACCTCCACAAGGCTGGAAAGGGCTACAGGGAAATTGCCAAGCAGCTTGGTGAAAAAAGGTCCACTGTTGGAGCAATCATTAGAAAATGGAAGAAGCTAAACATGACTGTCAATCTCCCTCGGACTGGGGCTCCATGCAAGATCTCACCTCGTGGGGTCTCAATGATCCTAAGAAAGGTGAGAAATCAGCCCAGAACTACACGGGAGGAGCTGGTCAATGACCTGAAAAGAGCTGGGACCACCGTTTCCAAGGTTACTGTTGGAAATACACTAAGACGTCATGGTTTGAAATCATGCATGGCACGGAAGGTTCCCCTGCTTAAACCAGCACATGTCAAGGCCCGTCTTAAGTTTGCCAATGACCATTTGGATGATCCAGAGGAGTCATGGGAGAAAGTCATGTGGTCAGATGAGACCAAAATAGAACTTTTTGGTCATAATTCCACTAACCGTGTTTGGAGGAAGAAGAATGATGAGTACCATCCCAAGAACACCATCCCTACTGTGAAGCATGGGGGTGGTAGCATCATGCTTTGGGGGTGTTTTTCTGCACATGGGACAGGGCGACTGCAATGTATTAAGGAGAGGGTGACCGGGGCCATGTATTGCGAGATTTTGGGGAACAACCTCCTTCCCTCAGTTAGAGCATTGAAGATGGGTCGAGGCTGGGTCTTCCAACATGACAATGACCCGAAGCACACAGCCAGGATAACCAAGGAGTGGCTCTGTAAGAAGCATATCAAGGTTCTGGCGTGGCCTAGCCAGTCTCCAGACCTAAACCCAATAGAGAATCTTTGGAGGGAGCTCAAACTCCGTGTTTCTCAGCGACAGCCCAGAAACCTGACTGATCTAGAGAAGATCTGTGTGGAGGAGTGGGCCAAAATCCCTCCTGCAGTGTGTGCAAACCTGGTGAAAAACTACAGGAAACGTTTGACCTCTGTAATTGCAAACAAAGGCTACTGTACCAAATATTAACATTGATTTTCTCAGGTGTTCAAATACTTATTTGCAGCTGTATCATACAAATAAATAGTTAAAAAATCATACATTGTGATTTATATATATAATTTATACCACAGGTCTGTTGAATGCTTGATTCTAATTGGTTCACGGACATTCTAAGGTGTGGAAATTACTTCTAGGTCTTGACCACATAACGGTTCCATATCACTTTGCCAAATTATTTCAGTTATTTCAAAGAGCCCTACAGGCTACCAAAAAAATTTACCGAATAAACAAAGTTGTTGGTTAAAGTAAATCGGTTAAGAACGTCAAACAATGTCTAATATAGCCTACATATATTTAAATTTCGGTTAAAAAGATTCCTTGTGCTCCCTCGTCTCCCCCACACTTACATGCTTACACACACACACATGCGTGCGCACAATGAGACTCGAGTCGCAACCGAAAAATAGAGCCGCACCCCTGCGACTTGATCAATACATCAATTTCTATTATCCAAAATAACTTTTAATGTTTCAATATATTCCACCCTAATCAGCCTCACATAGCTGTAGTGGAAAACACTACCCCCCTCCTGTTTTGCTTACACACACACACACACACACACACACACACACACACACACAGAGATAGAGAGTGAGAGAGAAAAGCAGCACAGTCCTTCATTGTTAGTTCTAACATGATGTTTTCGAATTAGCAACAAAGGCTCAGACTGTATTAAAGCAGGACGCTGAATCTGTGCGAAAGAAAGTACTTCACAATATCATAATTGGATTGCAATTGAACTGTATCAGTATCTTAACATATGCAAAATTAGCTGTCAGTTAATCTATCAAAATCTTATTTATTTTTGCATATGCTTTGAATATAGTACAGTTAAACCAAGAATACCACCTTCAGGGTCCTTTTTATCACTGATGTGCTATGTGGAAAGTTGTTTGTTATTGTTCTAGTGGAACATCTAACAATTTATGAATTCAATATTTTTCTCAGGTGATGAGTATGACGTGTGTGCAATTTGCCTGGATGAATATGAAGAGGGAGATAAGCTAAGAGTGCTGCCATGTTCACACGGTAATTAAGACGCTCCGTCTTCTGTGTGTATAAATGCAATTGTGTTTGTGTTTTGAACCTGTTTTGTTTGCATTTAATGCTTTCACCCTTATAAGACATTTTCCTGCCATTGGCAGTTATATAAAATTATAAACACTACTTTGAAATATTTGCAAATCAACAGGAGGCAGTCAGCGCAGCCTCACAAAACCACATTTACAGAGAGCAAGCAGAACTAAATGAGTTAGGAGCCTTTCGCACATGGTGCGTTCTTGCACTAATGCAAAATGCAAGGGTCTTCAAATTGTGGTTCACTGATAAGGACATTTGAGGCCAATACTGACCACTGACATTTCTTTTAAAAGTGCCCCTTCCCAAACTTTTGCAAGTTATATGTTCAGGCACAACTTACATTTTAATTGAAATTAATTGTGAAATTATGAAAGTTTATTTGAATTGAAAACAGATATGAATAGTTCTGTTGTCACTATCAAAGAGCATTGCAACATACCAGTAAACACCATGGGCCTCATTCATTAATGTTTTTGTATTTTCAAAATGTTAGTTTTCATGAACAAAATTTACAGCTGCTCCTGATAATGTAAGTAAAAAATGTAAGTACAAATTTATTTCTAAAGCACACTCAAACACAGCAAATCTACAATACAGTAAAGTAAAACAAATACATTAAAATACATACAATAAAATGTGGCAATGTAAATTAATTCTGTAAAACGCTAGAGAATACAAGTGCTTTTAAGCCTGCATTTAAAAATAGACAGTGATGAAGTGATGAAAGTGTAAATCATGTGGAAGGCATCTGAACATTTTGTGTTCTTTCAGGCAACTGGCATTACGACGTTAAATGAAATAAGTAATGAAGAAATTAATTAATAATTGAATGAGTGAAATTAAATTAGTAAAACAGAAATAATAATAAGAAAAATAAATTAGTTAAAAAGGGTTCTGTTGTTTTCTTTTTGCTTGCATTTATTTCTTCAAAGTATAGTTTATTCCCACCTCTGCTTCATATCATTTATATTGTTTTTCCAGCAGACGTGCTTGGTATTGGGGTGAAAAGGTTGAAAAAAGGGATGTTAATGATTGATCGATAATCTATTAATTTTCATTATTTTGGCCGATTTAGCTTATCGATTGTTGATTCATTAATTTATGGATAAATGTGTTCTGAAATCAAGCCAGCAGAGTGTCTATACAGTCACCCACCTCTAGAGGGCGCTTGCAGGCTGCATGTCATTATCTTGTTCACAGAAGAAGACACACAGATGTGAGATGATGCGGGTTCGAGAGCTGTCTCTCGTTTGGAAGGCTGCATCCTCCAGAGGTCGCATTTGTTGTCCGCATACGTCATTAAGGCTGTCTTGTGTCAGAAAAGCGAGTAGGACACTCCGAATGCAGCCTTCGAATGCGACCACCTTTCATGGGAATTCGATGATGCATGAGGTGTATCCTTCGTGGGCACTCACAACCCACAATTCTTTGCTTCAATGGAAATGTCTAAAAAATAAACCCGTAAATATGATGTTCAAATACAAGTAATGTTAATTCCCAAGTTGAAGTACCTCAGTAGACGAGTGCAGAGTATATAATATAAATAATCAAATAAAGTATTAGACTAAAAGTACACCTGTAAAATCTATTTTCTTTTCTCTCTACATTATTATAATTAAAAATTTTACCTCAAGCATTTAAACATTCAATTTCAAAGGGACTTTGTTACCTCCTCACTCGAAGCACTCGCACTTGTTAAAGAGTGCTGTGCTGTCATAGCAACCATGATACGTTCCTTAACGCACTTAATTTTAAGCCCTCCCAGATGTGTTTGACTTTCCTTCTTCTGCAAAACTGAAATGAAAATTTTTATAAGCCCATTTCGGCTCTGTTTGTCCATACAATGCAAGTAAAGGGTGTCATCAGGCTTCTGGCTGTTTGACGATCCAAAAGTCACATTTAGGCAGCATAAACGTAATCCACATGACTCCATTCAATCAGTTAATGTCTTCTGAACCAAAGTGATGCGTTTATGTAAAAAATAAATCAAATAATTAAAACTTTATGAACATTTAAAAATTGCTTCCTGTCAGCAGTTGACGCATCACATCAGGTCGTCCACGGGTCATTTAGCACCAGGTTTTCCGCAAGCGTACAGTGCATGGCGGGAGAATGGCGGCACTCATCCGGCCACACCCCGGCCCTGTCTCGAATGTCTCTCGTTGCCGGGCCCTCATGGGCCGGCTATCCTGGGCCAATTAGAGTCCCGTGGTGCTGCGGTATTGTTACTTTTGTGAGGATTCTGCGTTCAGTCATAATCCCACAAATTGTAGCTTCGTACCAGTGGCTGCTCAGCCAAGCACACGCACCAAATGTCTGAACCTGCTGTTCCTCTTGTACTGACATTTACATTTATTCATTTGGCAGACACTTTTATCCAAAGCAACTTACAAAAGAAACTAACTAATTAAAACTAACCTGTATCATGACGGACGTTACGCGAGAGCTCATTTCAAACAGAAACCCAGTGCTGACTGCAAGCAAAGATTTAAAATGTAAAACATTTAAATTATCAATTTGTTTCTTATACAAACCTATCAGTTTGCTACAGAATACATTAATTGTTCGACTGGAGTCATGTGGATTACTTTTATGCTTCCTAAATGTGCCTTTTGGATCGTCAAACAGCCAGCAGCCTGATGGCACTTGTTTATTGCATTGTTTTGACAAACAGAGCTGAAATCTGCTTATAAAATTCTTAATTTCTGTTCTACTGAAGAAGGAAAGTCAAACACATCTGGGATGACTTAAAGGGAAGTAAATCATGTGAGAATTTTCATTTTTGGGTGAACCCTTTAAGGTACATTGCAACAAGCATGTTGATCTCCTTGTTTCATCCCAACCTACAATTACGTCAGCGATTGCCAGCAAAGCTGACATCTCACAATGGTCACCTTAGAAAGGGTATGTGAAGTACTATGTTTACGCAGCTGCTATGATTTGACTTAATTTCAAATAAAAAAATACGTTCAAAGGTCCAAAATATTCCACGATCCACAACGTGAAGTTTTAATGAACTCAAATATGCTTAAGTGATTTTGCATACAAGTTATTTTTAACAGTAGACTAATTAACTAACAGTAATTAAACAATTCACAAATTTGTACTAAACACAGCCTAAATGTATTGAAATACACTGAACTAAGAATATTTTAAGGGGAAAATGCCAAAACTTTCCTTAAGTTTATTAATACAAATTATATTTAAACATAGGCTGCATGTACATATTAATTGGTGTTCTCATGTGCATTTTGTGACCTTAAAGTTAACGATTAATCAATTAACGGTTATTTTCCACGATTGATTATGAAAATGTCTGAAAATTGACATCCCTAGTTGAAAAGGAAGACACAGTCTGTGTTGATTTTCTCAAAATAAATTAAAAAATGTCTGGTTGGGCAGTTTCTTCATTTGTTTTGAGCATTATAAGGTTTCATACATCGTGTTCAGTATGGTTCATTGACCATAGTATCTTGTATCAACGTTAAACCAATCAATGATGGCGGGCTGGTGCGTACACAAGACAAAGGGGGGAAAAAATAGAAAAGCTTGTATATTTACAGAAATGTCTTGAATGAGGCCCAATGTGAGCATCAAACACAGCAGAGATATGTGTCGTGTCGGGATCTGATCACCCTGTCGGTGTTTATTTTGCGATAACTGCCGGATACCATATCCGTTACATAGTTGCCTTCCTAGTTCTTTTATTTGTTTTCAAAAGTTTCCAAAGTATCAATATATTTTTTTGTTCCCATCATTCAGCCTATCACTGCAGGTGTGTGGACCCCTGGCTCACACAGACTAAGAAAACCTGCCCTGTGTGCAAACAGCGCGTGACCCGTCCCAACCCAGAGTACTCTGATTCTTCAGATTCTGACGAAGAGGCGGGGCCACACAGGGCTGACGAGGAAGAGGAAGGAGCAACCAGTGAGGCAGATTCTGAGCGCACCCCTCTGCTCCGCCCCTCTAACCCTGCGTCTCCTTCCTCGTCCAGCCCGCCTCCCAGTTACGACTCAACGGTAAAGTCAGCAACAGCCGGCGCTATGGTAACGATCTCCGCGCAGTGCTTGCCACACACACCGCAGCACGACTTGCCTGTCCTGGGCTGTGATGAATACTACTCACCTATAGAGGACTCTGATGAAGGTATCGAGGATGAGGAGGAGGTTCACCCCTCAAGTAATGATACCACAGAGCTTATTGGACGTGGCGCCGTAGGAGTCTGAGTTTTTAGAGAGACGTTGATTAAATACAACCCTTTATCTCGTCAATTTGGTAATCATTGGGTTGTGTTTTCTCACATAAAAGTTGGAAGTTGTGTCACAGAGACTGGAGTTCAATCAAAGAAATGTACACCCAGTTTTTGAGACACATTTTTAGACACAGCTGCAATCTGACAGAGATGCACACCCATGCCACTTTTAGATAGCTTGTGCAATCAAAATATGTGCAAACATAGTTTCTGACTCAAATACATGCTAAAAACTTTTCTGATTGGTGTGGTTCACAAAACTTTGTTTTTGTCAAGTTTTTCCAAATTTGGGCCTGTGTCTAAATAAGGTTTAAAGGTAACATGAAAGCTGTTTGTAGCTCATTCATTTTTATTTAAAGGAATATTGCACCCAAACATAAACATTCTGTCATTAGTATAATGACTGATTTTTTTTTTTTTGTTTTCTGTGGAACACAAAAGGAGACATTTTGAAGAATGTTTATGCTGCTCCTTTTCATAAGTGAAAGCACATGGGGTTGTCAAGCTTCAAAAAGTACAAATACACAACATAAAAGTAGTCTATATGGCTCATGCGCTATATTTCAAGTCTTCTGAAGCCTTACGATAGTCTTGTGTTAGTTTGAAAATGCTTATGTTCAAATGAGATTTGAGAGCTAAGAGGGGAAGGTCTTCAATGTATGTCGTATGACTTCAGAAAACTTTTAATATAGTGCATGACTCATATGGATTATTTTTATGGCGGGTTGTGCTTTTTGTGTCTTGACAACCCTTGGTTACTGTTATGAATATATGTAACGAATAAATGATGACAGAATTTTTATTTTTGGACGAACTGTTCCTTTTAGTTGGTGGTTAATGCCCGTTTACCATTTATGTGCAATACAGACTGGTTGCCAGGTTGTAAATCTAAAATATTATTTATTTTACCCACAGAGGTAAGAAAAGATAACTGCAGGCTTCTGAATTACAATATTTGATGACCAACTTCTTTTAACCTTGTTTTTTTATTTAGCAGCTCGTGCATAATCGAAGGACCCGCTCGGTTAAGTGATAAAATAATTCAGATTTAGAGCCTGATTATTTCTCAATTATTTTGTTGGTTGTTGCAAAAAAAAAAAAAAAAAGTTGTAAAATCCTTTTGTACACTGAAAACTGTCTCTTTTTTTTTTTTGTGGTTCACTTAAAGTTAACAAATGCATAAAATATATTTCTGAACAATTCCCTCCAAATCTTCCTCTCTGCATTTAAGATCATTTGCTTTATTCTCTGTCATTCAGATATGCAATGTTGATTTTGTTACTGATATTGTGGCAAGATGTGTGGCTAAATGGACGAACAGGCTCACACTCTAAAGACATTTAACATTAAATGTGAGCCGCTTTTTCAAATCGCAGTTTGCTTTGTTTGTGGTGTATTGACTTCATGGCAATATTTATACTCCGATTCAACCTTTTACTGGCCTGTTAGATTACACCTTTCACCTCTAAGAACCTGTTTTGTATGATCTGAATGAACCTGTGCCTACTTTAGACTCTCATTTGTAGATTTCATCAACACCTTCCATTTCATCATCTTAATTATTGTTCAGTCAAAGTAATATTCACATTCATATATCTGGTGTTTTAGTTTTATAGTTTTATCTTTGTGATGTAATTTTAATTTGAGTTCAAGGTTCAATCTCAGTCTTTGATATCACTGACATTTATTTCTAGATTTATAGATATATTCGCATTTGTTCCTGTCAATCTGTAAATTATAAATATAAATAACACTATAACGAATTATAGGGTTTGCATCTGTGTTATCCCATGTCACAGGAATGGGACCAATACCTTTTAACAAACTATTTTTTTTCTACCCAGTATAGCATTTTGGATCAGTGTCTGTGTAATTATTGAGTGCTGCTTACTAATTTACTTTTAATGATTGATTTGATTTGATTGATTGATTGATTGATCGATCGATCATTGCTGCATTTTCTGCCATAAAGACAATTGTACCTGTTTACTGAGTCAAGTCTTGTCTTGGTATTGTGGGCTTCATTGACAAATGTAACATTTGAAGATCTGATTCATTTAAAACTCTTGATTCTTGATAGTAAGGAACACTGTCTGATTGGCAATACAAAATCTGAAATTAAAGCAAAATAAAAGTACCAAATTCTGTTTTTCAAAAAACATACATAAAAGGCAGCAGAGGCTATGTTGATGTATCCATATGCTGCTGAAGTAAATGAATTGAAGGATAACCTATTGACTTGTTTTTAATGTGCAATTGTTTCCTTTATGGATAATGGGATTTCTGCTGAAAATGTGGTTTGCTGATTTCTGCTGGCAACCAGGCTGGTTTTCACTGGTCTGGTTTCATGGTTCTAGAGGGGTTTAGCAAACTTGTCTGCTGGTTGACTAGTTAAACACTGTCTTGGCCAGGCTGTAATGCCATCTAAACCAGCTGAAAACCATTCTGGCCAAGCTGGAGAACCAGCTGAACCAGCAAAGACCAGAAAACCCCTTTAGGCTGGATTAAGATGATATTTGAAGCAGGGAAGGAGATCTCATGTGGATAATAACATGCTTTTCTGTTTTACAGAAAAAACTTATTGAGATTAACACACTTTCATAGCATTCAATACACTGACACTGGCTGTAGAGCATGTTTGTAGCATCGGCTGTATGCAGTCTCTGAATGAATGAAAATAATTCATGCGGTTTTTTTTTTGTTGAACAGATTCGGGTAAATAAAGAACTGGGTTTACACAACAGTGTATAATGTAATTTTTTCACTTATTTTTACAATAATTAAAAAAAAAATTATAAAATTGATAATGATTAAACAATTAAAGCCTATAGGACCAGTAAACACTCTTTAAAATGTATCATTGCTGTGTTCTCGTGTCAAGAAAATCTGATGGATTTTGTGCCTCAAAAATGTAAAATTATGTTTACAAACCTACACAAAACAGCCCACAAAGCTGCAATGAGGCCTGGTTGTGTTTTCAGTGTTCCATCATTATGTCTTATATTGTAAATAATTTCTTATTTTCACTACAAAATTAAAAGAACTAATTTAATGCAGTGGTTCTCAATCCTGAGCTGTGTCTGAATATCCATACCTCACTACTTTAATAGTATGCCACAAACAGTATGCCAGTGAATTACTAGGTCCGAATCATCAGTTATTAATACTGTTTTATTTATTCATAAAAAAACTGAATACACAGAATATATATACAGCATCATCTTATCAAGCCTAAGCAAACTAGAGTGAGCCCAGTAGAAACTATGCAAAATCTTAAACTTAATAAAGCTTACCCATGCATCCCTAGACATAGTTTTTACATTTTTACAAATTATTTCCCACTCCCCATCCTCCAAAGTTCAAATCTCTTTCCCATAACCTGTTAAGGCTCTGTCATCAAGACTCTGCATCAACAAGGAATAATACACTGATGCTTCATGTCCCTTTCCAAAGGCTGTGAGCACTATACAGAGGGTGTCTGCAGCTTTAAGGGGCTGTGTACTACCCCTAAGAATAGTGCAAAGTAAATGCCGCAACTTTAAATACCTGAAAAAATTAGGCCTAGAAATCCCAAATTGCTGTTATATTTTCAAATGATCTCAGAGCTCTGTTTTCATAAAGGTCACCAAGTGTTGCAACATCCAATTCAATCCATTCTTTCCAGCAAAAGGGGGATTTGTTAATACACAATTTGATATTCAGACATATGTTTGAGGAAACATTTAGATAAGTATCAAAACTGAACAAAAAGTAAACCTTTGTCCATATTGAATGTAAGTGTGAAACTATGGGATGCATTTCTACTTCTCTAGGCAATTTGGATAGAAAGACTCTGCAATGGTGAGATTGGGGCAAGGACCCCTTGTTCAATGTACCAGAGAAGGGCTCCCTCAGGTGGAAGAGACCGATGGGACAGGTGCCTAAGACTAAAAGCATCGTAATAAAACAGCATTTTGTGGAAGCCTAAACCTCCTTTGTCAATTGGTCTTTATAACTTACTGAAATGCAACTGTGGTCATTTACCATTCCAAATAAAGGACTTAAGAAAGAGAAACTTCTAAAGAGAGATACTGTAGTAAATATTTGAATTTGGGGATACAGTTCATTTTTATAACATTGACCTTCCCTACCATAGACAAATGTAGTGAAGCTCACCAATCCACCTCACACGAGAACCTTTTCATTAATGGGTCCAAATGAACTAAATCTCAAATTAGCTTTAAATAAAATGCCTAAATACTTAATGCCTTGCTTGGGCCATTGATAGGTGCCAGGTTTGAAAGCTGATGCATGGTAATATGCTGTCAGAGATAGAGCTTCCGATTTAGACCAATTCACCCTGTATCCTGAAAATTTGGAGAAATAATTAATAATTTCATGGAGGCTAGGCATAGATCTACTAGGGTCGGAGACAAATAATAATACATCATCTGCGTATTTAGAAGTTTATGCACCACACCTGCTACAACACCAGGAAAATCATTCTCTTTTTATTATACTTTTATATATATATATATATATATATATATATATATATATATATATATATATATATATATATATATATATATATATATTTAATTAGTGGCTGCTAATTGTTCCAGGGCAAGACAGAACAATAAAGGGGAGAGAGGACAGCCTTGCCAGGTTCTCCTACCAAGAGAAAAATGATCTGAAATTAATCAATAAATTTGCACTGCTGCTAAAGGTTGTTTATAAAGTAACTTAATCCACCCAAAAAAAGTGTTCCCAAACCCATACATATCCAAAATCTTAGATTGTCTCATTCCACCCTATCAAAAGCCTTCTCGGTGTCAAGTAAGGTGGCTGCGATCGGGGTCTGATCATTCGCTACTGACCACATAATATTTATAAAATGTCTTATATTATCAGAGGATCTACAATCATAAAAAATATAACTTGATCTATATGTATAATGAATGTAATTACTCTGCTTAATCAATTAGCGAGAATTTCAGACAATATTTGTTTACATCTAACTGGATCAGGGACGATAACTTTTACACTCATTTGGGTCCTTATCTTTTTTTAGGAATGAGACTGATCAGGGCTTGTACTTTGTTTGGTGGTAGTTCACCTTTCATTAATGGTTCTGTGTTAACTTCTAACATAAATGGAGCCAGTTCTGTGACATAAGATCTCAAACATTCTGCAGGAAAACCACCTGGCCCTGGTGACTTACCTGTTGGCAAGGCTTTAATTACCTCAACAAGCTCCTCTAAAGTAATATCTGAGTCAAGAAAGTCTTTTTGATAACTTGTCAATTTAAGACGTTCTTATGGCTCAACAAAATTGCTAATATCCTTATTGGTAGACAAAGACGTGGAGCTATAAAGAAATAGAATTCTTTAAAGTCTTTATTAATATCTGTGGCATAAGTAAATATTTTGCCTCCAGAAGACTTCACTAAAGGAATGGTGGAAAAAATCTCTCTCTGTTTTATGTATCTGACAAGATGTTTCCCTGCTTTGTACCCCGACTCAAATTATGTAGGTCTTGTCCTGAATAACCAAAACTCAACCTTCTGTGACAGAATGATACTGTACCTATATTTTAGCTGGGTCAACTCTCTAAGACCATTGGATGACACTCAGCACTTTTAGCTCTGTTTCAGTATTTTCAATTCTATGAATTCTTGTGCTTTGAACTTTTCAATGAATTAGGCATATTGTATGATCCGCCCCTAAGAACTGCCTTAAGGGCCTCCCATGCCACACACACAGAGGACAATGTGGACCAGTTGGTTTCCACATAAACATTGACTTCTGTCTTTAACGTTTGTTGAAATGCCGGGTCCTGTAGAAGGGATATATTAAAGCGGCATCATTTTTTTTCTCTCTATATGTGGCAACATCTCTAAACACACCAAATCATGTTCTGAAACTAAAATATTCCAAATTGAGCTGTCAGTGGCAGATGGAATAAGTGACTTCCTACAGAGGCTGTATTGAGAGGTAAGAAGGTTTCAGACAAGTCTGAATCCAATACATAAGTCACATCCTGTCTTCACTGAGATGTCTTCATCTGGTCACATTGTGTGTGTAGTTGACTGTTACAGTCTTTCCTGTGACTGCACAGTTTAGCATCTCAGTATAAAATAATCTCTAGGATATAACCTCTACTAAACTACTTCCACTTTGTTCTTTTTGTGCACCATGGTGTGAGTAGTCATGTGCTAAAGGTACTTTGCTCTGAAGTGAAAATCATGTGGCTTGAATGTGAGGTGTTATTTTATTGATGAACTGTCAATAATTAATACCACAGACAATCTGCCTGCTTCAACAATGATACAATACCACCACCCCTCCTGTTTTATGTTAACTGAGGATTCAGACATACTACTCCATTGACACTGTTTTTAGCATACTAAATTATAGGGAAGTATGCATATTCTAACACCGGTTTCTTCCTCACAGGGGTCAAATGCAGAGGCCTTTCTATGGTTATCACTTGCCAATCATTCCAATTTTGGGAATTACTCCTCTACTTGGACTGATAAATTAGAATATTCACTCCCACATTTAAATGTGGTTGTCACTCCCAAAACGCACCATTGTGAGTGAACAAACAGATACAAACACGGATCTAAACCAAAACCAATGAAGCTTCTGCATAGCGTTTGTCCTACTCAGTTGTGAACAGCTCTGCTGTCTCTCGTGTGTTGCACGTGCGTCAGTTCTTGCATGTTTCACATGCTAATGTGATTACATCACAGGTGCATACCGCTGCTGACCGGAAGTAATGGTTTAGAGTTAAAAGTACTTAAATATTTATCTTTTCACACCAGAACCAATCATGTTGCTTTAGAAGACATTAATTTTTAGTCTTGATGACATTTATGCTGATTGTCTGTTTTTTTTTTTTTTGGAGCTTTAAAAGTCTGATCACCATCCACTTGCATTTTAAGGACCTACTGAGCTACTATTTTTCCATTTTTCTTTAAATGTGTTCTAATTAAAAAAAAATGTAAACACCTGGAATGGCATGAGGGTGAGTAAATGATGAGAGAATTTACAGTTTTGGGTGTCTCTCTCAGCTTGTTCTGGAGAATGAAGGGTGTAAAGTGAGTATATTATTTTATAATAATAATTAAACAGATTTTTAGGCTACTGTATAGGCTCTGTATGTAGGAGAAGGTTCTGCATTTCTTTTCAAACACGTTGTGGCAGCGTGGGCATGGTCGAGCGTCCATCCGCAGAGAGGGAAAGCGGTAAAGGCGCTTACACCTGAGCTAGAATTTGTCTAACACCTGTCACTAATTACAATGAGCATGGGGACAGAGTGAATCATAGTGAAACACAAGGCCAATGTACAGGAAATATTATACTACTATTAATAATAATATTTAAATCAACAATAATCTAACATGTGTGCTCTTAAGTAATTTGAAGGATATAACCTGTAATACCAGTTAATCTGGATTTTTGAAAATTCACAGATGGATAAACAGATAATCTTAAACTTTGTACTTAAATGCTATTCACTTTTATATTCCATTGTCATTTTTACGATCTGATCCATTTTCATCCTTGATGTCCTGAAACTGCTTTTACAGCTCTACGCATCTCCTTGTCCACACATTGCTGCCTGTCTGCTCATATGTGCAAATTTGATTGGTTCTCACAGTTTTAATCTGACAGTAAAATCCCGTATATTCAGAACTGATTTGTGCGCAAGACAGCCCATCAAGATTATAATCCCGTCCTTTTACAATACGAGGACGCCAGTGTAGACCGAAGCTGCATTTCATTCTATCTGCGTAAAAGCGACTTTTGGTAAGCGAAAATGTTGTGAAAAATATACTCAAAACTTTGGTAAATGCTTCACTTTTAAAATACAATTTCTCTTTAACGTCTCGATGGTTGTCTAAATAGCTTTGGTCATGTTTTGGTCATTGGTTGAGGGATTAACGGTCTTTATAATAAACTCTCGTGCAGTTCTACTGTCCATGCGCAGCGGCACTCCAGCAGCAGTTATTAATGGTAATTATGGTCTATTTTAAATAATCGTGCTCAACTTCATTGTGACTCCGCGTTTCAGAGTCGGAAGCGCCTTGTGTGGTCCAATTCCCTTGCAAAATGCCACTATGGCTGTCCAATGATTGATATCTGATGGTAATGTCATAGTACTTTTGTAGCTATACAATGGCCCCAAAAAGTCTATGGACACTTAAGTTACACCGAAAACTGTATAAATGTAATGCATTAGATGCAATATAAATGCATTAGATTAAAAAAAAAAAGTTAAATATAGATTTTTCTATAAAGTAACTTTTTTTAAAGAGTCATTTTTGCGACGGTTTTTACTGGTCTCAATTGTTTTCAGTGAATCTATGCAGTCAGTTCATCTAGTTTACATAAGTGTCCAAGCAGACTGATCCAGGTGGTGTAGATCATAACATTAACATTTCACAAACATTTGACAACCAGAGAGTGTTCAAAAATTCTTAATTTTGAACAGCATATCTATTATTATATTATTTCATATCTAACAGACTTTTTTTTGTGAAATGTTTTGCTTTAAATGTCAGTGCGCTTGTGCTATCTTTCTTTAATATATATATATATATATATATATATATATATATATATATATATATATATATATATATATATATTTCTTATATATTTCTTTTTTTCTTTTTTTTTTTAATCAAATTGCTTTCATATTTTCTCATCTAATGCAATGACAATCATACATTTTTGAGCATGGCTTAAATTTCCAAATATTTTTGGGGCCACTGAATACCTTGGTTGTAATTTAACTTGGTATTGAAATGGGGTATTTACATGGTTCTCCAAGGTGCTTCAAAGAATACCATGGTGCTACTGTAACAGTAGCCAGCTGGTGGGTTGCTGTGCAGTGTGTAAACCTCAATCCCTTGGCCTCAACAGGTGCACTAGCGACTGACACTAGAGGCTGTAGGCTTTAGCTTCCTTGTTAGCGCACTTGCCCTCCATTCTGGAGATGCTGGTTCGAATCCCGCTCGGAGTGGGTTGAACAGGACTGGTTACACTACCATGGTACCATGTCTAAAAACATGGTATTTTATATAACGTGTTGCATTTCTATCATAACAGGCGTAATGGCCTTTTATTATTCTGGTTCATAATATGGTTCCAAACAATGCCATAGATTTGGCTTGAACATTGGGGGGTTGCAGCCTGAAGCATTTGCATGTGTCCATTGATCATAAATATGGGGGAATAAATAAATATGCACATTTTTTTGCAGAAAAGCTATAATTCCTTTAACTGGGTTTAATGCACAGGCACTCTACCTCTTAACACACGCTTGATCTATAAAGTTACTTTATAAACAAACTTGTAAAATCTTTTGATGCATCTAGCAGCGGCATTCTCTCTCAGAGGTGTAATGGGAGTAATAACTTAATCATGAGAGGCTGGGAATGCCAGCATCCCCAATATTACAATATTAATTTTACAATAATATTACAATAATAATATTTGTAATAATATTACAATAATATTAGCCAGTACAATATTTCAAATCAGCTGTTAAATCTAACAACAATGATATAAAAAATGGGGCTTCTTTATCAGAATGTACATTCTTCATTATTTCTAGATTATGCTAAAAAACTCAATTTTCCTGTCTTGTCGAGCTACTGCACATGCACATTCTTGAGTTGATTGACAGGTGATGTCTGTATCTAAAAGGTGATTGGCTCTTTTGGAGGGCGGGACTTCCTTTCTACATCCGTTGACCGTTGGGCTTTTAAAGCGACTTGGTTGGGCGTTCCAATTTCTCCCATTCATTTTAATAGATGTGGCCAGTCTCTGCTAGATTGCCTCTGGCCAGACACATGAAAGCAAATGTTACATTCATAAGTATTGGAATTATTTAGTGGCCAAAAAAAATTAACATGTCTTTTAACTTCTTCAAAGCAACCACGCTTTGTCTAGATTTCTAAAGGAGTTGCCGTTATGTAGGTCACCAATTTCTTCAGAATACACGACCTACATTGCCGCTGGCCTACAGAAAGCTGTTACATTCATGCAGACAGAAATGTTGCAGGTTTTATTGTTTTTATATATTTAGTCCGTTGGATATTTTGGTCTGATTCACTGTCTATTTGTGTGCTTTAACAGGTTCTGAGGTTTGTTTGTGTGTATATGGTGAGCTGCAGTTATGCCACTGGTAAAGAGGAACGTTGAGCCGAGACACCTGAGCAGAGGAGCTTTACCTGACACCATCAGCAATGAGCTCGAATGTGTGGCCAACAACACACTCTCTGCCATCATACGACAACTTAGCAGCCTCAGTAAGACCTTTACCCTAATACAATTTTATTATATCAATTTGAAACAAATGCATTTTGAATTCTTTAAATGTTAAATTAAACAACCAAATGTTTTGGTTTGTTTTGATTCAGTGCATACACACAACCAGTCAAAAGAATGGACACACCTGATCATTCTTTTTATGGCTTTCTTATGTTTTAGAATAAGAGTAAAGTCATCAAAACTTTGAAATAACATAAATGGAAGTAGGGGAACTGCAAAGTGTCCGAACAATGTTAAACAAATCAACACTCATATTTACACATATTCAAATGTAGCCACACTTTGTCTACTCTACGCTCATTTGTTCTACACAAAAAAATGTAAACATTTAAGTATATTCCTTTTTTTTTCAGAAAGAAAAGTAACGCTTACAATACCTTTACGTAAAAAATATCGAGTTTTTTTGTAATGATTTAAAAAAAATTCTCTTTACAATTACCATGGTAACACTTTAAGATAAGGTTAATTTCTTTTTTACATTAGCTAACAATATGAGTTAACGTTATGGTTACTGTTGTAACCTCCGTTCCCCAAGGGAGGGAACGAGACATTGTGTCGAATGAAGTGACACAAGGGGTCTTCCTGGGACGCTGAACGTACCTCTGAACCTGAGATAAGGCCAATGTCAAGATGGCAGACAGAATTTGCATGCCCTGCCGCGGACATACGGTATAAAGTGAAGCGGGCAGCGAATGCCAGTCAGGATTTTGCACTGAGATAAATAAGGTACGGCCATTTACAGTGCTGGGTCTAGTGCTGTGGCAGAAGGGACACAACGTCTCGTTCCCTCCCTCAGGGAACGGAGGTTACAACAGTAACCATGACGTTCCCCTTCTGTCACTCACTCGACGTTGTGTCGAATGAAGTGACACGAGGGGTCCCATATAAAAGCGCCACGCACTGACGTGTTACGTGAACTGTTGAAACAAGTGCAAAGCAAGCAATTGCGTGCTAGAGGCACCTGTACTGGCTGCACGTAGCCCTCCCCAATGCCTCAAAAGAGACATACGTAGGTTAGGTTTCCCGCACCCCTGAGGGGGGAAACAGGTTCTACATGACTAGGTGCTACATGCTCTGTGCACCTGGCAGGGGGCGGGTTAGAGACTGAGGAAGAGGTCCTAAGAAGGCGTCTTCAGAACTTGTCAGCGTCGGCCTGCCTGGGCTGAGCAGTCGCAGGGCTGGAGGTGAGGGAGCTGCATCCGGGGAGCCAGGACTATAGAGTTTTAGGGCCAGGGTGCCGTGAGAACGGCGCACACCGGCTGGATGACCCAGGGAGTGAGGAAATCGGTCTTTTATTGAACATCTGAGTACCGCAGCCCGAAGGGGGTGCGGCAAATGAAAATAAGGGAAACACCGGGGGACGGAGTGGTCTTGGTACCAGCTCCGGAGCGAACATCCGACTGCCTAGGTTGCCCGTCTCAGGAGCACTTCGGAGCTTTTCTGGTCCGGGAAGGGGTCCTGGAGATGGGGGGCGTACGCGGCCTGCGAGGTGCTCGACGCTGGGGCTGAGAGCTGGGCCCAGGTTGCGGAGCTGCCTGTCATTTGGTCGCAGGGGGACGCCCTCGGCGAGCAGGCCGAGGGGGCGTGCTGGTTAGGTGACGCCGCGGCATGATATGAGATATCGACTCCGTCTGCTTCTTCATCGGCGAGAACTGCTGGGCGAAGTCGTCGACGGTGTCACCGAAGGGGCCGAACTGGGAGACGGTGGCATTGAGAAACCTTGCCTTGTCAACGTTGCGCCGTAGAATACAACAGCAATACTTCTCGCCAACAGAGGTGAGTGGAACAGTAGTGAAGGTCTGCTTGCTTGTTGCACAACCATTTGGCTCCGAAGAAAAATTTGGGGCGGGGCATGCAAATTCTGTCTGCCAACTTGACATTGGCCTTTTCTCAGGTTCAGAGGTACGTTCTGCTTCCCAGGAAGACCCCTTGTGTCACTTCATTCGACAAAATGTCGAGTGATTGACAGAAGGGGAACATGAACTAACAATGAATGATAATTTACAGCATTTATTAATCTTGGTTAATGTTCATTTCAAGTTATACTACCACATTTTTTAAATCAAACGTTGCATTTGTTAACATTAGTTCATGCACTATGAACTAACAATGAGCAATTGTATTATTATTAACTAACTTTATTAAAGATTAATATATACTGTCAAATATATTGTTCATTGGTAACTTTATTATAAAGTGCAACTGACCCCTGAGTTCAGAGTGACTATTTGCACTAGATTCAAATAGCACCTGCCACACAGTGCAGTAATTGGCCTTCTCATAGGGTCAGAATATTTCAAATGCAAGATTATATCTAAGAAGTATTTAAAGAACTGAATTAGTGCATTTCAACAACACCAAGAAAAGCAAACTTGTAGGGGAGATTTGTCATTTTTTATTGTTATTTATAGATACTGATTTGAGAAGAATACTTTTGTTTGAAAAATAATAATAAAAAAGGCCTCTTTCATAAGATATTTCTATTTAAAATATTGTATGGGCTGTTAAATGGCTTTAAAGCAAATCATTGAGAAATACAACATTTACAAATCATGCAAATTCTGAAATCTTGGTTGAAATTCTAAAAGATTTTCTTTGAATTACTTTTTGATATCCTACAGGTACATTTTTGTCTTACAGAGAATCATACTAGTCCTATTGGGTTCTAAAATATCTAGTTTTAGTTTTTTATAACTCTATAAGAGAGTTCTGTAATCCTCATTGATTTTCAAATCCTTCAAGAACGCTGCCTTGAGTTCTTTATGCTTACTAGTTACCCTGAACATGCACCCCAATCCTCTTTATGAGTTGGTGTGGCATAGTGGTTCAAGCACCATGAGGCAGCTGTGCTATCACCATTGTGTTTCTCCAAGGATATCTTCTATAAAAGTACTGTAAGTCTCTTTGGATGAAAGCAGCAGGTAAATTCATGGTGCATTAAGGCTGGTGGATAAGTCCAAGTTTTAGACATGCCTTGCATTTGTTCATCTCAGTCTTATATTCTAGGTTCATTGGTCATTTTTACATGTACGATAGGTAAACATGCAGAGGATGTGTTTGGTGAGCTCTTCAATGAGGCCAATACCTTTTACCTGCGTGCTAACAATCTACAGGACCGCATTCACAGACTCGCAATCAAGGTCACTCAGTTGGACTCTAGTGTGGAGGAAGGTCAGTCAAAGGTCAAAAATTAGCGACCTCAACAAATGTACAAGGCCCCTCAAGATGACTTAAAATTATTTAAAATAAGTTATAAATTGCTGTAATAAATCTGAAAATTCACAAATTTCACAAAATTATCCTTTATTATTTAAATCTATTGACATTCTAGTCATGACTTGACTAGTCTCTGTTATTAAAATGTGAAAACAAGCAGCTTTGTCGTCATTACACCAGAAGTATCAGAGGAAATATCTTGGCCTACTGTAAATGGAGCCTTCGAATATTGTCTCGGACAGTGGGTGGCCTTCAAAAGGTTGAGCACCACTGTCTTAAAATCCACTCTATATCGTAAAATACACTCATAAACTTACAGTAAGTGCATTTTTTAAATGTCTTTTTACAAAATGAGGGGTTAAAATTATTTTCTGTTGTAATTGACATCATTCCACAGATGCTTTCCGTAGACTTGAAGTTCTGTTTAAGCCAGGATATACCTTTAATTGACAGTTAGGTCAATCATACATCAGCATCAAGTTAGTACTACTGAACTGTTTTAACGGTAGTACTCGAGTGAAGGATGATGATGTACTTTGTGTAATCTCTCTTTATCCATTTTTGCCGCAGTGTCACTTCAGAACATCAATTTGCGTAAAGCCTTTAAGAGCTCTACTGTTCAGGACCAGCAGTTGGTGACAAAAAGCAGCATTCCAAACCCCATCGCAGAGACATACAACACCAGCGACAGACCACCACCTCTCAACATACTCTCTGCCTACAGGTGCGAGTGTGTGTGAACTTTTCTTTATTTTTATGATAGATGTTATCATTTTAAGGTGTTTATGTGTATTGTTGTGCATTGATTTTGTTCCATGCAGGGATGATCATGTTGATGGAATTAAGTTCTACACAGACCCCTCTTATTTCTTTGACATGTGGAAGGAGAAAATGCTTCAAGACACAGAAGACAAGAGAAAAGAGAAGAGAAAACAGAGGGTATAATTACAACACCTTCAAGGTTTTTTATTCCATGTAGAATATCAATGTTCCCTTTATTAAGAGTTTATAAAGGGGTTCATTAATGACACATACGTGATATTAAAGTGTCCCTTCAAAGATAATTTTGAGACCAAAACTGAGCAAAAGAGCAGCATTGTTTGTTCATTTGGCTGTCATATGCAGTGGCACAATAGCGCCCTCAACTGACAAACATTATGATTCATAGCCTCAATGATCTGCTTCCAATAGGAGAATGAGCAAAATGATTGATAGTTGAAAATCATCAATGTCTGCGAACACATTTTTGTTTGCTGTTTTCAAAATCTACAGCTGTTGGTTTGAGCATTGTCTGAGGGCGCTATATAAAATAAATGTGTTATTATTATTGCCATTATTAGTGGTAGTGTCTATCAAATGCCAAAGTAGCCTCAGGACGTGTGCCATGTGCTGTCAACATGGCAGAACCCATGAGGGGGCGACCCACTCCATGTAAAATTAAACAGCTTTTATTGGGTAACTGATATGATTGGAGTCATCATCTAATGTGAGTGTACATCATTTTCATCATATTTAAAAAAAAAAAAAAAAAAAATACAAATGTACATTATGTGATTTTTTTCATTGAAAAGTATGCAAAAAATGTTCCTACTCCCTTAAAGATATTAATGAAATAAGTGTCCTGAGATACCTTTAAGGGAGTAGGAAAATTGTTTGCATACTTTTCTATGAAAAAATAGCTTACAGCACCTTTAATGTACATTTAAGGTGCACTCTGTAAGTTTTTGCTAATTAAAAATGTTTTGCACATTAAGAAATTAAGATATTTTATTATTGTTACTATTTTTTTTAAATATGTTGAAAATGATGCACACTAACATTAGATGAGGACTCCAATCATATCAGTTACCCAATAAAAGCTGTTTAACTATACATGGAAATTGTGTGGAATCAAACATTTTTCAAAATCACACAGAGGGGTAATCACTAATATGCAAGCAACAGCAAGAGAGGATTAGACTACTTTATTAATATAAGTTCCGCACCTGCATTCAATCCTTCCTCATGATCACCAGCATGTTTTCATCAGCTGAATCGGAGACTAAACAAAAGTTAAAATGTGACGAGACTGCAGTATACCCAACAGACTCATGCATCATGAGCCGATCAACTATTTAGCCCTTTTTTAAATGTATATATTAAATATAAAATAAGATGTGGGTTTATGTTTGGGTTATGTTTTATGCTGGGTAATCTCAAGGATTAATATTGGTGTTTTTCTTATTGCATTACATGTTGTTCTGAAAGCAAAAAGAAACAAATGAAACACGGAATGTAGGCTGTCATCCGCACAGCCTGACCAAAGCAAAGCGGGCATGTGTACTCGCGCCATTAATCGATTAACCGATGCCGTGAATCACAGATATACATTTTTATTAGAATTTACAAGCAGCTGGAGTTGGATATGCATATATGATTATGGGATGCCATAATCCAGAACACCCTAGCATCTAATCAGAACACCTCAGTGAACTCCTAGCAACCTTGCACAACACCCTTGCAACCACCCCAGTAACTCCCTAGACCTAACTTCAAAGCTTTTTAAACCAATTTTACATTTTCAGTGTGGACTTTGCCTAGCCAACATGCAAAGCTCGTCTTGAGGAACTTTCCATTAATACGTTTCAAACCATTTACCTCCTTCATTCTTCGTCCTGACTATCTTTCTTCATCAACACACTTACACAGGAGCAGAAGCGCTCTGTTGATGGAACATTGCCGCCGCAGGTGAAGAAGGTTCGTAAGGCTCATAACCGCAGGCAGGAGTGGAACATGATGGCGTTTGATAAAGAGCTGCGGCCGGACCATCGACATCATCATACACTTCACAGGGGTGTCTCTTCAGAGGGTTCATTGTCTCCAGAGGGCAGGTCTGTTTATATGCTTCACCTCAATGTAGTTCGAATTTTGAATATAACCACATGAAAATGAATGCTATGAAATTTATACAGTGGTATAAAATTGGTGGTATAATGCAGTTGCCCAAATTATTTGACCTTAAAGCCACACTTAAAAGAAATTAAATTAATTGCATTAGATTCAAAATATCAAACAAAGTTGCATCTGCAAACAAATGATGCTAGACCTTTTCTCAATACTAACTCAGAACTAGTCATTTTTGCACCGACTTTTAACCAACTAGTGTCAAGGTTATTTTTAATGCATGTACGCACTCTACAAGAATGTTTGACAACCAAAAAGTGTCAGAATTCTTTTTGTCTTAATTTGAATTATTATTCAATCTATAATTTTATCAATTCAACCTTACAGACTTCTTTGTGTGAGTTGTTTTGCTTGAAAAATTAGCTTGTGTAACGTGAGCCAGCTGGTATGTGATAGCTGTGTTTATGTGTAAACCTCACTCTGGCCTCAGGAGGTGCACTAGCGACTGCTGCTATAGGCTGTAGCCTTTAGATTTCTTGTTAGCACACCTGACTCCTATGCCGGCAGATGCAGGTTTGAATCCCGCTTGGAGGATTTCACTTGTGTTATCTTTCTGTAAGTGGTATTCATGTAGTTTTAAGCGTGGTAAAAGTATTAAAATACTTTTTAGGGCCACTGTATATTGTGGATGCTTCAAAACATTGGAACCCTTGCATTTAGTACAGTTAAAGTGTTGCATAGTTTTTATAAAGAAATGAAATGTCTAAATCGCTGAAAGGTTTACATCATCCAAAACTCCTTATGTTCATGCTCATGTTTAACAGACCACATGGTAGAGACTTCCCTGTCCCATCATATCATGCTTCAGCACTGATGAGCCACATACATGCACAGTCACATCCTTTCATGTCTGTGGAGACAGTGTCCTCTAGTGCAAATGGAGGGGTAGAGCACGAGTATCACAGCATCGGAGGGCCGATAGGAATGGGTAACAGAGTGGGCACACTCAGTCGAACACAGCCACCTCCTTCGCAGTATCTACCCACTGAAAGTGGAGTCAATGGAAACATCGGCCAGCCACCAACAGACTATGGGTAAAGTGAAAAAAATATGATAAACAGAATGCTGTGATTTTGTGTCAGAGTGTTTGTCAGAATGTCCCTGAAGAAAAGAGCCGTGTAGGCCCATGAATTTCCTTGCTAATTAGTGGTGGTCTAGTCTCAGCCTCAGACGGTACATCCACGGAATGGCCACAGTCCATTCAATGATCCTTCTGATGCATATTGCACAAAACAATAGCAAGAGCTGGCAATATTGCCACTTCCAATCTGATTTCCTGGCTTATAGACAACTTTTGGGAGTGGGGATAAACCAGTTTGCCATGGTATACATGTATAAATGATACCAGGCTAATACAGTTAGCACTTTTGAGAACAAATTAATCACTAGATTTGCCAATGTTTGCCAGGTTTGTGAAATTAAATCTTTGAAAAACTTTCAGAGTTTTGGTAGATACACTTAGTAAGTAAGCAGAGCAGTATATACCCCTTTGCATTGTTGTAGTCGAGACCAGCTCATCTGAGTATGAGTCCAGGCCTGTAGGTTGAGCCCAAGACAAGTTCGAGACCAGAAGACAAGACTCAAATAGGCCTAATGCAATCTTAATTAATGTATTAAATGCATAGTGTAAACAGCTAAATTGACTCTAGGCTCAAGTACAAAATACCTCATATATTATTTGCTTAAGCTTACATTGGTTTAACAATATTACCAGTCAAGAATACAAATTATATAAATGCCACATCCAAGTTCAAGTCAATTTTATTACAATAATGACATTCAGTTCACCCAAAAATTAAAATTCTCCCAACATTTACTCACCTTCATGCCATCCCAGATGTTTATGACTTTCTTTCTTCAGCAGAACTCAAACAAATATTTCTAGAAGAATATCTCAGCTCTGTAGGTCCATACAATGCAAGTGAATAGTGATCAGATCTTTGTAGCTCCAAAAATCACATAAAGGAAACATAAAAATAATCCTTAAGACTCCAATGGTTAAATCCATGTCTCATGAAGTGATATAATATGTGTGGGCGAGAACGTTTTTTTTTTTTTTTTAACTCTAAATATCTTTTATCTGAAAGTCACGTGGTGCCTGTTTAGTTTCACTTTTGCATCTGAAACATTCTGACAGTGCAACGTGGTACAACACTTCATTGCATAATAGATTAAATGGATACTTAAAGATCTTCAAATACAGTATATCAAGTTAATAAATCAAGAACAAGGTGCAATAACAGATTGAAGATAGAAATTTCAAACTAGCAAACAATTGTAATCTTAGAGCACAGAACACAAGATAGATGAAGAGAAAAACTAAAAGCAAAGCTGGCAGACAAGTGGTGGAGCTAGGGATGGAGGAGGGTTTTAAGTGCAGCAAGAATCCATGCAATAGAAAGGCAGCTAAGGAATAAATAAATGGAACGGCTTAAATAGGACTGCTCTTATAAGTGTCAGAACACAAGATAGATGAATAGAAAAACTAAAAGCAAAGCTGACAGACAAGAGGTGGAGCTAGGGATGGAGGAGGGTGTTAAGTGCAGCTTGCATCCATGCAATAGAAATGCAGCTAAGTAATAAATAAATGGAACGACTTATAAGTGTCTGAATTGTACTGTATTGGTAGATGCCATGAATAGTTCAGTATCGGCTGATTGCGAGCTTGACTCACGTGTCCTGCCTGAATTAACGTTATGCTTGATGTTTGTGTAAATTTTCTATTGATCATGGCAGCTGTAATTCATCAAATAACAATCAAATGATGGACAAGAGTGTTATAACATGTTATATAGCCAGATGTACTGTGTAGTCAAGCACACTTTCATCATGTTAATGAGATGATTCAGGTGTCTGGATCACAGTAATGGAGTGATGCTGTACAGTCCCGGCAGAGTATCAGATTGAAGTGGTCTTCTGCATTCTCTGTTATATAGCGCTCAGAACTGGCCCACAAGATCGGAATTATGCATACAAATTATGCTCAGCACAGATTTTGTAGGCATGCATGCACCATTGCCTGATCAGCATAAATCCTTTAATGAATTAGGCACTAAACCAATGCAGACAGCACATGCAAATAAACAGAACTTTTACCAGGCACAATTCGTTCTTAGGTGGTTTTCACACTGATCACTTTTGCTGCGGTCCGAATCAAAGCGCGATTGTTCCCGGCGCTCCCCGCAATGTATGATAATGTATGATTCTGTCAAACCCCGGCCGGTGCTTTTCCATCATCAACTTGCGTCATCACCAACGTGCACATGATGAAAAGCACAATGCGGGTCGCTATATTTGTGTATTTGTTATTCATTTTGTGTCATTATGCACACCAGTGTGAACGACACTTGCGCCTCTGTGTTTTGCATGCTGTAATTCAGCAGTTGCACATGCCCAGGGGAAGGAGGCTATATCTGAAGCTCACAAACAATCTTTTTTTTTAATATTCCCCCCTTTTCTTCCCAATTTAGGATGCCCAATTCCTAATGCGCTCTGTCCTTGTGGTGCCATAGTGACTCGCCTCGATCCGGGTGGCAGAGGACGAATCTCAGTTGCCTCTGCGTCTGTGATCGTCAGTCCACGCATCTAATCACGTAGCTTATTGAGCACGTTACCGCGGAAACATAGCGCATGTGGAGGCATCCTTGCACAACTCACCACGTGCTCCACCGAGAGCGAGAACCACATTATAGTGACCACAAGGAGGTTACCCCATGTGATTCTACCCTCCCTTGCAACCGGGCCAATTTGGTTGCTTAGGAGACCTGGCTGGAGTCACTCAGCATGCCCTGGATTCGAACTCGCGACTCCAGGGGTGGTAGTCAGTGGCTTTACACTCTAAGCTACCTAAGCCCCCCCACAAAATATATTTTTTGAGGACACAGCTGGTTGCACTCTCACTCACTCACATATATAAAAGGCACCTAACCTTTCCTGTGTCCAGCAACGTTTCCCTGTCACTCTTGATGCAAGTGTGTGTGTTTGTTTTTGTGCAGCTGATGATGTCAATATGCTTAAATCGGCAAAAACGCATGCGCAAGTCATTTTACTTATTGCAGTCCGCTCGCTGGTCCGCAAAACAGCTTTTCATGTGAACTGTGCTCTGTTGCGGACTTAACTGCCAGTGTGAAAGCCCCCTTAGTTAATTTTCCTCAAAAAGTCTACACACATTTCCTCAAATCTCTGATAGAAGACACTGCTGTGCAATGTTTTCAATTATTTTGGTATCAGCTATTTTACATATACCCATCCCTAAACATTACATAAAAACTAAACAAACTGTATTTGGTCACAGTACATGCCAGTCAGACAGATCTGTGTAAGTGGGTGACTCTTGGCCAGAATAAGCAGCAAAGTGGACCAGACTTTATGCTGATACTCAGAAGACTGGCTATGTGAGACTGTGAGACCAGCAAACATGGAGAAGCTGATTGAACTGCATGATCTTTCTGGTGACGCTGGTTGACCGAGGAAGTCTTGCTGGTTAAAGCAATTAAGAAGCCTAGTGATAACACAAGCACTCCAGCATCCAAAAAACAACAACATGGTGACCGTCAATGCTGGTGTTTTCAGTAAATATATTACAAGCTCCTTTCAATTAAAAAACACTTAAAAGTTTACAAATACTGTATCATGCCTTAACATACTTTTTTTCCTCTGTTTTAGTATGATGGAGTATTATGCAAGTTCAGGGCCACCCCCTTCTACAATGGGTCCCCTCATTCCATCTGCACAAACAGCTTTTGCTTCACCTCCAGCTTGTCCGACTCCTGCTCATCCTGGATTAATCCCCTCAGCCTTACGCTATCCTCTTCCACCTGTCCCACCTCCTGGACCTGCTCTAGCCCCTCCTCCTGAAGATCCAACACCTCCTCCAGCTCCTCCCATTCCTCCTCATCCAGCAGCTCTTGGAGAGGGATGGAGACAAAATCTGCAGCATATCACAGACGCTCGCAGTGACCTGCTCTCAGCAATACGCATGGGTGAGCTGATTGTATTTTTGCACTTATTTTTTATATATTTTGTACACGGCATCTGGAGAGTGTTGTCTGAAGGGTGCACTTAAACATGCTAATGTGATTTATTAGCATTCTGTTCTGCCCCATTTATTCATTTGACTTTTTTTTATTACTGATTTAATACATAGCAATCAAGATTTACTATCACATTGAATAAAGCAAACAATTTTCATAATATGTTTTAATTATGATGCATTAAAATGCTACTTTTTTTTCCAAATTGTAGGCCATTGCTATATCACACAAACAAGAGTGCTGTTTTTCTGTATATTAGTGGCTGAGTACAGCAGATAATCATGCATGCTGACATACTGACCAACAGCATGATTGTGAGTGTGATATTGCTTTTATATAATAGTTCAATAAAAAAGGAAAAAAAACAAAGAGCATCTCAAAAACTTCGAACTTCTTGTCTATGCCACTAGAGGTGTAATGGTGTATCATGGTACAATACATTACAGTTTAAAAATGTGACGATATGCATGATGGAGATTGGAAGTTTTTATTATTATTATTATTTTACAAGCATCTGTATCCAATACGTGTGACATCCTATGCCTACATAACACAGGCGTACACATGGAAATCTCTTCAGTGCACACAAGGAGCTATATCATGTGATTACTAGCTGAATCTGCAAGAACTGAAAGTGAAATCATGCAAGCGAATGAAATACAGGGAGAGAGAAGTTAATCTATTATATTTAATGATGAAAATGTATTAGATGTAATCAGACAATATTGTTTAAAAAAAAATATAGCTTTAATTAAAAATATTTTAAATGTATGCAAGCAGTGACAGTGTGTAAGCAGCAAATGTCTCTCTTTGTCCAGCCTAGGTGTTGTCCCGCTTGGTCATAGGATTGGCTTTTCTACATTATTGCCTCCATTTTGCATGGTCTGCTGCATCCTCTTTGCTGACATTGGCTGCATGCATGTCTTTCTTTATCTGATCTAGCCATCATTTCTTTGGTCTTCCACATGGCCACTTGCCTTCTGGACTGAGTGCTATTGTTATTTTGGCTACTCGTAGCACATGTCCGTATCACCTCATACGTGCTTCTTGCATTTTTTCTCGAATTGGGGCAACACTGAGGGTCTTCTGTACGTAAATATTTGGAACTTGATCAAGCCTTGTCAGCCCAATTTACCACCTAAGCATCCACATTTATATGGTGCTCAAGACCTGTTCATGTTTCCTGGTTATCGACCAAAACTCCGATCCATATAATCCCACTGATCTAATGACAGTTCTGTAGATCTTGGATTTCAGACATGTTGGGATCTTGTGGTCACAGAGGACCATTTGGCACCATTTTATCTATATCCCTTCTGCCAGCATGACATCATCTGCATAGAGAAGTGTCTATGGGTGTGCAGTGTATGAACAGAGTGGAGGTGATAATGCAGACCCCCGATGGACTCCTACCTTAATGACGAAGGGTGGTGAGACTCCTACTTTGCACCTGACTGCACTGGTGACATTTTTGTACAGCAGTTGGTTCCATTTGACATGTGTTTCCGGTACTCCATGGGCTCGCAATGACTGCCAGATCAGCTCATGTGGTACACAATCAAAACCTTTCTCTAGGTCTAGGAAGGCCAAGTGGAGGCTCTTTCTCTTCATCGTTCCATCAGTAGATGAGCTGCATGGATAGCATCTGTTGTCCCACATTCCTTTACAAAGCAGCATTGATTTGCTGTGATGGTAACAATGTCCCTGATGAGCTCGTCCAGTACTAGTTTGAATATCTTCATTGTGTGGCACAGGAGGTGGATAGGCCTGTAGTTGCCTTTGCATTTCCAAAATGGGATTGTGGTGCTGGTTAACCAAGAGGGTGGTGCTTTATCCTTTTCTCCTCATCAGTTTCCATATCTCTGCAGGATATCATGAGGCCCTATGGCTTTCCCATTCTTCATCTGGCTTATTGCAGTTGCCAGTCTTCTGTGGTGGTTATGGGTGGTACTGGGCCAAATATTGGCTGGTAAGTAGATATGGCTTAGTGTGGGAATTCCTCATTGCAGATGTCAGCAAAATTTTCTTTCCAATGTTGCTTAATTTGCTTGGGGGTTGGTAGCAGTTGCTGGTTCCTGTCCTTCAAGTCAAGTCAAGTGGTTTTTATTGTCGTTTCAACCATATACAGTTAGTACAGTACACAGCAAAATGAGACAACATTCCTCCAGGACCATGGTGCTACATACAACAACATAGGACAAACACAGAACCACGTGAGACTACACAGACTAAATAAAATACCTATATAAAGTGCACGTGCAAACGTGTGCAAAAATTACGGGACAGTACAATACTTTTCTAACAATGAACAGGACAATAGACACAGTAAGAGACAGTGCAGCGCCGACCAGTAGTGCAAAAAGATGACAGTTTCTAAAAATGCCAAATGTAAACATAACATACTATGAGATAGTGTTCTATGCACATAGCAGATATTGAGGTAGCAGCCAGTTATAAAGTGACACGTGTGTGTGTGTGTGTGTGTGTGTGTGTGTGTGTGTGTGTCAAACCAGTCTCTGAGTATTGAGGAGTCTGATGGCTTGGGGGAAGAAGCTGTTACACAATCTGGCCGTGAGGGCCCGAATGCTTCGGTACTTCTTGCCAGACTGCAGGAGGAGTTTGAAGAGTTTGTGTGAGGGGTGTGTGGGGTCATCCACAATGCTGGTGGCTTTGCGGATGCAGTGTTTTTTGTAAATGTCTTTGATGGAGGGAAGAGAGACCCCCGATGATCTTCTCAGCTGTCCTCACTATCCTCTGCAGGGCTTTGTGGTCCAAAACGGTGCAAGTCCCAAACCAGGCAGTGATGCCGCTGCTCAGGATGCTCTCAATAGTCCCTCTATAGAATGTAGTGAGGATGGGGGGTGGGAGATGTGCTTTCCTCAGCCTTCGAATAAAGTAGTAATGCTGCTGGGCTTTCTTGGTAATAGAGCTGGTGTTGAGGGACCAGGTGCGGTTCTCCGCCAGGTGAACATCAAGGAATTTGGTGCTCTTGACGATCTCCACAGAGGAGCTGTCGATGTTCAGTGGATAGCAGTCACTTTATGCTCTCCTAAAGTCAACAACCATCTCTTCTGTTTTGTCCACATTCAGAGACAGGTTGTTGGCTCTACACCAGTCCGTTAGCCGCTGCACCTCCTCTCTGTAAGCTGACACGGTTGTGTCATTGGCGAACTTGATGATGTGTTCGAGCTGTGCATTGCTGCACAGTCATGAGTCAGCAGAGTGAACAGCAGTGGACTGAGCACACAGCCGTGGGGGGCCCCAGTGCTTAGTGTGGTGGTAGTGGAGATGCTGTCCCCGATCCGGACTGATTGAGATCTCCCAGTCAGGAAGTCCAGGATCCAGTTGCAGAGGAAGGTGTCCAGGCCCAGCAGGTTCAGCTTTCCAATCAGGTGCTGGGGAATGATTGTGTTGAATGCTGAGCTGAAGTCTATGAACAGCATTCAAACGTATGAGTCCTTTTTATCTAGGTGGGTGAGGGTCAGATGGAGGGTGGTGGCGATGGCATTGTCAGTTGAACGGTTTGGACGATACGCAAACTGCAGTGGGTCTAGTGAGGGGGGCAGCTTAATGTGCCTCATGACGAGCCTCTCGAAGCACTTCATGATGATGGGTGTGAGTGTGACGGGACAGTAGTTGTTGTGGCAGGACACTGAAGACTTCTTTGGCATGGGGACGATGGTGGTGGCCTTGAAGCATGTTGGAACAACGGCGCTGCTCAGAGAGATGTTGGTAAGAACATCTGCCAGCTGGTCTGCACATCCTCTGAGCACTCTGCCAGGAATGTTGTCTGGTCCAGCAGCCTTCCGTGGGTTAACTCTAAGTAGAGTTTTCCTCACATCAGCCGTGGTAAGACAGAGCACCTGGTCATTGGGAGGAGGGGTGGTCTTCCTCGCACCACGTCATCTGCACTTCAAACCGAGCGTAGAAGTCGTTCAGCGCATCTGGAAGGGAGGCATCTTTGTCACAGGCAACTGATGTTGTCCTGTAGTTGGTAATGGCCTGGATGCCCTGCCACATGTGCCGCGTGTCACCGCTGTCCTGGAAGTGACTGTAGATTCTCTGGGCATGTGTGTGCTTTGCCTCTCTGATGGCCCGGGACAGTTTGGTCCTCGCTGTTCTTAGGGCTGCCTTGTCGCCTGCTCTGAAGTCCGAGTCTCGGGTCCTCAGCAGCGTGTGCACCTCCGCAGTGATCCACGGCTTCTGGTTGGAGTGTGTGGTGATGGTCTTGGAGAAAGTACATGCTGATGTAGCTGGTCACTGATGCTGTGTATTCCACCAAGTTGGTAGAATTGCCATATGTTGCAGCCTCCCTGAACATGTGCCAGTCAGTACACTCAAAACAGTCCTGAAGAGCAGAGATGGCTCCTGCTGGCCAGGTTTTCACCTGCTTCTGAAGCAGTTTTGTGCTTCTGACGAGCGGTCTGTATGCTAGAATTAGCATAACAGAGATGTGGTCTGAGTAGCCGAGGTGGGGGCCCATCTAGCTGAATGGCGGCATTTGGAACTCTGTCACTAAGCCACGTCTCCGTGAAAACAAAGACGCAGCAGTCTGTAAGCTCACGCTGCGTAGTCTGCTGGAGTCGGATGTAGTCCAGTTTATTGTCCAGTGAGCAAATATTTGAGAGCATTATAGACGGGAGAGCCGGCCGGCTAGGGTTTGTTTTTAGCCTAGCATGGACCCCCCGCCCTCTTGCTGCACTTCCGCTTCCTCACACAACGCTTACGACGTCCTCTCCTCCGGCCACCGGCATCAGGCGACGCCGAGGACTGGAGGCCTGGTCTCCGCAGCAAGCCGAGTTTGCATAGTGCCTTGGTTGTTGCATGAATCCTATATTTGAGCCGTGTCTGGTGATGCTAGACACAAACACCGGTTGCTCCGATGTCCATGTGCTGAAAAAGGTTATTTAAAAAAAACAATAGCACCATTTTGGATCCGGAGTGGCCGCTGCATGCTACCGCACCGCCATCTTGGATCTGTTCATGTGCATTACATGACCAATGTCCTGTGTTGCTCTGTGCCACATTTTTTTTGCAAGCCAGATCTGATGTCCATTTCTCACACCGCTTGGGCAATGTGCATCACCTCCGGGGGATGCCCGTGTTTTTTGCGATATAGCTGGCAGGCATTCCATTTGATGCAAACATGGATGTAGATTTTATCTTCAACCAGCTTGTCATGCTGCCTGATGTTGAAGGCCGTCACCTTTGGCCAGGATCCTGTTTACAGCTAGCACCACATGCAGGTGGTTATGGGGCATTTGCCAGCCAATATTGATACAAGCCTCCATTACTAATGAGAAAATGTCACTTTAGAACTAGTAATGATGGCTGGGGCTGTTTCCAAGAATTTAATGGAATAACAAGGATGCTTGTGTGTGTACTTTTGTTTATGAAACCTGCTTGCTGACAGACAGTGCAGACATGTTCAACAAAAACTTGCTTGTACATTACTCATTTGTCACCACTCATTTTTCACCACATATGATGACACTGGGATGAATTCAAATCCCCACCTTTAGGTCTCTGCACTGCTCTCATACTCTAGTTTAAAATGCCACAAACACAAGTAGAGTGATACTAACAATAAAGCACCCAAGCAAAAAATGACCAAAACTAAATGTTGTATAAAAATGTATATTCTGTTATGTGGATATTTCAAAGAATGTGTTTACTTGAACCATAATTCCATACTGGGAAGAGAAATCAGGCTGGACTGGGAAGAGAAATCTGCCTTGGATTTTACATGGAACTGGCCCATTCAGCATGTTTTGCGGCCGACCGACAGGCCACAAAGAGTGTCGGCCCACCAGGAAAATGCCCGGTATGCCAGATTACCAGTCCAGTCCTGACCATAATACAGGCATATGCCAGCTGTCATATTCTGATTTCTTGGGAACAGAATATTTGTATGTTTACATACCACATATCCAATTAATATCAGAATATTCTTGTGCACATAAACATGGTCAAAGGTGTTGATGATCAGAGAACAGCCTATGACTTATTGGGCCTTGTAATGTCCATTTGAAATGTCTTCTTAATTTTTTAATTGTTATTTAAAGTGAATTTGAGTATAAATTTAACAGTTAACGTTAAAATATAATAATGTATTGCTTTCAATGTTTAATCCCAAACTATGTACATTCATATTTTAAGACTGTCAAGCTGTTATTAATTGTTTGTGTGTGTGTGTGTGTGTGTGTGTGTGTGTGTGTGTGTGTGTGCGCGCAGGTATCCAGCTGAAGAAAGTCCAGGAGCAGCAGGAACAGCAGGCTAATAGAGAGCCAGTGGGGAATGATGTGGCCATTATACTTTCCCGCCGTATTGCTGTGGAGTACAGTGACTCAGAAGATGACTCAGAACTCAATGAGAATGAGCGGTTTGACTGATCACAGTCAAACACACACTCAGACCATTTTATATACTGTACCTTTACAAATAGTATGAAATTTACATCTGGAGACATTCCTCTTAAATATAAAAGCACAAACAATTTTACTCACAATTACACATACGGTGGGGTACAAAGGTCTGTGACGACTAGTTAAAATGCTTTTTCCACTTGTGAAATTTTTTTAATTTTTACATGGCACAGGCTATTTTTAGCATGACAATTTCAATGAAATGTTGAATTGTCTTAGTTTTTGGCATGTCCCAATTTAAGGGCTTTAATGACAGCCTGCACTCAAGATGGCATGGACTTCACAAGCAGAACCTGATGATATACTCTACCGGTCAAAGGTTTTGAAACACTTGACTGAAATGTTTCTCATGATCTTATAAATCTTTTGATCTGAAGAAATAAGTTTAGTAGATAAAAATATAATTGTGCCACCATATTAATTTATTTCATTATAAAACTAAAATGTAATTTAAAAAAATTTTAAATCGATGACTTGGACCAAATAATACATAAAAGCAGGCAATAAGTGCACAACATAGATGGGAACCCCTTCAATGTTTAAAAAGCATCCCAGGGTGATACCTCAAGAAGCTGGTTGAGAAAATGTCAAGAGTACATTTCTGCAAAATCTAGGCAAAGGGTGGATACTTTGAGGAAGCTAAGATATAACACAGTTTTGATTTATTTTGGATTTTGTTAAGTCACAACATAATTCCCATAGTTCCATTTATGTTATGCCATAATTTTGATGACTATACTATTATTCTAAAATGTGAAAAATACAATTATAATAAAGAATGAGTGTTTCAAAACTTTGACCAGTAGTGTATTTAATCCCAGCGCAATCTGAGAATGTTCCAAAGAACTTGTGTGCTTTAATGGAAGCAAGAAAAAATGTAAACGTGGAAAGGAATTAACATGGTCATTTAGCTTACATTTGATCAGTGACCTAAAAAATTTAAATAGAATCTTAAATATTTCTTAAGTTTACATTTAAAGTATTTTTGTCTTTTTAACTTTTAAAAGGTTGTTTTTCCAGGTATAATTGAGAAAAAAAAAATAAAAAATGGAACCAACTGTGTATAGTTGAGGATTAAAACAACTTCTCGGGGGCCTGGGTAGCTCAGCGAGTAAAGACGCTGACTACCACCCCTGGAGTCACGAGTTGGAATCCAGGGCATGCTAAGTAACTCCAGCCAAGTCTGCTAAGCAACCAATTTGGCCCGGTTGCTAGGGAGGGTAGAGTCACATGGGCTAACCTCCTCGTGGTCGCTGTATGTGGTTCTTGCTCTCGGTGGGGTGCGTGGTGAGTTGTGCGTGGATGCCGAGGAGAATAGTATGAAGCCTCCACACATGCTATGTCTCCGCGGTAACGTGGTCAACAAGCCACAAGATAAGATTCATGGATTGATGTTCATAGATGCGGAAGCAACTGAGATTTGTCCTCCACCACCCGGATTGAGGCGAGTCACTATGCCGCCAAGAGGACTTAGAGAACGCATTGGGAATTGGGCATTCCAATTTGGGGAGAAAAGGTGCCATGACCCAGATGGGAGTGAGGTTTAGGGGAGTGAGTGTAATGGTAGCCAGCTGGTACGTGCTGTGCAATGTGTGTAAACCTCGCTCACCTTACCTCCCGAGGCACACTAGCGACTGATGCTAGGGGCTGTAGCCTTTAGCCTCCTTGTTAGCACACCCGCCTCCCATGCCTGTTTCAAGCCGTTTCAAATCCCGTTCGGAGCGGGTCGGGCAGGTCCGGTTACACAACATACATAGGACCTGTGAACAAACTAAAGAAACTTGTACTATCTGTCATGACACGCTTTATCAATTCCATGCCATTTTTTGCTAGTTATTTACTTTAAATAAAATAAATTATTCAGACTGTTTTTACCAAATGAATTCATATGCTATTCAACAATATAAATCTGACAGTATTTACCACTTACATGCCTTGTATTCACCCATGTTTTGTTCCTATTAATCCACATCATTTGTTTTTGCCTTTTATAGACAGGTACAGTCAGAGAGAAGATAGGTAACAATTGGGAGAAAGAGGTGTGAATGGGATCGGCCTTCATGATGGATTCTGAGTATTGTTGGAGCATGCACATTACAGTTCAAGCATTTGACATTTTTAATGGGGCACACATGTACTGTACTGTGATATGACTAAAATTAGTGGTTGTGTTCTATCGTCACAATCTGAAGAACAAAACAACCTGCATGACCCTAAAAACACCAAATATTCCAAATAATATTTATGCCTTTTTAACCTGTTAGAAATTAAATGAACATTTTGGTCATCTACGTAGGGGAGCCTTGATGCTGTCAGAATCCTCAGGGTTTTTATGCAGTTATTGCAATTCACCTGGGCTACCACGTATTAAAGACAAATAAATTAAATACTTCACATAATATATCTGTGTTATGTACATTAGTAGTTAAATTGACCAAAACAACTGTTCATTTTATTAATTTAGTTAAGTTCTTAGTTAACTAATTACATAGTACATAGTTAAGCTTGAATACATTTTGAGGAGGCTTAACTGTCCTTACCTCCTCTGACAGATCACAAACATTACTGTTATCACATGACTGTTTGTTGGTACTCTGTATGAATGACATGAATGTTTGAGACAAGCATCAAGTTCAAATCCCGAAGGAGCATTCTCCACACCAAGAAAAATTGCAAATGCACTGCAGTGGATGGATGTATATTGGGGACTGTTCGCATTATTTTTTATTTGATTAACTTGACCTGTGCTATTATCTTTCCTTTCACCATGTTTAGCTTTCAGCAGGTAAAGACTATTTCTGTGATGCAAACAGATATCAAACAAAAGGAGACCGGGCAGCAAAATAAAAACACATGGAGCCGCTCAAAAAAAGGTATTCACATGAACACAATTCATTTTAAATGAGAGGGTTAAGCAGAACAGAGAACTAAACTGTCCCAAATATAGGGGGAGTGTCCCGCCCTGTGCAACCCCAGAGAATGCTGCCGCCCTGCAGTGCCGCCTCCATAAAATATATATATATTTTTTTTTTTTTTTTTATATTGAATAATAATTTTTTTTTATATATTTTATTTATCAGAACAAGGTACATTGAAAGTATACAGTGATAAAAAACACTATTAAAGGTCATGCTTTTTCAAAATTTCCACCCACAAATTTCCAACCCAACCCAACCATCCCAACAAATGGTTTCCCAACCCAGAAAAAAAAAAAAAAAAAAAAAAAAAAAAAAAAAGGGGGGGGGGGGGGGTGGTAATAAATAAATAAAGGAAAAGGGGGGGTATTTAATCCTTAAATTACTTTACTTTAAAGAGGGAGGGGCATATTCTTCTCAAAATAGTTTATTAAAGGGTCCCATGTTTTGTAAAATGTCCTGGTAGATCCCCTGAGAAAATATTTAATTTTTTCAGTTTTTAGAAACATCATTAGATCATTAAGCCATGCTGATATAGTAGGTGGATTGTGTGATTTCCACTCTAGAAGAATTCTCCTTCTCGCTATTAAAGTGGCAAAAGCCAGGGCATTCTCTTTATTTTTAGCTATTTGGAAGTTGTCATCTCTGATTCCAAACAATGCCATTATTGGGTTAGGGTGAATTTTTAATTCGAAAGTTGAGTTTAAAATCTCAAATACTGAAAACCAAAATTGTCTCAATTTAGGACATGACCAAAACATATGGGTTAGATCTCCCTTTGATGCCTTGCAGCGGTCACACGTTTCATCTATATTTGGGTACAGTTTAGCCAACTTTGCTTTACTATAGTGAATACGGTAGAGAACTTTCATTTGAATCAGATTTAGTCTTGCACAAGATGAAGTCCCATTTACTCGATCAACAGCTCTAACCCAGGTGTCTTCAGATATCGCAATTCCTAACTCTCCTATCCATTCTGTTTTGATCTTTTCTATTGATACATTTTGAAACGACATGATCAGGTTGTATATTTTTGAAATACATCCCTTAAGGTGTGAAGGGACCTTCAGAACTAAATCTAAACGTGACTCAGAGGGCATTTGTGGAAACCCAGAGCAGTGAGCTTGGATAAAGTGACGAACTTGAAGAAATCGAAAAAAATCTGGGTTTTGAAGACTAAATTTTTTAACAAGATCATTATAACTAGCAAAATTATTATCAATAAAAAAGTCACTACATTTAACTAGGCCTCGGTGCTGCCATTGCTTAAAAGTGGAATCTAGCTTGGCAGCCGGGAAAAGATGATTATTACATATGGGGCTTTCCAAGGAAAAATCTGTGAGTTGAAATGCTTGTCTAAACTGGTTGTATATTTTGAGAGTCGAAATTACAACTGGACTTGAGGAGAATTGCGATGGAGAGAATGGTGACTTCATTGTAATAAGCACCACAAGTGATGTTGACTTGCATGACTTAGCTTCCGCTGTACACCAGTCTGTATGTGGAGACTGGAACCAATAAACAACCTTTTGTAGATTTGCTGCCCAATAATAATTTAATAAATTCGGAAGAGCCAATCCTCCATCCTTTTTTGGTCTCTCAAGCAGTTCCCTACGTATTCTTGGTTTCTTACCACCCCAAATAAAGGAGGACAGCAACTTATTAGTTGACCGGAAAAAGGACTTTGGCAGGAAAATTGGAAGACTCTGAAACAAATACAGTAATCTGGGTAGCACATTCATTTTAACACAATTAGTTTTACCAGCTAGGGACAGATATATAACACTCCATCGTTGGAAGTCCGATTCAAGTTTTTTAAGTATGGGACTGTAATTTGCTTTAAACAAATCAGTGTATGAACGAGTAATATTAATTCCTAAGTACTTAAATCCTGATTTTGATATGCAAAAGGGCAAGTCTGTATCACTGATCTGATCTGCCATATGGTTTATAGGGAAGCATACACTTTTAGAAAAGTTTAGTTTATAACCTGAAAAGACCCCATAATCTTTAAATATCCTCTCGATCTGAGAGGAACACGACAGCGGGTTAGTTATGTATAACAATAGATCGTCAGCATATAAGGAAACTTTATACTCGACACTCATTCTTTTAATACCACTAATATATTGTGAGGTTCTGAGTACTGACGATAGTGGCTCTATAGCCAATATAAATAGTAGAGGGCTAAGGGGACACCCTTGCCGTGTCCCTCTAGACAGAGAGAAATATTGTGAGCATATTTTATTTGTGACTACAGCTGCACTTGGTTGATGATAAAGCAGATGAATCCAAGAAGTGAATTTTGAACCGAATCCAAATTTGTCTAACACTGCAAATAGATATTTCCATTCAACTCTATCAAATGCTTTCTCTGCGTCTAGAGAAATAATCACTTCAGGGCTTTCCTCCAACGCAGAGGAATGCACAACATTAAGAAGCTTTCGAATATTAATGAAAGAGTGGCGTCCCTTAATAAAGCCCGTCTGGTCTTGTGAAATAATATCTGGAATTATATGCTCTATTCTAGAGGCCAATACTTTAGATAAAATTTTTACATCCACATTTAATAAGGAGATCGGTCTATAGGAACTACAATCCAGGGGGTCTTTATCTGGTTTCAGGAGCACTGTGATATGGGCCTGTGTAAGACTTGGTGGCAATTTCGATTGCTCGAGAGAATTATTAAACATACTGAGAAGTAAAGGGGACAGTTTTGAAGAGAATTTTTTATAAAACTCAACAGGAAATCCGTCAGGACCTGGAGTTTTACCGCTCTGCATGGCTTTGATTGAGTCTTCTATCTCTTGAAGTTGCAAAGGTTTATCCAGATTACTCTTTTGATCTTGTTTAACTGAAGGTAATTTTACATTAGCCAGGAATGTTGTCATTAAAGAATCATCATATGGGAATTCGGAAGTATACAAATCTGAATAGAATTTCTGAAAAATGGAATTAATTTCTTGAGGATCCGATGTAATTTCTTGGCAAGTTTTCTTAATCCTGGGAATAAGCTGGGATGCTGATTTAATTTTTAACTGTTGGGCGAGAAGACGGCCTGCCTTTTCTCCATATTCATAGACCCTGGCACGGGCAAAAACCAAATCCCGCTCTATTTTTTCCGTCGATAATAAATCATATCGTGCCTTAAGGCTCAATTTTTCTCTATGTAATTCTGGTGTTGGAGCTATAGCATATTGGTGATCAGTTTTCTGTATAGATTCAATCAATTTCTCCCGTGCTTGTTTCTTTACTTTATTACGTGAGGCAGAGTACGATATTATTTCTCCCCTTATTACAACCTTGAATGTCTCCCATAGTAATGATGGTGACACAAAGTCTGTTTTATTAAATAGTAGAAAATGGTCAATCGCGCTAGATATGAATTCGCAAAAGTATGTGTCTGAGATTAAAGTTGTGTTCAGTCTCCACACAGGCTGCGATGAGTAATTATGAGAGAAACAAATATCAAGAATGACGGGGGCATGGTCTGATTCAACAATAGCAGAGTATTCTACCTTTTTTATTGAGGGGATAAGCCTTTTATCAGTAAAAAAATAATCTATCCTTGAATAAGTCTGGTGGACATGTGAAAAGCAAGAGAATTCCTTTTTATCAGGAAATAGAAACCTCCATGGGTCCACACACCCAATCTGTGTCATATAACCAGCCAGAATCTGAGACATTTTTGAGAGGGGTATTGTTTTAGGGTTGGAACGATCCATATTTGTATCTATCACACAATTCATATCTCCACCAAATATAAGATGGTAAGTATTTAAATCCGGTAACAAGGATATTATTTTTTTCACAAAGTTAACGTCATCCCAATTGGGTGCATAAACACTGACCAAGACTACTGGGATATTGAAAAGATTACCTGATACAATAATGTACCGTCCTTGGGGATCTGAAATCGTTCCAGATGTAGTAAACTGTACTCTTTTGTGAATAATGATTGCTGCTCCCCTAGCCCTATGGTTAAAATTGGAGTGGTAAACCTGGCCGACCCAAGTTTTCCTTAGTTGGTTATGGTCTTCAGTACGTAGGTGCGTTTCCTGTAGGAAGGCTATTTCTGTATTTAATCTCTTCAAATGCGTAAATATGCGAGTTCTTTTCACTGGCCCGTTTAAACCTCTAACATTCCAGCTAACAAAACGCACAGCTGATCCTCCAATACTTGTCATCTTATCACTAGTAATTACCATTATTTATCAATAGTTGTCTATCCAAATATCGTGTGACCCCATAAGGATGTATATTCTGTCTGTGATTGGCACCCCGTGAGAAGAAAAAAAAAAAAAAAAACACCCCAACCCACCCAGCCCGCCCCCAACACAAAGATGATACATTTTAACAAACACAACCGAACTATAATACATTCTAGATCTGTCTGTTGAACAGAGACAAACCGCAGCTCACGACTCTCTCTCGACTCCCGGTGATCCAAGTCTGTATCCTTCCCTGTTATTTCCCAGAGCTCCCAACATAATGTAGCTATCTAGAAATACGTAATCATAAATTATAAAATCAAGCTTAGACAACCTGTATCTTCTGTAATTCGCAACCACGCTGCCATAATATCAAAGTTTATTCACGTCTGGCGATCCGCTGGTCGTAAAACTGTTGAGCTTCATCAGGTGTGTTGAAAAGCAGTGTTTCGTCCTCAAAACGAACTCGTAGCCGTGCTGGGTGAAGCAACTGGAATCTTACATCCTTCTGATACAGCAGCTGTTTAACTTTTTTAAAGGCGGCGCGCTTTCTGACGAGATCAGCGGAAAAGTCAGGGTAGATCCTTAAAGTAAAGTCCTTATATTTTGCCTCATTTTGTCTGGCCCATCTTAGCACTTTTTCCTTCTCCTGGAATCTGTGAAAACACACAACTAGTGGGCGAGGATATCGACCCTCCTGTGGTTTTGGCCCCAGAGATCGGTGTGCTCGTTCCAATTCAGGTGGCTTTTCAAAGACTTCGGGACCCATGACTTCCACTAACATCTCGGATACAAACTTGATTGTGGGTTGGCCTTTCTCACTGTTCTCCGGAACATTTAAGATCCTGAGATTTGCTCTCCGCGACCGGTTTTCCAAGTCATCCACTCGATCCAGAAGTGTCAAATTTTGCTCTTTCAGAGTTTTAATAGTTGTTTCGGCCGCAGACAGCGCAGCGAAGTTATCGCCCGCGAGTGCCTCTGTAGCACATAGGCGGGACTGGAAACTTGCCAAAGTCTCTGTTAGAGCATTCATCGATGCCTGAAGCGGAGTCATTGACTCTTGGATCAAAACGGAAATATCTTCTTTTATAGAAGCTCGTTGCTTTGCTAGCTCTGTTACCAATTGGCTCATGGAGACCCCGTCATTCTCTGGAAGAGCTTCTTCAGATTTCTCCGCACTAGCCATCATAGCTAATTTGCTAGCTAAACTTGTTCTCGTTGTTGGCGGAGCATTTGCAGCTGTTTTGCTTTTGTTCATCCTGCTGTATCAGTACAGTTGTCATAAGCACCACTTCAACACTTATAGAAACAATTTAGACTTCCTAAATTATGATATTAAAATGTATTTTATCAAAAACTATCGGGAGCTCTATCGACACGCGTCTGCACTTCACATTGCCAAACCGGAAGTCTCCATAAAATATATTTTTTAATGGTGTGGCCAGAGGGGGACAGTAAATATTATGTGGCAATGAACCATGTAATGCCAAGTACAAAATGTAATATGTAATGCCAAGTAAAAAATTATTAAATTCAAATAGGACAGGGGTATTCAAATAATGTTGTTAAAGGTCCTTTACATTCCTTAATTTTCTGTCTGAAATTTCAGAACTTACAGTATTTCAGCAGGCAATATGTTTATAATTCAGCAATATATGAATTAAAATGGTGCGTTACAAAACCCCAGTGAGCAAGCCAAAGGTGAATATTCTGTGACAAGGAAACACTCTCTAGTAAGATGAATAGGCATCATTTTTGGGTGGAATATTTATTATAGCTCTTGAATTTGTCATCAAGAATGACTATTTAAAACAATAAAATATTATTTGACATTGACCACGTTTAATATGCACTTAAAAAAAAAAAAAAAATCTTATTCCAGGTTATTGGCAGAAAACTGCGTTTTTAAACAGTGTTCATGTAAATTAAAACTCAGATTTCTTTACACTGCCTAAGAGATTAAGAAAAAGAGGTTTAACACAACTGGGTTTCTCACGGACAACACGGCTTATGTGGCCATGTCTCTGACCAACACTCTTTTTATCAAAACACACAAACAACTGTGTGTGTGAATGTCGCAAAGGCTTGAGTGTGCTCAATGTGTGCATGCAATGCCCTAACATAGGGTGGAAATATTCAGACCTGAATAGAAGTACTGAAAAGTCTCGAGCTCAATTACCGGATTAATTGTACTGAGTTTAAGCACCATGGGTAAGAAAGCTAGATTTGGCCAGAGGGAAACCCCTGCATCAACTGCCTTCCAACTCAGGCAGTCTTCACTGTCTGACAAGGAGTGGAGCTCTTTAAATTTGCTGGAAGAACAAATTGTGAGCAGAATGGGCTTTTTTTTCCTTAATAGTAACTTACTAGGTTAGCCTGTTCCAAAGGTTCCATAGAGCTTTGGTCAGTGACTCAAGTACTACAAGCTGGTGATCACAAATCTCTCATTGGACACAATTAGTATGATCTTTGAGAAACTGAGACAGTTAAAAGTTTGAAGATTTTCATACCATCCACCAGAGCTTGAAAATGGGAGATGGCTACAATATAAATGTTTAAAATATTAGCTTTCCTTCACAAATCCAAGCGTGAGCAAAGAAAACAAAGAACACGGCCAATAACACAGCTGACAGGGTCCAACTGTCGGTTTCGACCCCATGCTGAAAATACCTGCAACTTGTTTGAGTTGTTGTCCCACATGGAGGGAGCTTTAGATCTACTTATTGTCCTCAGGACACATTTGTCTAAATCCTGAGAGAGGAACTGAGAAAATGCCACACCCAAATTTGAAGGGTGTCTGGCTTTGAGACAAATTAAGTTAGACTGTTGTGTGTGAAAATTCCAGGAGATCAAACCAGCCCATCTGGCACCAACAATCATGACATGGTCCAAATCACTGAGAACACATTTTTCCCCATTCTGATGGTTGATGTGAACATTAACTGAAGCTCCTGACTCATATCTGCATGATTTTATGCACTGCAATGCTGCCACACAATTGGCTGATTAGATAATCGAATGGACAGGCCTTTGTTGTGCAAAAACAACTGTGTTTTGTTACACTTTTAACAGCTCACACATTTAACAGTGAAACAATTTAAGGATGCTCAGGGATAAACAATGAAGAAATGTTCATTGAACTTGCCAGCAGAAGAATGTGCTTTTGTGTCAGCGCTTCAAGTGTGTTGTTAAATTAGTCGTACTGCCTGTATATTTTATAGCAGCACGGCATATTTTACAAACTGCATGGGTTTGATCAAAATCTCCATCTCTCTTATAAAACCCAAAGTGTTTCCAAACATTAGATTTGTCATTATTTGGTTGAGCTCTGCCTCTGCTATATTATTCTATATTCTATGTCAGGGGTACCCACACTTTTTTGCATGATGATCTACTTTTAAATGAGCTACTCAATAAGATCTACCAACTAAAAAAACACAGTTTCATTTAAAAAAAAATGCTTGTTGGGAGTACTGCATGTATCCCTACATGGAATTCATCTTCTAATGAATTAAAAAATATTTAATAAGGTTCAATGTTGATATCATTCAGTTTTAACGCTAAATCCAAAACACCTACAGCACAATAGATTACAATAGCCAGGGCATTTACCGTATTCTATGTTGTTTGTACTTACCTGTTCAGTGTATAAATATTTTTAAATATTTAAAGATAACTATGTATAATTATTTCATAATTATATATTGAATTATTGTTATATGAGGTACTTTCTCAGCAAATATTTGTATATGTGATTAAATGCGATTAATCGCGATTAATTGATCAGGACATCATGTAATTAATTTGATTAAAAATTGTAATTGATTGACAGCACTAATTTATATTATATATATATATATATATATATATATATATATATATATATATATATATATATATATATATAGTATAATGCTTAGTTTTAAATCAATTACACTGTGGATGACACATCATTTCTTGTTACAATTTGTGTGATTTAATTTTCCTCCCATGAACAAGGTTGTACAGTCCCCCTTTTAAGCCTTTTAAGAAACAAACAAGTACTTTTCCTAATTTGTTAAAAGAGTATGCATCTATCAACTCCCCCACCCCCTGAGAAATGGAATTTAAAAAGCAAATGGACCACTTGACAAGTAACATTTTATGGGTACTTGCATACGTTTGCATGGATCTTGAGGAAATTCTCTAATTCTATCATAGCACCCTCTCATGCACCTCATAAAAGCATCATCAAATCATCTTCATCAAATCCACTGAAAAAGTCTGCAAGAGGAAAAACACATTCATGAAATCTTCCTTAGATCAATCTTCATACAAACACCTACAAATGATTATGTACATCAAATCAAAAATGGTTGCAAGAGGCAAAACATCAAACTTTTTGTATCAACTTCCATTTTACTCAGAAATATGTAAAGTATGTGACATGTCTGGGGTTGTGAAAAAGTTTAGCATTAATGCCGCTATTGTGGTTTGTTAACTTATCCCATTCATGAGCCCTACAATGGACCCGATGGTGGGTTTGAATCATTAAAAGGTTGTAATCCCCTGCTATTGTGCTCGGTTTTAAATCAGAAAGAACTAAAATAGTGAATATCCATAATGCATGTTCTGACCTTTCCCAGTTTCATCTTAAGAACCCTTGATTTAGTTCTTAACTGAGAAAGATGTTTTAAGCAAAGCTAGTTTAGATGAAGAGAGAAGCTAAATTCTATTTGTTCCAGAAACAATCGAATGGATTTATGGAAAGAAAAAAAAAGTCCACCTATTTAGATCCCTAAAAGACTTTTTTAGATCCCTAAAAATACTTTGTAGAATGGGGAAAAACTCCTTTTTATGTCTACCTGCAGATAGAAAATAGTTACAGATATTCATATTAATCACCAAAATCATAGTATCTTGACATTTCACAAATTCTTTTGCCATCAGTCAAGTCGTAAGGGAGAGGAAATGTTTATGGTGGGCCAGGCAACGTAAACTCATTAATTTATGAGATTAAATAAGTTTCATATGAATATTTCGGCTCAGTACAAGTTAAACTCAATTGACAGCATTTGAGTCATAATGTTGATTACATCCAAAAATTATTTGGACCTGTCCTTATTTAAGAATTTATGAGTACAGTTACACAATAAAAGTGAATGAGGCCAGTCAGTAAATGTTAAATTGCACATATTTTTCAATTGTATATCCACAATGTTTTAGTGTCATCTCTGTCCTACAAGATTTTAGTGAGAGAAAATCACTCATTGTGGTTATGTCATGACAACAAAGTTGTAATATTGGAAATAACTGTAGACAGATAAATTAGTAAGTGATTTTATCACAATGAAATTGTGTTAACACATATATTGTTAATGTCTTGTGGCTATTCTTATAAAGCAATGTGTATTTCCTCAGTGCACCTTTAATGCTTGATACACTCACAATACACATACCCTATAAAAAAAAAATATTTTTTGTCTTAAAATATCTAAACATTCTTTAAACTATAGAAATGTACTTTGACATAGGTAATTTGTCTTGTTCTCAGATGAATCAAACAAAATGTATGCTTGAATCAAGAAAAAAAAAACATTCGGTGTAAGACAGAGTAAACTTGGTTCAAAGGGAAAACATGTTGTATTCATTCTTTTACCCCATTGGAAAAAAGTTTTTCTTGTTTTAAGCATAAACCCCACAAAGTGTTTTTAGATTTCTCTGGAAAGTCTTCAAGACTTAATATCGTATGTCATTCCGCTTCTCAAGGATTTGATTTTACTTGTTGTAAAGCTACACTATGTATGATTTTTTTTTTTTTGGCTAAAAAGGAACAATTTGCCATTATTGATGAACTGAACAATCAGAATTCAAAAGAATGTCCTTAACGTACCCCAATTCACTATGTTAAGCCTATAAAAATGATTAGTATTTTGAGCTGTTAGGTCGGATTTGATGTGAAATTGCTGGATTATGTTGTTCATCCTTGCGTCTTTACGTCATGTCCATAAACACAGTAAAGAAGTGCCGGCTTTCAGCCATATCACATACCCCTCCCCAAACAGTTTTATTTGACCAAATTTTATCTATGCTACCTACAATTTTTCTATTTCTATTTTTCTATATTATTATATACAAATCTACTACTGAATACAATGAGTAAATTAATTAAAATTAAAACTTAAAAATAAATTAAACTATTTTCTTCGAACAACATTGGCCAGTGGCCACCTCACTAGGTTTTATTCAAGTTATTTCCTTGTGCCAAAGAGAGACGGTGGGCTTCGACCCATCCTAGACCGGAGATGGTTAAACACATTTGTAAAAGTATTACCCTTCAATGTACTAACCACAGCACAAATTCTGGAGTCAATAGAACCAGGTGAATGATTCACGTCTATAGACTTCGAAGATGTGTATTTCCATGTACTCATCTGTCAAGAACACAGACATCACCTCAGCTTGGGCTGTGATGCAGTGGGTTCCAAGAGCCCACTACAGGATGTGGAACATTTTTCTTGTGGATATACAAAAAACATAAAGTGTGAAGTTTAACATTTACTGACTGGCCACATTCACTTTTATTGTGTAACTGTTCTTCTAAATTCTTAATTAAGGACAGGTCGAAATCATTTTTGTTTCTATGCAACATTATGACTCAAATGCTGTCAATTGAGTTTAATTTTTACTGAACTGAAATATTCCTATAATTAATCTCATAAGTTAATGAGTTTACGTTGCCTGGCCCACCATAAACATTTCCTCTCCCTTACGACTTGACTGATGGCAAAAGAATTTGTGAAATGTCAAGATACTATGATTTTGGTGATTAATTCAACTATTATCTATCTGCAGGTAGACATAAAAAGGAGTTTTTCCCCATTCTACAAAGTATTTTAGTCTTTTAGGGATCTAAATAGGTGGACTTTTTTTTTCTTTCCATAAATCCATTCGATTGTTTCTGGAACAAATAGAATTTAGCTTCTCTCTTCATCTAAACTAGCTTTGCTTAAAACATCTTTCTCAGTTAAGAACTAAATCAAGGGTTCTTAAGATGACGCCGGGAAAGGTCAGGAAATGCATTCTGGATATTCACTATTTTAGTTCTTTCTGATTTAAAACCTAGAAATGTAGCTTTGTCTGAGCACAATAGCAGGGGATTACAACCTTTTAATGATTCAAACCCACCATTGGGTCCATTGTAGGGCTCATGAATGGGATAAGTTAACAAACCACAATAGCGGCATTAATGCTAAACTTTTTCACAACCCCAGACATGTCACATACTTTACATATTTTTGATAATAAAATGTTCTGGGTAAAATGGAAGTTGACATGAATGTGTTTAAATTTGATGTTTGATCATTTTTGGTTTGATTTACATAATTATTTGTAGGTGTTGGTATGAAGATTAAGCTATGAAACGATTCAGTGATAGAATAAGAGAAAACCTGCATAATCCAATGCATACAAGGAAGATTTCATGAATGTGTTTTTCCTCTTGTAGACATTTTCTGTGGATTTCATGAAGATGATTTGAAGATGCTTTTATGAGGTGCATGTGATCCAATATATGCAAGCCTATGCAAGTACCCATAAAAAGTTACTTGTCAAGTGGTCCATTTGTCTTTTAAATTTCATTTTGTGTGTGTGTGTGGGGGAGGGGGGGGGGGGGGTGATAGATCCATTCTCATTTAACAAATTAAGAAAAATACTTGTTTGTTTATTAAAAGGCTTAAAAGAGCATCTGTACAACCCTGATCATGGGAGGAAAATTAAATCACACAAATTGTAACAAGAAACGATGCGTCATCCACAGTGTAAAAGCTGAGCATTGTTGTGATAAATTGTAGCCCAACTTCATACAAAGAAAAGTAATTTAAAAAACTGTCGGATGCATTGCTTTCTTACATTGTTTTGTTCAATGCACTGTCTGCATCACATGTACACAGCACCTGGTGTTCTGTCAGTTTTTTTCCAGAGAACATTCTTTCTCACACTATGACTGTTGTTTTCAAGTATTCAAAATTGTTTTTTTAGTGGAATTAAAATACCCATACCATCAAAAGCTCTTACCCCTGTTTCCATATGGCTCAGAAATGTTCCCATAGTGATCTCCCACTGGCCTTGCGTGTTTGTGCTAGTGGTTTGCGGCGTACTACCATGCAGAGTTCATTAAATCACTGTTTTACCACTCCACTTAATCCCTATTCCAATACAACAGTACATTCCAGAAAGACAAGAGAAAGACAGACAGAAGAAGAGGGCTTAAAGACTTGACGGATCAAATCTGACAATTTAGTTTTCCCACCGTTGCCAGGGAGAGCAAGGAATCCTGGTTGTGGGCATTAGCACTCCTCCTGAGGAGAAACTATCAGGCATGGAGGACATCCCCTCCCGTCCACACCGTGAAATGCCTAGTCAGTCTAGTCAAGCCATCTGCCAGTGAATTCAGCAGGGCATTGGTTTTATAGAGCGCATCCTATTGTCCTAATCTTGCTTAAGTTTGTATTAAGGTTGAACTCGGGTGCAGGAACAATTTGCAGATAAAGCTAGTCCTATGTTTTTGGCAGTGCCGGCCCCTCCCTATGTTTTCCACATACTACAGACAGCAGGTCCTGCTGCGGGGGACATCTTCACCAGCGGGAAGTGCAAGATTATCTCATGGAATGTCTGTCCTCCAAAAAAAAGTGTTGTTTTGTTTATATTGAAAATATGTAATGGTGCCTAACTAGGGGAGTTGGAGAGGGTGAGATGTTGTGAGATGGTCTTAATAAGAAGAAGAAAAAAATGCTGTGTTTCGTGCCAAGTGCCAATTGTGTCCTTGTAATAGGCATCAAAAGACCAACTTCTGTGTGTTATCATACAGGTGAACTCACTCCTGGGAAAGTAGGGTTTTTCTCAGCCTCCGCGGAGAGGAAGAGTTGCTCTTTTCTCTCCCAGCAGTAACGGGATTAGTTGTGCCATTGCTCGCGAGGCTTTCACGCCACTGTCTACTTCCCATCTTTCACTAATGTGATTATCCCAGCTCCTGTGGTCCGAACAGAAGGATGAGGGACTACTCTTCAGTTCCACATTTAGGGAGCCTCACAGCAACCCCTCAACAAACCCCCATTTTTTTAGGTTGTTAGGAGTTGTTGAGGTTGTTAGAGTGTTTAATTTTTTAGTTTTTTTTTAATTCAAATGTTTTAGCGAATATCAACAGGAAAATTAAAGTCAGTACTCCAGCAGGACAACCAACTTTGAACCAGATTCATCTGTGCAGATGAGCAGTGCCAATTGCAATTTACTTGCAATTTTCAACCACAGATGTAATAGAGAGCCCAAAAGTTCTGTATAGTGCAGCTACCACAAATTACTTGACTAATTTGATAAAATAAAATAAAAATATCTTTGAAAGGCATTTGAGGGATGCTGCTTTCAATCTATAGATTGAAGAAAAAAAATGTGGCTAAAGATTGGCTTCTTAAGAATATCTGTGTAACAGCGTTGGCCCCGCCTGCCGATAGGCCTTTCCCCACTCTCTAGACCTGGGGAGGGGGACAAGAGGAGGGGACAAAAAAAGAGTAGAGGAAAAGGGCAAGGTGGAGAGACAGAGTGAGAAAGAGCAGAGCAAGAGAGAAAAAAAACGTGCTGGTTCCCAGACATGCCGTCGGCCAGTCCTTTATCACTCCTCCACCCTCTTGCGGACGACAGCCGCTCCTCCCTGGGCAGACTGGAGCAAGTCCTTCGACCCCTGGTGGATGGAACGCCCCTCTGTGTTTTGGCGGCCAGTAGGGAGCCCCTCTATCCCTGACAGCAGCTCCACTGCTCCAGGCGACTGGCAGCAAGCCCCTCCTCTTGTGGATGGCGGGCGCTCCTCTGCGCCCAAGCGGAGAGCAGCGACTCCTCCGTCCCCCGTCGGACAGCCATGGCTGCTCCTTTGGGCAGATGGCAGTAGCGAGGACTCCACCACAGCACATCCCTGGTCCTTCCTGGGGTTTGGCACCAATGTAACAAGGAGGAGGTGGGAACCGGCTGAACGTTCAAAATAATATTTAATGAATCAAAAAGACACACAACACAAACGCACATATGGCAGCTGCGTGCGGCTCTCTCTCTCCCGAACTGCTGCATCCCGCTGCACTTATTCCTCTCCTCGGATGATTAGCCCGACTGGGGGTGGGGCATGCGTAGTCACGGCCTGGCCCCTCCCTCCTCCTCTTCACAATATGCTTATCCATGGTTTTAACAGATCAGAGAAAAACACTCTTAATAATAACTAATAATAATTAGAATATAGTTACATCCTCTGTGATGGTAGTATCCAGTGTTGCCAGATCAGAGAAGAGAAAAACCAACCTGACTCACAAAACAAAGCCAAAACATTCTTATAATAAGCAGTCATGATAACACCGTTATTAATCACTTTACCTACTGTGTGGTAGTGGGCAGGGCAAGGATGCGATATCACCGAAGTAGGCATTGATGTGTAGTTGTGTAGGCAGTGATGCACTAGCACTTTTTATAGTACCATGGACCAAGAAAATTTGTTTAATCAAGTTATGACCCTTAAAAAAAATCCTTACGAAGCATCTGCAGTTTGAGAGAAAGCCAAGAGAGTTCTTCTGAAGACTGAACATTTCAAAAAGCAGTGCTTCAATAGCATAAAATAAATTACAGGTAGGGGCGGATTAACCCTTTTCTTGGCGACCGCCACCCAATTCACCCGTGGACGTTTGCAGGAGGAATACATCTAGGCAGGAGACATTGTTGTAAACACAGAGGTAGCACTATCTATTCATCTTATTCATTCTGTTGCAACTGTTGTTCACAGTTTTTATTGGAACTGGTTAGTCAGAAGAAACATGGTTGTGCTCAAAACATTTTCTCAATCAGTCTACATCGCCAAATGAAGCAAAGAGCAAAAAAGTCCCAAAGAGTACTGTAGAAGAGAAGTTTACAAAACCATACTTAAGGGATGTCTGTGTCACTTTCTTTAGAGAGAAGGCACCAAAACAAATGGATTCAATCCCACTGTCAAATTACACTTGACAGAAAACCTGTTAAAAAAGATTAATCATCTTGAACAAAATTCTCTTCAATTTGACAAGTTAAAGTTCAAAATTTTGATAAGATACATTTGTGATGGTCTTTTTGCTATCAATTGCAGACCACTTCATTCCAATGCTGGTCATTGATGGCTTGGTGCTGGTCTATCTGGTGGTCCAACATGGATTTCTGTTTGACCAGAAAAATTTACCACGGGCAAAGGGAGGAGGGATGCACTGTCACAGAGTCCTCACTGCTGCCACCCACTAAAAGTGCAGCCGTAGCCATCTGTCTGGGGATGGATGGGTCACTGCAGGCTGTCAAGATCCTGGAGGAACCGCTGCCATCTGCCGAAGAAGGGGAGGAGCGGTTTCATCCACCAGGGGCCAGAGGAACCGCTGCTGTCCGCCAAAGATGGGGAGGAGTGATATTTTTTGTACCTTCTAGTTTCTGGCTGATGTTTTAAATGCACTAAATGTATTCTTTTCCATAAAATACTCAGCAGAGCCTGCACAGAAGCATCTGTCCAACTATCCATTTAAATTTGAAAAGCCTACAATAGAATCAACTAAACAAAACTTTTGGTGAAACACTGAACTAGTTCCAGAAACAGTGGAAAACACCTTTAGTTACATATCAAGCAAACAATGGCATTTAGATGCTTTTGGAGTTTGACACCACACCTGCAAGCCGAAGAATTCCTCACAGATTTGGGGGAGGGCTTTAATTTTAGTTTTTTGGTAAATATTTTGTCTAAAAATTCAGGCATTCCTTAGTTATGTTTTTGTATTGTATATTATATATGAAATTCTGTGCCATTACATACCTCTCTGAAGCAAGAAAGTACAATGCCCTCCACACCCTCCCAACTTAAAAACCCTTATGAGCTCAAATATGTGTCTTGTGAGTAAACAACTGTGGCCAGCTGACCATAGAGAGGATTAAAAGGCTTGATTAAGATTTTGTGGCACCCTAGTGTGTGCTGTCTCTTTCCAAGACAAGATGTCTCCATGGGTAAGGGACAGGGATAGGATGAGACAAAATAAGCAGAACTATGCAGCTGTCTGTCAATAGAGGAGGCCCCAAAGGCTAGATTATTTGTTCTTTCAAAAGTTCAGAGACAATGGATCGTTAGGTTTAGTTTTTTTATTGATCTGTGGGCAATTGCCTAAGTGTGGTGCAAGGATCATTACCGTGTTTTTTGTTATATTAATAATATAAAATTATTACCAGAACAGAAGTGTTAGCTTCTAATGTGTCATTTTATAAAGACTCTTAAAAGCTGAAGATTACGTGACAATTATACACACATTAGGTTAGAGTAATATATCTTTTGAAAAATGTATCTTTCTAGCATATTTCAATGACAATGGAACATTTGATAAATTGTATTTATGTATTTTGATCAATAGAAAGTCATTGTACACAATTTCTACTCCTGAGCCTGTGTGTGAGTGGGGCAGAAGTGCCACAGATGATAGAAAAAGCAGTTGCCGTTTACGGAGGCAGTCTCATGCTAGGGTCTGCTTGGGGGATAGGAAACAGAGAGCTACAGGATATAAAGAGAATGAGTAGAGTGAAAATATGCAGAAACACTGCAGAAACAGTGGCGGTTGCTGCCGCATTGAAATGAGCTCTCACGGGAGCTGCTGTTTCACTGGAGGACTCTGCAACACCCACCCAGCCCCTCTGGAGAAAGGGGGGTAAACCTCCCACTGGCCGGGCAGGTCTGCCTGTGGCGAGAGCGGGCCCATCACCTTAGGCGGGCCTGCCCCATCCTGGAATCAACCTTATGCCACCTCCAGATGCAAGTCGTTCCATGGGAGGGGGCTACGCAGCGAATGGGCTAACCCCATGGGTGTGGGGCTTGGCTGCCACTCATGCCGGCGAGCCCATCCTGCGATCGAACAGGGGCCCTCACTGCATTAGAATGGGGGAGTCCTCACAGTGGTACGAATGGGACAGCCCACAATACAAATAAACATGAGTTAGCTCACACAGTATTCGCATGGGAGAACCCTCACTGTGATTCGAATGGGAGAGCCCTTAAATGCATGTAAGAGAGAGGGCCTTCACAGCGGTATGAACGGGAGGGCTAACTGGGGAGAGCCCTCTCAACATCCGAATGTGAGGGCCCTCCATGTGTACATACGAGGCAGTTTGAAGTGACGCGAGCACTGGACCACACAGCGTTTGACAGGAAGAGCCCGTGTTTACGGGTGAAAAGTTTATGCTGCACAGAAACGAGAACTCTCTCTGCGATACGAATAGGCGTCAAGTTATCAAGCACGGCGTTCAATGGAAGGGCGTGTTGTAGGCTATATTTGGAGATGCAGACTGATACTGCCCGATTGTTGTCAGTCATTAGGTGGGTAATGGTTCATTTGGAATGAGTGGCATAATACGGTTAAGCATAAAAAACACGTCATATTACAGATTCATGGATGCTTAGATGCATGGCCTGAAAGACATGCCACAATTGTGGCACGTGAATGGTGCATTTGCGCAATTTCGGAGATGTATTGAGCCAATAGCAGGTGAGCCACGTTTGCAGTGTCGCCAAGCTTGATTGCACCTTACGAGGAGAGGATTTGCGGTTAGGTACTGGGGTGGTAAGAGTTAGATGATAAGGGGATTTGCAGTTGCTATGTCGGGGCTTGTTATTTCTGCAGTGAGGCATAGACGAAAGGGGCTTTGGGGAAGCATGGTAAAATGCTGATGCTGCATTGGGTTGGTATTAGAGCCAATAGTGAATGTGGCCGAAGGAACTTGAAGTGGTCGAACATAGATTGCATTGTCCATAGCTAACGTTGCGGCTAGCCATGGCTCAAGATTGGGCAGGCATCTGCATTCTGCTGAGATAATGGTTTAGGCCAGCACTCTGATTGTGGATGTACATTGCTGGAAACACTGGAAGCAGGGCTACCACTACTTGCTGCTTCCTAGAAGGATGGGTTTATGGATAATATAACATTTACGGATAATGTAAACAGAAATATATAAAACATGCATTTGCAGAAATGCCTAACATTAAATGGTGCTAGCGACTGGCGTAACAGATGTATAGTTGAGCCAGGATCATAAAAGGGGATCCCCTGCAAATGCACTTCTAGAAAGATATTTGGAACTTTGAGGTTTTTTTGGGGGGTGGGGGGGTTCACACAATTAGGTTTTGCAAGACACCTGCGAACACGCTTGTACAAATGCTTGTTGAGGGAGACATGATTAAATGTAGCATCTATGAACTCCTTAGACTTAAATGTTAGCTAAATTAAATATCTGGAACATGTGAAGCAATGTCAGGATAAATGTTTGTGTGTGCATACGTGCAACATCATTTAAAGTTGTGATTTGCCATTAAATTAGAAGGCACCTGAAAATAAGTACCGAGATGAATACCGTAGTCTCAAATGTATTTAAATTAAGCATATGGTTTGGAGCTTTGTTGATTGTTTTCCAACGTAATGCAAGTAATTAAATTAAATCTGTATTATTGGCACGGGGTGACATGTCTTGTTTTGACGAGGATGTACAAAATTAGTTGAAGTTTGTTCCTGAGAATTGGATATGGGCACCGTTTTGCAGTTGAGTGGTTAATAAATACAATTTATTTATATTGATAACCTGTAATAAATTCTACAGGAAAAACTAAAATATGGTGAGGATGAAGCAAAATGCAAAGCTGAATCATGCATCGGTTCAACCTGTTACATTAAGCCTGAGTGGAGCACAAGATTATAACAGATTGTTGAAACACTAAAGTCATGCTACAATTGGTTCTATGGTTAAGCTTGTTAAGAGTTTGTAATCCAATGATTTGGGCAAAATTAGAGAAGACTTGTAAAATTATAATGATGGATTGATTTCACCTGTGTGAAACGTTTGTCCTGGGCGGGAGGAGAGAAAGTCATGGCTGAGTTCGGAGCATACTACCATACTACTCATACTATTCCTGCCAAAGACACATATAGCAGAAGTAGTGAGAGTAGTATAGGTAGTATGCCATTCCGAACTCAGCCTGCTTTATAGTCTAGATTACTTTTACATTCTTCTTCTTGTGTTTGTGGTGATTAACATTCTTCATGCATATCGCCCCCTCATGGCTTTACCCCTTGTAATGAGAGTCTCGACTGGACAGGGGGAAGAAGGACACGGTGACAGGCTGGTGAACTCAAAAGGTAAGGGTTTCTTTAATTTGTCAGGGAGCGGGGTTAACATATAGGTGAACACAAATAATCGTTATTGTATTTTCTTTAAATAAGGCTGCCAACACTGGACTGGCATCGCGCCCTGACTGGCGGTGTTGTGGCTCTTTTATGCCGCTCTCCCCGTGCTCACTGAAATTAGAGACAGGTGTTAGACATATTTTAGCTCAGGTGTAAGCGCCCTTACCGCTCCCCCTCTCCGGACGGCCGCTTGACCACGCCCCCGCTGCCACATACCCCCACCGCCCGACTCAGGCCGGGGCGCCATCCGGCCTGCCTACAACTCCCCCCCCATTTCTGGAAAGGAAGTCGGCGACAGCCATCTGCTCCCCCGGTCTGTGGACCACCTCGAACTTAAAAGGCTGGAGAGCCAGATACCAACGGGTGATCCGGGCGTTAGTATCCTTCATGCGGTGGAGCCACTGCAGTGGGGCATGATCCGAGCAGAGGGTGAAGGCCCACCCCAGCAGGTAGTAGCGGAGTGTGAGGACCGCCCACTTGATGGCCAGACACTCCTTCTCCACGGTGCTGTACTTCGTTTTCCTCAAGGAGAGCTTCCTACTGATGTACAGCACCGGGTGCTCCTCCCCCTCCACCACCTGCGAGAGTATGGCCCCCAGCCCCCTGTCTGAAGCGTCCGTCTGTAATAAGAAAGGGAGAGAGAAGTTAGGTGAATACAAGAGCGGCCCCCCACAGAGTGCGGCTTTAATTTGTGTGAATGCCTGTTGGCACTGCTCCGACCACTGGACCGGATCTGGAGCCCCCTTTTTAGTGAGGTCAGTCAGCGGACTGGTGACGTCCGAATAATTAGGTACAAACCTCCTGTAGTAGCCAGCCAGCCCCAGGAACTGCCTCACCCCCTTTTTGGTCTTGGGCCTAGGGCAAGTCGCAATCGCCGCGGTTTTATCAATTTGGGGACGCACTCTGGCCATGACCCAAGTGGAACACCAGATACCGTACCTCCACACGCCCAATCGCACACTTTTTAGGGTTTGCAGTGAGCCCCGCCCGCCACAGCGACTTCAGGACCACCCTCAGATGTTGTATATGCCGCTGCCAGTCATTACTATAGATAATAATATCATCTAAGCAGAGTGCGGCCGGAGGACGCGATCCATCAGACGCTGGAACGTGGCTGGGGCCCCGAACAAACTGAACGGAAGTGTCACGAATTGGTGTAATCCGAACGGCGTGGTGAAGGCTGTTTTTTCTCGGGAGATTGGTGTCAAGGGGATCTGCCAATAACCCTTTGTTAAATCCAATGTCGAATAAAGCGAGCAGTACCTAACCGATCGAGTAGTTCATCAACGCGGGGCATTGGGTACGCATCAAATTTAGACACCGCGTTGACTTTTCTGTAATCCACACAGAACCGCACCGACCCGTCACTCTTGGGAACAAGAACGACCGGGCTGGACCAGTCACTGTGGGATTCTTCTATTACCCCCATATCAAGCATGGCATCCAGTTCGTCCCAGACAATTTTCTTTCTATGCTCGGGGAGGCGATAAGGGCGGCAACGAATGACCACCCCCGGCTCGGTCTCGATATGGTGCTGGATGAGGTTCGTGCGACCCGGTAGGGGAGAAAACACGTCTGCAAACTCCTTTTACAACCTGGCAACCTCTGCTCGCTGGCACGGGGAGAGGTGGTCTCCACAAATGACCGGGGCATTGAGATCTGGTTTTGGATTTACCTCCGGTCCGAGCTCCGCCCTCTCTGGGACCACCGTAGCCAACGATACAGGGACCGCCTCCCTCCATAATTTAGGGAGGTTGAGGTGGTAAATTTGACGCGCATTCCCCCTATCGGTTCGCTTAACCTCATAATCGAGATCCCCCACTCGTCGTGTGACCTCGAAGGGCCCTTGCCACTTGGCGAGTAATTTGGAGCTCGATGTGGGAAGCAATACAAGAACTTTATCTCCCGGTGCAAACTCCCTCAGCTGCGTTCCCCTGTCGTACAGCCGGCATTGACGTTCTTGGGCTCGGAGCAAATTCTCCTGTGTTAGTTTTCCCAAAGTGTGGAGCTTTGCTCTGAGGTCAAGAACGTATTGAATTTCATTTTTGCTATTCGTAGGTCCTTCCTCCCAGCCTTCTCGTAAGACATCTAAGATGCTGCGCGGGCGTCGCCCGTACAACAGCTCAAATGGAGAGAAGCCGGTTGAGGCTCGCGGGACCTCTCGCACTGCAAACAACAGGGGATCGAGCCATCTGTCCCAGTTTTTAGCATCCATGTGCACGAACTTACGAATCATGTTTTTGAGGGTTTTGTTAAAACGTTCCACTAGGCCATCTGTCTCGACTGGAGATGATACACGCTAGTGCAAATCGATTTAATGCCCAATAGATCGTAGAGATCGTTGTGCCTTGATCGGTGAGGATTTCTTTTGGAATCCCCACCCGGGAGATTATTTTTAAGAGTGCCGTAGCAACACTACGTGCTGAGATGTTGCTTAGAGGCACTGCTTCCGGATATCGCGTTGCGTAATCCACTAGGACTAACACAAAGCGATGTCCGCGTGCTGTCCGCTCTAATGGTCCGACGAGGTCCATTCCAATTCTCTCGAAGGGGACCTCGATCAACAGAAGAGGGCGCAATGGCGCTTTTGGGGTGGCCGGTGGGTTTACCAGCTGGAATTCACGGCACGCCGCACACCATCTGCGGACGTCACCGCTAATGCCCGGCCAATAAAAACGGGCTATTAGTCAGAGAAGTGTTTTTCTTTCCCCTAGATGACCCGCCATGGGATTATAATGAGCTGCCTGGAATAACATTTCCCGGCGGCTCCGTGGAATCAAAAGCTGTGACATATTTTCTTTAGTCTGAGTGTCCTGCGTCACTCTGTACAGCCGGTCATTTATAATTGTAAAATAGGGGTATGCGAGAGCGATGTCTGGCTGAAGACGCTGACCATCGATCATTTTCACCTGATCAAAGGGATGCTTGAGGGTTTCGTCCCGCGACTGCTCCAAAGGGAAATCCTCGTCAGGGAATTCCCTGCGAAGAGGAGGGGCGGAAGCCTCGCCCCTCGCCTCGTCATCCCGATTTGGAGCAGCCGAGGACGGCCCCGGCTCCGCCTCCCCTGCCAAAGCATCGCACATCTCCCCATTTTAGTGCAGGACCCATCCATACAAACTCCCACTAGCACATCTTTAAACGCTGGCCAATCGGTCCCCAAAATCAGAGGATGGGTGAGGCGGGGACTAACCGCTGCCTCCACTCTATGCTTTTTTCCCCGGAATTTCACTAACAAGGTCACCATCGGGTACTTGTGAATATCCCCATGCACACACCTCACCCTCACCCGTTTAGCTGTGCCCAAAGCCCCGGGTTGAACCAAGCGTTGATGGATGGTGGTCTGATTGCAACCGGCATCCAGCAATGCTTGGTGTGTACCCCCCTGTATTCTTACTGGAATCCGGTATGCTCCAGCCCGATCGGGGGCAGCATGCGGGGGATCGGAGACCCGAACCACCGTCCCCACTTCCATCATCGGACACTGATCCCAGAAGTGGCCTGGGTCCCCGCACCTCCAACAGGCTGGCCCAGGCGCCACACCCACGTCACGCCACGTCGCGGTCCCCCACTAGCAGCCACTTCCGGCAGGCATCACGGAGCCGCTGAGCAAACGCGAACGGGCGGTCGGCTTTGTCCAGCTTCATGGCCCGGAAGAGTTGGCGATTTTCTTCGAGGCTCCGACCAACCCGTTGCATAATGGCTCTCCTCAAATCGGGGTAGGCCAGGAGGTTCGTTGCCGGCAGTTGTTGAGCCGCGAGTTGGGCTTCCCCGGACAAAAGAGGTACGAGGCGGGCTGCCCATTGATCGCGCGGCCAGGCCCAGATCTCAGCGGTACGCTTGAATAAATCTAGGAAGGCCTCTGGGTCGTCCGTTGCCCCCATCTTCTGTAACATGGGAGGGGGCAACGGGGAATGATTGTCCGGGGTCGCGGCTGTGGCGGGAGCGACCTCCCAGCTGAGGAGGCTCCGGATAGCATGTCGGTCCTCTGCTTGAGCCCGCATGATTTCAAAGAACCGTCGATCTTGGTCCTCTCAGAGCTCAAACAGGGAGTGCTGGTGGCTTTGGTATAACGCAGCGAGGGACTGGAGGACTTCGGTCAGCTGGGAGGACTCTACGGGACGACCTTCCATGTCTTGACTCCTGGGTTTCAGCACCAGTGTAATGAGAGTCTCGACTGGACAGGGGGAAGAAGGACACGGTGACAGGCTGGTGAACTCAAAAGGTAAGGGTTTCTTTAATTTGTCAGGGAGCGGGGTTAATAGGTGAACACAAATAATCGTTATTGTATTTTCTTTAAATAAGGCTGCCAACACTGGACTGGCATCGCGCCCCGACTGGCGGTGTCGTGGCTCTTTTATGCCCTCCTCCCCAGTTTTATGGGAATAACACATTTGCGTGGCACACAAGGGCCAGAATAACAGTTTTTCTGGAACCGATCAATGACATGATTAAGGGTTTGGGATACAAAATCATCACTTCTCATTTCCTTTAGTGCAGACACTATGAATTTATACATCACCATTGCTGTTTGATATGTAAAGTCTTTTGATTGAAGAAATTTGGACAGGTGTTTTGTTTTCTCCGCATAAAAAACATGCAGAACAGAAATTTGGTCTTGCACATTTCTGAGAATTGAATAAGCTTCAGTTCCCGCTTTTGAACCCCCATGCACAATTTCGCTCAGAGCTTGAACCATTTCATCAAAATTTTCCAATACAGCTCTGATAGCCTCGACACAACAGTTCCAATGAGTATATATATATATATATATATATATATATATATATATATATATATATTATTATGATTATTTTGTTTTTATAATAAAACATGGCAGAAATCTGGGGGGCATGTGATCAGGCGTGTAAGTATGAAAAGCTGTAATATCTGCTTGTTTTGGGGTGACAACATGTCTGTTTGCCTGGGAGGGTCCTTAAAAAAGTAAAACTGGGATTTTTAATTCAACTAATATGCCCAGGATTTTCCAGCTTTGCTTTGTGTGTCTCCCTCAGGCACTGTGTGTGTGTGTGTGTGTGTGTGTGTGTGTGTGTGTGTGTGTGTGTGTGTGTGTGTGTGTATTTCGACCACGTGGTTCGTGAAGCCTTCGATGGCTGTATCGGAGGAATTTCCATCTGGTACAGATATAATGGGAGGTTGATTGATGCCCGGGTGCGGTCAAGGGATGGCTCCCTATTGGTCAATCACATTATGTATGCTGATGATCTGGTGATTGCTGCTCATTCAGAGGAGGAGTTGGAGGCGCTGCTGATGAACCTGGAGCTTGCCACTAAGAGATGGGGCCTTACCATCAGCCCAACCAAAACTAAGCACCTGCCTGGGTATTAAGTACCGTCGGACACTCCACCCCCACAGCTCCCAATTGGTAATGGGGCAGTTGTGGAGAAAGTGGAGTGTTTTCCATACCTGGGCAGTATGCTTATGACCAGCTCCGGTTTGACAGCAGAGGTCTCACTCAGAATCAGTCGAGCGGTATTATCTTTTCATCAGTTGTGTAACGCTGTGTGGAAGCTACCCGGTTTGTCGTTCCGCACGAAGCTTCAGGTATTCTCTGCCACGGTCCTTCCCTCCCTTCTCCATGACATTAAATAAATTATTACATGAGTATTACGTTTGCGTTGTAGGGATGTATAGAGAGATTTCATATATAAAATCAGTGATTAAATGACTAATGTTTACCAGGATGATTTCCTGTTAATTCAATAGGGACTTTAATGTTGAGCAATCCAGTTCTATGTCTAGTGATTGTAATCCACTTTTTCATTAATCACACATTGTAAGAAAACAATTTAGATATTTTATATTTTTTTATTCCCTTTTTCAATATGGCACCATCAATCTTCTTTTATATCCTGTGTTGTTTCTTTACAACCCACCAGCTACATATAACATAATGAAATAGCTGAAATGAATGATTTTTGTTCTTGTTGTTGTTTTGTTTGTTTTCCAATGGTGCTTGGGAAAAAAATCTTCAGGAAGCATTTTTAAACTTTGGTACCCTGGCTGACATGGCAAAATGCAGGCGCTGAATTTATTTATTTATTTATTTTTTAAAGCTTTTGTCCCCAATGGCGTTCCATAAAGCTGTCGCTTTCCGGGTGACGTCGAAGTGTCGTCAGAAGTTCGACATGGCGATGAAAACGAAGGCGCACACGTGGTCGCTGTAGTCACAGTTCTGTTCTATCGACAATGACTGAAACTAATGTTAAACCTAGCGGCACGTTTATTTGTTCCTTTCCTAACTGTCAAGCGTCGTACAACAAAATATGGAAACTAGAAGCGCATCTCTGCAAACATACAGGGGAGGTAAGCAATGAAATAAGCCAAAAACGCGAGAGTTAATTGTGGGAATATATCTTAAATTTCAGACAGCAATTTGATATTTTCCTTGTGTATAATAATCATGTCTTATTAGTATTTGTCAAACAATAAACGTCCACATGCGACGAATATATATATTATTATTATTTTTTTTTTTATATATATATATATATATATATATATATAGTCACGTCGCATGTGGAGGTGACGCTCACGTGTTCAGTGTTGACAAACACGAGCGATGTTTAAGATTTATATATATATATATATATATATATATATATATATATATATATATATATATAATATCTTTTACAGAGGCCATTTAAGTGCGAGGATACCGGCTGCAGCAAATCTTTCTGCACGAAATATCATCTGGCTCGTCATAAGCTGACACATACCGGCGAAAGACCTTACATGTAAGTGACATTAATTGACGTGAGAATTGTAAAAACGGAAAAAACGTAAATTAACTCGCGTTATGTCAACAGATGCACGGAGGACGGGTGCAATGAAGGATTCACCACAAACGCAAATATGAAGAAACATATTTCACGTATTCACAGACGTGAGACAAAACAATACATAGTGAGTAAATATAAACATCTTTTAACCAATTAAAAAATGTGTGATGGTTCTATCATTGCTTGGACATGGAATCACAGCAATGCCTTTATTTTTTGTTGTTGTTGTGTTTTTATTTTTATATGTACCATGGTATTCTTTTAAGCCAGTGTTTCTCAACTGGTTTTACTTCTTAACACAGTTTTTACATTGCAGAACTAGTGGTGCCTCAATATCATTCAAAAGTAGAGAAAAATGCCCTCAAATTGAAACATTTATATATTAATAATAATACAATGAACTGCATAGTCCCAAAGGCATAGCTGTATTATATTATACCACCAAGGGGCGTAGATTCAGGGGACATACCACCTAGTGGCGTAGATTCAGCACCCAGTGTTCAAGCTAAATCTACACCCATGACACCACCACAGTTCTTTTTGTGAGGGGCTACTGAGCATATCATGTATATGTTAATGAGGAGTTATTTGTACAGATGTTCTTACCTATAGTTGTCTTTTTGTGTTTGATGTCTTTTCAGTGTACATTTGAGGGATGTGGCAAAGCATTCAAGAAAAATAACCAGTTAAAAACTCATGAGTGTTCACACACCATGCTGCTCCCTTTCTTGTAAGACTCTGGCTCCTCTTTTGTTAATCATATCACACTTTTTTTTTTAAACTTTTTTTTATTCTCTCAGTAAAATAGCAGCACTCTTTAAATAGGACAGTGCACATCCAATTTTCTTAATTTGATGCTCTATACATACGCAATACCTCTAATCCTCAGGTGCTCGTATGAAGGCTGTGAGAGACGATTTTCACAACGGGGTAAACTGAAGCGGCATGAGAAAGTACATCAGGGTATGTTCTTTGTTTGGTCTGTGGTCCTTAAGTTTGTTCACCCATAAATTAAAATTCTGTTATCTTTCTATTCTCCCTTTTATGGAGACTGGGCTTTCAGTCCAGGATAAAAGTGGTCCATACAACTCATGCACTGTGGTCTCATTTCACAGATTCAGATGATGCATTTCAGACTCATTTTGCAATTAGATTTTTTTTATTTATTATTTTGTGAAAATGTATAATATTATACTTGGTATTACCCTGGAATTTGTTTAATAAAACCGGTTACCACAGATATGATGGAGTTAGTGACAGTAAATTTGCCATCACTCTTTTGACTGTTGTAATCCTCCTCTCTCTATTTCTTATCTTGCTCTCTGCTCTAAACTTAATGTCGGTATTTGAAGTGTCAAACAAGGGCTGACAGCAGTCATGTTTGGTCATTATGATGTGCGAGAACCAATAACATTTCATGGATAAAACAACAGTGTTGAAGCTTGCAGTCCTAGCCCCCATTTACTTTCATTGAATGGAAAAGAGATTGTGGATATTCTTCGATTTACTTTTTATGATCCATAGAATAAAGTTCTATAGGTTTGGAATAACATGCAAATGAGTAAATGATAGTAGTAGAGGCAGTCAAATATGCATGTCCATATTGCATTTGGAATGTAAACGCTAACCCGTCCTGATGCTTCCCGGACTGCAGCAATGAAGCCAATAATGTCTCATGCATCAATTTTGCAGGCTATTCTTGCACTGCTGAAGGCTGCTCATTTGTGGGGAACAACTGGACAGAGATGATAAATCACAAAAAAGTACATATAGGTAAGTAGTAAGCCTGTGTTTTGTTTTTTACAGAAAGTTAATATGCTGACTATAGCATATGAGTTTGGCAATATTACATACAGATGTTAGACATGAATCTGCATACTAACATGCTATTCTTTCTGCATTATGTGTTGTAAACTGCAACTGCCAAATGTTGTAATAAATGAAAATAACAGTTTTTATTTCCAAAATGCTAACTGGATGCCACTTTGTATATTGTGGAATAATGCCTGCTTCACTGTATCTCTTATACAATTTAAAAATATTAAAAAAAATCTGTGTAGTAGTATTCAGTAAGTATTTAGCTAGTATTGCATTCTGAACATATCCCATGATGTTTGATAGCCTGGGTTGGTTTACTTTTCACATTCTAATTGAAATAACTGGAAATATCTGACATAGTGGTACGCTAGTCTTGCCTAAATTTACTATTGGTTTAGTGTGTGGGTCTGAGTCTCTCTATCTGTGCATTTAGTCATGATACAGTGCGATCAGTGTAAAAAGACATTCAGAGATGGCTGGTTCCTGCGGCAGCATCAACGTGTGCACTCAGAAGAGAGAGTGGTGTTTCACTGCCCCAGAGATGGATGCACCCGCTCATACACCACTGCATTTAACCTGCAAAGCCACATCCTGTCCTTCCATGAAGAGCAACGCTGCTTCACCTGTACTCACCCTGGCTGTGGCAAATCCTTTGCAATGAAGGTAACTGTACTTTCTCATCAGTTTTTTAATAATCACCTGTGAAGGGGCTCAGTACTCAACTATCTCTCTTGATGTAAATAATTACATAGAGTCGTGGGTGATTTGGTCCTTCAGACCATGATTAATTTAGGTATTACAGCAGGATTGACATTTCCCAATGAAAAATGCAGAGTTAAATCAACATAAGAACTTGTCATTCTAAAAATATGCTTTATTTTTTTGACACAGTGTTTAATCTTTTTTCCTCAGCAAAGCTTAGAGCGCCATTGTGTGGTTCATGACCCTGAAAAGAAGAAACAGGTAATAACAGCCGTTATTGATGTAGATACCGACATTCCACTGCGCATCAGTTCCCACCCACCTTTTCAGCCATTTTGTTTCTGGAAGTATTTTCCCATTGATTTCTTCCATAGACCCTTAATAATGTCCTTCATAAGTGTTCTTAGCCATGAACCAAACCAACCAGCTCCTTAGGAAGTTTTCCTAAAAGTTTGCCCTGGACAGCTTTTACGAACCACCGAAACAAACGCAAATACGCCTTTTTGAACAGATTTTTTCTAAATGACATCACACCCATTCGCTCTTTGATTTTGTATGAAGTATAGCGGGCTTTTAAGGATTTTAATGAGAGAATGAACTACTATGCTATGAAGCATTGCAAATGATCATTGCGTCATTGACCGTTCATCATGGAAGTGGGCAGTTGCTACAGAGCTTGTTTCTTCTCAATTCGCCTATGGCAAAACATTTATGGAATTGTTACTTTTGGACCCTGTGCTGACTTAATAGTAACGGCTAAATTGGAACCCCAGCCAGTCTCAAAGTTTTACACACAGTTCTGTGAAAAATGTGGGGAAAAGTCTGCAGGCTCAGGCCATCCCATCCCATATGTGTATACATTTCTTCTGCTTGACACAAAGGTTTGTAGACTATTATTTAAACTCTGTAAGTCCATGCAATGCAAGTGAATGGTTGTCAGATCATTGAATCTCCAGAAAGCACAAAGGCAGTATAAAAAATAATCCATAGAACCCTAGTGGTTAAATCCATGTCTTCAGAAGCAATGAATGTATTGGTGTGGATGAGAAACAGATCAGTAAATCTTCTTTTACTATAAATCTTCACTTTCAATTCCACATGCTGCTATGTTTTTTGGAAGTTCACATTCTTTGTGTATTGCCACTACTGGTCAAAGGTGGAGATTTATGGTTAAAAAAAAAAAAAGGACTTATCATATCTCTCCTGAATACGTGTTTTTAACCACTGGATTCATATGGATTTTTTTTTATGCTGTATTTGTGTGCTTTCTTGAGCTAAACATTTCTGGCCACCATTCACTTGCATTGTATGGACCTACAAAGCTGAGAAAAAGTCATACACATCTGGGAGTGGTGGTGGTGTAGTGGGCTAAAGCACATAACTGTTAATCAGAAGGTTGCTGGTTCGATCCCCACAGCACCACCATTGTGTCCTTGAGCAAGGCACTTAACTCAAGGTTGTTCCGGGGGAATTGTCCCTGTAATAAGTGCACTGCATTTGGATAAAATTGTCTGCCAAATGTATAAATGTAAATCTGGTATGTATGAGGGTGAAGAAATGATTGATATTTACAATTTTGGGTGAACTATTCCTTTTTAAAGAGATTTTTTTTTTTTTTACTGAAATCTTTTGTCTGCCTTTGTCTCTTTCAGAAGAAGCCCCGCCAAAAACGCTCTCTGGCATCCCGTCTGAGTGGTCACAAACCAAAAAAGAAACCTCCAACAAAAGCAGATGAATCTTCAGACCCCCCTCAATTATTAAGTCACTTAGATTCTTTCAAATCTGAAAGTCTTACAATCCAAAAATCCGATTTACCAGAATCTATCAGCTTAAATACTGAAATGGAGCATGTTAAATCTAAAAGTGTTATCAGCCAATCAAAATCCATCTGTTCTGAGCTGAACGTCTCTTCATGTCCGGTGGTCCAACTTTTAGAACCTCTCTTGTCATAGTGTCAGTGATTAGCAATTACTGTGTATTCCGTGGATCCTAAAGCCAAGTTATTACAGGATACAATAATTAAGACAATTTTTTTTTTTTAGATTAAAAGGATCGAGAAGTAAACATGGGTTTAAAAAAAAAATTATATACTTTTGCCAAGTTTATTTTAATAGAACTTTATTGTTGTTTTGAATCTTTTGGTGTCTGTGTAGATGAGGCAGAAAGAGGCATTGGTGTGTTAGAGTCTGGCTTTAAAGTCTTGTTCGAAGTCTCCGCTTCCTTTTGTTGCAATTCTTTGGCAGATGCAAGACGAAGGACACACATGGCAGCATGACCCCTACGAACCACATTGGGTTTTGATATAAAGACAACAGGTACTGATATTCTCTCCACCATCTGAGATAAGGCTTTGTCCTGTTGGGAAAATACAAAACAAAACTCAGTGACTGCAGCATTTAGTGGTGAAAGGGTTTTGCTTTTGATCGGAAATCATTTTTTAATTCACTGTTTATGGCACAGATAAGATACTAAAACGGTCACTGATTGTTTTGCCGAGACCCTCTGGGGAGTGATAATGGAAAACCTTATTACAATAACCATATCTTTTCAAAAAACAGCCAGTGATGAAGTTAAAACTACTCTGCGCCTTCTTTCTGCAATGTCTGTGCAATGAGCTGTTCAATCATGGCAATGGGACAGCATTGCAAAACCTTTATGTATCAGTTCTATGGCACTATGGTTTGTCATTTCTGTTGTAATATAAAATCATCTTTGTGCCAGCCCACTGTTCACTAATGGACATGTTCATTAAGTTGTACTGGTTAATTATTTTACTGGTTGTAAAATTGTTTATACATTTATCTATACAATGTGATCGACACTTTTATAAAAAAAAAATAAAAAAATACTGATCTTACATGTAAGCATGTTTTTTAATTAATATTTCTAGTAAGGAAGCACTGATTGCACACCACAGCTTTACCTTTTTTTAAAGGAATGTTCTGGGTTCAATACAAATTAATCTTAAAAGTATGGCCATAAGACTTTAATATTACACATGTGATAAATGCATACAAAGCTTGTCTGTGCAAAGTCACCTTCATTTTATAGCTTCTGTCACGATCATGTAAAGCTGATTCGATACCAGAAAGGGATTGTTTACTTACAGTAAAATCCACTGTCAAGAATTGCATTGGTGGTCCCACCTCAAAGGACAATTTAGGGTAACATTAAAGCAAATAACACATGTATTGAATAAATGATAAGTATTAACAAAAACACAGGCTGCACATTTATGCTTTTAAATCTTAAACCGAGGCTTAATTCCAACTTTTGGTATGGTAAAGGAAAGATATTTATAGCATGCCACAGATGCTGTAAATAGAGCTTAATTTGGTTTGGAAAAGCAGTTTAACTTGATTTAAGGTGAATAATGTTCACACCAACAGCATGAGCATAGGCCATTGAATAAAAGATGTTTACAGGGAATGTGCATTTGAACCATGCACTTTGATTTACTCATGAAAAACAGTTCATAAAGGCAGACTCTAAGAATAATATATTCTCTGTCCATACCAGTGGTGTGCCACTGTCAGTTCCGGATCTGATGGTGAGTCTGACATGGTTCTTTTTTTCCAGCCAGCTGACGACTTGCCGCAGTTTTGTGTCTAAGTCATGAAGGGAAATATCTGCAGAGAAATTGAGCTCCTTCGATTGGACAGGGCCTGCAAGTATACCAAAAAATAGAGTAGTGCAGTTATGTAATATTTACCATGAAAATCCCTGGGTGAAAATGTAAATGCTTAAATAATAATAAAATACAAAAAAAATAAATTACAGTTGACCCAAATGTAAATTGTATACAAGGACAAAGAAAGTGGAAGCATGTATTCAACAAAGCAGCAGGATGAGGAGCTATAGTAACCGAGGAATCATACTCTAAGACTTGGTAGTAAAAAAAAACTAAACCAAAATTTTGGTTGTTATGTGGAAAATCTACCCTTCCATTCAAGCTGTTAAATACAATTGTCCTTCCCACATCTTTGAATTGGCAAGTTGTGATCGGTTATGCCACATAGGAGAACCAATGCTAGTTTGGCATCAATTACATCAAGCCTATCATGACATGTTAGCATTCCATTTTTTTATCTGAACGCAACCAACAGAAAATATTATCAATAAGTTAGATTTTGGTCTGTGCCTCACACAAAGCTATTTTATAACTTAAAATACTAGTTATATACCTGTACAGTAGCACAGTAATAACTGAAGTTGTACTTAAGCTGTGTAAAAATTCTTTGCAATTTCTCCTTTTATAAAAAAATATAAAATAACAGCATACAGTTTTAGAACACCATGAGTGGGAGTAAAATGACTGAATTTTCATTTTTAAATATTTCTTTAGAAGGAAGTGTGTCATTTATAAAAATCAATACGTTTTCAAATGGGTTTCCTGAATCCACTCCCTGTCTGCCATTGGTCGAACAAAAATATATAGGCCTAGTCCCTCCTCAAACTCACGTCATTGGTTGAGCCAATGTTACCAGGTAAGGCTGGTCAAACAAACAGTATAATTTTATCAATCTACCAGCGGCTTACATATACACTCACCAAGCACTTTACTAGGAACAACTGTACACCTACTTATTCATGTGATTGTCTAATCAGCCAATCGTGTGGCAGTGCAATGCATAAAATCATCAAGATATGGGCAGGAGCTTCAGTTAATGTTCACATCAACCATCATATTGGCAAGAAAAAAAATGTATCTCAGTGATTTGGAGTGTGGCATGTTTGTTGATGCCAGACAGGCTAGTCTGAGTATTTCCTGGCATTTTCACACTCAAGTCTCTAGCGTTTACTCATAATGGTACCAAAAACAAAAAACATCCAGTGAGTGGCAGTTCTATAGATGGAAACACCTTATGGATGAGAGAGATCAATGGAGAACGGCCAGACTGGTTTGAACTGACAAAGTCTACGGTAACTCAGATAACCACACTGTACACTTGTGGTGAGAATATTAGCATCTCAGAACGCACAACACACTGAACCTTGAGGCAGATTGGCTACAACAGCAGAAGATCACATCAGGCAATTTATTAGGACCATAGTGTACCTAATAAAGTGCTCAGTGAGTGTAGTTTTCTCTGCTTAAGCTGGGATAGGAGAAAGTATTTTAGTATTGAAAAATTACACGTCACCTTTAAGAAACGTGTTTAAGAACTGCAGAAACTGATGGTATGACACATTGGATGCAATGAAGTGCCTTTGTGTTAAAAAAGAATACACACCTGTCTTGGCTTTCTGTTTTACTCTCAGTTTCATCTGCTCTTCGTGGATCTGTTTCCCTCTCATCAGTCTGTACAATGGTGGATCACAATTTTCATTTATGGCAACAAGCTTCAACCCCGTTTGGTCCATCATTCGTATTACTTCAGCACGGTGCATTGTCCCCAACTCCTCACCATCTTCACCTAATAATTGTATGTGGCGCTGGCCAATCTTCCGACCAACACTGGTAAAAGTAACTTGTGCTTTTGGGTTCAGATTTTTAGTCTCCTTTGAGGGATCTGCCACATCTCTGCCCCCACTCTCAGTATCTGTAGAGAAGGAAATGCATTGCCAGGACAAGACCGAGTGGTAGTCCCATGCAGGTCTGAGGGTTGATGGTTTACTGGTCAGTGTTAGGTTCGCAAGGCTGATGGGTCGAAGAGGACTGCGGCTCAGTGCCTGGCTCAAAACAAACCTCAGGAAACCCAGAGACATCCTAAAACAGAGTGTAATGTATGTTAAGCAGCAGTGTCTGTAAAGATGACATGTTTTTTAGTAGGTCAACTGATATGAGCTGTTCAATGGCTGAGGCCAATATATCACTATTTTTAGTGTTTAGCTGGATCATATTTTTCTTGTGTGGCAATTTAAAAATCAAGGCTTCACGTTTATGTTTGCATGGGTGAATGTTACGAAACCTGTCAAGAACATATCCTGGTCATACTTCAGTCCAAAATCACTAGAACTTTTTTACATAATTTAAGATACAATTTTTTTTTTTTTTGCATTATAATTTGTACAATAATTAAAAGAGATACAATAAATTCAAACACACTCTACACTTTATATTAATTAGGATTAGTTTATAACACTGAGCATTGGGGAGGAAAATGTGCCTAACGGTCAAGAATAAAAAAGGTAATATGTTATTAATAATAATAAAATATATAAAAACAATTTTAGGTGAAATATGACTGGCTTCGTGAGAGTCACCCGCACACACTGCGCAGTATCTATCTAACTTTCATATGTGTATTAAAAATGTTCGAGGAGAATATGTAATAACAACATTAATTCATGTTATATATTTCATGTCTGAACTCGATGTACAAAGAAGCAAACGGGGCGAAGATACTTACATTCGAATCGTATGCAACCGACTTCAAGGACGAAATAGTATCGGTCAGGTGAAGATTTCAAGACCAAAAAATCCGCGATATAAAAACTAATCGTACCATTGAAATAGACAAACCTTAAGCGTGAAGCCAAAGGACTTTTCTGAAAAACAAATCCTGGCTCACATGAATGACGTCATCATAATGCGACGGCTCTTTTTTTCTCTCTCGCTGCGTCCCAATTCGCATACTATCCGTCCTAAATAGTATTCGAAAATAGAATTAGTACGTCCCAAATCGTAGTATGTTGAAATGAGTGTTCCAAAGATACCCGGATGGTCTACTATTTCCGGTCAGAATCCGAAGTGCAGATCGATGCACACTCTAACGGCTAATATTGCCCACAACCCATTGCGTGCGGGAGGGAGGAGCTTTGAGATGATGCAAACATGGCGGCGGATGCGGCAGCGGAGATGCGCCCTCAGTTTTTAAGTGTAAGAACTTAAACGTTTAGCGCTAATTAAAGTTATATTTTATTGTCTCATAATATTAATGGATTGTGTTGTGCAAAAAAAGTACCGTGTTTATCTCGTGTTTATCTTGTAGGGTCCGACGAAGACACTGAGCGCCTCATTAACTGGCGCATTGCCAACGACGCCCTTTTCACAGGGAAGAGAAACGCGGCTATCAAAGGTTTTGAGTAAGTATAAATAAATAAATAATAAATAAATAAAAAGGCTCTAGTACAGTATCATGCAAGTGTCCTGTCTTTTTTTATGTATTTATTCTTTTGATGTTTCTGTCCTAGATTTATACTTTACTTGATACACTTATGAAAATAAACACCTTTTGCTAAACTAACCATAGTTTAACCATGGTAACTTGTTTATTTTAGTAATACTGCGGCTGTACAAATGATAATCAGTCCAACAAAAAAAATAAATAAACATGGTTACTACACTTTTACTATAGTAAAAACATGGTTCATTTTTATAGGGGTATATGTGTGTAATATACATAAGTATAAAATTAAGTATAAAATACGTTAAACAATTTTTATACTATATACTTTACATATCTTAACTCAGAAAATAAGTAGCTTTCATTGTTACACACATTATTGCACATGAACGTCAGCACCAGCCGCCTCACTAAAGACCTGCGTCTGGTAGATTTATGACGACGCCCTGCTTCACTCCTCAATTTGGTAGAACACATTGCAAACAAATTGTGGAAAAATAGATGAAGAAAAAAAGGTGGGAATAGTAAAGAAAATACGCATGTGCAGTAACAATAGTGATGCCTTGCCTTTGTGATGCACCACTAATTATATTGGACATATAAGAATTAATGGAATGTAGAATGTTTGTTTAACTGTCGCGGTGTGCGTAACTAGGCAACCACGTTCTCTTCCATTGCATGACGTCTTCGCAGTATGTCCCAAAGAACGTGCATACTCTTTTGCTACATACTCAAAAGTATGTACCTTTTCTTCAAAAAAAGAGTACATACTTTTAGGTCGTAGTATAAGTAGGCGAATTGGGACGCAGCCAGTTTTGTATTTTACCGCGATAGGTGAAATGTGCAACGCGTTGTTCCCTGGTTGTTCCTAACAAGCTCCATATCGTTAGGAGTGGGGCGGGGTTAGGACATCAGCTGCTTCCTATGAACAATCTGAGGTACATTTTACAACGGGCAATTTTTACATTTTAAACTCACTTTTCTCATTTTGTTTTTTGATTATATAAAACGTTTATCACGTTTTCTTCCCTTTATAATTTTATGATATTGGTGAAGTGTTTTAACCAAAAATGTAGGTTTTTAATTCCCCACACATAATGATTACAAATGATTAAAAAAAAAATAAAATAAATAAAAACAGAAGTCCTGGTGGTGGTAAAAGGGTACTGAGGTTCGATTTGTTTGTAAAATACAATTTGATAAAAAAGGCTTTAATTCCTTCAATATGGTAGGGTACAACAGGGCTAAAGGCACTCCTTAAGGACATTTTGCTTTATTCTGGTCACAAAATGTATTATGGTTCAAACAAATGTATTTATTCTTATTGAAAATTCATGGGGCAACATAATCGGTGTGAAAAGAAATAATAACAAAAGTTGTGATTGTTTCGATTAAAATTCAGTTTAAAAAAAAGTTGGTGGTTTACACTTGGGGTAAAAGCCATTTCCCATTCATTTCAAACAGATTTGGCATTTTATTACATGTCAAGTATTCTATAAACTAACTAATCTCTTTTATGACAATGTGTATAATAGGGGCCTTTAGCGCCTGCAACAGGGGGCTTTTGACCCCAAACACTATCCTTTCACTTACTGGGCAGTTATTGAAAATGCTTGATTTAATGACCTTAAACAAAACTGAAAAGTATTTTGTCTCAAAAGAAATTTGTTAATTTCAGTGATTTTTTTTTTTTATTAGCTACATAAATTTGCAACATTTAAAAAAGTATTAATATTAGATCAAATTGCTTCAAAATCAACCTTTGGACACCACATGCAAAGATCTCATGGAACGGGAAAATGTTTTCCGTGTATAGTGACAAACAGGTGTTTAAAAAAAAAGTTCTGAAAGTTCTGTGGTACATTTTGTTGTCATACAGTGTTTTAGGAGAAAATAAAATCAATGGAGCCTTTTATCCTGCAGAGCCTTTAGACCTGTTGTACTCTATTGTGTATGCCATTTTTGGATGTTAGTAAAACTGTAATAGTTTCCTTTAAGGTGTAAATGCAAGACCATATTATTCAAAGATGGTTAGATGTATCTATAAAAATATAAAAAATATATAATTTTTTTTTTAAATAATACATATTTATTTAAATGTACACATACATTTAGTAACAATAACAACAACAAAAAAATACTTTTTGAAGAGCCCTTTTGAATAGAACTGGCTATTTAAAACCATTGAATTCAGAGAGCACGTGGGTCATTTTCTGTGCACTCATCTATGCTTAACTCGAGTTGACAATTTGACACAGAATACAATGCTCATTGGTTTTCTTTATACTGCACTCTTACTATATGCTACTTTCTTAAACCTACATTCTCATAAAAAAATTAACCAACAATGGAAAAAAGCATAATCCATTCACAGTTTTTCTTATTTTTTTTATTCAATTGTATGCTATGCTATTATTTTACTTTTCCCCTCTGTTTCTATACCTTTTTACTAGCTCTATACTTAGGAATGCTTAAAAAAGGGTTTTCTTGAAGCTTTTAAAATAATGCTGAAAGGAACAATATTGCCTTGTGTCTCTTGGAAATGAATCTCCTTTAAAACCCCATACATTTAAGCTCTACTCCTTTAAGCTTTTTACTCCTAGAAGCAGACAAAACAAAAATTGTAAAGGCTTTCTAATATGTGTTTTAGTCATTGTGGGAAAGTCAGCATGGGATGACCCTGTGGCTCTAGCCTTAGCTGCATTGAAACACTAAATCTAGAGATTTTACAGTCAGCTGAACAGCAATAGATTAATTTGTTTAACGCTGATGGCTACAAAGAGCCTCTAATCTTTTCTGTTCTCAATGGTTTTAATCTTCATGTCAGAGTGAAGCTGCTGTTTCTAAGACTCAATTTCACCCAGAATTTATCTGTCAGCTGCCCAACTGCAGGTGCACCAACAGCAATTTTTCCATCAGAGAGCTACGCAGTATGCACAGGAAATGCAAAGAGGCTGAGGTCATAGGTTGAAGCGGAGGCAGTTGTAGTGTTACAATCAATATGGTCTGAGATTCAAAGAGCATGCAGGACTATAGAGAAAATGTATAAATGAGAAAAAAGAGCCTTAATTTAAAAGAGAACAGTAGAATAGGACTATTCATTTCATATTTTGTGGGGGTTGGATGACTGGACTGAAATGTGGACAACTCAAGAAAATTTGAAAAGTGAGAGTTTATATGAACCATATTGATTACATTATCTTGTAAACTTTGATTATGACTAACTACACTTTAACAGTAATGCCGTAATTTTCTTTTTGTACTCTCAAACATATTAAACTAAAAGTAGTTTTGAAAGTTGGAAGGCCACTGCGTTCGGATGGAATTTAACAATGCTGCCCTTTTTAATAGAGCTAAAGTGCATAATGATGAACCTCCAGTCTATTCATGATGTGAGATTAAGGAAGCCGCGAGGGCATGAACCACAAATGTTTGATGAAAGAACTTTGTTGCAATGGAGATGGCTGACAAAAAAATGTGCAGCAGGTGGATAATTGTACACACTTGACTGCGCCTAGAGAAAGATGCGCTTGCAGAATGAGCATTCACCAACAAGACATAGGAGCTTCCTATTTTGCTTACTAATGCGAGGATAGTGTGTCTACTAACAGGCACCCTGCATGGCGGCACACCTTTCAAAAAAAAAAAAGGATAAAGCAGTTACACAGTCTCTATACATCTTCTCAAATGAGAATCCGACTACTTTTAACACTGTCTCCTTATGAGCATTTCTATAACTTATTGATGGGATTATCTTTGTAGGTGTTGTGTAAAGGCTTCTTTTCATGGAACATGTCTTTGCTGGATAATAAACAGTTTTTTGAGTGACCTGTCTAAAGTTAAAGAGATTCACTTTGTGAGGCTAAGCATCAATATTTCTTTGGATAACTTTTTAATTAGTGGTGCTTGCTAAGGCAAGTGTCGCTATTACTATTGTTCATAGTTAGGATTTGGGATTTAAACAAACCCCTAACCTAATAAATATAATTTTTTAATTTGTCCCACAACATTTTTGCCATGGTCATGAATGATGTTTTAAATTGTGTGGGCTTGTGAAGAGGTATAATATTACTTTTCTAAGCAATCAGACTAATACTTTTCACCCTGTGGTTGATAAAAGAGGTGTAAAAATGATGATGGTCTTATATTGAAGGAGAAATTCAAAATCCATCCTAAATCCAAGGTTCAGGCAGTGGCACAGGCCGCAGTTAGTCGTCATCACTCAGTGACATGTGGAAGTTGGACACCAAGCAGGAATGGAGCTGAATCTGACAGGCTCTAGTAACCTTGGGGTAGGGTGAGACGGGGAAACAAATAGAATAATATTAGCGTATATGCCATTCGCCTTAAAGCGGATTTATATATTGAAATATGAGAATTGTTTCCATTTCTTATGGCAGACCTAACTAACGGAGCATATATATGAGTTGATGGATAAATTAGATGTATGCCTGATAAGTCTAGACTACAGATTCATCTTTCTAGTAGCCATATCACCTTTTAGCTCAAGACTGGATGCCCACTGAAGTTAAGCAGGGTTGAGCCTGGTCAGTACCTGGATGGAAGTCCTCCTGGGGGAAACTAAGTTTGCTGCTGGAAGAGGTATTAGGGAGGCCAGCAGGAGGTGCTCACCCTGCGGTCTGTGTGGGACGAGAACCTGGTATTTGAGGAATGCGTATGCAGCGTCTGACTCAGGTCCAACACAATACTTTGGCTTTGAATTCACATAGACGGAAGGTTAGAAGGACCCGGTCCAATCAATCGGCTAGTCAAGATGTACCCGAAAGGGCTTTGGCTTTGGGTCAATTGAGTAAAATGAATTTCTTGTTCCTTTTGCTCAAGTATATCACCCCTGTATCCTGGAGGATAACCGTGGCTTTGTGCACACCCCTGTTGGGCTCCGAGGTGGGTGGGGAGCAGGAGTGATGAAAATTAAAAAATGCAAACATGGCTAACCTAAAAAACCCAAAACGACGGATGATAGAACAAATATTGGATGACGAATCCGATAATGGGTGTATTTACTCACAAAAGAGTGAAAATTAGCAGAGATTTATACTGAAAGAATCAAAAATAACAGACATGCCACTTACAAAATTGTCTCCTTTTGCAATACAGAAAGGCATTTCAGGCATGCAGGGACAGTTAAAGATGTTAATAAGCTAAGATCCGGATAGTAGAATGCTCCAAGAAAAGCCATGCTGAAAACATCATGTGCGCAAATATGCTGGCAAATGTACCGATAAAGGCATTTTTCACCCATCATTGAATAACAGTAAAGGAGTTATACGCAACAGAGAGTTACACAATATGGATGAGGCTGAAATAGCATCAGAATTAACTCAACAGAGTGTAACAAATGTCAAGAAGATCACAATCAAAAAAGAAGAACAGATAATTAAGACATACACTTATATTATTACCTTTAATAAATCCCAACATCCGGAGAGGATCAAAATTGGATATGTGAGTGTACCATATATTTTTATTCCAAACCCATTGAGATGTTTCAACTGTAAATATTTGCCACAGTTGTGCTTTCTGCAAAAGAAAAGCAATCTGCTGCAACTGTGGAGAAGAATGACATGAACCAGGGTGTTCAGGACCACCAAAATGTGATCTTTGACCAACAAAGAATGTCTGATTTGGATAAAGGAAAAAGAAATTCAGAGAATAAAATGTGTTGAAAGGATCAGCTACATTGAAGCACGGAAAAAGGTTGAGGAGTCCCCATCCTTTAACCTAAGGAAAACATATGATTCTGTGGTGAAACCAACCATGAGCACCACTGATTGCCAGACTGATTTGACCTGGGTGAACAGTGAAAAACCACAAAATGTCAGCAACAGAACTTTCGACCCAATCAAAATGAAGAATCAAGGAGCACAAAGTCAAATAATGACAAATCAAACCCAAGCCAAGGAAGACGAAAGATCATCAAATGAGCACAACCAGTACTCGAGAGAGTCTTTTGTACGAGATGGTTTTATTAAAAAAGAACATGTAGTAGCAGTATTTTTTTATTTAGAAAAAGCTTATGATAGTACGTGGAGGTATGGCATATACCACATATTGTACAATATGGGTTTCAGGGGATGTCTACCCATTTTTATTTCCAATTTTAGAGTTTTTCGTGTTCGAGTAAGAAACATACTATCTGAATTGCATGTACAAGAATCAGGAGTGCCCCAAGGAAGTATACTTTCAGTAATTCTTTTTAGCATTAAAATTAACTGGATTGTAAGTGTTATGGGGCCAAATATATTCCGCAGCGTGTATGTAGATGATGTGTGCATTTGTTATAAAGGCAAAAATATGAATGTAATTGAGAGACAACTACACATATGCATAAATAAAATGTATGACTGTCCATAAAAAATGGATTAAAATTTTCAAAATAAAAAACTGAGTATGCATTTTTGTATTTTGCGATCTATGCACCTCGAGCCAGAACTCTTTTTGAAAAGGGAACAGTGTTGGCTATGAGAGAGAGCCTTGACAAGATTGCTTGTATAGAACAGTTTGTGTTTACCTTTTCCCCAAATATTAATTAAAGGCTTACCTTTTGAGTTACGCCCCTGCCTCTGTGTCCTCCCTCCTCGTCAGTCATCCGAACCCCGTTACAACTTACTTTCGATAATAAACTATCCTTCATCCCTCATATCAAAATTCTGTGGAATAGATGCTCCAAAGCAATGGATATTATAAAAGTGTTGGCAAGGATCAAATGGGGTGCAGATTATGAAGTACTCTTGAGACTATATAGGACACTTGTTCGATCAAAAATGGACTATGGGAGCACAGTTTATGGATCTGCCAGGAAGTCATATATTAAAATGTTGGACACGGTCTATCCTCCTTTTAAATTCTAGGAACTATTAACATGCCATAATTTTGCGATCGTAATGAACGTGATGGAATATAGCGTGACAGAAGGCCACTGTGCAGCTAGACCATTCAAAGCTTTATACGTAGTTAACATAATTTTAAAATGAATATGAAATTTAACAGGTAGCCATTGTAACAATTATAAAATGGGGCTAATATGATCATATTTCATTTTGAAGCAATTGAAGTTTATTTATTGATCTTGCTGGACATCCTCCCAGTAATGCATTACAATAACCTTGTCTTGACATCATGAACGCATTCATTTGTTTTTCAGCAACATCATCATCATGTGTCATAGTTTTGCAATATTTCTTAGGTGGAAAAATACTGTTCTACAAACATTGGTGATTTTTTTTTTCAAAGAACAGATTGGTATCAAAAATAACACCTAAGTTCTTTGCTGTTGAAGATGATGTAACAGTACATCCATCGAGATTCAGATTATATTTTAGCGTCTTGTTTTTAGCGTTTTTTGGTCCAATAATTATCGGAATTGAGTAGAAGGAAATTTCTGGCCATCCAATCTTTTATTTCATTGATACACTCTGCTAATTTGGAGAATTGTGAAATTTCATCAGGTTTTGAAGAAATAACAAATTTGGGTATTGTCGGCATAACAGTGGAAATTTTGTGGAGGCCCTAGAACTGATCCCTGTGGCACTCCATACTTTACTTTTGTTAGGTTTGACAATTCCTCATTTACATAGACAAAGTGGTAGTGGCCTGCTAAATAGGACCTAAACCATGCTAATACAACTCCACAAATGCCAATATAATTCTCTAGCCTATTCAAGAGAATTTCGTGATCTAACGTGTCGAATGCAGCACTATGATCTAGAAGCACTAGAGAGAAATGCAGCCTCGATCAGATGATAAGAGCAAGTCATTTGTAACACTGATCAGGCCTTTCTATGTAGAAATGAACATATTTGGGAGGATACTACTTTTTCTAGTATTTTCAACATAAATGGAAGTTTTTAAATTGGTCTATAACTAGCCAGTTCTCCAGGATCAAGTGGTTTGATAACTGCCATTTTAAAGTTTTTGGGACATGTCCTAAGGATAGCGAGGAGTTAATAATATTAAGAATAGGTTCTGAGATTACAGGGAATATCGCTTTTAAGAGCTTGGTTGGTATTGGATCTAACAAACATGTTGTGGCTTTTGATGTTTCGATACATTTTGTTAGCTCTTCATGATCTATGACAGCGAAGGATTGAAGTTGCACTTGAGGAAAATTAAGAGACACTTTTTTCTGTGGTGCTATGATAGATGATTGCATAATTCCATTTTATTTCTGATTATTTCAATTTTATCAGTAAAGAAATTCATAAAGTCATTACTCTTGTGCTGCGATGGAATATCTGGTTCTGTTGAGGCTTTATTCCTAACCAATTTAGCCACAGTACTGAATAAACACCCAGGCTTGTTTTGGTTATTTTCTATGAGTTTGCTAAAATATGCTGACCTGGCAGACCTACAGACACTATCGTCCCATGCACCGCAAAATACCACTAATTTTGTATCCTTTCACTTGGGCTCAATTTTCCAAGCTGCTCTCTTGAGAGCATGAGTGTTATCATTGCATCATGGTGCAAGGCTTTTTTCTTTAATTTTCTTTAATCGAATGGGGAAGACAATATCAAGAGTGCTAGCGATGACTGTATTTACATTTTCTGTAATTTCATCAAGTTCTTCTAGACTTTGGGGTTTACTGACTGTATGAGACAGATCTAGAAGATTATTAGTGAAGCTATCTTTAGTGGTCGAAATAATAGTTCTACCTGAACGATAGCTTGGTGTAAATTGAGAAACATTAGCTGATCGCAGCATACAAGAGACAAGGTAATGATACAAGATGTCATTGCTCTGCAGTAGAATTTCTATAGTATCAACATCAACTCCATATGACAGAATTAAATCTATGATTATGGCAATGAGTTGGTCCTGTTGTTTGTCTGACTCCAAGAGAGTTGAGAATATTGATAAATTCTAATCCCAATGTGTCATTTTCATTATCTCTATGAATGTTGAAGTCACCAACCATTAGAGCTCTATCAACAGTAACTACAAGATCTGATAAAAATTTAGCAAATTCACCAAGGAAATCAGAATAATCATTTTCATTATCTCTGTGAATGTTGAAGTCACCAACAATTAGAGCTCTATCAACAGTAACTACAAGATCTGATAAAAATTTAGCAAATTCATCAAGGAAATCAGAAAAGGTGATCTATATACTGTAGCAAGGGTAAAAGACGACTTTTTTTTATTTATATCTGATGCTCACATTAGCATTATTAGTTCAAAAGACTTAAAATTATATCCTGTCCTCTGAGTAACACCAAAAACTTCACTGTAAATTGTAGCAACACCTCCTCCTCGACCCTTCAGACAAGGCTCATGTTTATGACAATAACCTGTGGGAGTAGATTAATTTAAACTAATATATTCATCTGGTTTACACCAGGTTTCAGTCAAACAGAGCGCATTCAAACTATAATCTGTATTAATTTCATTTACATCAGTGCTTTGGTAGAAAGAGATCTAATGTTTAATAGTCCTATTTAATATGATTAATATGAAGTTTAATATGAAGTTTATCTTTAATTTATTTGTTTTGTTCAGGTTTGACCTTAATCAAAAATGTTTCTAAATTATTTAGTGAGGGTTTTGTGTTTGGTAGTTCAGGGAACAGACACATATGAAATCTCTCTATATGAAATATAGGTGATACACTCTCTATGTGTTGCAGTTTATGTGACCTGTGTGATGTCTCATGGCAGCTAGCAAACGTTCAGATTAACCAGTTTGTCTGCTTCCTAACCTGGGCCCCAGTTCGTCAAATACTATCATTATTACGATTATGAGCCAAATTACTAGAGAGGAGATTGGCACCTTCCCTGGAGGGATGGCGTCTGTCTCTCTTTAGCAGGTCTACCCAAAAAACTCTTTCAATTGTCTATAAATCCTGTGCTATTCTCCAGACACCACTCAGACATCCAGCCATTCAGTGACACTAATCTACTACAAACCTCGTCACCACGATGAGCAGGGAGGGGACCAGAGCATATTACATGTCTGATGTCATATTTGCAAATTCACACACCTCTTTAACATTATCTTTAGTGATCTCCAACTGGCGAAGCCGGACATCATTAGTGCTGACATGAATAACAATTTTAGAAAATCTACGTTTAGTATTAACCAGCACTTGTACATTGATGTCAGATGCTCTGGCACACGAAATCCATTTAACAATAGTGGCTGGAGTCTATATTTCCACGTTCCTTACAATAGAATCACCAATAACAAGGGCTCTTTCAACATGATTCTCTGTGTGTGCATCACTGAGTGGGGAGAATCAATTGAAACTCTAACAGGAACGGGAGATTGGTGTCGCTTTGCTGAGCGAGTAGGCCGTCGAGACGTCACCCAAACACCCTGCTGTAGGGGCTCTTGAGCCCGCATCCGAAACAGTATCTACCGGCTTCTCTTTCTCACTGACCTCCACTAGCATTCGGATGCATGTTTCTAACTCATTAACCTTCTCCGTCAGCCTGACTAATTCCTTACATTTATCACATGTGAATCCCTCACTGCTGACGGAAGAGGCTATTGTATACATGTGACATGCAATGCAGGAATAAATAACATAAGCGGATGTCATGATTTACCGCAATTGTTTGTTTTTGCTGGTTGTTCCTGAGTGGTGAGGGTTTGAGGTCAATGTGAATCCCTCACACAATTGTTTGTTGTTGTTGGTTGTTCTTAATATGTGGCGCTTTGAGGTCGATGCAATAATCCATGTAACACATGAACGGGGGCTTGCTACAAAATGCACGCAGTTTAATCATGATACAAATAGAAAGCAGTTGCACATGAAAAGTGCACGCAGTTGAATCATGATATGAGAAAATGTGGAGGAAACCCTGATGTGTGCTGAAAAATGGCAGATGTTAAGGATTAAAGGCTGAAAACAGATATATAAGCAATACTAAAAAAGCTTGCAGGCTACAAACACAGACTCGGGCTATGCGCCAGCAGCAACAGGTAAAATACACACAGATGAAACGGAAGAAAAGTGGAGAAAAGTTGAAAAGTGGAGAGAAGCGTAAATACCCAAAACACGCTGTAAAATGTCAAAGGATATAAAGACGAATGTATGAGAATAAGAATAAGCAAAAGCTACAAACACTTGTGCAGTGTGCCATCAGCAACAGAAACAGGAAGTCCAGTGACGTGCTCAGAATTGAGGGAAATTGTATAACATCAAAGGATGTTTTGGGGATTCGAGGGAATAGTGTATCAATTCAAAGTCCTGCCCTTCAGACAGTCTCTGGCTCCTCGCACATTCACAAAGCACATCGATGCGTTTCTCGCTCCTCTGAGACTGAGTGACATGCGCATCTTGAACTACCTCGATGATTGGCTGTTACTGCCACAATCAAAGGCTCTGTTATGCCAGCACAGAGACTTACTGCTTCAACATCAAAACAGCTTGGGCCTCAATGTGAACTGAACGAAGAGCATGCTCTCCCCCAGCCAACAAATCTCCTTTTTGGGAGTCCGCCTTGACTCCACAAGCGAGCGCGGACCTCACAAGTGAGCATGTTCAGGCCATTCTACAGTGTCTGTCTCACTTCTGACTGGGAGAACACTTCCATTGAAGCTGTTTCAGAAAGCATTGGGATTTATGGTTGCGGCATCAGCCATCATTCCATTAGGTCTCTTACACATGAGACCTCTTCAGATTTTCGGCACCTGGACAGGGGTGACTTCCTCCTCAAACTGTATTTAGGATTTGGGAAATATTTGGCAAAGCAAAAATCTATCTATTTTCCTCATTGTGGAATACCTACTGACCCCTCCAAGCACCGTTGGGTGTGGGTACAATGGCAAACAACACACAAATATGTGTTTTGCTCGTCTGTCTGATTCACTCTGTCATATGCAAAGTCCAAGAGGACAAGGAAACTATTCTATTGGTTGTGCCGAAATGAACCAACCAGCCATGGTTTATGGAAATTATAGAGATGCTGTACAGCTTGGCATGGGAAATACAGCTGATCTCCTCTCTCAGGCGCAAGGCACAATCTGGCATCCCCAGCCCCAACTGTGGAACATGCATGTATGGCCCCTGAACGGAGGGTGCTAAGCACATCAGAACTGACACATTCAGTCATGAACACCATTTTACAGGCCAGAGCGCCATCCACGAGACGCCTCAACACGCTAAAATGGAATGTGTTCACTGATTGATGTCTCTCACATAGCAAAGACCAAGTAAACTGCCCATATATGAAATTCTCATATTTCTCCAAAAGTAATTAGATGCAGGACACACTCCATCAACGCTCAAAGTGTATGTGGCAACTATATCTGCATATCACGCACATAAAGCTGGCACCTTTATAGGCAAGCATGATTTAATCATAAAGTTACTTAAAGGAGCAACACAATTAAACTCACCTCGGCTGGCTTTAGTCCTTAAAGCTCTTGCATTGGCACCTTCAAGCCTTTGGACTCTGTTGATTTGTGCATGCTCTCCATTAAGACAGCACTTCTGCTGGCTCTGGCCTCAGTTAAATGGACTGGTGACCTACATGCACTATCAATTGACAATTCATGTCTGGAGTTTGGCCCTGGTCTTTCAAAAGCCACTGTCAAACCCAGAAAAGGCTATGTGCCTAAGGTCCAAACCACACCCTTCAGAGTGCGGGTGGTTCACCTTCAGGATTTCTTCCCTCTATTTAATTCGGATGAGGAACAATCATTGCATTTGTTATGCCCTGTGCAGGCTCTGCATGCATACTTTGCACGTACATGCCAGTTCATACTGTCTGATAAGTTCTGTGTATGCAATGGAGGATGCACAAAAGAAATTTCTGTCTCCAAGCAAAGACTTTCTCAATGGATTTTTGATGCAATTGCCTTGGCTTATGAGTCGCAGGGTAATACTTGCCCAATTGGTGTTAAAGCACACTCAGCTAGAGGCATGGCCTCCTCATGGGCATGGACAAACAATGTGTCCTTGCAAGACATGTTTTGCAGCAGGATTCCTCTCTGTTTAGAACGCTTGCTATTTATTGGCCAAATATTTACACACTTATGCTCCTACCTTTTAAGATGAGCTCCCCATCTTTTACACAACCACCTGCATTAGGCCGTTGTAATTCACCATAAGACAAAAGCACTTACACTTAATTATAAATAAACTCCCTTCCCGACTAGTTTCATGAAGGAGTTAATTCATACTATATGATTATAATTCATATATTCATTCTGAGTTCTCCACTCCTCACTGGGGAGTCCCACGAGGGTCTCTCACTACTGTCTCACGAGACTGCGGGTCATGCTTCCTTTCTGGGAGGTTATGTCATGTAGTGTGGCATGATAAGATTCTGTTCCTCATATGAGTTAATAAACACAATGTCAAGTGTACTGAGTTGTAAGGGAATGTCTCGGTTATGTATGTAACCTTGGTTATCTGAGACGAAGGGAAAGAGGCATTTCGAACGCTAGCCACACTACAAGACTCTCTTGAGTTCTTGAGGTACGAGCGATGCACTCCTTGTTTTCAGTCAGAGTTTAGTCATTCTGAGGAAATGGTGTTTGTGCACCTATATCAGACAGCTTTACGCCAAAACAGGGCTCAAATACCATAGCCAATATTATAATATTGGCATTATTGTAGAGAGGTTTCAACTAGGTCGTGTAGGAAGGCACTCCCCCATATGCGTTAATAAATGCACATGTCATCTCAGGGAACAGAGATTACGTATGTAACTGAGATGTTTCATAAGCCAGAAATTTTGTGCCAAATCGAACCCGACGTCTCAAAATACAAATAATTTATATAGGTTTACCTTAGTGAATCGGGGTAGGTAAAAACATGTTTTGAATACTGATTGTTTATGTACTCAATCAATAATGGCAATTTGTTAATTTTTTACCCAAAAATTTTACATAGGGTGGGATTATAGACTCATCATCATAGTTGCGCCGCCTCTACTGCTGTGACATCATCTTAAACGCGACACAAACAATAGCACAACCGCTAGCTGTTAGCTCATTTTGCTGCATAAAGCAGTTGGTACATGGTGATTTTACACATGTGTGACAGTTATATTGGCCTGGTTCTTTTAGAAGCTAGCTTTCCAGTAGCTGGTCAAATATATAAAGTGAAGCTTTCAAGGTGAATTTAGAGTTAACATAACAAAACGTGGCTTCAAGTCCCATGTTACAAATCCAGTGACGCTGGTAGTGACGATTCTCTCTGGCCAATCAGTGATCTGCAGGGTTTTGATGTCACATTTAGTTTTGGCTCGGCTCGCTTGGAATCTCGACCGTGGCCACCATGGACTGAAGCCTGGCCACCCCATTGGCCTCCCCACTTGCAAGTGCTCTTTTAGTCATATTTTTGGGTAATTGTTTTGCACAATTTAGTTCTTTATAGGAGAAATCATCTCTGTACAAACTTAACATGTGTGCACACCGAGGTAATCGCACCTCTCCGTCCCGGATGTCATTGTATCCACTCTGTTGGAGCTGTTAGACTGTTTTCGTGTTCCTCTCTTAAGAAGCAATGTAATTATTACCAAAACCAGATATCGAGACAAACATTTTAAGTGTTAGTTGGAATAATAATGAGTAAAAAAACAAATCCTGGCACTCATGAGTGACATCATCCATGTCATTATTTTATTTTTTTTCTCTGTTGTATTTTTACATTATAAACCCACAACCCAAAAGCAGTGCAGAAGCAGTGCAGAAGCTGCAGTGCAGTGGGAGTTTTGGCATTGAGTCTAAAATCGCTCTGTGCTTACGGAAATGTGAAACACTGGCCACAGTGTCCAAAGCAATAAGTGTTGTTGGGCATATCGGGATGTGTGAGTTCCATTTTCTGTGTGTAACGGCCACGGAGGGGCGCAACAAGCAAATGGTGAAGCGAGTTGTTTTCAACTGTACAGTCTGTAAAATACTGAAGGAGAATGAATATTTTATTACCTGTTTTTGCATGTTTTATGTAATTTAACAAAACATTGCCTTTATAATATAATTATTACCATTAATTACAAGCTAACAGTAACAAGTAATTTGTCAAGTGAAAAGGTTTGTAAAAACATACAATATATTTAGAATTTAGTCTCCTTTCAGTCTGGTATTAAATTGAAATCTCTCTCTACCTCCCTATACATTTTCATATATCATCCACAACTCTTTATATCCCGGCTCAAGAGAAAAGGCATCAGTCCTTTCTCTGCCTCCTAATCAAATTTTAAAGACAAGTTTTAAAGAAACATATCCTTTAGTTGCCCACCAAATCAGAACTCTCAATATACTATGATTAACAAAACAGCATTGTGCCTCTAACTGTTTTAATCCAAATAAAATCAAAGGTAATGTTTCATTAGCTGTTATTTATACATAATGATCCTTGTTCAGTGGGAGAGAATGATTTTTTTTTTTTTTTTGTATTAACATAATTAGCCAGCTCTCAGCAGCTGTGGGGTCTGCAAGGTCTAATTGGCCCTGTGGCATGACGGGAAATAGCGCAAGGTGTTGCATTGTGCAGGTGGCAAATGCGGGGCAATGCAGAGGCGGGTAATTACAGGATGAATTTCACTTTAATAAATGTGGGACTGTGTGCGGAGATGCAGATAGCAGGGCTTTCTACCTAATGGCTTCTGCTTCTGGAGCCACTTTATACAGAGAATGATCTGAAAGAGTGTTTAATTAACACACACACACACACACACACAGAGAGAGAGAGATTTAAGAGGCAATTTTTTTTATATAAAAAGCATGAGAATAACTGATGGAAAGGAACAATAAAAAGAATATTGGAGATTGTGCAAGTTACACAATTAGGGTTATGCATGACAAATGTGAAAAGAAGACAGAGACCAACAGAAGGTTTGTTGAGAAATAATAAAACTTGGTCTTATATTTATGTATTTAAAGAAAAATTCTCTCATCATTTGCTCACCTTTATGCCATCCCAGATATGTCTGACTTTCTTTTATCTGATAAACACAAATTAAGATTTTTTAAATAATTTCTTAGCTCTTTTGGTCGGTAAATTACAAGTGAATGATTGCCAAAATGTTGAAGTTCCAAAAGTCACATAAATCAGCATAAATGTAATCCATAAGACTGGGTGAGAAACAGATCACGTTCACATTCTTCTTCTTGTGCTTTGGTGATTCACATATTTCATGCATATGCCCCCTACTGGGCAGGGAGAAGAATTTCAAGCAAAAAATTACTTAAACTTTTATCTGTTTCTCCCCCCACACCTATCATATCGCTTCATAAAATATGGATTAAAACATTGGAGATGTTTTCTTTTAAAAGTAAATTACTTTTACTATAACTTCATGTGCTTTTTGGAGCATAACAATTTTGGCACCCATTCCCTTGCATTGTATAGACCTAGAGCGCTGAAATATTCTTCTAAAAATCCTAATTTGTGTTCTAGAAGAAAGATAGTCCTACACATCTGGGATGGCATGAGGGTGAGTAAATGATGATAGCCCTTTAAATTTCTACATTTACATTTATTCATGTGGCAGACGCTTTTATCCAAAGCAACTTACATTCAAAGTACAGATTTTTTTTTATCAGTTTGTGTGTTTCCAGGGAATTGAGCCTGTCACCATGGCGTTGCTAGCGCTGTGCTCTACCAGTTGAGCTACATGAAACATCATTTATAGCTGTAACCTACATTAAACTGTACATTAAACATGAAGCATCACACACATTTACGCATTCACTGTCCCTGTGGACAGACGAATTTGCTTGTCGCTGGACTCTTATGACATAGTGTCTGGTAAGGACACAGTTTAACACCAAATGCAAGTACTTTTTATGTTAAGTGAGGTAGTAAAAGTGGGATAGTTAAAAAAAATAAACATAAATCATTTTTGTCATTCCAAACCCATGTATCACTTCCTTTCATCCACTGAACACAAACGGAGATGGTAGGAAGAATATCCAGGCTGCTCTTTTCCATATAATGAGAGCGGATGCAGACTGGGGCTTTCAAGCTCCAAAAAATACAAAGTTTTACCCTAAATTAGTCCTTCATGCCCATGGATTAAGAAAGTAGTGTTTTGAATCAACATGAGGATGAGTAAATGATAGCAGAATTTACATTATTGGGTAAACTGTTTATGTTGTACTTTCACTTTTTCATTTTAAAGTCGAGTAACTTAGAAGTTGTGCTCCTTGCATTATTGTTACAAAACAGTAGCTAATGTTATGAACCATTTGAAACATGTTATTTGACATTTGTCCACATGACGTGTGTTTTGAGCGTCTTGTGTCGAGTTGTGTGTGTGTGTGTGTGTGTGTGTGGTACTCCGGGCCGCGCGCTCGTTCTCCCCACTCAGCTCGAGCTAAAAGCCCTGGAACGGGATGGTAATTGCCCAATTAGCCCTCTCGCTCGGCGGCCCGCGCCGCTCTTTCCGCGCCTCCACGCCACCGCTCGCACCGATAATTGAGCTGAAAGCAAACGAACAGCCTGCAGACAAACAAGCTACTAGAAAATAATTACTTGGAGTGTTTCTTTTCAGTAGCTATACAGCGGATTTCATTATCCTGAATAGCCACTAAAGCTGCTCGAAACGCCGGTAGTTGTCATTTTCATAGAGACTTGATAATGACATTAATTTGTCTTAATGGCTTGATCTATTGTTATAAATAGGAAAATGAGCCGAAATTGTCTTGCTGTGGCGAGGCGGAGAGGACTCCGTCGAGCTCCCGGCAGACATGAGGAGTTAAATTGGTGTGCTTGTCAAATTTCCAATAATTTGTTATATGGAACACGAGTAATGCCAGTGCCATTACGGTTCATTTTCCCTAAAATCATTACTGCCCTTGTTTCCCTTTTATGTTTCTAATGCCCAATCACATTTCTCTCTGCTTCAAGTGGTTTTACAAGGACTGGACTGACTGACAGAGAAAACACGCACTCATATTCCTTCTTGTAAAGTTATGCGGTAATACACACACTCGCTCACAGAAATATGCATGCTGACACATAAACTATGAAAATCACAGTCCCTGATGTTTGTCAGATAGATATATCTTTGGTACATGTGGATTAGAACTCTCAAGTGTGTATTTCAATGCTGTTAGTACTCTAATGCATCTGATTCGGGGATGCTGGACCTTTACCGCGAATAATTTAAAATAACTTTAGAGGAATGGAGACTCGACGGACAATCAGTCCTGAAGTTGACAATAAGGTTTAACACTGCCATGATCTAGTTCAGTAATTGTTGTTTCTTTAACTTATCAACAGGGGGCGACCTAGTGACATTTAGCGGACAGAGTACTCGGTTATATTATATGATATTTTATGGAAATAAAAGCTCATAGCCAGTTACTACAAAAAAAAAAAAAAAAAAAATTATATATATATAATGTACCAGGGGAAGAGCATATTTTAGGTGCTGTGCCTGATTTTTCAGCATTTAATCACTTTTTTTTTTTTTTTTTTTTTTACTTTACTGGCCCTTTGGTTTAATTATATATATATATATGTATATATATATATATATATATATATATAAGTACAAATAATCATTATAGTCTCTGAATAAATGAAAATTGCACGCAAAATAGGATTATAAAAAAGTTAGAAAAATGTTACAAAATAGTTTGTCATCTTGCCAGCTAGATATGTCAAGTTTCCAAAAGCACTTTGTCACCTACCCATTTACATTATTTTTTTTTTTAAATACGGACATTAATAAAAAACATAATTAGAACTGACTTTTTTACTTAAAATGTAACTATTATATTCTCTGTTTAAAAACAAAATGGTTTCACCATTATGCATTTAAAACGTCTTTGTTTCTATACATTTAGCTTGTCACTGTTATTTCTGAAATTGTACTTGATTTTACAAGTTTTCAGAGAGTCAGCTTAATTTTCTGCACCAGTAAAATTTGTGGATGGATAAAGTGCAATGAACTGAACATTGGAAGTTGTAACTTTGGCACCACTGTGATTGTACTTGCTAATGCTTTTAGAACTTAGAATGTCTGCTGAGATATTGCTGACCCTTTCAAATATGCATTGCATTGTTTGTAGGATTTTACTAAATTCACAAATCAGCTAATGCCACAGAATATAAAAAATAGACTAGTGACACTGAATTCATATATCAGCTGCTTTGTACTGTACTAGTCTCCAATTGGCTATAAATTCCCCATTAATCTCCCACCCACCTTTCTCTGTATTTGTTTCCATTTGAATGCAAGTCATAATTGTTGTTTTAGTAGGCGCAATATAAGTAAAGAAACATAAGTGCTTAATAAGTCTAATTATCCTGTTGTTGAATCTTAATACGATTTATTGTTCATTCTGTATGCAATATGTGCTGTATTAGTTGAACCAGAAACCAACGAGGTACAATGCAAGGCCAACTCCAAGAGCATACGGAACATTTTGGAAAGCGGTTGTTTGTTGTATGTGGTTTTGATGAGTCCAGTTAGTTTTAATGTTGTGGTCAAGACAGAGTGTCTCTGACTTCACTGGACACTGCTTTACTGGCCAGTGCCTGAACCTCGGACTTGGACTTCACCGGAAATGAACTGCCACAAGCTTCCAGCCGGTCTGCGAGGTACCTCTGCCTGCATCATCTTGGTCATAGGATTGACTACACTCTCATAAAATGGAATAGATAGAAAAGAAAGGAATGGCAACTAAAGCCTTCATCAGCCAGATAACAAAGGACACCATGTCTATGTGCATTTACGCAGTCAATTTGGGATGGACTTCACAGACACTTAATCATTAATCTTACAGTTCAATCAAAATCTTTTAATTTCAAACATTGCCCACCAACATTTACTCACTCAAATAATATATGGCTTTTAGTACACACAGATAACTCATGTTGGCTTTATATTTATGCTGTATAGCCAGAGGGGAACTGGCTCCCCCAGCTGAGCCTGGTTTCTCCCACGTTAATTTTTCTCCATAAACTAACATTTTGTGTTCTTTGCGGACAGGGGGCGTAAAGACAATCATTTTTAAAGCATGATTTTCAATCACGTTTATATTTAAACTGCTCAATGAGGACTTTAAGACATTACAAGATAATTTTCTTTTACAGCATAATTCCCTGTAAAGCTGTTTTGAAACGATGTGTATTGTGAAAATCGCTATTACTTTATTATTATAGCATGTCACATTTAACAGCTTAGATTTTAATTTAATAAATTATGTGGGGAAAATGTGCAGAAGTTTGGAAGCGCTTAACTAAATTAATGTTCCTCATTATCATAAAAAACTTGGAATATTAGTGCTTAAAATTTGTTTTCGAATAGATATAAATAAAATGTGCCTATATTAATATCTTTACAAAAACGTTTTCGGGTAACATGAGAACTTCAGTACTATTTTAAATGTCAGGTGGCATCTCATGAACTGATTAAGAGAATTATACTTCAGAGTAATGCCATCTTTAATTTTTTAAGGGAATTTTTTTCAGCAGACAAACAAACTCCAGAAAGCAAGAGCTGTGGAAAATTTGATGCAATCTAGGAGGTTTATGCAGCTTTAGACAGTGCATGCAATTGAAGCCTCATTTTCATTAACATCAAAAATAAAAGATGGCGCTATTGTTAATATTCCCAGAGTGTGCTGAGCTGTAATCTAAATCTGTGGATGTATTTTAAGGCATACCTCCAAATTCAGTGTCTCTTTGCTTGACATCATGGGAAAAAGAAATCAGCCAAGACCTCAGAAACAAAAATTGTTGACCTCCACAAGTCTGGTTAATCCTTGGGAGCAATTTCCAAATGCCTGAAGGTACCACGTTCATCTGTACAAACAATAGCATGCAAGTATAAACACCATGGGACCAAGCAGCAGGGAAGGAGATGCATTCGGTCTCCTAGAGATGAACATAGTTTGGTTCGAAAAGTGCAAATCAATCCCAGAACAACAGCAAAGGACCTTGTGAAGATGGAGGAAACAGGTAGACAAGTATCTATATGAGACCTATATCAAAATAATGGAAAAGGGTGCTCAACAAGGAAGAAGCCAACTCTCCAAAACTGCTGGCTTAGAAAAGCCAGCCTACAGATTGCAAGTGCACATGGTACAAAGATATGAATTTTTATAGAAATTTCCTCTGGTCTGATGAAACAAAAATGTAACTTTTTGGACATAATGTCCATCGTTATGTTTGGAGGAAAAAGGGTGAGGCTTGCAATCCAAAGAACACATCCCAACCATGAAGTATAGGGGTGGCAGCATCATATTGTGGGGGTGCTTTGCTGCAAGAGGGACTGTTGTACTTCACCAAATAGATGGCATCATGAGGAAGGAAAATGATGTGGCTATATTGAAGCAACAGCTCATGACATCATCCAGGAAGTTAAAGCTTGGTCGCAAATGGGTCTTCCAAATGGACAATGACCCCCAAACATACATCCAAAGGTGTTGTAACATGGCTTAAGCACAACAAAGTCAAGGCATTGGAGTGGCCATCACAAAGCCCTGACCTCAATCCGATAGAAAATTTGTGGGCAGAACTGAAAAACTGTGTGCGAGCAAGGAGGCCTACAAACCTGACTCAGTTGCACCACTTCTGTCTAGAGGAATGGTCCAAAATTCCAGCAACTTATTGTGAGAAGCTTGTGGAAGGCTACCCAAGAAGTTTGACCCAAGTTAAACAATTTAAAGGCAATGCTACTGTAAAGGGATTTAGATAGGCAAGGAGGAGGTGAGAACCGGCTTGACAATATAAATAATATTTTAATGATAAACTAAAACAAAAGACACAAACACACCCATGACGGACATGTCTGTCGATCTCCCGCACCAACCTCCGCAGTTGGCCCTTATCCCTCTCGGAGGCTTGATTAGCCTGATTAGGGACCGGGTGTGTAGAATCACGACCCGGCCCCGCCCTCCGCCCTGCCACAGCTACCAAATACTAACAAATTCTGTATATATATATATATATATATATATATATATATATATATATATATATATATATATATATATATATATAACATGGTGCTTTTTCTGCTCCACATCACAAAAAGATGGAAACAGTTGTGGGACTTTTGTGCTACTGGTGGTAAGACATCACAAAGCTCCATGGCTCAATCTTGTTTGTGTAACATGTTCTTTTCTGTATAGTAATGGACTTGTATTGAACGTGTAACAGTTCATGTACAACAAACTCAAGCAAAATGCAAGCACTCCAGTTGTGTGTAAATGCATGTTCTCAAATTTATTGTCTTTTGTACATGCATGACAACCTGTAATTTGAAACCAAACATTACACATTTTGGCCAACAGACTTGCTTTAAAGTGTTAAAAAACAGTGTGGCAGAGGAAAATGTGTCCTGCCACACAAGGATCCGCTGGGGGGGGGGGGGGGGTACTCTTCTGCATATCGCAGTACCGTTTTGTGGTACGTTCTGCATAACATGGCGGCTCATTTTTGCTTATCGCGGCCCATTCGACAAGTTTCGTGGGCAACCCACCGGCCCGCTCGGTTCTCCCAATGGCTAGTCCGCACCTGATCGGCCCCAAAATGCCCAATATGCCAGATTACCAGTCCAGCACTGGTGGAGTCCACCTATTCGTAGATTTATGTGCATGTCTTGACACTATATTTGTTTAAAAATCGACAAATGCATGGTTTTTAAAACTTCAAACCCACTATCACCTTAACATGAAGATGCCACTTGATGGCGACAACACTAGCAGATGGCCTATTGCCCTCATTACATTAGCAAATACAGAGCTGGAGGGAATCACCACAGTACATCAGGAAGGAGAAGGAGAAGCAAAGAAGGTAGAAAAGTAGGGTGACCAGCAGTCGGTTCTGGTTTTACAAGGTGTGTCCCGTTGTCCCGTCATCAATTTATTAATGTCCCGGTTGCAGCTATTAGGCTCACTGATTTTTATTCTTTTATATTAAATATCCTCAACATCCTTCTTGGTATCATGTCTGGTATTGATTGTAGGGTATTGAAGATATTTTATTGCATTGCACGATGCATTGCATAGAACGATACTTTCATTCTTGTTTTGCAGCAATCCGCTCAGAACCAGATCTGGTTACCATGACAATGACTCATGCGTTTGACACTCTCTGCCACTCTCTGTCATCATCCAGTGCAAATTAGAAATGCCCAAATGAAAATACATAGTCAACAATCTGAAAGAAGCCGATCTATTTCTTTGCACAACACATGAAAATGGAATTGAATATTTTGTTATCACTGTAAATGTTCACTTCCCATGGCCACAGTTTTAAATAAGAGATTGCAGGTTATATTCATACAGCTGTATTTTTTTATTAGTACAAGCATTTAAGTGAAATGTGGAATTGGAACTTTTAAGTAACTTTTAAGTAAAGAGGACTTTGTGGTTAAAGTTTGTTAAAAAAAGAATGCCTGTTTTTCCCCATTTTATATGTATCACTTGATATAAAAACTAAAATAAAAACTAAATGTAATGAGCCAACGCCCGCCACGGCCAACGAGCCAACGCCTGCCACAGCCAACGAGCTGGAAGCCTCGTCCGTCCCAGAGCCAGCATTGCCGGCCTCGTCCGTCCGGAGGAGGAGGAGAAGAAAGGCTTCGGTTTCCCAGTCTCCGCCCTCCATGGCTCCGACTCCCGAGCCTTCCAGGGCTCCACCTCCCGAGCCATCCACGGCTCCGCCTCCCGAGCCAACCACAGCTCCCGAGCCATCCACGGCACCGCCTCCTGAGCCTTCCACACCTCCCGAGCCTTCCACGGCTCCGCCCCCAGAGTCCTCCACGGATCCGCCCCCAGAGTCCTCCACGGATCCGCCTTCCATGGCTCCGCCCCCAGAGTCCTCCACGGATCCGCCTTCCACGGCTCCGCCCCAGAGTCCTCCACGACTCTGCCTTCCACGGCTCCGCAGCCAGAGACTGCTCCTGACCCAGTCCCTGTTCCATGGCCTCCTCCCAGGCCTCCTGACCCAGTCCCTGTCCGGTGGCCTCCTCTCAGGCCTCTTGACCCAGTCCCTGTCCTGTGGCCTCCTCCCAGGCCTCCTGACCCAGTCCCCGTCCTGTGGCCGCCTCCCAGGCCACCTGACCCAGTCCCCGTCATGCTAAATTGCTAATTTGGTACTAGAAAATCACTTGCCATTATATCAAAAACAGTTGTAAGCTATTTGGTTCATTAAATGAAGCAAAACATTGTTTCTGTGTTTGTTTTTGAGTTGCCACATTATGCAATAGACAGGCATGTGTTAAGATCAATATTAGTTCAAAAATGGCAAAAAAAAAGAAACAGCTTTCTCTAGAAACTCATCATTCAATCATTGTTTTGAGTAATGAAGGCTATGCAATGCTTGAAATTGACAAAAAAAAATGAAGATTTCATACAAAATGTAAATGAAAATTAGTCTTTCTTTTGGAAAATTACATTATGGTTTAGGGTATTTGGCTCATGGAATTTTTTAGTGTCTAAGCAATTGAGAAAACTGAAAAATTAGGTAACTGGGATTTATGAAACTTTATGTTTTTCTAAATGAAACAGGATATTCAATGAAAAAAGTAGGACAGTACTTAATTTTATCCATCTGGACTGAAAAGTTACATACTGAAATGGAGAAGGTAGATGTAGAGGAGGAGCTAAAAAAATAAAGATGACAAAGACAATTTTTTTTCTTGGGAATAACATATACTAATTAATCATTCACATTAAGACCAAGAATGTGTTTACTTTATTTGGCTACACCCAGGCCCGGATTCAGAACACAGGGCCCTGGGGCTATAGCAATCCCAAGAGCCCCCCTCATGGTCTATCTTGGTAGCCTATCTCAGCCCCTTTCACGCATGCAACCAGGTAAATTACAGGAACATTTTTGGGTTGCTTTTAATGGCATGTGCTGTTCACACATACCATCCATTCATCCATCCATCTTCTATAGCCACTTATCCAATGCAGGGTTGCAGATAGTGCTGGAGACTATCCCAGCTGTCTCGGGTCGAAGGCAGGGAAACACCCTGGACAGGTGGTCAGTCCGCCACTAGGCAACACACACAGACACACTCTCACTCACACCTACAGGCCATTTAGGGTCTCTAATTAACTTAACCTGTATGTCTTTTTGGACTTTGGGGGAAACCGAGGCACCCCGAGGAAACCCACACAAACATGGGGAGAACATGCTCCACACAGAACCTCCCAGTTGAACTTCAGGACCTTCTTGCTGTGAGGTGACAGTGCTACCCTCTGAGCCACCGTGCAGCCCCACACATAACATCAATATTAACATATTTGTTAAAATTTCTCATTAAGGGAAATTGCTAGAGCAAAATTTGCCAGTATTTTCATAAAGATTGTATTCACACATGACCTCTAACCTGAAAAATGCAGGAAAAGGCTGTATGTTAAAAGGGGCTTTTGTTTGCTGTTTGAGTTTTTTTTTTTTTTTTTTTTTTTTTTTTACAAAACTGGTTTTCACACCAGCAGTGTGATTATGTATACTAACTAATTCAGACACAGATGGAGCGCTCGCCAGAAGTATTTGTGACAGACAATGTGAGGCATGGGAGGCTGCAGCATTACATCTGAGGGTATGCACAAAAGTCTGACAAAAGCATAACTTTATATCTAGCCGGGTCCAGGGGCATGCCCCCTAGGTGAGACACACAAAGCGTTCAATTCTGGTGACTTGAGAGAAGCATTTTTTTCTTGGGTATGTGTTCCATTGATGAAACTATTGGCTAAAGCAGATTTGCATGGAATCTAAAAATTCAGCGCTCCAGTGAGAGATGCTAAAACAGTGCAACATGATGCAGTTGTCAAAAGACATCCATCTAGCAAATTTTTACATGGTAAATGACTGAAAAACACATTTGATGTGAACAGCCCCTTGTTCACACAGCACTTGCTGAAGTTTCTAAAAGTTACCTCTCAAAAATGCACCCTTTTGTTACAGTTGATTCTAAGTAAATATCCACTTTATCCATCCAGTGCTGTTTGTTCTCTGTGTTCGTAAATACCCTGTTACTGTTTTAATGAGTGAGAAACCACTCCAAAAGATTCCATGAGAGAGCGGTCTGAACTAACTGGACTGAATCACAAATTTATTCAGGCCATTTTGCATTTGGCCAATTCACTGAAAAGAACTGACACAAATGAATGATTCATTCGTGAATCGGGCATAGCTAGTTCTTTTAAACAGCCAACAGAGAGGGGGGAGTCACATGGTGGGTGTCTGTATTGTTTCTTTTTGTGCTGGTTTCACCTAGCGGCTGGAGTTTGTTTTGTGGAATAACACTCCTTCGGGACAGTAGTGGATGAATCTGAATTTATGCCTCCTATTGGCTGGAGTTTGTTTTGTGGAGTATTTTTTGCTGGACATTGGAAGGATTGGGTCATCTGCTGCACTCATGAACAGCCAGCTCACTGAACATTCATTTGACTGTATGAGGAAACTGAACAGATTTTTTGTGATTTTTCTCATAATTGTTTTTTTGCTGGTTCCGCTAGAAGCTGGAGTTTGTTTTGTGGATTAACACACCTTCGAGTCAGTTTTGTGAATCTACACGTTCTTTGTGTTTATTCTGCCTATTGGCTGGAGTGTTTTATAGATTATTTTCTGTTATGTAATTCTGTCTCCCATTTTTATAGAAACACCGGACTTGAGCAATCCGGTTGGCACAGTCATGCGCACGTTTTACTTTATTCTCTTTGTTTGGTTCATGGAAAAGTTTGGGGTTTGACTGTTGAACTAATGTTGGAATGTGGTCTTTATAATTTTATTTTTGACACACAATCTTTTTTTTCTCATATGTCAAAATGTCAATTGTTAATATGAGTGGATTCTCTCTCTCTTTGTGGAATATGATTGGGTTGGGGCACACCATAAAAGGAAGGAAGGTTGTTTATTTTCTTAAATGTAAGAAATATGAAATAGTGTTTCTTCAAGAAATGCATCTTTCCCTGCAGGAAGCTGGGGAAAAAATTTGAAATTTGGGACGATAGAGGGTGGACATGTTTTCTTTAGTGATGACACAAGTAAGAGCAGGGGAGTCATTGATAAGTAAACGTCTACAATTCAAATGTCTCAAACAGATTAAAGCTGATGAACACCTAATGCTGATGAACATGGCTTTTTTATAGATATTGAAGGGACGTTGTAAGCCACTGGCACCCTTCATGATATAATATTGGGAGGAGACTTTAATCTTTTGATGGACTCAGTCCTTGATTATGGTGAAGCAAAAGTGTGTAAGCACCCAAGAGCAACACTGATGCTTCACAGGATGTGTAAAAACCTTGGTCTTACACATATTTGTAGACTTGTAGGGACTATACATTTATTCATCAGTCCATTAGGTTCATTCTAGAGTAGATTTTTTATATGTAAGTCATCATTTCATCTGTTGTTGATTGTTCATTTGGAAACATCTTAGTCTCAGATCATGAAAAATAAATCATATACACTACCGTTCAAAAGTTTGGGGTCACTTGTCTGAAATGTTTCTCATGATCTTAAAAATCTTTTGATCTGAAGGTGTATGCTTAAAAGTTTGAAATTAACTTTGTAGACAAAATATTATTCTGCCAAAACATTTATTTAATTACAAATCTAAAATGTCCTAAAAAAAAAAAAAAGTTTTTGAAATGGATGACTTGGATCAAAATATGAAGAAAAGAAGCCAATAAGTGCCCAACATAGATGGGAACTCCTTCAATACTGTTTAAAAAGCATCCCGGGGTGATTCCTCAAGAAGTTGGTTGAGAAAATGTCACGAGTACATGTCTGCAAAATCTAGGCAAAGGGTGACTACTTTGAAGATGCTAAAATATTACATAGTTTTGGATTTATTTTGGATTTTTTGGTCACAAAATAATTCCCATATTTCCATTTCTATTATTCCATAGTTTTGCTGACTACTATTATTCTAAAATGTGAAATAAATAAATAAATAAAGAATGAGTAAGTGACCCCAAACTTTTGAACGGTAGTGTAGTTGGTGCCTTAATGTATCCCTTTTGAAAAATCCTCATTTCCAACAAATGTTAAAGGCTGAATTCAATGTTTATATGGAGACCAACTGGTCCTCAGTATCCTCTGTGGGCGTGGCTTGGGAGGCACTTAATACGGTTCTTAGGGGTTGGATCATACATTATGCCTCATTAATCATAAATACAAAGCACAATAACTTGTGGAGTTGGAAGGGAATATTAAAAGTGCAGAGGCAGAGCTGAAGCGCTGAATGTTATCTGATGGCTTCAGAGAATTGACCCAATTGAAATACAGATATTATACTACTTTGTCATGGAAGGTGGAGTTTCTGGTTGTTCAAGGCAAGACAGTCACACTTGGAATCGGATTACAAAGCAGGGAAGCTTTTGGCAAGATATATAAAGCAGAGAGTGTATTTTTCTACCATTCCCTCTTATATTTACCTCAGAAATATTTACCAGTTAATTCAGAGCTGCAGCTCTTCTGATAACATTAGGCGTTTCATCTATATTATGTTGTCAGTTGCTTATGATCAGAATCCGTTCGCATCCATCTCACTTGATGCCAAAAATGCGTTAAGTATTTGGGCATTTTATTCCCAGAAAATTTATCTGATTTAGTTAGAGTTCATTTTGACCCCTTAATAAAAAGGTTTTTGAGCAATGTGGGCAGGTGGGCTTTGTTACATTTATCGATGATTGTGAAGGTTAATGTTATTAAAATTAATTGTATTTCAAAATTCAACTACCTGCTACAATATCTCCCTTTTGATATTAAGATCCAAGAATTTTGGTTAAAGGTTTAGAGTTTTTGTGTGATGTTTTAGGCACTCAAATTTTACATTACCCCAGATTTGTATTTTGGTTGATGGGGCTGTCATACATTTGGGGATGGACATATAGAGAACTGGGTTCTGACCAGTGTCAAATTATTTCAAGGGGTTGGAAGTTGGACAGAGTACCATCATTTCCAGAGTGGCCCCCTTCGTGATTGGTCCCTGGTATTTTAGACCCTCATAGCCCTTATGTTAATCCAGTATTGGCTACACCACAGACCAAATTTTACAAATCAAAACAAGCAATTCAGTCTTCCAAATTGAAAACTTTAGCTAAGTATGCAAAGTCAGTTATCTTTAAAAGTAATCTCTGATTGTAGATTTTGAAAATATTGCCTATATTTTGAAATGTTGTATAAAGTATTAATTTGTCATACTTGAGTAAAAGTAAAGATACCTTCATGGAAATTGAATGGAAACAAGTAAAAGTTAAAGTAGCTCATGAGAAAATGACTTATGTAAAAGTATTAAAGTAACTGATTTTAAATGTACTTAAGTATTAAAAGTACAACTAAATTGCTAAATTATGGAACAGTTCATTAAACCCATGACATCTTATTTGATTGGTGGTGCTCATCATTTACTCACCCTCATGCCATCCCAGATATGTGTGACTTTCTTTCATCTGCAGAACACAAACAAGATTTTAGAAGAATATTTCAGCTCTATAGGTCAATTCAATGCAAGTGAATGGTGGCCAGATATTTCAAGCTACAAAAAGCACATTAAGGGATCATAAAGTTATCCATAATCTTACAGTGGTTAAATCCATGTCCTCTGAAGCGATTCAGTCAGTTTTGGGTGAGAGCAAACCAAATTGTAACTAATTTTCACTGTATATCTTGCCATTGCAATCTCTAGGTATCAGTCTCCATGGCGATCATGATTTCAAGCGTGATTTAACTTTCTAGTGCTTGATGCAAGCCCCAGGTGGTGCTATAAGAAGTGTAATCGAGCTTGAAATCCTGATCGCCAAGGAGACTGCTAATGTCAAGATTTATATTTGAAAAGGAGATAATGAGGGTGGCAGCTTTCAAGGAGGTGGCAAATAGAAGGCTGAGGTTTGGGGACATGTTTGTCAGGAAACGGGGTCATTTCAACTTCTTGATAACATCACAGTTCTACATGCGTTGTGTGTAGTTGAAAATGGCAAGTGGAGAAAACGAAACACTGATGGAGAAGCCCCCTGCGTTTCTCCTTTTGGGAACATTTTCTTTTTGCCGTCAATTACAACAGTGAATGTCAATAGACATTTACAAAACAGGCACTGTTTGCACAAGTGCTGTATACTGGTAACATATTTCAATAATGCACGTGAGAGTTTATTTAAAACATGCATGCAAGTTCTTACTATTTCCTTGCAAGGCTGTAATCTATCACGAGCGTGGTAAAATGTTGATTTTGTAATTAGAGTAAATTATTTTATTTTTTAGTTAAGGACCCTGACAAAAATTAACCATGGTTTTAATATAGTAATGCTGTAGTAACCATGACTGCTGTCACCATGGTTTTCTGAGCAGAAATCATGGTTTTGATACAATTAACCATGGCTTTATAACAGTAATACTGTTTATATTGTGGTTACTATTATTTTATTTTCTATGGTTAAACTATGGTTACTGTTGTAAAACAATGATTGTTATTTAAGGGCAAACCTGTTGAAGTGGTTACCAAATAGATTAGTCTTTTGATTTGGCAGTAACATTTTTTTTTTCAACAAAGCAAATACTGAACAATTGTTGTGTGATACAATCTTAATCAGTATATGAGTGTGTGACAAATCTTAAACAATGTATGCCTGCTAACAAATGATGAATGATGTGTGTAACTAACTAGAAAATATATGTTAAAACCAAAAACGCTAAAATGATAATTGAATGTGAAGGTGTGATAAACTACAGCTGCATTTCTGACACAGGATATGGGCGGAACCTAGAAACAGTTTCTACACTGGAAATTCTTTAGGCAAGGAACTGATAAGAACAAATCAATAGAAAGCAAAACTAGTAATCCCCTTGTGGCAAAAATAAACCAATCAAAAGAGTAAAAAACGAGAACAAAGGAATACACCCTGGATCAGAAATGTAGAAAAGAAGGAGACACAGGAGAAACAGGGTCTTTTTGAGCAGAGCTTACGGGTGAAGCAGACTAGATCCCAGCTGGGCGAATGGTTTCTGTACTTATTCTATCTTGTTAATAATTACAATTTTTACCTTGAAAACTCGACTTCATCTCCTGAAAAACGAACACGACACCTTACCGTAAACCATGATACAAACCGAACCTTGAGAAATTCAAACCGTTACTCCCCTAGTTACCACATACTATAGCATAAATATGCTACAAAGCTAATATAACACTTAGTGTTATATAATCACCAGAAAACTAGTTTTGCTCAGACCATTCATCCATCTTAAAAAATACATTTTGTTGGACATTTTCATGAGCGCTGGTAATTATTCATACACATCACACCTTGGTTAAATGTAAAATGTGAACGCATGTGATTGACTTTTATATGAACAAGTCTTCTGGAAAGGTGAGAGACTGCTCGCACACAACTTTTCCAACACATCTGAAAGTTTTAAACTGTGTAAAAAATAAACGAATGATAACTAGGATTAACAGCTAAAACCTGTGATTTCAACTGAAACACTGTGTTATACTACCGGTCACAATTGTGACCATTAACAAATTTACACCTCTTACGAGCAAAATATATATGCAGGAGTATAGTTCTCAAAATATATGAGTAGTAGACCCTTTTAAGAATATATGTACAAAATATGATAGTTCTGTTTGTTAATTAAGGTGTTTTACTTGCTTCTTTTTGTAGTAGTCTGAGGAAGACATCTTCTTCTAGATGTGCAAGCAGGAATTATTTCACAGATTTCATAATGTTTAAGCCTAAACTTTCAAACGAATTAGTCAAAAATCAAATGTAAACTAAGGCTATGTTCAGAATGCAGGCAAATCCGATTTTTTATCAAATCAGATCTTTTCAGGCAGACTGTCCGCACAATTAATTGCAAGTGATCAAATCAGATTAACCTATCTTCATGGGTTGCTTTGGTAATGACGTAGGCACATCCACGTGACGATGCTTTCAAAACAGATGTGGGCAATATGGAGGTGCATCATCTCGCTCTCCAAATAAGTGCCCTGTCCAGTCGCGATGCAGAACTCCTCCATCTCTTTGCCAGGAGACTGGAAATATTGTGATGTTCCGTGCTGCAGTCACCGATTTTTGATGTCCTCGTCATGTGTCGCGTTAAGAGTGATGTAAAAGACCATTTGAAATCCGAATTGAGCAACCAGAGCGTCCGGACTGAGATGCATCTGAAAAAATCAGATTTCAATCGCATTTGAAACCACCTCCCAATGTGGTTTGAATCAGATTCAGAAAAAGATTTTTGGTGGCAGTCTGAACAAGGCCTGACATGAGCAGTTTCTTGTTTTCCTCAGAGGAGACAGACGATGGAACACGTAATCTTCCACACACATCTTTTTGATTTTGATTCAGATTCATGATTCGCAAAACTAATCATTCAGACCGCATTTTTAATCCTGTTGTTCAGATCAAAAGAATTAAATTTAAAAGATTATATTCAAATGATTCTTTCAATGAATCACAAATCACTATCACCGGTCTGCACGCATTTTTGCACGTACAGCTGCTATTTTTTTGGTGTTATCATGTCGCAAAAGTAACAAAAGGGTCTGGAGAAATTTATTGGAATAAAAGTATCATTTTTCTATACAAAATATAGAGAAGTAAAAGTAGAAGGCCAAGAAATATTTATACTCCAGTAAAGTACAAATATTTAAAAACTGTACTCAAGTACAGTAAAGTAGTTCTTTACTAGGTATTTTTTAGGTTTGCAAACAGATGACATTCTGCCACAGTGTATGTTATTTATTAATAATTTATATAATAATAATAATTATAATTAATTCATATTTAATTTGTATTAAATATGTAATATATTTATAATACATCATTATATTAATATAGCTTAATGATAATACTATCTGTGCATGTGTGTGCATTCAGGCACTCCGAAACAGATCATGCAGTATGACTAACTGATATGAGTGCTTTGACTCTGGTGGGACAGTTGTGCTCTTGTGAGGAATGTGTTGTGTAACAATTGTCTAATAATACTCTTTAAAAATTCCCAGCGGAACTCTCAGCCAACAGAACTGACCTGCTGCGTAATAAAACAGCATTTTATAAGTAGAGTTGCACTGGTGCCACATTAAAGTGGAGAAAAACTGAATCCAGAGTAATAGTTGCTCACTGAGCCAAAGCATTTACATTTAAATATTATCATAATGATTTTACGTAAACTATTTCAACTCTAGTGGATTTTATGGAACGGTAACACCTCAAGTTTAATTGTGTATTTTTTTGGATAGACGCGTCCACCTTATTTTTCAATGTAACTAGGACACCAACATTATCCTCCTTGAGTGTGAACCTCTTACAAACCTCGGTACAAGCCACCTCCAGCTTTTTTAGCGAAACAAAAATACTGTGTTATGTTGCTTTATATTGCATGCTGGCAATATACAGTACATTCAGAAACTATTCAGACCCATTCATTTTTTCACATTTTGTTATGTTGCTGCCTTATGCTAAAATGCATTAAATTCTGTATATTTTTTCACATCAATCTACACACCATACCCCAAAATGAAAAAGAAAAAAAAAAAAACTTTGCAAATGTATTAAAAAGAAAAAACTTAAGTAGTCACATTGACCTAAGTATTCAGACCCTTACTCAGTACTTGGTAAGCACCTTTGACAGAGTTTACAGCCTCAAGTCTTTTTGGGTATGATGCGACAATCTTTTCACATCTGGATTTTGGGATTTTCTGCCATTCTTCTCTGCAGTTCCGCTCAAGCTCTGTCAGGTTGGATGGGGACCGTTGGTGGACAGACATTTTCAGGTCTCTCCAGAGATGTTCGATTGGGTTCAAGTCCGGGTGAAATTAGATCTTAGTTCATGAGTAATGGAGAAGTCAGGAGACAACAAAGCAGGTTCAAGGTCAGTACTTAAATTTGCACTTGACTTCACACAAATGACGGTAACCGTCATTATAAAAATAAAGGTAATAAATATAGCACACTCTCAGATGTTCTTGCTGTTGTGCTTTTGGTCACTCTCTCTCACTGACCCTCTCGCATTCCTTTTTGGTCTCCTTCCGCATCACTATAACAAGAGACAGGTGTTAGGGATAATTGTGAACCAGGTGACGGGGCTTACTGTTCTCTCTCTCCCGCAGACCGACACATGACCACGCCCCCATGCCACTCAAGGACATTCGCAAAGTTGTCCCTAAGTCACTCTTGTGTTGTCTTGGCTGTGTGCTTAGGGTAATTTTCCTGTTGGAAGGTGAACCTTCAGCCCAGTCTGAGGTCCTGAGTGCTCTGGACCAGGTTTTCATTAAGGATATATCTGTTTGTCATTATACACTGCAGAATTTTCCTAATCCATGAGATCTTTGCGTGTGGTGTCAAAAGGTTGATTTTGAGGCAACTTGATAAAATTGTTATTATATTTTTCTTGTTGCAAATTTATGTAGCTAATGAAAATCCTTGAAATTAACACATTTCTTTTAAGACAAAATACTTATTTTCAGGTTTTTGTAAGGTAATTCAATAAAAAAAATCAATAACTGTCCAATAAGTGATAGGATAGTATTTGGGGTAAAATACACCCTGCTGCAGGCGCTTCAGGCCCCTATTAAACACGTTGTTTGGGGGGAATAGATTTGTTATGAAAAATTTTCAAAGTGGGCTCACATTGACTGATGCAATCATAATAGAGATTAGTTTGTTTATATAATACTTGAGATGTAATAAAATGCCAAATGTGTTTGAAATTAACAGGAAATGGTTGACTTTTTCTTAAGTTATTTTGAGTATACATCATCTGAATTTGTTACTCAAAAAAAGCATCTCGCTGTCTTAAAAATATTTGCATTAGTTGACAAATTGTGCCCTATAATTATTGCCCCGGTGTCTACATGATATCTTTTTAAACCCTTTAGGGTCATTTTACCACTCACCACCTTTTCTTTTAAACTGAATTTTAATCAAAATATCCGTTATTATTTCTTTTCACACAAATTATGTTGCTCCATCAATTTTCAATAAAAATAAATTAAAAATTTATCTTGATACATTTTGTAACCAGAAATTTTTTTCTTAAGGGGTGACTTTAGCCCCATTGTACCCTATTATTCTGTTGAACATCCTGTGGCTGTGAAATACTTTAGAAGCCCATATCACTAAATTCTGGTTATATTTTCCTTCTAGTAACTTACATTGTGGTCAATGTAGTCTTTGTCACATTTGCAGAAATGCAGCCACTTTCTCCCGCATAGCAAAACAAGGTGGAAGGGGATAGAAGGGCTATATCTCAGTAAATAAGCCTGAGTCAAACATCCAGTTACACAAATGTGTGTTTTCTCAAGCAGTGGTTTTGTAAGTTGGTTTCATAGATCACATAGCTTATCGAAAAATTAAGATTCTCTCATCATTTGATCAACCTCATGCCATCTCAAACCCATACAGACTTTCTTTTGCAGAAACACAAAGATATTTTGAAGGATGAATGAGGTGATTTTGTCCATACAAAGGGGTCCAAAACTTTCAAGCATATGAGTTTGAGACAGCATGCATGAGGGTGAGTATGTTTTTGGGTGAACTATCCCTTTAAATTAAAATAACTGTTATAAACGGTTTCCACCAAACCAAAAATTCCAATATCATCATATTTTTACTATCGTTTCTGGAAAAGTTATTGTAGATATTCAGTTTTGTACCCGTTTTAAAACTCAATATACCCAAGAAATAGGAAAAGTGTGACAGTTAGCCCTATTCTTCCCTAAAATTGTGCCCAAAGTATTTTGCCCAAAAGAGATTAGCTCTACTTGCAAATGTCTGAAGTTTCATTGAATTTGATAACAAAATATCAAACCAAATGGCATCTGCAAACATATGGTGCTAGAACTTTTTTCAGAACAACCCAAGGTCTGTAAAGAAGTCAGACCAGATGTCGGGTTAGAATCCATTTTGCAGAAGAGTTTAATGAACACATCCAAATCAGAAATCACAAACATTGTAAGTAATACAGGGAGAGGTTGGCAACAGGTAATCAATCCAAACAATACAAAAGGGTTAATCCAAGAACGTAATTCCAATAAACAGGCAGTAGATCATAACATGAAGCAGAACGAGATAGCAACAGATAAACACTTGGTAAGGCAGATGAACTGGCAGTAATTCACAAGGTGTGAGTGAGTGTGCATGGTTTAAATACAGAGCAAACGGGAAGTGACAGAGTTCAGTATTGAGGTGAGGGCTCCCTCTGGTGGATGGGAGGCCACGCAGATGTTACAGAATTCCCCCTCTACGAACACCTCTTGGTGTTCTATTCCTGGGGTGTCCCCTTGGTCTAGGTGCAGAGTGATTGGGGTGCATTACATGGAACTCCTGGGTCAATGAGGGATCTAAGATGTCTCTGGCGGCTACCCATGATCTCTCCTGTGGTTCGTATCCCTCCCAGTCCACCAAATATTGCAACTGGCTCCCTCGTCGTCTTGAGTCCATGATCTCTCTGACCAGGTATGCTGGAGCTCCATCAATCTCCAAAGGTGGTAGAGGTTCCATTTCCAGGGTTCCAGGGCCAGATGCAGGGTGAACCGGTTTTAACAATGACACATGAAAGGAAGGAGAGATGTGGTAGTTAGCAGGAAGCTCTAGTCTATAGGTCACAGGATTTGTCAAAAAAAAAAAATAATAATAATTTTTTACCTACATTCCTGGGGCTGTGCTTCCTGCAGGGTAGCCACAATCGAAGACCCCTTGGCAATAACCAGACTCTCTGGTCTGGCTGGTAGTTGGGGTGGGAACACCTCTTATGTTTGGCCTGAATACTTTGAGCCCGGATGGCATGTTGAAGCCTGACATGAGCGCTGTCCCACACCCTCTCACTTCTCCTGACTCAGTAGTCCACAGTTGGCACTGTCGAAGGTTCACCTGACCAAGGGATCATGGGTGGTTGGTAGCCCAGAACACATTGGAAGGGGGTGAGTCCTGTAGAGGAATGGGTGAATGAATTCTTGTCCTGTTCACAGCTGCAGTAAGATCTGAGAAAGCGACCAATTTCCTGATTTAGTCTCTCTACCTGTCTGTTGGCCTGTGGGTGGTAGCCTGAGGTGAGACTGACGTTAATGTCTAGCTGTTTGCAGAAAGCTTGCCATACACGTTAAGTAAATCGGGGGCCCTGGTCTGACACAATGTCCTCTGGCGGACCATAGATCCTGAATGCATGGTGAAACAAGGCCTTAGCAGTTTCCATGGCTGTAGGGAGACCTTTAAGGGGAATCAGAAGACAAGATTTTGAGAATCGGTCTATAATGACCAGAATAGCAGTGTAACTGTTGGAACTAGGGAGATCTGTGACAAAATCTAAGGAGAGATGAGACCAGGGTCTTTGTGGAATGGGGCATGGTTGGAGTAGTCCAGCGGGGAATTCCCTAGGAGTCATTGATTGTGCACAGATGGAGCAAGACTTGACAAAGTTAGTGACATCTTGAATTAAACTTGGCCTTAGTTACATTATGTACCAGCCTTATAGTTCGTTTGATACCTGGGTGTCCGGTGCTGAGAGACGTGTGGACTCACTGGGTGATGCGTTGTCTGAGAGAACGTACTATGTATTGTTTGGTAGGAGGACATGCTGTTGGGATGGGGTCTGTTTGTTGCTCCCGTTGGATTTCTTCCATGATGTCCCACCGAATGGGGGCGAAGACAGAAGAATGGAGTCTGGGTAACAGGGGCCATGTGAGGGGTCATACCTCCTGGAGAGTGCGTCTGCCTTGCTGTTTTTGTTTCTGTGTCGAAAAGTGACTGTGAACTGAAATCTTGTGAAACACAATGACCAGCGTACCTGTCTTGGATTCAGACATTTAGCACTCATAATGTATTCAAGATTCTTGTGGTCTGAGATTACCTGGAAAGGGTGGACTGCCCCCTCTAGCCATTGTTGCCACTCCCCTAATGCAGCTTTGATAGATAGAAGCTCCTTGTTGCCCACATCATAATTCCATTCTGCATTGGTCAGTTTCCTGGAAAAGAAAGCACAAGGATACATTCTGCCTGGTGTGCCTTGTCTTTGTGAGAGCACAGCTCCTATCCCACAATCAGAAGCATCAACTTCTATGATGAATGGTAAACTAGGGTCCAGGCGTTTGAGAATAGGGGCTGTTGTGAACTTGGTCTTGAGCTTTTCAAAGGCTACTTGTGTTGAGTCAGTCCATTCCAACTTCTTGGGTTTACCTTTCAGGAGAGAAGTTAACGGAGCTGCACTGATAATGTAGTTTCTGATTAACCATCTGTAGAAGTTTGCAAAGCCTAGGAATCTTTGTGGAGTGGTGGCGGCGTAGTGGGCGAAACACATAACTGTTAATAAGAAGGTCGCTGGTTCGATCCCCACAGCCACCACCATTGTGTCCTTGAGCAAGGCACTCAACTCCAGGATGCTCCGGAGGGATTGTCCCTGTAATAAGTGCACTGTAAGTGGCTTTGGATAAAAGCGTCTGCCAAATGCATAAATGTAAATGTAAATCTTTGTAGTTCTTTGATAGTTGTAGGACTTGGTTAATGCTTTGATTTTTGACATATCCATCTCTACCCCTTGATGACTGATAATGTATCCTAGGAACATAGTACTGGTGGTGTGAAACTCACTGTGGCATGGTGGAGGGCGGGGCCGGGTCGTGACTTGACACGCACGGTCCCGTATTAGGCTAATCAAGCCACCGAGAGGGATAAAGGCCGATCGCAGAGGGCGGTGCGGGAGAGAGAGATCCTTATGGACATGTCCGTCGTCTTATGTGTTTGTCTTTTGAGTTTTACATTAAACCACACATTTACGTCAAGCCGGTCTCTTGCCTCTTCCTTGCCTGTGAGCGCAACTTCTTTACACTCACATTTCTCAGCTTTTACATAAAGATGGTTCTCCTGTAGGTGAGTTAGTACAGTCTTAACTTGTTGAATGTGCTGTGCTTTAGTTTGTGAGTAGATAAGGATATCATCAATGTAGGCGATAACACACTGGTTTAAGAGATCATGGAAAATCTCATTGATGAAAGACTGGAATACTGCTGGTGAGTTCACAAGGCCATATGGCATTGACTTGATACTCATAGTGCCTTCTTGTGGTGAGAAAGGCCGTCTTCCATTCATCTCCTTCTCTGACTCGGATGAGGTTGTATGCGCTTCGGAGGTCTAATTTAGTGAAAATTCGAGCCTCATGTAGTTGTTCAAGGGCTGAAGGAACTAATGGAAGGGAATATACACTCACCTAAAGGATTATTAGGAACACCTGTTCAATTTCTCATTAATGCAATTATCTAATCAACCAATCACATGGCAGTTGCTTCAATGCATTTAGGGGTGTGGTCCTGGTCAAGACAATCTCCTGAACTCCAAACTGAATGTCAGAATGGGAAAGAAAGGTGATTTAAGCAATTTTGAGCGTGGCATGGTTGTTGATGCCAGACGGGCCGGTCTGAGTATTTCACAATCTGCTCAGTTACTGGGATTTTCACGCACAACCATTTCTAGGGTTTACAAAGAATGGTGTGAAAAGGGAAAAACATCCAGTATGCGGCAGTCCTGTGGGCAAAAATGCCTTGTTGATGCTAGAGGTCAGAGGAGAATGGGCCGACTGATTCAAGCTGATAGAAGAGCAACTTAATAATTAATAATTGTAACCACTCGTTACAACTGAGGTATGCAGCAAAGCATTTGTGAAGCCACAACACGCACAACCTTGAGGCGGATGGGCTACAACAGCAGAAGACCCCACCGGGTACCACTCATCTCCACTACAAATAGGAAAAAGAGGCTACAATTTGCAAGAGCTCACCAAAATTGGACAGTTGAAGACTGGAAAAATGTTGCCTGGTCTGATGAGTCTCGATTTCTGTTGAGACATTCAGATGGTAGAGTCAGAATTTGGCGTAAACAGAATGAGAACATGGATCCCTCATGCCTTGTTACCACTGTGCAGGCTGGTGGTGGTGGTGTAATGGTGTGGGGGATGTTTTCTTGGCACACTTTAGGCCCCTTAGTGCCAATTGGGCATCGTTTAAATGCCACGGCCTACCTGAGCATTGTTTCTGACCATGTCCATCCCTTTATGGCCACCATGTACCCATCCTCTGATGGCTACTTCCAGCAGGATAATGCACCATGTCACAAAGCTTGAATCATTTCAAATTGGTTTCTTGAACATGACAATGAGTTCACTGTACTAAAATGGCCCCCACAGTCACCAGATCTCAACCCATCTTTGGGATGTGGTGGAACGGGAGCTTCGTGCCCTGGATGTGCATCCCACAAATCTCCATCAACTGCAAGATGCTATCCTATCAATATGGGCAACATTTCTAAAGAATGCTTTCAGCACCTTGTTGAATCAATGCCACGTAGAATTAAGGCAGTTCTGAAGGCGAAAGGGGGTCAAACACAGTATTAGTATGGTGTTCCTAGTAATCCTTTAGGTGAGTGTATATATTTGGCTATCACTGAGTTGAGGCCACAGTAATCAGTGCAGGGTCTGAGGCCACCATCTTTCTTTTCCACAAAGAATAATCCTGCTCCAGCAGGGGATGTGGAAGGGAGTATGAAGCCTGAAGCTAATGCCTCTTCAACATAATTTTCCATAGCCTGAGTTTCAGGAAGTGACGGTGGGTATACCTTACTTTTAGGAGGAGCTGCATTAGGCAGAAGTTCAGTGGTGCAGTCCCAGGGACGGTGAGGGTGAAGTTGGGCCGCTTTTCTTCTTTATTGAACACCTCAGAAAATTCTGCATACTCTGCGTGAATCTTGGTTTGCACGTGAACATCAGGGCTTTCAATGCTGGTAGAAATACATGGCATTGTAATTTCAGACAGGATACAGTTCTGCTGAAAATAATTTGACCACTTGATGAGTTCACCTCGTGCCCAAGAGATATTGGGATTATGTACTGCTAACCATGGGTGTCCCAGAATGATCTAGTTCTTATGGGAGGACATCACATATAATTAAATGTTTTCAGTATGAAAGAGACCAATGTGTATAGTCAAAAGGTATGGTTTGTTGTGTAATGCCTGCTCCTATGGGTTCATTGTTGACAGCTGTTGTGTTGATGGGAGGTATGCATGGTATGTATGTTTAGTTCAGTGAAGAGTTCATGATGAATCAGGTTTATAGCTGCCCTGAAATCTACTAATACTGAATCATAGTGTAGACCACCATCAAAATCTATGGTCAGTGGTAGTTTAAAGCTTTGTTTGTGAGGAAATTAGATAATTGTTTTACTCACTTCTTTGCTGGAGAACTTATTGGGGCATGCCGCACATTGGTGACCTGAATGTCCAAATTAGAAACATAGCCTTTCATTGTGACATCGGTAGCGTTCCTCTGCAGACAACCTGGTATATCTGCATATTTGCATAGGCTCTGATGGTACAAGAATTGAATGATTGACAGACATGGTTGGTGGTGAAAAGGCTTGAGAGTTTTCCGGTCGGGGATTATTACTAATTAAATTGTCCATCTTGGCAGCCATGTTGATATATTGAAAGTGTAGTGGTCTCATCTCTGCAAACAAACAAACACTTAATTCTTTCCTGATGAAAAGCCTCAGGCTTTTGATAAATATATCTGACACTAGTGTAGAAATCCCTTACATTTATCAGCCGAACCATCAAATTTGTCAGGTAAATCAAATCTTATCGCTTCTTTTCTGGTCGGTGGAAGAGATTGAATATAATGGGTCAGATGTTCGTTCGCAGCAAGTAGACTGGTAAGTTGAATTTGGAATCCATGTAGCACTTCACCTTCACTGGTAGTTGAAAGCTGCTTGAACCTGTGATACTTCCGCTGGATTCAGATCGGGCAAAGTATTCTGTAATGAACTCAGACCAGAGGTCGGGTTAGAATCCATTTTGCAGAAGAGTTTAATGAACACATCCAAATCAGAAATCACAAACATAGTAATACAGGCAGAGGTTGACAACAAATAATCAATCCAAACAGGCAAACAATACAAAAAGGGTAATCCAAGAACATAATTCCAATAAACAGGCAGTAGATCATAACATGAAGCAGAACAAGATAGCAACAGATAAACGCTTGGTAAGGCAGGTGAACTGGTAATACTTCACAAGGTGTGAGTGAGTGTGCATGGCTTTAATACAGAGCAAATGGGAAGTGACATGGCAGGAACTGATGAGGCAGGAAACAGGAAGTGACAGAGTTCAGTATTCAGGTGAGGGCTCCCTCTGGTGGACGGGAGGCCGCACAGATGTTACAAGGTCCAGTTAAAGGGATGTAAAGTGGATGTATGAAGTCAGTTCCCCAAAGTTCACACAGGTGTCCTAGCAGAGTAGCCACTGCTGCAGTTCATCACATTAACTATTCCACTAGCATTTAACAACCAGTAAGCATCTAAATACTTTTTCTCTGTCGTCTTTTTTCATTTACCACTTAACAAATGTCTTTTGTGAACAGTCTATTTGTGCTATTTGTCTTGAAAATAAATCGTTTGAAATTTTGTTTGATATTTGTGTCTTGAGTTTTCATTTGAGGTTATGCTTGTGTTTGTATGCACATGACACACTTTCCATGAAGCCTTTCTCTCCAAGACACAACACACACACACACACACACACACACACACACACACAGTCAAATACTCAAAAAGTGAAGGATGGGTGACTTTTATTGGTGAAAGGAGAGTGGGTCCAAAAGAGAGAAAGAGGCATTCATAGGGAGGGGCGGAGGAGTGTGAAACAAGGTCTCATCCATCAGTGGTGTGGACGAGCGACATTCCAGCACTGTTAAATGGGAGGACACACTCACTCACTGCCACAATGGAGGGGGGCAGCTGGGCTGCGGCTGGGAGGAGCAGGGAGTCAATGCACAATCTCCCTCACCTCCTTTTTTAGCTTTCTGTTTTTCTCACAGCATCAATACACACAGCAGAGGCGATTCAGCAAACTCTATGGCCATGACCAATGTAAATTTCAGACGCTCAAAGCATGCCTACCAGCGATGAGTTCTTTGAAGACTTTGATATTCAGTTTTTTGGTGTTTTTGCTGAATAATGAGAGTTTCAGTCAATGGTATTGTGGAGCAGAAGCAGCGCTGAGGTTTTGAAAATTATGTTGTGTTATTATGCAGTTGCTTGTGCACTTTAGACATACTTTTGGAAATGGCCAGTCCTTTGGACTGCCTATGTGAACAAGATTCTTCTTAACTGTCCTGCTTTCTTGCTTTCTAACTACATTCTATTGAACGGTGAGCCAATTTAACAATTAACATGGCCATGGCCAGTGTAAACTGTGGAAACTCAAGGTATGCAAACTAGCGAAGTTTTTCTTTTTTTTTTCTTCTTTTTTTGAAGACTTTGATTTTTGTTTTTTTATAATTTTTTTATGTTATTTTATTTATTTCGTTTTGTTTTTGTGAATAGTTAGATAATCTGTGAATGGTATGAGATTTAATTGGTTTAGAAGTAAGGTTCTGCTTAAAAGACTTAAAAGATGCGTTGTGTTATTGTGCAGTTGTTGGCATGTATTTAGAGCCAACTTTGGAAAAGGTCAGTCCTTTAGGTTGCCTTTGAGACCATGATTGCTCCTTTCTCGCTCCCTATCTCTTTTTCATTGCTCTGTTAGCCGATTCAACAAATTATAAACTCTATGTCCATGACCAATGTAAATTGTGGATGCTCAAAGCATGCATACCAGCGATGTGTTCTTTGAAGGCTATAAGATACTCCATTTTTTGGTGTTTTTGCTAAATAGTGAGAGTTTTGGTGAATGGCATTATGTTTTTTGATTGGTTCAGTGTCCAGGTTCTGTTAGAAAGCTAAGACACTCGTTTTAGATGGGTTTGTAAGTTACGTTGTGTTATGCAGATGTTTGTGTATTTTTGACCTTCCTTTGGAAAAGGCCAGTCCTTTGGACTCTCTATGCAACTAAGATTCCTCTCTTTTGTCCTCATTTCTCGCTTCCTTACTCCAATCCATCGATCGGTAAGAAGATTCAGTGAACTCTATGTCCAAGACCAATGTAAATTTGAGACACTCAAAGCAAGCATACCAGCGATGGGTTCTTTGAGGACTTTAATATTCAGATTTCTGGTGTTTTGCTGAAAAGTGAGAATTTCAGTGAATTGTACTGCAGTTTGATGATTGGTTAGGAGGTGAGGTTCTGCTAAAAAACCATAACCAATTGTTTTAGGGAGTCTTTGCGAGTTACGTTGTGTTATTGTGCAGCTGTTGGCCTGTGTTTAGAACTAACTTTGGAAAAGGTCAATACTTTGGATTCCTTCAGACCAAGATTCCTCCTTTCCCACTCCTTAACTCTGTGGCATTTCTCCACTATAGCTGTATCATCTAACTCTCTGACTATGAGTGAGCAGTGTAAATTTTGTACACTCAAAGCATGATTACCAGCGATGGGTTCTTTGAAGACTATGATATTGCGCTTTTGGTGTTTATGCTGAATAGTGAGAGTTTTGATATTGGGATTTGATGACAGGGGTGTTTTAGGGAGTCTTGCGTAGTACATGTTGTGTTATTATGCAGTTAAGGGTGTATTTTAAAACTACTTAAAAAGGCCAGTTCTTTGGACTGTCTTTGTGATCTTAATTTGTCTTATTTATACCCCGTTCTCAGTTCCTAACTCTTGCCCATTGCTTGTGTGTGATAGAATTTTGGCAATGTGAAGTATGATTGCTCAGCTCTGGATGAACAGGCATATGAGGATGTATGTTTATGTTTAGAGAGGGACATTTAAGTGAGTGTTTGTTTGGAGTGTGCATGTAGGGAGCAGGTGATGGCATTTTTGAGTGCACCCTTTCACACCCCTCTTATTTTGAGCTTGAGCAGCGTGAAGAGGTGGGAGAGGCAACGGGCCTCCTGCACCTGCCCAATGACTGTGTGTGTGTGTGTGTGTGTGTGTGTGTGTGTGTGTGTGTGTGTGTGTGTGTGTGTGTGTGTGTGCGCGTGTGCGTGTGTGTGAGTCTGTCTGAGGGGGCTTAGGGAGAGTAAAATGGTGAACACTGACCAAATGACCTCAGATCTCTGGTCATGGTAACCTACCCTGCATACTGGTAATGCATGCATATGCACTGATCATATCAACAGACAGGCAGACGTCTTAAACTAGAGTAACTTTACACTGGTGTGGCACGGTGGAGGGCGGGACCGCCCGGTCCCGTATTAGGCTAATTAAGCCGTCAAGAGGGATAAAGGCCACTCGCAGACGGCGATCGAGAGAGAGAGCTCAATTACGGAAGTCCGTTATCTTATGTGTTTGTCTTTTGAGTTTACCATTAAAACTATCATTTATATGTTAAGCCGGTTTCTCGCCTCTTCCTTGCCCGTAACCTTGAACTTCTTTACATACATTTTACACCATGTATTCTGTAATATGTAGTGGAATACATTTCAAAAGTAACTCTCCCAACTGTGAATGTCCTGCAAGAGATATTCCACAAAATAAACTCCAGGCCACAGGAGGCATATGCACCAAAAATGTGCCGATTTATTCACAAGCTTTCCCGAAGAAATTATATTACACAAACCTAGCACAAAAAGAAACAAAGAAGGCACCCAGCTTCCTCGGACAGTCAAGTGTATGTTCAGTGAGTTCACCAAATGCTTACTCACTCCAACGTCTTTATGAAAGACAATGATTGCTGTGAGCATGTAAATATTTTGCGGCCATCCTTAGTATCTATTCTCAGTTTGGCCAGGAACATCAGTGCAAAAGCGACCTTCTGTTGATGTAAGAGTCTCTTGCATTCCATGAATCATTCACTTTTCACTCTTGTCTAAATCGCAAAGTTTGGGAACAAGAAAATGCTGTGGTTCTTCCAAGAAAGCTTTCCTTTGGTCCTCGCATAACGCAAGATCTTTATCGGATGATCTCAGAAATTTGGCCAGAAATGATCGGGGCCTGTCTCCCTCAATGGATCTCCGAAACGGGTCTCTGTGAGCTCACTCGATTTTGTGAGCTCGCTCGATTGTTGATCTAGGAATTTGACCGTATCTCATCCTTCCTCATGCTCAGGAATTCGAACAATTCAGACGTTGTTTTGTCGATTACTATTTTACAAATACTCCAGTTTTTCCCAAACATGCTGCAAGTCTGTCACCGGATAATATAATCTGCGTAAAGCAAAAGCTTACATATTATATAGTTATATAGTTTATATATAGTATAAGTTATGATTGTTTGTCATTTGTTCTGATGATTATGAGATTCTCACCTCTGGTATCATAGAAGTACAAGTTTTATTCATAAATTGGACCGTTTTGTATGTTTTGTTTCTCTGGTGTGGTCTGTGCATGAGAACAGCAGCCAAGGGATTCAATGCTCATTTATAATGTCTGTCATTCTCATGACGGGCTGTCATGGTGATGCCGCGGCTCTTTTTATGTCAGACAAACTGGGTACAAATAGGGTATTATTTGCCACACAGAGGTCCGTTTGGTTTCATCTTGATCCGGGTCTATGTCATAGCACCCCTGGTCCGCTCCAGTCCACTGAATGCAGGTTTCCAGGGTGATAGAGAGGAGGAGGGGTCGTCTGCGGCCCCTCCCCTAGACTACGTCCCGCCGCGTGTCGACCTCTCAATAAAGCACATCTGCAAAAAAGTAGGGAGTCTATGCTTCTGCCCACTGACCCGTTCACACTGCAGCCACACAAAAACACACCCAACAAATGTTATACCCCAAGCACAGACCTTCTCTGCAGCACTCCCTGATGTCATAACTCAAACACACATGCACAAAAAAGAGCCAAATCAGAGAGTAAGAGATTGCATGTGTGCATCTCTCTCTCTCTCTCTCTCTCTCTCTCACTGTGTGTGTGTGTGTGTGTGTGTGTGTGTGTGTGTGTGTGTGTGTGTGTGTGTGTGTGTGTGTGTGTGTGTGTGTGTGTGTGTGAGACAGAGCAAGAAAAAGATTGAAATAGAGTGCGGTTGCCCTGGTCATTAGTAAAGGGGGAAAAGTCAGATGCAGGAATGAAAGAAACCAGAGAGAAAAAAATCAAAGGAGAACTTAAACAAAAGGCTGCTCTAAAACACAAAACACTCCATGGAGATTTGGAAAGAAAAGGGGATATCTGGTTATGAAAATTAATCAGGGGGCTTTTTTTGCACATGCAAATGGGGCTTTATAGATTTTTCATTTATGAGAGTGCAACTTTCAACCCTCTGTCTGCATCTCTACATAGTCTCTAATATAGACAACACCTGGATAAATGCTCAGTTCTCATGTTTCTTTAGTACTTATTAATTAGTCTTTAATTCACAACTTGTTTTTATCTTAAATGTATGACTTTAAATATAACAGACTAAATGTTAAAGAAATTCAGTCAAACTCAAAGAAACAAATATATTTCATTAATTTTAGGCCTCTGTATTTTTCTGCATCTCTGTTAGAGGTAGCTCCTGTGTATAAATGCCATTTGATTTTAAAATGTAAATTAACCCTTGTAGTATTCCTGCTTGAAATATAATGTAATCATTTTCAAAAATGAGTTTGCTGAAATTTGTCAAAAAATTCTGAAAATGAAAATGAAAGATCTGGCATTAAGGGGAGTTTGTCTGAGAACATGTGTATCATTTCTGCCGCACCAAACACAACTGCAAAAATGACAAGCAAGTTTTCTCTAACACTCCCCCCATCTACTATTGGTCAGCCAAACTGATAATCCTACCCAAAATCCATGCCATTGGTTTAGGTAACATTGCTGTGTTGAGCTGATTGGGTTGCTCAAACAACATAAACTTTTCGGGGATCAGTCTAAATAGCTTTTTACAATTTTCTTTGCATGGAATATTTCACCCCACAAAAAAAAAATTGGTCATATTTATTCACTTTATTTCTTATGTAAAACACAAAATAATGAACAAACTAGTTTCCATCTTTTTAATACAATAGCAGCTGATAAGGAATTTAAAGCTTAAAAATTACCCAAAAGTATCATAAAAGTGGTCCATAAGACTCATAAATCATATCCTTTTTATGATGGCATGTGGTTTTGGCGAGAAAAACTAAAAATATGAAGAAATAGTGTTGCTCCAGACCTGTAGGACAAAGTGATTTTTTTTTTTTTAATTCTCACATATTTTTACACCATATGATGAAAATGAATGGTTTCTCTGGGCTGTCAAGCTCCATAAATGACAAAAACTCATCAAACATGAAATCACAGTAAAAGTGGTCGATGTGACTTGATGCACTGGTCTTCTGAAGCCAAATGATCACTTTGTATGATGATTTGATAAGTTGTTATATAATATTATATTCAAATTAAATCATTCATCAACTCCAGTAAACAGTGCCTAAATTCAATATGGTGACACATTTACATTTATATAAACAATGCATTTACATACACAGCACAGGTTTAGCCAATGTGAACAAGCTTCTATCATAGCACTTCTGAACACGGACGTATACATTTTGCTATGTTTCTCACCAAAACCTATCACACAAGTAGCACAAACTTCCATGATACTTTTGGGTCATTTTTCATCTTTAGAGTACATCCCTATACACCTAATTTATCCATCAACTCGGCTGCTTTAGTTGGGTCTGCTGGAACCAGAAACATTTATCATGATCTATAATGAAGCAAAATATTTAATGGCATCTACGCTTATCGCTTATATTATTCTATTTGTTTCCCTGTCTCAACCTCGAGATTCATGTCCAGAGCTGGCCAGATCCACCTCCGTTCCTGCTTGGTGTCAATCTCCACTGCTAAGTGTCTCTGAGTGATGACAACTAGATGCAGCGGGTGCCGGCCAGTCATCGCTTCATTCTATTAGGATGGACTTCAGGAGATTAACTGTTGCCAACTCCAACCATAAGACATGGGATACTTCATATTGACACTGCCTGAACCTTGGACTTAGGATAAACCACAACGAAATGACCTGCTGGTTGAACTGTGATGCACCTCACTGATCTCTGCCTGCATCACCTCGGTCTAATGATGGACTACACTGTTGAAACAAATGACAATTACATCTATGTGAACTTCTGCAGTTAATCCAGGATGGACTTCAAAGACATTAGTCATTGATCTTACAGTTCATACAAAATCTTTGTTTAAACACTGACCCTTAACAGTTACTTTGTTACTCATTTAAAACCATGACTTTATGTGCACTGCACATAAATAACTATTATTGGCATTATATTCATGATGTTAGCCAGAGGGGAACTGGCCCACAAAATGAGTCTGGTTTCACACAAGGTTATTTTTCTCCATTAAACAGCATCTTATGCAGGCTTGCTCACTGCGGTTCTGAATACAATTATTTTTTAATTACTTATTTTTAAACATGATTCACAATCATATTTAATCAAACTACCCTATGACTCTAATGCATTATAGATATTACAGTTAATTTCCAGTTAATGCATGATTTTCTGTAAAGTTGCTTTGAAATGGTGTGTGTTGTGAAAAGCACTATACAAATAAAAATGACTTGACTTGACTTAACCACCATAGTATTTAAAAGATGGATAGAATATTCAGTAAAAAAAAAAAAAAAACTCCTGTGTTTTGCATAAGAAAGTCACTTTTGTTTGGAACAGCACTTTTTGTTTGGAATGAATTGTCATGTCATGTAATCAATGCGATTAAAAATGTTAATCTAATGTATTATCTTGCCAAAAGAACAAAGAATAAATGTGAGGAGAATGCTCATTACAGTGAAGGAACAATTAAGTGGAAAATAAAGGAGGAGGGGGAATAAAAGGAAGGCAAACACAGCTTTCTGTATGCTACAACCATCTGAAGATCTTCTCAGACTGGTTTTGATTGGCCAGTTGCTCTGAGAAGAGGAAAATGTGGTTTGCATTCCTTGACTTTTGTTGTTTTGGGCAGTGAAAAAGGAACTGGCTCAAATTGGGAGAACAATGGCAAAACCATGAATGACAGGACCATCACTGCCGTTCTCAACACTTTGAACAATCTTGTCAATGGGGACACTCAAGAGGTCTGCATTCAAAACATTGTCACATTTGTGTACAAACCTCTTGAAAGAACTTTGCTGACCTGCCTATATGCCTTTATGGGAGTTCAAATGGCAAAACACTTTCTTTGTGTCAAAGAGTTCATTAAATTCATTAGTTTGACCCACCATTTTTTAAAGACCAAATGTCCACTGAATTGGAAACTAACTTCCATGGATAAAGACAAACCCCTTTTGAATCTATGTCAAACATTTTAAAGCAAAACGGGGAAAAAAGATGACTTCTCAATTGTTGCTGTACCATAACCAATGGATTCACATCAAAAGGCAATTCAGGTTCACAATGAGATATTAAGAATCCTAGACTTTATCAGTATGTCAGAAGTTTACAAAGTAACAGGGACTCTCTGGTTCATTTGATATTACTTATATGCCAACATTGGTCTAGTTACCACAACAAGCATAGGGGCCCCTGTCTGCACATTTCTTGTCATCGTCATGTGTGCAATGTACATTGAATGAAAGAAGCCTGACTCATGTAAAGAAACATTTAATGTTTTAATTTTAAGAGCTATTTCTGCCTGATCTGACCATTAAACATGACCTTTGTTCATGTAAACTAACATAGTCATTATATTGATTATGTACTGTAATAAGATTCAGTCATTTGAAATAATATTTAAGATTTGAACAAACCGTTTAATATAGATGCTACTAGACATAACATTATTTACGGTGTATTTCAATTCTCATTTGCATCACAACATATTGTCCTGCTTTTGCCAAAATCTCTCAAACACACACACACACACACACACTCACACATGTTGGTGCGACCATAGACATAATGATTTGTATATTGTACGAACTATAGATCCTATCCCCTAACCCCAACCATACCTTTAAATCTAACTCTCACCGAAAACTTTCTAAACATCGTTTAGTATTTTTTTAAGCATTTTGAATTATGGAGACACTAGAAATGTTCTCATAAACAACATATATACCAAAATACCCATGTAATTACCAGTTTATAAACTAAAAAAATATCCTTGTAAACCACCCAACCATATATATATATATATATATATATATATATATATATATATATATATATATATATATATATATATATATTCAAATTCAACTAGTATTTGGGAAAATGTTACAAACAGCCATTTTTCTAGTATTTTGAAATATACTGTATTTTGTATATATGTATATATAAGTATCTGACTTTTTTTTTTTTTATCAGTGAAAACCATATGTGTTTTACCTACATTGCCATGTATCAGATTTCTGTACTGGGACTTTGGTTTGAACTGAATACTGTGATTTCAATAGGAATATTCCAAAGGGGTTTTCAGAAATCATAGGCGGAATTGGAGCAAGGATTGTGTGAACAGTATTTATTTTTTTTTTATTGTGGGACATTCTGTCAAGGGAAATCTTCATCTGTGTAATGAACGTTGATACAGGTAATTAAGTTATTTAATCTTTTGGTGAATTACTAATGTATAGTATGAGTTAACACACCTCTCACAAATGAGAATTAATTTTAATGGATTGTCCACAAGATCCACAGGTTGATTATGTAGCCTATTATCTCTGCAATTTAATTAGCAATTTGGTGTTACATAAAATATTGTATTACACTCTCTCTCTCTTGTTACTCACATGCAATATTAATAGATACATCCATCAGGCTCACTCATAGTTAATTATAACCTTTTGCCTTCCTGAGAACATTTGTTGCCATGACATTATCAAGATGATACTGGATAGCTGTACATTTTTAGTGCATTCCATCAACACCAATTTACCTTTCTGATGTAAAAAGCTAAAAAGTAAAGATTTTTTTTAAACATGTTTTATTACCAATAGCTAAAATAAAGAGTAAATAAAGAGAGAATCAGTTATTACACGTATCTAAATTACACCAGAGAAAAAACAAGAAATGTTTGTAAAATTGTTTGGTTCACTGCTCGATTCTTTCAAACCAGTGTTTTATGATTTTATATGTCTGCCTGCTTTCTAAACATCTGACTGTGATGTCTGAATATGTCTCTCCTTAGCGCAAACACACATAAGCACACTCACTCACTCACACACACACACACACATACACATACACTCACTCACTCACTCACACACATATAACAATTAATGTTTCTCTAGTCCCAGTTTGGTATAAAGAACTGCAGCAAGGGCTGGCAGCTGAACAGTGTATGAAAGATACTAAGAGAGAGTGAGGGGGAGGGGGTGGGGGGCATAGACAGCCTCAGCACCCTGTCCAGCTCAGGCAAATCCCAGAGGGACCCTAAATCCTGTTTCACTGTTAGCTCACGACAGATCCCTCCATGCAGACAAGTGGGGGGCAACAGGACCAGCACACATTTCAACCTGTCTCTCACCAATACAGACTCTGACAATGAATAATTCACACCATACGGAAGCCATTGACCCCCAAACCCAATTCACTTAATGCTCACTTAATTTTATTTTATTACTCACAATTGAGAAGAAGGAGTCGGGTGAATCCGGCAGCTGCAGCCCTGCAGAACAAAGCAACATCCCAAAATAGCCCCAGGCATGACTTGAGTAGGTACATGGGCTTTATTATTGATATTTTGAACCTTTGTCACAGAGAAGGTAAAAATTCATGAGGACAGAGATTTTCAAAGCTCTGTTTATTTTTCGTTTTATGCTATTTTCACTTTGCAGCATTAAAGATTTAACATTACAGCTACAGACCTATGTATACTTGGGATAGTTATCCCTTGAAATAATTTCCATTTGATTGTGTGCATGCACATAATTAAATGCTATAAAAAATAAAAAAACGTGGCGGACAGAAGCTGTCAAACTTTTGTACTCAGAGTAGTTTTCTTTTTTCTTTTTTTTTTTTTTTTTTTTTTTTGCTGGCTTCCCATGTGTACTATTATCATTAATGAATTAAAACATAAATGTTTGAAGAAGAATTTTTTTTTATAAATTATTTTATTTTTATTCCAAATGTTTTTAACTAGCATTTTAATAATAAACTATAGGTTTTCTCTCTTGGACAGTTGACAAACTAGGTCAACCAATTTCATGTATCAATTTCAAATTTTGATGCATATAAGTTATCGATACTTTTATGTTTATTCTGTATCCATATTTAATATATGCGTAATTGACAAATAAGGTTGTCCGAGGTGAAAAAATCTAGTTCAAAACATTTCAAGTTCAAGTACAACATTTTGAAATGTAATGATACTAATCATTTCACTTCACAAACAGTCTTGAGGGATTAAATGGGTCGTCTGTTTTTTTTTTTTTTCTCATAACAAAAAAAAAGAGAGACTATGTGAATTACACATGACTTTGATTTGGTGGACAAAAATTTAAATATTAATCACATTTTAAAATAATATTTTTTTACCGCTTAATTTTGTTAAAAAATATAATTAAAGATTATTATTTTGCACTATGCATGCCAGCATTTGTTTTATCAAGAATTTTAGCATCTATATTGAATGTATCTTGACAAAAAGAAAGAAAGAAAGAAAGAAAGAAAGAAAGAAAGAAAGAATGAATGAATGAATGAATGAATGAATGAATGAATGAATGAATGAAAGAAAGAAAGAAAGAAAATAATAATGATAATAATAATAAATGAGCGTCACATATTCTACTATACAGATTTGCCAAGTTCTACATTTTGCCCAGGCATTTTTGAGACTAATACCTCTGGAGGGCAGTCTCCATCTCCTCCGCGGAGGTCAAAGTTATTTGTCGGCCTCCAGTTGAGAGTACAAATGAGGATGATCTTCCCTGAGCAGAAGCTCTCACTCGCTAATAAAGAGATCAGGTGCTTCACTGTGGCAACACAATGACTTATTCTGACTTATTTCATACTGAAGTAAAATTGTTGCAATGTTACTATCTTAGATTAAAATCCAAAATCATATGCTGCATGCCCGTAAGAAAGAAAAAACACGAATGAGATAAATCTGTAGGCCTACCTGTTGTTTCTCTTAGCAATGAGATCATATTTGCTGATGTGCTATTAATCCCTAAACTCACATCTGTCTCGTTTTGAGATTTAGAAGAGATGTTATGTTATGACAATGTCAGTGATACAATGTCAGAGATTTCAATAACACACGTTTCACATCTAATTCTTCCGAAACCAAATTGTCTGATCTGTTATGTACATTCATTTGTATCTATTCACTTTACGAACGTCAATTGTTTATTTCCTACGGAAATTTAGAAGAAACAACTGAAACAAGGATGGCTGAAACATAACCGAGAGCCCCATTGAGCCTCTTGAGCTATAAAGAACTCAAGTAACAACCTCTGATCAATACAATTATATTCTGGGTGGGTTTATATAACTAATCCCCAAGGAGACTCGAATGGCTGTAATTGATGTTGCCCAAAAAAAGGCTAAATGTCTTGATATTAAGTCCGCGTTACATTATAATAACATCATCAAGCCATTTGGTAATTATGGTCTTGGAATTAAACAAGGTCTGGGGGGGCACGGGTAGCACTCTACTATTAGTTAATGGCGAACGCCTGGCATGCAGTGTCGAGGAGGATGAAAGGCTTAATTCTCACAATCCTTCTCTCTCTCTCTCTCTCTCTCTCTCTCTCTCTCTCTCTCTCTCTCTCTCTCTCTCTCTCTCTCTCTCTCTCTCTCTCTGCCTATCGGATAACAGGCTTTTGTCCGTGTGACTCCGTACCTGTCGCTTGTTTAAGGGCTTAATTGCTCCTAATTTGTCTGGCAAAGACCTACTATTACGACGCTGCAAAGTTGCGACCAAATTATACCCTTTATTTGAGTCGAGTGGTGATTCCAGTTGAGTGAGGTGTGGTGGGAGCTAGGGAGGGATGGAAGAGTGTCCCTTGTCATTTTCCAGAAAATAAAACTTATGGGTAAATACTGCAGTCCATTACCAGCTCAAGGCTCCGTTCTGAACTCAAGGGCTATTAGGCGAGTCGGTCCGGTTCCGAGCATGTAAGCCTACATTAAAAGGGCAGGAATAATTGTAGCAGTTGTCAAGGGCCATCAGTGGTACCCGGATTTATTTGAACATTGTAGCCGTCTGTAGAAAATACGCAGTCGCACGGCCGCGTGTTTTGATGGCAAAATTCTCTGTCCACCGTCTGCATTTAGCGAATAACAAAGCTTTCAATGTAGCCTGCAAGTAGCCTACGATATGTAAGTCTTTCGTCCTAACTTTTAGCATTTTATTGTTTCAAAAATAAAAATGCGACAAGCATAAATGTAAGTTTACTGTTGTTAAACAGCTGTTGTTAACAGTGGCTCTAACGGAACACACACGTTGGCTCACGACTATGTTTAACTATGTGTGTCAATTTTAAAAATGTCCGTGTCAAAAAACTGCCATAGCCTAATAATATTATATATTAATATTATTTTACATATTACATTTTCCATAAACATTCATTCATTTTCTGGATTTGTAACCCTTTAAATGCCAGTTTGTTTATATAATGCCACTGTTGTTTTTTTATGAGGAGAAAAAAAAACAATAACACAAAAAATTATTTTCAATATACTAAATGCTAAGGGGAAATATTCTGGGGTTATCACAGTCTGGGATATGTCAATGATTAGCAACAACATTGATTTGGATTTATTATTATTATTGTGCAGTGTCAGATGAAATAAAAACAAACACACACGCAGTACCAAGATGATATAAAAATGTCAGCGTCAAAAAACGGACATAAAAATATTATATATATTAATTTCCACTTTCGCTGATTTAGATTTTTTTTTAACAACATCAGGTCCTGATCATAACTACCAAATATTAAATCATTTTCAGGATTTTTAACCCTTTAAATGCCATTTTGTTTACATAATGCCGCTGTTGTTTTTTACACACACACACACACACACACACACACACACACACACACACACACACACATTTAACAATACACACTTACAAAACACACTCTGACATCCATACCAACACACCCACAACATTTTAACTGCATAATTTATTCAATTGGCCTGCAGTCCTCTATAATACAGCAAACAGAAAATAGGAAAAAAGCTTGTATTTACTCCATAGGCTGAACATGAGGGAAAATTGCGCCATCTGGTGAAAAATATTAAAACTTTAATTTTGAAGCCAGGGCACCGGAATGACAGCATAATATCATAGAATTCATGATTTTATGCTTTAATGGCACTGGGATCAAATATTGCCGTTTTAATGGGTTTCAATGGGGACATTTTTTGTCCTTAAGTTCCTGAGTGTAACTATTTTGTGTACACAGTGTATTATAGCCTACATGTATTATAGAATCTGAGGTTTACAATTCACCAACAATACACACCTGTGGCAAAATTTATGCCGTTGGCATTAACACAGCCAAAATGATCGAAAAAACAAAAATTACAAAAAGACAAGACAAACAAAAATGTCCCTAAGGTCGCACAAGGGTTAAAGGTGCTGTAAGCAATTTAAACAGTCCTAGAACGTCACGTAGCAAAAAGCAACAATATCAAAATAGCGTTCTTAAACGTGAAGGCTATTGACAACTGCAAAACCGCGGCCATTTTCCACTGTTTACAGAGACTAGCGCTGTCACACAGACAGGTGTTATATTTAATCGCACCTATTTTATTTATGTTTTCCAGGGAATAGGGACATTTCCTGCTTGTCAAAAAAAATTACAGAACTTTTAACAGCTAACGCGAACAACATCATTATTGTCATAGGATGTGAATGGTCTTCTACTGAAATATTTTTTAAAGTGAAGCTCATCTGGCCGTTTTTGTTGATAGTAGCCTATGTGCTGTGTTAATGTGATTATGTTTAATGTGTAGGCTAACTAGTTATATATAGCGCCACCATTGAGCATCCAGAGATTTCGAACTTTAAAATGTAGCTATTCAAAATAAAGCGTTAAACCTAAATTTCGCTGTTTACTCACATATTATTATCCTATTTCCCTTTGAACGTCTTGTTTAGCAAAGAAAGAAAATGTTTTCCTATACCTAATTCAATAAGGGCGCGGCAGGCAGGGGCTTTCACTTACCATCGGCTCGGACCCTCTCTGAAAGAGTCGGCTTTGTACCACTTTGTCCACTGCTGTCACACACTTTAATTCGAGCCTTTCTCTCTGGCATTGAAAACTCTCCACAATGACATTCAGTAAGGGCTGGGAGAGTGAAAACCTGGTTATTTTTTATGTAGGCCTATTCCTTCCCGGACCCTGCAGGGCCCCGTGCGGGAATTAATCACTGTTTTAACCTCATCGCTTTGAGGTAGCCTACTGATGTGACTCTTTATCAGAGAGTGGAATGATGCGTTCAATAGATACAGACCCTTATAACCCATATTTTAAAAATTCTCAAAGTAAAACTACGGTTCAAAATACTCTGATGATTTTTGTCCTTAGCTAGCTTAATCTATAGCCGGTGGTTCGCTTGATCGTAGTCATAGGGAAATCAATCAAAGTCGACACAGACCTGAAGGGAAAGCATAGATCATTTTTGTCCTAAATGATAATAGGCTAGATGATGGGCTATTTAAACAATTTTCAACATCCGACATATTGCATTCCCATTTTAAGAAACCCATGAATCACTCTCTCGGGAACTAGTCTCACACTTAGCCTAATTGAGCAGAGTTGCAGGTGGAATGAACCCCCGCGAAGAGCCGTGTGACATCAGTCATGTGCAGGGATGCCTAACGAGTCTCCATATTACCGTAAATTACGGCTCAGGCAGAACAATTTACAAACCTCATTGAATTAAATTCATTAAAAGAGCAGCACTGCCCATGATCGAGTGAGAAAGGAAATAAAGTTTAAAACGACACTAAAGAGTACAGTACAGTTTCAGAAGCATGTTTATAATTTTTTTACTGTAAATTTAACAGAATTGTTTTTTTTACAGTGCCAGCGTGTAAATTACAAACATTTTAAACTGTAAAATGTACAGGTTGTATTTTTTTACATAATTATTCTGGAAACCACAGCTGCCAGATTTTTTTTGTAAAAACAGCAGGATTTGTTTTACATGGTTTCCGCAAAAAATATTTTTCTCTTTGCAACATTATCCTCTACGCATTCTGTAATTATACATTATTTTACTCAGAGCTTCTTATCCTTTAGATTTAGAAATGTAGCCACATAGTCCAAATAAATCCTGCTTCCAGTTAAATAATCCTGATGAGAATTCATGAAGATAGAGCCAAGAGCTCATGAAATCTGTTTTTCTCTCTCAGCAGGGCATGAGACTGATGGACCAACTTTAGTGCTAATAACCTCTAATTAATAACCATAGAACGAATTAAACTAGTTTTGCCACTGCTTGATAAAAGCAGCAGAGAACATACCTTTTTGCAAAATGCTGGGCAAGTCCATATTAATCGCTTTAATGTGTAACCTTTACAAAGTAAAACCTTCTGTAATCACTTTCTGGAGATTTTCTAAAGCCATAAGATTGTCTTTTTTATTTTATAGATCTCTACCAGAACATGCAAATGAGACCAACTCAAGAGGTGAGCTGTTATTTTGTTTCAAATACATTATGGCATTATGACATTATGTTCTGGAAAAAAAGGAGGTCAATTTTTATTTTTATTGTGATTTCAGGTATCCATGCACCTGCGGTATGATTGTCTGCTCTGGAAACATCATGCCTGTCTTAAAGCTATCAGATGTATGAGTATCTCTCTTTTTATTTTCATATCTTTTTTTGCCATTCATTTATACACTGTAATTAATACAATGTAATTTATTTGTGTCATAGTTTTAGAGTTAAAATGCATACTATGTCTTCTAGCTGTGTTCGCTGAGGATACTTCCACACTCTCATGGCGAAATCATATGACTTCTAAAGTTGGATAATTCGTATGATATCGTACGACTGCACCCCTATTAATTTGTACAACTTTCACTACAGCCAATGACTCCGCAGGACATCATTTCAATTATTTACTTGGGTTTATGCATAAACATTTTGCCCAGTCACAAAATATATATATATATATTTTTATATATATATATAAAACCATAATTTATTTAATTTTTTTATTTTTCACATTGTGAAGGGCTCACATATATTCAGGGATGGGAGGGTTACTTTTGAAATGTACTCCACTACAGATTACAGAATACATGCTGTAAAATGAAATTTGTAACATATTCCATTATTACTCAAGGTTAGTATTTATTCTAAATACTTTGGATTACTTCTTCAACGCTGGTAGATTTTTTTTCACTTCTTTTCACTATAAAATCTCTACCAGGTAAAGTAGGACAAAATACATTCTCTGAAAAATTTAAATATCTTTTGCAGTGTTGTTTCTAAAACAAGATAAATCAAACTGATCTTGTTTTAAGCATTTTTAGATATTTTTACAGGAAAGCAATACATAAATTGTTATCAAGAATTTGCATATGCATTTACTGACTCTTACACGTTATATATTTGTTGATGTATTTATTAATGTAAATATGTATATTATGTGTACATTAATAAATACATCATCAAATACATAACGTGAAACGGGTCAATAAATGCATATGCAAATGAATTAGCAGACCCACATTGCTCCACACATTAAGGCTGAGACAGAAACGTGAACATTCTATAATATTTTATAGATAGAGATGTATATATAATATTTTATTAACGAGTATTTTTTGCATTTGGAATTATTTAATCACAATCATTTATTAATGTATTCAGCCTACAATTGCTGTAAAAGCATTATGTTTTCCACAATTTTTCCATTTGAAATAAAAGTACTTCATTGACACATACCTTACTTTTATTTATGTATTTGTTTACTTGTGTATATATTATATATAAAACCATAATTGAGGCTATATAGGAGCAGAAATATAGAACATCAAAAAGGTTCATTATTACACTATTGAGGTTCTAAAGCGTTTTCAAATGAAGGTTCTTTATAGAACCTTTAAAAAAGGGTTCTATTTAGCACCAAAAAAGGGTTCTGCTATAGTTACAAGCCGAAGAACCCTTATTTGGTACTATTTAGATCCATGTTCTTAAGAGAGTAATAGTATAAATAGAGGGGACATTTAAAAAGAGAGAAGGGGCAGTACCGCCTCTTGCAGTGTGGGTGGGGCTGACAAGAAAAGACTACATTATGCAGTTCATTTAGTTAACAAGTGAAATAATAGGGAAGCGTGCAGAGTGAATGCCGAGAGAAAAGGCACAAAACCCTATTGAGAGCTCTCAGCCGCCAGTATAGCGTAACCATCACATGGACGAACTGGCTCTCCAACTATTTAAGCAGGACCACTTTCTCCTCAGCATCATTCTGCCGTCGATCCTTGGCTACAGATACTGGAACGAGACTGACATAGATAAACTTTTAACAGCTCTCAAACACTAATTGAAGAAACACAGCGCTATCAAGATGCCAAGATCATTTCTTGTGGATTCCTTGATATTGCGGGAGAACAGCGAGAAAGGAAGCGAGAACAGCCCGCCGCTATTTCCTTACGCCGTGCATCCATCTCATCCTCTCCACGGTCTTTCCGCAGGCTCCTGCCACTCTCGCAAAGCGGGTTTGTTGTGCTTTTGCCCGCTGTGCGTCACGGCGTCGCAGCTGCATCCGTCGCCTCCAGCGCTACCGCTCATCAAGGCTTCCTTTCCTGCCTTCGGCTCCCAGTACTGTCACACCGCGCTGTCCAGGCAGCACACCACTTCTAGCGGTGTAAACCTCAACAGCGGCTCGGGGTTATACCAAGCCACGTATTCAGTTCCAGATCCGAGACAGTTCCACTGCATTTCCATTGGTGAGTAACTCTTGTCAAACGTCTAACATTGAAGAATCATAATAAAAGACAGTAAAGTCTACTTCTTACTAGACTCTGCGACCTTTCTTTTCTACTCTATTTCAAATTCACCCATATTAATAGCTATTCTCATGTTTCTTTTCAACAGAGAATAACAGCAACCAACTGCAGAGCAGCAAGCGCATGCGCACCGCGTTCACCAGTACGCAACTCCTGGAGTTGGAGAGGGAGTTCACTTCCAACATGTACCTGTCAAGACTTCGACGCATAGAGATCGCAACTTACCTCAACCTGTCCGAGAAGCAAGTCAAGATTTGGTTCCAGAACCGCCGCGTAAAGCACAAAAAAGAAGGCAAAAGCAGCTCCCATAGGACGGGCTTGCACAACTGCAAGTGCTCTTCGTCCTTATCCTCCGTCCGGTGCTCTGAGGAAGAGGATGATCTACCCATGTCACCTCCGACATCAGAAAAAGAGGACGCAGATCTGTCCGTTAGCCCATGAACTCGTAATCATTATCACCTCAGCAGACTCTGTACGCCACACCGGTGGAACCTTGAATGCAGCCAAAAAAAATCGACGGCACCTGCGCGCGCCGTCACCTGTAAATAGCGAGAAATAAGAAAACCTTTATATATGTTCGGGGTCTGCGTATATCTCTTTAATGTTGTAAATTTGTATACATGTTCTATGTTTGTATTTTATTTTATTTTTTTCATGTAGAGTACAGGATAGCTCAAGCACAGTTTTGGAACGGAATGGAAATATGGGATGTAACCGAGAAGCCGAACTAACTAAACGTCACTTCAATGACAGAATTTCTTATTGCACTTTTATTGTAATGAGAATATTTATTTATTTAAAAAACTTAATTGCTGAAAATAAAGAATATTTCTTAGTGACAAAATGTTGTTTCATGTCAGTTGATTTCACAATAACGCCTATAAGACAACCACTACAACTTACACCAGTGGTGAAGCTGTGCATTATTATTACATTTCGAAAGATATACCTCAACAAAACAATAAATATCTTTCTTTCTTTCATTCATTCATTCTTTCGTTCTATCTTTCAATACTGAGCCCTAAGTTTGGATAGCCTCCATGTTACCTTGACATGCGCTATTCTTTTACTTTTTACAAAAAAAAAATCTGCCTACCAAGTTGAGAGAAATAGAAAATTAAGATTCTTCACTTTCATACAATATTTAGCTTAAAATCTGAAAGAAAATAATATATATATTTTATTTTTATTTTTTTTTATTTTTTTTTAAATCCAACATCTGTCTGGCTAGGAGGATATTTGAAAACTGGAATAGAGGCAAAAGTGTGCTTATACAAAAAATATACATATGCCACCCTATTCTTAAACACGACATAGCGAATATGTGAGATTTTAGGAAAAAGCGAGAAGGTTACATTACTTACTGTACATTTAGCCGTTTAGAGGAAAACAGCCTAAACGTGTCCAATAAAAAACTGTTTAAAACATTTTGACACAATCAAATGAATTTATTTTAGGTGTAACGTAGTATAGGTTAAAAAAGTCTTCACCAAGGGAAACAAACCGAAATGCGTAATTTAAAACGTATCAGAACGAGACGCGCGTGTTGAGCGCACGCCAACTACCTTTAATAAACATTTAGAAGTCTTTAACTGGGTTAATCAGGCTGGAAGAGTCTACGGCCGCATTTGACCGTTAAGCTAAAGAATATAGTAACTAATAAAACATATTCTAAAATACCCAATCTACTCTGACCCTGTCATCGTAAAAGATTGGGGGTATTTACGCTTATCACAGCATATTCATGCTGCTCTATTTACAACTCAAGTGCATCGGGATCGATTTCCGTCAAGAAGACCAAAGAGACGCGTATTCATCGAGTTCCCCATGCATTCCCAAGGGACGCAGCTGAAAGCGCCTGGTGTCCCCCAGGCGCGGGGTCTCTCCGTTTAACACTGAGCCCTTTAGCGCACGGTTCTTAACAGTCTCGTGAGAGCGGGTTAATAAAACCCAAGTAGTGTATTAATACACAGACAATAATACGCAAATGAATAAAATATACAAGTCAAAGAGACAGATTAATCGACGTTTGTATTTAAATTTATTTAAAGGGGTCGAGGCACACACATGGTGACGATGGTGATTAGTGTTTTGCCTGTCGCGTTTGAGATCGCTGACACGATTACGTGCTGCATACTTTAATGCGTAATGAAAAGGCATGAAGACAAATTAATGAATGCGTGAATCATTTATAACTCAATACAAAAATTATAATCCACAACAAGTTGTTCCCCAAAATTAATGACCATTAGAGTAGACATCTCATCGAAAACTAACGTCTTTAATAATTTAAGAAAATGATTTATATATATATAAAAAAAAAAAAAAGAAAAAAAAAACAGAACTGTGAAAAATTACTCGTTCAATTTGAAAGGGCACTTCAGCCTTTCCATTTTCTTTTCTCTTTTTCTTCTGGTTTAATGCGCACTATGGACCTCAGTTTAACCAGTTTAGCCAGACCAATACCATATCCTGGAAAACTGGTTTTGACGCTTTACACCATCATCATTGCGCTTTAAATCTTAATTGAACTATTTGAAAAATGATGTTTAATCTTATTTTATTTTCTCTCAATTCATCATCATTCATCGGTATCAACAAAGGCTCTGGTGAAATCGGTACATTTACTAAATAATTCAAGTCATTATGGGATATTGGGCTGCTCTAGCAAACTCTCCTTTAATGGTTCACTTAAACATTTTAACAAAACTCTAATATTTGCATTTGTTAAGATATAGGATTAGACCATTTAGTTAACTGCATCATACAGTCTCATTTTGCACCATGCGTACTCTGCAAATCACCCTTTATCCATTCAATTGCGCCCTGCGGGTGTTATAAGCCTGGTGCTCCTCAAAATTTTCAATGTATTCTTAATTTTGCGCCGATCAATTCATTGAAGCAAAAAGTGCTACAGTGTCTTTTTAGAGAAAGAAAAGAGAATTGTGACGTGACCCTGACAGGGGCTGCTGAGAGGGCTTGCCTGACGCTCGAGGGTCGGATGAGTCAACAGACCCCCATCTAGCAGACTCGCCCTTGTCTTTCTTCCAACTAATTTTTCATTTACGGCTTTTCTTAGACTTGTCTCTTATCTATCAGATTAAAAGAGCAGCTTGTAACAAATCAGTCTGCCCGATTTACAAGAGCATTAAAAGCGGACAAAAGAGACAGTCCGTCAGTACCTGAGTCTGGTAGACGGTGAGGCGCTGCAGCTGATTCGATGAGTTGGAAATGCGCACGAAACAAAATACTTGAATCCTGAAAAAGAGCCTTTGTATGTTTCTTTAGAAATCAAGCAATTCTGCATGACAAAGGACAATTAATAAGCCGTCTTTTCACGACCAGCAGCTGGTTTCCCTGTCAAGAAAAGTTGGAAAAAATTCGGACTGAATGCGCGCAAAAGCCCTTTGCGCGCAGACAGCTACCCAAGGTGACCCATTTGGCACAGTTAAAATAAGCAGGCCGAGGCAAAAGCGAGGGAACTGTCAAAAACATTTAAGCTAGAATATCTTGAAATTGCAAATCCCTTTATGTGGAGGGACGCTGCCGATCTGGGTTAGACGTACAATGGACGTGGTTAAGTTGGAGAGGCTTTGGAAACGGACACGTGGCCTCTCAATGAGAGATTTTTGGGATTCGCGTGGCTCGCAGCGAGTCTAAACGATGTTAAATCTTGATATTTTCACTGATAAAACAACCCCAAAGTACTATTTAGCTACTGTTGGTGTTAAAGGTTGTGCGATATTTCTACAAAAAATGATATTCACGATATTAAATGTACCGATTAATCCCCGTGTCGCAGCGACTCGGGGTAAAACTATGTTTTTTACGTGTTCAGATCTCTCAAAATCCCATAAAGAGTTCATGTCATGAGATCTCAATGACTTTAATGAGTCATTAAGCAGTTATTGATCTACTATAGTTGTAAAAATATGTTAAGCTTTGTTATCATAAATGTGAGACGTTTTTCAGTCTTAAAAAAGCGCGCAGTTTGTGCATAGCCCTTATTTTCGTGCACAAATAAAAACCTGTTTGATTTCAGAACATGCCAACTTTTTTCCAATTAAAACATCAAATAGGCTTACAGAATTTAATCTATTTGATTTTTGACCATATCGAAGAATCATCCTCTGCACTGTTTAATGAGATCAATTTGGAATAAGGTTTGGGATACACCAGTTGGCATAACCGGTCAGTGCTCGTGTTGGTAGGTTAAGTTTTAAGGGACTGGTCAGATGAATCTACCTTGATGGTGGAGTTGGATCCAGTCAGAAAATGTAAACGACAGTCAAGTCATCGATCATGGGCTTGTATAAGAGCACCCTTGTCCACGGGCAGTCTAGACATTTGGTCACGCTTTTACTCAAGTTTGCGCATACAGAAACAGGAAGCCTATTTAATAAAAATACAAACTATAATAACATTTCCAGACGACTGTCTCACGCAAACTTTCAAATACAGAATAGTGGGACAGAGCATTTTAAAATTAATTCAAAAGTTTCCGGTGAGCTTTTTACTCAGTATCAAACGGTTTGATGTTGTTCATGCAGAATTGAATCGCTCCATATACTGAGACAATGCGAGGGAGAGAGGCTACTATTCGATTGTGCACCTGCAATGTCAAGAGGTCGAGAAATAATGAACAAGGCTGACTCAGAACTGCGCTTTCAAGTGTTAACTCTTGTAAAATGATATAAAGAGACAAGACACACAAAAGCACTCGCGTACCCGCCTGTATGTTTTCAGTGGCGCTTTCCAAACGTTCACAGCCTTCTAAATTCTCTTTTTGATTGAATTTTGCACAGTTAAACAGTTCCAGCCACCTCCTACCCTCCGTGCCATTGATGTCTTTCTGACCTGATAAAATGCGCTTGGCTGACGTCAAATGGGCCAGCTTTGCCTGTTCACATTTAAATATGGGAATTAGTCATGAGCCCTGTCACAAGCAGCAGAAATTGCTAAATTGTTGGCCTCTTTTCAGCGACGGGAGCGCCGGGGTCTGCATTCATTACATAGAATTTAGCGAAGAGGTGAGAGACCTCTGTGGCTGTCTTTTACCGGGATGTCATAACAAGGAATCGTTCTGGAAATGAGGGGGCGTGCGCAAAAGTGAAGAGGAGGGGTGACGCGTCCTCGGTTTGACACATCGTCATTTCGGTTTCACATATCATGGGAAATACATAGAAACATTTGATAATTTAGTTGTAATAGCACAAAATAAAATAAAAAAATGAAAACTGGCAATTTTACCCAACCACTGGGATGAAGCCCCCGTGGTAAACTTGTCCCGGCTTTCATCTGATTTTTACAGAATGTATACAATTAATTTGATATAATAATAATAAAAAAAATTGGTGTAAAAAAAAAATAATAATAATAAAACTAAATCAAGCAATTAAGTAAACTTGTGCTATGTATTATATACAGGCTTAAATACATATTTAGACGCCTATTTTTGTATTTTATTTAAGAGATGTCATATTAGCAATAAACTATTAATTCAGATTGAATGATTCCACAAAATTAGCCGATAGGGAATAGAAGATTTTTTTAAATGTACATCTAACGCATGGAAATATGAAACAATAAAAGTAAATATATTTTTTTTACTCCACAAATCTAAACACATTGTGTCCACAAATCTCCACACACCTACACTTACACATACATCTCCTACGCTTTAATGTCCAACACAATAGAAAGTCACAGATCACAATTTTCCAATCACACAAAATTAGATCAATTAGCCTCAAAGCTTTTCCTATGGAATAAATCTCACAAATGTTGATATTTAGAGGAAATGTCAACATTAAGAGGAACGCACTCATTCAATAAACGTCTTGGGATGAGATTTATTGCCATCTATGGTCAAGAGAAAAGGTCAAGATATGCCAGTTCACAAATGTGAGGGGAACGTTGATGTAGTGGAGTTGCAGCGCCATCTGATGGTACATACAGGACAAAAACACACACTAGGTTAGAAGGAGGTTATAGGTATAGGTAGGCTAAAGAACCTCCCACCCCGATCCAAAGCTACATGTGCTACTTAAATAATCTATAATTAAGGTTGTTTCCAATTTAATTACAACTGGCGCTTTTACAAACGTTTCGGTAGTAAAACTGCATAACTACTTTGTATAATAAAAAAGGCTGACTTTTACTTCAAAAGCGCACTGACGCGCCACACCAGTAGGCGGCATTCATTTGCAGTCAGCGCTCGGGCTATCGTTAGGACACAAGGGAGAGGAGTCTTCTGTCAACCTTTGTGTCTCCGCAGAAAGCGAGACTGAACGGCGACAAAATGATCAGGCATTACTGCAAGGTTCTCCAAATAAATGTCCAGAAATTCACCATGCTCCCGCACGTTGCGACGGGTAAGCCGAGTCCTTTACACACAGCATTATATAAGAATGTTATGCGTTGCGGCCAGGGGGCGTTCATGTGGAGGTGTGGCCAGGATGGCTAGTGTAAACCAGGTCCCTTGCTAGTATGTACTGGAAAAGAAGGAAGGCTGGATTGTCTCTAGTAGTTTCCGATTGTTTGAGGTTTTTATATTGCTTCAGTTAAGGTCAGGTCTTTGCTAGAACGCTGTGATTTGTCCATATATTTCAACGTTTTTGATTTAGCGACTCTGCTATATCTAGATAACCAGGAGGAAAGCTTCTGATGGCGGATGAACCTGGAGAGAAATCACATGTGCTTGGCCTCCTAGCTAAGCGTCACCAACTGCAATTAACAAGTTACATTCTTTTTTTATTATTTCTTTTTATATCGAATGAAAGAAATCAGTGAAAGACAATCATTCGTTTTTTTTAATGAATTACACAATTAAACCGATTGATTCATCGAATTTAGTGCGGTTAATTTATTAGTGAAATTATTAATCGCGTCAATATTTACTGTGAAAGTCCTTCAAGTTAAGGTAATTTAGTATATAATAGGTCTAATTAAAATAATAATAATAAAAAATACAATTCAGATAATTCAACAATGCTTATCATATAGGCTACATATGTTTTGGCAGCAGACAAGTCAAGCATTTCTATAATACAGAAAGTGTCTCAAAAGTCCAAATATTGTTTGCTTTATTTCCATATCATTGAACATAACCCTATTTTTGATTTACTTCCATCAGAGTTATTTTTATTTATTGGTCCATGTACTCGTCAGTCTGATGAAAGCTCTTTAGTTGCGTTGCGTTTCAGTGTCTCAAGTCATAATAAGCCTTATGCTTTTAAAGCACTGTGTCAAGTTAAATGTAGTTTGAAACGTTGAAAAATACATCTTGAGATGCCTGCATTCGGTTGTGCCCTGTCTACCTGTTTTTGAGCACAAAAGTGCATCTGTACAGCTGGAGCTGACTGCCCCCTACTGCCACATCTAGGTTGAATTGCTCCGATAGTAGGAACAGTCCTCAAATTATGGAATTTACATTCAGACTGGAGGCATGAATAACTGAGTGAAAATGTTAATACATCATTTTCATATTATTAATCCCACTAACACATTAAATCTACTAACATTAAATCAACAGCCCTAATTTAACAACGTCCTCACTAACCTGTTTTCGTTTGGAAATTAATTTTCAGTTTGATGGCATGCCCCAGGGAAAACTATTGATAGCGTTTTCTGGTCTACAGTGTTTTCACATACATCAGTGTATGCTCTTAATGGATAATGTGATGTTTAGTGTATTCAATAGACATACAACAGACATGTTTATTGGCAGCTTTTCAGAGAATCAAGACCACTCCTTTTGCCTTTTTAGTATAAAGGTAGACATATTGCCATACAAGACAAAAACAGTCACTACACTGTCAAAATTTACTCATGACCAAATGGTATATTTACTGCATTTTGCCTTTGAATGGCAGCATAGGCCTATATGGCTAAATCAATGCAAGAAATGGAAGGCCAATCACAATTTAAGATGTAAAAATTACATTGCTGTCAGTTGAATGATGAACATTATAACAGTGCAAGTCAAGTGGAGATTGTCAAACTTTAATCTTACATTTCTTAGAAAGTATATCTAAATTTTATTTTAAAAAAACGTATATAGATAGCATAGAGATTGTTAGATCATCAACTGAAGCCCGAAATCACATTTACATTTATGCATTTGGCAGATGCTTTTATCCAAAGCGATTTAAAGTGCACTTATTACAGGGACAATCCCACTTGAGCAACCTGGAGTTCAGTGCCTTGCTCAAGGACACAATTGTGGTGGCTGTGGGGATCAAACCAGCGACCTTCTGATTAACAGTTATGTGCTTTAGCCCACTACGCCACCAGATCTTTCATAGGTACCCCCGGCCGGCTGTGAAAAAGACGTTGAACACCCAGGGCGTGACCACCTATTGGACCACGTCCCTGATTCTCCTATGGAAGAAATGAATGGGATTTTTACTAGAACCCAGAATCCCACTGTTTTGGAAAAGTCAAATAAGAACAGAATGTTGAGGAATATCAATAACGTGCTGCCTCATAAGCACTGTCAAAATGATCACCACATAATCTGTTACCCTCCAATAAAAAGGTATTCACCAAACCAGTAATTGTTTATGCTCTGTTTTAGGTGTTCGACACAAGACAACAATCCAGTATGCCACACGGCCAGACCTGCCCAAGCTGGCCTACAGGAAGCTGACAGGGAAGAGTCCTGGAGTGGTTTTTCTGCCTGGTTTTGCCTCCAACATGGGTGGTCAGAAAGCAGAAGCCTTAGAGGAGTTCTGCAAGTCTTTGGGCCATTCGTACCTCAGGTAATTGAATTAGAATTGCCTTAAATTTTGTGCACTATTTGTGTATGCTTGAATGGAGTAGGAAATGGCAAATTTAAGAGATTTTAGTGCTTAGAGCATTTATCTGCTCACAAAATCAACAAGAAAATACACGTTTTGTGACTGAGTGAAACCATTTGAACTAGAAATTGCTATCTTCGTTTTTGGGAGGTAATCAAAGCTGGGTAAAAATGTAGATTTTTGGATAAAGTGCGATCTTCATTTGAATGATCCAATATCGATTGTTAAAAACCCAAGATCATTTAGTCTATATGGCAACCCTCAACAATGCAAGTAAATCAAGTAAGCAATAAACACACACACACACACACACACACAGGTGCTGGTCATATAATTAGAATATCATCAAAAAGTTGATTTATTTCAGTAATTCCATTCAAAAAGTGAAACTTGGATATTATATTCATTCATTACACACAGACTGATATATTTCAAATGTTTATTTCATTTAATTGTGATGATTAAAACTGACAACTAATGAAAATCCCAAATTCAGTATCTCCGAAAATTAGAATATTACTTAAGACCAATACAAAAAAAGGATTTTTAGAAATGTTGGCCAACTGAAAATTATGAACATGAAAAGTATGAGCATGTACAGCACTCAATACTTAGTTGGGGCTCCTTTTGCCTGAATTACTGCAGCAATGCGGCGTGGCATGGAGTCGGTCAGTCTGTGGCACTGCTCAGGTGTTATGAGAGCCCAGGTTGCTCTGATAGTGGCCTTCAGCTCTTCTGCATTGTTGGGTCTGGCGTATCGCATCTTCCTCTTCACAATACCCCATGGATTTTCTATAGGGTTAAGGTCAGGCGAGTTTGCTGGCCAATTAAGAACAGGGATACCATGGTCCTTAAACCACCAGGTAATGGTAGCTTTGGCACTGTGTGCAGGTGCCAAGTCCTGCTGGAAAATGAAATCTGCATCTCCATAAAATTGGTCAGCAGCAGGAAGCATGAAGTGCTCTAAAACTTCCTGGTAGACGGCTGCATTGACCTTGGACCTCAGAAATGCAGTGGACCAACACCAGCAGATGACATGGCACCCCAAACCATCACTGACTGTGGAAACTTTACACTGGACTTCAAGCAACGTGGATTCTGTGCCTCTCCTCTCTTCCTCCAGACTCTGGGACCTTGATTTCCAAAGGAAATGCAAAATGTACTTTCATCAGAGAACATAACTTTGGACCACTCAGCAGCAGTCCAGTCCTTTTTGTCTTCAGCCCAGGCGAGACGCTTCTGACGCTGTGTCTTGTTCAAGATTGGCTTGACACAAGGAATGTGACAGCTGAAACCCATGTCTTGCATACGTCTGTGCGTGGTGGTTCTTGAAGCACTGACTCCAGCTGCAGTCCACTCTTTGTGAATCTCCCCCACATTTTTGATTGGGTTTTGTTTCACAATCCTCTCCAGGGTGTGGTTATCCCTATTGCTTGTACACTTTTTTCTACCACATCTTTTTCTTCCCTTCGCCTCTCTATTAATGTGCTTGGACACAGAGCTCTGTGAACAGCCAGCCTCTTTAGCAATGACCTTTTGTGTCTTGCCCTCCTTGTGCAAGATGTCAATGGTCGTCTTTTGGACAGCTGTCAAGTCAGCAGTCTTCCCCATGATTGTGTTGCCTACAGAACTAGACTGAGAGACCATTTAAAGGCCTTTGCAGGTGTTTTGAGTTAATTAGCTGATTAAAGTGTGGCACCAGGTGTCTTCAATATTGAACCTTTTCACAATATTCTAATTTTCTGAGATACTGATTTTGGGGTTTTCATTAGTTGTCAGTTATAATCATCAAAATTAAAAGGAATGAACACTTGAAACATATCAGTCTGTGTGGAATGAATGTATACATTATACAAGTATCACTTTTTGAATGGAATTACTGAAATAAATCAACTTTTTGATGATATTCTAATTATATGACCAGCACCTATATATATATATATATATATATATATATATATAAAACCTCATGCCATCCCAGATGTGTTTGAATTTTCCTTTATGTGATTTTTGGATCATCATTCACTTGCATTGTATGGACCTACAGAGATGAGATATTCTTTCAGAAGTCAATGTTTGTGTTATGTAGAAGAAAGAAAATCACATCTGGGATGGCGTGAGGGTGAATATATGATGAGAAAATTTTGGGTGAACTATTCCTTTAATATTTCCAAAATGTGCCAAGTTTGAAGGTACATTGTATAATTAACAGCAGTAGCTGAGAGAATTTCGTTCATATATACACCTAAGCAAAACAGACACAACTAAAATATACCCAAATGAATCTGAATCTAATTGAAACGAATCGAGAGCTTGTGAATCAGAATCGAATCTAGAAATCTGTATCAATATTCATCCTTTATAATCAGCACTTTATAATAGATTCATGCCATTTCAGAGATGTAATGTGTCCTACCCACACTTCAGATCCTCCTTGTTTTGCCATTGGTTCATATAGATTGTCGTTATAATCAATTGCCATAATGTGTTCATTATCCACTTTGACATTTGTATTATGATGGTGATAAATTATCTTTTTTCAGGTTTGATTATTCTGGCTGTGGGTCGTCCGAAGGGGAAATGGCAAACTACAACATGGGTGCTTGGAAGAAGGATGTGCTCTTCGTACTGGATGAACTAGTAGAGGGGCCACAGGTGAATGGATCGATTCATTGGTTTGATTAATTCATTGCAAAATGTGTCTTAAATCACTTGAATACAAATTCAGAATTTGTTAATATACATGACCAAATTAAACCTGTTCTGGCTTTTATGTCATTGTGTTCAAGATTCTGGTGGGGTCTAGCATGGGTGGTTGGCTGATGCTGCTAGCAGCTCTTGCAAAACCAGAGAAGACCGCTGCTATAGTGGGCATCTCAACAGCTGCAGATCACTTTGTCACATCATTTAACACGCTGCCAATAGAGGTGAGAAAAGTCATCTTTAAAAATCTGGGTCCTCATGTATAAAACTGGCCGCAGATTTCATCCCAAAAGTGTGCTTGCACACAAATGTTTTCAGATTAATAAAACTGTATGTACGGCAGAACCTGTGCAAAGTTCACTTTATGAATCCCAGTTAGCAGAAGATTGTGCAAACACACACAAAATTATTCCCACCCCGTGTCCTCCCTGAAATGCCCATAATATATATTGAGCTTCCAACGGGTGTTTTTACAATGCATAACCTTATCTGCATATAATTTTCATATGCATGTTGCCATTCAGACACGTGACAGTACCGTGTTTAATGGTGCGAGATACTAGGAAAATAGGAGATAATGGAGGTGTTCAGCCATGACGTCAATTTGTAGGTGAACCCTAATGGATGGAGGGCTAATTCGCCATAGGTTCCCTTAAAAGTTTCCTAGGTGTTTTTATAAAAGCAGTTTTGAATATAAGAGTACAATAAGGTCTGTGGTAAAGGTTACTTGAAGATATATTGATATATTTCATTCTACAACAAAAATTATACACTTTCATTCCACACTTGAGAGTTTTGAAGTCACCGTGTTTTTTGTTGTTGTATTTTTTAAAGTATGTTGCTTCAATGCGGCTTTAAAATTCACGTTTGAGGAATGACTGTGTAATTTATGTTGTTGAACAAAACGTCCAAGTATCTTTAAGTAATATTTACAACAGAACTTATTTTACTCATAAATCCAAACCTGCCATTATAACAATCTATAGCTAACTGTCTTGCAGGTCTTTGGACTACAAAATGCACAGCTCTACACTGACTGGAGCCTAAATGTCGCTGCCGTTAAAATCATTTCTTAAAAGGATTTTCATTGAAACACTTACCATAAGCAAAAATCAATTGTCCTGAGAAGTGTATAAGGTATTAAAGGGCATCTATTATGCCCCGTTTCACGAGATGAATCTTTGGTAATTTTGATATTTGGTGTCCCCAGAATGTCTGTGAATTTTCAGCTCAAAATACCCTACAGATCATTCATTATACCATATTCTATATGTTGAAAATGCCCATTTTTGGGTGGGAATAAAAACGAGCTGCTTTTGTGTGTGTCTTTAAATGCAAATGAGCTGGTGCTCCCCACCCCATATCCAGAATAGGGCTGAGTTTTGACATCTCTGCTTCAGATAACTAGACATCATAAGCAATATGACTGACAGTGAAAATAGTGGTGTTCAGCCCTAGGCTATATATTTGAACCAGAGTCAGACACTTATGAGGAAGTGACTCTGTCAGAACTGACAACTTTGAGAATAAACCAGGAAGTTTCCGAATGGTTATTGGATACATTTATTTATTTGTTGTAGTTTTTTTTCATCAGATTTGCAATGATAGATGAGCAACACAAATACTGTTGCAATGTTTGCTATGCACTATAACGAAACAACACACACAAACAAATGTCCGTCGGACAGCAGTGTCCATCAACAGTCGTGGGCAGGGCCTGTAGAAAGGCACGTCACTTTATACAGAATCTGTGAACGGCTTGTTCTGAGACCGTGCTTATGATTAATGGGGATTTAAAAAAAGGACTGTGTGGATTTTTATCATTATAGGGTGGTTGTGTACACACTGCCAACACACATTTATGTTCAAACACCATTTAAAAGTGAATTTTGCACAATAGGTCCCCTTTTAAGAATTGAAAAAAAAAATGTTTATCTTGAATAAGTGTATTCTCACCCAATTGGAAAATTATTTATTGATTTTTTTAAGCATAAACCTAACCTAATTATTAAACATAAATAAAAAATATTATTATAATATTTAAAAATCAATTTAAGAATGTTTTATAAATCTGTAAAAGTTAGATTTTGTTTTACAGGAAGCTAAACAAAGGTTCAAAAAATAAAATTTTTGCAGTGTTAAACCCTACCTGATATCAGATCAGAGCTTTTTCTTCAGAAATAAAAGGTGCAACGTGTAAGTTTACCATTTGTCAACTTACACCAAAACACTGCTGAACAGTAAAAGTGTATTTCGTTATACTAATTATACTATTATGTCCAGGTGAAATCAACCTATGAATGACTTGTGTATAGTTTTCTCTCTGTATAAAGCTGAGATAGGAGAAAGTATTGGAAGACATGGAAAAATTACCCACTATACCTTTAATAACTCTTCCATTTCTTCTACCTCTTTTTTATCAGACCAAGAAGGAAGTAGAGGAGCAGGGCTTTTGGAAATTCCCGACCAAGCACAATGAAGAGGGTTTCTACACTCTGAGTGTGAACTTTCTGAGAGAGGCAGAGAACCACTGTGTACTCCAGAGCCCAATCCCTATTACCTGTCCGGTACGTCTGATCCACGGGCTCAAAGACTCTGATGTACCCTGGCATGTCTCCATGCAGGTTGCAGAGCGGGTACTCAGCAACGATGTGGACGTTATTCTTCGCAAACATGGGCAGCATCGCATGTCAGAGAAGGATGATATTAAGCTCATGGTGTACACCATTGATGACCTTATTGATAAACTGACCACACTGGGGTGAGGATGGGTGTACTCGTGTAAAATATGGACCAGTTGGTATCAACAGGTGTTTGGAGGAAAACCTTGTTTGGAGGTAGGGTATTAAATGCAGGAAGCCAAATTAACTGAAAGGGTTAGTTGATACAAAAATAAAAATTCTGTCATCATGTACTCACCCACCCTCATGTTGTTCTGAACTTGTGTAACATTCGATCTTCCATACAACACACAATGTATTTGCATACAGTGCAATCATGGGTGATTAAGTAACCTGTCAATACATTTTTACCCCAAATCAATACAAATACATATTTGTGTGTGTGTGTGTGTGTGTGTGTGTGTATATATATTTTTGTATTGATTTTTCCCCAATAATGAAAGTACAATAAAATAAATAATGTAATGAAATAATATTTAAATATATTATTTTTTCACATCATAAATTGTCACAATGTAAAAAAAATTCCTAATGATCCTTAAAATAGGCTTCATTGTCCAAATGCACAATCTAATTCCTTAGTTGTTTCTTTTCATTTCGGAGTAAAATGGGACGAGGGCATATTCTTGGCATCATCATTTTGAGAGCTACTGCTGAAGTCAAAATTAAAATTTTCGTCTTTGTCACAAAAAAATCTATCGAATGGCTTCAGAAGACTTGCACAAGTTGTAAGAGTGACTATTGTGAGAGTTTGACAGATCTGGTCACTATGAACTGTCATTGTATGGAGAAGAACATCATTTGTTCTTTGGTTTTCACAGAAGAAAGTCCTACAAGTTTGGAACAACATGAATAAATGTTGACAGAAATTTCATTTAAGGATGAACTATTCCTTTTGAAGCTACTTGAGAGGCTCGGGAACTTTGTGGTCAGAGCCTTTTCCTTTTATTTTTATGTCCATGACAAAGATTGCATCTCACTTACAGTAGTAGATACATTACATCACCCAAAATACACATATTACATGTTCACATACTCAGATCCCCCTCACTTCTGCCAAACCATTCTAGACATGTACAGTAACTCCATGCCCGCCTCCATTCCTTGTCGTTTTAATTTTTTTATAATGTGTTTAGTGTTACATTTGAATGTGATCATTTGTAATGCTTGAACCTGTAGGGCCTTATTTTGTTTTAAGTAGCCTAACTCAATCTTTCACTTAACGTGGTGAAGGTATAGTCATCCTAAAGTACTGATGTTTTTCAGTGTCTGTGCCTTGGGGTTGCTTTTCACATGTCTGGTTTATCACTTCTAGAGGGGCGGTTCTATAGATCAGTGTTACGGGTTCACAAAGTGTATTTTGCCCATTTTCAGTATTCATAAGTTTTCGATCTAAAACGTGTTCCCTTTTTTCTCACTGTAATGACTGCAGTTTGTCTACCATTGCTTTGTGTACACTGATGATGACACTAAGTAGAGTTTATTGTATGATGCTTTCTCAAACCTAAACATTACATGCAATCTTGTAAAGTATATTATAAAATAAGGAAAGAATAGTCTAGAAAAGGGCTTAGTAACCGACCAAAAGGGGCAATTTTAGAGCGTGAAAGAATAACAACTGTGAATATTTATATGCAAAACTGCATGCAAGATGGAATGGGACAGAGGATATTTAAGGATATGGAGGATATTTCATTCATATGCAAGCGTTCTGTACTTTGAGAACAGATGATGGAAAATGCAGATCGAAAATATACACTTAACACATTTCTTTTTGTTTTCTAACTGATATGAACTAAATCTCAGGTTAGATTAGCAAATGATCACAGTACTGGTATTTAAAAGTTCACTTTTAAATTAAAATGTTGTCGTTTACTCACCCTCAAGGCATTAAAAACTCTACAACACAAAAGGAGACATTTAGTAGAATGTCCAAGCTGCTCCATATAATGTGGATGGGGTCCAGGGACAGCTGTGGTCACCATTCACTTTCATGGAATGGAAAGGAAAGGAGCAGCTTGAACATTCTGCTAGCTATCTCTTTGTGCTCAGTGCTTGAAAGTAAGCTGTGTTGGAATGACATGAGGGTGAGTAAATACATTTTCAGTTTTGGTGAATGGTGAATGAGCAGCAGGTTCAGTTACATTCAACAGCATTTATTGTAGTCACCTGCTGTTTTTCCATTGGAGTTCTGTGTTTCTCTGACCTCTTGTAGGCATTGCAGTTATAACAACATGTGTTTTTATCATGCAGTAGTGCAGTGCTGCAGCCATAGAACAATATCAAGGATGTCATGGTATTTCAAGAGCTTTCTTTCTTTTCTTTGTGTGATGAATATAATACTGTTTTGTGTGTGGGTATGTGTGAGTTTAAATTTCTTTCTGCCACCTGTTGGTTTATGTATGTAATGTTCAATGTTTTGTCTTCCTTTGTGTTTGCGTGTGATTTTTGGACACTAATATCTCTGCAGGTAGTTCACTAAAAGTATTGCTACCTTGTCCTCCTTTTTGCCAACAATATAAAAGTTTCTCTTGTTTCTCACTTATAGGCCTTCCAAGCCAAATTAGGAACTCTCTCTTTATATATATATATTCCATATTTCCTAAAGCAATTTTAATATTAAAAATGTATATCACATTTTCCAATTATGTATAAATCTATGCCATGTATATATGCTTTGTATTATTAAAAGCTAGATGATGGTGAGTGACTGCTGCTTTTTTCCCCATGTTGAGTTTGCTGTGTTCTGAACTTCAGGTTGCTGCACAGTGTTTACTTTGCTTATATAAGCATGTGGCAAAAACCCCAAAAAGAGCCTTTTTACTGTGTGTGTGTGCGGGACAGAATGTGTATTTTGGTCTGTTGCCTTTAAAGATATGGTTGATTTAAATAAAATAATATGTATATTTGTGTTAAAGTTGACTATACAGTGACTTAACCACACTTAAAAATTTATTCACGTCTTTGCATTAGAGTCTAGACTATAAAGATAAAAACAAGGGGCATTTCATTTAGAAAGATAGCACAAGCAGACTTTTCAAGCAAAACTTATCACACAAATAAGTTACATCTACTAAAGCATCACATTTGCACCAGTTGATTAAAAGTAATTGCACAAACGGCTCAGAAAACTGAAGTACTTCAGGGAAGTCAAGTATCATTGCCAAGAGATTTCATATTTCTTATGTAATGCAATGGCATTCATACATCTTTAGTGTTGTAACACTTTCAATGCATTTACATTTTGATGCTTTATTTACGTTTTGATGCTTTTCCCTATGAGTAGTTCATTTCTGTGTTCAGGGATTCAAAAGAGTTGTGTATTCAGGTCTGTTTTGAAAGAGAGCCCTATTCCCCCTCACACCACAGCTCCACATTCTGCCTCTCAAGATCAGGGCTCGCCGGACTTCATTTCCAACAGCACAGGTAATTCACAACCATACTCTACAACCTAAGTTTAAGCAAGTGTTTTGTAGAAAATTATAGCAATTGGATCATTTGAATAGTATTTACCGCTGTTGAAATGCATTCGTTGATCCTGTTAATGTGTATTAACCAGATGTAACGTGAAATATATTAATGGGGCATTGTTTTCCATTGCAAGTCACATCTGAGAAAAGTACGGACACATTTTTCCTGCTTGCACAGAAATGAGAAACATGAGGCATATAGTAATTCTAATGGCCATCATAGCTGGTGAGTTCAATTTAATCTTTGATTTGTTTGTTTGTTTTTGTATAAAATATTCCGTGCATAACACCATAGGCATAGATTTCGGTTGGGATGATAGGGGCATTACGGTTTGTAGGTGACCTCTGCCAGGTAAGGGGGAGGATTAGAGGTGCAGGATTGAAAAATCCTAGTATAACCGCACAGACAACTGATTATATATAACTTGTAAACATATAAAAAAAAAAAAAAAAATACAATAAATACAAATTAAAGATGCACTCAGTAATTTTTTCCCCATTGAAGAAGTTTTAGTTATTTTGAAACATTTGTATAAAATCATGAGCACTCACATGAGATGAAGACTAGATATAACCTTATAAAAGCTGTTTATTCTACATGGGGCAGGGGCATACATTTAGCGAATACATTTTTTATTTTGCACACTGGGGAAGAACAGCATGCTTTTTTATTTTATTTAAAAATAAATAAATCAGGTTATAAAATGCTTGACCTAAATAGTGCTAGTGAAAAACAGGCTAATATTTAATATAGTGGGGCAGAGTAATAGAAAATGAGACTTGGAAATATTGTGCCAATAGACACACTACTTTTCGGTTTGTTCAAACAGTCAAATTGCGAGGTAACTCAATAAATATAGCATTACAATTGTGATGGAACGCACTGGGGTATGGGTCCCACTGAGAATTGAGCCAAAAATGTCAAAGAAGCTTTTAATGACACTATCACTGAGGTTTAAGGATTACTGTAGGGAGGAATGGTTCGTTAATGTAAAACTCAATAGAGCACTGCCCTTAAAAATGTTTAAGAGAATTAAAAAAAAAAAAGTATTTGTATGGGAGAAAACTTAATTTGCCTTCAGTGCCACTCAGTGGAAAATTAAAAGTAATACCATTTTGCAATCATGTAATTTTCAAGAGATCATCCTGGACAATAAAACAAATTTAATGACTTTGACCAAATAGTGTCTATAGACTATAATTAGTGTCATGAACTGCCCTTAGTTTTCCCCTTATTCATGGACTTAATTTCCCAGGATGCACCTTTGTTGATTACCCTCACCTGCCCTCCATCTTCCACAGCTGTTCCCTGTTCCATCATCATCCTATGTATTTATACCCTCTGGTTTCCATCCCTCATCATCGGTTCTTGTTTGTTTGTTAACATGTTAATTTAAATGTTACAGTCATATTTATTTATATCCATATTTGTGTTTGGATCTACACTCTCCCGTCTCATCTCTCCCATCAGCATTACAGTTAGGAAGTATGTGAAAGAAACCAAGAAATAGGAGAACAACTCCTCTAGCTGGCATGTTTAAAAGAATATGTACAAATATGAGTACATAGATGTTCTTTGACAAAATAGTGATCAGCCATATTCCTATATAGCACAAATACATCTCTGAGATGACTGTTTAAATGTGTGGTTACCTTCGCATGGCGAGATCTCAATGGAATCTGCACGATTGTGAATTTCTCACAGTGGACTTGCGGTGGCAAAGAATTTCCTCTTGAATATTTTGCTTGGAGTTCAAGTTTGGTGAACTTTGACAGGTGAATTTGCTACGCTGACCAATAGGAAGTTACTTGGTTTGGTGATGACCTGTGTTTGCACAGTGCTTTCACAGCTACACTGAATATTCACAGTGGACAAGGATATTATTTTAAGGTTGAGTTTCTTTCACTCTCCCAGAGTATAAAGTACAGCATTAAAAAAAGGCTGCTTGGCAATTCATTTTAGTTGGTTTCACACGCACTTAACATCCACCCAAGCCTTCTTCGCCTGCAAAATTTTGCCATGCAAAGTTAAATGTGAGCGCGACTTAATAGCAATTTTGGCAAGAATTGCATTCTAATTAACATCTGATTAACATCTTAAAAGAGCAGATTTACATACAGTACTGTGCAGTGTTTTAGGCACTTGTGGAAAAGTTTGTACAGTGAAAATATTTTCAAAAGTAATGCCATAAATAGTTTTTATGTATTAATTAACGTCCAAAGTGCAGTAAACATTTAAAAAAGCTAAATTAATATTTTGTGTGACCACCCTTGTCATCAAAACAGCACCAATTCTCCTGGGTACACCTGGACAGTTTTTTAAGGTTGTTGGCAGATAGGATGTTTCAAGCATCTTGGATAATTCACCACAGATCTTCTATGTGTTTAGGCTGTCTCAATTGCTTCTGTCTCTTCATTCAATCCCAGATCGACTCAATGTTCAGTGGGGGCCCATGCCATCTGCTGCAGGGCTCCATGTTCCTCTATTCTATTCACAAAAGAAATGTTTGGGATTCTAAAATCTATATTTTCTATTAACACACTAAAGCAGAAGATAAAAATAACCATTTAAAGACAAATATTTTTGTGAAAAATTGTTTGTACCTAAGACCTTTTATGTGCAGGGTACTCTTCTAAATAATACAATTTCCTTTTCACATCCAAGAGGAAACATCTTTTAGACATTTTGCAGATGAGCAAATAATCAAAAAAATACAGTACATCTTCCAGATGGAAACACACACATCAAATAGACTTCTGATTGATGTATGTGTGCTATCAGTGTTGCCTTTCCACCACTTTGAATTTAATTGAAAAAAACATTTTCAAACTCCTCTGCAGGTTTCATCTGAACTACATTTTTTGTGTGATAATCTTGAGGCCATGATGATCAAAATTTATTAAAGGCTTTTTGATATATCAAAACCGTTCATGTGTAACGCAGGATGGTGGTCCCCCTTGGGTACCAATTGCCAGCCAGGGCCCCACGGTGGCTTGATGGCCCTAAGCAAAACAGAATGTTTGGCTGTATCTTGGCAATGCTTTCGCTTATTGAAATGAAACTTTGTATGTGAAATTGCCTCCATGCCCTGAGTGTAGAGCTGTTTGGGAACAGTGCCAGCTGAAGTTATAAATTAAGTTTAAGTCCTCATTACCTTTGAAACAATTGAAATAAAATCGAATTTATTGCATCATGCTTATTGCAATGTACATGAAGTCTCATTGGTGTTCCTGTCAACAAACTAATGCTTCTTTTGGCATTGTCAAGCCATTTTTATTTTTATAGTGCTTTTCACATCACATATCGTTTCAAAGCACCTTTAACAGAAAGTTAAACTGTGATTAGTTATAAAAGCAAAGAACATTGCAGAAAAGATCTGCACTGACTGGGAATTTTTCTCAAATTGATCATAAAATGCCCCCAAAAATGCTGTTAATAAGGTTGAAACACCCTGTTTGGACTTCTTTAAGTTTCCTTCGGGTAACAAATATATAACAAAATACACATGTTAAAAATACATTCTCTGAAAAACCTAAATATCTTATGCAGTGTTGATTCTAAAACAAGATCAATCTAATTGATCTTGTTTTAAGGATTTTTAGATCTTTTTACAGGAAAACAATACAAAAATGATCAAGAATACGATTTTTGCATTAATATCAAAAGTCTTACTAGAAAAAAATTAATTATGATCCAATGTGAATTTTCTTGATAAAAAAGTATGATCATCTCTGGTAATGTGCATGTAAAATGGCTAGAAATAACATTTTAGCTAAGTGTAAAACTGACAATTTACAAAAGGTTTATTTCTATTTATTCTGCTCCAAACTTCAAACTTAATTCTCTATCTGTTCATATGAATGTAAAACATCATAAGAAAGTGTTTCACCACTGTTCAAATATACTTTGGATTGCATCATTTAAATGTATAAATGTTTTCCATCTGAAAGGACTAAATATTAAATGAAACAAATGACAATCAAATGCAAAGTAATCTCTTCAGTAATCAAAATACATTTTAAATGTTGCTGTTTTCTAATTACCAATTATTTAAATTGTAACTGTAGTGGAATAGTTACTTATATTTTGTATCTAAGTACGTAATCCCATTACATGTATTCCATTACTCCCCAACACTGATTATACATACATATTCTCTATAATAAATAATGAGGTTGCACAAACGCATAAAAAAAAAAGAAGAACAAAACCCCCAACCAAGCAGATCAACCGCCAAAATTTGTGAACATTGTATATGGTGTTCTTTGTGTGGACTCTTATTTTGAAGTTTAGTTATTTGACATTGTTCTGTCTTCTTTCATGCTTCCCTGCCTGATTGTTTCCATCTGTGTCTTGTTACCCCTATATTCTTTGTGTATATAATTCCCTCATGTTCTTCTTGTCTTTTGTCCTTGTCCAGTTTTCTATTGATTCATGTGTTTCTAGTGTTTATTTTGAGTTCCTTTTATTAAAAGCCTACACTTAGATCTGCTGACTCTCGTCTCTTCACTTCACACCTCATGCATCTAGCAGCTTTAGAACCTCTGTCTCTCCAGCAGGAGGCTGAATCCATTGAGGAATACACAGAGCTTTTATGTGCCCTAGTGCGTTGTGTTAATCGGGGTGACATTGAGCTGAAGGACATTTACAGGTTTGGACTAAACATGCTCGTGAAGTCCTGTTTGCTGGGAGTTAAATGTGAGCTCTCGTTGGTAGACTATATTGACTATGTGTTGAGGCTCACATTCTCTTCCTACACAGTGGGAAATGGCAGTACCCCCACTGCGACACCTAGCGCTCTCTCACTGGAGATTGCGGGCTCTAAGAGGAGGAGGAGGATGAAAAAGCCGCCACTTCCGGTGGTCCCGGAGATCTCCATGACAGAAACTCCTCTGTTCCCTTGTCTTGATGGCCCCAGAGATCTCAACAGATGCCCCTCTGCTCCTCTCTCTGGTGGTCCCAAAGATCACCATGACAGAGGCGCCTCTGTTCCCTTCTTCGGAGGTCCCAGATTCAGTGGTCTCTACCTTGGTGGTCCCTGCCTCTATGGTCGGGTGGTCTCAATCTCAGTGATCCCAGCTTTGGTGGTCTCAGTGGTTCCAGCTTCGGTGGTCCCTGCCTCTGTGGTCCCGGTTTTCTCAATCTCAGTGATCCCAGCTTCAGGTTTTCCCAGTGGTCTCAACCTCAGTGGTTCCAGCTTCAGTGGTCCCGGTGGTCCCACCCTCTGAGTCTCCAGCTACTCTGACCACTGAGTCCCCAGCTGCCCTGACCTCTGAGTCCCCAGCTGCTTTGACCACTGGGTCCCATAGTGCCTTGATCTCTGAGTTCCCTAGTGCTTTGACCTCTGAGTCCCCATATGTTCTGACCAAGTCCCCAGCTGCCTTGACCACTGAGCCCCCAGCTGCCTTGACCACTGAGCCCCCAGCCGCCTTGACCACTGAGGCCCCAGCCGCCCTTACCACTGAGACCCCAGCCGCCCTAACCACTGAGTCCCCAGCCGCCCTAACCACTGAGTCCCCAGATGCCCTGACCTCTGAGTCCCCTAGTGCTTTGACCTCTGAGTCCCCATATGTCCTGACCACTGAGCCCCCAGCTGCCTTGACCACTGAGCCCCCAGCTGCCTTGACCACTGAGCCCCCAGCTGCCTTGACCACTGAGCCCCCAGCTGCCTTGACCACTGAGGCCCCAGCCGCCCTGACCACTGAGACCCCAGCCGCCCTGACCACTGAGTCCCCAGCCGCCCTAACCACTGAGTCCCCAGATGCCCTGACCTCTGAGTCCCCTAGTGCCCTGACCTCTGAGTCCCCTAGTGCTTTGACCTCTGAGTCCCCATATGTCCTGACCACTGAGCCCCCAGCCGCCCTAACCACTGAGTCCCCAGATGCCCTGACCACTGAGTCCCCTAGTGCCCTGACCTCTGAATCCCCTAGTGCCTTGATCTCTGCATCCTCAGCTACCTTGATCACTGAGCCCTCTGCACCCCCAGCCACCTTGACCTCTGCATCCCAAGTTGCCTTGACCACTGAGCCCTCTGCATCCCAAGTTGCCTTGACCACTGAGCCATCTGCTTCCACTGTTGCCTTGATCACTGAGCCCTCTGCATCCCTGGCTGCCTTGACCACTGCGCTCCCTGCACCCCCGGCTGCCTTGACCTCTGCATCCTGAGTTGCCTTGACCACTGAGCCCTCTGCTTCCCCTGTTGCCTTGACCTCTGGTCCCTCTGCATCCCCAGCTGCCTTGACCTTTGTGTTCCCAGTTGCCTTGACCTATGTTGTTTTTGTCCTTTTACCACTGTAGTGATTGTTTTCTATTGATTCCTGTGTTTCTAGTGTTTTGGAGTTCCTTTTATTAAAAGCCTGCACTTCAGATCCACTCACTCTCATCTCGTCACACCGCACCTCATTACAGTATGCTGCTGATATATGATTGCTAAGTGTGCCTTGGCCAGCTTGGCTGAATGGCGTAACGCTAACCCTAAAACTCTAAAACTATGATTTAAACAACTTTACAGTTCAAATAATACACAATTTTTAACAGATGTGCATTTATAAAATTAGATCAATTGTCCCCATTTCACCACTTGTGTTATAGATTTTTGCTTTTTTTTTAAGAAAAGGAAGGAAAAGACAAAATAAATGTTTGTGGTTTTCAAGGTTATGCCACAAATTTCTGTTGATTGAGCTTAACTTGTATTGAGCCTTTAAAGGTGAAGTGTGTAATTTCTGTGCTACTAGTGGCACCAAACTGAATTACAAAAATAAAATATGTTTTCAAACAACCTTTGGCAACACACCTTAGACTCATCACACCCTTTCGCACTCTCTGATTCCCTATGAACAAATAGGCAATATTAAATAAAAGGTGTTAAACGTTGTATTGAACAAGACCACTATAACATAACACACTGGGCAGAAAGTATGGCAGAGGAATCCGGTCATCCAATAACACCGCAAGATTGAACGGCAGCTGGGTGTGCGGTGCGCGAGATCGAGCACATGAGGTTGGAGTGATCTGGTTATCAGTAAGCATAATGTGCTGTTTCTGACCATTTTGGCACCCTAGGCAAGATCAGGGAGGCAGCTGTGTAATATTTATTGGTGCTGCTGTTTGCCAGAGCGATCTCATCGGTGGTGGTGGTGGTGGTGGTGGTGTTGTGTGTGTGTGTGTGTGTGTGTGTGTGTGTGTGTGTGTGTGTGTGTGTGTGTGTGTGTGTGTGTGTGTGTGTGTGTCCTCCACTTTGTAAATGCGACGCCAATGTTCACTCTTGTTTTACTCTGTTCTCTATCTCTTGTAGCAAGTCTTCGTATTTTGAATTTAACATCTGTAAATTAAGATCAATTTATTTTCCTCAGTACAATCTGCCATGGTTGTTCATAATCTCCTGGCTGGACAGCTAGTTCAAGTATCCACACCCCCAAATTCATGCTATAGGCTGAGATAGAAAGGTATGGGTGGAGGCCATTCAAAATATAAACATCAATGTTCTGATAGTGTCTGGGAAGCTAAGTATTTATACTTCAACCCATGAATTTCTTATAGTTGTCAATGAACAATAAATTGGGTAAGTAAAAAGTATTTTGACTTCAAAAAAGTTACTCACTACACCTTTAAATATCACATGTGAGTAGTTGATTAGCTAACAAATAACAATTATACTAACTATATATTAGTTATAATAACTCATTCATATAATATGAGTATTGGTAGTAGTATTATTAGTGCCATAAATATATTAATATATATGTATAAAAGAAATGCACGCATGGTGTGACTTCACAATAATTTCATCTATTGCCGTTTGCCGTGAATATTTATATCTGTTAAATTAACATTGGCAGAAATATGACAGTTGTAAGTTGGGTAGCCTCTTTTCACTGTGACAATCAGCAAAACATTATTTTACCAGGGGTGCCCAAACTTTTGCATTCAAAAGTACATTATACATTATTTGCAGAAGGTATATTATGAAAAATTAGTCTACTCTGTTGTATCACTGTGAGATGGGAGTCCATCCAAGGTATATGATGGATGCAAGCACTGATAAAGACATTAGTTCTAAATGATTACACAGTCAACTGTGTATAAAAAAAAGATGCCAGTTCAAGCTATTAGCTTTTCATTTGAAAGTTTCACATTATCTGAGTGATACTACATTTAAAAATTGTGTTATCTGAGAAATTAAGCTTTTGTATAACTAATGAAGAACTGTTTGCATGCAAATGAGAATCGTATTTGACTTGAATAGTCAACAGATTAATAACTGAGTTTTCCATAGGTGCGTTCGCTGCTCCATTTGTCAAGGGGGAGCAGGCCAAGACATTTTTACGTCCGAAGAGACAGTCTGGCTACTGGGACCCCAGCCACTCACACAACCAATGGGGTTACACCATTCAAGAGCAGGTGAGTCATCTATTGCCATCCTCAGATTTTATTTGTTTTTTTGAACAAATTTCAAAAAATTTAAATTTCTTGCATTGATCAGTGACCATATGTTTTAAAGGCTGTTACTCATTAACATTTTCATGGTCTTTATTTGACAGGCAAATGAATACTGGAATAGTCTGAGAGCAGATGCTCAGTATTACATGGACATGGGAAATCTGATGTTTGACCGTTCTCTGGCTGAGTGAGTAAAGTGTACCTTTAAAGGCAGTGACGTAGCCAAGGGAGTGCCAGGGTGGGCCTGGACCCACCCAATTTAGACCCAGGGCCACCCAGAATATTAGAGATTATTCTTTGACTTCAAATATATATATATATATATATATATATATATATATATATATATATATATATATATATATATATATATAAAAAATTTTATCATAATTTCTGATTTCTGAAAGTGTGAAAGAACTGTTTGAATGTGCCGCTTTCTCTGTTGTAAAGGAAAATTTGGTAAAAAACCCAAAAAACATTTGGCTGAAAACTTTGCCCATCCATTTTTTAATGAGGCCCACCCAAAAGTACATTTCTGGCCACGCCCTTGCTTAAAGGTGAAGTGTGTAATTGTTTCAGTGTTAAAATGCTTTCTCCTATCCCAGCTTAATGTGGATCTACATCTACAAGTTATTCATGGATTGATCTCCCCGAAATCATAAACAGAGTGGCTCTCTGGCGCTTTCAAAAAAAGATTTTGTTTGTTTGAGTGTACCAGCCAAATACAGCAACAATGGATGCATTTACGTCCACATCAGTTTTCCTCTATTATTCAGAATATGGCAAAATTCTTAGTTTAATTAGTGTATACTGATTACTTTTACGTACACAGAAAATCCCAAGAAGCATGTATGCGTCTTTTTCAGAATGAAGGCTTAACCAGATTATGGACCTTAATCAAGAAAATTATGTGCATGTTAGCCTGATTTTCATGAAACCCATCAATAATATTTCCTAACATTTAACCCCAAATCAATACAATCAAAATGAAAAAAGTTACATTTTGCATAAAGAAAATAAAGCCTACATATAGGACCGTTAGGATTTTTTACACTGTGACATTATTTTCAGGACACTTAAGCACTTTAGTTTTACTTTTCCAATTGTTTTCAATGAGAATTCTCATTACAGTAACAGTCTTTTTCTTCTTTTTTTACTGTATTACAGTAATATAGATGTTGTTGCACAATGATTTTCTTCAAATCACCAAAAATGAAAGGCAGTGTAAAGGGAGAGCTACTATGATTTATAAATACTTTACTATTTAAATAACATATGTTCACTTTTTCGTATAATAATGACCATCTTTTTTTGCATTGCGGTATGAGAATTGAAGGCTTAAATGTACATTACTGGTATGAAAATAATGTTACAATGTAATAATTTACTTAAAACAGGCTTCTTTTTCTATAGGCAAAATCTAATTTCTTACTTGTTTCTATTGATTTGGAGAAAAGTAGGACCAGGACATTTTCTTGGTTTCATGTTTCTTGACAGAAACACCCATAAACGTAGTCAATGGCCAATGGCAGACGGGGGTAGTGAGGGAAACCTGTGTGGAAAAAGTGATTTTTTTGCAATTAAAATAAATCTTTTGTTTTTTCCCTCTATAGTGAGAACAACAGGCTTTATATGGACATGCTGAGGAATGTGAGAGCACAGCTGGATGCACATACAGGCCAACAGTGATTGACATGACAGACTGATTGATGGATTGATTAAATCGATAGAGTGCGTTGTGGGCAGGGCCAATTTCTTTTTGCAAATGGTTCTCTCAGAGATTGCATTTAGTTTTCTGGAATACTGTTTAGCATAGAGACCAGTATAAAATGCTTTATGTACATCATACATGTATATTTTTACTTGTATATGTAAAAGAATACATTGGCAATTACATAATAAAGAAGTCTGCATTGCACCTGCATGCTATATTCTTTAAAGCAATGCTCTAAGTTTATTTGGAAAATGAGTTATAAGCCATTATAGATTTAAGGATTAAGAGGCTATAAAGTTTCCTTGGGGTAAAATGCCTTTTTGATTTTATTTTCTCCCACAACACTAATGGCAATAAACACCACTTAGCACTTTCCTAAACACCTGTTTGTCACTATGAAATGCAAAATTGTCTATTTTTTTTTTTTTTTTTAATTATTATTATGCATGTATGAGAATATCTGGGGAGATTCTCTTGAAACATGTCAAGAAAAATTCCTTTTACCATTTTACTCCAAAAACAGAATAAGAAATTGTTTTTTTGTCTCTAGAAAATGAAAATGCCATTTTAAGGGCCATTAAGAGATTTTACAAGAATTACATTATTTTAATGACAGTTATGCACATTTTTGCTCCCAGTTCTCATTCCAGCAATATGAAAAAGGAGTTTTATTATGATATTCTAATTTCCGCAACATGAAAAAGTATATATTATTTAAATAATTATACTTATATTATTAAAAGCATTTTTATACATTATAGTTGTTCTCCCTTGGTACTGCCTAATTTTTTGATTTTAGTAATGAACAGCATATTTTGTATTGTCATGCAGTAAAAATATGAATTCTTTATGGTAATGAGAATTCTTATCGAAAACAATGGACATCAATGGAATAGTAAAAGTAAAACATCTGAACATGTTACGTTAATGAGAATTGGGGGATAACATTTATTTGAGTGTTCTGAAAATAATGTTGCACTGCAAAAGATTGTAGGGGTCCTAAATGTAAGCTCAATTTACTTTTTGCAAAATACACAGTATTGATTGTTGATTTGGGGTTTAATATGACCAGAACATTTTCAAGTTTTGTGAGATTCGCCCTCTAAAATGAACACATAGAACTATATATTTTGAGACAGAAGACATGATTTTCAGTTTTGTTGAAGATTTTGGAATCCAAAAGCCCCCTTGTTGTTAAGCCTTAATATATATTTATACATATACACACATGGTAGTGGGCAAAAATATTGGCACCTATGGTAAATATGAGCAAAGAAGGTGAAAAAATAAATCTCCATTGTGTATCCTTTTGATCTTTCATTCAAAACATTTACAAAAATCTAACCTTTAACTGAAGTAAAACCATTGAAATGGGGTAATTATCTCATTATTAAATAAAAATGTTCTCCAAAATGCCATAACAATTGGCACCCTTTTATTCGGTGCTTTTTGCAGCCTCCCTTTGCCAAGATAACATCTCTGAATCTTCTACTATAATGCCTAATGAGGTTGGAGAACACATGGCAAGGGACCTAAGACCATTCCTCCATACAGAATCTCTCCAAATCCTTCAAATTCAAAACGTTGTGTTTGCTGCCAAAAAAAAAGCTATTTTTTTGTGTGTTTCATCTGACTATAGAACCTGGTCGCATTTGAAGTTCCAGTAGTGTCTGGCAAACTGAAGATGCTTGAGTTTGTTGTTGCATGAGAGCAGAGGCTTTTTTTCTTGAAACCCTCCCAAATATCTTGTGACTTCTGATTGATTGATTTATTTATTTTTTAAGACTTTCTAACCCCAAACCCATCTAATTTCTGCATTTCTCCAGTTGTGATCCTTGGAGATGATTTGGCCACTTGAATCATCCTCCTCCCTGTGTGTGTAGTCAATATAGACACATCCTTTTCCAGGCCGATTCTTAAGATCGTCAGTGTATTGGAACTGGTTAATTATTGCGCTGATCATGGAAATAGGCATTGTCAATGTTTTGGCTATTTTCTTAAAGCCACTTCCCATTTTGTGAAGCTCAGCAACCTTTTGCTGCACATCAGAACTATATTCTTTAGTGTAACCCATTGTGATTGATGATTAAATGAATTTGGCCTGTGTGTTACCTCATTTATGCCCCTTTGAAACAAAGTCATGGCTGAACAATTTCATGTTCCTAGTCAACAAGGTGCACTAAAAAAAAAAAAAAAAATATGAAGGGGAATATACTGTACTTCAGATATATTTTACTCATAAGAATTTCTAGGGGTGCCAATCATTGCGACCAACGTGTTTTGGAGAAAAATATTTATTTAATAATGAGATATTTCCCCTCTTTCATAGAACAATTGTTCTACTTCAATTAAAGGTTCGAGTTTTGCTAACTGTTTTAATGATAGATCAAAAGGATAAACAATGCATATTTTTTTTCACAGTCTTCTTTGCTCATATTTACCAAAGGTGCCAATATTTTTGGCCACAACTGTGTACATATATATATATATATATATATATATATATATATATATATATACATTGGCGGCCAGGTACTTTAATTCACCAAAGTGGCATACAGCTGATCACAAAGTATAGTCAGGACATTACTGATGTAAAAAAACAGCAAAATCACTATTTGAAAAAAGTCCTTTTTGATCAATCTAGACAGGTCCCATTTCCAGCAGCCATCACTCCAACACCTTATCCTTGAGTAATCATGCTAAATTGATCATTTTGTACAAGAAAATCACTTGCCATTATATCAAACACAGTTGAAAGCTATTTGGTTCATTAAATGAAGCTTAACATTGTTTTTGTGTTTATTTTTAGTTGCCACAGTAAGCAATAGACTGGCATATCTTAAGGTCAATATTAGGTCAAAAAGGGCAAAAAAAAAAGAAACGGCTTTCTCTAGAATCTCATCAGACAATCATTGTTTTGAGGAATGAAGTCTATACAATGCTTGAAATTGTCAAAAACTGAAGATTTCATATATAGGTGCACACTACAGTCTTCAAAGACAAAGGACAGCTGGCTCTAACAAAGACAGAAAGAGATGTGGAATGCCAGATGTACAACTAAACAAGAGGATAAGTACATCAGAGTCTCTAGTTTGAGAAATAGACGCCTCACATGTCCTCAGTTGACAGCTTCATTGAATTCTACCCGCTCAACACCAGTTTCATGTACAACAGTAAAGAGAAGACTCAAGGGTGCAGACCTTATTTGAAGAATTGCAAAGAAAAAGCCACTTTTGAAACAGAAAAACAAAAATAAATGGTTAGAGTGGGGAAAGAGAAACAACCATTTTACAACAGATAATTGGAAAAGAGTGTTATGGATCTTAACTCCACTGAGATTTTGTGGGATCAGCTAGACTGTAAGGTGCGTGAGAAGTGCTCGACATGACAGTCAAGTCTATGGCAAGTGCTACAGGAAGTGTGGGGGTGAAATCTCACCTGAGTATCTGGACAAACTGACAGCTAGAAAGCCAAGGATCTGCAAAGATGTCATTGCTACACATGGAGGATTTTTTGATGAAAAATCTTTGAAGTAGTTTAAGAAGATCTGAAAAAAATAAAAAAAATACAATTGCAATAGTAATTTTTCATGTTATAAATGTCCTGACTATACATTGTGATCGGTTGAATGCCACATTGGTGAAAAGTACCAATTTCTTTCCATAAGAGCAAAATCTGTACATTATTCCAGTCTTTTGGCCACAAGTGTGTGTGTGTGTGTATATATATATATATATATATATATATATATATATACTTACTGTACTTGATATAATGCAGAATGTGAATTAACTTAACAGGTAATGGTACACCTTTGGCTAAAGTGGTTATTTCAAAGTATTTAGGCATACTTAACCCTAAACAGGGCAAGCATATAGTGCCCATATAATACATTTAGTTCTACCGTATTGCTTTTATTTTCAATTTTATAGCTTGTATAAATCATGAAAATAACAATGAAAAGATAGGCGCGTTTGCCTCGAGGTCAACGGCCTGCTTTTAGATATAGATTAGTCCCGAGTTGATTGATGCCAGACTTTATATACGAAGTCCTCAGTTGCACGGACCCCTTTATCAGTATTTTTCACCAAACATTTTTGGTGAAAAATTCAGTATTTTTCACTAAACATTTACCGACTCACTCATTCTCCCAAGCCTAGGCATAACCAAATCTGCCAGTATTTAAAGTTTTTGCAATGTCATTTTGTTCCGTATTTTCGTCGTCAAACTCGCCGGGCACGTTAGCTCCGCTGAATAGGCCTACTATTACACAATGAAAACAGATAACGTCACTTCACGAGTGAACTTATATCATGCTGCATATTCATCATGGCCTATTTTTCACGTATGGGCAGTCTGATGCTCTCATCCATGCACGTTTAATGGGATTCAACGCCTTTATTGGCCCGCAGCGTCACTCGTGTCGCATATTGTATTCTGAAAAGATGAGCGCAATCTTCAATTTTACGTAATGCTTTACCGTACAGTTCCCAGTCCAGTCCTCTGAGTGAGGAGGCGTAATGCTTTAGCTTGGATACCTCTATGAAATGACGGAGGCTGAGCTGAGCTGTGTCCAACCCCCTCACCCCACACTAATGCTCTTGCATGGTGCGAACAGACGATTGATATTACACGGACGAGAAAAACAACAAACAGCATCAATCGCTAGTAAGTATGCGCACGATACCTCACTGGGATGAATTATATTGAACAATTAGTTACACTGCAGCGCGCAATGTTCTAGATAAGATTTCCCGATGTAATACGAGTGTAGCCTACGTTGCGCAGTTTAATGAGAATATTTCATATTTTGTTGTTGGAACAACAATATAAACACAGGGTTTTATAGTATATTTAACATTGTAATCACGTTATAAACTGATGACTAGGAAACAGTTGCGTGCCAATCCGTGGACGGAAAAATGTGCTGCAATATTTTGTCAGGTGGTGAAAATAAAACGATGCCATTGTTGCCTGAGTTGAGGATTTCTTATGATTTAATTATAAAAGGTTTAAGTTGAACTTTAAAAATATACATTTTCTCACCTTAGGCCTTAATTAGGGGAAGCAACATTAGTTGGCAACTTGGCAAAGACTTAATTTCTAGTTATTTTATCAAGATTTTCACAAAAATGTAACACCACTGTGCTTACCTTCTTGGCATTCCCTGATTAATTTTGTCAGGGAATTTGTATGTTAAAATCATTTTCTTTACGTCAAAACAAAAATTAAAACCCTCTTCAAAAAATTTTGTAGAAATTATATTTGGAAAGATTTTAAATATATATATTAATTTAGTTAATAGTGAGTGATGGTATCAGTTATATTTTGATAGAAGATTTGACTGCATGATAAATTGTGCTAGCTGATTAACATAATCTACAAAGGTGTTTGTGGTTGGGCGGAGGGCGGGGCCGTGTCGTGACGATGCACACCCGGTCCAGTATCAGGCTAAACAAGCCTCCGAGAGGGATAAAGGCCGATGGCAGACGGTGGTGCGACGAGAGATTTTTTATTATTAAAATATGATTTACATTGTCCAGCCGGTTCTCGCCGCCTCCTTGCCTGTCTAAACGTTACAGTGTTGTTGGCACAATTGGCTTTGGGGTTAGTTAGCACATAAAAACAGAAAAGTAAAAAATCAATAAAAACAATTTATAACCTTCCTACATAGTATTTACCAATTTAAACCCTCTACATACACACATTTATAACAAAATAATGTCTACTGCTACTAACTGTTATTATTTTTATTACACGTATACGGTTCAAGCTAACAAGCAAAATATACAATTAGTTAATATTTTTTATGTTTGATGTTTATGTAAAATGGTTTACATTTACAAGAGTTTACATAGGTAAAAAATGTTTCTTTAATTCCAAACCATAAATTAATAATACATTATAGATAATCATTACTCATAGTAGTGATATATAACAAACAACACTGTAACCACTGTGACAGCCAACCCCAATATGGGGCTGGTTTGCAAAAAAAGGCACAGGCCAAATTCTTTTTTGGGGCTTTTTACTGGGATAGGGAAAGTAAAGAGGTGACAGGAAATGAGAGGGAGAAGAGTAGGAATAGGATCAGGAAAGGACCTCTCGAGCCAGGACTCGAACTTTGGTCACCCATGATGCAGCAGTACCACATGTCATGAGTGCAGCACCGTAGGCTACGGCTCTGACCCCCACTCCCCCCCAGCCTTCGAGTAGTTTTTTAAAATATACTAATCCAAAGCACCATTTCAACCCTCCACGCCACTGTTAGTTGGGGTATACTTTTTTTCCCCATAACAAAGTTTAAATATTGAGCTTGATAAGGTTAAAATGTGTATGATAAAATGAAATACCAATAAAAGATAAACGTTGAACCACATTGTCAAATATTGCATGATCCCCCTTTTACATATGATGTCTGAAATATCAAACAATATTTTATTAATGGAGGAAATCCCACAGAATAAAGGGGTTGAAGAGAAAGTTCATAAAGTGAGGGACAAAGATAATTTTTATTTTCAATAAAAGCAAAGATTAGGTGGAATTACATTTTTTGATTCATATGGCCCAATAAAATGTAATGGAGATAAATTGGCTAATATGCTGATGAAAAAAAAATAAAGAATTTATTTATAAATACAAAATTCAGTATTGATAAAAAAGTGAAAGAAATCAGTATACTGTAAGTTATGGGGACACACATGCTACACAAATGACACTTTCCTGAATAAGAACAGTCATATAGACTATGACTATATTTTGTGTTTTAGCAAAATAATAATAATAACAGGGTAATAGAATGTAAATGTAATAACAGAGAATGTTGCAAGAATAGAAGGATATGTATGATGCTCCAGCAAATTCTTTCATTTGTTTTACATAGGTCATATGCATGTGTGGAGTTAACCATTGTGTGTATGAAATGATGTTGGCATCAAGGATGAAAAACACACTGATCAACCATTAATCTGAATTTGGGGTGTCCCCCTTCATGTCTATGGTGGTTATGGCGGTTGTCTTGAATAGAGAATGTTGCTGTGTGTGTTTATACCCTAGCAGTTCAGATCATCTCTGGTGTTGGTGTTTATGACTAAGTGCTGCCATGGCAAACAGGGGGCCAAGCTATGGGCTCAGCCGTGAGGTCCAAGAGAAGATTGAACAGAAGTACGATGCTGAGCTGGAGGCTCGGCTGGTGGAGTGGATCCTGGTCCAGTGTGGAGGCGACCTGGAGCGGCCGGAACCTGGCAAACAGAACTTCCAGAAATGGTTGATGAATGGAACAGTATGTGTTGAATGTTGAATTGGAACATTATTTGTTTTGTATCATTTTATTTGGTTAATTGTTAAAAATAAGAATGATAGAAAATGATAACGAAACGATTGTAACAAAATGATAGTAGTTTGTCTACATAGTACATTAAAATCTCTTTTCAAAATATCAAGAAAAAATTGACTATTCATGTTATGACCCCTTTGAAAAGAAAATACAGCTGTGAGAAATGGAGTTCTTGGTTAAGTCACCTGCATAAACGGCATTATTGAGAATCTGGCAATTTTTGCATGCTTTCGGATATGCTGTCAGAGGATATTTTCTGGCACACGTAGATAAAGATGCTTGTTCTAACTCAGCATTCTAGATGCATTTGAAATAATATGTCTCCCTCCCTTCCTCACCCCAGATTCTGTGTCATCTCATCAACAGTCTTTATCCCAGTGGAATGGAGCCTGTTAAGAAAATTACAGAAAGTAAAATGGTCTTTAAACAAATGGAGACGATTTCTCAGTTCTTACAGGGTGCTGAAGAATATGGAGTCAACAGAGGAGATATATTCCAAACTGTTGATCTTTGGGAAGGTAACACACACACAAGCACACAGACAGACATTACAGAAACACATTTAACCCATTTCCCACATTACATTTGTGAATGAAATTCAGTTAGAATTTTTAAGCTCTAAAAAGAGTTGTGGATGTATTTTACACAGTTGTAGACTGTCAGACTGTCTTGATTTCATATGTACATTTTTACATGAATAGTGCAAATAGTCACATGACCAGAGCCTTTTAATTCTACTTTGCCCCTCTAAAAGATGGTGTTTTTTCAGAAAGCTCCATTAAAGGAAGAAAAACCTGTCATAATACACATTCAACTAACATATTTGGTACATAAAATGTTTAAAGGGTCTGTTATTAATTCATTAATAAGATTGTCTGATTCATATATAGTGTATTATGCTCACAGGACATGTAAACATGTAAGTCATCAAGTAAACATTTAACTGTTGTGACCAGTGAAAACACAGTCTCATTTTCGAATCAGTTACTCATTGACTCACATTATACAATTGCAGATTTCAGAGTGTATGTGAATAAATGAAATAATCTTAAAACTATGAAAGGAATATGCCATTATTCTTTGTTTATCATTTCCTTTTCTCCCAAGTGCCTAAAAAATATATTTATATACAATATATGGTCCATTGTACCATTGTACTATTTCGAACTGCAGTCACACAATAAAAATAATTCTACAAAACAATTTAGAATTTTGATATTGATAGTTCATAAGAGTATGTTATAATCAATTTAAACCCAATGCATTCATTGACATGATAACAGGTTAAATATATACAACATCAACATATATATAGAGTACTTTTATTAGGAAGTGGCTGTCGCAAACCCTAACTCCTAAATTTCAACTTCAACTCCCCCCGCCCCATGGTGGGTGTGGTTTGACAGATGCTCTGGTCATTTGGTCAGGTTGTATTGTGTCACAGCAATCATGTTTCTTTAAGACATTTTGGTGTGTTTTTAAGGAAAGGACATGGCTGCTGTCCAGAGAACACTGATGGCTTTGGGAAGTGAAGCTCTCACAAAGGATGACGGTCATTACCGTGGAAACAAAGACTGGTTCCATAGGTGAGCCGGACATATTAGGGTGTTAATATAAGGTCAGGTACACACTGATATATTGTGTACTTTATATATATATTTATTGTATATCTATCTATCTATATCTATATATATATATATATATATATATATATAGATAGATAGATAGATAGATAGATAGATAGATAGATGGATAGATAGATTGATATTAGGGATGTTGATTTAATGCGTTAATTCTTTTTTATTATTTTTTTATTCATTTTACAAAAAATAATTTCCAAAAGCAATTTACGCAATTAATCGCAATGCCCCGGACCGTAATAAGAAGATTCCTGAGAAACGCAAGCTTGTAGTACCACCTGTTTACTCCAGAGGGCAGTAAGTGAAATTTCAGCTGTATGAGCAACACACAGTTTATGGAGAAAAAATAAATAAAATGCTGCAAGACTAATCAAATCAAATCCAGCTATACCCTCTTAAGTATCTGTGACGAGGAGGGGTGGCCGTGAGGGCGCACGGTGCATCTCTCTCTCGAACTGGCGCCTCCGGCTCCCCTTTATCTCGCTCTCCCGCTGATTCAGCGCTGACCATGCACCCTCACGGCCACCCCTCCTCCTCGTCACTGTATTCTATTAGCTCAATATTATTACAACCCATTATTGCACTCTCTGTAAATAATAATTTTATGTGTTTTAGGAAAGCAAAGGGAAAAAAGAGGGAATTTTCTGAGGAGCAGCTGCGACAAGGCCGTAGTCTAATTGGCTTACAGATGCGAAGCAATCGAGGAGCATCACAGTCTGGCATGACTGGGTACGGCACCCCACGTCAAATCATGCGGCATGACTCTCCTCGGCATAATGGAGAACAAAACAATCCCTAAATACAACACTGTTTGGTATCATTTAAAAACTCTATTGGAGATGAAACATCAGTAGTTGAAGAACATATATGTTTATATATACAGTGCTGAGAAATTATGTACGCCCCATGAACAGTTTTCTCCTTTTCAACATATGTGGACATGTCAATACTGGAGCTTTATTTAGACCATATTGATGAGTGGTGAAAATTAAAAAAAAATAAACAATGAAAATTTGAATTTGAAATATTTTATTCATCAAAACCATCTACAGAATATCAGTTGTCTTCTGTGGAAAAATAAAATAAAATAAGCAAACCCCTACATGTGGTAGCTGGCATTTCCCCTTTAGCAGAAATAACTTATTATTGTAGTATTTTACAAAGGAACCCCCCCCCCCCCCCCCCCTTTAAACCTTCCATTTCTTTGTTAGCCATTACTTGCTTGTTTTAGGTCATTATCATGTTCAAAGATCCACTTATGGTTTCCAAGAACTCTTTGGTATATTGTGGAATTTATAGTCGATGTTATGGTGTAAGTTTGTTGGACCCTTAAGCAGCAAAACAAGGTTGGTTTTCACCAAACATGGGGCCCTATTTTCATATTTGTTTTAGGTGCAGGATTATGAGCTACAACTGTGTGCCACTACGTCTTATCCAGTTTCATGAGTGAGAGAGAGCATTTGTTGTGCCAAGGCAATGTGCATCTGTGCATGGGGGTACCCGATTCTAATTTTTGGCACTTCTAGTATAGTGATACAATAAATATAGGGGTGTACTAACACTTTTTGTTTTAACACACAGACATCTCTGTTTAAGCTGTAAACATTTTTCCTGAATGTACAGTCCAAGTGTTGTTTGTTAAATGATATTGCCTTTACAGTACATGTTCTAGTATGTTGGGGAAAAAATACACTTGTCCTAGGGTGTACTTGCCTTTTCAAAGGCTGTATACAGTTGACAATATTACTGCTTATTCCAATCCTAGAGTGTTATTCCTTAACCCACAGTGCACCAGTGTCCAAAACTCAAGTTCACAATACACTATTAAAAACTGAACAAGCTCTTTAACTATTAGTTATTTCTAATGAATAGTGGATTTCTCTTAATGTGTAGTCTTTTAAGAATGGTAAGCTAACTAACAGGCATTTCTTGAAGGCCTAATGTCAAGTCGTACTTCCTGTGCAATAGGAATGTTCTAAAAAAAAGTTGTATTTTTATCCAGAAGCCATTTAGGAACATTGTGTTTTGAGGAGTAATTTTAAAGGAAAAGTTCACCTCAAAATTATTTTCAGAATGTTCTTTAAAGGAATAGTTCAACCAAAAATAAAAATAACTCAACTCTGTAGGTCCATACAATACAAGTGAGACTTTTGTAGCTCAAAAAATCCCATAAAGGAAACATAACAGTAATCCATGTGACTCCAGTGTTTAAATCCAAATCTTCTGGAGCAAAATGAGAGGTGTGGGTGAGAAATATAATAATATTTAAATATTTAAAAAAGGACTTACATTTTGATGTTTGTCATCATATTGCTTCTGAAGCTGTGTATTTAAAAACTGGAGTCATATGGATTACTTCTATGTCTCCTTTTTGTAGCATCAAAGGTCTGATCACCAGTCACTTGCATTGTATGGACCTAAAGAGCTGGGGTATTCTAAAAATCTTCATTTGTGTTCAGTAAAAGAAAGTCATACACATCTAGGATGGCATGGTGGTGAGTAACTGATGAGAGAAGTTTCATTTTTGGGTGAACTATCCCTTTAACATTCAAATCTCATATAGTGCTAAAACAACCCTAGTCTCATTTATCTCCTTATAAAGATACTTTACAGTAACCTGCTACAAGAATGACTCGACTCAGGCCATTCAATATTGTCTTCATAAAATGTCATTGTAGTGCATATTTTTGTGATGTTACAACAGAGAACTGATGTTCATGTGATATGAGAAAATAAACTAGTTAAGATGCTGTATAATCATGTAAAATTCAGTTGTGAAATGTCAAATAAAATGCATCTATTTTGAACTTTTATGCATTAACTAACATTCATGTGCTAATAGTACTTTGTATTATAGATTATTACACCATTATTTATTGTTTCATGTATATACTGTATTTTTGACAATCAAAACACTTCAAATTTTACAATTGGATAATAGGTCAAATTGTTTTGCTAAATTCAGTAGTACATTGTGTGTGTTTTAAATGCAGTTCATTTATTTCTTTGAAATATGGAATAGAGGCTACATCATGAATGTTCACTTATACCACAGTTTATGATTTATACCTTGTTTTAAACATTTGTTTTTATGTTCATTTATTAATTCATTTTAGTTGATTTGATTCATGGTTGAGTGTTCAGGGTTTCAATTATTTAGATTTAATGGCATGTAGTACCATTCACTTTCATTCTGACTCAACATGATTTAGCTGCTTTGAAAATTAACCATTGAAAAATTGGAGCCAATACTGTGTGGTATAACCATTTAAGATGGTAATTGACATTATAATATCGGAGTTAGACAAGCACTGAGACACACACACACATGTTTGCGTATACATCTGAATGGGGACATACCATAGACTTGTATTGTTTTATTTAAAGATAATTAGAATTAGTACAGACTAACCCTAACTCACAGCCACCCTACCTGTAAAGGAACATATAAATACGAAAAAGTATTCTTATTAATTTTTTTCTACCAAATGAGCATTAGCTCACTTTTGGAGATCTCCAAATTATAGTCAAGTGCATATGCATGTGCACACAAATTGTATTTCATTGCAAACCATGACCACGGAAGAGTCTTGCATAATTTGTTATGGTAAACTGATGCACAGATGAGAGTAAACATGCTTCATTTAAATCATTGTTAAACAAAAATGAATTTATTTCAAGAGCTTACTGTAACGCTGCCATTCAGCTAATATTTCATTCTTTTTACTGATACACATCCAAACCATTACAACAACTTCACAAGTTTGTCCACACACGTGTCTCTCTCATTCTCATGTCACTTTAAAAAAACAAAACATTTGAACAGCAAAATTATTAAACTAACTGAAAGGTAACTGAAATGAAAAAATTAAAATTAATGAGTCAAAAGGTACAATGTTTTTGTCTTCCTCATGTTCATGTTTACATTCGCTCAACCATCTGGGTGTCCATCAGTGTCCTCCATCACTTCACCATGTTTCTTCTGCAAATCAAAGAAAGATGCAAGTTTATCCACAAAACCAGGACTACGTCTAGTCTATATGCAGTGTACACATATATACACATATTCAGTGAAAAAATAAAAATCAAAAACTGAAATATCACATTGACATAAATATTCAGACCCTTAACTCAGTGCTTAGTTGAAGCACCTTTGGCAGCGATTACAGCCTCAAGTCTTTTTGCATATGATGCAACAAGCTTTGCACACCTGACGGACCATTCTTATCTGCAGATCCTCTTAAACTCTTGTCAGTTTGGATGGGGACCAATGGTGGATAGACATTTTCAGTTTTCAGAGATATTTGATTTGGTTCAAGTCCGGCTCTGGCCGGGCCACATAAGGACATTCACAAAGTTGTCCCAAAGCCACTCTTGCGTTGTCTTGGCTGTGTGCTTAGGGTCATTGTCCTGCTGGAAGGTGAACCTCGGCCTAGTCTGAGGTCCTGAGCACTCTGGACCAGGTTTTCATTAAGGATATCTCTGTATTTTGCTGCGTTCCCCCATTCCCTGCCACTGAAAAACACCCCCTCAGCATAATGCTATTACCACCATGCTTAACCGTTGGGATGGTATTGCACAGGTGATGAGCAGTACCTCGTTTCCTCCAGATATGATGCTTGGAATTGAGGCTATATAGTTCAGTCTTTGTTTCATCAGACCAGAGAACCTTGTTTCTCACAGTCTGAGAGTTCTTAAGGTGCTTTTTTGCTAAACAAAATGTGTTGTCTTCCCCAGATCTGTGCTTCGATACAAGCCTGTCTCTGAGCTCTGTAGGCAGTTCCTTTGACCTCATGGCTCGGTTTTTACTCTGATATGTATTTTCAGCTGTGAGATCTTACATACACATGTGTGCCTTTTTCAAATCATGTTCAATCGATGGAATTTGCCAAAGGTGGACTCCAATGAAAGTGTAGAAACATCTCAAAGATGATCCAGAGAAATGGGATGCACCTGATCTAAATTTCAAGTGTCATAGCAAAGGGTCTGAATACTTATGTCAATGTGATATTTTAGTTTTGTTCTTTTTAATAAATTTCTCTTTACAGAAAGTGTAAATAACAGTCTAAAAACAAAAGACTTAACAAAATATATATTTTATATAATAATGGCCTGAATTTAAGCTTGTTCCTCACACAAAGATATTGTATGGCTTCAGAAGACTTGGAACATAGCACACAAATTGTATGGACTACTTCTATCCTCAACAAAAACAAACAATTAAAAAGAAAATCCCAGTTAGAGGGTGAGAAACTCAGTTTGTGTAACTCTATTCAAGTACCTTCATGTTGTTGTAGTGTTCAAGGCTGCAGCAGTGTTCTGATTTCGCTCTCTTCTCATTGCTGTAAAATATGTTACACAGCTTGCAAAAGAAGCCAGTTACTGGGACGACATATTTCACACCTGAAATGAGGCAGATGGATAAGATTTGAGCAAATCATTCTATACCATTTACTTATTTTTCACAAAGACTAAAATACAGTCTTTACAGTCTTTTTCCTTGAGGAAAAGACCAAAATTATATATATATATATATATATATGGTATAATGCACAGTAAGCTGGTCGTTATCACAAAATAAACCTCAACTGGGTGACCAGGACAAGACAAGGAGGGGTCTTCAACCCTAAGGTGTTGCATTAACGACCGTGCGCGTCAGAATGCCATTTGTAGAGATTCATTAAAAGAATTGGCACATAAGTCATTAGTTAGTGAACTGAACTACACTTGTCATCAATGTTCCCACTAATTCTAACTCCATAAACTCCACAGTAAAAATGGATAATATTCCATTATGCTGTTGAACACACATTTATCTTTATTTAGAAGTTGAATATTAATGTAAATATAAACATATAAAATAAAAACAATGGCATGTTGCCTTAGTGTTTCTCAATTAAGTAAACACTGCTTCATGTTTTTTTTATAATTCAGGTAAACAGTAGTCTTAATACTTAAGTACACTAAGAACATAGTAGGCTAATAATAACAAATAAACAAAGAGCATTCATATTGATTAATATTAACAACATCATAGACAGCGGCAGATCAATTTGGCTGCACTAGCGCATTTACAATTCAAAGTCTTATGCACAGGTATTTTGACACATACCTGATATGTTACACCTGTTTGCAGTCACGTAAGATATAAGCGACAATTTATGTTTATCACTCGCAGGATGGGAATTGATCATGAAACACATTTCACTGTTCAGGTACACAGACACATTTACTCATTCACCAATAGCGCTCGCGCCTCACAGTAAATGTGGTATGTGTATGTGATGTTTAATGACACATGGGTATTTCCACCTTGTTTACTCAATAAAATTTCACTCAAAGCAGAAGATATGGATTTCACCACTGGAGTTGTATGAGTTACTTCTATATTTCCATACTGTGATTTTTGAAGCTACAAATTACTGATAACATTCACTTGCATTGAATGGACCTACAGGGCTGAGATATTCTGCTAAAAATCTGAATTTGTGTTCTGCTGAAGAATTAAATTCAAACACATCTGGGATGCAATGAGGGTGAGTATATTATGAATTAAAATTTTTGGGTGAACTATTTGAGTGTGCAATCCGCACAAAGTTTTTCCTCTGTGTGAGAGGAACATCAGAAGTGTGAGGCCACGCAGGCAGGCAGCTTAGAGGGAACATTGTTTGCCAGGCTGCATGTCTGTTTGTGAGCGCAGTCAGCAAATACAAAACAGTCGAAAAATGTTTTTGCTTTCATCTCATCGCATTAAATTCAGAATGCAAGCTCACAACTGGGGTGAAATAGATTTTTTTGCTGAGGCGTTGGAGATTCAGTAGCAGCGGTGCATGTGAATGAGTCTCCAGTATAAGTACTTCCTGTAGCTCTATTGGTAGAACATGGCACTAGCAGCGCCACGGTCAAGTACTTGATATCCTAGGAACAAAGTGTGTGAATGTCTTACCCACACTGTGGTCAGGTTGGTACGGGCCCAGAGGGGTTTTGTCCTGATCATCAGTAGCTTCTGAATCTTGTACTTCACAAACTGGATCCCCACACACACCTTCAAAATCTGGTAATGAGCTGTGGTGGTTCTACAAACACAAAAATATTGCCAGAGATGAATCAGAGTTACCACTCAATTTGACAAATCAATTTCCAAACAATCATTTTCATGATTTTCCCAATGTTTTGTGATGACTAGATCAGGATTTTTAATATAATTTTATAAAGACGGCACCCACAAAGAGGAATTTCTAGCTGTCGAGAATAACTAAAAAAAATAGTTCTCACTATTAAAATGTCCATGACATTTCCAGGCCTGGAAATCACAATGTAAAAATTCTATTAAAAAATAAAACCCATTAGGTATTAAAGCAATAAGTTACCTATAGCACATATTTACTATGTATGCACATATTTACATATTTCTATAGTATGCTTCTGTCATAAAACATGGTTCCTACAATATTACTATAGTAAAATCATGGTAAATCTTAACCTGATCAAACCTTCCTCTAAACTCCCTGACCTTCACAGTGACAAAACCACAGCGAGAAACTCAACCTTTATTTTAATTTGTATTCATTATTATAAATAGTATTAACCTCCTGAGACATGAGCGCGATACAAACATGCAAAAAAATTAAATAATATTTAGAGCAAATATTTTTCCTAAAAATGTATGTCCTCATATGGGGACCCCCGGACTAAGTTGAGAAACTGTAAATAGTACCAAGCTATATAGAAAGTCCCTTTTTTGTCAAATTGTTTATGATGTTTCCATGAGTGTTAGTTACTCATGTTTGAGAAATGTTACAGACATTACAGCTGATTTCCTGTAAAGTTGCTTTGGAACAATGTGCATTGGGGAAAGCAAATAAAAAAACTATACAAGTACAAATTATTTGACTTGTTACACAGTTTTTTCTACTTTGGCAACAAAATCTCAGTGTTGTTTGCACTGACAAACTAACAAATGATAGCCAGTGCTGAAGCATTTTACCAATCAGAAATTTGCATAATTATTTCTGATCCAAGTAATGCATTTAGCATGATAAATTCTGAATCTAAGTACTGATTACCATATTCACATGTCTGCCAAAAGTGTTGAGAGGTCCAAACATTATCTGCAGCCTGAAACTGAACTTTTGGACGGATATTAGCAGTGAATGCGCGTGGCTGCATAGTAAAGCTATAGGATGCTCCCTTGCTCCCTTCATAGCACATAGCAAAGACAACACATAACATCCACACAGGAGGATGTGGGGTGGCATGACGTAAAAGGAAATATGAAGGGTGGAAGCAAGCAGTTAATAGGGTGGGAAAAACTAGGGCAAAAGAGGAAAATTGAACTCCGGTCGTCCGTTAATGAAAAACACATCCATAGCGTCCTTACACACAACACCACTGATGCGACACATGGGGCCAGAGTTTGTCTTTCATTTCAGTGTTTCTACCAGACTATTGAGTGCAAATATCCACCCTGTGTGGCAGCTTATTCTTAGGCAAGACACAAAGCTGTAGTTAAATCACCAAATCAACGTTCATCTCCTTTGTGTCACTCTTGATTACCTGGTCCTTTTCTGTCCTTTTGGGGCTCTTAGGTTTTTTTGCCTCCTTTTTTAATTCTTTCTCCTCATTGTGGTCCTTAGGGTGTTTCCTACAATAACAGAGCAAAGACAGAAGAGTTCACTACAGACAGAAAATAACACCAATTTTTGGTTACATCTTCACTGGCTGTCACAAGTTACATGCACATTCATGCAACAGAAAGGCATCATGAGATTCCATTTAGATTGTGATCCTGAAAACAAACTCTAGACCCTAGTCAGTCCGATTCATGGGTGAATCATCTAGTTTGGTTTTGAAAACCCGACTGTTAAATTGAAAAGATCAGACTCAAAAGAATGATTTGTTCACACTGTTCGCAAATTGGACATTTTTACTTCATGTTCTTTAAAGGGAGTTCACACAAAAATGAAAATTCTTGTCCTGACCAGGTCTCAGGAGGTCCAAAAAGGACATAAAGGCAGCATAAAAGTAATCTATTAAACTCCAGTGTTTAATCCATAGCTTCAGAAGTAACATAATAGGTGTGGAGGTGAACAGATCAAAAAAGTCATTTTTTCCCTCTAAATCTCCACTTTCACTTTTACATCTGAAAGTCACATGTCTTGCATGTTTAGTTTCACTTTCACATCTGAAGGTGAAAGTGGAGATTTAGAGTAAAAAAGGACTTAAATATTGTTCCGTTTCTCACCCACACCCACGCTTCTGAAGATATGGATTTAAACACTGGAGTCTTATGGATTACATTTATGATGCCTTTGTGATTTTTGGAGTTACAAAGGTCTGATCACCATTAACTTGCATTATAAGGACCTGCAGAGCAGAGATATTTTTCTAAAAATGTTTGTGTTCTGGTAAAGAAAGAAAGTCATACACATCTGGGATGACAACAGGGCAAGTAATTGATGAGTGCATTTTCATTTTGGGGTAAACTATCCCTTTAATGAACAAGTCAAGAAGAGCTAGGGTGGATGTCTTCAGTGAAGATCTTCAGTAAATAACAAATAATGATTTTGGATTGTTTATCAGACAAGCTATCATATTGCTTCAGAAGATTGGATACTGTGCATTCAGACCCCTTAATTTTTTCACATTTTGCTATTAATTAAATATTTTTTTCACATCAATCTACCCCATAATGACTAAGCAAAAAAAAAGAAGAAGAAAATAAATTGATTTGATTTGATTGATGAACTTTACAAAATGTATTAAATAGAAAAACTGAAATATCACATTGACATAAATATTCATCCCATTACTCTGGATCATCTATGATAATTCTACACTTTCGTTGGAGTTCACATGTGGCAAATTCAATTAATTGGACATGGTTTGGAAAGGCACACACCTGAAAAGGTCTCACAGCTGAAAATGCAATTCAGAGAAAAAAACCAAGCCATGAGGTCAAAGGAACTGCCTGCAGAGCTCAGAGACAGGATTGTGTCGCGGCACAGATCTGGGGAAGGCTGCAAAAAAATTCTGACTGCATTGAAGGTTCCCAAGAGCACAGTGGCCTCAATAATTCTTAAATTTAAGAAGTTTGGAACAACCAGGACTCTTCATAGAGCAGGCCCCCTGGCCAAACTGAGCAATTGGGGGAGAAGGGCCTTCGTAAGAGAGGTGACCAAGAACCCGATGGTCACTCTGGTTGAGCTCCAGAGATCATGTGTGGAGATGGGAGAAACTTGCAGAAGGACAACCATCACTGCAACACTCCACCGATCTGAACTGTATGGCAGAGTGGCCAGACGGAAGCCTCTCCTCAGTCCAAGACACATGAAAGCCTGCTTGGAATTTGCAAAAAAGCACCTAAAGGACTCTCAGACTGTGAGAAACAAGATTCCTGATCTGGTGAAACAAAGACTGAACTGTTTGGCCTCAGTTCCAAGCATCATGTCTGGAGGAAACTAGGCACTGCTCATCACCTGTGCAATATCATCCCAATGGTTCACCTTCCAACAGGACAATGACCCTAAGCACACAGCCAAGACAACACAAGTGTGGCTTAGGTACAACTCTGTGAATGTCTTTGAGTGGCCCAGCCAGAGACCGGACTTGAACCCAAACCAACATCTCTGGAGAGATCTGAAAATGGCTGTCCACCGATGGTCCCCAACCAACCTGACAAGAGTTTAAGAGGATCTGCAGAGAAAAATGTTACAAAATCCCCAAATACAGGTGTGCAAAGCTTGTTGCATCATATGCAAAAAGACTTGAGAATCGCTGCCAAAGGTGCTTCAACGAAGCACTGAGTTAAGGGTCTGTCAATGTGATATTTCATTTAGTTTTTTTATAAATTTGCAAAGATTTGGCTTTGACATTATGGGGTATGGAGTTTGATTGATGTGAAAAATGTAAATAATATAAAGCATTTTAACATAAGGCTGCAACATATGGTGGATAAGAATAAAAATATATATTATTTTATTTTAGACCGATTTGCTAATGGATCATTCAGACTGTGTGAACGCTAATGAATTTAAATCAATTCCAGTGTTTTTCGAAAAGAGTTGGGAGGCGAGACATGGTCCTGGCCAAATTTGCCCCTTTGGCCTGGCTTCTATCCATCATGGCTTCCTAAACATCCCTTATAAATGAATGGGCTACATCACTGTACTCACCTCTCAACTGATTTCTGATTTGTGGTGGGTGTTCTGGGGCACTATGGCTTTCGACGCATCATCCAGGTGGATGCTACGCCCTGGTGGTGTTTTAGGAAATTCACCCACTATGTATGTAAAGTGCTTTGAGTGTCTAAAAAATATCGCTTTATAAAATGTAAGGAATTATTATCATCAAAGGTGCTGTAAGTGATTTTTGGATTTAATGTCATGCAGAAAGCGTCCTTATTGTTTAGCTGTTAGTTATAATTGAAATAGGTGCCATGAAATATCACTTCTGTCTCTGTAACAGCCCAAGGCTTTATAAACAATGGGAAATGGATGTCCATGGGCAAATCCTTTGCTTAGCCAATCAGAAGACTTTCTGCCAGTCAAATAATAGTGCACGTTCACAGGGCAGCCTATATATGCTTGTAAAAGTGCCATGCAGAGTCTGCTTCTGTAAATTGCTCAGGGTTTTCAAACGGATTGGTGTAGATGTGGTCTCAGTCTAATTCACAGATGCTCATCACTCTCCGAAGACAACTGCATTTCAACATTGTACTGAAATGAATGAAATGGCAACATTCACCTACCAGTTAATCAGCGAGTCTCCTTTCATGCACATGGATACCTTCAGCATTAGACCCCAAAATTTGCGAGGCCAGTGAATGTGTCGATTGACCATTTTTTCAGCTGCCTCCGTACTGTCGAATTGCATGTAGCACTAAGAAAAAAGAAGTTTGGAGGAGAACAGACAGACAAGGGATAACAAAGAGCATGAAAGGGTTCAAATCACATTCAACAAACCACCATGTCTGCTGCCATTCCAAGAAAAACTGATTCAAATGATAATGCTGCCTTCAAGTACACCGAAAGCTCCTACTATGGAGTTCACACGTTCAATTTGCCAGAAAAAAAATACTTGAGTGGAGTACACCAAGTGTACTCCAAGTATGTTGGGAAATGTTTATAAAAGCTAAATGTTTTATTTAGCAAATGAGAGCCGAAAAATGCCAAGCGGCAGCCGTTCACTGTGAGGTGAAGGCAGTAACGTGTTTAATAACTATTTCAAAATCTGACAATAGTTATATTAAATTCAGATTTAAAATGAATATTTGTAAGATTTTATTGTCATCATCAAAAGTGTATTAAATTTACACTATGTAGACACTATATATCAACCACATATCAAATATTAAAAAATAATAATATATATATAATTTAGATGGCACAATGAATATATTAGCACTTAAATACATTCTCTCTGAAAGAATGTTTAAAATCTTAGAGAGAGAAAAAAAAAACTCAGACTTCATAGAATGACTCAAAGTTTACTGAAGGTGTATTGAAAGCAATCATAGTCAACATACTCACTGTACATCACTGTTGCATATTTATCACTAGCGTTCAACTTTGCTGGGTCACTCATGCACGCAGAACTCGTAATTATTTCCGACTCCACTTTAAGGCCATGTAACATCACACAGAAAGTGATGAGGAAAAAAAAAAAAAGGTGTAAATGTGCATACATACAGTTCCCTGTTGCTTGTTTAGAAAGTAGCCAGTCAGTTCTCCAAAGGGTTTAGCCAGATTAAAAAGGGCTCCGTATGCTGCTGGGGTCTTCCATCTATACTTTTGGGTGGGAAAACCTCTGATGAAAACAGATCTCCCACTAGGGCTCTAAAAGGGAATGAAGAATTGAAATCATCACACCCCCAATTTACTCCCCTTTAAGTTGCTTCAAAACCTTGACTGACTTACTTTCATGAAACACACAAAAAAAAAATCTAAAATCCTCATTAAAATGTATTTTCATTGACAAAACAAGCAGTTTTCTTAAAATGCTTCTAATTGTATGTTTATAAACAGTATGTAAGCATATGTAGATGACAATTTGCTCAATTTTGGAAAAAGATGCACATTACTGTTATATTGGTTGAATTAATGAGTCGCTAAGAAAAGAAAATTACCTCTATTGTTTTCATGGTACGGCACATAGAAACAGACACAGGACGTCTACAGACCGTTGCCTCATGATCTTTGTAGAACCTCAGCATCTCTTGGGCTTTTTCAGCTGTTTCCAGTTCTACCTTAGCCTACAAGAAAGAAAGCACACATGACAATTGTGTAATTAGTAAAACCGAAAGTATACAGTATGTCAGTGGGTTTTTATTTTACATTGGAAATAAAGTGGCAACCAAAAACTGTATCAAATGTATTTAATTTCACTCAATACTACCAACACTACAATACTGGTATAGTTTGATTGCTTTGTATTATAGTATCGCCCAGTAATTCTGAAATGTGGTAGCGATGAATAGAAACTGGTTGATCTAAAAAAAAAAAAATTGACAGACCCAAACATGCATTAATTCCATTTTATAGAGATGGCACGAGTACAATATTTTCATTTTGGTACTCGTCAATACCAAAATGTATTTAGTATGTTGCAATTTTCAGCCTTCTGGTGTCCTACAAAAAAAATAAAACATTTAAATACCAATTCTCTCTCTCTATCTTTTTTACTTGCTAGCTAACAATTAGCATGCAGTACCTGCCTCGACCACCAGGTGCTACTATCAGTAAGCATGAAATCGTGTGCTCAAGGTGACCGATGACAGCTGTGGTACATGATCTGTTCATTTTTATTGTTGTAAAATACAAAAGGAAAATTTTGCAAATCTTAATCAAAAAAAGAAATATATATAATGTTTGAGATGCTACTAATACATGAGATCCCACAATTAAATGAATATACTTCGGGTTACTATGTTTCACAAGGCATTCTTTGTGAAGTGTGACAACGGGAGTTCCGATGTTGCCATTGATATTGCACTTTTTTAATTTGTTGGCCCATGTAATCATGAGCTAGATAGATGTATTTGAACATTACGACACCTCTCGCTCTGTTTTCAGTGCTGTGTTTAAAGGGATACTTGTGTTAGAGTTGCCCAATTCAATTGGAGCGGCGCGTCAGCTCAACCACGGCACCGTGTCGAGTTAAAGGAAGATGAAGGGCTGCTTGAGGAAATGGTGCACGCTTTGCTTTATCCTTTGTTGTGAAATGTGCACAACTGGTAATGTTAATCTTGTTGCAAGTAAATTGGTAATTTCTGGACAAATAAAATAATGCATAAATTGATGGAACGTTTAACAAAAGTAAAGTCATGCAGAATTATTTACATTGGAACTACATCACAATCGAAACTCGACAATATGAGATCATGAAATACAGGTGAAAATCCAAAGCCTGCATAGAGTTTGCAAAGCAAACATGAAATTTAGGACTACCGCGGCCAATTCAATGATAATCTAAAAGACGCAAAAAAAACCTCTGCAATGCTATATTTTTTTCGTGGTGCAATGAAAGCATGTTTTTCACGCAAGTGTACAAGCAACTCATGGCAATGATCTGCTCTATTGTACTGTATCTCTGGAATGGATTCTAGAGAGAATGTTCTAGTTTGAATCGCTATGGAGGAAGTCAAACCTCTCAAGCTGGCAGCCCAACATTATGAACAGCAGTGAGGTGAGACAGGGCAACACTGTGTTATGCGGCACCATAAAGTTGTTGTTTTTCTTTTAAAATTACTCATCAACACCCTTACAAAAAATTTTGCCCAGTTTTACAGTAGTAAAAGTAACCTGTGCTCTTATGTCATTTCACTGTATATCTAAGGGTAAGACCGATGGACAAATTCTGAATAAAGTTTTTCTCCTGTGTAATAGCCTATGTTCTGTTAGAATGATGTTTAATATTAGGAAATAAACTGGATAATAAATATAATGGGCTTAAATAAATAAATATGCTCATCAACTTTTAAAAGGGCAGAGAGAACTTTTGTTTTTGACATGAACAACAAGAATAATATCACATTTATACTTGAAAACCATGAACAAAACTGTTCAAGTTAAAAGAAAATGTGACCCATGCATGCAGGATGAATTAAATTTAGGTTTTGTATTTTAGCACTTAATGTCCAGTGTGAAATCTGGGTCCCAAAGCAAAACCAGTTGCTCCAACCACAACCCACTTGTCCAGTTTCAAGAACCACTGCTCTAAAGAACATTATGTGTGCATTCCTTTATTCTTTTGACTTTGCTGTGCAGATCTCCTAGATATTTTTCAAAAGTGCCAATAAACCTGCTCTTCTTGACATTTTGAGTTTGTATTCGATTATTTGCGTTGCAACTTTTTACCTACGCGATGATGTAATGGGTTTTCACTATCCACTTGTCTCACTATTAGTAATTAAATCTCTGCCTCTATATTTATGTGATTGCTGCATCTTTGGTGATTTCCCTCCCCCGACTTCTTATGAGGTGGATTTTGTAGTTATGTTTAAAAATCAACAGCTTCTTTTATGGGATGTTTGACCACATGCTACTGGAACACAACATGGACAACGAGAATGTGAGCTTGAAGTGTTTTAATGGACACACCATCCTGGTAGCATATACCCAAAAGCAACCCACATTATTATACAATTATTAAGATCTAACAATTTGCTTTGCAAACTCTATGCAGGCTTTGGATTTTCAACTGCATTTCATGATCTCATATTGTCGAGTTTTGATTGTGATGTAGTTCCAACGTAAATAAGTCTGCTTTATATTGTTAAGCGTTCTGTCAATGTATGCATTATTTTATTAGTACAGAAATTATCAATTTATTTGCAACAAGATTAACATTACTAGTTACATATCACAACAAAAGGATAGGCATTGACAACGCTGCAATATTTAAGAGACGCAAAGTTCTCAGTTCTTCACCTCATTTAACAGACCAAGAAACAACCAGAAAATTATTAAAGGCGAAGCGTGCAACATTACCTCAAGCAGCCCTTCATCTTCCTTTAACTCGACACGGTGCCGTGGTTGAGCTGACGCGCCACTCCAATTGAATTGGGCAACTCTAACACGAGTATCCCTTTAAACACAGCACTGAAAACAGAGCGAGAGGTGTCGTAACGTTCAAATACATCTATCTAGCTCATGTTTACATGGGCCAACAAATTAAAAAAGTGCAATATCAATGGCAACATCGATATTCCCAGTGGTTAATGTCATTAAAAAAACAAAGAACTCCCGTTGTCACACTTCACAAAGAATGCCTTTGAATATACCCGAGGTATATTCATTTAATTGTGGGATCTCATGTATTAGTAGCATCTCAAACATTATTTATGTTTCATTCCTCGAGGCTGGCCGAGGCTGATACCGCATGTTAATTGTTAGCAAGCAGGGGGAGGGGGGGGACTTTTTGGAGATAATTTTTTTGAGAAAAAAAATTATTTTGAGAACAATTTTTTTTGTTCAGAAAGGGACAAAGACACCTGATCAGAACTTCTGCATGTTACAAAAGCAAGTGGAAAATTTGTTGCATTTTTTTCCAAGCAACAAACAAAATGTGAACATTGATTTCATAAACTACTGCTTAAAAGGCGATTCTCCCATTTAAAATGTGCATAACGTGATACAATGGACAGATTTTGAGATATTCTTCACAGTCACTTCACGACTTGACATGCTGTGCAGCTGAAGGGAAGTCGGCGACTCATGGGTCACATACATCCACTATCAGGCTATTGTTTTGTTTTTTTCTCTAATCACTGCAATTTTGACCAGGTGTAACACAGATTTCACTTTAAAATACAGTAGTTCATTACAACTAAAGTGACTATTATTTTAAAATATGGTAATTCATTACAATTAACAAAACTCTTTGCTCTCCTGAAGAAAATGCGCTCCATGATTATAGCAATTTTCTCAATAATGTTTAAAAGCAGCTTTAAAAAAAAAAAATCATACTGTAACATCTTAAATGTCTAAAAGGCTCCAGTAAACCACCTTATGGAAAATCATGCCTTAATGTTTTTATGTTTTAATTCAGTTTGTTTTCGTTTCAGTCGAACACAAGAAACTGACCTCTTTTTTGTACAAGGATAAAGAATGCTTCACCAATCTGCTGAAGGGTGCACACAGAATGCTCAGAGCCAGCTCCAAGTCTGGAGTCTTCTTGACAGGCCACACCACCAATACTTTACCATCCTGTGAGATTGTACACAAAAAACACAGGTTCTACTCAAGATCACGACTTACAGAGATATCCTCTATTGCTAAAAGGGTGGCTAAAATTGGAATAGCATACATACTACCTCACTACTTTTAATGTTGCTGTGGTATATAGTTTGTATATTGTGCACAGTAAGGATGTCAAAATAAAAAGCACATTCAAATGTAAAAACTGTGCAGTTGAATTTTAGATGTGTGGCGAGCAGTGATGAGTACTTGGAGGTCTTTGGCTGTTCCGTCTTGTCATCAGTGTATCACAGCATAATCAACGCATTTTTAAAACTCTGCGTCGGAAAAGGTGTTCAATTTTGAAAAGTGCATTTCGAGATCCCTTCCCTCTTTTTCGATTCTGTTGCACTTCTGTGTTCTTTGCAACAACCAACTTAACACTGTTCTGTTTGGTTTATGCTGTGTGCATTCGCCCTCTTGGTGACAATATTGACTTAGAAAATCTGGTGATTACAAATGTGTCATAGCTCCCCTTACTGAAATGTCTTTAAAATTTGGATATAATTAAAAAGTTTTTTAATATTGAAATAAAAATGCCAGCCCTAGTGCACAGTATTGCAAATGTACTGTATGGGCAGAATATTACCTACAACAGGGATGTGCAAGGATGGTCGACTAACTAGCTAGTCATCCAAAAACAGTCTAGTTCATTTGTAAATTCAACTGGTGAATTTAATATTTTTAGTATTGGTGATTATAAAGAGAGATGCTGTTAAACAATTGATAGATGCAACTTCTTGTTGAAAATGCATTGAATGTTTTTAGCGTGATGTGCTTCAGTGTGGTAACAGTCAGCACGTTAAGACCTCTCCTTTAAAACACTGCTGCTATTGCGACAAAAGCACATTTTGTGTATAACTTTCCCGTCTTCAAAAAGACATTTTAAGACCATCCGTATCGTACGTAAAATCGTCTGCTGTGAATATTGTTCCTTTTATTATGTACAGTCAGAAGTTTACATACACTTTAGCCAAATACATTTAAACTGAGTTTTTCACAATTCCTGACATTTAATCAATCATAGAAAACATTCCCTGTCTTAGGTCAGTTAGGATCACGTCTTTATTTTTAGAATTTGAATTGTCAGAATAATAGTATAGAGAATTAATTATTTCAGCTTTTACATCTTTCATCACATTCCCAATGGGTCAGAAGCTTACATGCACTTTGTTATTATTTGATAGTATTGCCTTTAAATTGTTTAACTTGGGTCAAACTTTTTGGGTAGCCTTCCACAAGCTTCTCATAATAAGTTGCTGGAATTTGATCCCATTCCTCCAGACAGAACTAGTGTAATTGAGTCAAGTTTGTAGGCCTCCTTGCTCGCACGTGCTTTTTCAGTTCTGCCAACAAATGTTCTATCGGATTGAGGTCAGGGCTTTGTGATGGCCACTCCAATACCTTGACTTTGTTGTCCTTAAGCCATTTTGCCACAACATTGGAGGTATGCTTGGGGTCATTGTCCATTTGGAAGACCCATTTGTGACCAACCTATAACTTCCTGGCTGATGTCTTGAGATGTTGCTTCAATGTATCCACATAATTTTCCTTCCTCATGATGCCATCTATTTTGTTAAGTGCACCAGTCCCTCCTGCAGCAAAACAATATGATGCAGGGACCCCATGCTTCACGGTTGAGATGGTGTTCTTCAGCTCGCAAGTAGCACCCTTTTTCCTCCAAACATAACAATGGTCATTATGGCCAAACAGTTCAATATTTGTTTCATCTGACCAGAAGCCATTTCTCAAAAAGTAAGATCTTTGTACCCATGTGCACCTGCAAACTGTAGTCTGGCTTTTTTATGGTGGTTTTGGAGCAGTGACTTCTTCCTTGCTAAGTAGCCTTTCAGGTTATGTCAATATAGGACTCGTTTTACTGTGGATATAGATACTTGTCTACCTGTTTCCTCCAGCATCTTCACAAGGTTCTTTGCTGTTGTTCCGAGATTGATTTGCACTTTTCACACTCATCACTAGGAGACAGAATATGTCTCCTTCCGGAGCGGTATGATGGCTACTGTGGATTAAGGATGAACCAGACTTGTGCAAGTCCACAATTGCTTTTGATTTTCCCATGATGTCAAGCAAGTTTTTTTCTCAGTGAGTTTGAAGGTAGGCCTTAAAATATATCCAAAGGTACACTTCCAGTTGAATCCAATTAGCCAATCAGAAGCAGGCATGACATTAATTTCCGGAAATTTCCAAGCTGCTTAAAGGCACAGTTAACTAAGTGCATGTAAACGTCTGACCCACTGGAATTGTGATATAGTCAATTAAAAGTGAAAAAATTGTTGGAAAAATGATTCGTGTCATGCACAAAGTTGTCCTAAACCACTTCTCAAAACTATAGTTAGCTAATATGAAATTTGTGGAGTGGTTAAAATTTTTTTTAATAACTTCAACCAAAGTGTATGAAAACTTCTGACTTCAACAGTATAATTCAAAGGATTATTTGTGAGGTGTTTTGTACTTTGTGTTTACTCAGATTGCCTTTGTTTTATGTTAGATTTTGTTTGACTTTTTTAAACAATTTAGTATGAGATATACACAAAAACTCTTTTTCACAGCACTGTAGTTTGCAACAAAATATCCAACAACTAAGATATAAAATGAAAGCTGTAATACTGACCTGTGTCTCAGAGGAATCTGGAAGAAATTAGAAAAAAAAGGTGTTACTGATAAAGATTAAATTATGTGCATTGTGCAACTAAATGTTAAAAATCTAAATTTTAGAGGCCTTTTTTCCATGATAATTTTAAATAAGAGTTTGAAGTATTCTCTACACAAAATAGTGGTTAGAAAATAAAGAGAGCAGTTAATATAACAGTTCAATATATCATGATTAATTATAAAGAAAATAATGTGATAACTTTGTTAATAATTATATTTATCAATCGTTCTCCTGACCCGTAAGTGACTGCGTAAAGCATTTATATATATATATATATATATATATATATATATATATATATATATATATATATATATACACACACACACACACACACACACACACACACAGTGCAAACCCTAAGAAGTGGAAAGTATTCACAGCACTGCACTTTTTCCACATTTTGTTGTTACAGCCTTATTTCAATTCAACAAACAATACCCCATAATGACAACGTGAAAGAAGTTTGTTTGAAATCTTTGCTAATGTATTAAAAATAAAAAGATCACATGTACATAAGTATTCACAGCCTTTTCCATGAAACTCAAAATTGAGCTACAGTGCATCCTGTTTCCACTGATCATCCTTGAGATGTTTCTACAACTTTATTGGAGTCCACCTGTGGTAAATTCAGTTGAATGGACATGATTTGGAAAGGCACACACCTGTATATATAAGGTTCCACAGTTAACAGTGCATGACAGAGCACAAACCAAGCTATGAAGTCCAAAGAACTGTCTGTAGATCTCCGAGACAGGATTGAATCGAGGCACAGATCTGGGGAATGGTACAGAAACATTTCTGCAGCATTGAAGGTCCTAGTGAGCAGAGTAGCCTCCATCATCCGTAAATGGATGTTTGGAACCACCAGGACTCTTCCTAGAGCTGGCCGCCCGGCTAAACTTGAGCGATCGGGGGAGAAGGGCCTTAGTCAGGAAGGTGACCAAGACCCCGATGGTCACTCTGACAGAGCTCCAGCATTTCTCTGTGGAGAGAGAACCTTCCAGAAGAACAACTATCTCTGCAGCACTCAACTAATCAGGCCTGTATGGTACAGTGGCCAGATGGAAGCCACTCCTCAGTAAAAGGCACATGACAGCCCACCTGGTGTTTGACAAAAGGCACCTGAAGGACTCGCAGACCATGAGAAAAAAATATCTGGTCTGATTAAACAAATATTGAACTCTTTGGCCTGAATGGCAAGTGTCATGTCTGGAGGAACCAAGGCACTGCTCATCGCCTGGCCAATACCATCCCTACAGTGAAGCATTGTGGTGGCAGCATCATGCTGTGGGGATGTTTTTCAGCAGCTGGAACTGGGAGACTAGTCAGGATCGAGGGAAAGATGAATGCAGCACTATACAGATACATCCTTGATGAAAACCTGCTCCAGAGTACTCTGGACCTCAGACTGGGGCGAAGGTTCATCTTCCAACAGGACAATGACCCTAAGCACACAGCCAAGATAACAAAAGAGTGGCTATGGGACAACTCTGTGAATGTCCTTGAGTGGCCCAGCCAGAACCCAGACTTGAACCCGATTGAATATCTCTGGAGAGATCTGAAAATGGCTGTGCACCGACGCTCCCCATCCAACCTGATGGAGCTTGAGAGATCCTGCAAAGAATAGGAGAAACTGGCCAGAAATAGGTATGCCAAGCTTGTAGAATCATGCACAAAAAGACTTGAGGCTGTAATTGGTGCCAAAGGTGCTTTAACAAAGTATTGAGCAAAGGCTGTGAATACTTATGTACATGTGATTTTTTTCATTTTTTATTTTTAATAAATTAGCAAAGATTTCAAACTTTTTTCACGTTGTCATTATGGGGTATTGTTTGTAGACTTTTGTGGAAAATAATTAATTTAATACATTTTGGAATAAGGCAGTAACAACAAAATGTGGAAAAAGTGAAGTGAATACTTTCCGGATGCACTGTATGTATGTATATATTACATTACATTTATGCATTTGGCAGACGCTTTTATCCAAAGCGACTTACAGTGCACTTATTACAGGGACAATACCCCCGGAGCAACCTGGAGTTAAGTGCCTTGCTCAAGGACACAATGGTGGTGGCCATGGGGTTTGAACCAGCGACCTTCTGATTAGCAGCCCTATATATATATACCACTCCACCACCACTCACTTATATATATATATATATATATATATATATATATATATATATATATATATATATATATATATATATATTATATTGGAGCAATGCAAGCTTGAAGTACCACCTTAATATTTTTGTGAGTCCACAGTTAGCAGAATACATGAAATTTGCCTCGCTAAACCACACATATCAAAAGCATGCCGCACAGCAAATTGTATTGAACCCAAACAGCAAACCCCAATTCCACAGCAGGCCAATCATAACAGAAATATTTTGTCTTACAGATACAGTAGCAAAAAACAGCCTCTTTAATTCTAAGGGTCAGGGAGAGTGTAAAATGGTCAAGAAACACTAAACTACAATTGACTTTTTGTAAAAAAAAATTAAAAAAAACCTTGATTAAGGCTATATCCACTGGAAATAAAAAGACAAATATTTAAAATATAAGAAAAACTAAAACTTAGGATACAGGAAAAATGTAGGACCCGCTAAGTGATTTGGGTATCAGGAGATGTTATTTGTATGTACCTAAAGCTGAATCATCCCCTGTAGTGTTGTCCAGTTCATCTAATGTAACAAAATCTTCAAGGTTCTCTGGGAATTCTCCATCATCCACACCTTCCTGGAAAAACAAGATATATGACTGTAAACACTTCACATTCAGTCACACTGCAACAGACTCAGTGTCAAACAGTTCTCATTCACTTTTATAAAAAAAAGGGGGAAAAAAAATAAAAAATAAATCACATATTATCCAAGACCAGTTTCACAATATGAGAAAGTATTATTTATATATTTATTGCATATATACAGTATATATGTATACAAAAAAAATTGAGCTTGCAGAGATGTTGGCACAAGGGATGGGTATTTCAAGTATTTTTTAGTAGACATGTGAAAACTAGTAAACAAAGATTTGAAATTTAAAATACAAGTCATTAATAAATATGACAAGTATGTGAAATGAATACTGTATTTGTAATGTATTGTCCCCATGTGCACTTGCAAACTGTAGTCTGGCTTATTTATGGTGGTTTTGAAGCAGTGGAGCAATATCGATATAGGACTAGTTTTACTGTGGATATAGATACTTAACTACCTGTTTCCTCCAGCATTTTCACAAGGTTCTTTGCTGATTTGCACTTTTCACACCAAACTACATTCATGTATTAATAAATATGACAAGTATGTGAAATTAATACTGTATTTTATTGACAAATGTTACTTCACCCTTATAACAGTTTCAAAATAAGCTAAATTCTACAACCTAGGCTTCCCCCCTTAAAACAAAGAGAGTAATATGCATTAATAAAAACATCAGGATTTAAAATGAACAATTCAACTACTTGCTCAGAGCTTGCATAGAAATGAATTGTAAAAGCAGATTGTGGCCATTAGGGTAATGCACGTTTCAACTCTGTGTTTTAGGCCCCATATACACCTGGTATTAAGATGTGTTTTGGGTGATCCCATCACATGTGGTCAGCGCTCAATATAGTTGTAAAAGGGGTCTAAAACGTTTTGTGATCTGTTTACAAAAACCACATACGTATGTGTTCAAGTACGCATGTGACCACATCGCATTTGAGGTGTAAATGCCAATCTGTCCTGAGTGCGTCATGGCAACATCGAAGCACCACCACCTAACCTGTCAATCGACTGCTGCGCTTAAGAGTTTAAACTTTGCCAGATATGAGCAGCTTTAAAAAGGAAATAACCATCTGATCTTAAAATTTGAAAAAGCTGATAAATACAAAGACATGAGAACATTTTGGATCTTCATCGGTGTGTCTGATATCAACATACACTTATGAGAAGTACTAACATCCGAAGCTCCTTTAAAGAGGTAATCCACTAAAACAATGGAATTCTACTTGAAATGTTGCATTTGTGCTTAGATTAAATTTCAGATTCATCTAGGAGAAACAGCATGCCGGTTCTTTCTTGATTTTTTTAGTCTTATGACATTTTTACGGTTTATTATCATGCATTACACTGATGTAATGTTTGATGTATATCGGCATGAAATCAGGGGACCCTCCCCTCGAAATCCAAACACAAGTGGTTACAGGAGACGCATTTAAGAGATCAGGTGTAAACAGTGATGCCTGACCACATGTGACCAGATCAGGGACGTGCCATCCATATATGCAAGGTAAGCAGTGCTTACCTAATAGAAGGTAAAAAAAAAAAAAAAAGACACTGAAATATTGAAATATAACTGTTAATATAAACTAATGTTTTCATTCAAATTTGTCATCTTTCATCTCAGTTGAGAAGCACAGACAGTAATTCATTTATTCTCTTTGATGCCACCCTTGGGATTAAGTACTTTGTTATGCTTTCTCTGACTCATTGTTTACCGCCCTTTTATTAAACACTTAACGTTCATTTAAAGTCAAGCCCACTATTACATATGGCCAAGGGTAAGCATGCTTGCCAAAATTAGTAAGCCAATCAGAAGATCCTTCCTTCAGTCATGCTGATAGGCTAGATTTTAGTTGTGTCAACCCGTTCAAGTTCACGTAACTAATGTGTTAAGTTCTAAAATATAAAAAAGATCATTGTTTCTGGTTAGTCTAGGGCTATGAAGTGCTGATCTGGAAGTCTTGTCCTTCTTTTGTCATGTCTGTTTTATAGTTCTAGTGTTAGGGTGTGGTGTCTGTTTAAAAAAAACATGCTTGGCTCAATATATGACAATCTTTCATTTGTGTGATATGAGTGATATTGCTGCCCTGAATTTAAAACAATTTGGTCATGAAGTTTGTCACAGTGATATAACTGTTTCCATTGACTGGTGGATTCTAAGGCAACAATTTACATCCGTAACATTTCCGCGACATTACGCTTACACGTATAATGTGTTTTGGGCACAGTCTTTAATAATGTGTATTAAAAATCTTTGATGCTTGCCCAGTCTCGAGGTCCACGGCACGTGCCTGGACCAGATCACCCGAGATGCCTCTTAAAACTTGCCAAACCTGCCAGTACAAATACTGATCACGTTTACATGCCCTTAAAAAAAAAAAAAATATATATATATATATATATATATATATATATATATATATATATATATATATATATATATATGTAAAGAGTTACAGAGACGTGGGTTCAGATAATTCTTTCCTTTCTTTAATGGCCACAGGCTCATACAGCACTTCTCAAAATAATCACCTTTTTAACACACACAATTCTAACTAAACATAAACAACAACGCTGGGCTGCCGTGTACATGTAGAACTCTCTCTCTCTCTCCTCTGTAGGTTCTGTGGCCACTCTTATGCCGCTCTCCCCATGCTTACTGGAATTAGAGACAGGTGTTAGACATAATTTGGCTCAGGTGCAAGCGCCCTTACCGCTTTCTCTCCCCGGACGGACGCTTGACCACACCCCCGCTGCCACATACCCCCACCGCCCAACTCAGGCCGGGGCGCCATCCGGCCTGCCTACCACTCCCCCCCCATTTCTGGAAAGGAAGTCCGCGACAGCCATCTGCACCCCCGGTCTGTGGACCACCTTGAATTTAAAGGGCTGTAGAGCCAGATACCAACGGGTGATCCGGGCGTTAGTATCCTTCATGCGGTGGAGACATTGGAGTGGGGCGTGATCTGAGCAGAGAGTGAAGGCCCGCCCCAGCAGGTAATATCGGAGGGTGAGGACCGCCCACTTGATGGCCAGACACTCCTTCTCTACGGTGCTGTACTTCGTTTCCCTTAAGGAGAGCTTCCGACTGATGTACAGCACCGGGCGCTCCTCCCCCTCCACCACCTGCGAGAGTACGGCCCTCAGTCCTCTGTCTGAAGCGTCCGTCTGCAATAGGTGCATGTAAAAGCGGCCCCCCACAAAGTGCAGCCTTAACCTGCATGAACGCCTGTTGGCACTGCTCCGATCATTGGACCGGATCTTGAGCCCCCTTTTTAGCGAGGTCAGTCAGCGGGCTGGTGACGTCCGAATAATTAGGCACGAACCTCCTATAATAGCCAGCCAGCCCCAGGAACTGCCTCACCCCCTTTTTGGTCTTGGGTCTCGGGCATGTCGCAATTGCTGCGGTTTTGTCAATTTGGGGACGCACCTGGCCATGACCCAAGTGGAACCCCAGATACCGTACCTCCACACGCCCAATCGCGCACTTCTTAGGGTTTGCCGTGAGCCCGGCCCGGCGCAGCGACCTCAGGACCGCCCTCAGATGTTGTTTGTGCCGCTGCCAATCGTTACTGTAGATGATAATGTCATCCAAATAGGCAACGGCATAAGCCGAATGCGGCCGGAGGATACGATCCATAAGTCGCTGAAACGTAGCCGGGGCTCCAAACAAACCGAACGGAAGTGTCACAAATTGGTGCAATCCGAACGGCGTGGTGAAGGCTGTTTTTTCACGGGAAATTGGTGTCAAGGGGATCTGCCAATAACCCTTTGTTAAATCCAATGTCGAATAAAAGCGAGCCGTACCTAACCGATCGAGCAACTCATCAACACGGGGCATCGGTACGCGTCGAATTTAGACACCACGTTGACTTTTCTATAATCCACACAGAACCGCACCGACCCGTCGCTCTTGGGAACAAGCACGACCGGGCTGGACCAATCGCTGTGGGACTCTTCTATTACGCCCATCTCGAGCATTGCATCCAATTCCTCTCGAACTATTTTCTTTTTGTGTTCGGGTAAGCGATATGGCCGGCTACGCACTACCAGTCCCGGCTCGGTCTCGATATGGTGTTGGATGAGATTCGTACGTCCCGGTAGAGGGGAAAACACGTCTGCAAATTCTTTTTGCAACTCAGCAACCTCTGCAAGTTGGTACGGTGAGAGGTGATCCCCGCAAATGACCGGGGTGTTATGATCACAGCTTTTGTTTACCTCCGGTCCGAGCTCCGCCCTCTCCGGAACTACCGTGGCCAACGTCACAGGGACCGCCTCCCTCCACAATTTTAGGAGGTTGACGTGATATATTTGACACGCGCCCCTTCTATCGGTTCGTTTCACCTCATAATCGAGATCCCCCACTCGTCGTGTGACCTCAAAGGGCCCTTGCCACTTTGCGAGTAATTTGGAGCTCGATGTTGGGAGTAATACAAGCACTTTATCTCCCGGTGCGAACTCCCTGAGCCGAGTGCCCCTGTCATACAGCCGGCATTGTCGTTCTTGAGCTCGGAGCAAATTTTCCTGTGTTAGTTTCCCCAGAGTGTGGAGTTTTGCTCTGAGATCAAGGACGTATTGAATTTCGTTTTTACTGTTTGAAGGCCCCTCCTCCCAGGCTTCGCGTATCACATCTAGTACACTGCGCGGGCGCCGCCCATATAGTAACTCAAAAGGAGAGAAGCCAGTGGAGGCTTGCGGGACCTCTCGAACTGCAAATAACAGGGGGTCGAGCCACTTATCCCAGTTTCTAGCATCCTCGTGCACGAATTTACGAATCATATTCTTCAGGGTTTTATTAAAACGCTCCACCAGCCCATCCGTCTGCGGATGGTACACGCTAGTGCGAATCGACTTAATACCCAGCAATTCGTAAAGCTCGTGAAGTGTTCATGACATAAATGTTGTGCCCTGATCGGTGAGGATTTCTTTCGGAATCCCCACCCGGGAGATTACCTTGAAGAGTGCCCCCGAAACACTACGTGCTGAGATGTTGCTCAGAGGCACTGCTTCCGGATATCGCGTTGCATAATCCACCAGGACTAATACAAAGCGATGTCCGCGTGCTGTCCGCTCTAATGGCCCGACGAGGTCCATTCCAATCCTCTCAAATGGGACCTCGATTAGTGGAAGGGGGCGCAATGGCGCTTTTGGGGTGGCCGGTGGGTTTACCAGCTGACATTCACGGCACGCCGCACACCATCTGCGTACGTCGCCGCCAATGCCCGGCCAATAAAAACGGGCTATTAGACGGAGTCGTGTCTTTCCTTCCCCTAGGTGACCTGCCATGGGATTATAGTGAGCCGCCTGGAAAAGCATTTCCCGGCGGCTCCGTGGAATCAAGAGCTGGGCTGCTTCCTCTTTTGTGTGAGCGTCCTGCGTCACTCTATACAACCGCTCATTTATAATCGCAAAGTAGGGATATGAAAGTGCGACACCCGAGCGGAGTTGTTGACCATCAATTACTCTCACTTGGTCAAAGGCGTGCTTGAGGGTATCGTCTCGTGACTGCTCCAGAGGGAAATCCCCTTCGGGAAATTCTCTGAGGAGGGGAGGGGCTGTCACCTCCCCCTCACTCGTATCATCCCGAGATGGAGCAGACGAAGACGGCCCCGGCTCCGCCTCCCCCGCGAGAGAATCGCACATAACACATCCCTTTGCCTTCATGCAGGACCCATCCGCACATATTCCCCTTAATATTTTATTGAATCCGGGCCAATTAGTTCCCAAAATCAGCGGATGGGTGAGGCGGGAGCTAACCGCGACCTCCACTCTATGTTTTGCACCGCGAAAATGAATTGTCAGAGTCACCACAGGGTATTTGTGAATATCGCCATGCACACATTTCACCCCCACCCTTTTGTGCGTATACCATGCCCCGTGCCGAACCAATTGTTGGTGGATGGTGGTTTGATTACAACCGGTGTCCACCAATGAATGCTTGGTAAGTACCCCCCTTGATTCTTACCGGAATCCGGTACGCTCCGGCTCGATCGGGGGCAGCCCGTGGAGCCTCGGGGATCCGGACCACTGTCGCCGTCTCCATCACCGGGCACTGATCCTGAAAGTGCCCCGGATCCCCGCAGCGCCAGCAGGCCGGCCCAGACATCCCGCCCGCACCTGTGTCGGCGGGTGCCTCCACCTGAGGGGGAGAACGGCGATACGCTACAGGGGTGGGGGTCGTCCACTGCCTGGCGCGGGGAACTGGTCGCGTTGGCGGGATTCCTCGCCTCCGCGGGGCAGGAACGGGCCCTGGGGAGAGAGCAGAGTGAGGGGAAGAGGGGGAACACACAAGGGGAGGGGAGAGAGAGAGAGAGGGAGAACAGGGCTCTTCCGCCCTCGGGTACGCCGCCAAGTGGTCCTCCGCAAGCTGGACGGCCTCCTCCAGCGACGACGGGCAGTGGCACTGGACCCATTCCGCAGTCCCCTTCGGCAGTGCGACCAACTGCTCCAGTACCACCTGATCGATCACACCTTCGACGTCCGGGCTCCCCGCCAGCAGCCATTTCCGACACGCGTCTCGGAGCCGCTACGCGAAAGAAAAGGGGCGATCATCTTTCCCCAGCTTCAACGACCGGAACAGCTGGCGATATTGTTCGGGACTGCGCCCCACCCGCTGCAGGACAGCTTTCCTCAGGTCCGTGTAGCTTAACACATTCGCCGCCGGCAATTGTTGGGCCGCGAGTTGCGCTTCGCCCGACAGCAGTGATAGGAGTCTCGCCGCCCACTGGTCACGCGGCCAGCCCCAGATCTCCACCGTCCTCTCGAAGAGATCAATAAAGGCTTCTGCGTCATCCTCCGCCCCCATCTTCAGAAGCATTGGGGGGGGCAGCTGGGAGCGGATGTCGGAGGACGCGGTTGGGGCACTCTCCTGGGCAAGGAGGCTCCGGATCGCGTGTCGGTCCTCTGATTGCGCCCGCAGGATTTCAAAAAAACGCCGGTCCTGGTCTTGGCGCAGCTCCATCAGGGACTGTTGGTGCGTCTGATGCATGCTGGCGAGGGACTGGAGGATCTCGGACAGCTGGGAGGGCTCCATGGGGCGTACTGTAGCTGGTTCAACTGGGTTTTTCGGCACCAGTGTAAAGAGTTACAGAGACGTGGGTTCAGATAATTCTTTCCTTTCTTTAATGGCCACAGGCTCATACAGCACTTCTCAAAATAATCACCTTTTTAACACACACAATTCTAACTAAACATAAACAACAACGCTGGGCTGCCGTGTACATGTAGAACTCTCTCTCTCCTCTGTAGGTTCTGTGGCCGCTCTTATGCCGCTCTCCCCATGCTTACTGGAATTAGAGACAGGTGTTAGACATAATTTGGCTCAGGTGCAAGCGCCCTTACCGCTTTCTCTCCCCGGACGGACGCTTGACCACACCCCCGCTGCCACAATATATTCTAGGGTTTTTGCAGAAAATATTGTTGGAGCTCAGAATGTCTGATCACCATTCACTTGCATTGTATGGACCTGCAGAGCTGAGAAAATCTTTGTGTTCTGTTGAAGATAGAACGTCATACACATCTGGGATGGCATGAGGGTGAGGAAATTAAGATTGAATTTATATTTTTGGGTGAACTATCCCTTTAAGCAGCTTTATTGCAATAAATGGCTTTCTAACGCGTCCGTGTGAACAAGCTTAATGCCATACTTTGCAGCATTCAGTAGTTTAACGATGACGGAATAGGTGGGAATACTCATCGGTCAAAACAAAAAGACAAAATCACCCTTCTGTGATGCCCTGATCTGTGAAGATCAGCAAAATATAAACAGGAGTACAACTTGAAAATCAACCTTTGTAATAGTTTGAATTTGGATGCGATTTGTTGAGTCACATTGCTGTGTGAATGTTTGTGATTGGGTATTGATACCTTCCTATGTTCATTAGCACCTTCAGTGAGTAAAGAGATTTCCTTCAATAAACAGTTGGTTCTGCTTCCGCTTTCTGATTTAACTACTGGTAGTCACTTACAGTTAGGTTCATAAGTATTTGGCCAGTGACACAAGATTCAACATTTTGGCTCTGTACACCATCACAAAGGATTTTAAATGAAACAATCAAGACATGATTGAAGTACAGACTGTCAGATTTAATTGGAAGGGATTTATATCAAAATTGGGTGAATGGTATAGGAAACAGTTTTATGACTAAAACCCCTGGAGTCGTGAGTTCATATCCAGTGTGTGCTGAGTGACTCCAGGCATGTCTCCTAAGCAACCATATTGGCCCAATTGCTAGGGAGGGTAGAGCCACATGGGGTAACCTCCTCGTGGTCACGATTAAGTGGTTCTTGCTCTCAATGGGGCGTGTGGATCACAGAAAGTAGCATGAGCCTCCACATGTTGAGTCTTCACAGAGTCATGCACAGTGAGCCATGTGATAAGATGCGCGGATTGACGGTCTCAGAAGCGGAGGCAACTGAAACTTGTCCTCTGCCACCCGGATTGAAGTAACCGTGCCACCACAAGGACCTAGTAAGTAGTGGGAATTGGGCATTCCAAAAATTGGTGAGAAAAGGGGATTAAAAAAAAAAAGAGGGAAAAGTTTTATACAAAGCCCCCCCCCCAGTGATGCTTTGCCAGACGTTTACTGCAGATGTATTAAGTTGCAGCTTATTTGTGGGTATCTGCTCTAAGTTTTGTATTCAGCAAGTGAAATGCATTTTCAACTGGATCGAGTTTGGTGACTGACTCAGCCATAGAAGAATACTCCACTTATTTTCCTTGAAAAGTTATTTTGCTTTCAGAGCTTTTTTGGGGGACACTTCTCATTAGTACTGTGAGGCACGGCACTCTCAGTTTTGCAGCATTTGGCTGAATCTGTGCAGATGGTAAAGCCCTAAACACTTCAGAATTCATCCGGCTGCTTCTGTCAGCAATCATATCATCAACAAACACTAGTGACCCATTTCCATTGGTAAGCTAAACAAGCCCATGCCATAACATGCCTCCACAAGGATTCACAGGTAATGTGGTATGATTCTATCATGAGCCGTTCATTCCCTTCTCCATACTCATCTCTTCCCATGATTCTGGTACAGGTGCATCTTAGATTTTTTTTTAAGAATGTACCAAATTGTTGATTTTGTCACTCTTAAGATTCTACTTTCTCTCTGATTAATTAATTTTGATTGTTCAACCTAATGATGGCCAGCTTTATTTGCATTGACCTCACAATGAGAGTTTACAGCAACAGCTTCCAAATCCCACATTTGGAATCAAGTTCAGACAGCTAAAATAACTGCTTAATTTTTAATGAAATAATATGGGAACAGACCACACCTTGCCATGAAACAGCTTCTCAGTTGATCGTCCAATTACTTTTGAGTCCTGAAAAGGGGGTTATGTGTACAAAATGTGTTGTAATTCCTAAACCAGTCACCCAATTTGGATATAAATCTCTTCAATTTAAAGCTGAAAGTCTGCACTTCAATTATATATTGATTGCTTAATTTCAAATCCATTGTGGTGGGGCACAGAGCCAAAATTGAAACTTATGTAACTGTCCAAATATTTATGGACCTGACTGTAAGTGTAGGAGAACCCTAGAAAAACACAAAGTCGCCATGGATTACAATTGGTGTTTGCATTGTACAATATGTAAGATTGGATCAAATCAGATCAGGACAATGTCTTGTTATTTCTTCAAAATGAGAAGTAGTTTATTGGGCATTTGACGAGACCAAAAGAGCCCAACTTTGTGACGGAACAATTATTTCCAAACACAACAGAAGATCATTTTACATTTGCAAGACCATTATCTCAGCAGGAAATTGAGTATGTGCGGCTGTTAATACCATTTTGCTGGCAGATAGAGCTGTGAGTTATGACTCCCTTAGACTGACTTTTACATAAATGAAATCTATAACTGACAACGAGAAGAAATTTCAGCTAGGTAGACACAAGTGTGCGCAGGTTGAGGAGTATCAGTCTTGTAGTAAAATCTTAGCTTTACATGTATAACATTTGGTACATTTTAGTAACGTTAGTAACACGTGTTAGTAACTGAAGAAATGACACTTTGCTACAATGTATAGAAGTGAGTGTACAGCTTGTATAAGTGTAAATTTGCTGTCCCCTCAAAACAATTCAACACACAGCCATTAATGTCTAAACCGCTGGCAACAAAAGTGAGTACACCCCTAAGTGAAAATGTCCAAATTGGGCCCAAGGTATCAATATTTTTTGTGGCCACCATTATTTTCCAGCACTGCTTTAACCCTCTTGGACATGAAGTTCACCAGAGCTTCACAGGTTGCCACTGGAGTCCTCTTTCACTCCTCCATGACGACATCAGGTGTACTCACTTTTGTTGCCAGTGGTTTAGACATTAATGGCTGTGTGTTGAGTTATTTTGAGGGGACAGCAAATTTACACTGTTATACAAGCTGTACACTCACTACTTTACATTTCAGCAAAGTGTCATTTCTTCAGTGTTGTCACATGAAAAGATATAATCAAATATTTACAAAAATGTGAGGGGTGTACTCACTTTTGTGAGATACTGTAACAGTTAAAAAGAACCACCTACCATAAAATTCTTCGTTTCTAAAAATTTGAGGTATTTTGTGTGGTAGGATGTAAAACTGACCTGTTCCTCTAAAGTCTCTTCTGAAAGTCTCTCTCTATTCTCCTTTGTAGAGGGTTCCTCCTCTTCCATCCTTTTCTCATCTTCCTTCTTTTCTCCCTCCTCTTTACAAGTCGGAATGTCACTGGTACTATTATCAAGCGGTCCAGGTTTGTCCTCCTTCTGAACTCCTTCCTCATCAATCATCTTCTGCTTTTCACTTTCCATTGCCTCATCTTCTTTGTCAACATGGACGGATGTGGTTTCCTGGCTGCAGCTGTCGCTTTTGTTCTTGTTGCTAGAGGACGACTCCTCTCTCTGTCTGCTGTTTTTGCTTAAGTCCGATTTTCTGGACAGAGGGTCAGGACTGTTGTCTCTGCAAAAGGGCTTTATTTAGCTTTTATCGCACATCTATATTCAATACTTGATTCAGATTGGTCAATCACACAGTTGAATGGTAAAATATTTTGAATGATGACTGCTAAAGTGTATTTGAATGTTGTCAATGGCAACATACTGTTGGTACTTTCAAGTCACTTGTATAAATCCATCGCCTCTCTCTTTTCATACCAATGCAAGTTAGCTCATTGGCGCTATCTTGCAAAGCAAAATGACAGTTTGCAACCAAATGTAGAAAAAATGATCTTGTAGAATTTCAGTATTAGGTTTAATATACTATATAGGGAGTATAAAACCTGATAGATGGTCATCAAGTCCCCATTAAACATTGTAGGAGCAATGAATAGGTAAGAGACAAAAAGAGCTAGATGAGAGAGAACTTAAAAGGAATATTCAGGGTTCAATACAAGTTAAGCTCAATCGACAGCATTTGTGGCATAATGTTGATTACCACAAAAATATTTTTCGAATCGTCCCTCCTTTTATTGTGATGGTACAACATTTTTTACATTGTAGTTAAATATATTAACTAACTATATTAACTAACTAGTCTACAGAAAAAGTAACTTAGATTGCAGATTAATAATAATAAATAGTATAACTTTGCATTGTTTGTCTGGTTTCTAAGCCAACTGATTTCTACACTGCTATAGACTATTTTCCTTAGGGACATTTTCATCCAATTAAGATAAAACAAGATTTGTATTTTTATAACAATATATGTCCATATATGAATTTTTCTGGCAATTCATCATGTAATATTCTACAAGCTTCACATCGGGGTGCTGATCAACCTTTTTATTTGGGGTTTATTTGGCTTATTTTGACTGGATGAGATTTCAGTTTCAGACAATAAGTTAATAAATGAAAAAGAAAATGATTAACTTTCAATTTTCCAAAACTGAAAAACATAGTCATTTGTCCTTTTCTCTTTTGCGGCAAAAGGATAAGAGAATTGCAGGAAAACAAAAACAGAAAAAAAAGGCTTAATTTTTCAATGTATTATGCATATTACACCGAAAGTTGATACCGGAAGTTGCACGTGCACTTTTTTGGCCACTTCCAGCAATCAGATGCCTCATATTTTATATGTTTGTTTGTTATTTTAACAATAAACATTAATGTTTGTTGTAATGTATAATGTACCATAATTTCATCCCGATTAATCACAGAAAACTGTGTGATTGTTTAGTTTAAAAATGTGAACTGATTCATAGCCCAAAAATGTACTTAAAGGGATAGTTCACTGTTATCATTTACTTACCCTCATCCAATTCTAGATGTGTATGACTTTCTTTCTTCTGCAGAACACAAATAAAGATATTTTTAAATAATATTTCACCTCTGTTGGTCCATACAATGCAAATGAATGGTGACCAGAACTCAGAAGGCCCAGAAATGACCTTTGACCAGCCCCAACCAGTAGGTGGCTGAATCTGAAAGTCACACCCAAAGTGTAGATTTACAGTTAAAAAAAGGACTTACCAGTAAATATTGAACTGTTTCTCTCTCACACCTATCAAATCACTAGAGAATATATGGATTTAAACACTGGAGTCTTATGGATCACTTTTATACTGCCTATTGGCCTTCAAAGTTCTGGTCACCATTCAATTGCATTGTATGGACCAACAGAGCTGAAATTATTAAAAAAATCTTTATTTGTGTTCTGCAGAAGAAAGTCATACACATCTAGGATTGCATGAGGGTGAATAAATGCTGAGTGCTTTTTGGGTGAACACAAGTATACGGTGACAGTGACATATAATCAGCATTGTTACAAATGACTAGGGCTGCAACTAACGATTATTTAGATAATCGACTAATCTAATGATTATTAGAATGATTATTAGACTATTAGGGCCATTATTGCAATGATTAATCAATAGCTCTTAGCCGATTATTCAGCTTGTTCCCTGACTTAAAAGGTTGTATTAAACTTGCTTGCTAATAATAAAAAGGACAAACTCATCTTTTAAAAATACCTCAAAGACATTCACTGAAATAAAGGACAAAAATAACTTTTTATAAAGTTGAATTCAGTAAAAAAATTCAAAGCAAAAAATCCTATTGTTATCAAGTGTTTTTGTCTTGTTTTCCATTTAAAATGGTCTAAAAATCCTTAAAACAAAATACATTGACTTGAGAAGCAAAATAAGATATTTACAATTGTTTACAGAGAATGTATCTTGAACATAATTTTAATATGTTTATACTTCTGCCAGTGCATAAAAGACAAAATATACTTATATTCAAGATATATTCTCTGAATGCGCCGCAATCTTATATGCTGCTTCTGTGCAATCTTAATGCATCTATTTTTTTTAAATAATTTTTAGATAATTAAAAATATTTTACTTGTTTACATTATATACAACATTCACACATAATTTTTTCTTTTGCAGTATAGCTCATAAATTAAATGTACATTGCTTTAAACAAATTAAAAACACATTTTGTTGCATTACATGGGGCGAAGACAACCTCTCTCACTTTTCACTTCGATCATCATCCATCATTAACTCACAAAAAACAAACTCTCTCTCCTTTTAATAAAGCTGCCTATTGCCGATTTTCTTTAAGATAAGAAACACACAGTGACACATACTGTATTTAATGAATAAATACCTCACAAGCCATCAGGTAATAATCTAGCTGCAGCGAGTGTGCGAGTGAGAGACGAGCATCAGCCGGGTGCAGTTTCAATCTCTCCCCCCTTAGATCAGGTCTCTTCACACGACTCAAAGCAGCGGCATTGACCGCACAAAGAAATGCCAGTTTCGGAGTTTATATTTGTTTACATTACCTGCTTTCTTATTATTTGAACTTTAATAAAGTCTATATTAAAGATATAATGCTGCTGTGTTTCATTTAAAGACACTTGACACGCCAGCTTTGTTTAATCGGAAAGGCAACTCCGGCTCTGCTTCATTTCACAACAAGAGTGCTTCTGAATTTACTTATTTTGTATTTTTGTATAATTCTCTAATTGGGGTGCATTTGTGAGTTGTTGTCAACTACTTCTCATCCGTGATAGCATGGTGTAAAACTTCACAGCTGTCACTGCTGCAAGTGCTATTATTTTAAATAGAAATACTAATTAAATGTATTTCTTTTAGATTTATTTACCTTAATTGTTGATCAATTTGATTCAACCTTGGTGAATAAAATTATAAATCTAATCTTCCAAACTTTTGAATGTTAGAGTATAAAATCTAACCACCTTTTTAGGGTTCTGGACAACAGGAGAGTAAATTAGTCTCTTACCGCAGGCTTGTGATGTTGGTCATGGAAACTTTGACACCTTTGCCCTGAATCCTTAGAGGGTTACTGTAGTAATACTTCACCATGATGTCTGCATCTCGCCAGTCAACCATTTCAATCAAAGCCTGGACAGACACACAAATCACATTTTAATATTTTGTAAAAAGAACCTGAGGAGAAAAACTAACATTTGTGTGTCTACATTGTGAGCGCAAGTTAACACTACCTTACTGTTTGTGAACTCTGACTGCTGGACCTCACCGAACATGCCTGCAAGCTCAAGGACCTCAGCCTCAATGCCCTCTCCGGCTGGCAAACGTGAAAAGCAAACTACCGAAGGCGTGCTTGAACGTTTTGCTCGTTTTTGCATAGGCTCATTAAACATGGATGGTGACTGCCAATAAGAAATATTCAAAAAATGTAAAAATGAACCAGGAAATTAATGGCAAATCTGAACATTTAATATTTGGCATTGTGAAATGTGATTTGTGGGGTTTCTACTCACAGGAATGCTCTCTGCTGATAGTGATAAATACAGGACGACTAGGTTTTCCTTGACGAAGGCTGGTTTCAACTTGTAGTGACTTACCATATTTTGAGCCTCTTTGTGAGAACTAAACTCCAAAAAACCCTGTTATTTAGCAAACAACATTAAAATAAGAATTAATACCAACAAAAAAACAAAAAGGAATACTGTAAACATTCCTCATGTTGCTCCAAGTTAGTATGCGGTTCTGTCTTTGGTGGAACACAAAAGGAGAAAATACAACTAGGGATGCACAATATCATAAACACATCAGTTCAAGTTGGTCACTTCGACACTGACTCCTGTCCACTTGCTACATCAAGTGTGGTGCAGGGTTCCAGAAGACAAGGAAAATGTGCTGTTGATTGCACAACACGCCTTGTTTTCAGATTTTCCTCTGGAAAATTCCATTAAAGAAGAATCTGCTCTCGCAAGCTTGATGCACAATCTGGCATCCTCAGCCGAAGCTGTGGAGGCTCAAGAGGTTTGTCCCCTAAATGGGGCTCGTCGACACTCAGGGGTTGTCGCAGCCAGTGCTTGACACCTTACTGCACTAAGGCCCTTGTAATGTTTGAAATTTGGCTATGTAAAAAAACAAGTCACATACAGTGACTGCGTTAGACTTTCTCACCGTCCGTCAATTTGATGGACAGGGTCGTAAAAATTCCATCATATTCTATTATTACCCGTCATTTTAATTTTCATATTTTAATGATAATAAGACATTTAATAGCTTTTATTTTCGTTCGCATTTTCATTTTTAATCATGAACGTACAGGATGAGCATATAGCAGATTATGCATTTATTCATTTGTGAAGAGAACAGATGAACAGAGACACCACACGAAACAGATGAATGTTTTTTCCCCCGCAGTGACTGTGGAGGCTACTAAAACACGACATATTAACAATACAATATTACAAAAAAACTAATACGATTAAAATATGAACAAAACACGTTAAAAAAATGAACTGAACAGAATAGAACTCAATCGACAAACTCCTGGGCGATTTTATGAGTTTGCCATGTAAAAAAGCGAGAGGTGTGCACAATAAAAATTGAAAACATATATTTGGAAGAGAACAAAAGCTTGCAGTTGCTTTGATAGCAGAAAGTAATAAAAGGACTTGTTTATATTTAGCTCGAAGCGTTTTCTTTGGTGAATTTAAATTAGTTCAATAACTGGAGTCTCTGATACTCCTAAACGATAAGGTAATATTTAATTAAAATAAATTATTAGACATTCAATGTCTCTTCACAAATTTTGACCGTTTTTAAATATTTCTTGTTGCTTGGTCCTCTCAAAGACATTCAAACACTTGAAAAACACTTTGGTGTAAAGTGACGCCACTTCATAAAATTCAATGTATTCTGCAGCGCTGACGCGAGTCACGTGAAAGATCCATAACGTGTATAAATATCACTCACTTTTGCACATGAATCATTGCTCATCAACGTCACAAAAGTGACCGATTATGGTTTCAAAACGACAAATTTCTCCAAAAGGTGAGGAGTTTGGATCCCTGAAATTATTATTATTTTTTTCATGCATTTATATATATTGTGGAATTTGATAATTTTCCACGGCACACCTGACAATCTTTCATGGCACACTAGTTTGCCGCGGCACAGTGGTTGGGAAACACTGAGCTAGATGGCTCTGGTCCTTAGCCCCACTACCATCCTAGTCTAGGACTAAGTGCTGGTGCTAAATGCACTTACGGGTTCCCCATTTGAGCTGTTAGACCCCATAACTTAACCCTCCTGTTATGTTCGGGTCATTTTTTAACCTTTTAAGAGTTAAAAACAGTGAAAAAGGAGACTTAATCTTAAATTTGGTCAAAATGCTTTTGGGTTATGCTCAAAATTGACAAAATATATAAACAAAAGAAAAAAATGTTTTTTATAATATTTGTTTATATTTATGGACTGTCAAACTTTCAGCCTACACCTATTATGTTCCGGTCAAGTCTGACCCGGGGTAAACAATGTTGGTTTTCAATGCAGCCATGAAGCTTCTCAAGTGAAGGGGTCACAAGTTCTCTCTCTGACTCTTATTAAAACCAGCAATGATTTCACCTAAAAAACACGAATAAAAATATGAAGGCGATCATTTTAGGAAACTATTTTTCAAGATCTTATACATCCAGTAGTCCAGAAACTTTTACTAATAGGCAGTATGCATCTAATACATTGCAAACAACAGTGTTTCAACAAAATCTTTATCATGTTGATGATGTAGAGTTTTTAGAAAATTGTTTACTAAATATGACAAACAAAGCTTAATGGGTTCATATTTGCAGAAATTACACAGATTGGGTGTTTGGCAGAATAAATTAGCAGGTAATTTGTATTGTAATTTGTAGCGTTGGTGCTGATGGCTGAAGTTTTCAGACAGTCCCTTAACACAACCTCCAGTTTAAGCACATACTAGCACAATGTAAGGACTTTTCAGATGGTCCCTTACCCACCATAGGCACAATTTCTAAAGAATATCAAGGTTAAATGAATGATTTGAATGATCTTGAACGATGGTGTCGCCATCGGACTAGCCATACTGGACGCATAATCTTTAAAGGATCTTTAAATACAGGACGATCCCATATTTTATGGGACGGGTGGCAACTCTACTTGGGACTGCTGCTCTTAAATGATGATGTCCAGAGATTGGATTGCATTCAGACTAGCATGGTAATGCATGGAGCTAATGCATGCAATGCTATGTAAAGAGACCTTGTCCAAAAAGAGCGATTCGCAGCATTGATGGATTATTGTAATAGGTCAGCTAATAATTAATGTCAGAGAAATGCAGCCTCTTACTTATGGTCGTTTATGTAAATCTGGAGATGTTAATAAGATTCGAGAATAGAGGTCACTATTACCCTAAACATTACAAATATACATTACTATCCTTCTAATTGTTCATTTGTACTCATGACAGAAAAGATCTCGTGACCCAGCAGACAATGATTCATGACCCAAACCCAGTGGTTGAGAAACCCTGCTCTAGTGTGTGTAAATCAGTAGCACTGCATTATGGTAATTGATTCCCATAGCGTCAGCTACCGACTCAGTGTCGAAGTGACCGACATGAGAAAAAAAAACTTTTAGAACTGTAAACTTGGTTCCCAGAAAGGAGGGTACCCACACTACTTATTTCTAGCTGTAAAGGGAAAGAGGGATGCTCCTTCTCCCTTCCTTTTTTCATTCAAACAGTATACTTTTTTTATGTCGGATTTCAGAATGAATAATTATACATGTCTGTGCATATTGCAATGGTGTATTACCTTAATATTACTGTTAGCTTCAAAATTATTGCTGTTAGTTTTGAGTAACTAAAAAAAAAGACACACAGTATTTATCTGTAACAGACATAGAAGCTATATGGTGCTGTAACAATGTAAACTAAAGGTAGCTGTAAGCTATACAAAGTACAAAATCCTAAATGGTCTAAATTTAAAAATAATAATAATTCTCTAAAAGCATAAAGCATCCACATCACTATAAGTAGCTTATACTTCAATATACTCATTATATGCTAATATTACAGGAATTTATTTCAGGTTAGGACTGCACAATTAATCCAAAAAAAAAATCAAGATTACATTAACAGCTATCGTAATTATATAACGATGGAAAGTGTCAATCACAGCATTCCATTTACTCTCATTGTGGCAAAATTTTTAATTACAAAAATATTTTTGATGTGTTGTGTGCATGAATGCAAAGGCAATTCAGAGGCATTTAAATGAGTCTAAAGACATATCAGTAATGCTCACTATCATTCAAAATGTGAATAACACTTTGATTTTCATGCAATAAAATAATAATGCAATTCAAGAACAGTTATTAGCTTGTTTTGATGTACAGCAAACATAAAAAATATGCCATGCAGCTGCCCCCAAAAAATAACTATTTTAATGTATATTCCATTAATTGCAGTTACAATAGCAAAGGAAATAATTGGCATTTATGATTTTTGTCATAATTGTGCAGCCCTAGTTCAGGTTTTAACAAGTATAAGTTTAAGTATAAGTTTCATGTATGTAAGTTGATACATTAAAAATATTGCATTCTTGTTTAAATTTTTTTTTATCTCTTTGACTATGGTAGGAATATAAGATACAAATTACTATTATATTAATAACAGTATAAAATGTTGTACTTTACAATTTCCAGCAACTTTCACACACACTAAAAAGGGTGAGGTGTATGACATGCACAAAAATGGCAGAAACACTATCACCGTTGTGGGGCAATTGTCACAGTGATCCTTAACCCTAGCTGTCCTCAACTGAATATATATATATATATATATATATATATATATATATATATATATATATATATATATATATATATATATTTTTTTTTTTTTTTTTACTTATATATTATAAAATATAAAGACAATCAATACACTTTCAGTAAGTTTCTTGTATATTTCATTAGAATCCATTTTATTAACTGGATTTGTTGCTATGTTAATTAAAATGTCTAAAAATACAAAGCACTGAAAAGCTACATTGAGTCTAATCATCATAATCATTGAAATGTTTATGTCCAGTTACAGATAAAATGCATGTACAGTTATACAATATTTTGCCTAGGTAGAAGCTAAATTGATATGAGAGTAAAGGTGTGGTACCCTAGTATATTCAAATTTTAAAAAAAATCAAAAAATAATTTATTTCGGTCCTCAAATACAATTTTCCATAATAAATTAAAATATACAAAACGGTAATATCATTAAAATACACCTATTTTTACAACCTATGTAATGAAGTCATGTCACAAAGCTAAAATCAAAAGTGATTGAAATGTCAAATGCCATATCACGTAAAATGAAATGGAGCCCAACCCTTATTTTCTTTAAAAAAAATACAATAAAAAGAAACACTCTGGCCTTGCCTGTTGTTCACAAGTTGTTCATATTTAACAAAGTTCTACGAAGCTAAGCAGGTAAGCATTCTAGCATGAAGAACCAGTGAAGTATATAAAAAAAGTTATGCATGTACAGTACATTTTAACCAATTTGTTAAAATTTCAATCAGAATCTGATTGTCTCTGGCAAATCACAATTTTTTATGCCTATTAATTCACTAGAATGGAGGAAACAAAGACTATGCAATATTATTATTATTTTTTAATAAGGTCTGGTGTTGGCATATATGCATTTACAATAAAGATTGAAAAAAGGTTATAATATTTCAGAAATAATTTTTAAATATGCTCAAATCACAACACCATAATCAAGTAATAGTGTGCAAAACAATGTTGCCTGAACGTTGTCAAGAAATTACAAAAAGGTTCTTTATTCTGTATAAATCTATAATGTATAGAACCTCTTACCTTTCCAAGCAGCACTAGGTTTTTCACAATTGTGCCGAATGGCTTTCCAAGCTCTAAAAGTTCCTCCACTGTCACAGAGCCCCTAGGAAACTTGGCAACTACCACTCTCATATTGGACTGAGGGTAACACAGCCACATGACAAAAAGCAGAAACTTAGATTTAACTGCATACATATTAGAAATATGCTGGGGGGGTAGGGGAACAGCAGCACAGCAATTTATCTTAAAAGTAAGGAGCATGAGTTACCTTAGGAGTGTGTAGGAAGTCTGGTGTGGTTGACATGGACTGTTCTCCTTAAAATAAAATAAAAAAAAATGTGTTCCATTTATCATCAACTATGTACTTTTTTGTTAGGTACAACAGTGTTTCCCAGCCGGGGGTATGTCAGCAGGTTCTCAGGGGTATGTGAAAAGAACTGGATTGTGCCGTTTTATTTGTATGGCTTAAAATTAAAATAATACATTTTAGGGCTGGGTAAAAATAGATTTTCTAGTTAATCTCAATCTCTATTTGAATAATCCTGATATCTTTTACTCTATACACCATTTTCAATACTTGTTGAGAGTAAACGTTTGGTTTGACTCATTCCATGTAATGTGTGTCCAAAGATGAGATCCACGCAATCCATTTGTCCTTGAATAATGTCTCTTTTAAAATCCTTTCTGTTCTTAACAGTCAATAGTTAGCTATTCTTCATAGCAAAGAAACCGTGTGCATCTTCTCTCATTAATGTGCGCTCACAGGCTGAACAGCCATGAGTAGTAAAGAGACAGTACCACCCTAGTTCTTGTTCTACATTTCAGGGTAAATACTTGTAAATAGTAAAAATTATGCATGTAAACAATAAATGTAATAAAATGTATGCATGCAACTTAATATATGCAATTTCAAGACATCATATTTATTGATGCACTAAAAAAGGGTCCATTTCTAGTTCTAATATTTTAGGTTAAATTAGTCATATTAAAAACCATTTCTGAACTGAAAAAAACAGTTAATGTAAATGTTACCATATGAAGAAAAATGTTTACAGTGTGGAATACATGGAATTTGTACATGTATAAAATCTAAATGTGTACAAAATTATGAAAAAAATAAAACAATTGAAGATAAAATGAAAGCTGAAATATGTATATTTAAAGGTCCCCTGCAAAATTAACACCACTACCTGTATGAGAATTTCTTTCATACAGTATGTAACCAAAACGGACATGACATAATTTAAATATACCAAAATTAATCAGCACTGAATCAGAATCATATTCATTATTAATAAAGTGATGTCAATAGATCAAACCCATACTGATTGATCAATCATAATCAATATTAATGATCCTGTTAATGATTTTTAGTCTTTGGTACACATCTTTGGTTTTGTATTGATTAAGGTGTACTTCAGCATTACTGACAGTGCTGTGGGGGTACTTGGGAAACACTGATGTACAATAATACATTCCCTAATTGAATCACAGATCCTTCATTAATAAAACAGCATAGGCTAGAAAATCATAGGTTTCTTTCCTGTAAAGTTGGCAGAAGCGACATCCTGTCCAATTTTTTTAAATAGCCATTAGACTTAAGTTTATGTCAAAGTGATCAAAAATGTTGGTCTTTTTTCTGCAAAAGAACAACCATCAATTGTAATAGCATATATCTGCAAAAATGTGCCAACTTTGAGTACACTACAAAAGAGAAGTTTTTTTTTTATAAAGATAATCCAAATTAATTCTCGATGATAATTTAAAAGCAATAACACTTAAAAAAAATTTTTATATAACTTTGACTCATATTTAAAAAGATATTATAATTGTTAATAAAAATATTATTTGTAGATGCAATCAGCTATTCTTTTATACATGTGTGAAAAGAAAGTTTCGTACCTGTGACCGGGTCAGAGCTGTAGGGTCTTTTAGGGGGTAGAGAGGACCGGGAACTGCGGTGAGAAGAGCGTAACTCATGTGATTGATGGCGGGTACCTAAAATATGGTCTTTCCATGTCTTACAAGCAAAAAACAAAAAGAACATTCCAGGTAAGTGAGAAGAAAATGTTGCTTTCGTCAATAACAAACAGAAAGGCTAAACAATACATTCAAAATCCCGAATGGGCCACATGAACCAAATGTTATATCGATGTATGAGTGATGACAGTAATGGTATACATCACGATACAGATATTTTACTGAAAATTAAACTAAGAAATGCTTTATAACCATGAGGTAATGCCTATTTTGAATATTCCAGTGAATTAAATACTTAACTAATGAAAGTTTTTTTTATTTGGAACTTGATGGACAAAAAACAAAAGACAGACATTCATTTCTCATGAACAATAAGAGTTCAAAAACAGAATACTCAACTAACATTATAAAACAGAGTTCAGACTCTAAATTCCGATTGGATAAGTCTCATTTGAAGCTGTAGTAAAAAAATAGCAGATATATGGACGTCTATGATCACAAATCAGTTGAATTCAATATGAATGCAGATCATTTTCATCCATTCTGGGTTTTATCTGTTGTTGGTTTATGTTAAAAACAAAAACTATCAAACTAAAATGTTTGATAGTTTTTGTTTTTAAGATGATTGTAATCTGTTTTTAAGGATCTAAGAATATGCAATATAAATGCCCCAAACTGTTTCTTAAGCCACACTTAGCTCACTACCTTTATAGAATTCACCACACACTTGCAGAGTGCGCATTCGTGTGGAAAAACTGTGGGGTTGTCGGCCAGCTCCATGTCCACATCATCCACACTTTCCCGGGATGACTTTCTGTATCTCGAGTCCCTTCTTCCTCCTGTTGGCCACTCAACTTTCCGATGCCCCTCCCCTTTTGCATGATGCTCATGGTCACGGCTGCCAGAGCGCCGTTTTGACCTGGGCAACAGCGGACTTTTGCACCTGTCAGCGGTTGATTTCTCGGGCGTATCTGGCTTGTCCTGTGCAGACTTAGACTTGTCTCTGTAGTCCGTATCTTTCGTGGATGTCATCTTGGTGGTGCGTTTCGCCTTGAGTTGCATAATGAGATAAGGGAGCTTCTCTACACTGATCTCACTCTCTGGAATCTGGGCAAGAGCATCCACATCTTCTGGTGCCAGGCCGAGTGTGGCAAACAGGCTCTGTGTGCTAACAGTTTCAGCCTCACTTGTGTCCTTACTTGTCTCCATATCCAGCCGTTTACAGGTAGAAAAGGAAGTGATGTGATCGTCGTAGTTTTAACACTGTCAGGACACACAACAGACAAGACAGACCAGTATAAATTATCATGAATCTAGTATATGTAGGATGTAGTAAGACACACCTGTACACAAACTCATTCATCTGAGAATTGTGAGACTGTTTCGAGCTGACAGAAAGGCTACAGTAACTCAGATAATCACTCTGTACAATTGTAGTGAGCAGAATAGCATCTCAGAATGCACAACACATCAAATTCTGAGGTGGATGGGCTACCACAGCTCATGACCACATCAGGTTCCAATTCTGTCTGCCAAGAACAGAAAGCTGAGGCTGCAGTGGGACTACCATTGGTGTCAGACCAGGTGATGTTTTTCAGTCTGTCCATTTTTGGTGAGTCTGTGCCCACTGCAGCCTCAGCTTTCTGTGCAAATTCTAATAACAACCATTGCTATACAAATATCTGGAACAACTCTCAGTCATCACTTTACATTTTCTTAGCATTGGGATTAACTCTCTATGAAAATGTGTCAATTCACCACACCTCTTGTATACAATATTTATCATTTCAATGTTTAATATTAACAAGCAACTGAAATTTGGCCATAGCCAACATAGATATCTATCCACCTTTTCCTAATATATAAACAATATATATATATATATATATATATATATATATATATATATATATATATATATATAAAATGTACACACACGCACAAAAACATTTGTATATATGGACAGTTTCATAATATTTCCAAATGTGCATATAAAGCCAGCATCACTGCAACATTTGTAGATGTGCAACTTGCACAATAGTAATACTAAGAGTAAGGTATAGGTACCAGTTTCCCATATGTCTAGGTCACTGTAAATGACCCCTAATTGTAAATATTCTGTATTTATTGATTGTATGAATTGTTTTTCTGTGAAGAGTTCTATTGTTATTTGTACTAATACATGGGTCTACTGGTCATGTATGCCATCTGTGGCAAGTGTTGGTCTGTTACCGAATTACCATATGTTTGTTACTTTTTGTTCAGGAGACACTGTGTTACGTTTCATCCCCTGCCATACAAAAGAGAAATAACCAGTCCCTCCAGGTTTTGGCGATCACAAGAATTCTTGCAAATTCAACCAATCTCTGCATTATTTGCAGTAGCTTGCAATTTGTTATAATTTCCTAAAATTTTCAGGAGGGAATCCCATCGCTTTTATTCATGTTTGACAGTGGCAAAACAAATGTTTGTTCGCCAAAAGACGGAAGTCAAAACCCTAACATTCACTAAAAATCCCACAGTAAAATGTGATTTGAATTTGAAGTGTTCAATACAGTACGCTACAGTGCATCCGGAAAGTATTCGCAGCGCTTCACTTTTTCCACATTTTGTTATGTTACAGCCTTATTCCAAAATAGATTAAATTAATTATTTTTTCTTAAAATTTCTGCAAACATCACCCATAATGACAATGTGAAAGAAGTTTGTTTGAAATCTTTGCAAATTTATTTTAAAAAAAAAATATAAAAATTAAAAAAAAAATCACATGTACATAAGTATTCACAGCCTTTGTCATGACACTCAAAATTGAGTTCAGGTAAATCCTGTTTCCACTGATCATCCTTGAGATGTTTCTACAACTTTATTGTTGTAAATTCAGTTGATTGGACATGATTTGGAAAGGCACACACCTGTCTATATAAGGTCCCACAGTTAATAGTGCATGTCAGAGCACAAACCAAGCCATGAAGTCCAAGGAATTGTCTGTAGACCTCCGAGACAGGATTGTATCGAGGCACAGATCTGGGGAAGGGTACTGAAAAATTTCTGCAGCATTAAAGGTCCCAATGAGCACAGTGGCCTCCAGCATCCGTAAATTGAAGTTTTGAACCACCTGGGGGAGAAGGGCCTTAGTCAGTGAGGTGACCAAGAACCCAATGGTCACTCTGACAGAGCTCCAGCATTTCTCTGTTGAGAGAGGAGAACCTTCCAGAAGAACAACCATCTCTGCAGCACTCCACCAATCAGGTGTATGGTAGAGTGGCCAGATGGAAGTCACTCCTCAGTAAAGGCACATGACAGCCCACCTGGATTTTGCCAAAAGGCACCTTAAGGACTCTCAGACCATGAGAAAGAAAATTCTCTGGTCTGATGAAACAAAGATTGAACTCTTTGGCCTGAATGGCAAGTGTCATGTCTGGAGGAAACCAGGCACAGCTCATCACCTGGTCAGTACCATCCCTACAGTGAAGCATTGTGGTGGTGGCAGCATCATGCTGTGGGGATGTTTTTCAGCGGCAGGAACTGGGAGACTAGTCAGGATCGAGGGAAAGATTAATGCAGCAATGTACAGAGACATCCTTGATGAAAACCTGCTCCAGAGCGCTCTGGACCTCAAACTGGAGTAAAGGTTCGTCTTCCAACAGGACAATGACCCCAAGCACACAGCCAAGATAACAAAGGAGTGGATACGGGACAACCCTGTGAATGTCCTTGAGTGGCCCAGCCTTGAACCCGATTGAAAATATCTGAAAATGGCTGTGCACCGACGCTCCCCATCCAACCTGATGGAGCTTGTGAGGTCCTGCAAAGAAGAATGGGAGAAACTGCCCAAAAATTGGTGTGCCAAGCTTGTAGCATTATACACAAAAAGACTTGAGGCTGTAATTGGTGCCAAAGGTGCTTCAACAAAGTATTAAGCAAAGGCTGTGAATACTTATGTACATGTCATCTTTTCATTTTTAATCAATTTGGAAAGATTTCAAACAAACTTCTTTCATGTTGTCATTATGGGGTATTGTTTGTAGAATTTTGAGAGAAATAATGAATTTAATCCATTTTGGAATAAAACATAACAAAATGTGGAAAAAGTGAAGCGCTGTGAATGCTTTCCGGATGCACCGTATGTACCTAAAAATAGCAATATGTACACTTAAATGCTGAAAATAAATGTTCATAATTTTTTTTTACTGATATAAAAAGGTCACATATACACATACAGCATATACAACATATATTTCAAAATATGACAAAAATTGCCAGTTTCATATATGTAATTTAACATATTTTTTCAAAACATTTGTGGAATACAAATTTGTACATAAATACTCAAATATGTGAACTCTAATTGTTTTTGTTTGTATATGGACATATATCAGATTTCAATAATGTAATAATTGCAACAGGCCTAATGAATCCACATTTGTGTTTTTAGTTTACAGGTTTCACCTAAATGTACGGTAGCCTATTTTTATGTGTAATTCTTTTACTTCTTCTTGCTAACTGCATATTCAGTTATTGTGCAATACAATATTTACATGTAATTGCACTTACAATGTAATTAACACAATTACAGAGGTATATAACAATGATTTGTGAGTTTTTACTGCAAAACAATCCCAAAATATTGAGGATAACGTGCCGCAAAATCCTGGTGGAACTGAATGACACTTAAACGACTTGTACCTGTACCTAAATCATAGAGCCTCTGAAATCATTGTTTTCTCAGGTGAAAAAAATCACTAAATAATTCCACAAACTGACATCTGCCTTCAACATGCTCCAAGTGATCAAGGGTTTAGGGTGTTCCAGTTAAACCTATTGCACGTCTTCCGCCAGTAGTGAATACTCATGCAAAGCAAGCAGTGATGTACATCCGAGTCCATAAAATGGGGGGACATTTGCGGGGGGAGGGGATACAAATTTGAAATGGAACACAGCCAAAGATAGATAAATTGGTTTTTCATTACCCAATTGAAGCTCTTGTCAGCTGTAATCTCATTATACAGTGTACCTATGTTACTTGTTTTTTGCATAGCTGAATTATCTAGGGATGCACTGATCCGATTCCTGGATCAGTATCGGCTCCGATACTGAAGCTTTTAGATGGATTGAGTATTGATCCGACGAGCCCGATCCAAATCCGATACAGTGTGTTAGTCATGTTCTTTACTGTCAAGCTCAAAAAATGACATAAAAGAACCATCAAAACACCATTAAAGCAGTTCATATGACTCGTGCATTTTATTCAAAGCCACTTGAAGACGTACGATAGCCCTGTGAATCACAAAAGGCTGTGTTTAATAAGTAAATATATAGTATGCGCAGCGCCAGCGCATTAGTGATGCTCTGTTGACAAACTCATGCACAGGCTGGTGATGCACTCGTGGCTATTTTTAGCCTTTACAGCAGTGCGCAATATTTGAGCGCTACTCAAGAACAACATCTCAGATGTTGAATAAGAAGCTAATTAAACTACTGTGAATTTAACTACAAACAGACACATACAGGACTTCCTGGAGAGTTTAGAATGTCAAAATAAAGCATGAGGGTTTCAAAAGTGCACGATTTAAATATATTACTTTTGTATTTAAAATTAAAAGTCAATAATAATAATATTAATAAAACTTTTATTTATTTAAATATATTTAAATATTTATTTATTATTATTATTATTATCATCATAAGTATTTGTTTACAATTTATAACCGGTTTCACGGTATACCACGGAATGAAAATTGACGGTTATCATGCCATACCATACATTTGCTTATCTACGGTATTGAGAAAAAAATGTGACCGGACGGAGGCGCATCACCTTTCCTCCTCCTCTGCCTGTCAGACACGTCAATTTGCATCACAGACAAATACAAATAGAGAAGCGATGTGAGGGGGTCTGACATACAGTAAGTGAGTGTGTGAGCTAAAGCAGCGTTTCTTAACTGGTCTATTAGGACTGGGTCGTGCACAGCAGGGAAAGAACAATGCCGTGGTTCTCACATTGAAGAAATTTCGGCGGCCACCCAAGTGATAGCCTATTTAGGACTGCCGAGGCAGATTTAATGATAATCTCGCAATCAGCTAAAGGCTTCTCATCTGCACTTTCGCACAAGTGTAACGAGCTCGCGATCATGATATACTCTTCTCTCTGGCACGCGCGTGCAACAACTGAGCTTCCCTCGATATTGTGGAGTACAGACATCAAAACTGATGTGACCAATTGAAATTCTAGTGAGATTTTTCTAGTTTAAAGCATTACGGAGGAAGTCAAGTTGAAACTCTCAAACAACAGGCAGCCCTGACAAGCCAAACAGCACTAAAGAGGAAAAGAGCAACACTGTGCTTTGTGCCAAAAAATAAAATAAAAAATAATTACACATCACCTTTACAAATTTGTTTCATGATTTTTCATGAGTAAAAGAGTTATATTTTGACAAAATGTTAGTTTCATATGAAATAATCTAAAGGTAGAATCTATTAGTTATCATTTTATATCAGCTAGTACTTATTTTTCATAAATACTACAATTTGTTATTATTATTTCTTTTATTTAAGATTAGCTACACTGACCTAACCATGGTAACGAGGAGCCTTTCCTTCTGTGTAATATGTATGTTCTGTTTGAATGATGTTTGAAATTAGGTAACAAACAGGATAATAATGGGCTCATATAAGTAAATATGTTCTTCAATTTTTAAAAGGGGGGAGAGAAACCTTCCTGTAGATTTTTTGTTGACATCAACAACAAAAATAATGTCACTTGATGCATGTCCTTGTACTGGAAAACCATGAACAAAACTATGAAACATAAAAGGAAATGAGACCCAGGATACATTAAATACAGGTTACGTTTTTACTCTGGCGGTCGCCACTCGATTTCCAGTGTAAAATCTGTCCTGAAGCAAAACCAGTTGAGTTAAAGCTACAGACAGGAGCAGTCTACAGAATATGTTAACTGTTAATAATCATAGCACATTACTTTAAAAGCTCACACAGCTGATGTTATTTTTCATTTAGTAGTTCATGTAACATGTAAACTAACATGCTTTACTTATATAACATGTTATAGTTACATGCTATTTTTTATCATGTTTATAATTCGGTTTATTATAATTCTGCTAGCTTTCTTATTTTTTCTATTTATTTTCAAAAGGGAGACTTTATTTTTTACACATACTTCAATAAAATAATTATTTCAAGTTTCAATTATAATAAAGTGTTTGCTCAAAAAATAAATAAATAACACTTCTGTTTTCACTGATAATAGTAATTGTGTAATACCGTGATACCATGATATTTTCTGAGACGGTTATCATACCGTGAAAATCTCATACCGTTGTAACCCTATTTATAACAATATTTAAGTTGAATGGGTTCCAAAAAATAACTGTGTGAATGATAAGTGGACTAACGTCTTACAACTAAATTGATCAAAAAAATAGATCTTAATACTTTAAAATCCAGATACAAGTTGAAACATTTTTGGAAAAAAAAAAGAAGAAAAAAAAGGCAAAAAGAAAACACTGGTTTCTATTCTAATGAAGACTTGAATTACTGATAATATTGCTGTTACATTATCCAGCATACTAGTTAATAAAGTGTTTCTTAATAAGCTATACATTTATATTGAAATAATGTGTAGTTAGAAGTTTGTGTTTCTTTACATATTCAAGAGCACACCCAATTAGTTCCACACAATAACGTAAAGACCATTTTCCCTCCTGTTACTGAACAATTAAATACATTATTGAACACAAGGGAAAAAATTAACCAAAGTCGCAAATAAAAACAATCGCAATATCTAGCATTTTTGTTCAAATTGCACAGATAAACTAGCTTACTCTCATTTTGTACATGCTCATCGACCTTAATCCCGTTCTCCTCTGTACCTGTGTCGTCACTCCCTATGCCCTCCTCATCACACACTGACATTGCCAGTCACACCAACAGGTTTTTTCTAAGTAAAAACGAATTAGCAAGGCAAAGCTTGAATATGATGGATAGAAAGATAGCTTATCCATCCCTGAGATGATGGGGCTGGAGTCAACATTTACAATATTTTCCCTTTTTTTAATATATATATATATATATATATATATATATATATATATATATACACACACACACACACTCACCTAAAGGATTATTAGGAACACCATATTAATACTGTGTTTGACCCCCTTTTGCCTTCAGAACTGCCTTAATTCTACGTGGCATTGATTCAACAAGGTGCTGAAAGCATTCTTTAGAAATGTTGGCCCATATTGATAGGATAGCATCTTGCAGTTGATGGAGATTTGTGGGATGCACATCCAGGGCACGAAGCTCCCGTTCCACCACATCCCAAAGATGCTCTATTGGGTTGAGATCTGGTGACTGTGGGGGCCATTTTAGTACAGTGAACTCATTGTCATGTTCAAGAAACCAATTTGAAATGATTCGAGCTTTGTGACATGGTGCATTATCCTGCTGGAAGTAGCCATCAGAGGATGGGTACATGGTGGCCATAAAGGGATGGACATGGTCAGAAACAATGCTCAGGTAGGCCGTGGCATTTAAACGATGCCCAATTGGCACTAAGGGGCCTAAAGTGTGCCAAGAAAACATCCCCCACACCATTACACCACCACCACCAGCCTGCACAGTGGTAACAAGGCATGATGGATCCATGTTCTCATTCTGTTTACGCCAAATTCTGACTCTACCATCTGAATGTCTCAACAGAAATCGAGACTCATCAGACCAGGCAACATTTTTCCAGTCTTCAACTGTCCAATTTTGGTGAGCTCTTGCAAATTGTAGCCTCTTTTTCCTATTTGTAGTTGAGATGAGTGGTACCCGGTGGGGTCTTCTGCTGTTGTAGCCCATCCGCCTCAAGGTTGTGCGTGTTGTGGCTTCACAAATGCTTTGCTGCATACCTCGGTTGTAACGAGTGGTTATTTCAGTCAAAGTTGCTCTTCTATCAACTTGAATCAGTCGGCCCATTCTCCTCTGACCTCTAGCATCAACAAGGCATTTTCGCCCACAGGACTGCCGCATACTGGATGTTTTTCCCTTTTCACACCATTCTTTGTAAACCCTAGAAATGGTTGTGCGTGAAAATCCCAGTAACTGAGCAGATTGTGAAATACTCAGTCTGGCACCAACAACCATGCCACGCTCAAAATTGCTTAAATCACCTTTCTTTCCCATTCTGACATTCAGTTTGGAGTTCAGGAGATTGTCTTGACCAGGACCACACCCCTAAATGCATTGAAGCAACTGCCATGTGATTGGTTGATTAGATAATTGCATTAATGAGAAGTTGAACAGGTGTTCCTAATAATCCTTTAGGTGAGTGTGTGTGTATATATATATATATATATATATATATATATATATATATATAAAATTTGAGGCACTGCTGGCAATAATACAGCCTCTCTTGCTTCTCTATCTTTCTTTTCTTTTTTTTGGCATCACTACAGCACAGCCAAATCTCTATTGTTACATTCGTACCACAAAGAACACCACAAAAATATGAACTATCACTAATGTGAAAAATGAGCAAGGTGCCCTCTGATTGGTCCATACAATTTCTGGGAAGCAAAAGCCAATAAGAAGCTATTTATTTATCAAATGTTCATAAAATGCCATCCATTGGCTAAGAGAAAGTGGACGCATCTCAGACTGAATCTCTGCAAGCGGGAATCAGCCAGAGGCCCTTAGACATCAGAGGCCCCTGGAAACCAGCCCAATCGGCCCGGTTGTTGATCCTGCCTTGCTTCCGTGAATAAGGTCTATAATGGCACTTTTCCACTGCACTTTATGGTTTGACTCGCCTGAACTCTACTAGCTTTACTTTTCTGAGCTTGCATTTCCACTGTAATTTAGTGCCCCTCAACATGGGTGGGATTATAGGATGATCTTCATAGTTGCGCCACCTCTACTGCCCTGATATCAACTTAATCAAGACACAAACTGACCAAAACAATGCTTTTGCGCACAGCCATTTCTTTTTTCACAATTCGAATGTCGCGTGAACAAATTATACTTTTATCGCTGTAGCTAACTTTAAAACTTGCTGGTTGATGTCGCGTGTTGGAAATCCAGTGACGCAGGTAGTGACGATTTTCTCTGACCAATCAGTGATCTGCAGGATTTTGACCATTTAGTATCGGCTCGGCTTACTTGGAACCTCAGTACCAGGTACTATCCACAGTGGAAAACCCCAAAAAAACAAGCAGAGTCCAGTTGTACCATGCAGTGGAAAAGCCCCCTTAAGTGGAAAAGGTCAAGTAAACAGTAAATTGACAGATACCATCTGCAACAGTCTGGAATCTATCTTTTCCAGCCAACTTTAAGATTATCTGATTTCCCATAAACAGTGGGCAATATTTTAGATTATATAAAAATTAACTTCTAAAAAAGGTTTGTTTTTTTCGTATTAAACTGCAAATAAAGTCCTCTACAAATTAAACATACAAAATCAGCAAGCAGTCTATCAATTCATTACATGATGAGCTGTTTGCACACAAAAGCAGTTTATGCAGCGATCTGAGGCGACTTCTCCTTTCACTTGCATTCAAACAGATCTCCTTGTTGACCGTTTCAAGATGGCGTCGCGGTTTGCGAATCCGAACCGAATGAGGCATCTACGTATATATGTCTATGATCGTCAACCTCCTGACTAGTTAGCTACGATGTTTGTCAAAAGCATCTGCACAACAGTCACAGAAGCATTTTTATATATTCTTTATATAACATAATCATATTGTTTCGAACGGGGCACGCGCAGCTCTTTGGGGTGTAAACACGCGCATGATATATGTCGCACACCGATTAGTAACTACAGGGAACTTCGCAAGATGCTTGTTCAACTTACACACTGTTGATAATTTCAACACTTTACATGTCTAACACATAAACTGAGCAAGGGCATTCTTCACTAACGCTTAAACAACGCCAAAACATACCGTTTAAATAATTACCCAAATTTCCGTCGCTGAATCGGACGCTCGGATTTCTTCTTCTGAAATATGTTGGTAGAGCGCAATAAACTCCAATGGTGCAAACACTGCCATCTACTGCTCTGAAGCACAAGGACTGACAGGCCAGCCCTGCTTCGATCAACATCCGTATGGAGGACTAGGAGTGACACTTAAAAAATGTAATGGCGAAATCAATCATAAGTTTATTCATTCAAACATGCCAATAAATCACTTTTAAAATGATCAAAATAATTGACATATTTAGAATTGTTTGTTTAATTCACGTTTTAAAAGGTAGTTAAATATAACAATAATAACAACTTAATAAATCATTTCAAAATGGACCGAATTTAAACTGCATTTCGAAAAAGCATTCGCCAATTGATTTTCTAAATCCATTTGCTTTTTGCATTTCACTAATTCTTGAGATAAGGGACAAATCATGTTTAAAATTGTATTATATATATATATATATATATATATATATATATATATATATATATATATATATATATATATATATATATATATATATATATAAATTAATTTAATACTTAATTAATTTGAAATTGACATTTTTGTAGACAAAGGTCTCAGTTAACATACAATGTAAGGAATAGGTTTTTAAAAAATTCTTGAAAATTGACATCTATGAACTACATAACTTACATCTTTCTGTAATTTGTGTAAACTCAACAGTTGTCGTTATTTTAATTTGATCCATCCAACAAAAGTGTAAAGTTGTAATATTCTAATAATGGTGTTCAAAAGATTTAAATGGTAATTTTTTTTTCTTCTATTTCCACACCAGTGGTGTAGCCCAGGGTGAGCCAGGGTGGGCCTGGTCCCACCCAAACCCAGAATATTAAAGATTATTTTTTGACATTAAATATATATTTATAAAAAAAAATGTAATGTATAAATTCTGAATCTGAAACTTTTTGTGCCTTTCTGTTGTTAAATTTGGTTAAAAAAAATTGGTAAAAAAAAACAAAAAAACATCTGGGTCAAAATGTAGCCCATCCATTTTTATTAAGGCCCACACCAAAAGTAACTTCCTGGCTACGTCTTGTTTTGTATTTATACCATTATTTGGGTATTTTTACACCATTCATTTTCATTTAAAGTAAGAGCATTTTATGTAACCTTTACTTGTCAAGTTCATTCATAGAGAAAATATGAAAATGTGACATGCATTGGGGGCGACACATTGGGTTGTTTACGAGGACATTTTTTTAGGCTACAAACTGGTAATTACAAGAGTATTATGCTATAAATGTGGTTTATGAGGACATTTCTAGTGTTCCCATAATTCAAATTGCTTAAAAAAACATACTAAACAATACTTTTTTGGAGAGTCCTCAAAATGATAGCTGCACCAACTTGTGTGAGCGTGTGTGTGTTCTGCATTGTGGAAGTGTCATAGTATCACCCCTTCTTTTTTATTTATGAATTATTAATAAGTTTAAGAAGATACATTACACAGGCAAAGAATGCAAAGATGACAAGATAAGCAAAAACTTTATTACACAGGAATTTTTACCATAGCACCACAAAGAGTATACACTCCTACTGCTCCACAGTGTGGTATGCCAGCTGAACTGCTGCCGACCGGAGAGAACTACAGTGTGTGGTGAAAGCAGCTCAACAGGTAATCGGATCTAAGCTCCCGAATCTGGGTCTGATCTACATCAATCAGCAGCAAAGGAAAGCTAGAAGCATTGCCAGTGATGTACAGTTGAAGTAAGAAGATTACATACACCTTACCCAAATACATTTACACTCAGTTTTTCACAAGTCCTGGCATTTAATTGTATAAAAATTGCCTTTTTCAGTTAGGATCACTACTTTATTTTAAGACTGTGAAATGTCAGAATAATATTCAGCTTTTATATCTTTCGTCACATTCCCAATGGGTCAGAAGTTTACATACACATTGTTCGTATTTGGTAGCTTTGCCTTTAAATTGTTTATCTTGGGTCAAATATTTTTGGTAGCCTTCCACAAGCTTCTCACAATAAGTTGCTGGAATTTTGTCCCATTCCTCCAGACAGAACTGGTCTAACTGAGTCAGGTTTGTAGGCCTCCTTGCTCGCACGTGCTTTTTCAATACCCACACATTTTCTATCAGATTGAGGTCAGGGCTTTGTGATGGCCACTCCAATACCTTGATTTTGTTGTCCTAAAAACATTTTGCCACAACTTTGGAGGTATGCTTGGGGTCATTGTCCATTTGGAAGACCCATTTGCAACCAAGATTTAACTTTCTGGCTGATGTCTTGAGATGTTGCTTCAATATATCCACATAATTTTCCTTCCTCATTATGCCATCTATTTTGTGAAGTGCACCAGTCCCTCCTGCAGCAAAGCACCCCCACAACATGATGCTGCCACCCCCATGCTTCATGGTTGGGATGGTGTTCTTCAGCTTGCAAGCCTCACCCTTTCTCCTTCAAACATGACAATGGCCAAACAGTTACATTTTTGTTTCATCAGACTAGAGGACTGTGGCACGGTGGAGGGCGGGACCGGCGCGTGATTACGCACGCCCGGTCCCGTATTAGGCTAATTAAGTCGTCAAGAGGGATAAAGGCCACTCGCAGACAGCGATCGAGAGAGAGAGCTCAATTACGGACATGTCCGTCCTCTTATGTGTTTGTCTTTTGAGTTTTCCATTAAACCTATTATTTATATGTCAAGCCGGTTTCTCGCCTCTTCCTTGCCCGTGACCTTGAACATCTTTACAAGGACATTTCTCCAAAAAGTAAGATCTTTGTGACCATGTGTACTTGCAAATTGTAGTCTGACTTTTTATGGCTATTTTGGAGCAGTGACTTCTTCCTTGCTTACTGAGCAGCCTTTTGGGTTATGTCGATATAGGACTTGTTTTACTGTGGATATAGATACTTGTCTACCTGTTTCCACCAGCATCTTCACAAGGTCCTTTGCTGTTGTTGTGGGATTTATTTGCACTTTTCACACCAAACTATGTTCATCTCTAAGAGGCAGAATGCGTATCCTTCCTGAGCAGTGTAGGATATTTGGTACTGATGAATTTAGAAGGGATCCGTTAATGTGCCCTCATTCTCACACCATTATATGTAAGGGAATTTTGGGTCTCGAAATTTGTGAGTGATGAACTAAATTAAACTGTCTTTATTGTACATTATTAGGTAATTAAATGTATTATGGATTTAGTCATGTTCGACAACCATTCTAAATTAGATAAATGACAAATAACTAGATTATTTGTCTGAATAAATTCTCCAACATTAAAATAAACAAAACTAAAACAACGTCTCATAGTATCCGCTCACAATTTCTAAAATAAGGAATTAGCTTTAATAAGTCAATTATGATTAATTCACTTAATGGAGTGATATTATTCTCATGGCTTATTGAAAATAATATCACACATATTTAGGTACAGCTTTGAAGCAAAATCTTTTAGAAACAGGGATGTGATTATTTATCAAAATATATCACAGTCAAACACCTTTGGAAACAGACAAACTTTATTGCTATTCTAAACATAAATTTAATCTAACACATATATACATGAGACAGGTTGGTGAAAAGAGTGAACAATACAGTGAAAATGAACTTTATGGAGTCTGTTAACAATGCCTTAAGAACCATTTATCCTTCTTTGAGTCTACATCGATTTGCTATAGGATTACCCAAAGTATTTAACTAATACACCAGCACTTTGAGCACAATATTGGAGATGTACTTGCATGTTGTGGTGTTTCCTTGCGTTCTTTGTGTTGCTTGGTTCTTGGCTCTTGGTCGAAAGTTCGTTCCATCGATGTATTGGACCTCTGTAAGATCGGAGTTATTGTCTGTATGAATGATGAGGTAGGCTCTGAAGCAAGGCCTTCTCGTGGGTGTGTGAATCATAGAGAGTGACGAGCTTTCTCGGGACGTCGAGTCCCGAGCTTCCTTGGACCTCCCACGAGATCCAGAGAAGACCACGAGGGAAGAGTCAGAGCGAAGTCTGAGCAATCAGACGAGCAGAAAATAAAGCGTGTGAAGACAGAAGAGAAGAGCCTGATGAGTGTGTTCTTCTGTTTGGAAACATTTTAACTGATATTGTCCCCAAAGGTGTCCTGCACCAATCAGAAGTGACATTTCAGAGTCACATAGTCATTGTCATCAGCTTCCTCCATTTAACTAAGGGAGTGTTTGCATACCAAATTTGACATTCTTTCATTAATATGGTATGTGTAGGTAACAAAACATGAAAATGGATACAACATGGATAAAACATTTCATACATTTTAAAGAGGTTCATCAGGCTCTAATCATTCATTTGTTAGTTATACCAGTTACCACAGTTCAAAGCAATTGTCAGAATTACCTAGCAAGACTAGGTATTGTATAATCGTGGATTTAAATGCATTCTGTACATTTTAGAAGGTTAAATCAGTAAAGTACTGTGACTTTGTCACATTGTTTTATTACTTCGACCTTTGAACTTAGGGCCTCTTTGCAGAGAAGTTTGTCTCTTTTTTTAGTTTTATTGACCAGATATAAAATTTATTGGCACCTGAAGTCTTTCCATTTATGACATTGTGGAATTCCAGGATTAAGATTGGGTAAATTCTAGATTAAAATCATGTCGTTTCAATTCTTCTGCATGTATAATCCAACAGTGGTATGATGGCTGCATGGTCCCATGGTGTTTATACTTGTGTACTATTGTTTGTACAGATGAACATGGTACCTTCAGTTGTTTGGAAATTGCTCCCAAGGATGATCCAGGCAATTAAAAGTGGCATAATCTGTCTGTAAATAATTGTTGGAATAATTAATGCACAGAGTAGATGTCCTAAACGACTTGCTAAAACTACAGTTTGCTAATATAAAATCTGTGGAGTGGTTAAAAAATTAGTTTTAATGACTTCAACCTAAATTTATGTAAACTTCTGACTTCAACTGTAACTCACCCTGGACATTCCCTGTTCGACTCTCTGCCATCCAGCAGGTGATACAGGACAATACAGTCACATAAAAACAGACTGAGGAACAGCTTCTTTCCAAGAGCTTTAGCCTCCACTACCCCTATACAGGTTCATTGTGTCTAGACTGTTGGAGCACTTCCCTCACTGAAAATCTGCTATGAGCATTCTTTTAGTGCACCTTATTTATTGATTTGAGCTATTTATTTATATGCATTTTAATGATTACAACAGTCTCTTATCTTGACTTTTATCCTGACGTTTATCCTAACTTTTATCTTGTTTATACAGTGCATCCGGAAAGTATTCACAGCGCTTCACTTATTCCACATTGTGTTATGTTACAGCCTTATTCCAAAATGGATTACATTCATTATTTTCCTCAAAATTCTACAAACAATACCCCATAACGACAACGTGAAAGAAGTTTGTTTGAAATCTTTACAAATGTATTAAAAATAAAAAATGTTAAAAAAAAATCACATGTACATAAGTATTCACAGCCTTTGCTCACTACTTTGTTGAAGCACCTTTGGCACCAATTACAGCCTCAAGTCTTTTTGTGCATGATTCTACAAGCTTGGCACACCTATTTTTGGCCAGTTTCTCCTATTCTTCTTTGCAGGACCTCTCAAGCTCCATTAGGTTGGATGGGGAGCATCTGTGCACAGCCATTTTCAGATCTCTCCAGAGATGTTCAATCGGGTTCAAGTCTGGGCTCTGGATGGGCCACTCAAGGACATTCACAGGGTTGTCCCGTATCCACTCCTTTGTTATCTTAGCTGTGTGCTTAGGGTAGTTGTCCTGTTGGAAGATGAACCTTCGCCCCAGTCTGAGGTCCAGAGTGCTCTGGAGTAGGTTTTCATCAAGGATGTATCTGTGCATTGCTGCATTCATCTTTCCCTCGATCCTGACTAGTCTCCCAGTTCCTGCTGCAGAAAAACATCCCCACAGCATGATGCTGCCACCACAATGCTTCACTGTAGGGATGGTATTGGCCAGGTGATGAGCGGTGCCTGGTTTCCTCCAAACATGACACTTGCAATTCAGGCCAATCTTTTTTTCATCAGACCAGAGAATTTTGTTTCTCATGGTCTGAGATCCCTTCAGGTGCCTTTTGGCAAACTCCAGGCGGGCTGTCATGTGCCTTTTACTGAGGAGTGGCTTCCATCTGGCCACTCTACCGTACAGGCCTAATTGGTGGAGTGCTGCAGAGATGGTTGTTCTTCTGGAAGTTTCTCCTCTCTCCACAGAGAAATGCTGGAGCTCTGTCAGAGTGACCATCGGGTTCTTGGTCACCTCCCTGACTAAGGCCCTTCTCCTCCTGGTGGTTCCAAACTTCTTCCATTAACAGATGATGGAGGCTACTTTGCTCATTGGGACCTTCAATGCAGCAGAACTTTTTCTGTACCATTCCCCAGATCTGTGCCTCGATACAATCCTGTCTCGGAGGTCTACAGACAATTCATTGGACTTCATGGCTTGGTTTGTGCTCTGACATACACTGTTAACTGTGGGACCTTATATAGACAGGTGTGTGCCTTTCCAAATCATGTCCAATCAACTGAATTGACCACAGGTGGACTCAAATCAAGTTGTAGAAACATCTCAAGGATCATCAGTGGAAACAGGATGTACCTGAGCTCAATTTTGAGTGTCATGACAACGGCTGTGAATACTTAAGTACATGTGATTTTTTTCATTTTTTATTTTTAATAAATTTGCAAAGATTTCAAACAAACTTTTTTCACGTTGTCATTATGGGGTATTGTTTGGAGAATTTTGAGGAAAATAATGAATTTAATCAATTTTGTAATAAGGCTGTAACATAACATAATGTGTAAAAAGTGAAGCGCCGTAAATACTTTCCGGATGCACTGTATATCAATTATTTAAATGATCGATTTTCATTTCTTTCATTGTGTTTTATAGCTGCAAATACAAATAAAATAAATATACTGTAAATAAAAAAATAAATACAAAACTGATAAATAGAAGGCCACTGTAGTGAAAATCCATACAGTGCAATCTCATAATTGTACAACATATTGTCCACGCATCATAAAATGACCACAAGCATCAGTTGAGGGGTAGGGTCAAAAAGTTGGCACTGGGTCAAGCTGAAGAGTTGTGACAAATGCAAGAAAAGTCCAGTCATTTTTATTCGTATAGCGCCTTTCACAACACACATCATTTCAAAGCAGCTTTACAGAAGATCATGCATTAACGTAAAATGAATTTGTGATATTTATGTCTTAGAGTCATCATTGTGTAGTTTGATAAAATACAATTGTGAATTGTGTTTTAAAAATAAGAAATTGAATAATAATTGTATTTAGAACCCAATTATCAGAGAGCATACTAAAACATTCTGTGGGAAAGCCATAAGGACCTGGGCACATTCCCTTTAGCATCAAACCCATTGTACTGTAATTTCTTCTAGAGTAAGGGGTTCTACCAGCTTAGAAGCAGCTTCAGAATCAATGATAGGGAAATCTAGGGTATAAAAAGTGTTGTAGAAGTCCCTGAACTGATCATGAATAGTAAAAAGTTACTCTTTTTGTTTCCAAATTCATAATCATAATTCATTTTAGTGATGGGAATTCTGTTTTTTGTTTTTTTTCGCGAACCAGTTCTTTTAGTTGGTTTGTTTCAATGAACTGGTTTTAAAAATGATTCACCAGATCTTTTACAACGTTGCATAATGACATCACTGTACATAATGCTATTACCACAGCATCATAGAATACATTCTCAAACACATGCAATAAAGCCATATGTAAACACAAAATCTACTTCAAGAACAGTTATAATTCAATATATTAATAGATATTAGGTGTACAGCTTTTCCTACTTACATTACATCTTGTGGACAGTTTTGCCGCTTCCTTTGGCGATTGTTGATAGACTGAACACCCCGGTGTTGGTCAATGCTAATAATGCCCATGTCGCTGCATGTAGCCAGTGGCTGGCAGTACGGAGAATCTAAACATAAATATTATTATTAAAATATTAGGATCATGTGAGCTCTACCATCTTCTCTCATATTGGCTTTCGCTCCTGAAAGTTGCTCTTCATTAGCATAAAGTTAAACATTTCACACCCACATCCGCTCACCAACGGTTGCCGGCACTCGTGTTGCCTGAAGTCAACAGCTGTTATTGAATATGAATGCGATGAGGTCATTTTGTCACTGCGTGTCACTGGCAGTGTGAACGCAGCTTCAGACCGACCGGTTCTAAACATGATGAGGAATGGTTACAGTAGCTTTTCCACCTGGGCACGATTCAGCACCACATGATAGAAACCGTTCTCGGCCCGGAATTCTCAGCATGATTAGACAACCGTGCTCAACTGTGCTGGTGGAATGCCTGTAGTGATGCCGCGACTCACGATTGGTCACTTGTCAATTGCCAAGTTTTTCTCTGTAGCTGGCCAAGCTCACTATTTGGGCAAAGTAAACACACTTCGCACACCGTCCTTAGACTCTTACCAGGGAAATGACTGATGTATTTCTTGTGTACATTCGAAGTCTGTTTTCATCACCACAGTGGGAAAAAATCCATAACCGTACCGGCTACCCTGGATCGGCACAGAAAACAATAGTTTCACAACAAGAACAGTTCAGCCCAATGGCGGAAAAGAGGCTATTGATGCTCTATGAGAGCTTGGGCATTCCAAGATGGCCACTCAAATAATTCTGGTGGCTTCACCTCCTGCAGGCAGTTTACCATTGCATCAGCGATCCAGTTCTATAAATATCCACCTTTTTCCTGAACATGGAAGTGTTCCACAATTTGTGTATATTCTTAGTGGGTAATGTAATGTTTAATGTAAAAAATGGTCAAAAAACATCAAAGTACAGATGACTGTTGTTTTATAGACAGTGCCTCACCTGAGTGTGTAGATGACATGAAGCGATGGTCTGAAGTTAGTTTCGTTGATATCATTCATTATTCTGAGTCGTTATGGCAGCCAACAATGATGTCATTGCCATGGTTACCAGATACATTTCAGCTAATTTACTAATTTACTGAAAGACTAGAATGAAAGTATCGTCCAATCAACGTGTGATGCAACTAAATTGCTTCTCCTCTCTGCAAATGATACCAGAGACAACAGCTAGAAGTACAATGAGGAGATTTAATGTAAGAAGAGAAAAATCAGTGAGCCTACCAGCTGAAAACGGGACATAATACAAGTTTAGAGAAATGTCACCTCTTAAAGCCGGGAGTGTCCCGGGTAAACCGGGACATCTGATCACCAAGGCACTTGCAAGTTCACGGACATTTCTGGGGGAATGGCCCTCACCCTCACCCTCCACAACAACAGGTCCCAGACGTGCTCTATGGGATTGAGATCCAGGCTCTTCACTGGCCTTTGCAGAACACCGACATTCCTGTCTTGCAGGAAATCATGCACAGAACGAGCAGTATGGCTGATGGCATCGTTACGTATGTCAGGATGAGTCTGCAGGAAGGGTACCACATGAGGGAGGAGAATGTCTTCCCTGTAACGTACAGCGTTGAGATTGCCTGCAATGACAACATGCTCAGTCCGATGATACTGTGACACACCACCCCAGACCATGATGGACCCTTCACCTCCAAATCGATCCCGCTCCAGAGAACAGGCCTAGGTGTAATACTAATTCCTTCGACCCTAAAGTACCCATAGGCGACGTTGTTGCCGATGATGTCCATTAAGGACCTGCCTACAAGCCCTCAGTCAGTCTGACAGTCCTCAGAGGACAGTCTGAGCACTGATGGAGGTACTGTGCATTCCTGGTGTAACTCAGGCAGTTGTTGTTGCCATCCTGTACTTGTCCAACAGGTGTGATATTCAGATGTACCTGTAACGCGTGTCGCGGCAAGAGCGCAACCCTCACTCTCGAACAGTGAAATATGCAAATGAGCGTGAAGGAGGTGCACCGCTTCAAAATTTGGACCAGCGATCTGAAGACTAGACTCGCTCAAGAGACTGTGTCAGCAACAAGGGAAAAGAAAATAGTGACAACACTGGCTGCGTTAGAACAGGTAAGTGTATTTTTGGAAAATGTTAAGTAAAATAAAAAGGGAAAAAACAATAAAAAAATAAAACTGAAATTCAAAACATCACCACATAACACAAGAGAGAAATGACCAGGATGACAGTAAAATTTGCTCTAGAAAAATTAAAGTGTGACCTTCTTACATCCCTTATTTATATAGATTTATATTTCCTATTTAGGTTCAAGCTAATACGTTTAATTGGTTCTTACTCTAGTAATATATATATGCAATCTAGTTTTACCTATTTATTCGAATTGTTTCTAATTGACTTATTTGGCATAAAGATATTTTTTAATTTTTAAATTTAAACCGATAACCCTTTGAAACTCTCGTTCTCCAGAAAAATAGAAAATAAATATACGTATATAACCAAATAATTAAAAGAAATAATATACAATAGGACTTGAAACAAAAACACAAAAAAAAACACAACAGTAGGGAAGATGAAATCACACTTAATTCAATTTACTGCTTAAACAGCAGTCTCAATGTGACTCAGGTTTTACCAAATCTCAGCTCCAGTTCACTGCTGCTTGCACGAGATCCTTCTTCCGCAATTTAGTTCCAATTAGCACAGTCAGAAAAGGAGGAAGACATGTGCACAATCCTACCACTTCGTTCATTCCTTGATCCACAACTTGGTCCTTATATGGGCATGGCTCGCCAGTTCCTGCTTGCAATAGGTTTCTTTTTCCCGATGTGAAGCAGGGACAATACACGTGCAAAATCTCCGTCGAAAATCGTCCAGTGTCCAGGAATGTGCAGCATCCAACTCAGAAAATAGTGGAAAATAGAAAAGAAAGGAAAAAATGGACAAAGGGGGAAAATAAAATAAAAGAGACCAAAAGAAAAGACCCAACCAAGAGAACTCAATTTCTTATTTATGAAACTTTCAAAAGGCAAAAACTCCCAACTGTAGACCCGAATCCTCTGCAACCTTCGTGTAATCAGTCACACATTCACCCGTAATCATTTACCGATGAAACCCAATATATACTTCTATTTCAAAGTCTCTCTGTTATTTCTCTAATACAACTATTAGTTTGTTCATTCTAATTCAGTTTTTTCTTCTCTTTTTAGGATCGCGCCAGCTGCTTCTCTCTCTCGCCCTCTCGCAAGGAGTGTTGCATCATCTCCCGCCTGGCTTCACCTAACCCATTAGGGCGGGGCTAACTCCCCACTTGTCTAATTGGACCAATCTTCATCCTATTAGATGGAATAACTTTTCTAAATGAGTTTTATGGATTTAATTTATACATTTTCTTATTTTCTCTTCACAGATATTAATAAAATAATGTTATATATTCATGTTAGTGTGTTAGTCCTTTTTTTTTCTTACATCAACAAGGTCTCTTTAGTAACCTGGGTTACACCCTCCCCTCTTGAATACATGCACGTCCCGCTGCATCTGCATATTTTTGGGGTTGAGTCACGACCACAGGCACATCATCAGTAGAAGAAACATTCACCTCCTCCAAAGAAGTACTGAATGCCACACTCAGACCTTGCAACAGAGATTGAATCACTACGGTAAGTGGATTCCCTAACTGTGGATACTCAAGCCTTTTTGCAGGCCGTCGCTCTCTTTGCGAACGCCTGGGAATAACTCTTTCCTCGAACTCTGTGTCATTCTCTCGTTCACTCTGATCACCTCCAGTATTCATAGTTTCACTCAAAGCTGGATTCTCTTTACTTCTGCTCTCAACCTCACAATCAACTTCTGTTTCAGCCTCCTGAGAAGGAAACTCAGACTTAGAACAGAGATCCAACCTTGACTCTTCCCTCACCGGAACCCCTGAATCAGTATGACCAGATTCCAGCTCAACAGAAGGAGTTTCTACTTCTCCAGACTCAGGTAAGCTCTCCCTTACAGGTCTCGCTGGATTCTCCTCTGACAACTCACAGGTAGGTATGCTTTCTCTTGCAGGTTCAACAACAGGTAAGTCAATTGGGACATTCTGAGGGTTTTGGCAGGGTAATTGCTCAGGACTCACCAGAACTCGTGTTTCAAAGTCCAGCGTATCCCCAAGTACAGGACTAACGAACTGATCAGCCTCAGACTCATACTCACACCCAGACTCTGGCTCTAGTGAATCATCATTATTTGCACAGGCTCTAGTTCTGGGCCTGCGAACCCTTTGCTTAGGCTGCTTCTCATATCGACCCGACTGCAAAAATCCACAGGGCAACAACAAGTCACGATGTAACGTCCTGAGAGGACCACTCTGCCCAACTGGTCGGACAGTGTACACCGGTAAGTCTCCCGCTCTCTTGACTACTACTTGGACGCCTTGCTCCCACTTGTCAGCGAGCTTATGCTTCCCTCGCAACCTAACATTGCGCACAAGGACTCGGTCACCCTGCTCCAAAGTAGAAACAACCACGCGTTTATCGAACCTTCCTTTGTTACGCTCTGCTAATTTAACAGAGTTCTTCTTAGCTATCTCGTAGCTCTCTAGCAGGCGATCTTTCAAATCTTTCACGAATTGGGAGTGAGACTTGGCCGGAGCTTCTGCTGGCAGCCCAAAAGCTAAATCTACTGGCAAGCGGGGCAGTCGCCCAAAAATGAGCTCATAAGGCGCATACCCAGTTGTATCGTTGCACGTACAATTGTATGCGTGTACTAAGGGCTTCACAAACTCCTTCCACCTGGACTTTTTCTCGTTGTCTAAAGTTCCCAGCATTTGGAGAAGTGTCCGGTTGAAACGCTCTACCGGGTTACCTCTGGGGTGATAAGGTGTGGTACGAATCTTATGAATACCCGCAACATGACACAACTCCTTAATTGTGTGGGATTCGAAATCGGGCCCTTGGTCACTATGTAGCTTCTCAGGAAACCCGTAATGTACCAAGAAATTTTCCCACAGACATCTTGCGACCGTACGAGCTGTTTGGTTCTGGGTCGGTATTGCCACGGCGTATTTCGTGAAATGGTCTGTGATAACCAATATGTTTTTAGTATTGCTGTGGTCTGGCTCTAACGACAAAAAGTCCATACAGACCAACTCCAAAGGCCTACTGGTTTGAATGTTGACCAGAGGAGCTGCTCTGTCTGGAGGCCTCTTTCTGCGCACGCAGCGTTCACATGTCTTGATCTTCTCCTCAACTGCCTGGGACATCCTGGGCCAGAAGAACCTGGACCTCACCAAGTCCAGGGTTCTCTCAATACCCAAATGCCCCATATCATCGTGGAGACTGCACAACACTATTCCCCTTAACCCAGCTGGTAACACTAGCTGATAGTGAAAGACCCCATGCTCCTGCCTCCTCCTATACAGTACCCCATTCTTCAGCTCAAGTCGACTCCACTCCCTCAACCACGGTACTATGTCAGGTGGCTGGCCCCTCAGGGTACCTGGCTTAGTCCCACTCCTCATCCACTCAATTATTACCTCAAGCTCTGGATCTTTCCATTGCCATTCTGCTAATGCGGTCTCTGAGAGATTGGGGAGATCAGGTAGACCATGCTCAGCCTCGTGTTGCAACTCATTCGGCAAAGCATCAATACAGTGAGTGAGGGACTCGACCAATGTAATTGAAGAGTGTGCCAAACCAGGGCCTTCAGGCAACCCAATCACCTGATGCCTCTCACAAATGGCTTTCACTACATCCGCCATGAGAACATCAGACCCGTTTCCAGGATCCGCAAGGTGGTGAAGTGTAAACTGCTCGATCCTTTCTCTTTCTTTCTGAGAGACTAGATCATCCAAGAGCTCACCATGCGGACGGCGGGAAAGACCGTCTGCGTCCTGATTCTGACTCCCAGCCCTATACTGGAGCTTAAAGGTGTAGGTCGACAAGCTAGACAACCAGTGGTAGCTGGTAGCATCAAGTTTCGCAGATGTCAAAACATAAGTCAGGGGATTACTGTCTGTTACGACAGTGAAGTCTGTGCCATACAAATAATCGCTGAATTTAGCTGTGACAGCCCACTTTAATGTTAAAAATTCAAGTTTATGTGCAGGGTATTTTGCCTCACTCTTTGTCAATCCCCTGCTGGCGAACGCTATCGCCCGCATCTGCCCGTCCTGCTCCTGGTACAATGCCGCACCAAGCCCCGTAGTACTGGCATCGGTGTGAAGCGTATACGGGAGCCTGGGGTCAGCAAATCCCAGGACAGGAGCAGAGGTCAGCTTAGAAATGATGACATCAAAGGCATTCTGACATGCAATAGTCCACCGATCACCGAACTGCTCTTTGGTATTGAAATACTCGCTCCCCTCTCGTTTCCCACTGCGGCCCCTACGAAGTGGAGGGTACCCTTCAGTGAGTCCCGTGAGAGGTTTGACTATCTTCGAGTAGTCACACACGAACCTTCTATAGTACCCCGCAAAGCCTAAGAAAGCTCTCAGCTCTTTTAAATTTGTGGGTCTTGGCCAAGTTTTTAGAGCTTCAATCTTAGCCGGATCAGTCTTTACCCCATCCCTCGAGACAACATGCCCCAAATACTTGACCGATGTCTGAAAGAAACGGCATTTTTCAGGCGCTAACTTTAACCCATACTCTCTAAGTCGATTTAGGACCTGTACTAACCGCGACTCGTGCTCTTCCAAGGTCTTTGAAAAGACTATTAAGTCGTCAATAAAGACTAGTACCTGTTTCCTGTGAAGATCACCCATACACCGCTCCATTAGTCTTTGGAACGTACTCGGCGCATTCGTGATTCCCTGGGGCATTCTATTGAATTCCCTGAATCCAAGAGGGCATACGAAAGCAGTCTTGCACTTATCGGCCTCATCCATCTCAATCTGGTAGAACCCAGACTTTAAATCAAGCACCGAGAACCATTTTGAGCCTGTAAGTACAGAAAAGACTTCTTCTAGATTGGGCAGAGCGTATGCGTCTTTGATCGTCTGGGAATTCAACTTCCGAAAGTCGATACAGAGCCGTACCGAGCCATCTTTCTTTCGAACTACCACTATGGGTGAAGAAAAGGGGGATTCAGACTCACGAATAACTCCAGCAGTCATTAGTTCCTGAAGATGCTTTCGAACCGCATCAATGTCTTGGGGGTGTATCGGACGCGCCCTATGCTTAAAGGGTGTCTCGTCAGCTAATCTGATTTGATGTTTCACTTGACTTGTACAGCCATAATCAAGATCATGTAAAGAGAAAACCTCAGGCATAGAATTCAACAAGTTTGATATCCGCTCCCTCCAGTCTGAAGACAAAGGAGAGTCTCCGAAATCAAAGGTAAGGTTAGCAGGGATAGGTGCTGGTGATTCAACTTCGCTTGGGTTCTGGGCTGTTTTCTCTATTACCCTCTGTACAGCGTGGATCTCAGCAAGTACAGCTTTAGGGGGAATCTTTATATCTGTTTGAGTACCATTTTTGAGCAAAACCGAAAGCTGAGAAGATTGTCTAGAAGGCAATGTGTGCACACAGTTTGCAACTAAGAGACCACTTGGGAATGGGGCTGATGGTGGCTCAAGAGTCACCCACTTCTCCGTACAAGGTTCCCGAAGCTGAACATAGCCATTCAGGACCACTGTGTTCCCAGCAGGCACAACCTCAGGAAAACTCCCCACCAGTTTCACGTGCCCTAATGGTTCACTACTAGTTTGCCTCCATCTTGCCTCAAGGACTTTAAGCACTGCCTGATATCCATGCAGGCTCGAACAAGGGTTACTCTGCTTCTCCCTAATGCAGTGGCTGTAAAGCACATCCAGGGAGTTGGTACCGACAAGAACTTGCGACAGACTCTTTAGATCCGGAACTACTAAAGCTAAAGTGGGGACTTCGACTTCAACGCCTACAAACTCTTTCGGGAAGCTCAAGGCCAACTCGATGTAACCCAAATATGGCACGGCTTGCCCATTGGCCCCCTCCACCTCCAACAGATTTTCTAACGACTTCAGCAGGTGATCAGACAGATGTGCCTCGTAGAACGACTGGGGAACCGTAGTAACTTGAGACCCTGTGTCTAGGAGACAACCTACCTCTTTACCGCCGATAATGATCTGCGCAGTGCACTTTACTCCTACTAACCCCTTCGGCAGATTCCTTAAGGGTGACTTATGATGATTGCTTGTGACAGGCATTTGCCTATAACACTTAGGGCGGCTACTCTTACACCTTGTCTCTGTATGCCCCGCTACAGAGACATCCCTTAGTTTAAAGGCAAAGAGGAATTCCCATGCAGAGAGTCCCACTGGGCCTGCTGCTCCCTCAACTTACGGCGCTTTTCCTCAACTTTTGGGGGGTTTACAGGATTATCGCAGGTGACAGCCAAATGGCCATCCTCTCCGCATCGGAAACAATACCCAGGACGAGGTCGATTGGCCATTGGTTGGGCCCTTCTAACACCTCTACCAGTATCTGTCTCAAACAAATTCTGAGTCGAAAAAACTCCGGGACCAACAGTCTCCCGGGAGTAGTCTCTATAACTCTTTTGAGCAGCATTCTGAGCTTGCAGTTCAGCAACTTGTCGTCGCAGGTTAGCGACTTCTGAGTCTTCTGAATTTTCGCGCTTCACCTCTTGTGTCATAGATGCTTTCATAGTGGCAACCTGGGTGTGCAACTCTTCCACTACTTTCCTCAAAGTGTTCAACTCTGCCTTCTCAGAGCACCCACTCTGGCACTTCTGGCCTGGGGTTTGACCTAGAGTAGCAACTTGGGCCTGGACTTCTGCAAGTTGTTTCCTTAGAAGGTCAGTTTCAGAAGTGTCTGATTTTGGAGTCTCATGTGAATAGACAGACACTTGCTGAGTGGCAGCTCGTGGTCTCGGGTGACTAACAGGAGTTTTTGACAACCCAAGGTGCTTTTTCATCCGCTCTTCCTTGGAGACACACTTACCCTCCTCTGTTCGAATTAACACAACCAATTCAGCAAAAGTGGCTGGCTGAGCCTCGCTCTTTCCTAACTGAAGGCTATCAATCAGACCATTGTCCCAACACCCTCTCATAAACTGTTTCAAGAGGCAACGATCATGATCTCTCTCCGCAATGCCTCCCCTCCTAATCGTTGAACTCAGAAGAACTTGCAACCGGTGCAAGAAATCTGATGACTTTTCACCCTGGTTCTGTAAGGTGCCCATGAACTTGGCCAACAGTTCATCACCATCCTCTACAGAACCGTACACTGACTCTAGTAACTCAAGGTATACCGCAGGCAAAGCTGGAGGTCGCACATGCTTCACTACGTCTGCGGCGGGAGGTAATAAGCTGTCTAAGATCCTACATACTCTATGTAAATCTGAAACAGATGGATCACTTAGCAGGAGGTCTACACTTACTCGCCAAGTATCAAAATCAGGTTCATTTGGAGGGCGCGGGCACATTCCTGAGAAAATCCTAAGGCGAACTGAGGTTTGCTGTACCATTGCAGCATCAGCTGTCTTTACTATGTGCTCTACTACCATCCTTTGAATACCCGGTGGGTCTGCAACGTTCACAGGGAAACCAGGGCTAGTAGTCACTGTGACACCGTCAACAGTGGTTTCTGGATTTGGGGGGCCATAGGGGCCATCCGTCTCTTGGTTGGGTCTTTGGATTCTGGGGTTCGCATTCCTACTGTTTCTGCATTGGTCGACAAGAGTATCGGGGAAGAAAACGCCTCTGCCCTACGGGAATCAAAGCTCGCATTTTGTGCTCTTTCTGGAGTACGGTTAGCAGAGAGAGCTTCTTGGAGTTCTTTCAACTCCTCCTGAAGCACCTCTGAGAGGGGCCTCTCACTCTCTTTAGCAAGGGCCTTCAATTTTCCAATATACCCCTCAGTGACTTCATCACTAGCCGTCCGGTTACAGACGCTAGCCAGAGTTCGTACTTGGAATGTAACACTTGGGTTCAAGAGGCTTCCCAGGGTTAAGGGTAACATTGGCTCTAAATTCAGCATCGCAGAGCTGTGGGCATATTCCACAATAGCATGCTGATGGAATTCAGAAGTTTGATCATCAATTTTCAAATTACGTTTAACTGAGCCGTACTTTTGCAAGAAGGTACTCAGCTCATCGTCTGCCTCGGTCCACGTGAGGCCTTTGACTATGAGTGCATTTTCTACGTTCACACTCTCTCTCTCAATGATTTCCATTATCATTATCACAATGTAAGGTCAACACTCTGGGGGATTTTTCACGTTACAAATCTGCTTGTTTTCTGCCTTTCCTACTACTACTACTGTCCTTGTTGCTAAGCAACAGTCTCCTGGCTGTCTCGCCAACTTTCTGTAACGCGCGTCGCGGCAAGAGCGCAACCCTCACTCTCGAACAGTGAAATATGCAAATGAGCGTGAAGGAGGTGCACCGCTTCAAAATTTGAAGACTAGACTCGCTCAAGAGACTGTGTCAGCAACAAGGGAAAAGAAAATAGTGACAACACTGACTGCGTTAGAACAGGTAAGTGTATTTTTGGAAAATGTTAAGTAAAATAAAAAGGGAAAAAACAATAAAAAAATAAAACTGAAATTCAAAACATCACCACATAACACAAGAGAGAAATGACCAGGATGACAGTAAAATTTGCTCTAGAAAAATTAAAGTGTGACCTTCTTACACCCCTTATTTATATAGATTTATATTTCCTATTTAGGTTCAAGCTAATACGTTTAATTGGTTCTTACTCTAGTAATATATATATATATATGCAATCTAGTTTTACCTATTTATTCGAATTGTTTCTAATTGACTTATTTGGCATAAAGATATTTTTTAATTTTTTAATTTAAACCGATAACCCTTTGAAACTCTCGTTCTCCAGAAAAATAGAAAATAAATATATATAACCAAATAATTAAAAGAAATAATATACAATAGGACTTGAAACAAAAACACAAAAAAAAAACACAACAGTAGGGAAGATGAAATCACACTTAATTCAATTTACTGCTTAAACAGCAGTCTCAATGTGACTCAGGTTTTACCAAATCTCAGCTCCAGTTCACTGCTGCTTGCACGAGATCCTTCTTCCGCAATTTAGTTCCAATTAGCACAGTCAGAAAAGGAGGAAAACATGTGCACAATCCTACCACTTCGTTCATTCCTTGATCCACAACTTGGTCCTTATATGGGCATGGCTCGCCAGTTCCTGCTTGCAATAGGTTTCTTTTTCCCGATGTGAAGCAGGGACAATACACGTGCAAAATCTCCGTCGAAAATCGTCCAGTGTCCAGGAATGTGCAGCATCCAACTCAGAAAATAGTGGAAAATAGAAAAGAAAGGAAAAAATGGACAAAGGGGGAAAATAAAATAAAAGAGACCAAAAGAAAAGACCCAACCAAGAGAACTCAATTTCTCATTTATGAAACTTTCAAAAGGCAAAAACTCCCAACTGTAGACCCGAATCCTCTGCAACCTTCGTGTAATCAGTCACACATTCACCCGTAATCATTTACCGATGAAACCCAATCTATACTTCTATTTCAAAGTCTCTCTGTTATTTCTCTAATACAACTATTAGTTTGTTCATTCTAATTCAGTTTTTTCTTCTCTTTTTAGGATCGCGCCAGCTGCTTCTCTCTCTCGCCCTCTCGCAAGGAGTGTTGCATCATCTCCCGCCTGGCTTCACCTAACCCATTAGGGCGGGGCTAACTCCCCACTTGTCTAATTGGACCAATCTTCATCCTATTAGATGGAATAACTTTTCTAAATGAGTTTTATGGATTTAATTTATACATTTTCTTATTTTCTCTTCACAGATATTAATAAAATAATGTTATATATTCATGTTAGTGTGTTAGTCCTTTTTTTTTCTTACATCAACAAGGTCTCTTTAGTAACCTGGGTTACACCCCGATCCTGTGCAGGTGTTGTTATGCATGGTTCGCCACTGCGAGGACGATCAGCGGCCCTGCCTGTCTTCCTGTAGTGCTGTCTTAGGCATCTCACTGTACGGACATTGCAATTGATTGCCCTAGCCACATCTGCTGTCCTCATGCCTCCATTCAGCATGCCTAAGGCACATTCACATAGATGAGCTGGAACCCTGGGCATCTTTCTTTTGGTGTTTTTCAGAGTCAGTAGAAAGGTCTCTTTAGTGTCCAAAGTTTCTTTAACTGTGAGCTTAACTGACTACCGTCTGTAAGCTGTTAGTGTCTTAATGACCGTTTCACAGGTGCATGTTTATTAATTGTTTATGGTTCATTGAACAAGCATATGAACTTTGTTAAGTTATTTGGATTTGTACAAAATTATCTTTAAAATACAGTGTAATGAAAAAGGGACATTCCTTTTTTTGCTGAGTTTATGTCCCGTAATTATTTGTTTGTTTGTTTGTTTGTTTATTTATTTTGCCTTCATAAATTCACAGTATCACTCTTCCAAAAATCCTCTTCAGGCACTACTTCAGGCACTACTACACAAAGAGATGTATAAACTGCTGTGCAGTTTGGAGGATAGATTGCAGTAATTGGTGTGTCAATCTACATGTTGGAACAACTGTGTGAATAGTTTGGAAAGAGTGGACTGACATGCATGTAACCAATGTAAACAACAACAACACTGTAAAGATTCTTAATTGGTATCAGACTGTAAACCCCTTGGGTCTAAATGGAGTTCTTATTACAGTAGAGTGTCATCCACTCAGCAGGAAAGGAAAGTGTAATAGCGACCTTGTATATTCAATTGGAGTTGCTGTTCAGATGCATTGCACTACATTTAATAAAAATAAAAAATGTAATTATATATTGCGTTAAAACGTAAATGAACTTATGAAAGGACCGTAACTTTAAGGACAGGTAAGCCTACAGGTGAATTTGCTAAACAGTTTCCTTAAAGAATGTTCAGTATTAAAACGATTCGTGTGTGTGTGTGTGTGTGTGTGTGTGTGTGTGTGTGTGTGTGTTTGTGTGTGTGTGTGTGTGTGTGTGTGTGTGTGTTATGACTTTACCAATTTAAATATTTTGCAAAAAATGCTAATTACACACATCTTGTTAAAAATGTACTTGTTAAATATTTTATTAGAAGAAAGATGTCAGCCAACTTTAGACTGTCAAATTTAGGTTAAGAAAATATGTAGGCTAATAAAACTTGAACATGATTGTTGCCATTTTAAAGAAATAATGGGCAGTAAAAAAAATTAAATAAATTATAAGTATTATTAATAATAATTCAATACATAAATAGCGGTTTTCAGTTATGAAACATGATATATTAGCCGATATTAGATTTATTTTCTCTTTTTTCTTTCTGTCTTTTACTTTAGGCCTAAATTAAATAATACGTATAATTTTTTTTTAAAGTTTGATAGCTGATGTTTGACTTTTGATGATGAAGTCAAAAGTTAAAATAGCAATCGCTCATAGTCAGAACTAATAAATTCGCGCGTTGAAGCGGAAGCCAGCACACAATCGCGCGCTGTAAGGTTGACATGGCGTCGTTCGCGGTTCATCTGGTGAGCATGAAGAGGCCGAAATTTAGTTCTTGCTTATCTTACACGTCAAACTAAGCACATTGGTGTCATTTCACCTGGAATAGCATATAAAGGCCTTTATTTATTTAGTGAAGCTCTTTTAATTACACAGTTTAACGGTAAACGATGCACGTTTCAATTATGTCGATGTGTCCCAACAATCGTTTGTTTCAACTTTTTAACAGATTGATAAAGTAACAAGAAAGAAGGTTGAGAGAAAGAAAATCGAGGCGGTCATTTTGAAAGAGCCACATATAAAGCACCCATTACAAAACAGGTGTGTGTGTGTGTGTGTGTGTGTGTGTGTGTCTTCCTTCATTGAAGCCTGAAGACCTACCTGTTTTGATGTTATCATTTGGCCTGTTTTGCATTTTTTCCTTATGATGTGTTTGAACTTGTTTGTTGGTTGTGTGTAGGTGGGGTCTTTGGTTCTACAAGAATGATAAGAGCAAAATGTGGCAGGACAATCTCAGGCTCATCACAAAGTTTGACACCGTTGAGGACTTCTGGGCGTAAGTTTGTGGTTTTGTGCTGCTCATCCTCCTTGTCTTGACACCAAAGCTGTCTTTATTTAATGTAAGGTCATTTGCCTTTATTGTATGGAGTCATGACATGGGCTGAATTCCAATCTGCCCCCTGGATCTTTTTTTTACTATCATTTTTTTGAATTTGTGGACATAAGCACCACTGACGAATAAACTAACGGTATGCAGAATTAGATTGAAACTAATCTGATGATATTACAGAAAAATATGTTACTGATTGCATTTTTTGTCATGTAATTTGTAATCAGTTTCTTATTACAATTCACAAGTAATCTACCCAGCACTGTATGCATCAGGGGTGGGGAAACGTTTTTCCATTGAGGGCCTTTTGAGTATTTACGAAATTATTCACGGGCCATACAATTGCTTGCAATTTCAGATTGTGGGTTGAAATTAATGGATGCATTCATACACCAAAAACAGTAAAAGTTCTGTCTATTATACAATATGTTGTGGTGTTCAGTGCCGGGCTGTGCATTAAATGTCTAGGTCTTCAGTGTGATTCATGCCATTAAGAAAACGCAGTTTCACAATCAATAAGACACCTTATGCCTTTGTGCATCATACATTATGTCACGGCTAAGTAGTAATACCAATTGACACATTAAAAAAATGTCCCAGCACGAAAACCAGAACTTGAAAGTTCTGTTTTTTGACCACATCTCAAAGACTGCAAGATCATGTAGATTTACACTCTACAATATCAGGAAGATAAGACCTTTCCTCTCTGAACATGCCACACAACTGCTTGTTCAGTCACTTGTCATAACTAGACTGGACTACTGTAATGCTCTCTTTGCAGGCCTTCCTGCATATGCTATTAGATCTCTGCAAATGATCCAGAATGCAGCAGCACGTCTGGTCTTTAATGAACCAAAGAGAGCGCATGTTACACCACTCTTTGTCTCTCTCCACTGGCTGCCGGTTCATGCACGTATTAAATTCAAGGCCCTGATGCTGGCATACAAAACAGTCACTGGGTCTGCTCCAGCATACCTAAAAACATTTATGCAGAGCTACGTTCCCACCAGAAGCCTGCGGTCGGCTAAGGAACGTCACCAAAACAAAGAGGCACCAAAACACTTTCCCGGACTCTCAGTTTTATCATACCACCTATCATAATGACCTCCCCAACTCAATCCGTGAAGCTGACTCACTCTCTATCTTCAAAAAACGGCTAAAAACACATCTTTTCCAAGAGCATTTAACCAGTCACTAAAAAAAATAAATAAATTTACAATTCATGTTGCACTTAAAATCGGTTTTGTATACTATTCTGATGATAGTGAAACTTTGTAGTATGGCACTTTTCGTTCCACTTTCTCCTTAAGATGATTCGCTTATGTTTTTCCTCTTTTGTAAGTCACTTTGGATAAAAGCGTTTGCCAAATGTGTAAATGTAAATGAAAGACACAATGCTCAAGAAAGCCTCATTTTAACTGCAGCATGACTATTTTGTGAAATGAATGTCTCCCGAACTGACATTAAAAAAAATCATAATTTTTTATATAAATCCTCCTTGGGGAGGTCTATAATACCTGGACAAATCTATCTAATAATATTTGTAATTTAAATGTTGCTTGCAATACATTTTGTTTCATCGGGATACACGGTTATGCTGCGTTCCATTCAAGTTGGATGAGGAATATTCCTACTTAATATCTCCGACCATAAATGCATTTCATTCCCCGATATTCGGAACTGCAACTCTCCCGTTAGCTTTGCAGTGGTTTGCCTCTCATTAGACATGTCTCCTAGCAACCCAACTGATAAACAAATCTGATTGGCTGATGAATCTGACAATCTGACTTTAGTTGCTCATTCTTTTGCACTGTTGAGGGATTCTGAATAAATTCTGATGGGGTGGAGCTAAAAATCAGGCTTGTGATTTGTGAAATGGTTGTCACACTTCACTTGTAAGCATCAAGAAATAAATTCTGACTGAATTAAATTTTTCTCTATTTGTTTGTAGATTAAGTGTGGAAAGCGATTAAAAATGCATAGGCAAAAAGGTGATTGAGAATGAAAGGATGAAAAATATTTATTTATTTGGCATGTTAGGCCAGCAGAGAAGGAAGGGTTTGCTTCGCCACTGGTGTTATTTTAAATTATTTTGAAATATTATTTGAAAGTAATAATTGTTTTTTTTCAGGTTAATTTTTTAATGAATTAACCTTAAAATTTTTTTTCAAGGCCATTTTTTGCTTTTCACATTTTTTTCTCAAATGGGAAAGCACGACAGGTAAAATGGTCTCGCGGGCCTTATACGGCCCTGGGCCTGATGTTACCCACCCCTGGTATAAAGACATATTAAGTTTTAACTTTTTTAATTGAGTCATCAATTCTATTTTAAAAATTTAGTAATTTTTTTTAAAGAATTACAATAAAATTGTAGGCTTCCACATTTTGGTTTAGTGTTTCATTTGAAATACACATGCACATGAGTTAGGTGGGTCAGTGAATTGACGCAAATGTTTTGTCTATTAAATTTATTCAAAAATACATTTCAAATGCAATTCACACAAAACAATTACTTGAATATACACCTATGATGAACATGTTTTGAATTACGGAGTTCAAATTCATTTTGAAATTTTTTTCTATGGCTTAAAGTAAAAAATGTAATGTGGTGCAACTGTCTGGAGACAGTAAAAAAATTCAGTCTCATTAAAAGCTGAAATTATTGAAAAAAGATATATTGGCATGAGTTGTGCTGAATAATCTTTTTTCTTTAAAAATGCAGTGAAATATTTTTATTTTAAAATATGATTCATATTTGAAAAACTTTTTTCCACCAAATCAAAGCCATGTGGTGCAACAACATATGTAGGTAGAAATATTTTGTCATGTGACAAAAATCATAAAACTGAGAAGATCTCTTTAGACCCACAAGACTGCTTGAAGATTAAAAAAAAAAAAAAAGATTTTTCATGTCATTAAAAATCTATATTTTTACATTTTAATAAAAAGTTACATTTGGTTCAGGTCATTTGCTGCACCCATGGGTAAACTTATTGATATTCTTAATTCATAATATTTCAGCGTTTCAAAAGTTGTGTACACTGTATTCAAGGTGCAAGGAAACTATTTTAATACCTTTTACTTGATGGTTGCACCACATGATATTTTTAAATTCATAAACATTTTTGTGCAAAATGCTATTTGTAAAGAAATACACTCCCACAGTGTAAGAAAACAAAAAAAAAAAAATATATATATGTGTGTGTGTGTGTGTATATGTGTATATATATATATATATATATATATATATATATATATATATATTTAATTATACATATTGTAACGATGAGCATGCCAGGTTTTGTTAAACGCATGCTCAGGGAATGTTATAGTTAATGATATTGGGTCAGTTTAGGTGCTGTTTAGGCTGTTCAGACCAGTATCTGAAATGGGCTACATTTAAAATTGAATGTGAACAACCTTACAAAAGATCTTATCTGGTCACAGCTGTGATGTGCCATATGTGCACTTCACAAGTTGCCATAATTGTAAAGTTGACGTAACTGCTCTGACAGTAGTCCTAAAACAATCTGGCAAATCAGGATTTCTTTCTATTGAAAAAATACCAAGAATCACTAGTTTGCTAGTACGCTTCGCCACTTCTGTTCCCATTAATTTACGCAGAATTTTTATTTCTATAAATATTTGACATGCTAAACTTGCTAAACCCTCACTTGCTCCACCTGTTACAGATTGTACAACAACATACAGCTGCCCAGCAAACTCTCCTCTGGGTGTGACTACTCTATGTTCAAGGTAAAAAGGATGTAACTTGACACTTAGTTTTTCTGTTTTTTTTATTTGGGCATTTTGTGTAACTGTACCGTTTACAAACAGGCCTGCCTACATTTTTAGTTGTGTTTTTAGTACTTGGGGAAAAAGTTAAAAAAAAAAAATTGTATGGTTTTGGTGCTACTCTCAAGAAGTGAAGTTAGCCTGTAAATACAAATTACACTTGTGCAGTGACTCTTTAAAAAGCATCATCTTGTTGTTTTGCAGGATGGCATAGAGCCCATGTGGGAAGACAGGAGTAATAAATGTGGTGGCCGCTGGTTGATTACTCTTGCCAAGCAGCATAGACACACTGAACTTGATCGTTTCTGGTTGGAAACGGTCAGAGAAAACATACTTATTGTCTAGTTTTAACTTCAATTAAACTCTGGATTTAATTAGTTCCAAATCTTTTGGACAAATAAGAGTTTCCTTTTAATTGATTTGGTGTGTGTGTGTGTGAATACCCCTGAAAATATTTTAAATTCAGGTAGTTTGCTTTGACTAAAGTGAATTATTCTGAATGAAGATAAATGTTTGTTTTTGCGGCAGCTCTTGTGTCTTATTGGAGAGGGCTTTGGCTCCTTCAGTCGGGATGTCTGTGGAAGTGTAATCAATATCCGGGCCAAAGGGGACAAAATTGCCATCTGGACCGCCAATGCTGAGAACTGTGAGACTGTTACATACATTGGGTAAGCACGCTTTTATATTTTTTTATGAACATTAGCTGTTGAACCCTGCGCTTTTGCAAAGTATTGTGAACTAAACTGTGTAAAGAAAATGTATTACACTGAATTTGAAGGGTTTATATTTTGTTTCCTGGTCAGCTGAAATGCAGGTAGTGTGTGCTCACGCACGCTTGTTTAATTCGAACATCTTTTGAATGAAGTCAGGCAGATCCAAATGTAAGCAGTTGACCACTCGAGCTGCTTTAACATTGATGATCATGGAAAAGGAGTTTGTGCTTGGCAACATTACGAAGCGAATTATCCATCATATTAGGTGGATGGGGAAATACCTGCAGTCCTCTGCTGCTAGGATATACTGTACAACATTGGATTGAATCCACTCAATGTAGACAATTTTTTTCAATTTTTATTGTGCATATTTTAGTGAGATACAATCGTACATAGTTTAATCCTGGAATTATAAAGGTGCACTAAATAGGTTTTTGATCATTTTAAAAAAAGTTTAAAAATTATTTAGAAATATGATGAAATTGATGCACACTCACGTGAGATGAAGACTCCAGTAATTTCAGAAAACCAATAAAAGCTCTTTAATTTGACATGGAGTGGGTCGCCCCCTCATGGGTGCCACCATGTTGACAGCACATGTCACTGCGTCATACAATTGACTTATGCTGCCTTTATGTGCTATCGGAATTATCTTAAGTACGAGTTTCCCACTCGAAGTTGCACATGATTAACCCCTCAAGTCATAAGTACGACTGGGAATCTCAGAAATAGTTTTGATACCCGAGTTACTTTTTAAAAAAAAAATCAAGATTTCAGTTCCATTTGACATTTACACAGTGTCCTCATCTTTGCTTTGTGAACTAGTTGGAGCGTATTTTGGTATTTTGACTATATTATTTTTCTTTTCTTTTACAAAGTACTATTGCTGCCTACGTGGAAAGTTATAACTATTCCAAAAACATAATTTCAGTGCTATACTGACTACTGACACCGTGCAAATTATTATTTTCCGTTCTTTTGCTTGGAAGGAAATGTAGAGACAGGACCTCTGGAAACATTAATTGAATATTCTTGATCTAGACGATCAGTTGTGTGTGTCGTTAAAAACGCATGAAATTCGGCAGTTATACTCCCAACTAACTGACTGAATTGCAGAAAATCCGCAAGTTAGGAAGTGTACACTGACTAGTGGCTACCTAGCCCTGCTGCCATGTAAACCATTAATGAGGCTAGGTAGCCGCAAGCTAGCTAGCTATTCGGCTAATATTTCCTTGTATATTGAAACAAGAAAGCACTCGCAATGCAATTCAGCTATCTGTTTAACACAACAGCAACTCTGACATCAACACCATTGCTGTATAATTGTGTACCCATTAGTAAAATGTTTCTTGTTTCACTCCTCTGTCTACATTCATTCCGAGGCATTTGGCATCTTAAACCTGCCTAGTCTTTTTGTGGACGTTGTGACTTTTGGCTACAGCAAATACTTCATGTACAGGAAGAACATCATTGCCTGAAACTTAAAAATAATAACGATTAAATTGCGGCGAAAAGGTCACATACCTTATATTGAATCAAATCCTAAATGGAGTAAACTTTTTGAACTTCAAAATAAAATCTTACGCTGTGGAGTTTACTTGTAAACAAAAAGGTTATGTTTACAATCATTGTTGAGGTCTTAAAAATGTGGAATGCATGAAATGTAAATTGTGATAAATATCAAAATTGAATATGAAAAAAAATTAAGATATTGTGATTGTATTTTTGGCCATATAGCCCAGCCCTAAACTGAAATCTGTATTTACATTGGACAAAAAAAAACAAAAAACAACTGAAGTTCTGCTTCCTCAAAGTCCACCACACACAACTGGAGAGTAGGTAGGGGATCGAACCTGTTGCCGGCATTTACTGGCAGCCAGTGGAGCGACAAAGAGAAGGTGTGGCATGGTGATGTGGTGATTTTAAAAATAAAAACATTTGGGGGTTTTTGCTGATGGTGCAATGCTATGTAGGTTCCCAAGAAAGACTTTTCTGCTCCAACTCATTCATTCACCTTTCTCATATAACTACTTTCCTTTCAGTCAAAAGTATAAAGAGAGTCTCGGCCTCCCACAGAAGCTTGTCATTGGATATCAAGCGCATGCAGACACTGCAACTAAAAGCAACTCCATAACCAAGAACAAGTTTGTTGTTTGAAGATGGAGTTTGGTTTATGAAACCGTTGTGGATGTCCAGAGATTTATATTTATAATATTCATAGTGTTATATTCATATTGTGTTTGTGAAAGAACATATTAAGTAGCTGTAACTGCAGGCATTTAAATTAACCTTGATGCTGTTTAAATTAACCTGGATATTATGAGACTTGGTACATGCTGAACTAAATGTTTGAGTTGCACTTTTTGTTGTATTGAAAGAGTTTGTCTAAAAATGTCATTTTTGCTTTGAAAATTAAAACTTGAACAGCTTTTTGCAAATGTTTCTGTGGCTGTATACACCCGTGCATACTGAGAGAATGCATTGGCTTTCCTTAAGTTTAAAATAAAGTCCTATACGGAAACATCTGGCACAACTGTTTGAAGTCATGTTTTACACAGTACACTGCATATCAAATACCTGTCTTGCATTATTAAAATTCATTAAGCACCAACAATATAATTCAAGATCGCTGAAGAATAGTGAGGTAACACGTGCAATTACTTCACTTTTTTGTGTTTAAGGATGTTCCCTTTAAAATTGTCTTTGTTTGATTCCTCTGTCCTCACATCTCATCTTTGCATTCTTTCCTTGCCTCTTAAGAGGGAGGAGCTAAGACACATTGAAAGGAAAAAAGGATGCACAATTAAAGAAATGAGAGCATTTTTTGCAATTCCCTTTAAACACTGGTGCATAAATCACACATTTCACCATTAAGAATTTATAAATAATCTTGGACTGGTGATCTAAATCTTGATCAATAAGTTATTGTGTATAAAGTATCTTGGATCAGCACTTTTAACGTCAAACTAGCATTTAAGGATCCTGATTTGATTTGATTTTTGCCAGGCTTTATCACAATAAGGACATTTATCAACTTTTAGATGCTCCCCTTCAGGTTTACTTGTTTATATCTGCTTAAGCACACTTTGTATTCATTGGGAATAAAATGTGTGGAGTGAACATCTTAACATGAGTTCAGCCATGTTGATGGAGGTGACTCTGAAATGGGAGTGACCAGAGGATGACTAACTATAACCAGCCAGAGGAAATGGACTGGCCTCTTTGGTGGTTGTTTCACCTCTTGTAGGAACAATACATTGAGTAGGAGCACTCTGAATTAATGGAGATACTCCATAAAATTTATCAAAAAGCCAATGAAGAGGTAATTAATTAGTAAAATTATGATTCAGGACTAACATAACAGGTGTTCCCATCATAAGTTTGATTAAGTAGTGATCTGGAATTTGTCTCTCCATATGGAACTGATGATTCTATGCTTAAAGAGGTAAGTGTTTTACATTTGTAAATTTGTATTACATATACAGTATAATACAAAGTTTGAGTTGGAATGTTCTTAAATTTTAAAATGAAAATTACCCCAAATGCCTGGGAGGCAAAAATATAAAATATAAAAATAAAAAATGTATTCAAGTAAAAAAAAATAAAAAATCTATTACATAAAAATTAAATATGATCCACACGTCATTTCTATGGTAACTTTGTCTTGGATTCATTTAGGAAACCTTAGTTCCTAAAAAAAAAGTTTTTCATTGAGTTGAATATGGCAATTTACAATTTCATGAGCGATACACATATTTGTTCTGCTTTTGTGAATGATGCCCATATTAAGTACCATTTTACATTATATGCTTAGACACTGTACAAATCCTAGATTACTGTATGTGTACATTATATTTGTCCCCATAATTCATTCAGAGTTTTCAGAATGTGCATATTATCCACCCTTAACTTTTTTCCAGGGACTTAAGTATTTTCTGTGGAACAGCTAAATCCTGCTTTAGCATATTTCCAGAGTTAATTAGTTGAAAGCACCTGGGAAGTGAGTGTAAACTGGCAACAGTATCACACTGATCCTGCAGTGGGAAGGTTAGTCATATGGAACAGTCCCGATTTCCCACATTAACTCTCAACCTGAGAGAAACCATGTCTCATACGGTATAAGAACAAAAAATGATCCGCACCAACACAGTTACTTCAGTGAACAGTTACTTGGTATGTTTAAGAACATTTCAATAGCAAACCAATCAAGTAATAAGTCAAGAAGATATTACTACATTGATTGTATTGCATCTTGATAGAGTATATCATGGCATATACTCTTGTATACTGCACATTTTGGCAAATGTTGTAGATCAGGGGACTTGAACTCAATTTATCTGAGGGCTGTAAGACTGATGGTGTTCTTATTCTGTTGCCAGTTGGACAATTGCAACAAATGGTGTTTATAAAACCATGAATTGGTACCAGATCTTGACATTATCTTTTTGGCTCATGGGCCACTGTGACTATTGGAGACTTTTAACTACATGCATTTGTGAACATTTTATTTGAATGACAATGGGATGAATTTAGCAGGACATAGGCCTAATGATAAGTCATATCTTGGAATATCTGAAAACATAACCGGTGAGATCGTGAGGATCACTTTGTCTACACCTCGTCGAGTGTGCTCGAACCCGCAAGGGGGTGGGCACAGCCTGGGTGTGAAAGGCCAATGCGATGGCATCAACGACCCAGTGGGAAAGCCTCTGTTTGGAGACAGCATTCCCTTTCTGCTGTCCACCAAAGCAGACAAAGAGCTGCTCAGAACATCTAAAGCTCTATGTGTGGTCCACATAGTTACGCAAAGCACGCACTGGAAACAGCAATAAAAAGGCTGGGTCTGCCTCCTCCCAGGGCAGCTCTTGCAGGTTCACGACCTGGTCCCTGAAGGGGGTCGTAGGAACCTTGGGCACGCAGCCCAGTCGCAGTCTTAGGCAAGTGTCGCTGACAGAGAACGCTTGCAGGTCCCAACCCAGGTTCCAGAGGTCTGGATGCGAATGCCAGAGGGTGCCCCGTCCCTGAGAAAGAAGGTCCTACCTCAGGGGAATTCGCCAGGGATGGGCTGTCTCGAAGAGCGTGAGATCCGAGTACTAAGTCCATGTGAGCCAATAGGGGGCCACTAGAGTGACTTGTTCCTCGTCCTCCCTGACCTTGCACAGCACCCGTGCAAGTAGGCTCACTGGGGGAAAAGCATACTTGCGCATCCTCCAGGGCCAGCTGTGTGCCAGCATGTCTATCCTATATGGGAGGTCTCTTGGGAAGCAAACAGGTCTACCTGGGCTTTGCCGACCCGCTCCCAAATCAGCTGGACCGCCTGGGGGTGGAGCCTCCACTCTCCGCTGAGCATGCCCTGTCACGACAGCACGTTCGCTGCCGTGTTGAGGTTGCCCGGGATATGAGTGGCGCTGCTGGCTCCAGAAGAGGAGGTGGGTGAGTTGCGACATGTGATGAGAGTGCACGTCACCTTGGCGATTTTATGTACGCTATCGTGGTGGTGCTGTCTGAGCAAATCAAGATATGCTAGCCCCGAAGTAGCGGGAGAAACCTCGGCAGGGCAAGGATTACAGCCAGCAACTCTAGGCAGTTTATGTGCCAACCCAGCTGGGGCCTCATCCAGAAGCCGGCGGCTGCATGCCCGTAACACACGGCGCCCCAACCCCGTTTGGAAGTGTCTGTGGTGACCAGAATGCGTCAGGCCACTTGCTGTAGGGGGCCTGCTGTACCTGCTGTATGTGGAAAACAGAGGTCTGTCCAGGGGTTGAAAGTCTGGCAGCAGGCAGGGGTGATGAACACACATCACCATGCCCATCTCGGGACTCGAGTCTGAAGCGGACTCATATGCATCAACCCCAGTGGCGCGACCGCTGCGGAAGATGCCATATGCCCCAGGAGCCTCTGGATTTGTTTTCGAGGAACTGCTGTGCCTGGCTTGAATAAGGTGAGGCATTTCAGCACCGACTGCATTCGCTCGTTGGTGAGGCACGCTGTTATTGAGACTGAGTCTAACTCCATGCCGAGAAAAGAAATGCTCAGAACCGGGGTGAGCTTGCTATTTTCCCAGTTGACCTGAAGCCCTAGACGGCTGAGTTGCCTGAGCACCTGGTCCCTGTGGGCACAGTGATTCTCGAGAGTGGGCTAGGATGAGCCAGTCGTCGAGGTAATTGAGTATGCGGATGCTCACTTAGCAGGGCAAGAGCTGCATCTGCGACCTTCGTGAAGACGCGTGGGGACAGGGACATGCCGAAGGGGAGGACCTTGTACTGCGAACTTGCTAGCATGTAATCAGCTCTGCATTATCCCATCTTTGGAGCGTCAGAGTTACTACTTGTAACGATAACAGTTAAAGGCACAGTTATATACAGCATACAGTACTGTGCAAATGTCTTTGAGAATTTATTTTTTTACAACAAAATTTTTTTTTCTTAAAATGGTTATTATATATATTCTGCTTTGATTGTATCAGTAGGAAATGTACATTTTAGATTTCAATATTCCATTTGCAAATAGTTATGAGTAGAAGAACAAGAGTTGTACAACAGATGGCATGGCCCCCACAGAGCTCAGCCAAAAGAGACAGCCTAAATAGATAGAAGAACTGTCGCAAATTCTTCAAAAAACTTGGAACATCCTACCTGCCAACAACCAAGAAAAACTGTGTCCAGGTGTACCTAAGAGAATTGGTGCTGTTTTGAAGGCAAAGGTTGTCACACCACATATTGATTTAGCTTGTTTTTGTGTTTAATTAATTTTTCATGATTGATTCATAAAACTATTTGTTGCATAATTTTTTTAAGATAATTTGACTATGCAACATTTTTCAAAAGTGCCTAAATTTTGTTACAGTACTGTACAACTTGCAAAACTTGTTTTGATGAATGTGAGCACTTGGGCTTGTTTGTTTGACCAACAAGCTCAGAGATTCACAACATTAAAATCTTTGATTTGATGCAAAAAAGTATTTGAAAATCAGACACTATCCCATGAAGTATTGCGAATGACATAATCAAGTTTAAAACAATTGAAAAACTATTAATTTAAAGTGCTGATTATGTTGTGTAGAATCAGTATATTCAAAGAATATTGCAAAATATTTAGACACAAATATATGAATAGTTTGTAAGTTTAGGGAGAATATATTGTGTCACGGTGTGTCATGGGAGTGGCTGTCGCAACTGGGCTCGTTTGGAGCGAATCTCTGATTGATGGCTATTTCTCTGCTGGATCATGGATAATTCATGGACCACTTGAGAGGTACCACCCCAGTTACAGCCCTTATCCCTTCAAAAGTTCAGTTCAGAACGTTTAATGTAAGTAAAATGTTTGACAGTATCTGACTTTTACTAATACATGAAAAATAACCCTATTGACACCACAGACCAATGATAATTTCATGTTTTAATGCACAGATTCAGCATAGATCTAGCTTTTGTACTTGGTTAATGTTAGGTATATGTAGAAGTAGTTTGACACACAGTTGTGTGTTACTGATTCAAGTGTGTATTGGTGCACATTTTTTAACAGTTCCTGTTTCATGTCGTTTACCTTGAATATCAAATCTTCTTGAGTTTCTACATGGTAGATAAAACAACATAACTCTAAGTCTTTTTTATATTTTTATTTTGTGGATTCCACTGGCTTCAAGCTATGACATATGCTATTGAAGAGATCAATAACAGCTCTACTCTTCTTCCAAACGTCATGCTAGTTTATCGTATTTTTGACACATGCAACACTGTCTCGAAAGGCCTGGAAGCATCACTAAGCTTTGTTGCACAGAATAAGATCGGTTAACTCAACTTGGATGATTTCTGTAACTGCACAGGAAACATCCATTCAACAATTGCAGTGATTGGGGCACCTGGATCTGCGGTCTCTACAGCAGTGTCTGATCTAGTTGGCCTTTTCTACATTCCTCAGGTTAGTTTGAGTTATTTTGAGTTGTTCTATAGAAAAGGTTCAACCAAATTGGAAATTCTGTAATGTACTCACCCCTCATGTCATTTCAAACCTGTTTTCTTTTTTTTGTGTGTAACAGAAACAGAACACATTTAAAAAATCTTCATTCAGTGCACAGTGACTAAATCTGTCAAGCTCAAAAAAGGACAAAAAAAAAAAGTGATTATGCGCAATATTTGATTTGAAAGCTACAGCTGAGGGCAAGATTTTCTATTAATAATGACTGAAATGTTATGTCTTTTCCTCACACAAAGCTATTGTGATGCTTCAGAAGACTTGGAATGTAGTCCATAGGTCACAATAATACTTATTGTATTTTAATGAAGTTTTTTGTACTTTTTAGAGCTTGACAGACACAGTCACTATGTTTTTTCATCCACGTATTTTTGTGTAACTTTTGGGAAATTGCATTAAAAATGATGGATGGAAACTCCAAGATGTGAATAAAATTTCAAAAATAGATGCACATCAAAAAAGTCATATGCCTTGGCCTCAACCATTTGTATGAGTACATAATTTATATAATTTGCTCAGAGAATATCAGCATCACCGCATAGGCCCCTGGTCGGATGGCGAAACACTTGAGGGGGACCCATACTGAAGCATTCAAAATGCTCAAGTGTCATGCATTCGCATGGTGAAAAGTTGGCAAACCTAAGCAGACATGAGGTTCATGAGATCATTTGGTGTGTATGTTCTTAAATGCAACTAATTTAGAACATTGGACAAAAGAGCCTTTTTAAAAGTGGTTTACCCAGTGGAAACCGCTACCATTTCCCTTTATATTTTGTGCCAATTTCCCAGGAAGTGACGATTTTGTTCTCTTGAACACATGGTATGGAAACACTGCTTTATCGCAATTTATTTGCGATATTCAGATTTTTCACATAAATTGACTTCATAACTTGAATGTAAACATAGCTTTTGTATGGAAAAGGGCTTGAGAATAGATTCTTCAGATATGCTCCGTTTGTGTTCCACAGAAAAAAATAACAGCATCCCTTAAATATACAGTAGGTCTTGTTTAAAATTTTAACTTTCAGATCAGCCACGTTTCGCCTTTTGAGCAACAAGAATCAGTACAAATCCTTCATGAGAACTATTCCCACAGACGAGTACCAGGCTATTCCCATGGCTGCCATCATTGACTACTTCCAGTGGAACTGGGTGATTGCTATTGCCTCTGACGATGAATATGGCCATCCAGGCATTGAAAAGTTTGAGATCGAAATGTTTCATAGGGACATCTGACATAGTTTTAATTTCACAATACATTAATGAAGCTGAGATTCACTGTCTGGCAAATCGCCAGTGGACCTGATATTGAACCACTTATTAAAGAAATGGTAAGGGTTATCTAGAATACAGTCCAAGGAATGAGGATAGGTGAAGAGGTCATTGCGAGTGTAGAGACCCCATACCTGGACTACACGGACCTAAGGATTTCTTATAATGTGTACGTGGCTGTTTATGCTACAGCGCAGGCACTTCAGGACATTCTTACCTGCACACCTGGGAAAGGACTATTTGCTAATGGATCTTGTGCAGACATTAGGAAAATGGAGGCATGGCAAGTAAGTTACTTGCCATACTAAAATTATATTTGTAAGAGGTTTTTCAAAGAAGACATAAAAGTTGCATGGGAGTTTCCTTTTTCAGTATTTCAGAAGGTTCGGCTCTGTTGTTCGCGATTCCAAAATTATATAATTTCCCCCCAAATTCTTACACCAGCCTACAGTGGTTTGGCTTGTTTAGTTGGTTTATACTGGTCTAGCTGGTTTATTTGGTTTCCTAGTCTGACCAGCTGACAAGTGCACAAAACTCCTCTAAAACAGTCAAACTAGGTTGGGAGACCAGCTAACCACCTTAGTCTGGTTTAAGTAGAGTTGAGAGAGGAAATTTTCCACATGTAAAAAATACTAGACACATGAATGTCATCTTCTAATTACTCTTCCCAAACTTCTCTGCACTTAACTGGATATAACTGGAGCCATATATTTAGTCTCGAATTTATTTAATAAGGGATCATATTAAGGAGTGTCTCCTTATCCAGTCATTGACAGCATAACAATATTATTTGAGACTTGGTATTAGATGATACAATACATTTGTTTCTCCTTTTTTCTGCCAGGTACCATTTTCCAACTGTAGTGAGGAGTGTGAACCTGGGACCAGAAAAAGTTTTATTGACGGCAAACCCACCTGCTGCTTTGAGTGCACAGTGTGTTCAGATGGGGAGTATGGTGATAATAAAAGTTAGACCACTTTGTCAATCAATCAAGTTCTAGTTTAATTTAGTTCACTACGGCCACATACACACTGCAAAGTTTTGGAAGTGACACCCGGATCTAGATTAGGCAGTAAATTAACTAAATTGATGTTCAGTGTCTAAATTATTTGATCTGTGAATGTTTTGGTGTTTTGCAGCTATAAGCATGAAACATGGATGCCATAGGTGTCACCACTTTTTGCCATGGCCAATATTGTCCCCACCACCTTTTGAAATAGCTTGCATCTGGTGCAAGTAATTCAGACGAAACATCACTTGTTCTTTATCAGGAGTTTCCATTTAGTTCTTGTGTGTTATAATGAGTGGCAATTCAATCCTGCACTGGAATTTTTAATTTTTAATGTTATGATTATGTGCTTGTTGCAGTTGTTATCAGTTATGTGAAAACACAACGTTTTCTTGTGCACACAAACACACACTTAACTTAGCTTGTGCTTCTTTCCACTGAAATCACAAAACAAATGCAAACAGATGAATCACTGCACATAAAATGCATCCAAGAATGTATGAAGATGCAATCTTGGTTTTATAAAATAAAAAGTTACATTTGGTCAGATTAGAACCCAGAACCCCTCATACTCAAAAAATATTTCCATTAGAACAGGTCATAGTTAACTGCTAGTTATTGATTCATGTATCCACTGACTTACAAAATCCCAATGCCGACAATGGTAAATATAGGGATGTCATGTTTATTGGAGAACTTGAAGCAACACTTTGTTGTTTGTAGTTTTAACATTATAGGCTTTCCTTTCTTTATTGACATTTCTAATCATCAGGTTATTGTTTACATTTTAGATTTTTGTCTTGAAATTGAGCAAATAATCAATATAGTAGACCTAAAATCTGGACCAATACATCACATATACCATTTATTTATCAAAATGAGATATCGTAAGATCTCATCGTTTCGTCATTCTTTCTGCACATCTAAACAGTAAGTGTATTTTTTCTCCCTGTTGTGCTCCGATGATCAGCGTTTGTATCCTTCGCACTGTAGTGTATTGTGATTGCAATTGTATTGTGCATGCGTCTTTCTACTGGAAGGAACCTAATAGAGCCTCTGCATGTCTTGTTTTTTTCTCGATGGCATTTCACGTTGTCAAACTCAATTGCAATGCTCACTGGTGATTACAGCCAAAAGCTGAAAGCTGTTAGAGGACAGCCCCATCCCTGATGCGCCCAAGCACGCTCAACTTGCTGAACAGTTTTTACTGCATTGGAACAAGTTTTGCCACCAGGTGCCATTCTTCAAAGAGCTGCACGATCAGCTCGTTAAGACTTGTAGCTCTCCCTACACAGCGAGAGTGGAAGTCTTCAGTGCAGTCGCATTCACTTTGCTTGATTGCACCACTCAGAGAGGCTGCTTGGATATTCCCACAGTTGAAGAGGCTGAAAGGGCCCATTGTGCTGGACTGGTGTGGAAATCCAAACCTTTTCTGCCATCTAAGCCATTTCGGCTCACATCCTCCATGGTGGATATGGCCTAAGCTTCGGCAGGCAAGGTTGGTTTGTCTCTGCACACCATGGCAGTTCTGCAGACCTACTGCCCACTGCCCAGGCTATCAGCAGGTTTATGGGCTTCCTGCTTGACGCCCGTGTTGCAGCAGGGAGTTTTCTGTGACTCCATAAGTGTCATTACTGAGAAGTTACAATTGGCTAAGAAGCAGTCAGATGCCTATAACCACATCCTTCTGAAGCGGGCTGGCGCTGGCTCAACATGTATGCTTACGGACCTCCTCAGGACAGCATCCCGTGAAGGAGAATGTCTTAAATGTGTATGAAAAGGCAGAGACTGAGCCACCAGTCAGACTGCAATGGCCATGAAGATGATTGTTCTACAGGCCCAGCAAAAATGCTTCCTCTGGGCGAGCTAATCTTTCCTGGTGGTCTGTGGACCCTTAAAACAGAGATTAAGCCCTATGGAGTGGTTGACTTCACACCTCCAAGTCCCTGAAACCATCCTCTAGCTCTCCCTGAAATTATCATTCGGGATCGAGAACGATTGGAATGTTTGTCTTGTTGTTGCCGGCATGCCAGAAATCCTCCCCCTGAGGTTGAGTGGCATGCTGACATCGGCAATCGAAGATTAGCCCATTTGTCCACTAGCTCACTATGTGGATGCTTGAACTGACTGAATATAGTCATCTCTGGCTATGTCCTTCAGTTCACTTCAACGACATCCTTTCCTCCACCATGTTGGTACGTGAAGCATCATATTGCGGCAAGAGTTTCAGTCTCTCTTCCAGAAGAATGCTACAGAGAGTGTGCTGGCAACAACACAAGAAGATGCTTTTACTGTCTTTATTTTCTTGTTTCCAAAAAGAAGGAAGGTTGCAGCCCTTTCTGGACTTGAGACGCTTGAATCAGACACCAAGGAAGCCTCCATTGAAGACACTAGTTACTTAGAGACAGATTTTATCTCACATTTGTCTTTTTGACTGGTTTGAATTGGTGTACCTGAAAGACGCGTACTATTGCCCACTTGTCATAGGCCATTCCTGAGATTTGCCTTCGAGGGTACAGCAATTAAGTTTTACAAAGTTTTACACTTTTACAGAGTGCATTGACGTGGCACTCACCCCACTGGGGCTGAGTGGCATACGCGTCCTAACTACCTTGAAGATTGGCTGTTGTGAGTGCAATTTGAGGAGTTGGCATATGAGCGCTGGGATCTATTTCTCATGCACTTGGAGCATTGGCTCTCTGAGAACTGTAGTGATCAGTTGGCAGGTTTCCTTCTTAAGAATGGAACTTGATTTGTTAACTATGATAGCTCGCCTGTCTGGCTCCCACATTCAGTCTTCACTGCAGTGCTTGACGAGGTTAAAGCTAGGTGTTTTTTACTGCTGCAAGTGTTTCAGCAGATGTTGTGGTTGAAGGCTGCAGCAGCTGATGTAACCCCTCTTAAATTCCTGCACATGAGGCCTCTCCAGTTCTGGGTCAACTCTAGGGTGTCTCATTGCATGTGGCAAAACAATCGCTCAGTGGAATGGAGACTTCCTCCCCAGACAATTCAGAGGATTTGGGAGGTATTTGGGTAAGCCAAGGTGGACCTCTTTGCCTCCCTGGAGTCTGTGCATTGGGCCTCTGTTACTCACTGAAGTAGGCTCCACTGTAGGCTAAGTAGGCACGAAAGCCCTAGTTCACAAATGGCTGGTGAAACTCAAGTATGCGTTCCCTCCGGTTTGCTTGCTACACCAAGTACTGTCCAAGATTTGGTAAGACAGGAAACCCTGCTGCTTGTTATGACTTAGTGGCCAAACTGCCCTAAGTGTTTCTGGAGTTGTTTGAGATGCTGGATGAGTTGTTTGAGCTGCTGGATGCTCCTCACTGGATGATACTTTTGTCTTGTTCCTTTATGGATTCCTTGTTCTTGCAATCTCAAGACACAATCTTGCATCCTTAGCAGAAGCTGTGGAGACTACATGTCTGGCCCTTAAGCAGGGTCTGCTAGACACTATAGGGTTGTTTAAGTCAGTGTTCGACACCATATTGCAGTCTAGGGCACTCTTATCGAGGCAGTTCTTCTTTCCGAAATGGCATCTTTGTGGCCTGGTGCTCTTCCCAGGGCAAGGACCTGGTTGATCCATGGATGCTGTGCTTCACTTCATGCAAAATCGTTTGGATGCAGGACTAAGTCCATGCATGCTAAAATTGCTATCTTTATTGCTGCCTTTGCAGCTGTTCGTTACCCAGTTGGCTGGTTGTGGATGAGCAGACACCCCTTGGTCAGTAAATTTTTGTGAAGAGCTAGATGGCTATGGCCCTCACGCCCTGCTACTGTCCCAGTGTGGGACATAGCTCTGGTGTTTATAGCGCTTACGGGTCTCATGTTTGAGCCACTAGATGCTGTAAGCTTATGTATACTTTCACTAAGGACTGTGTCTCATTGGCCTCAGTGAAACATGTAGGGGACCTTCAAGCACTGTTGGTCAAAGATTAGTTTTTGAGTTCAGACTGGGCTTGTCTAAGGTTGTCCTTAAGGCTAGAGAAGATTATGTGCTCAGGATTTTGGTCACTCCCTTAAGGGTGCAGGTTGTCACCCTTCAGGATTTCTTTCCTCATCTGTTTGAGTCAGACGAGGCAAAGAGACTGCACATACTTTGTTCAGTGATGGAATTACACTTGTATATTGTCTACATGTGTCAATACAGACTGTCTGATCAGCTCTTTGTCTGCTTTGTAAGCTGCGCAAAAGGTTTGGCCAGCTCCAAGCATAGATTCTCCCAGTGGGTTGTTTATGCCATGGCACTTGCCTCTGACTTAGTCCTGACTCTCAAAGAAAACAATGTCCGGATGATGTTAAGGCTAATTCTACCAGGAGCATGGCTGCTTGTCTTTGGAGAGCATCAGTCATCTTCCCTAACACCAGGTTCTATAACCTGAACGGGAATCCTGCTGAAATGGTGCACATAAGGTTCAGACAGTCTCACACCAGCTGCCAACAGATTGGCATGATTCTTTACTGGCTTCTCCTGGGGGAAGACTCTATATAGATCATTATTCTTGGGGAAGTTCCCATAGAGTCAGCTAGTGAAAGTGTGTGGTTCCCTTCTATCTGGGAAACAAGGTTACAGTAGTAAATTACAATGTCTGATTAATTAAGGTAGATGCCATTTGCAACATAACTTATACATCATTGGCAGCAGGACAAAATAAACTTGATTTGTCCCATAATGGTGCCTCGTCACCCCTGACTTTTTAATAGGGCACGGCTATCTGTTCCATATGAAACACAAAACATGCAACCCATTTCTGACAGCCAGCAATATGCAGTTGCAATTTTGCTTGGTTTAAGCTGAATAACTGGCAACTGGATGGGTTTTGAATATGGGACCACTTGCATCAAAAACAAAGATAATAGCTACTAGACACACTGTAAATGTTTCACTGTTATTTATCATGTACATACATTATTTATAATTTTTTTTGGAAATGGTTGTTTGTTTTCTATTAAATATACAGTGGGGTCCACTAGTGAAAATGCTTCTATTTTGCACTTCTTTATAATTTAAGAACAAAAAAAATTACGTATGTATATATATTACTAATTACATTATCTGCATAAAAATTGTGTATGCATTTCAAAGTTTCCATGTACCAAATGTTAAGACATTTTGGAATTCATATACAGCATATTGTGCCTTTAATTTTACTCATAATATGGTATAATTTGGGAGGGATAATATAATTTTGTAAATAATTAAGTTAAATTGCCAAATTTGAGCCCTTGAGCAAGGAACTGTCCCTGGAACAACATCACATACTGTACGTTTATGAAAGAAGTGTGTTCACACTTCTTTGTGCTTAACGCATGTACATTTGCATGTTTACGTGAGAATTGACGCATGCGCTGGCAAGGGTGTTGATCCACTGAATATTGGGGAAACTTACCTTGATTACCTGCCATACGATAAAGAGGCCGTACTTTTAAACAGCTGTTTTTTTTATTCTTTATTATTGTTTTATCCCCGTTTCTCCCAATTTGGAATGCCCAATTCCCACTATTTAATCTGGGTGGTGGAGGGCAAGTTTCAGTTGCATCCACTTCTGAGGCTGTTAATCCGTGCATTTTATCACGTGGCTTGTCGTGCATGACACCACGGTGACTCCACATGTGGAGGCTCATGCTACTCTTCGTGATCCACGCACAACTTGCCACACGCCCCATTGAGAGCGAGAGCCCCTAATCGTGACCACGAGGAGGTTACCCCATGTGACTCTACTCTCCCTAGCAGCCGGGCCTATTTGGTTGCTTAGGAGACCTGGCCGGCGTCATTTAGTACACCCTGGATTTGAACTCGCAACTCCAGCTGTGGTAGTCAGTGTCATGCTCGCTGAGCTACCCAGGCACCCCCAAACATATATTTTTAATCAACATTGTTGCTGTATAAATGGTACTGTTGTGCATTTTCGTGGTAGACATTAAAATGTGCAGTGTTAGTATGAAAGAGAAATTACATAAATGAAGATATAAAAATACAAAGGGGTGTATCTTCTAAAAATGATAATATTTAACAGATTGTTTCCCTTTCACACACATTATAGATCAAAGATTTTAAAATTAATATATTTTATAAACAGAAAAGAAGCCTTTTAATGAATAATTTTTCACTTAAGCTCATCTTCTAACGACATGCATGACTTCAGAAGACATGGCAACGTTTCCGTAAGGAAACATAGTCGGCAATGATGCTCCTTGGTTTTAACTGTGCAACAAGGTTAGGATTGGGAAAGGAGGAGGCGGAAACCAGACGAACCATCAAAATAATGTTTAATGATAAATTAAAACAAAGACAAAACATAAACACAAATTGGGGTCTAATATTGTGTAGGTCCCCCTCGTGCCACCAATACAGCGCCAACCCGCATCTCAGAATAGCATTCTGAGATGCTATTCTTCTCGCCACAATTGTACAGAGTGGTTATCTGAGTTACCATAGACTTTGCCTGTTCAAACCAGTCTGGCCATTCTCTGTTGACATCTCTCATCAACAAGATATTTTTCATCCACTGAACTGCCCCTCAATGGATGTTTTTTGTTTTTGGCAACATTTGGAGTAAATTCTATTCTCGTTTCTCTATTCTCGTTTGGCACTCAGTGAAGGCGGTCGCATTTTCTCTCCCTCTCCCTCCCCTGACCTCCCTGCTTTGCTCTCTCGTCACGTCTAGTCAACTGTCTTGTACTTTTGAGAGACTCTCACAGCACTGCTCTCCAAACTAAGAAATTATTATGGATTTGATCAACTGGTCTCTCAACGCAATTGACACCATCTTCTCGAAGAGAAGCTTGGGTTCGGGGGAACCTAACTGTCCTGACGGAACGTTTGCAGCTGGCTACACGATGGACGCGTGGGAGAGGTGGCGGGTCGTGTGTCTGGCGGTTCTTTCCGTGGAGGACGTTGAAGATATCTACCTATTCGGAACCATGATAACAGGTCTTCTGCTGATTGGATTAGGCATTGCCCTGGGTTATCGAAGAATTAAGAAGACGGAGACAGCTGTCCAAAGCCTCACAAGGCTGCCCGTCATGATTGAGGCGGTGGGCAGAGTTGTCAGCACTCAGACTCTCAATATGGATAACATCATGAAGGAGCTTACAGCTTTGCAAAGGCAAATGGATCGTTTAAGAGACCAAAATGGACATGAAGAATAGCCTGAGAAATTGCAGCTATTCGCCCCAAGACAAAATATCTCAATCTTATCTGTTTCGGCACCCAGCAACCAGCACTGGCCTTGGCCAAGGCCGCTGATGGATCAACAACTCCCCTGGTTAGAGCACTGCAATGAGCCGCTCTCGCATTCCCTCCCCCTCCCAAAACACCCTGGGATTGTGACCTTCTGGCGAATCTCTGGGCTCACACACACACACAAGACTTTACACAAATACAGATATGCATCCGACCCACACCCCATCCCACGCCTTCGCCGCTTCGTACCCCCCAGTCTGACAGGCGGGTCTGTGACCAGCGCCGAGAATGGCTGCAGGACCAGATGGCTGTCTGTCAGTGCTGGGCTACCTCCATCCCCCACTCCCCTACCCTGTTGCAAGTTTTTGTTATGTTGTAGATGTACTGATTATGTGCTAAGTGGTGCTGAGATGTTTTTTCCTGTTCCCATACTGTAATCCTAACAGGAGCATAGTCTGGGGGTTGCTTTTTTTATCTCACCTTTCCCCATGTAATGCTGTATATCTTCTCAATTCCCTGTCTTCCTGCCCTGTCTACCCGTTGTCATATTGTATGTTTGTATGGGCAGGATGATGGCCAATTTCACTGGTTACTTACTTGTGACTATGTGACAATAAAGGGTTACTACTACTTACTACTACTAGTCATGACTGTTGTGCATGAAAATCCTAGGAGATCAGCAGTTACAGAAATACTTAAACCGCCCAAGTGGCACCAACAATCATGCCACAATTGTGCAGAGTGGTTATCTGAGTTACCGTATGATGAGAGAGGTCAACAGAAAATGGCCAGACTGGTTCGAACTGACAATGTCTACGGCTAATGTTGTGGCTGATCGTGTGTATATATATATATATATATATATATATATATATACACAGTACTGTTCAAAATGTTTAGGCACTTAAGATGTTTCACAAAAACAGTTGACTTAAGATGGTTATTTTTTAACCATCTTTAGTGTGTCAGCAGGAAATATACATTTTAGACTCCCAAACATTACTTTTGCAAATAGAAAAGATTAGAATAGAAGAACAGGGAGCCCTGCAACAGATGTGATGGCCCCCTACAATACCCCCCACTAAACATTCTGTCAGTCTGGGATTACATGAAGAGACCGAAGCAAGTGAGACAGCCGAAATAGATAGAAAAACTGTGGAAAAATTCTCCAAGGAGCTTAGAACATCCAATCTGCCAACAACCAAGAAAAACTTTGTCCAGGTGCAAGCCCGCATTAACCTGCCGTCAGGCCCTGGGGCTGAGAGGTTTTGTAGGCCCACAATAAAAAAAAGTCTAATGACCACGTTTGTCTATATACAACAAAAACAGAAATATATATTGTGGACATTTTATTTTTTAGGATTCTTTGATGAATAGAAAGTTCAAAAGAACAGCATTTATTTGAAAAATAATCTTTTGTTACATTACATTATATGTCTTTACTGTCCCTTTTGATCAATTTAATGCAACCTTACTGAATAAAAGTATTAATTTCTTTCCCAACATGTTTTTTTTTAAATATAAATTCTTACTAACCGCAAGCTTTTGAATGGTAGTGTATAATGCTACAAAAGTTTCTATTTCAGATAAATTTAATTCTTTTGAACTTTCCATTCATCTGAGTCAAAAAAAAAAATGTACACAACTGTTTTCAACATTGATAATAATCATAAATGTTTGTTGAGCATCAAATCATATGAGAATGATTTCTGAAGGATCATGTGATGAAGACTGAAGTAATGATGGTGAAAATTCAGCTATAATTGCAGAAATTATATTTTAAATGATAGGTTAAAGGTTAAATTATAATTAATCAAGGTTAAATTATATTTTATTGTATTATTACTTTAAATTGTAATAATATTTCATAGTATTACTGTTTTTAGTATATTTTTGATCAAATCAATGCAGGCTTGGTGAGCAGAAGATACTTATGAACTTTTGAACATCCAACAGAATGATTCTAGCTTTATTTACCGATGTAGAATTTACCCTAAAAACAACTGGATGATTAATGTGACACTGTGATAATAATGTTTGTTCCAAAAGACTTAATTAAATGCATGAAACTAGTTTATTAGATATTAAACATATAAATTGTGACAAAACAGTCTGTGTATTGGTGGTGATTTTTCAACGATTTTAGTGCATACGATTTGTACATAATATTAGTTACGTCCAGTAGGAGGCGGGAAAGGACTGTTATGAGTAAGTCAGTCAGCAGACTATTCAACCATTTCAGTGAAAAAGGCTGCTTTATTCCGGAACAAACAATTTTATGGCTATCAATGTCAATCATTGCTATTTCAAGAGTGAATCCTGCATAAATACGGCGCTCTTTAGATGTGGGGCGGGGCGTTTACATTTTGAAGAGACATGGCAACTAGCCTATAAACAAACTTAATATAAATTATTCTAAATAATTAATTCACGAAATTAACTGTATCCATTTCATGCGTTTAATCAGCTAATCAGCTAAAATATCTGAGGGACCCCCCCTAAGTCTATTTTTTACTTCTTATGGGGGGGTCCCGGATCCCCCCAGCCCCCCCAATTCGAGTACTGCTCTTCCTGCACCTGGTCCTCCCCTTTTCCAGGTAAGCGAGGTAAAGGTCCTCCGGTCTGTCCGTCCCCGGTTGGCTCTGCTCCATGCAGCCAGTCCTCGTCCTCTGCAGCGCGAGTTAATGGTCTCCCGCCTGTTTGCTTGTCCTCTGCACTGTTCATCGGTGCTCCGCTTAATGAGCTCGACTCGCCTTCATTTGCAGGTTTAAAAAATCCCGTCAGCTTTGGAATCTTTTTTAACAATTCCTTCTCACTGTTTTCTGTCGCAATATTTTTCGCTTATGAGCACCACTCTCAAACTTTTTCTTTCCCGACATTTTGATTTAGCTATCCGCTATCTTCTGTGAGTGACTATAAGCATAAATTTGAATAGACAACTAGAGTAGACGACAACGCATGCTACAACTGTTTCTCTACATTCTGATAGGCTGTCATATCATGCTTCCCACGTGGGTCACTTGTAAATTGGATCAATCAGCAGCCAAAAAACATGAATATCAAGTGATTGACAGAAAATTCGACAAACTACAAAACAATGTGATTTTTTTTTTATTGGCTTATGATAGGCCCCTTGTCTTCATAGGCCCTGGGGCTTCAGCCCCAGTAAGCCCGTGCATTAATGCGGGCCTGTCCAGGTGTCTCTAGGAGAATTGGGGCTGTTTTAAAGGTAAAGGTGGTCACACCAAATATTGATTTAGCTTTTATATGTTTACAAGAATTTGTATGATGTTAATTGATAAATGAAAACTATTTATGGCATTATATATATATGTTGTATTTCAATGTTGTATTTTTTTTTTTTATATATATAGCCATGTTGTGTACTATATCTGCATCCCACTGTTTGTTTGAAAACAACTGATCTAACAAGTGGCAGATAAGCCAGTGCTATGTTTACCATTGTGAAGTGTAGCATTAAGTTGGGTGTGACTCATCCTTAAACTTATCCTGTTCCTCTTTACTCAAGTTTGGAGAGAGTCCACTTACAGGGCTTTGTATTACAGTACATAAGTATTGCTCTGTTTGCCAAGTACCTCTTCCATTTATTATTACCAGCTTCCAGAATGATGTTCCTCTTCTGCTCAAGTTAGTGTGATTATTAAACGTGGGCTGTTGCAATAACCAATTTTCATTCGTAAGCTTTCTTTACATTGTTGTTCAAAATCTGTGCAAACAGCCATGTCGCTGTAAATGGTTGTTAACATCTTCTGCAGTTATTGGCCCTGCTGACCCTCCAACAAATTTGTTTCCCAAACATGAAGCAACATCACAAAAGGCAATTGTTATCTACGCTGTTTGAGTCACTAAGCATTTTTCTAGGGCTCTACACTTAAATGACTAATAAAATAAAGTGTTTGCAGAACAGTCTGTGTTTACCGAGTGTATATGTTTACTGAATCTGCATATCCTTTATACGTCAAGCCCTGAAGGGACATAGACACAATCACACATTCACAGGATACATTTCCTCCACAAACTGCATCAGTCTATTACAATTGTTTGTTTGATGGTCATACAGGTGAAACTCGAAAAATTAGAATATCGTGCAAAAGTTCATTAATTTCAGTAATTCAACTTAAAAGGTGAAACTAATATATTATATAGACTCATTACAAGCAAAGTAAGATATTTCAAGCCTTTATTTGATGTAATTTTTATGATTATGGCTTACAGCTTATCAAAACCCCAAATTCAGAATCTCAGAAAATTAGAATATTGTGAAATGGTTCAGTATTGTAGGCTCAAAGTGTCACACTCTAAACAGCTAATTAATCCAAAACACCTGCAAAGGGTTCCTGAGCCTTTAAATGGTCTCTCAGTCTGGTTCAGTTGAATTCACAATCATGGGGAAGACTGCTGACCTGACAGTTGTGCAGAAAACCATCATTGACACCCTCCACAAGGAGGGAAAGCCTCAAAAGGTAATTGCAAAAGACGTTGGATGTTCTCAAAGTGCTGTATCAAAGCGCATTAATAGAAAGTTAAGTGGAAGGGAAAAGTGTGGAAGAAAAAGGTGCACAAGCAGCAGGGATGTCCGTAGCCTGGAGAGGATTGTCAGGAAAAGGCCATTCAAATGTGTGGGGGAGTTTCACAAGGAGTGGACTGAGGCTGGAGTTACTGCATCAAGAGCCACCACACACAGACGGGTCCTGGACATGGGCTTCAAATGTCGTATTCCTCTTGTCAAGACGCTCCTGAACAACAAACAACGTCAGAAGCGTCTCAAGCGCTCTCAAATTCCAAATTTGAGAGCAAATTTTGCATCTCATTTGGAAACCAAGGTCCCAGAATCTGGAGGAAGAATGGAGAGGCACACAATCCAAGATGCTTGAAGTCCAGTGTGAAGTTTCCACAGTCTGTGTTGGTTTGGGGAGCCATGTCATCGGCTGGTGTTGGTCCACTGTGCTTTATTAAGTCCAGAGTCAACGCAGCCGTCTACCGGGACATTTTAGAGCACTTCATGCTTCCTTCAGCAGACAAGCTTTATGGAGATGCTGACTTCATTTTCCAGCAGGACTTGGCACCTGCCCACACTGCCAAAAGTACCAAAACCTGGTTCAATGACCATGGTATTACTGTGCTTGATTGGCCAGCAAACTCGCCTGAACAGGGAGAAAGATGAGAGACATGAGACCAAACAATGCAGAAGAGCTGAAGGCCGCTGTTGAAGCATCTTGGTCTTCCATAACACCTCAGCAGTGCCACAGGCTGATAGCATCCATGCCACGCCGCATTGAGGCAGTAATTAATGCAAAAGGGGCCCAAACCAAGTACTGAGTACATATGCATGATTATACTTTTCAGAAGGCCGACATTTCTGTATTTAAAATCCTTTTTTTTTTATTGATTTCATGTAATATTCTAATTTTCTGAGATTCTGAATTTGGGGTTTTCATAAGCTGTAAGCCATAATCATAAAAATTATATCAAATAAAGGCTTGAAATATCTTACTTTGCTTGTAATGAGTCTATATAATATATTAGTTTCACCTTTTAAGTTGAATTACTGAAATTAATGAACTTTTGCACGATATTCTAATTTAATCGAGTTTCACCTGTATATTCGTAAGGTTCACATGACAGGGAACTGGAAAGAAACTTCAGAGGGAGTAGTTAAAGAAATAGTTCACCCCAAAAATTCTCTAAGTATTAACTCACCCACAAGCCATCCATTATGTATATAACTTACTTTCTTCTGTAGAACACAAATATTTTTTTTAGAAGAATATCTCAGCTCTGTTGGCTCATATAATGCAAGTGAATGGTGACCAAAACTTTGAAGTTCAAAAAGCACATGAATGCAAAATAAAAGAATCCATGCTACTCCCATGGTTAAATCCAAGTCTTCTGAAACATCCAATTGGTTTAGGTAGGAACAGACCAAAATATAACTCTATACTATAATATAAAGGGGTACTCAATTAAAGTTCCAAGAGGTCCGGTCTCTACATTTCCTTCCCAGTGAAGATCCGTATAATAACACATAGCTTACATAGTGTCATATGGCTATGAAATTATATAGTATATATTTTTTAATAGATTTTATAACTTGCCACATTGGCAGAAAAACTATTTTGTTAAAAAAAAATGAGGACATTGGGGGCCCAGAGACAGCCAAAGTAGCGGGGTCTAAGGGATCTTCTAACGAAAGATTAAAATATTTCATTAAGACTTCATCAGTCGAGGACACTTGGATATGAATATTAAAAGATAAGATCAACAGTTCATTTTGCAGCTGAATGACAGAAGTCCAGTTTTTGTGTTTAAATATTTTTACATCCAGAATATATGGGACATATGAGGCCTTTTGATAGATAAATAAAAAACACAGTATGTTGGTTCAGGGGTGTACCCAGATTTTTTTTCTTTTATAAAAATTTAAATGCCCCCAGAATGGTCTGAAACGGCCCTCTTTGCCACACATGTCATGATGACGTGATAAATTTTCACAAAATTACAACAAAAATCAGTTTGTTTATTATGAAAGGCTAGCAACATACGTATTAATAAAGCTAAATTTAGACAGAAAAAGTTATTGTCTAAAAGCACTACGTTAACTTGTACTGACACAGACCTGCCTTGGCTGAACTTGAACCTGAATCACATATAAGGCAGATGAAGATAGTTTAACTTTGCTTAATTTTTTTTCTTTTTTTCTGCAATGTGTTTTAGCAAAAGATGCCAGTATGTGTAGCATTGTCTCCGATAATGTTGTTAAAATAACCACACCTGCAACTACATACATTTATGCTGCGCCTCTTTAGCGTGGAGAGAGTCAATGTGTGGAGAGCAGGAATAAAAGCACTTTCAGCTAAAGAATAATCGCCTAGAGCTGGACATGCTTTATTCCTCCTCTAGAGGGAAATATTTCTCTCTAGCACTGAGCACGCTTTATTCCCACTCATGCGCGTATACCTGTATGCACATACAATCACTTGGCCAGGTGTCAGATAACTAGCACAAAGAGTTAGATCGCGATCCAGATTTAATTTTCCTTTGGCCCGGATCTGGACCGGAGTCTGCCTGTTGCGTACCCCTGATATAGAATATACAACGTTTTCACTATAAATCTTGACATCAGTGTCCTTGGAGATCATGATTTCAAGCTTGTTCTCAGAACCCAGTTCTAGGTTAATTTGACATTCCCAAACAAATATGAAAATTTTGACATAAATTCAATCCCGATGTGTCATTTTCTTTATCTATGTGAATGTTGAAGTCACCAACATTTAAAGCTCCATCTACAGTAACTACAAGATCTGATCAAAAAAAATAAATTCACCAAGGAAATCAGAATAAGGCCTGGGTTATCTATATACTGTAGTAAGGGCAAAAGACGACAGAGTTTTTTTTATTTATAAATGACAGTGCCACATTAAGCATTATTAATTCAAAAGACTTAAACTTACAACCTGTCCTCTGAGTAACACCAAAAACTTCACTGTAAATTGTAGCAACACCTCCTCAACCCATCAGGTGAGGCTTGTGTTTATAATTTCTTTCAAGTTTGAACAATCCAATTTTTTTCTAAATGATTTAGTGAGAGGTTATACAGTCTCTATGTGTTGTAGTTTATGTGATATAAATCAGTAGTATTTGAGCAGTGTAATTGGTAAACAATCAAGTTTACATTTACGCATTTGGCAGACGCTTTTATCCAAAGCAACATACAGTGCACTTATTACAGGGACAATCCCCCCCACAGCAACCTGGAGTTAAGCACCTTGCTCAAGGACACAATGGTGGTGGCTGTGGGGATCGAACCAACAACCTTCTGCTTAACAGTGCAGCGCTTTAGCCCACTACGCCACCACCAATCTAGCTCTAGCTCAGTTAACATCTAGCAAAATGTTTGTGTTAGCATGTCTGAGACAAATCCAGCTTTTTCTCTAAAAGAAAATAAGAAATTCTTTAGGCTTGCAGTGCACGGTCAAACAGAGACTACTTTGTTGGGTTCAAAGTGTTCATAACTTTCAGAAAAATAACAACAAAAATACATTATTTTCCTGTGACAGTACATACACCGTTGGATATTGCTAGTAAACTAAAATAAACTAGTGAGGGTGTTAAAAGTGTGTTTCAAGATAGTTTTCTTTATAAAAGTCCACAGTGCTCATAACCCACATAAACACCCACGGAGAGAATGACGTATGGCTCGTGCGGTTTATGAACAGAGGATGTATGCGAATGCGTCAGTGACGTCACTCGTGCGTCCGTGTTTGCGGAAGCACTGTATGTCATTGCAACGGTGAGCTTCAACTCGGCGAGACTGACGGCACAGCTGTGTTCACAACCGTGAGTCGTTTTAACATTTAATAATTTTTTCTTTTATCATAAATTTGTAATATATAAAATAATAAACAAGAGCTCACTTGCGGACCTAGCACAGCAAACTAGTTTGTGATCGGTTAATACTACATGAGTAAAGTTTAATCACCAGCCTCTTTTGTGAATCTGCGATCAGACACCGAGAATCACGCTGACGTACAGTCTCATAACAATATATACAACTTTAACTGAATTAAACTGAAACAGAATCAAATACATCTTTAGTTGAATCGTCTGAAATAAAACGCATTTTACCTCAAATCTGTTGTTCCCAAAAACCCATAATTATCAGATCAATATCGCTATTACATTTCTACTAACTTTAAATAAAATGTATTTACAAAAGAGGTTTGAGAACGCAGAATAAATCGTGTCTTAAAGATGATCTCGTGTATATACACCAGAGATACTTTCTCAAGTCGTCTTGTTGTTGTAACTTAGCCTAGCATTTGAATTAAATGTAATTGCTTATTATAAATGGAAGATTAACCGATATCAAATTGTTTTACTAAACAATATACAGTTATCCCAGTGAGTTATACCCCATTGTTTATCCTTTACCATAGACCGGAGGGTTGTCAACCTTTTTTGACCCAGGGACCCCTACTCAGACTCTCAGTTAGCTCAGGGACCCTCAGTATAATAATGATACATTTTCACTTTTAGACTTTATAATAACTTTTGAAGAACTTTAACAAATGGTATTACATTATGCTTAACAAGTGTTGACTTAGTGTCTCAATAAACTACCACCATAGAGAGATTTACATTAGATTAGCAGAGAGATTTACATGTTTTAAATAATGTTTAATGTGTTTTAGAAGCAACGTAATCAAACATAGAGAATATAAGACATGGTTTCTTTCAACTTTAAAGTGAAACTTTTATCTATCTATCTATCTATATATATATATATATATATATATATATATATATGATCTGAAAAAAATTAAGAGACCACTGCAAAATGATCAGTTAAAACACATTCTTTTACACACACACACATATATATATATATATATACACACACACAGTATACTGTTTATTAAACATTTAGAAATATAGGAACCACCTGCAGTACATTTGTGGACACTTGGTAGAAACACCTTGCCGTATAAATCATAATCATTGATCATTATCATAAATGGCTTGACGTGGCATGGAATTATCTGCTAGCTCACAGGACAGGAGGTCCTGTTAACAATTGCTCTTCAGGATACAAATAATGAAAAGTACACAACAGACTTAAGCCAGTTTAGTATGTCAACACGAAACATGAGACGGATGAATGGTGAAGGTGACGACAAGAAAATTAAAACAGACAGACAAAAGACATTATGTGGAAATGTATATTTTATAGCATACTTGTTTAATTTATATCTAATATAATAATATGAAAAATTATATGTAGGTAAAATTTTAGATGCTGTAACTGGTCAGCATTTCTTTTAGGTTTTTTTTTTGTAATTTTTAGTCGCCTTTTAACCATTCACCTGCTTTGTGGCAGAAACTGTAAAAGTACAAATATTCCATGTAGTCTCTCCATTAAAGACCCCATGAGATCACTTGATGAGCTCAGTTTTCATACCCGTGTTGACATATACTGTTTGTTAAATACTTCTAAATACTGCTACCTCTTGGTATTTCTAATTAGAAGTTGGTGTTGGAAGCGGATAGGGCCGAAACGAATAGTCGACATTATCAACAACGTCGACAATAAAAAAAAATTCATAAAAATGTTAGTTGTCGAATATTTTGATCTCATTTAACGTAATGTGATCATAAGAATAAGTACTTACTCAGAAACTGGCATTTCTCTCGGAGGTCAGCGCCACTTCTATGAGTCGCTTGAATGGACCCGATCTAAGTGGGAGAGAATGAAATCTCATCCCGGCTGATGCTCACTCTGGCTCGTGGACACTCGTCCTTCGTGTGTGCGCTCATTGCAAATAGATTATAACATGATGGCTCATGACATATTGAATCATAATATATGTGTCACGGTGTTTCTTATCACTGAATTATGCAGCTTTGTTAAGAAAAGTTTTTTTTTTCTTTTAAACAACATACATTTAATTTAGTAGCTATACTGTTGAAGAAAAAATTGTTATCTAAGTATGTTGAATATAATGTAAAAAATACAAATATTTTAAAATATCTAAAAATACTTTAAAAAAAAAAAAAAAAGATGAATTCACCTGAGAAGCAGCATATAAGCTGTGTCATTTATTTTAATTCCCTAAATAACTCATAAAAGAGTCCCCTAATAATGATAAAAGAATCAGAAAATAGATAGACTGTTGCATGTTACATTGCAGGATGCTGCTGTTGTGTCAAGTAACCTAATAATGTTTTTCTTTTCTACTTTACAGCTTTTTTAGGAAAAGTCGTCTCAGAGCAACAGCTCTGATTTGTAAGTTCCCAAAACAACATTTTTCCACTTCAAAAAACAAGATGAACAACAAAAACAGAATTAAGAGGCCTTTGGAGGAACTCTTTACAACTTTAAGAGTGACTTATTAACTTGAAGCAGAAATTTAGCAGCATTCCTGTGGACAAGGAGACACATGTCTCTTTTCAGGACTTGTGTTTTTCCTCCCATCCTCTTCTGTTTCTGTTTCTGTTCTATGGTCTTCACCTCAAACTAAAGTCCAGTCATGGGCGTCTGTCACTCTGTGTCCAAGATCATGCGGAAGGGGAAGTGTCTCTTTCTTCTGGTGTTGTGTGTCTGCGTTTTAGTGTGGATCGCAGCATTCTTGAATGATGATACAGTGAAGGCCGTCCAGGAGCGGCCGAGTCCTATCGAGGTGAAGAGTGGGGAGGAGTTTCCAAAGATAGATCTTGAATCAGAAATGGGGCGGAGCGTAGAGGAGCACGTAGAGGAGCACGTAGAGGAGCACGTAGAGGAGCACGTAGAGGAGCACGTAGAGGAGCACGTAGAGGAGCACGTAGAGGAGCACGATGAGGAGCACGATGAGGAGCACGATGAGGAGCACGATGAGGAGCAAGTCGAGGAGCAGTCCTCCAAACAGAGCTGCCCGGAACGTTCGGCCCTGCTCCGTGAGTGTTAACCATCCTCATTTTATCTGTTAATAATGTTTTAATGGGTTAATCTCACACTGATGTCGTTCTGACCTTGTATTTTCTTTCTGCTGTGAAACAAAAGCAGATGCTAGGCAGAATATCACTGTTTTCTTCTGCTTTTAAATTTACACAGAAATGTAAGACATTGCTAACTTATAACTAGGGCTGGCATGATTTATTTGATTTAATTACTCAATTAAAAAAATTCCTTGATTACAACTTTGAAGAATCGACAAATCGAAAATTAGTGCAGTTCCTGGACGAGAGTTCAAACACATAACGACAAGGGGTGTCAGCTGTGTGACAGTGTTTCGCTTTAGATTCGAAAAACAATTCAGGACATGAAAAACCATAACATCACTTCAGAAATGCAACAGAACTCAAAAAGATGACATCCAGTTTCCACAGACCCGCAGGACACAAGCGATAAGCTCATCTGCAAGCGATTTGCGGTTCTGCATGTCCAGATGCGTGAGGACATGCTGAACTCAGCAAAAAACACATTGGAATGCACTCTAAACCTATTCATCTACACAATCGTTTGCAGTATAGACTTTTATGAACCAATATAAAATAATTGAATGACAAAAATTTTGACACATTGACGGATACACAAACACTTTCTGCTCTGTAAATCTGAATCCATATGATCTAATAAGGTTATTTTCTGCAGATTATAATTTGTGTTCTCTTATTTGCACATTAATTACCATTTAAATGTAAATGCAATCTTCCTCCTCATGTATATTAGATTTCATGATGATTAAGTTTGTAATAGTTTGTAGAGCCCCACTTCTGCTTAATATAGTATAGTTTATGGCAATTATCAAAGATAAAACTTAATGTGGGAAGTCAGAGAATGTTATTTAGTGAATAAAGCCGCAGCTCTGTATGTTGTCAGTCAAAGCTCAACATGAGCTGTTAAAGACACACAGCTGCAAGTCTCATGCCCGCAGACACAATATAAAACTTTGGCATACCATGTACAGTAAGTGATAGTTAAAAAAACAACAAACCAATAAAATGGCTTTTTATTCTCAATATAATGTTTAACCATGAATAGAACTCATAAACTCAATAAACAAGATTGGTAAGCAGACATTGTTTCTGAAAAGATCAAATATTTGATTTCCATGCTGTGGCAGACTGGGACTAAAAAGTGGCCCTGGACTTTCAGGCCCATCATGGCACACCATACCCGGCCCCCAACACACCACACCGGCTCATTGATTTAATTTTACGGCTCAATTTAAAAAATTTGCGTTGAAAAGTAGTACATTTCTAATGACTGCCAGTCATGATGGGCCCAGTGTTTCTAAGTTTCTTTAAAACATAGAAAACTACTGTAAGTGTGATGAGTGGATGTTTTAAGAGAGAGCGCTAAAAAAAGCACTTTATAGCTCAGACAAATAACATGTCTGAAAACATTTTTCCCATCATACAGATGTTTGGTTAAAATTGTACATACAAAAGTACAAGGTAAAGTGTGTATTTTAGGTGCTATGACAAATGACGCAAATAAACTATTGTCTTATATACAACATGTATAATAATATATTATATATTTATATACAGCTATACAAGATCATAAAATTATGTTTAAAATAGTTAGATGAAGAAAGTGTCACACAACAGGACACTGATGACAGTGCTTAAAATTTCATATCAATTACTCTCATAACTGTGTAAATGTTTATTTAAAAAAAAAAATTATGAAAACAAAGATGGCCAGAATATGTACATATATAAATATAAACAAGTATTTATAATAAAATAAACATACCTCTTAAAGTGTCAAACTTTACAGATATTTTGCAGATTAATTTCTCATATTTTTCACTCTGTGAGTTTATTGCATCTTTATATCTGCAGGGTTTTAATTCCTTCTTCAGGTTATTCTTGAGAAAAAGTGAAAAGAGCAATGCTTTGATGAGCGCTGTTTCTGTTACTCTTTAAACAAATTATGCCTCAAAGACTCAAATAGCTACAAAGTAATATTTTTCATGACTTATTTTCTGCATGTTTATCAGTTGTGAGCATTTTTCAGCAAGCCGCACTTCAGCTCCCAGAAATGCTTTGCAGTATGAATAAATTATGCGTATGACTTTGTACTGCTCATAGCTTAACTTTTTGCCAATTTTTTTTACGTTGCTGTTATTGTATTTGTAGTAACTTGAAGTTATTTGTCATTTAGTGATTATTCAGAGCTCATCTTATACTTAATATGTTGTTTTTGGTTGTCACCTTTATTGAGATTTGTTTGTCAAATAACGAGGTCCACACGAGGTGCAGAGTTCATGCGCTCATACAGATATGTGCTCCGATGTGTAAGAAATTTCAAAATAAGTCATTACATTATTTCAAAATAAAAGCCATCATATTGGCTTGTCTTGCAGAGTTTATTAGATTTTTGCTTGTTATGAGATCCACGTGGGCATGTTGGAGCCCAGGGTGGCTGCCTATATCACCTGTAGGACAGGCTGGTACTTGTGCAGCAGCATTCTGGATCAATTTACCCACCGGAAAAATGCCTGGTGCTCCCGATGGGCAGTCCGCCCCTGTTTCCATGGCCGGTTTCTCATATTTGAGTTGTAAACTGATAATGGTGGGCACTCCAATCTATATCAGCTTGAATTATAGAATTTTTTAAATTATAGATTTGCTTTGGGTGTCTGTTGGCTTTAAATATTGTTTGGACAATTGTTTTTTGTTGTTGTTAATCAATCATAGAGTGCATAAAAAATTTAGGCAAATTTATGCATTTTTGACAAGCATGACCAGTTTTTAAATAAATATTCGGATTAATTGATTAATCGTCTCTCTTACCAAAATAATCCATAGTGACAGCCCAACGTTTAACTCCCATTTGTATTTGCATTTTTTCCAAATTTAACAAATAATAGGGATTAGGGCTGGGTAAAATATAGATTTCCTGTATTATCTCGATCTTCATTTGATCTCAATATTCATTCTTTAAATCCGAAGATTGATCTTTTAATATGCGAAGTTGAGCACAGAGATCCTTTCACTGAATTTTGAGAGCAAAAGTTTGGTTTGACTCATTCCATTGAATGCATTCAAAGATGAGATCCATGCAATCATTTGTCATTGATAATGTCTCTTTTAATTATTCTCTATTGTAGATGAATAAATATCTTAACCTGCAACTTTCTCTTCTCGTTTTGTACATTAGGGATATTACAATATTAATGATAATGTTAAATGCTATTTAGCCTTTGATACACATGTTTGTATTTGTGTTGGTAAAGGGGCACATGAGCTTTAAGGCTGATTTTTGCTTCTGCGTCTTACTGGTACTACTCCGTGTAGTGGCCAAAGCGTTGGTTTGCATTTATAGTTCTGCGTTGGTGTGTCGGTGTCGTTCTGTGAGTACAGTCAAAATGCTAACTATGTATTTAATAAATAATCAAAAGCAATGCAATCAATGTCATTTCTGGATTCAGAAGAATCTGGTTAAACTGGATCGATCAAAGTTGTTGTGGCCTGGGTCGATGCAACGCAGTACAATTTTTGAAGAGGTACACGTCAGGCTACGCTGTAAACCTTGTACAGTGGATATAAAAAGTCTACACACCCCTGTTAAAATGCCAGGTTCTTGTGATGTAAAAGAATGAGACAAAGATAAATCATGTCAGAACTTTTTCCACCTTTAATGTGACCTATAACGCAAACTATTCAATTGAAAAACAAGTTCTGACATGATTTATCTTTGTCTCATTTTTTTACATCACAAGAACCTGGCATTTTAACAGGGGTGTGTAGACTTCATATCCACTGTAGCTACATGTACCTACGCCATAGGTTCGATGCAGAAGTATAAATCGCCCTTTTCTGATGGTGTTGTGAGGGTACTCACAGAAAAAAGATTGGGAAATGCTGCCGTAATGAAGGCTTCGCATCCCATTTTGAAGTGTAAAAAGGTCAGACAGCGAGACTCTTAAGGAGGACCCCCGTTCTGTAAAATGCTTTGTGTCCTGTATTCGTGTGAAACCTTAAATACCTCGCAACCAGTATGTTACATGCGCTATAGCACATCTCTTTGGGGTGGTAAAGCCAATAGGTTTTCACTACTTTGGCTGCCCCATAACATATACATCAAAAGTGATCATCATTATGCTATGGTCCCCTTATAGACTTTACCTACCAATGTAACAGTCTAGGAGTGCTGAAAAAGATATAATTAAGTGGTCTTTCTGAACTCAATTTTTAAGTAATTTTTATGTGAAATACGGTTTTAAATAGTCTTACCGCATTGTCGTTATAATTTTTTCCCTTCTAATTGCCTTCTGAAGATGTTATTAATGCTGTTCTCATTGCAAACCTGACGTAACATCTCATTGCGCACAACAAATGATGAAAAAACACATGTAATCCAATCTGACCATTCAGACTAATATGCATTAACAGAAATCTGATTTCTGACCGCCTACAAATGTGGTTTAGATCAGGCTTGTAAAAAAATTGGACGTTTTCCAATCAGTGGGTATTTTTAAAACGGGGTGGGCATTTTTCAATCACTTTATACAGTTTGTCTACTACATTTAGATTCCCTACTTTCATTGGATAGTTGAAAAATGCCTGTCCCGGTTTGAAAACGCCCACAGATTTGGAAACACCCATTGTTCCTCAGAGACCTATAGTTAAAAAAAATCTTTTTTTTCTGCCATTGTGAAGCATTTTCCTGTATGCATCACCCAGTGTCACTTGTGCATGCCAGATTTCAACACAAAAATAAATGAATAAAAATGATTGAATAATCCATGAATAAATTTCACAATTTTCTGTTGTTATTTATTTGCTGCTGATTCATTTTCACAAGTTGATATATTTTTTTGATAATGTATGTGTCATATTTCAAAGGAAATGTATTTTATTACTGTTGATAGTTCTATGTGATGCAAAGTAAGTTCATCAGCCATAATATGATAACACTGAAATGCATGGCTTCTCAACACTTGTTTACAAATTTGTTTACAAAAATGTTGCTTATTGGATCAGTAAAGGTAAACACCATATTATGTGACTACGGTTTACTTTAGAAAGTGCTTAAGACTTTGTTACAAACTAACTAGTACTTACAAAGCTCTTAGTGTGAACTTTACGTCCCAGTTTATAAGGATTTGTAATTTTTGGGTGAACTATTCCTTTAACAAACAATTGTTTTTACAAACCCTAGATCTTTGCAACATGAACTGTTAATAGTGGGTAAAGATCTGATCCGTGATACTGCTAGACAAAGGGAAATATTTGAGAAACTCGCAGCTGCCTCTGTGTGAATGTCATTGTTTACACATTACTGTTCCTTTCACAGCTGCTTGCTAATTTTGGGCTCATCTCCAAAGATGGGGCTCTATAATTAATGTGGGCCCCAGCTGGTGCCGTATATAAGGACTGCACCTGGCCCATGGGCCTTTCACTTACTTGTGGCTCTGTATACATGGCTGTTTATGGGTAGTTGACAAATGGATGTGGATTTTATTATTCAACAAAGATTTTAGGTTTTGTGTAAGGGACGGTGTATATTTTAGATGCTGTAACTGCTCACTAGCTCTTAAGTTTTTCACTAACTTTTTAACTTTTTAAATCACTTTTTGTTTTCACTAATTTATTGCAGTGGACCTGTGGTGTGACAAATTATTTTTTATAAGTACGGATATTCCATATAGTCCCTCAATTAAAGGGACAGTTCACCCAAAAATTAAAGCTCTCATCATTTACTCACCCTCATGAAGTCCCAGATGTGTATGACTTTCTTCTGCTGAAAAAAGATTTTTAGAAGAATTCCTCAGCTTTGTAGATCCATACAATGCAAGTGAATGGTGATCAGACCTTTTGTAGCTCCAAAAATCACAAAGCAAACATAAAAGTAATCCATATGACTCCAGTGTATAAATCCATATCCTCAGAAGTGATAGGTGTGGGTGAGAACAGAACAATATTTAAGTCCTTTTTTTACTATAAATTTCCAAAAGGACTAAAGTCACTCCACAGGACTAAACATTCATGACTAGTCTACCTTATTTAGGGAATGCATATATACTGTAGATTGTAATAGTATTTATATCCATTTTCATTTTTGATATGTTTCTATATTTTACAGTTCATGATGAGGACAGTCAATTTGAATAATTAGAATTTTATGTTCATAGACAAAATCAGTGGAATTACGTAAATATAACAGAAAAAAATGCATGGCCCTTTTTCTTGATTTCAGAAAAATGACACATCATGTTACCTGCCTTTATTCAGTTCTCTGTGTTCTGTTTCATAGTTGGTGCACTCAAGCTGTCATTTGATCCCTCGCTGACGTTGGGACAAGTAGAGAACGAGAACGCTGAGGTCAAAGAGGGTCAGTATAACCCCCCAGACTGTATGGCCAGACAGAGTGTGGCCATCCTGATTCCTCACAGGAACAGAGAGAAGCACCTTCTGTACCTTCTCCACCACCTACATCCATTCTTACAGAGGCAGCAGCTGCACTACGCTATCTACATCATTCATCAGGTAGACAAAACTGACCTGGGGTTTTTTTTTGCCAGGCAATAATTTGACAGTGGGGAGCATCAACTGACGGGGAGAGTGTTCCAGAATTAAATTAGTGCTGCTGTCTGATAACGGGTCGGGTGTTCTGTTTTAAGTACTGCGGGTGCAGGGCGGGTGCAGGGCGGGCGCAGGTTTACACAACAGGACCCGTGCAGGATTGCTAGTAGATATCATACAAGGTTTTTTCATGGCTGTGAGTTTAAGGGGTGATTGTAACAGTATATATGAAATAAAAATAGTATGGCCTTTGATTCTTTAAAATATGTAATGATTAAGATTTAAATTAAAATGTTTATTTGGAATACTGTATTGACTTCTCAGCTGAATATATTTTAGTTAAGAGAATTTATCTCATTAAAAAAAATTATAAAGAGGTTACCTATATTTTAACAGCTAAGAATTAGAGGGAGAAAACTTTTTAGTAATATTAAAGAGTATATTAAAACAATGATATTATTACTTTGTTATGTGCTCCTATTTGCGATTACAGCTGCTGAGAGAGTGACAGTAAATTTGGCATCTTCTCCCATTTTACTGTCTTAATCCACCGTCCTCATTTTCCTCTTCTAGATAGTCATTCAAGCATAATAGTGGATTTTTTATTTTGGTCTTGGAGCAAATGGGTAAGTGAAAATAATATTTGCTGTGATCTCCCATTCACTGCTGTCGAAGTTTACACTGCAAACGTTTACTTCCGCGTTCCAAAACTTGTGAAAAAGATCTATTCTGCCCTCAACTGGTTGCTTTTCCATTCAGGAACAATTCATTTAATTTGCTTATTAACTTTCAAATTGATCTAATTTTTTATATTTTCGTAAATGTTGCAAATGTATGCAGCTATTAGCTAATTAAAATCCCTGAAATGATCACATTTCTTTTGAGACAAAATACTTATTTATCATTTTCAGTTTTGTTTAAGGTCATAAATAAAATCTTTCAAAAACTTTCCAATAAGTGTAAGGAAAGTATTTGGGGTAAAAAGCCCATCTGTTGCTGGTGCTTAAGGCCCCTATTAAATACATTGTTTTTCTTTAGTTGGGCGAATTGATTTGTTATGAAGAATGTTCAAAGTGGGCCCCCATTGACTCATCCAATCATAATAGAGATTAGTTTGTTTATAGAATACTTGACTTGTAATAAAATGCCAATATTTTTGAAATTAACAGGAAATGGTTGACTTTTTCTGAAGTAGTTATTTTGCAACACTAAACGCAAATAATAAAATGCAACTAATCATATAATCGTGCATAGGTAGGATTGCAAAATAAATAGGCTTATCAACTGATGTCCAACCAAACAGCAGTGTTTTGGCACAAATTCTTCTGTCTTTTAGTTGAAGCTAGATTAAATGGGCAGAGGCCATCATGGACAGGAGTTTGACATGCCCTGATCTTAAAAATATGCTAAATAAAGAAAATATGATCCCAAATAATTATATACGGGTTTACTTGCAATGAGGATAGAACATGGTTTGTGGTGACCACAATATATTGCCTTTAAAGCATGATATTTCTGTAAGTAATTAATAATGGCTTAATATTCTATTAATTATATGAAGCAAAACCAGTCGAGAACCACAGTAAGGTCACCAAAATATGAGCACTGACAAAATTATAGACCTCAAGATATACAGAAACCTGAACAATACTGTATGTACCTGTGTTTGTCTTGTAGGCTGGAGAAGCTACATTTAACAGGGCAAAGTTATTAAATGTTGGATACCTCGAGGCTCTCAAAGACCAGAGCTGGGACTGTTTTATCTTCCATGATGTTGATCTAGTTCCAGAGAATGATCAAAACTTATACATGTGTGAGGAGCAGCCCAAGCACTTGGTAGTGGGCAGGAATTCCACTGGATATAAGTGAGTAATAATGTATTTTTCTTAAGACACAGGAGGCTTTTTGTATGTGGTAATTGTGCCAAATGTAACCATGGTGATCACTTAAAGGAATAGTTCACCCAACAATGAAAATGATCTCTTTATTTACTATGGATGTGCCGATACAATCAAATATCTACAGTATATATTGCAATATTATTCTCATGATATTGCATCGATACTTTAGATCCATGTATCAGCATTTATATTCATCTATTTATGTATTCTTATCGTGTAAGCACACAACAAAGTTGGCACACTGTGTCTTCCAAATCAATTTAATGAGCTGACCAAGCTACATGCACTTCATCAGACACCAGTAACATGTAACTGAAATACATGTATACTCCAAATTAATTGGAATTGATTTGTAATCTAATCAACTTGATATTGTGATGTATCCAATTATGAAATGTGTATTGCAGTATCATATCATGAGGTGCAAGGTGATACACAGACCTATTATTTGCTCAGCCTCATGCCATCCCAGATGTATGTGACTTCTGCAGAACACAAGTTTTAACATTTTTAGAAGAATATCTCAGCACTTTAGGTCCATACAATGCAAGTGAATGGTGGCTAGAACTTTGAATCTCCAAAAATCACATAAAGCAGAAGTAAATAATAAATAAAAGTAATCCATACCTTCTGAAGCGATATGGGTGTAGGTGAGATCAACATTTAAGTCCTTTTTACTCCCTGCCCAGTAGGGTAAGCGATATGCATGAAGAGTGCGAAACGCCCCCCCCCCCCCCCCCCCCAAAAAAAAAAAAACAGAAGAAGATTGGAATTGAAAGTGGAGATTTATAGTAAAAAAGTACTTTCATTTTTCATCTGTTTCCAACCCACATTTATCATATCGCTTTAGAAGATATGGATTAACCACTGGAGACATATGGATTACTTTAATGCTAGCTTTATGTGATTTTTGGTGATTCCAAAATCTGTTCACCATTCACTTGCATTGTGAGAACCAACAGAGCTGAAATATTCTTCTAAAAATCTTAAGAAGTCATATACATCTGGGATGTCAAGAGGGTGAGTAAATGATTAGAGACTTTTCTTTTTTGGGGGAACTATCCCTTTAATACAGCCCTTTTTATCTGAATTTATAGTATGCTTATCTAGACCATTATATGAAATAAATGTGTTCAAATACATTTGTGTTAATTTTGAACAGTACTGTATATTTATTGTTTTACATTTATTCATTTGGCAGACGCTTTTATCCAAAGCGACTTACAAAAGAGGAAAAAATAAGCGAATCATCTTAAGGAGACATTTGTACGAAAAGTGCCATACTACAAAGTTTCACTAGCATCAGTGATTTAGAATCACAGATTTAAGAATTTAGATTTTTTTTTTTGTGTGACTGGTTAAGTGCTCTTGGAAAAGATGTTTTTTAGCAGTTTTTTGAAGACAGAGAGTGAGTCAGCTTCACGGATGGAGTTGGGAAGGTCATTCCACCAACGTGGTATGATGAAACTGAGAGTCCGGGAAAGTGTTTTGGTGCTTCTATGTGTTGGTACAACAAGGCGACGTTCCTTAGCTGACCGCAGGCTTCTGGCTGGAGTGTAGCTCTGCATAAATGTTTTTAGGTATGCTGGAGCAGACCCAGTGACTGTTCTGTATGCCAGCATCAGAGCCTTGAATTTAATACGTGCATCAACCGGCAACCAGAGGAGATAGACAAAGAGTGGTGTAACATGCGCTCTCTTTGGTTCATTAAAGACCAGACGTGCTGTTGCATTCTGGATCATTTGCAGAGGTCTAACAGCATATGCAGGAAGGCCTGCAATGAGAGAGTTACAGTAGTCCAGTCTAGTTATGACAAGTGACTGAACAAGCAGTTGTGTGGCATGTTCAGGGAGGAAAGTTCTTATTTTCCTGATATTTTAGAATGTAAATCTACATGATCTTGCAGTCTTTGAGATGTGGTCTGTGAAATTTAGCTTGTTATCGATGGTTACCCCTAGATTTCTGACCGTTTTGGAAGGCGATACTGTAGTTGAACCCAGCTGCACGGTGATGTTGTGTTCAACAACAGGGTTGGCTGGAAAGACAAGGAGTTCGGTCTTGAATGTGTGTTCATACAGGCCGAGATGTCTGCCAGACAGGCAGTGATTCGAGCAGTCACTGTGGTGTCGTTGGGCTGAAAAGACAAGTAGAGTTGCGTGTCGTCCACGTAGCAGTGGTAAGAGAAACCATGTGACTGAATGATGGGTCCCAGTGATGTTGTGAATATGATACCACTTCCACTGCCGCTGCCATGTCAGCATTCAGTCCAATAAATACACACTTTTAACGAGCCGTTCAGTGTAAAAAGCAGGAAGCGCGGGAACAAACACGACTTCCGTACACCACAAATAAATTTTGCTGCACTTTAGCAATAGATAATACACTAAAACAAGTGAAGCACTGTTTGCAGACACTAAAACGACGATAGTTTTACACACACTGGATAACCAAACCTAAATCTAGCAGTGAATACTATGGGACAAGTCAAAACAAATATAGCGCACACACACAAACACACTTTCCAAGACTTGCACCTGATCAAGCAATGAATACCACTCTTAACAACGTTAAAAACAATGAAATAAACACACTTGCATACAACTGCAGACTCCTGTAGATAGAGCGCTTCTCTTTTTATTATTTCAAACCTAATAAACTTGAAGTGTGCTTATGCTATCTGTCTTTAATATAAATGCCAAATTTTTGGCTATTTTGTTAACTAATGCAATGATATTCATATATTTTTAAATGTGGCCTTGGTATTTAAATTCGTTTTGAGGCCACTGTACATTGAATGTTATGTGTCTTAATTTAATCTAAGGAGAGTTTTCCAAATTGTACAAATGATTGTTAAATTAAATAAATACATCACTCTTCACAACTGATTTTACAGGCTCAGATATAAAGGTTACTTTGGGGGAGTTTCAGCCATGACGAAGGAACAGTTCCACAGGGTGAACGGCTTTCCAAACACCTACTGGGGCTGGGGTGGAGAGGATGATGACCTGAGAATAAGGTACGAGAAACTATAGAGAGTTATGTTTGCACTGTTGAAATGTTTGCGTTTTTTGTGAGGGGTTTTTAGGAATGTGCAAAATTATTATTGTTATAATAATTATTATTATTTTAATTGTATCCCCTTTTCGCCTCAATTTTGGAATGCCCAATTCCCACTACTTATTAGGTCCTCATGGTGGCACGGTTACTCGCCTCTATCCGGGTGGCGGAGGACATGTCTCAGTTGCCTCCTCTTCTGAGACAGTCAGTCCGTGCATCTTATCATGTGGCTTGTTGTGCATGACACCGCGGAGACTCACAGCATGTGGAGGCTCATGCTACTCTCTGCGATCCACGCACATTTTACCATGTGCTACATTAAGAGTTAGAACCCCTAATCATGGCCACAAGGATGTTTTCACATGTGACTCTACCCTCCCTAGCAACAGGGCCAATTTGGTTGCTTAGGAAACCTGGCTGGAGTCACTCAGCACACCCTGGATTCGAACTCGCGACTCCAGGGGTGGTAGACAGCGTCAATACTCGCTGAGCTACCCAGGCCCCAGGGATGTGCAAAATTACATATTTTCCCAGTCTGCAGTGATTTGTTGACTTGTCAGTCAAATTGTTCAGCCAGTGTTGTCATTGTTTACTCACCCTCATGTCATTCCAAATGTGTATTTTCTTTTGTAATGAGAGTAATGAGGAAATGCCTAAATGTCCTGAAAAAGCACTATTTGTCCTGGAAAATATTTTAGGATAATAAAATAGTTTGGATGTGTCACTAACAATGTTTTGGTTACATACAAAAACATGGTAATGATTGGGACACAGGATAGGTGTCAAATACCAAAATAATATTGCTTCGTCACTGCCAGTAACATTGTTAAAGAGCCCATATTATGCTAATTTACAGGTTCATAATTTATTTTGGGGGTCTAATAGGTTTACATGCTTTAATGTTCAAAAAACACATTATTTTTCTCATACTGTATATTGCTTTTCCCCTCTCTTCATACTCTGGCTGAAACACTCTTATTTACCTCCAGTCTCTTTAAAGCCCCTTTTCAGAAAAACCCAGTCTGCTCTGATTGGTCAGCTGGCCTAGTCTGTTGTGATTGGTCATCCACGTAGAGCGTGTGTCGGAAATGTAACGCCCCTTACCATAACAATAATTAGTTTCAGCTCCCTAGGCTTCATGAGCAGCTCTGTAAACAATATTGTAACTATGGTAACAGTGGCGTCAGTTTTTCCTAGCCTGAATCCGATAAAGAATGAAATAATGATAGTTTGGAAGAACAAGCTGATCGACCCAAACCACCATTGCAAGCACGACTTGAGCAGGACGTTTCAGTGCTAAGTTTAATTTTGTTGCTTTCTTACAAGTACACTGTTGATTATTGTGAACCTAGCAAAGCTTCAAGTGAAAGACACGTAGTGCATCTAAGTTGATCATCTTTTGCTGGAATGGGTGTAGCCAAACTTTTTTCACCCGAGATATGAATGGAGAACAGAGAAGCGATATGATAGGTGTGGGTGAGAATTAGGTCAATATTTCAGTTCTTCTTTTGTTTTCCTTTTGTTCTTCGTGCATATCGCCCCCTACTGGACAGGGAGGAGAATTTATGGTAAAAAATGACTTAAAAATGTCGAATGTATGATATCGCTTCAGAAGATATGGATTAAAACACTGGAGTCTTATAGATTTTTTTTAATGCTGACTTTGTTCATTTTGGAGCTTCAAAATTTTGGCACCCTTTCACTTGTATGGTATGGATCTACAGAGCTGAGATATACGTCTAATAATCTTCGTTTGTGTTCTGCAGAAGAAAGTCATACACATCTGGGATGGCATGAGAGTGAGTAAATGATGAGAGAATTAAACTTTTTGGGTGAACCATCCCTTTAGTCGGGACCTTAACTGCTGCAACTGGACAGTCAGTGAGTTGAACTTGAGAACCAGATAAGTCTGATTCTTAAATTAATCATTCACTTTTTTGTAAACTCGGTCTAACAACTCATTGACGAGATCCAACTTAAAAGAACGATTTGTTCATGAATCAGACTTTGCTAGTTCTCTCATGACCTCTCATGAATGCACCAAGGAGAGCTAGGGAGGATGTCAACATTTTAGTTTTCATTTTCACATGGACAACTTTTATTATGCTGTTATTATGTTTTTTGTCATTTTGGAGCTTGACAGCCCAAGACCCCTTTGACTTTCCTTACATGGAAAAGAGTTGCCAAGTTGTTGTTCAGAAATTGTCCTTTTGTGCTCCACGGAAGAAAGTCATACATGTTTAGAATGTCACGAGAGTGAGAGAGAGAGTGAATTTTTATTTGTGGGTGAACTATTTTAAGAGAATTATTGAATAATCTGGGTCCACTAGACCCTGTTTCTTATGGGGTGTTCACATAGGGCATGTTCTTGTGTTTAAAAAGATCTAGAAGGAGGGTAACGGAATGGAACTGATACCTTGAGACACATTTTTAAAAGCTGAACAGTTTTGTCTTGACACGCCGTCCTACAGATGCAATGCTCTAGCGTGAAGCTCTTAAAAACACAGCAACACAACAGCCAAATTTATTAGTCTGCATTTGGCCATAGAATTCAGTATGTGCTGTTCCTTAAACGTTGGGCTGAGAACTTGCAGCCCTTTAATTGTATTACTGACTAATTAATCAGCCAAATATCTATAAAAAAAATGTGCACAAACCTATCATACGAAAATGATGTCTGTGGTTCAAACGGGTCAGAGCTTTACTTTAAATATACATAAAACTTTTCACCACATTGTGTTAAAGCTGATTAAAAAAGGAATAATAAAAAGACGATATATAAGACAGATACTAGGGTTCTAGTATCTTGACTGCTTGGACCACTAATAAAGATTATTTGCAGTATATTTAATATAGTACTATAAGGGCTGCATATTGATACATATTTTCCGATTCACAAGCTTTTGATTACGATTTGGATTCGATATCGATTTCCCTTTTGCTTGCATATAAAAGTAATTATTTTCCAGGTAATGCTGTTACTTAATTCAGGTACTAGGTACATTACGAAAATATTATTTTACTAATTATATTTTTCATAGATTTGATCACATTTTAGAACAAATCCATGTATTCAGTCAATATATATTTCATATATTGTTTTCTGTTACATGTTTATTGTTTTATTGCATAATTTGAACTATTAATGCCCCCGTTTCCACCTGGTATTAAGATGTGTCTTGGCTGATCCGATCACATGTGGTCAGATGAGACACATCGCTGTTTACACCTGGGCGTTTAAATGCATCTGTGACCACTTGTGATCAGATTTGGAGGGGAGGGACTCTGTTTAGTGACGACATGCATCAATTACTATGTCAATGTGTTCCTGCATGATAATAAACCACAATGAAGTCAGAAAAGACAAAGCACGTGCGAAAAAACTGCACGCAAATTCTCCCTGATGCAGCTGAAATTTGATCTAAGCACAAACAATATTTCGAGCAGAATTGTCTGTTATTTTAGTGGATTAGTTGTATTAAAATGCGCTGCAGATGTTCGTGCTTCTCATAAGTGTCTGTACATGTTGATATCGGACACACTGAAGAAGATTTGTGAAGTTCTCATGTTTGTGTATATATCCGCTTTTTAATTTTTTTTTTATGTTTTCTTAACCGGCAAAGTTGAAACTCATGTTTTAGCGCAGCGGTTAATTGACAGGCGAGGGGTGGTGCTTCGCTGCTGCCAGAACGCATACAGGATGGATTAGCATTTACACCTTAAATGTGATGTGTTCAGATGTGTTTTTGACCACATATGTATGTGGTTTTTGTGATCCAATCACAAAACATTTTGGACCCTGTATTTAAACCTATATTTAGCGCTGAACACATGTGATCCGATCACCAAAACGCATCTTAATACCAGGTGGCAACGGGGACAACAAGTATTTACTGTACATTTGAGTTGTTGATCTTATGCTAAAACCGGTACTGTCTCTTTAATAAAACCGGCATTTCTGTAAAGAGCGTCTCTAAATGAGCGCATATTAATGAGAGTGAGACTCAAACTGCTTTATCTCATCTGCGCTATGCGTGATTAAAATTAAAAGCATTTTTTTGTTGTTTTTTTTTATCAACAACTGACAAATGGGTTGCGTGGATCTCGTCTTTGGACAAGCATTACTTTTTACTCTCAACACGCAGTGGAAGGATTTTGCTGCTGAATATTCCACCACTAAACTACACTATCACTTTTGAGTGAAATCTAGACATTTACCAGCTAGTTGCCAAATATATATTTTAGCCACACAGTGCAAAATTTGATTGCAAATGCAAGTGATTTCTTAGCATTGTAGCGGAGAGTTGCACATCGAGTAAAAGATCGATCTTATATTTTTAAGAATCTAGATAGATGCATCAATGCAATCACGATGCATCTAAAACTTTTATATTTTTCCCACCCCTAAGTACTATGGGTACAATTATGTTATTTTTATTTGCTATCATTACGTTGTATTTTACTTCTCAGAATTAAATCGGCCATCGGCTCTCTGATATTTCTAGATTTTGGTATCAATATTGGCATTAGCCATTAAAATCCCATAACAGTTGACCACTACCCCTCTCAGTGTTGAAGATTTCAATAGGAGAATCTCTTTCAGAGTGCAGTTGCAGAAAATGACAATAGTGCGACCGTCCCCTGAGGTGGCACGCTACACCATGGTCTTCCACAAGAGGGACAGTGGCAATCAAGTCAATAAAGAAAGGTAAGTTCATGTCTTTACAGAATGTTGCAATATTAAAATGTTATTCTGACAAGAGCAATAATGGTCTTGCAAGTGACCCTAAAAAGCCTCATGATTGGAGAAAGGTGCCCTTTTTGAGATTATGCATTAAATTTGAGCTCATTAAAGGAGTTTAATACATTAAATGACAATGAAGATGAAAGAAGGTCTTTTATTTCCTGCCTATAAAATCATTTGAATCACATTTGAAAAAAATGTAACTTAAAATGCCTAAGCACTGATGTCATAGTTTGTCATTATGTTCTTGCAGTGCTTTCACACTTCACTGGCAGATTTTTTTAAGAATGACACACATTCCCCCACATTCCTCACTTCCCCAAATGCAGTTTTTCAGACATGTAGGACATTGTGGGGTCCTTTAAGGAATCTTTCATTAGAAAGATTCATTAGAGGTGTTGCAGTATACGTTAACCATGATATTTAAAAAATGAAATACTGATAAAAAAGAAAAAGCTTGGGAAGTCTTCAAATCATCTGAGTACACACTATTTTTTTTTCATTTTTCTTAAATGCTATTTGTTTCTTTGATGTTTCTTTGTAAATATTTATCAATTAGAAGAAGAAATAACTTACTACACCTTTATTCTTAATCATTATTTATTATATGAGGTTTACAAATATGTTTTCAAGCATATTTCTTTAAGGTAAAATTCAAATTTTTTTTACAAATATGATAATCATTAGGTTTTTGGGCAATATGGTGATGATTCAGTTCAATGTACGAAATGAGGTTCACGATTCGATATTATCTCGACTCAATATAACAACACTTAAATGACTTAAATTTTAGAAACAAAATGTTTTTTTGGGCAAAATGTACGTAGTTTCTCATAAAAATAAAGTTCACTAATACACAATATAAATGCTCCAGGTTCAAATAATACGTTTCTTATATACCTTTCTCTATTAGAAAAGATCACAAACAAATACACCTTGAAAAATATGCTTCTGAGACAATCCATGGCTCGTTGTGCATGGCACTGCAGAGACTGCCAGCATGTGGAGGCTCATGCTACTCTCTGCAATCCACGCACAACTTACCATGTGCCCCATTGAGAGTGAGAACCACTTAATTGTGACTATGAGGAGGTTACCCCATGTGACTCTACCCTCCCTAGCAACTAGGCCAATTTGGTTGCTTAGGAAACCTGGCTGGAGTCACTCAGCACACCCTGGATTCAAACTCACGACTCCAGGGGTGGTAGTCAGTGTCAGTGCTCGCTGAGCTACCCAAATCCCTTAGATACGATACTTTAACATTTCTTGCTGTTACACATTTCTCCTGGTATTTTTTCCACCCTGATGCAGAGCCCTGCCGCCATTGGATGGTCTTATTATAAAGCGTTAACATTTCAACAAGGTATGCCGTTTTAAGAGATTTTTGCATTCTTGCAGTGCGTGGTTATGACTTTGCAGTAATTCCATGAATTTTTAAGATTAAAGAAAAATAAACTCACAAGCACTTGGCCATGCAGCAGTCGGCACACATCCGCAGAATGTTTGATGTGCTTCATCCTCGTGCAGTTGTGCAAAGTGGCTCTGGTTGGTTGAGTGATATTTCATTAAGTTTTGCTATAGTTGCCAGGGTGTCATGGTCTTTGCACTTTTTTTTTTAATGCTGAGATTTTGCTCGTCATGTTGTGTTAGACGGGGAAGCTGACATGCTGTCTTACTGGCATTGCGCATTTTATCGATCTTTGACCGTCTCAGAGCGAATGACTTTCCGCGCCCTCCACGTGAACTCTGGCAGACCCCAGGTTGGGAACCACTGTACTAAATTGATTCATAGTATATACAGTTTATAGTGTGTGAAAGTGTATATTTTATAATTTGTCATTTATATTCACATTGTATCTTTTAAAAAAAAATGACATTGTCAATTACTATTATGTCATTGATGATGTCACTGTTTATATATTTTTGTAAATACATTTACATATATTACATTGAGTTTACATTTGTTTGTATAACAAGTAGGGATGGGTTTTTTGGTCATTTTGACTACTCAAGTACTCGGGTACTCGTTGAGTGTGCGTGCATCCGTATGTCTGTCCCCAATTGTTCGCTCCTGGGGGAAAAGCAGCGATGCTCCATATTGTTGTTGCTGTGATGATTCATGAAGCATTCCATTCAGCTCGGAGAGTCCGAATTTCCACCTTTCAAATGGGGAAAATGCAACGGAATAACACTTTATGTCAGTCTTCTAACTAGGAAACTCATGTGGAAATCTCCCATTTCGTCAAGATGCAGGCATTACGTCACGCAAACATTTCAGCACCCAGGCAGGAAGATTTACAGTCAAGTGACAAACATTCACTTTTATTAAATAATATCCATTAACGAGTCAAAATTCTTACATTAAATGATCATAAAACGTGTTTAGCAAATATTTAGCAGACAGGTGTTCAAAACACGGTTAATTACACTCTCTTTTGATGATCGTAACGATAGCATTGCAGCGCCATATATCAGTTTGTTTGCTATGAGACGTCTCTGACAATCAATGTACCCCTCAAAATCACAACATAATCTCAAAATTAAAAATAAGCTCCCTCTTTGACACGTGTGTGTTTAGTTGTCAGGTAATTGTCACTGAATTTCTAATTAAGGTAAAGGTCTCATCATGCGAGATCACTATCGATCATCGTTTTCATGATCGATCATTGCTGCCACGTCCGAGTACTCGAGTACACTCGCCCATCGCTAATAATCTTTAGGATGGTGGCAGTTCAATGAGTGTTGCACAGAAGTGTTTCGGTTCAGCACACATTAATGAGAGGAGGTGGCAGTTTCTTTACTGCATCCATACTATGTGTGATTAGAATTAATGTTTCTTATTATTTTTTGATCAACATCTTAACTGTCAACAACTTAACAGAAAGAATGTTACACATTATTCAATGAGAGTCGAGTTGTAATAGCTAAATTCAAATACTCTGTGAATATTGAAGAAAAGTGACCAAGAGACATTGATGTTTGGCAGGACATTTAATTTACCATCATATGGACAGAAAACGAGATATTTCGAAATTCTATATATTGTCCCATCGCTAATTATCATGCGGTTTTCTTGGTGATATCACAACCTGATCTAACCTTGCCATGTCACAAAATGGATCATCTGATATTTTTAAGAAACTTACTGACTTTGAAACAGTCTAGGGTTCAACATTTACAGTTGTCTACTTGTCCGGGACAACCACAATACAAACTTGGATAACTGAAACATTGAGTAAGTTTGTACACAGCACAGAAATAGTGCATTGACTGACTTCTAAAATGAGACACAAAGGCTCAAATGTATTTAAAGAGAAATCACATATGCAATAAACTTGATTTGAGCATGCTTGAATGTTAATTGCTAATGCTGGCAGATTATTTCATTCACAGCTAGCTGAAGACAACAGCAAATGGCAGGCTCTAATCAATTTCACATTTAGTTCTCGGTCCAGTTCACTTATAATGTTCATTTATAATGAATTGCATTCTTTATGTATTTTTAAATAAATCTATAGATCTCGACAATTTAATTGTCACATCATTAAAAATATAAATGTTTGTTAGAGTAACTAAAGTGATCCATATTTTGTGCATGGCACTTGACCCCTTGTTTTTACTGACGCAGGATGCACCTTTTACGCCGAACTCCTCGGACATGGAAGATGGATGGTTTGAATTCCTGTTCCTACAATGTTCTGTCTGTCCAAAAATCACCTCTCTACATCAACGTCACAGTGGACATCGGGCAGCCTGAGCATGCTCATTGAACCGTGTGCCCATTCCTTTAGGTATTGACATTGAAGAGAATTTGTATTGAAACAGAGCATTCACCAGTGCCTGTCAGATTCAGTGTTGGGTGTCGTCGCTCCACTAAAGATTGCACTATGGATCTGTCTTTCTACAACTGTGATTTTCAACTCTACTCTTTAAGGACACATAATGGGATAATTTGTCCATTTTGAATAAAAACACACCACTTTTTGAGTATTACATTAATAGAAAATAAATAATTGAATGTGGTGGATGAATGTTTTTGATGATTGATTGTTTGGAAGTTTGGATCAGTTAATATACAGTGGCAAGAAAAAGTTTGTGAACCCTTTGAAATTAGCTGGTTTGCTGCATTAATTGGTCATAAAATGTGAACTCATCTTCATCAGTCACAAGTATAGACAAACACAATGTGCTTAAGCTAACAATGCACAAACAATTATAATCTTACATGTCTTTATTGAACACATACCAATAAACATTCACAGTGCTGTGGAAAAAGTATGTAAACCCTTGGATTTAATAGCTGGTCGATCCTACTTTGGCAGCAATAAAGCATTTGCAGGAGCTGCGGATTGGACCTGCACAATGCTCAGAAGGAATTTTCGACTATTCTTCCTTACAGAACTGCTTAAAGTCAGCAATATTCTTAGGATGTCTGATGTGAATGGCTTTCTTGAGGTCAGTCCACATCATCTCTATTGGGTTAAGGTCTGGGCTCTGACTGGGCAACTCGATTTTCTTTTTTGAAAGCCATTCTGGAGTGGAATTTCTTCGATGTTTAGGGTCATTATCCCGCTACACCCAACTTCTACTGAGCTTCAGCTGGCACACAGCCACCCTGATATTATCCTGTAGGATATCTTGATAATCTTGGAAATGTATTTATCCCTCTATGTTGGCAAGTGGTCCAGGCCCCGATGCAGCAAAGCAGCCCCAAATCATGATGCTCCTACCACCGTACTTCACTATTGTGGTGATGTTTTCATGTTGGTATACTGTGCAGTATTTACGCCATACGTAGTGCTCCATGTTCTTCCCAAACAATTTAACCTTAGTTTCATCTGTTCACAAAACATTTTCCCAGTAGCTTTGTGGAGTGTCAAGGTGGTCTTTGGCAAACTTCAGGTGTGCAGCAATGTTTTTGCTGGAAAGCTCATAAACAGAGATGTTAATCAGTTCCAATGATTCCTTCAAGTCTTTGGCTGTCATTCTAGGGTTCTTTTTTACCTCATTGAGCATTCTGTGGTGTGCCCTTTGAGTCTGCTTGGCTTGGCTTGGCTTGGCTTGACGGCCACTTCTAGAGAGACTAGCCACAGTACTAAACTGTCTCCATTTATAGACAATTTGTCTAACTGTGGACAGAAGAATATCTAAACTCTTTGTGATAACTTTGTAACAACTTTGTAACCCTTTCTCTAATTAGTATTTGATGTCATTGGCCTAGGGGTTCACATACTTTTTCCATCCTACACTGTGAATTTTGGAATGATGTATTCAATATATATATAAGAACAATACAATAATTTGTGTGTTATTAGTTAAAACTGATTGTGTTTGTTCTTTATTGTAACTTAGATGAAGATCAAACTATATTTTAAGACAAATTTATACATCACTTTTGGTCATTCCAAAGGGTTCACATACTTTGCCACCTTGCCACTTGAGTTAAGTAATGTCTGTAAAGGCTTACCAGGTCATTATGTTACAAGTAGTGAAATGTACAGGCGGTTTGTTTATTCATGTTACACCAACGAGTGTTTTCTATGAAGTGTGTGTTTTATATGAATGTTCTAAGGTGTTGATTCAGCCATTGATTCGGTGTCTATTTTAGCACAGGGAAATGTTTTTAATCAGCTGAGTTTAATTTCAGTGAAATGTAGATGTAAATGGGTTAGTTATTTTAGTTTTAGGGCAGTGTTCAGAAAAGCTGTTCAGTCATAAAATTGGGTGGTGTTACCTTACATATGATCAGGGAAAATAAAGGTATTTTAAATTATAGGCATAATCCTTGCAGTTTTATAAGTTCATAAACCCTGCAATGTGAAGTGGTCCATAATGTGTCAAGCTTTGATTGAAAGTTTAAGTTTTGAAAGTTTGGGGGTACTGATGACATTTTATTTCAAAGTTTAATTCATTTAGAGAGTCATCAAATAAAATGTGTCATTACAAACCATACAAATTCAAACTTATTGCGCTGTATATTGTGGAATGTATTAATGTCTGCTTCAGTGTAACTCTATTTTAAGCTTTCTAACTCAGCACTTCAAGCTTTCGGTTACTGTCCTGGTCAAGGAGTCATTCAAGGGTTGTGGTGCTGTTTTTGTTATCTGTAATACAATTCAATAAATGTCATATACAGTTATTTTAGATTGACAGCATTCACTGAAGACCCTTTTATGTGGGCACTTTCTACTTCATTTTCCATTTTCTCTACAAAAGTTATAGTGTTGACTGCATTCATCAAGCTCAACAATGACAAAGTTATTGTAAGGAGTATGATCAAACTAATATTTGTACTCTTTTTGTGGAAAATGCCAACCCATTTAGTTGAATATGTTTGGGCTATTGAAATACGTTTTTCCTCTCGTTCAAATAATTTAAAGTTTTGAGAAAGAATATTTTTTGAACACTAATGTGTTGTGTCATATAGATATGAATGTATCATATGATCTAAGTGTATTTACTACTCACAGTTTTAGCTGACTGGTCACTTATATATTCCTTAAATTAAAATGTATTTATTATAAAAGGGGAGTATCTCAAAATATACTTGTTTGGAGCCATGACATGTCAACAATCTTTGTGGTTTTGTATTTTCCTTTGTAGTTGCAATCGTAGAATACATTAATATTGTTATTTGCCCTCTAAATTGAATGTTACATTAATCGAATACTTCGAATTTAGAATACTAGATTGATATTAAAGTTCCATTAGATCAACTAAGCAGCGCCAAGATCATAAGTACATAAAATGTGTTCTATTTGGTAAGACATAATTATTAACATTCATAAATGACATAATATTCATCTGGTTCCTTTCACTACTTAAAATGTCTTTAAGCTGTACTTTGTACCTGTAAGATGTCAGCTAAGGTTGTCCCTTTCATTCTTCTATTTGTGCTATTTAATTCTTATAAATTTCTCATTCAGTCTTAAAGGGATAGCTCACCCAAAAATGTACTCACCGTCATGACGTCTGAAACTCGTAAGACTTTTTTTCTATTGTGGAACCCAAATGAAGATATTTTCATAGGCGAATGATGTGTTTACATCCAAGTCAATAGAGTCCCAACACTTTCAAGTTCCAAAAAGGAAATATGACTCGTGGTTTAGCCCATGTCTTTTGAAGCAAAACTATAGGTTTTGCTGAGAAATAGACAAAAATGTAACAAATTTTTCACAAAAAATCATGACATCTGCAGTCTCCTTGGCGTGTTTATGATTTGAAGCTTGAATAACACTTCCTGGGGCTTAATCCATGCACACAGCACTATACACACGCTATGTGCACATTCACGCATTGTACACGAGCTCTGAGAAATATCATTTTTGGTTGAACTATTCCTTTAAAGGTTTATAAAACTCGCAAAGTCGTTTTAAATTTCATTCATTTAGGGTGATGTCAGGGTGTTTAACGTACTATTCCAACCGCGAGTGAAGCCAATAATGCAGCTTTTTCTCTCTGTGGACCGCCGCTTTTAGTGCCTTATTGCTTCTTTGTGTTATTAAACTTGTCACGGCCCCTTTCACTTTTAAAAACTCATTCTCTCTCCTCTCATTTGTCGTGGCCATGCTGTCTTTGTAGAGTTTGTGTTGCAAATCATGTAAAAAAAAAAAGAAAGTATTCTCTTCACAATCTCTGAAGACAGGGTTCAAAGTTATCCATTTTAACGACAGTAACCTAGGTAACAACTCCTCAGCTGGCACATGTTATTGTAAATAAAAAACTTCCAAACCACACCCACGATTCTTTTTATCCAATCACCAATGCTATTCAACCAGCCGAATTCTCCTAGGTCAAGAATTTCAGAGATGTGCACGAACAAAAGTAAAAGCTCCTAACTAACACATTGGCAGAGCATAAACAACACTGCATTTCATTATCATTTGTAGGCGAACTAAGCGAAGCCTTTTGCTTAGTGAGTATAAATTAGCCTTACTTCACAAACTAAGATTTTAATGAAATGAATGAAATGAAATGAAGTGAATGGTGATCAGACCTTTGTAGCTTCAAAAATCATTGTTTAAATCCATATCTTATGAATTGATATAATAGGTGTGGGTGAGAATCAGAACAAGTCATTTTTTTTACCCTAAATCTCCACTTTCACCTTCAGATGTGAAAGTGAAACTAAACAGGCCACATGTTACGATCAGATGTGAAAGTGAAATTGATAGTGGAGATTTAGAGTTAAAATCTGTTCCTCACCCACACCCATTATATCCCTTCTGAAGATAAGGATTTAACCACTTAGTTTTTTGGATTACTTTTATGTTTTCTTTATATAATTTTGAGCAACAAAGGTCTGATCACCAATCACTTGCATTGTATGGACCTACAGAGCTGAGATATTCTTCCTAAAAATCTTTATATACAGCAGAAGAAAGTCATACACATCTGGGATGGTATGAGGATTTGTAAATGACGAGAGAGTTTTCATTTTTGGGTGAACTGTCACTTTATAAAGAACCCTGGAGAGTCTTCAGTATGTTATAGGTGACTGTCACTGCCCTCACTAATACACACAGACACCAGCAGAAGGAGCTAAATGCTTCTGTGCCTTTGGACATACAGGGATAAAGACTGTGGCTATAATGCTGACTGATTTGCAGAGGGGGAAAAAAGTGCAGCGAGAAAGTGTCGCCATTTCCATCTGTTCCAAAACTATCTCTGCCTTCCGTTTTGACTTGTTAAATGTCTTTTTCCTTTTATTTCTGCGCTTCCTAAAACCTAACAGAATATGACCTGCTAACTCAGTTAAAATAAACTCCTCTTTTTAATGGGACTGTTAATGAAAGAAAGAAAGAAAGATGCTTACAATTTTAGAAGAATTGCAAATTTGGTGGAAGGGAAGAATGTTTTATTTCCGTTTAAAAGAAAGAAAAGTTACTTAGATTTTATTCTATTAGACACCCCATAATTACATTTTTATAACATTGTACAACCCCAATGCTAATTGAAAAATGCTAATAAAACCAAAAAGGATTGATTTGTAAATTATATTCACCCTTTGCTATATTGAAAACACTACAACTACACATAATATGATGTTTTACCTTGTACATTTCTTTTTATTTAATATACAGTCATTTCAAATCAGATGATTGCAACATGCTCCAAAAAATTGAGAAGGGCAATTTAAAACTAATAACAATTTAACGAGTTCAAATAACAAGGCGATGTGAAACAGGAGATGTTAAACAGGTGAGGCAATCGTTTATAAGGAGCCTCCAAAAACAGCCTAGACCTTCAAGAGCAAGGATCATTCAAGATTTGTCAATTTTCCAACAGATGCTTCAGCAAATAATCCAGCACTTTGAGAACAATGATCCCCAAAGACAAATTGGAAGGATTTTGGACATTTCACCCTCTACAGTGCACAATATATTTAAAAGATTCAAGGAATCTGGTCAAATCTCTGTGTGTAAAGGGCAATGCGAAAACCACTTCTGAATCTTAAAAATGAATTTGTAATGGATATCGTGAACACGGGCTTGGGGATACTTTAGTAAACCTTTGTTAGTCAACACCACTCGCCGCTGCATCCACAGATGCAAAATAAGACTTTACTATGCAAAGCAGAAGCCATACATCAACACTGTCCAGAAATGTTGCCGAATTCTCTGGGCTCTGTCTCATCTTAGATGGAACTGTGTTTTTTGGTCCGATGAGTCCACATTAAAAAAATTTTTAAAACAGCCATCTATGGGCCAAAAGGGAAAAGGACCATCCAAGCTGTTATCAGCATCAGGCCCAAAAGCCAGTGTCTGTATGGGCCGGGGGTGTGTCAGTATGGGCCGGGGGTGTGTCAGTGCCCATTGCATGGGTAACTCGCACATCTGTGAGGGCACCATTAATGCAGACAGATATGTTAAAAATTTGGAGCAGCATACAATGCCATCCCGCACCGTCTTTTCCATTTTTAGCAGGACAACTTAAAACCACATGCTGGCCAAATAAGCGGAGCATGGGAGTGCTAGATTGGCCTACCTGCAGTCCTGACCATCTCCAATTGAGAATGTGTGATGCTTTATGAAGCGCACAATATGGCAACGAAGACCCCGTACAATTGTGCAGCTAAAGAACTACATAATGGATAAATGGGAAAAACTCCACTTTCTAAACTTAACAAACTTGTGTCTTCAGTTTGTTAAATGCCTAATAAATGTTATTAGAAAAAATGGTGATGTTTCACAGTGGTAAACACTCAACTGTCCCAACTGTTTTGGAGTGTGTTGCAATCATCTGATTTGAAATGACTGTACTTTTTTTTTTTTTAAAACAATGAAATTCACAAGGAAAATCATCATATAATTTGTGGTTGTAGTGCTTTCAACATAGTAAATGGTGAATATAATGTACAAATCTCTCCATATTGGTTTTATTTGCATTTTTCCTACTGTCCCAACTTTTTCAGAATTGGGGTTGTATGAAAAATTAATTATTACAAGACAGTTCGACATGAACATCTGACTGAATTCATCCTTTGTTGGCCTCTGTCACATGACATGGTTCTTCTATAAGAAGAAAACCCCTTTTGCATAAGGAGACTGGACACAAACAAATGTCTGTTCTTGCACTCTAAACAGTGCTCTGATTTCAACATCATATTTGAAAGGATTCCCTTTTCTCATATTAAAGGAAGACTTAAGAGGCTGCTGGGAAAAGCTGTTCCAAGAAATCGTTCTCTTCTACTGGTTAATAACCGGACACTACATTAATGCTCTACTACAAAGCTGCTCAGAGTGAAACGTTATACTTACCAGATTCTCTGGTTAACATCCTTTTACTGTATATTGGACAGATAAAGGTACAAATAAATAGCAATAAATGTGTTAGAGATCTGAATGGCACCCTTGGGGCTTTTTGTGGGTCTTTGAGAAATGGTGCCATTAGTGTGCTATGTATGTTCCCCATGACAAACTACACTATAAAATGAACAGGATACTGAATTTAGTCACATTATTTCAGATTTGACTGTTTAGTGTGAAAAAAAGAAATACCTATTTTTAAATTTCCTCATTTGCATGACCCCATTCATTATTATTACATTTTAAAGAGTTATAGCACCATTTTCTTGAGGGGGGGTTGTAAAGGATAAATGTTTCCATACATGGCTCTCCTTTTGTGTTTGTTAAGTCAAGGTTAGTCCTTGCATGGTTGAGTTTGTCAGCATATAGATCCCTTATATTTCCTTCCTTTTAGAACAGCAACATTTGTTGTTACTGTCTAACACACTGATTTTTTTACTTTTAGTATTTTCTGACCAAATAAAGATAATTTCCAGCACATAACAAACGGTGAAAATGGTGGTGGTGTAAATAACACTTTAAACATTTTTAGAATAAAACATTAGACTCCTTTGTTTTGCTTAGTTTTGTTACCTCAGATCAAATAAAATAAAATAGTTGACTCAACTTAAGCTTAATTATTTATTATTCTCTAATTAAATTACTGTTACTCTCTAAACCCTAAAGTTGACATTTATAAAAACAATCAAATGGTCCCATTTAATCAGTACTTGAAATGTCACATTTTGAAATAATAAAATCTATGTTTTTTAAACTTTAGCTTCGAGTACGACTAACTCAATTATATAGTACAAAATTGTGCGGAAATCCAATAAACCCTTGTGCTTGAATAAATCATGTATGTTTGGTCAAGACAAGGGGAATTATGGAGAAACATAATAATTGTTATTAAAAAAAATGATATTGGTTTAATTCTTATGACTATTGTTGTTGTTGTTTTGTTGTAGCCGGATGATAGTTGTGATTTGTGCGAAGTCACAAATCACGTCAACATGATTAATGTTACCTCTGGTGAACTTGGAGCCTGATAAATTTAACCTCCTGTCATCCGAGCAAGACTTCTGTGTGCATTTTCCATTTCCCTTTTTGATTTGTAACTAGTAGCACTTAATAAACAAGCATAATAATAATAATAATAATAATAATAATACTTTTCTAGAGCAAATAGTTTTCCTAAAAATATAGCAGGGACTAAGTTATGAAATTTTAACTAATATCAAGCTATACAAAAAAAGGCAGATTTTTGTTCAATCGAATAGCTTATCATGTGTCCAGGAGTTTTGGTTATTTATATTGTTGAGACGTTACAGACATTACAGCTGATTTTCTGTAAAGCTGTGTGAATTGGGAAATACACAAATATTACTAATGATTCGACTTGATTTTACTTATGTTACAATGGGGTTTTTTTCTACTTTGGCAAGAAAATCTCAACATTCTCTCTTTGCACTGTCAAAAAAGCAAGTGATAGCAAATGTTGAAGCATTTTGCCAATCAGAAATTTGAATAATTAATTTTGATTCAAAGTAATAGCCAACATCATCCCATCACTGCCAAACACATTAAAATAAAATGATATATTATAAATTCTGAATATATCTATCTTATCATTGTCTCATGACTGCTCAACATGTTGAGTGATCCAAACATCATCTGCAGCCTGTGTCTGAACTTTTGACCGGAAGTTTGGAGTGAATGCACTTGGCTGCATAGAAAGCTATGGGATATCTCCTTGCTCCCTATTTAGTGAATGACATAACCTCCAGTGTGCTGTCGGTCTGCACCTTTATTTCATCCTAACTCCATATAAAATTGCACAGTAAATATAGGGTTTCTAATGGAAAACAAACTAGTGATATTGTCCACTACTGGGTCATTGTGTTTAACAGTGTGCTGTTTCACAATAAATCACTCAGATTTAAAACAAATCGCATATCAGATAAAACTAGAGACTAATCTTTTGATTCAAACAGGTTTTAATGTAAAAATTAGGTTTCTTTCCAGATGTTATTTTGCTGGTTCGATCCCCACGGCCACCACCATTGTGTCTTTGAGCAAGGCACTTAACTCCAGGTTGCTCCGGGGGGATTGTCCCTGTAATAATTAGTAAGTCGCTTTGGATAAAAGCGTCTGCCAAATGCATAAAAGTAAATAAAATCCACACGATCGTGAATTTTGTGTGACATGAAATCTGTTTGTTTATGTTGATAAGTTAATTTATATCATACCATTTTCGTTGACTGTTCAGCTGCCCTGCCTCCTCCTTGCCCATCCTTATACTTTTACACTAGTTTACAAATTCAATAATAAAGTTCACTTTAGTTGAGTCAAAGAAGTATGTTTATTTAGCTAAATTTCACACAATTATCTTGAATAGATATAAAAAATTATTTAAAGTGATATTTACATTGAGTATTCTTTCTTTTTTTATTGCTTATCACATTATATCATATTTCATATCAAGCATGCTCTTTACTGACACTGTTGTACAATTTTCATAAACATTTCAGTGACATAATTGTTGGTCAAGGTGGAAATGACGCCACAACTGAGGGACAGTCATAATTAGTGTAGAAAATGTTTAATTATTTTACACAATAACATTTAAATGGTTTATTTCACTCTTAGTTTATATTATCATAGTTTTAATAGTCATAGACTATTAATATTTTCATGATGACTTTTCCTATTTTAAGAATGAAATTCTGGGTCTTGGATGGGGTCAAACAATAATATGTAAACATTAATGGTACTGGAAAAGCAGTGTTGGGGAATCCTATTACAAATTAATTAGTTACTGTAATCAAATTACTTTTAATCAAAAAGGTAGTATAATGCATTGCATTTTTTTAATTTCTTGTAATCAGATTACAGTTATTGAGTTTATTTAATTACAAGGGTTACACATATTTCTAATATTATTTTTGGGTTAATTTGGAATAGATTTAAAACATGAATTATGTACAAATATATGTCTGTTTGCATTTACGTGAGAGCTAAAGAGTCACTGTTATGTAATTGTAATGGAGAAACTTGTGGTGTTGTATGTTTTTTTATTTTTATAGGCCATTTCAAGGACTGTTCGTTTGTGATGTCAAGTGACGTTATTGTTCCATGAACATTTCCTGCTTGTCAAAACAGAGACTATTTAACAGAAACAGGCCACTTCTACTAAAATCTATAGGAGAAATTGGAACGGTCAACCTGCTTTAGAGGTAAAATAGCCAATCACCTTTTATATACAGAAATCGCCTGTCAATCGACTGGAGAACACGCATGCGCATTAGCTATGCAGACGGTAGGCTATAATTGCCCATCGTTGCCCGGGCTCGCATGATCCCAAATGAAGAGCCTCATCACTGCTACCTTTAAATACCGAGAGTGCTTCTCCTCGGGAGAACTGTCTCTACCTGCTGGCGTCTTTCCAGGACCAGGAACAGAGTGAGGAGTGTCCGGTGCGAGTTAGATGCGAGACCCGCACCCCTGAACCCCGGCACGCGACGCGGCTCTGGGAAGCCGAACCGCTCGAATGAAGTCGCACAGTGTTGTCATATTTTAATGCTCATTTGATATATGTTCTAGTTGACCAACTGTATAGGAGATTTCAGTCTTTACTCATTCAAGTAGATAGGAGCTGCACTTTCATGCCGCTTGTTTACATAAAAAAAATAGCTGTCCAAACTGCCCAATAACGTTCCAAAAACGGCCGCCGAGTGGACAGACTTGCCTTGAAAAAGTATGTCTGGACTTTCCTAATTCCCTTGTTTTTGTTTACATTCTTGAAATAGTCTACACTCCAGTTAGTTTTGGTCCTCGAATCTGGTTCGATGAGAGAGGTTCCATGAGTAATTATTTCACAGGACATCAGCACTCTGAGATTTCACTGTTTGTTTGTACCTCTCAGCCAGTGTTCATGCTGATCAAAGCTAAAGTGTAAGAGCAGCACAGATGTGTAAAATAGCTAGATGTGTGTCTTTCCATTTTTCCCTGTGAGATTAAAGATTTTTGCCAGCAGATGGCGACAAAATAATTGTTTGTAATAATTGTAGTGTAATGAGCCAGTTAAGTTTGATGTGCATTGAGTCAGTGCAGGTCTGTCAGTGAGTGCTTTCTTTGAAGTCATCAGCATTGTCTCCTACCCCATGACTGCTTGGACTACTACTACAGATGGAAAATACAGTTAAACTAACAGCTTCAGCATTAAGGCTTATCACAGCTGAGAGACAACAGATGGAGTAATCAAAAACGTAGTCAATGCGCTTCCCTTTTACCAGAGTTACTGCATTGGAAGAAGCTGTAAATATTCAACATGGCAGAGTACAGAACGGTTGCTATAGTGAATGACTCTTGCACACTGGTTCGGATGGCTATTTTTACCAAAAGAAAATATTATATATTGGACCAGAATTATATTGTTTTCAGCAAGCTGTCTAACACTACACTACTGCTTGGAGTCGTGAATCATGCAATAGACGCATGTAATTGCACAAGATCTATTGCTCTCTCTCTTTCTCTCTTTCTTTCAAACACAAACACACGCACACCCTTGTTTCTCTAATGACTTCTTAGAAACCGCCCAAGCCATTGTTAATTATTCTAATTGTGTGGGTTTTTGTTTGTGACAGTCCTTAGTTTTTCCTAGTTTTTTTATTTACTTTTGAACTGTTTCATTGTGTAGTATAAAAGCAATATAACACTCGCAATCGTGCGGTATGGCCTTTAATCAGCACGTAGGGCCATACAGCACTCTTGCACTTGTGATATTTCTTCATCATTGAATCATTGAAAAGTGTTTTAGAATGTAACCTAAAAGTAAATGAAGGGATAAGTAATGTAATCTGGTTACAATTATTTTTTTTTAAATAAATTACTAATTTGTAGTGGATTACTTTTAGTATAGTCATGAAAATAAATGAAGGTATGGTACAAAGTTTTCAAAAAGGTTGCATGAATTGCATGATGCAACAATGTTGGTGGTGTTGTTGTTTTTGGTTGAGCTTTTTAACTCACAACAAGAATATTAGTTTAACTGTATTCTCATTTCCCTCCCTCAAAATAGAGTTTGAGTGGGCTACACATCTGTCCATCACAATTGAAATTAATGTTCAATTTTCCAGATTTACTTGAAGCATCTCTTCTTGAATCTATTTCAACATATTACATTTACGTTGGGTTTTAAAATAGTTTTAAACGTATGTCCACTTGGACACCATAATGTGACCTTATACCAAAAAGAAGAAAAAAACCTGTAATCTGTTCATTTAATAAATATCAACCCCTGTGACATAAAAGTGTCTATAGTTCAAGAAAATGGTTAACAAGCCGTAGTTAACACGATTCATGTGTTCTTTCCCCTTCTCATCTGATCTCTACTGTTCTCCAACACTTTATGCCCCCTCTCTGTGTATCTGTCTCTCTTTCTTCTCTTGGTCTGTTTTTGTTTTCCGAACAAGGTTCCTTGTACAGGAAATTGTGTATTCTGGAAGCATTCAGGAAGGCAGAGAGCAGATTTCCTGTTAAAGCCATGGCTACAAAAAAGGGGGGGAAAAAAGATAGAGGAAGAGAGAAAGCCGAGTGGGGGGTTGGGTAAAGGGGTTCAGTAATGTCCGAACCGGAGGAGGAAAAGCTCTCCCCTCCCCTCGCTTCTCTGCCCTCCCTTTTGCAAAAAGTTCTGACATTTCAAACTTCCTCTCAACACCACCCTGATGACCTCCTAAACATGGACTGAAAAACAGATAGATAGACGGAGACTGGACAGATTCTCACAGAAAGGCATCTGAGAATGATTAGAATATGAAGAGGAGTGGAAAACGGTAAGAAAGGAAGCGGAAAGGGGAAAACAACTGGAATCATCTCATTGGAGCAGCATTTCTGCAAAGCTCCTAGAGATACATTTGCTCTCTGGGCAAGCATTGTGTTGTAACTTTCCTCTCAGATTCTACTCGTCTCATTTCTCGGCCTGTAAAAGGGCAAGAGGGAGGAGAAACCCTGATGATGAAGTGACGTTGGGTGTGTACAGAGCTCTAGAATTCTTCTCCCACACCAGCTCTTTTGGTGCCTCAATCAAGATGTGAGTGGATGATTCTTTTGTTTGACACTTTGGACTTCATGATTTGGGATTTCTTTTTTGAACATTTCTGATCAAAACTTGCCCCTTCCCATCCCATGTGCCGTGGGGCCAATGGTTGATTCTAAGGTCTGTTTGCTCTGATCTGGATAACTGAAGTCTGATGAAGAATAAGGCTGCCAAGCTAAAGTCCAAAAGGAAAGGAACTGAAAATGCATTCGGCTGTGACTTGACTGCACATCTGCAGAATTCAGGACAAGACGGTAAATTCCTCTTTCCATACTCTTTCCTATAACGGGCTGCCCTTTCTTCAAAGCCCCGACAGTCATAATAAGTTTATTTTATTATAAACCCACACTAGCGCACCAGCCTGGGCCTCTACGTAAACATTAGCTACGTGTAATAAACCAACACCCAATTTCGCTCCTTTTCTTATTGAAAAACAAAAGATGCTCTTTTCAAATTGAATCCTCAAGCTGAAATGTAGGGTGTTCAAAAATAAATCCCAATACGATTCTAGCCTGGCTGGTTGTGACCAGTTTTGATTTACCAAAGTAACTTTAATAGAAAGTAAAGAGCAAAGGAAATGTTGAGAGGAAGTGGATGCGGAAAAGGAGGAAGCTAGATTTAAAACACTGCTTCTGATAAATGGCAACTTACTGTGCTTTTCAACATTTTATAATGAAATTTCATAAGTTCTAAATAGCTTTTTGGCTATTGGTTAACTTCATCCAATAGCCTGTTGAGCCTGAAAATGGAAAAATGGAAAGTTGGTTTAGAGTTTTAGATTATTACATTTTGATAAATTATTTAAACAACGCAGGTTTTCAAAAAGAATTTCACAGATCGCAGTTTTAAATGTCTTTTTTTTTTCTCACAGAAATCATAGGACCCTACAAAGGCTTCTATGATGGTTTGTTATGAACAGGGACTGAAACAAAATGTTTTTCATTTTGGTTCGTTCTGAGCAGAAACTGTATTTTTCGTTCCAGATCCGGCCGTCTTTTGCAATCTTTCCAATTGGTAACTGGTTAGAATGAAATTTTAGAATGATTATTAATGTTCTGTTAAAAATGACATTACTCTGTGCTAAGGGTAGGTGATACACCAGTTGCAGTGTAACCAGATCTCTCATGAGAAAAAAAACTACTTGCAGGCACTTTCAATGGGAGTCAATAAGACCAAACAGTAAACGTTAAAATATAAAAGTATAGCCACAACACCTAAACAATATGCATGGTGACATGATTTTAGTGTGATAAAATCAATTACTAACTCTTTCTGTGTGAAGTTATTTCCAATTTTACAACTTTGTTGCCTTGACGATAAGCGCCTTAAATCCTGTAATCCCTGTAATTTAGTAGTCTGCCAAAAAACAACGATTTAAACAACTTTACAACTCTAATACTCTAGTTTTAACCGAAAAAATTATGTGTGCGTTTTATAAAATTTTACATTTCACATTTTTGATTTTTAACCCTCCACAAAATGGACCCCATTCACTTCCATTGGAAGTACCTCACTTTAACTCGATTTTTGCTTCTTTTTTTTTTTTTATAGGAAAGGAGGGACGAGTCTAAATTAATTTGTGTGGTAATCAATATTATGCAACATTCTGTCAATTTGAGCTTAACCTGTATTAATGTTTGAAGTACAACAGTGGAATTACTTCTATTTTATGTGTAATACAGTACTGCAGGTTTTGTTTCCATCCATTGTTTTTGTAATGGGATTTATGAATTATTATGGATATGAATGCACTAATCCTGCAGTGGATTTTGCTCCCCATATCCTAAACTCTGACATTATATCAGCACTGATCTAGGAACTGTTTGATCCCGCCCAATGTGGGACAGCTTCACGTGACTAACAGAGTTGATCTGAAGTCTGTAATTGTGAAATGGTCTTTTGTTTTAGAGCCTGAATGCTCACATGTTTTGTTCATCTTGGCAGACAGAATTACTGTAAATTCTTTGTAGAGATTGTTACTCAACACAACAACAACAACAACAACAACAGTAAAAAATTATATTCTATTTTCAGTTAAAATGCACACTTTAAGGTGTTCTCTTTTGACCTTTTAACTAGGAGAAATAGCCAATGATTTATAGACATTTTATTGTTAAACAAGCTTTATCATGATTCATGATTAATAACTATGTATTTATAACCAGGGTCTGAAATTTTTTCATTTCAACTGATGCTGCTGAGCTCTGACCAAGAAGCAGATCTGTAATTAAAACAAATGATTAAAGTAAAATTATTAAATGTTTTAAAAATTATAATTTGGCCCACATAAGATGATGTTTTGTCCAAACACGCCCAATCAGTGTATGCAGGAGAGAATGTTTATATATATATATATATATATATATATATATATATAAGCAATATCACACAAGCAAGGCTGCAGGCTGAGTGCTGTAGGTAATCACAGCAGTGCTGATGTAGGGCCATATAGCATGATTACGAGTGTGACATTGCTTATATACAACAGTTCAATGAACAAGTATATTTAAAAAAATTACGGTCATAAAAACTCATTTGTGCATGGAACTACTTTCTTACGTGGCAGAGCAGAATCTGCCGTTGCTGGTTTAAACCAAATGATTCATCCAAGCCTTCGTTAGTTATTAAAAATTTCACTTCAGAAATAGTATCACGTCTTGTTTGAAGTTATTGTGTGTGTGTGGTCTTTCTGAAGATCAGCTTTCTCAGTGGAAAAAAGGGGGTATTTCTCCCTATTTCACGGTAACTGGTGCGCAAGTGTCTTTCACGATAGAAACCGCAATGTCCTCCTCCATTTTAAACATTGTGCCCACTCCAATGTGGAAAGTCCGATAAGATCTAAGCGCCTTCAGTTTGTGTAATTAATCAGTCTGTTGTGTCTCTCAGATGTGATGAGCTGTAATCTTAAAGTTCGTTTATTCCCTAGCTTTAGTAGTAATACTATCGATCACAAAGAGCTGTTTTATGTAAACGCTGGCTGACCCGAAATTCACCTCACCTAACTGGCTCATATTATACACACACATTATCTTTGCCACCACCTGCTGGCTAACATTGATAATGTAAAAAAATAAAAATACATGTAAAAAAAAAAAAAAAAAAAAGACAAACAGAAGCTCTTAACACATGCACTACTCTTACACTTTAGTTTAGAACCACATGAACACAAGTGTAGTGATACACACAGTGAAGCGTCAGAGTGCTGATGGAGTGAGACCATCAGTGCTCATAGAACGTCTCTCATCCAATCAGATTTGAGGACCTGAACTAACATGTGTGTGTGTGTACACACTCTACCATTCAAAAGTTTAGGGTCACTTACTAATTTTATTTGATTTTTTTTCACACTTTAGAGTAATAGTGGTCATCACAACTATGGAATAACATAAATGGAACTATGGGAATTATGTTGTGACTAAACAAAATCCAAAATAAATCAAAACTGTGTTATATTTTAGGATCTTTAAAGTAGTCACACTTTGCCTAGAATTTGCAGAAATGTACCCTTGACATTTTCTCAGATGCCTTCAGATCAAAAGATTTTTACGATCATGAGAGACATTTCAGGCAAGTGACCCCAAATCTTTGAATGGTATAGTTTTTATATAGACTAATGTATACTATGCTTATTATGCTGATTTTCACTTATTGTGGACTTGTTTTTCCAGACCATGTCCTTTTTTTTTTTTTTTTTTCCTTGAGAGATTTGTTAACACTGCAACTGGTATATCACCCACCCTTATCACAGTCTTTTTTTTTTCTTTTACATTTATATATATATATATATATATATATATATATATATACACTACCGTTCAAAAGTTTGGGGTCACCCAAACAATTTTGTGTTTTCCTGAAAAGTCACACTTATTCACCACCATACGTTGTGAAATGAATAGAAAATAGAGTCAAGACATTGACAAGGTTAGAAATAATGATTTGTATTTGAAATAAGATTTTTTTTTTTACATCAAACTTTGCTTTCGTCAAAGAATCCTCCATTTGCAGCAATTACAGCATTGCAGACCTTTGGCATTCTAGCTGTTAATTTGTTGAGGTAATCTGGAGAAATTGCACCCCACGCTTCCAGAAGCAGCTCCCACAAGTTGGATTGGTTGGATGGGCACTTCTTGCGTACCATACGGTCAAGCTGCTCCCACAACAGCTCAATGGGGTTCAGATCTGGTGACTGCGCTGGCCACTCCATTACCGATAGAATACCAGCTGCCTGCTTCTGCTCTAAATAGTTCTTGCACAATTTGGAGGTGTGTTTAGGGTCATTGTCCTGTTGTAGGATGAAATTGGCTCCAATCAAGCGCTGTCCACTGGGTATGGCATGGCGTTGCAAAATGAAGTGATAGCCTTCCTTATTCAGAATCCCTTTTACCCTGTACAAATCTCCCACCTTACCAGCACCAAAGCAACCCCAGACCATTATATTACCTCCACCATGCTTAACAGATGGCGTCAGGCATTCTTCCAGCATCTTTTCATTTGTTCTGCGTCTCACAAACGTTCTTCTTTGTGATCCAAACACCTCAAACTTGGATTCATCTGTCCACAACACTTTTTTCCAGTCTTCCTCTGTCCAATGTCTGTGTTCTTTTGCCCATCTTAATCTTTTTTCTTTTATTGGCCAGTCTCAGATATGGCTTTTTCTTTGCCACTCTGCCCTGAAGCCCAGAATCCCGCAGCCACCTCTTCACTGTACATGTTGACACTGGTGTTTTGCGGGTACTATTTAATGAAGATGCCAGTTGGGGACCTGTGAGGCGTCTGTTTCTCAAACTAGAGACTCTAATGTACTTATCTTCTTGCTCAGTTGTGCAACGCGGCCTCCCACTTCTTTTTCTACTCTGGTTAGAGCCTGTTTGTGCTGTCCTCTGAAGGGAGTAGTACACACCGTTGTAGGAAATCTTCAATTTCTTAGCAATGTCTCGCATGGAATAGCCTTCATTTCTAAGGACAAGAATAGACTGTCGAGTTTCAGATGAAAGGTCTCTTTTTCTGGCCATTTTGAGCGTTTAATTGACCCCACAAATGTGATGCTCCAGAAACTCAATCTGCTCAAAGGAAGGTCAGTTTTGTAGCTTCTGTAACGACCTAAACTGTTTTCAGATGTGTGAACATGATTGCACAAGGGTTTTCTAATCATCAATTAGCCTTCTGAGCCAATGAGCAAACACATTGTACCATTAGAACACTGGAGTGATAGTTGCTGGAAATGGGCCTCTATACACCTATGTACATATTGCACCAAAAACCAGACATTTGCAGCTAGAATAGTCATTTACTACATTAGCAATGTATAGAGTGTATTTCTTCAAAGTCAAGACTAGTTTAAAGTTGTCTTCATTGAAAAGTACAGTGCTTTTCCTTCAAAAATAAGGACATTTCAATGTGACCCCAAACTTTTGAACGGTAGTGTATATGTTTTTATTTGTTTAATTTTGTTCTAACAGGTTACAACTGGAAAGGTTTTAGCAGAAGGCCAGAACTGGAACAAAATATAAATGTTCTGATCTAAACAAACCAAAAGGAACTTTTTGTTTTCATTCCCTGTTCATAACAAAACAGCAAAGAAGCCTTTATAGGGCCCTATAATTTCTGCATATTTTGATTTCAAAACATTTGAAACTGCCTCAGTGCTCTTTGCTGTAATTATTTTGGGAAAATTGTGTTATTTAAATCTTATCAAAATTTTATAATCTGCTCTTTCTCTATAAACAACTTTCCTTTTTCACATTAGGCTCAACAGGCTAGTGGATAAAGTTAACCAGTAGACAATAAGCTATTTAGGACTTGTTTTAGTAATTTCACATTCAGATCTGACTCAATTCTGGTATAAAACGTTCCAATCCAATCAATTCCCAAAGAAAATAAAGACCTGCTCTACATTTTCTGGTTGATGAAAATCCTTTTTCACTTGGAAATATGTCATTGTAAAATTGTTTATAAATGGGATTTAAGGTTATGTTTGAGTTGTTAAAAGAATAATTCTAGATCATAATTTGTTCTTAAAATGGATTTATGTATGGTAGAAATGTCTGAAGTATAATCCAGCATTACAACAATCATGTTGAGTTGTAGAGATCCCCTTAAAGCAGTGATAAGGTGAAAGCATTACCCCTTTGGCATGTCCTCCTTACACCACCACAAATTCCCATGCTTGCCCTGGCTGGTTTATGCTGGGTAGTGCTGGATACAATACAATATACATGATAACTGAAACAAGATTCACCAAAACACAACTGCCCCTACATCACTGAACTGAAAAGCTTTACAGAACATCACATGCATATGAATGAGAGATTTCTGTGAACTCTAAACATAAAGTGGTGAAAATTAAATGGATATTATTCTTACATGGGCGTTAATGAATTGTGGCAAAAATGTATGATTATTTTAAATGAACAGAACTGTTCATAACATTTTCATACTCTCTATTGTACTGTGAACTATTTAGATACAATCACCTCTACTTTGATCTGAATCAATATGTAAATAAATTAATGTTAAATTAATAAACTTAAGTTAGTAACATTAATTTACCTTGAAGCAAATGTAGGTATACTGTAATACTGTACACAGTACACTACTGACCAGTCCACATCTACCAAGCAAGAATTGTACTAAGAAGTTTTTGAGTTGGTCTCTTTGGAAGAATAGAGTCAAAGTTTCAAACATGTTCCGGATTAGTGTGATATCAAATGTTTCAAAAGCAAAACGTAGCTGAAATTTCAACTCTAAAATAGCGTTTGGTGCAATGCGTTTACACCTGTAGCCTAGTGGTTAATACAAAGCTTTGATATATTCAGCATGTGGGCAATGCAAGTTCAAGATTGGCTCACGTCATTTCCAGATCCCATTCCTCCTCTCGTTTCCATCATTTCCTGTTCTCTCTAAACTGTTCCTATCAAAAAAGTCAGAAAAACGATAATAATAATTAAATTAAATTAATAAAATTCCATAACCAATAAATAAATAATTAAAGCATATAAGTTTAATGCAATAAAACACAAGATATACTGTATAATATGCTACTCATAGTAAAATTTCACTTCTGGTCCAGAAATTCCATTGAAAGCAGAAAAAGCAACAGGTAATTTTCATAGAACAATAATAATAAAAAAAAAGTAAAAAAAAAGTTTGCTGTCACTTTAGTAATACTTTGGCCTTAATGTCTTCAAAGTCTGTGCAAATTAAACACATACACTTAAATACACTTTTCTTACATCTTTGTGTGTCATTTTTCCTAAAGGATAAAGAATGAGTGAGCAAGTGGTTCATTTCCTCAATTTTAATCCTAATAGCTAACAAAGTAAAGCAGTTTTAGTACAGTAAAATCAAGGTTATAAAATTACATTTACTGTGATTTGCTTAAAGATTATAAGTGTATTACTATAAAAAATAAATAAATAATCAGAGTAAATTGGAAAATGTAGCCCATAATGATAATAATCATTTACAAGACTTAAACTATCATGAAGATATGTTTAGGAAGTGATGAAGTTGGGTGGGAACTTTCCAAAGGCCTTTTATAATCAGAGGAAGTGTTATAAGTAATACCAGCTGCAAGGCCTGGGTGTGTCAGGTTTCCTCTGAAACAAACAAACCATTTTTAACTTCCTGCCCTGGACCACCTTCCCCACAATAAACTGCCTGACAGGATAATGGAAGAATGGTATGTCAGTGTTGTAGTTGAGATGAAACACGACATTTAAAGAGGGAACAGTTATGTTGATATGTTTACTATACAACGGACATATACATTAGTAAATATGTTCCCCTTATAAATTTTGTAACAACGTTTAATACTCAGTATAGTATTTGCATTAGACCATATTGTAAAGAATTGTCGCAAACATGGAAAATATTTGGAATAAACTGCTCCACTGATCTCCAGTATTTTTAGGTTTCTTTTTAGTTTGTAGGGTAGTTAAAGGTATAGTTCAACCAAAAATGAAAACACTCACCATTTACTCACCCTTATGCCATCCCAGATGCCTGACTTTCTTTGTCTGCTGAACACAAAAAAAAGCATTTCCTATATTCTATATTTCCCTGTTTTTTTTCTTTTCTAAATGTATTTAACAACCAGTGGAAGACAATAATTTTGTTGTACTTGTAGAATGACAATAAAGAGCCTGACTTGACTAGAAGAATATCTCCGCTCTGTAAGTTCACGATAAATTTGAATGGTGATCAGCACTTTAAATCTCCAAAAACTGAGACTGGCATAGTAAAAGGTAGTCCATATGACTCCAGTGGTTAAATTAATGTCTTCTAAACTTATTTAATGGCTTAGGGTGAGAAACATATCAGCATTTAAGTCCTTTTTACTACAATTGTTTACTTCTGGCCGCTTTCTAATACGCGTTCTTGAGAGGATCAAGTTCCTCTCGCGTGACATAAGCGTGTTGGCATGTTCAAATGAAAGCAAAACTAATGAAGCTTGTGAACAGCATTCTCTTGTAAATAAATCAAGCTGCTTTTCTGGTTGTATCACGTGAGTTCTCACATTAACATGCCAATGTGCTTAAGAAAATGACCACAGACCACACAAATAAAATACATATCTTTCTATCTTGCTACAAAATAATCTAATATAAAAAAAATCAAAGACAAAGAGAATTGATAATTTTTAAATTACAGGCTAAAAATAAAATAACATTATTTACTTGCACAGCTTCTCGCTGATGTGAACACTCAGTGGGTGTGCTTTTTGTATTGTTTTTATTGAATATTAATGTATGTAGACTACTCTCGCGGAAAAAAGGTACTATTTAAGGTACAAGAATGTCACTGGGGAGGTGCCCTTTTTTTGGTACATACTGTATGTTTACATTTTAAGAAGGCAAAAAGTTATGTGTTTTGTTCCCAGAGGAACAAAACATAAATGTACCTTTAAAGGCAGACAATAGATCCTTAGGGCACAATTATGTACCAAAAACAAGTTAAGATTACAGCAAGGATCCTCAATGTGCCATTTTCACTAGAGGTACAGAAAAGGTCCCCTTGAGGGTACCAACCCACGAATTGCAGAAACATACTGGAAGGTGCAGTATGGCATCATTTTTATATCACCAGAACTTGAATTTAAAAAAGCCTCCGAATTCATGATCTTGAAAAATGACTGGGTGTAATTTGACGTCATCAAAAATATTTGCTTAAAATATTTTGTGTGAATTCACCTAATAAAAAATCAGGTGTTTATTATTCAAGTGGGGGATTTCAGGTTGTGAAATTCAGGTCTCGATGTTCAGATTGTTGAATACGGGTTGAAAAATGAATGTGGCAAAATTCGAGGATTACATCCGGGAATGCAAGGAAGAGCAAACGAGTGTCAATGTAATCCATCTCTCTCTCTTGGACAATCACAAAGCACTGGAAACAGCTCAAAAGTCAATTGAATTCAGACAAAATATTTTCAAATATTTAAAATTAACAGCAAAAATGTTCTATATCATCAAATTACACCCAGTCTTTTTTCAAGATCATGAATTTCCTTGAAATCCCAGGACACTTCTTATATAGAGCAGGAGTGTAACATAGAGCAGGAGTGTAACCCCAGTATCCTGGCCAAATTACCCCACTGGCCCTTATAAATCATGGCCTCCTAATAATACCCATACATGAATGGGCTCAGTAACTCTACTCTCTCCTATCCACCAATAGATGATGTGTGGTGAGTGTACTGGCGCACTATGGCTGCCATTACATCATCCAGGTTGATGCTGCACACTGGTGGTGGTTGAGAAGAGTCCCCTGTTCACTGTGTAAAGTGCTATATAAATGTAATATTCATTCATTCATTCATTCATTTGTATCCGCTCTCCAGTTTGCAGAGAAGTTACTGACACCTGTTGTCCCTCCCTCTCTAGCTGTTTGAGCAGGTTAAGCCACTGATGCTGATAGGGGCTGATCACCCTCACCTACTTACCCCTATTGAGCCAGTAAGGTTTGGCTCTCTGGGTGGACTGGCAGTTGGACACTCCCAGCTGTTGGGTCCAGCTGACTTCATCCAGTGGACATCAGGCTCATGTCAATTACCCTAATGACTGTTTAAACGCAGAGCTCATGAACAATGTTGAGAAACTGTGGTAGACTGGTGTAGACCAGTAGCCCATCTCACTGTCCTTATATTTCTTCACTGTTTATTGATGCAGTCGCACAGTCCAGCTGACTATTTTTTGACAGTGAGCTCTGTGTTGGAAGAAGTACTTGAGAGCACTCTGCGCATTTATTATTTTAAGACTGAAGGCTGCGCTGGGTGTTCAGTCAGTGAGCAGGACCGATTCATCAGTTAATAAGCCTCTTCGCCCTGTCACTGTCATTATGTTCTCTTGGAGTGTTTAGAGTTGTGTGCGTCCAGAGAGAAAACCATATCATCCTCTACAAATATATATGCTCATCCATATGACGTAGCATAAAGAGACAAAGAGATCTGCACCAACATTTAGCATTGGATTGAAGGTCATTCAGTTATGAACTCAGATTCAAATACTCTCTATAAACAATAAACCTGGTCTACGTTATTCCTTCTCTTGCTTTGGTATTCTAACCAACACAGCCAGCCCAACTCAACATCTAAAATCGCACAAGCTCCTTGCTGGTTTCAGCTCCACAACTTGTGTGCTAGGCTTAGTCCTCTAAGGTCAAACAATAGTTTAGTGTGAGGCACAGACCGGAATTTAAGATGCTATTTACTGAAAATCCCTTCCCTCCACCATAAAGGCCCGGGTATAATGATTATTTCTGCGTTTTGTATCGGATCATGCCTGGTCGACCACGTTGCCCTTCAAAGTATCCTTATTAAAATGCGAGCAAACACGCATTCAATGCAGGTACACTACGACTGCTTTGTGATACTTTTTTATTACTGTCAACGACAGCTGCATGCCCAGACGATGGGCATGCAAAGAGACTGTCCACGTATCGAGAGAATCTGGGCCGTTCGTGGACGTACGTGCTGACAATTTGTGTCACGCATACTGTGTGCATTCCGATCAGCAGCGCAGTCAACTGAAGTATTATTTGACCTTAACTCACAAATCTTATCTTATTCATTCGTTTCTATTAGAACTTTCTTTGTGAAAATGCCTTATGGCATGGTTTGATGTCAAAGATATTTCTGGTTCTTGTGTCTCTTTCCTGGTTGCGTTTGTATATGTGGAAGTGCAAGTGAGATTTGATAGTTATGGTGGAGGCCAAGGTTTTGAGTAATTTATGACTTAAATTAGTCTGTTCCTCACATGCTATTGGATGGCTTCAGAAGACTTGGACTATTTTATAATACTTTTATGGTACTTATTTGTCCTTTTTGTAACTTGACAGCCCTGGCTTCTATGCTCTTTCATTGAGTGGAAATGATCAGTGTGAAAAGTTTCAAAATATCTTATTTTCTGTTCCACAGAATTAAGAAAGTCATTCAGGTTTTTAATGGTATGAGGGTGAGCAAATAGTTACATAGTTTTTATTTTTGGGTGAAAATTGTTTTTGATAAATTAAGCCTTCGGTTGTGTGCTATATCTAAATTACTTTGAGAATTTCTCCTGTTATTTGTCCAGTTCCTCAGGTTCTGAAGACTTGTGCAGAGTTCATAGAGGAACATGGGATTGTGGATGGAATCTACAGACTCTCAGGAATCACTTCTAACATTCAGAGACTCAGGTTGGCAAATTAATGGACTCACTACTTCATACTGTCAGTTTTGTTGCATGGTGGAAATTTTTTTTATATATTACTTGAATTGGTTTGGTAAAACATTGCTTACAGAATAAAAATAATCAATTATTTGTGGGTAATGATACAGTAGGAACCTTAGAATTTCTTAGTATTTTTTATGTCTCCCTTTTGCACTGGAGCATTTAAAATTGATCAAAACCTGATGATACATGCTATCCTCTCATGTTTTGAGAATATTTCAATGAGCATCTTGTATGCTTTAATAGATGCAAAGCAATCTGACCCTATCTGATAAAGAGTTGGTCAATGTTACAAAATTTGCATATTAAGTGACCTAGAAATTGTGCAGAATCTTTAATATTTTGCAATCATTTTACACTATAGTCTAGTTTTTCTTAGTTTTCTTTTTAAATTTATTTGTAAAAGGTTTTTAATCCCAGATTTTCTATACAGTCATTTTGACCCCACTGTATATGACATTCTCTGTGTACATTCAGACAGGAATTTTGCTCCGAGGTCTGTCCTGACCTCACTAAAGAAGTGTATCTTCAGGATATCCACTGTGTTGGCTCTTTATGTAAGCTGTACTTCAGAGAGCTGCCCATCCCTCTGCTTACTTATGAACTCTACAAGAAATTTACAGTAAGTTTGTGTTCAAGACATAAAACAGAATAGACTAGACAAGACTAGAAATCAAATTACATCTAATATATAGTCTAAAATATCTCCTCTCTCCTTCATGTAAATTTGTAGTCACACATTTCCTAAAAGCATCATTATCTAAGTAGCATGTAAAAAAGCTCATAAAGTAACTAGCTATGAATTGCTCTTAAATCCATTAAGTGCAACATGTAACCTATTGTTCTCGCATCTTTCACCAAAGGGACATTTAATATATCAGATTAATATATTATAAAGCCATTGTACATGGTTTCAGGGGATAAAAAAAAGTGTTGAAAAAAATCACATTGAAATCAAAAGGCAGTCCCATGCAACATGATAGGTCTTAATTAGGTCTAAATATAGATCTAAATTTATATGACGCATAATGCAGTATAACGTTTTATTGGCCTTCTTTGATAAGTCTAACTGTAATGGCAATAGACAGATGATATGTTCTTATTGAGCAGAATTACTTGGAAGCACTGTTGGGGTAATTTGATAAAAGTAACACACATTACGTAATCAAATTACTTTTATGAGTAACGAGTAAAGTAACACAATATTTGTTTTTTGACCATAATATCTATTTTTTTTTGTCAATTTTTTTTAGCCCCTTTTCTCCCAATTTGGAATGCCCAATTCCCACTACATAGTAGGTCCTCGTGGTGGTGCAGTTACTCACCTCAATCCCCGTGGTGTAGGACAAGACCCAGTTGCCTCCGCTTCTGAGACAGTCAGTCCGTGCATTTTATCACGTGGCTCTCTGTGCATGACACTGCGGAGACTCCCAGCATGCGAAGGCTCATTCTACTCTCTGTGATCCACGCACAGCTTACCATGCGCTCCATAGTCACTCAGCATGCCTTGGATTCGAACTCGCAACTCCAGTGGTGGTAGTCAGCATCAAACCTCACTGAGCTACCCAGGCCCTACTAGCCCATAATGACTGAGTTACTTTTTAAATACAGTAACGCTTGTACACCTCTGCTGTCCCTGTATTGCGAGAAATCAGGAGTAACAGTGTTCAAATTTGGGGAAGAGACGTAGTGCATGATTGCATGATCATTGTAGTTCTATAGAGTTTGAGGCTAGAGACTATTTAGCAGAGACGAGTCACTTCTATTTAAATTAATGAGATAAATTGGAACACCCAACCAAGAAGCTCTAGCACCCAACAGTCAATGGATGTAGAAAGGAAGTCCCGCCTTGCAGGTAAAAGAGCCAATCACCTTTTAGATACAGACAACGCCTGTCAATCAACTCGCTAACACGCATTTTGTGTTTTTAGTGTGAAATGAGGTCAACAACATACGGTTGAGTGAAACGCGGTTGATTCAAGTGTTAATACACACTGCATTAAAAAATCAGTAAACGTGTTTAGGCAGAGGGATTATAAGACTAGTCTTCCACTGGCCACGACATGAAACACAGGGTGAAATATACGCTTCACTGACTTATGCAGCTGAACTGGGAGAATGGGATGAGAAAAGCTGACTCTGGATCAGTGACAATCAATGTTCTACATGGTTTGTGTATGCAGAGAAAATATCTTAGTTTCTAAAAATATTCCACATTTTTGTTTTATAATAAACATGTAGTTTGATTCATGAAAAGAAAAATGACATTTTGGTAGCATTAAAAATGATTCCATTCAAGTTTTATCAAATTGCGCCTTGTGGCGTGTGTACTTGCCACGGATGAACTCAAAACAAGCGTGCACTGAGATGACTTAAATGAAAAATATAGATTTATTTATCAGACTTATTCCCTGAACATGTAACGCTGGCATTCCCCACTGAAGTTTATCCTGACTTCTGAAGAACATCTTAAGTTGACTTTATCGATGGGTAACGCACATGATGACATACAGTATATGATGCAGGTTCACGTGTTGGACTTTTATTCTTCATTATTCATACTGTCTGCCATGTTGATGGAAAAACAAATCATGAATATTCATGATGTTATTGATTCTTTATTATAAATATGACGTGAAGACCTACTTTCTAAATATCTGCTTGTTTACTATGTTGTTTTGAGTGTTGTACAGTAGCTAGCTTGACCTGTAATATCTCTCGTATGGAATGCATAGCAGAAGAGAAAGTGGCTGTGAGGAAAAAGTAACGCAAAAGTAAAGTAACACTATACTTTCCATAAAAAAAAAATATTTTTAATTTAGTTTATTTTTTAGTAATGCAATGTTCTAAAGGGTTACTCTTAATTTAAAGTAGTTAAGCTACAGTCAAGCTACTCGTTTGAAAAAGTAGTTAGCTACACTACAAGCTACTTTCAAAAAGTATCTAGCTAGTTTGAAGCCTCTTAATGATGCAATATTTTCAATATAAAATAGAGGCTATATTTAATACAGTTAATGAATTGTAACATTAATACATTTAATAAAGGCCATAATATAAAATACAACAACATAAAATTAAAACAGAAAAGGTCAGACACCATTTTTTTACTATACATTACACTTTTCAGTCCTCCTGCTGTTCCCAGGTGTAGCCTACTTCCCTAAAGATCAAGATTTTTATTACAAACTCTCCTTGGGCTGAAGTTTTGTGCTTGTCACATAATATTTAGTGTGGATAAAATGTAAATAGAGACACAGGGCTTGTTTTCCCTCACCTGTGTTCATTGTATATTCTGACTTTTTTTGCATTGAGAGGCAAGTGTCAGCTTTACAGGTCACATACAGAGGTTGAGCCACAAATATCTGACGGACTGAGTTGTAAAATTTCCATCATGGTCATATTAGTTTAGATATCCCATATGTATAGTAGCCTATATTTGATGTTGTCTTGATATAGTTAACATTTTCAGTTAAAAATGGCTTTGCGTAGTAAGTGTGAGTCTGGTGCTCTATGAGTTGGTGAACGTACTTTTAAAAGTGCACTTACATTATTGATGTTTCTTACTGAAAGCATCAGAGCATGTGGAGAGCGAGGGAGAGAAAGTGTGCATGCTCTGCCGCTCTATGCCAGAATAATCACATAAGGACACGTATATGCGTGAAAACACAGAATGTATGATAGTCTTAATTGTAGATAGTACATCAATATGAAAACAACGCCAAATCCTGGTCATTTAAATGTTGAAATTATAGCCGGGCGCTTTTTTTAAGTCCACAAAAAGAAGACATGTCCAGGAAAAAGAGGACATATGGTCACCCTATAGAATACATGCTAGAAATAATTCATACCATAATTTGCCATGCCACATTTCTTTTACCAGTAATTTTATGTTTAACCTAAACATTACAGTTAATTTAAATGCTGAGAATTTAAGAAAATGTGTTTTCCAATAGTTAAGCAAGGAATTATTTCTCTCGCTGCTCCCAAATGAGAAACTAAATAAAAATATTCAGAACAGAAAATAAATCTCTCAAAAGGCAATAACTTATTGAACTGTTTTATTTAAAAATTATAGTAATAATAAGGTACACTTGTGGCCAAAAGTTTGGAATAATGTTCAGATTTGGCTCTTATGGGAAGAAATCACCAAAGTGGCATTCAACTGATCACAATGTAGTCAGGACATTAATGACATGAAAAATTACTATTATAATTTGAACTTCTTAAACTACTTCAAAGAGTTCATATTTAAAAAATCCTCCACGTCTAGCAATGACATCTTTGCAGATCCTTAACATTCTAGCTGTCAGTTTGTCCAGATACTCAGGTGACATTTCATCCCACACTTCCTGTAGAACTTGCCATAGATGTGGCTGTCTTGTCGGGCACTTCTCACGCACCTTACAGTCTAGCTGATCCCTCAAATGCTCAATGGGGTTAAGATCCATAACACGCTTTTCCAATTATCCATTGTCCAATGTCTGTGTTTCTTTGCCTACACAAAAGTGGCTTTTTCTTTGCAATTCTTCCCATAAGGCACCCCTGAGTCTTCTCTTTACTGTTGTACATGAAACTGGTGTTGAGCAGGTAGAATTCAATGAAGCTGTCAGCTGAGGACATGTGAGGTATCTATTTCTCAAACTAGAGACTCTGATGTACTTATCCTCTTGTTTAGTTGTACATCTGGCCTTCCACATCTCTTTCTGTCCTTGTTAGAGCCAGCTGTCCTTTGTCTTCGAAGACTGTAGTGTGCACCTATATATGAAATCTTCAGTTTTTTGACAATTTCAAGCATAGACTTCATTCCTCAAAACAATGATTGAATGATGAGTTTCTAGAGAAAGCTGTTTCTTTTTTTTTTTACCTAATATTGAACTTTTACATACTATTGCATACTGTGGCAACTCAAAAACATGCACAACGACAATGTTAAGCTTCATTTAATGAACCAAATAGCTTTCAGCAGTGTTGTATATAATGGCAAATGATTTTCTTGTTCCAAATGACCAATTTAGCATGATTACTCAAGGATAGTGATGGCTGCTGGAAATGGGACCTGTCTAGATTTGCTAAAAAAATAAAAAAAATTTTTAATAGTTATGGTGCTGTTTTTTTACATCAGTAATGTCCTGACTATAATTTGTGTTCAGCTGAATTCCACTTTGGTGAATTAAAGCATAAATTTCCTTCCGAAACAGCAATATCTGTACATTATTCCAAACTTTTGGCCGCCAGTGTACAGCTGCTTTCATACTGCCAGCTACTTTGTCACTACATGTCGCCAGTAGCTGGCAGTTAGGTCACTAGTTTTGTGTATGGAGAGTCTAAACAGCACTCTTTCTTTACGATTAATAATATTATTAAAATATTAGGAGCACATGAGCTCTACCATCTTCTCTCATATTGGCTTTCGCTCCCGAAAGTCGGTCTTCATTTGCATAAAGTTTCGCATTTCTCAACTTTGATGCGTCGCTGGACACACCCACATTCAGTTGCCAATGGTCGCCGTCGCTTGTGTTTCCGGAAGTCACCAGCTCTCATTGAAAATGAATGAGGTGAGGTCGTTTTGTCGCTGTGTGTTGCTGGCAGCTTCAATATGCTGCGGATTTGCCTATTCATAACAAAGTGTATTTTAACATTATCAGATTTTCCCGTCTCTGTACGTTTTGTAAAAGCAAACATACTGTGGTTGGTCAATCTACATAACCACCAGACAGTCTCTTTTTATTCAAGTGAGCCGTAATAAGCTGCCAGTAGATGGCAGTAATGCGCTATTTTAGTTTGTGATCTGTCCTCATTACAAAATAATAAGAAAGACGCTGCCTGATTCTGAGCATCAGGCAGCCAGAATAGTTCGCTTGAAGTTCGTCATATGTTTTCTAGGTAGAAGGTTGGCTTCTTCGCAATAAAGACAGCTATTAGTTATAATCTGACCAACATAACTTAGTGTTTGTTGTGCTACACCACTACTTTCTGGAAAAAGTTGCTTGCTGCTTGAAAAGCTACACTGTTTTAAAAGCAGCTGAACTACTGTCAAGCAGCTACTGAAAAATATAGTTAAGTTAGTAATGTCGTTCCATGTAGTTAGCTACTCTCCAACACTGCCGTTATGTTACACAATGGTCACATGTACACATGTAAAATGTACAGTCTTCCAGATGCTAGCTGGCTATGTGTGTGATTGACTGGAACACACTGAAGTTGGAAGTGGAAAATTGAACTCGGGCATTCTCACCTCCGACTTTGTTTGGAACGCAGCATTATTCGCCAGGTTCTTATTCACGCTATCTATTTCCCTTTAAAAGATGCAACACAAGGTGCTCTTAGGTGCACTAATTTATTTTTCCTCATTCAAAAAGTTTTGCTCCTAGAGTAATTAAGAGCAGATTTGAAACGTGTAAATAAGATTATTATGTCAGTAACCTTGTAAAAGCACTTCATGTTAGGATGATGTTCAAATGGCCAACCGAATACTACTTGCTTAATCTCATTAACTGCCCTGTTATTGGACACTTAAATGTTTTTTTTTTTTTTTTTTACTGGAAGAGTAAAAAAGTTTATAAATATATCTACGTGTCTTTAGAACTAGAGTTCTGCCCCTTCTAAAACAGACACAGATATAAAGTAGGGCAATAAGACATTACATTTCTTTAAATTATTTAAATAAAAAGCTGTATGAATAATTTTATCAAGTTATTTTAGACCACACACTCTGTAAAAATGATGTCCCTCTAGCAAGTGTGTGCTGAGCAGACACCTTTGATGGTTCACTCTCTCCCCCTATGTACAAAACATGGCTGAATATCAAACCATACGTTCCTAACAAGCTCTGTGGGTGTTTAAGGGAAAATGGTGACAAGTAAATCATCTAATTGCATTTTCGAATTACATTTACAAAGCTCAACCTTCGTTGAACCTGTTGTAATTTATTACTGTGTTTAATATGATCCATGTGACCATAGTCACACAAAAACATTCAAATATATTCTTCAGTGTTTGTTTCTGTGTACACTGTAGGATGCAGTTTCAGTCAAAGAGGAACAGGAACAGCTCCAAAACATTAAGAGTGTCATTAAAGAACTGCCCGGTCCTCACTTCAGGTACAGCTATCATTCAAATATTATTGTACTGAGTTTGTTTCGGTTTATGGCTTTATTCTGTAAGTTTGTCTTTATTGGATTTCAGGTTTTTAGTAAAATGTGAATTATAAAAACAATAAGGTAAATAATAGTTCACTGATACTTGAGATAAGGGACAAAACATGTTTAAAAATTGAGTTTTTATTTTTGAATACTAAATTAATTTGAAATTGATATATTTGTAGGCACAGGTCTCAGCTAACTAACCATCTAAGGGAACAGTTTTTTTTTTCTGAAATCTGACATTTATTTGTAACTTGTATGTTACAGTCATTTGTGTCAACTCCTTCAGACACACTAAAAAGTATGCTATTTTAATTTGATCCATACAACAAGGGTGTAAAGACTTTTACTCAATATAGAATATTTTTCCATCTTAACCATGTGTTGTGCACTGTAGCGGTTCAGTTGTTTTCCTCAGTTGAAGCTGGCGCTATAAACTAAACTAAAATGCCAAATTTTATCCCTCTAATTTTAACAGGAATTTTCATAATAGGAATGACTGAGTTCACATGTTGAAGCTATGACCACAGAGACTTAAACATTGTTTGTTTCAAATATGAAAAAATATAAAATTTACCAGACCATGTGTCCTACTGTTGCATCCACCATGAGCAGGAAGTGGGAAAGAGGTACTCGAGTTATAGCTGACCATGACATTGTCTGATTAATTCAAGATTCTAAAAAAAATCTGACGGAGTTGATGCAAAGTGAGAACGCAACTTTGATTGGCAGTTTTTTTTTTAATGGAAAATATAATTTAAAGTTTACTTTGTGTATTGTTTGGTATCTCACAGATCCCAACCTTTCATTTGATATTTATATTTATGAATTTGCTGCATTTTTATACACTTTGTGTGGCAGTTTAACATTGTGTCCTCTTGCTGAGGACATGTGCTTCCAAGTATAGACCGTTCATTTTAAAACATTCTAATGAAATTATTTAAAAATACAATTAATTGCCCTGAGTATACACATTTCCTTTAGATTTAACTTTTCCTGTGTTTTTATTATTATTATGAATGTCATGATCTTTAAAATAAAGATGACTTTTGTATGTAAGACATGTTTTGTCTCTTATCTAAAGAGTCAGTGAGTTCTCAGGGAACACACATCGCCTGCAGATAAAATGTATACTGTACATTGAATGCACTTTAAGTTGCTTTTTAGAAGATTCATTTTATTTCTGTATTTTGCTCTTTCTTTGTAGAACTCTGGAATACCTCACTAAACATCTTGTTCATTTGGCTACTCTTAGCCATCAGACCAACATGCACGCTCGCAACCTTGCCCTGGTATGGGCTCCAAACCTCCTTCGGTCAGTCTTGCAGAGGTTTTACTTTAAGTTCGATGCACCTATTGTCCAGTATTGTTATTATTTGTATTAAATAATAATTAGTAAGTAATATGTTAATAATTCACAAGTAGGATATATATATATATATATATATATATATATATATATATATATATATATATATATATTAGTTATTGAATACTGATTATACATAGACTGTATTATATAATTTAATTATCCATGTTTGAAAAAAAAATATTTTTGAATTATGACTTGACTGTATGACAGTCTGTTAGCGATGAGTTCCCAGTGAAGGCTCTGATAAACTCACAGCACAGTTGTTCATCATGTATTTGCTGAGAGCTAGTGTACTGTTTGTTTAAATTCGGACACTGCCCACATTGTTGGGGCAGATGTTTAGGGGAGCACTAGAGACGCCTGTTGTCCTGTCAACTACATGTACAATATTTATTATGTGACACTGAAATGTATTATGAGTAACTTCATACCTCATTCTATGAATGGAATCCACATGATACCATTCCGTGATGATTTAATGTAAGAAATATGCAGTAGATAAAGTGTAAGTGCATTCATTTAACTAATGCTAACGCTAACATGCTATATGTGGCCATAATATACACCAGTTACTCTCTGATATTGTATTTTATGGTGAAGTTTATGAAAAAATGCACTTAAGATCATAAAAAAAGTTTTTATACTTGTTTTTTAATAAAGTCATTGATACTATGTAAAGATGGGGAGAAGTGTAAATGGCTTACAGGCTGCAGACAAAGACATGTCAATGAAACAGCATATTAAGCAACAGAGTGAATGAGCACAGGAGTATTTTTGTGTATTTGGTTCCTTTTGTTGACTAATCTAAAAAAGACAGTCTTGGAAAATTTATCTATGCAAATAATCTGACAACTGTAGGTGAGTTTTCACCATCTTGGCAACTCCAGTGTGTTCATGTTGACTGATCTCGACTGGGTGAAGAAATTTACTGGAAAAACTTTGGTGTCACAGTAGAGCACCGGGTCACACCAACCGATTACACTGACTAATGGCAGTAAGGTGTTTAAGAAATTTTCCTGACAGTTTGCGCTGCAAGCTGTTTCAAATCACTGCAAAAAAAAAACTCAGAATGCCTTCCTTTTAGTCAGATTTTGTTCAACATTCGCTTTCCTTAGAAGTATATTTGCATAATCATACATGCATGCTCTTGATCCTCACAAACATGGATATTATATTCAATATCTTCATTGCAATCTACTATAAAAAAAATATCTTGCTCTTCTTTCTAAGTATCTTTTGATTATCTTTTCCCTTCGGTTCAGATCAAAGGAAGTGGAGGTGCCCTCCTGCAATGGTGATGTAGCATTTTTGGAGGTGCGAGTCCAGCAGTCGGTTGTGGAGTTCATTCTCAACCACAGTGAGCAGATCTTCAACCATGACATTCAGTCCTCCAAACCCAGAGAAGGTAAAGCTAGCATTACAAATCTTGATTTTTTTTTTTTATTTGTGTTCAAAAATGTCATTTAGATTTTCTCTAATGACAGTAATGTAATCAGTTAATATTTCTAAATAAGATGGCATTATCTCATAATATTCATAGTTGTGGAGGCTACAATGGTTTTCTGTTATCATTGCAATTGTAGATTTTCAGAGTGTTTTTGTCACCCTTGCTGAATTTACTATGCAAAAACAGTCCAATAATAGAATCCAATGGTCTGGTTGCAGAAGTAAAAATCCATTAATTATTTACATTGGGGAATATATATTTTTGAACAATGACTTATAAACCTTTAAAGACAAACCTTTAAAGAGCTACTGTGATCTCCAAGGTTTGTTAATTAATAGTTTATACTATCAGTGTGTCATTACTTCTTAATAAAAAATAAAATCATGTTTAATGGTGGATTTACTGGCGAAGAACTACACTACCCATGATCCTAAAGTGTTAATATCCAATAGAGAATTGCAACAAACAAAATGCACCTGCAGAGCTCTGCAGCGATCGCCCAACGCATGACACACTCTGAATGACACAATCGATAAAAGAAAATAAAACGAATAAAAAGAGATAAAAGGAATAAAAGAAGCAAATAAGGTCTTGTTAATATTTCCTACAGCAATGATATTAAATGGAGAGTTTTGTGTAAATTGCTTTTGAGATGTTCCTTATGAAAAAGAACGTAATTTTACATGTATCCTCTAGTCTAGAGTTTAAGAAGGAATCTTAACAATGTCACTGTTAGTAAAATACGATTCTGCCTTATTCGCAGTCACTTTTCGATCAGGAGATGAATTCACCGGTGGGAAGAAATATATGGACACAGAATGTCACAAGCAGTTCTTCGATTTATTTAAAGCAAGCGGTTTATATGGTTCTTGTCACACAAGGCTGGTTACACCCCCCAATCCTCCATATATGGAGTTGTTTCCTCTCGCTTACAGAAGTACATTCTTGTCAAGTACATTGTGTGCTCAAGACAATGCCGAAAACATAAAAGTAGATAAGCAAGCATCAGCATAAAAAGGTCACATTGTTCCATCTGAGGGCAATTTCTCACAGTCACAAACTATGCTCAGATTTGCAGAGATACAAAAATCTGCAATAAAAACGTTGAAATTTGAATATGAACTTGTTTCTCATCAAATCTATAAATTCTTAGACATCGTTGTGTAGTTTGAGTGAAATATGATTGTAAATTGTGTATAAAAATAATAAGTAAATAATATTGTATTTAGAACTCCAGTGAGTAAGCTGAAGGTGACTGTGGCAAGGAATACAAAACTCCATAAGATGTTGGAGATATATATATATATATATATATATATTATATATACACACAAATAGCTATATATAGCTATGAAATTAAGCTCTATTCTCTGTCAACAATTATCACATTTTTGTTTATGAATTATTATTATTATTATTATTATTATTTTCAAAAATAAAAATTGAAAACATTTGAGACAAAGTTGATTCTTATATGAAACATTATTGAGAATTCCAATAATTTGAGCAATAAGCATAAACAACTATGTAAACAATATTAGTAAACAAGACAACACTTTTTTTTAATATTATGTCTGGCTGTTCTTCTCGTGACAACTGTGACAATAAAGTCAGGAAATGAGTTTCTGGTTTGGGGGGCAGGGGTCTGTTCAGAATACAATGACATGAGATCTATAGCCAAAAATGTAACAGCAAAACAATAGGCAGCAGTTAATGGCTGCACACATGCAACTGTGTGAGTATGTAGATATTAACTTCATGTCTACACTATGTGTATTAGAAATGTTTAGAAGTTTTGGGAACATTTGAAGCAACTACCATTTTACTTGTTTGTTCATTTAGATACACGCACTGATACAATAAGCATTGAATGCATAAGTAGACCACTGGCGTTGATCGTTTTGTAATATATAATAGTTAATCATCATAATTATATAAACTCTGAGTATATAATTGTAAATGCCAATATACGTATAGTTGTAAATCTTGTGTATGCATAGTCAAAAATCATGAATGTAGTGATAAATCCTTATATATAATAACGTAAAATTTAAGTTATAGCAATATGCACTTATGTAAAATTCTATGTTTAGTTTATATATTGGGTTTTACAATTATTTATTATTTGATTATTTATTTTTTTATTTAGATTTATATCACAGGTCTGTTGAATGCTTTATTTTGATTGGTTGACAGACGTTCTAATATGTGCAATTATTTTCCAGTAAATGCACGGCTATGAAGTAGTTCCAGGTCTTGTCCGCCTAACAGTTCTATATCACTACACCAAATTATTTCAGATATTTCATAGATCCGTACAGGCTACCACAGCAAAATAACCAATTAAAACAAAGACATTGCTTAAGTAAATCAGATAACAGTGACAAACAGTGTCTATAATGTCCTATTTATTTCAATTTTCATCTCTCTCAATGCTTACACACACATACATATGCGTACAGAGACTCGAGTCGCAACCAAAAATTGTCTTGATGTAAACGCACCCCTGGGATTTGATCAATACAACAGTTTCTATATTATCCAAAACAACATTTAACATCTGTCAAAAGCCCCCTCACGCGCCCCCTCCCCTCTCTTTTGCTTTCACACACACATACACACTCTCAAGAAACAAAAAGAGCCTTCATGTCAGTGCACACCACAGCTACTAAGTGGCGTTGTAAACAATTGTTTAGCAACTGAATAGCTATATACAAGAATGGTGAGACTGAGAAGTATACTTACACTTACATCTTGGCAATTTGAAGCGATGTTACTGCTCATGAGAGCTGCAGCAAACAGAGGTATTCCCACACGCAATCTCTTTCAGTCTCTCTCTCTCATACACACACACACACACACACACACATACAAATGCACATAAGCACTACCTTGTTACTCCGGTGAGTGCTTAACATCAGTGCAAATCTCCTTTACTAGATCTAAAGTGACATTTTTGAATTAGCAATGAAGGTTTGGGCTGTAAAAACGCCGAATCTGTAGCGAAACACTCGCAAGAGCATTTTAGTGATGAAAACCAGAAAGTATTTTGAGATAAAACCCTGAAAGATGTCTTCAGTTGTGGTAATCATGGTATAATTGGAATTATTTACTTCAGCCCTTTGAATGATTGAAAAATCATGGCTGCATTACCACCTCAGAGTGTGCATTAATTTTCAATAATTCAACGGTTCATCATCAATTTTGCCTTAATTATAACTATATATTCACATTTACAACTGTATGTTCATGATTACCATATATAGTCAAGTAATATCTATATATTTCCATTTACAATGATATATTCTGATTTATCACTATATATTAAGGATTTATAACAATATTTTTGGATTTACAACTATATACTCAGATTTGCAACTACAGTACACACACATATATATATATATATATATATATATATATATATATATATATTCAGACTTACAGTGTAACAATATATTCAGAATTTGGAACTATATTCAGATTTACAATTATAAATTAGATTTACAACTAGATATTTAGAATTTACATAATTATTTCCTGTTTGCCCACCTCATAATATGTGTGTGTGTGTGTGCGCGTGCGTGCTTGTTTGTTTGTTTGAAGAAGAAATGATCTGTCATGTGAATTGTTTACTTGCTTGTATACTTCTGCTACACCAAACTGTTTTTTATGGTTTTGCAGGCTCAAGTGTGGCCTGTGGGGAGAAGTACGCCACCCTGCCTGCCACCACGCAGTGTGGCCCCATGAAGCTCATGAGTCTGGAGGAAGCACAGGCACGCTCGCTCAGTCCCAACCATCCAGTGATGAGAGAGAGACAGAGAGAGAACAGCCTACCGGACACAAGCACTGCCGCAATGTACCACACAGTCATAGATCTGTCTGACAGCAGGTACAGATAGAAGCGTACACACACTGACTAGCACTGAATGTTTAAACACTAACAAACTAAAAGGTGAATTTTCTTGCACTTGGAATTTCAGCACAAAATCTACATCTTATTCACTAACCTCCATCAATCTAGTTTAAGCAGCTGCAATCAGTGCTGAAATTGTGCCGTGCCTTGAGTGTTTAAATTAAGTCATTGTCATTCCTTTCACACAAACGCGGCTCCTATGTAAATTTACATTGAGCTATTACTGCCAGATGAAAGGTGCCGGTAAAATATATATAAAAAAAAAAAAAAGAGATGTTCATGTAAATTTTCTATCGATCATAGGAGCAGTAATCAAATGATTGAGAAGAGCATTACAACCTGGCATACATCCAGATGTGAACTTTTGGCATGTTTAAGATGTGATACAGGTGTCAGGATCACGGTAGTGGAGTGATGCTGTACAGTACCGGCAGACTGAGCTTGATAGCAGCTGTCTGCTGCGTCCTCTGATATATAAAACTCAGAATCGGCCCCCAAAATCAAAATTTACATTCAGCACAGATTTTGTGGATGCGTTTGCACCGTAGCCCAGGCCCTCCTCGGCCCACCCTTGGCTATGCCACTGTTTTCAAGTAAAGGGTGAGTTAGGGGCTGTTCACACATATCAAACTTGAAAAAAAGATTCTAATAAATTCTAATTTTAGTTTTATAATGAAATAAATTAATATGGTGGCACAATTATATTTTTGTCTACAAAACGAATTTCAAACATTTACGCATACGCCATCAGATCAAACGTTTTTTAAGATCATGAGAAACAAGCGTTTCAAGTGTTCTTTTGACCGGTAGTGTATCTCCCCTTCTCATTACACATTAGAAGAAAATTCTCAGGAAAATCAAAGAAGTGGAAGTCTATCTTCAGTCTCGGAAGATCTGTCATTGACTCTAAAGGGAAACTGAGCCGCAATGGGAGTGTGTTTATGAGAGGCCAAAATATCTCAGGTAAGATAATGTACTTCTGAGGTAAGTCGCGCACATTGCTTGAGATTTGAAACATAACAAAACATGTCTAAAAACAGCATTTCTGTAAAGAAAAAAGTGGGCCTGGGTATCTCAGTGAGTATTGACGCTGTCTACCACCCCTGGAGTTTCGAGTTCAAATCCAGGGCGTGCTGAGTGACTCCAGCCAGGTCTCCTAATCAACCAAATTGTCCCAGTTGCTAGGGAGGGTAGAGTCACTTGGGGTAACCTCCTCATGGTCATGATTAGGGGTTTTCGCTCTCAATGTGGCATGTGGTAAGTTATGCGTGAATCGCGGAGAGTAGGATGAGCCTCCACAAGCTGTGAGTCTCCGTGGCATCATGAACAGGTGAGCCACGTGATAAGATTGAATGTCTCTGAAGCGGAGGCAACTGAGACTTGTCCTCCACCACCCGGATTGAAGTGAGTAACCACGCTACCACGAAGACCTACTTAGTAGTGGGAATTGGGCATTTCAAATTGGGAGAAAAGGGGATAGAATAAAAAATCAATAAAAAAGTAGAAGACACTACACTCAGTCTATATAAGAAAAAAGTTATACAAATTGTATTGAATTGAAACCACCACTATGTTTCGGCTGCCTACGGGGTCTTCATCACACATCCAGAGGAACAACAAGAGCAAAATGTTGTCCTGATGTATGTTGAAGGCATTGTAGGTGGCTGAACTGTTTTGATTGAAATTGTATTTTTGAAAATAATGTAAGTCCTTTTTAAAGTATAGAAAACTTATGGGGAAAAAAATAACTTGTCAGAACAAACAATATTATATCTGTGCTTTTTTCTCTTTTAAACAGAAAAACCAGCTATACGGCCAACCAAAAGCATGGACTCTCTCTGTTCTCTTCCAGCAGGTGGGGCTAGTTCTCCGTGTAATAGATATATCATTGCATTTTGTATTTGGGACATTTTCATTATAAGAATGAAATTATCATTATGATACATTATAGAAAGTGGCAACTATTTGTTTATTGCTTAACAAGTGCATTTAATTTTTACTATATTTATCACACATTTAATATTAAACTCTACTTTATAATATATATAATACATGTACTTTAAAAAAAAAAAATGACAGTGTCTTACATTTAACTTCCTATTCACAGCCTAATACACCAAATAAAGAAACTCTGGAAAAGTCCATGTATTACACTACAACCTGTATTTTATCATATACTGTGGCCCCCCAAAAAGATTTTGGATGCTCAAACATACTTGTAATGTATAAATGTAATTGCATAGTTAACAAAATAGGAAAATAGGAAAAGTGGGATCTGAAAATAAATATTGCTAGATAATAACTTCACTTCAGCCATTTTTGCAATGACTTAAAAAGTATAAAAGCTATTTTATATAGATACAAGTGGCATACAATACAGCTCCCACAGTATCTGCTTGAATGGGGAAATACAGACATTTCCAAAACTGTTGTTCAAAAGATTAAGATCAAATAACATATTTAAAATAAACAGTAAAATCTGACAACAATGGCATCATACATTTCCTTCTTTAGCTCATATTAAAAAAAAACTTTTTCAGACTGGTCTGATTAATGCGCATTCTTGAGTTAACTGACAGGCGATGTCTCTATTTGCCTGTAAGGCAGGACTTCCTTTCTACACCCCCTCTATTTGACATTTCAGTTTCCCCCATTCATTTTAATTCTCTACTATAAGTCTCTGCTTTAATCCAACTGGTATCAAAGTGATTTTTAGTTAACTATTTCACACAGGTATCCTAACAGAGTTGTCTTTGTTTTCACTCCAATTTAGATGAGGACAAGTTACCCACTGCAGGAGGGAGTAATGGCATCTTTGTCCCAATTCTAAAATCACGAACCCTTGACTCAGACATCAACCACAACCTGAACAGTAAAGATCCAAAATGGGAGTTTGATCAGGATACAGCTTCTGGAGGATGCCAAGGACGACAAGGAGTGCCAAATGTTGCTTCCAAATCTCCAGCTTTATCATCTTCTGTGCAGAAAACTCTTCCAGAACAACTGAAAGTTTTCAAAGGGGATGACTGCAGTGGCTGCCAGCCCACATCTCCTAAAAGCCGCCGGATGTTGTATTCTGGATCTGCTAATAACGGATCATCTAGACCATCTTTTCCAGGCAGCCTATTTCCACTGGAGTCCTCACCACGCCACCAACGGAAGGCCCTCAATATTTCTGAGCCGTTTGCCGTGTCTGTTCCTCTGCGCGTGTCAGCCGTAATTAACTCTAACAGCACACCCTGCAGGGCACCAGGGAAAGAAAGGGACAGGGGTTTAGGGGGACTCTTCAAACCCACAAGAGAGGCTGGACCTCCGGAACCCCATCGCAGCGACAGTTTCGGCATTGCTGGAATCGGGATCCTGATCAGTAGCAGCAGTGGGAATTTTGGGATCACAGACTGGGATATTGGACTGGGAGGTGCTGGGTACAGAGAGCACTCGCTTGGTAACAGCAGTGGAGGCAGTGGATGCAGTATCTATAGCAACAGCAGCTCTTTACCTGTTGAAAATGAGGAGAATCAGATGTGGAAACGAGATGTTACTGATGAAATCACTCTTGGGACAACAGAGAGTAAGACCATTTTAGAATGCATGTATGAGTGTAGTCATAGATAAACAGTACAAGATGGCCCAAAAAAACACTTAAAAATGCATAAAGGTGTTGTGACGATTTCTGGCGTACTTTTTGTAAACAATAAAATTACGTCAACTGTGACGAGATTGCGAGCAACAACATGTTAAAAATAAATAGGTAAATCATTTGGCACAAACAAACAAAAAAGCAGGGCCATATGGCAAAAGAGAAGCACTTCAGTTTGCTACCACTGAAAATTATTTACTTATTTATTTATTTGTAGCAAGTTGTTGCTCACGATGACATCACAGTGTTGTCATTTTGTTGTTTACAAACAAGTCGTAGAAGCCAAAAATCATGCAAATGCCTTTATGCCTTTTTAAGATATGAGCAATCAAACATGGTGGCCCCGTTTGTTTTTTTGTTTTTTTTGGGGCCACCCTGTATACTGTATGTGTGAACAATAAAGTATATTTTAGTGATTATTAATTCAAGTTAATTAAATTAAATTAATTTATAAAGTAATTTGATTAATCGTTATCAAAATAACTTTTTTTAACATTTTATTATAATATTTCTTATTATTCAACTGAATAATTCAATTAACTAGTTTTTAAACAATAACTTAAAGGAATATTCTGGGTTCAGTACAAATTAAGCTCAATCCACAGCATTTGTGGCATAGTCTTGATTTCCACAAAAATATATTTCGACTCGACCCTGTTACAGACACCCAGACTCGTAGGTAGTGTAAAACCTGGAGGTTGTGTTTATTGAGAACAAAACAATCTAAAAGCAGAGAAGAACTTGGGGAATCTTCAATGGTGCGGTGGAGCAGGAACCAGGATAAGAGAGCGAGGGAATGTCTTCAGGGAGTAACCAGCGGTAGCAGGTAAGTAAGTCTGTATTCTTTGTCGAGACAAGACAAAGAGTGAAAGGAGGATTGGGCTTTTATGTTGCAGAGCTGATTGATGCAGTTATGAGGGACAGGTGCAGATGATCAGTACTCAGGGGAGAGGGATTGTAGAGTATTAGTGCTCTGTGACATTACCCCCCCCTCCACGGACCACTCCAGAGGGACGTGATTCCTGATGCTGTGGACGACCACGTCCACGAGGAGCTGGACAACCAGGGTGGGTATCGTGGAAGTGGGAAAGAAGGGTGGGATCCAGGATGTCTTCTAGAGGAATCCATAATCTTTCCTCTGGACCATACCCCTCCCAATCAATGAGGTACTCAAGAGGACCCCTACGGCGTTGGGAGTCCAGGACATCTCGAACTGCGTAGGCCGGTCTGTCTTCCAGGAGTAGTGGCTGGGGTGGAGCATCATCAGGATCCGATTCTGAGGAGTAGAGAGGGATGGGTGGTAAGGTTTCAGAAGAGAAACGTGGAAAGCAGGATGGATGCGAAATTCAGGAGGGAGCTGGAGTTGGAAAGTGACAGGGTTAATTTGTCTGGAAATAGTGCAGGGACCAATATAACAGGGACGTAGCTTTTTACATGGGAGGCGTAGTCTGATGTCCCTCGTGGAGAGCCACACCTTCTGCCCTGGATGGTAAGTCGGAGTGGGTGATCTCCGGGTATCAGCAAGACATTTCTGGCGGTGCACAGGCCGTAGCAGGTGGTGGTGAGCCAAGTCCCAGACACTCTCACTCTATTTAAACCAATGGTCAACAACTGGTAACTCAGACAACAGATGGTTCTCCTGACCATGGGAAGAGAGAAGGTTGGTAGCCGAGTACGCACTAGAAAGGTGTAAGTTTAGTGGAGGGTTAACGTAGAGGGTTCTGTGTGTACTCAGCCCAGGACAGGAAACAACTCCGGCGGTGATGGCAGAAGGTTCTGAGAAAACGACTGATCTCCTGAATCTTCCTTTCTGTCTGTCCATTACTCTGTGGATGGTAACCAGAGGAAAGACTGATGGTTACCCCTAAGAGTGAAAAGTAAGCCTTCCAGACTCGGGAGATGAACTGCAGACCTCTGACGGAGACGATATCCTCAGGGATTCCGTAATTGCGGAAAACGTGATTGAAAAGAGTTTCCGCAGTTTCTAGGGCGGTGGGAAGTCCCTTGAGGGGAAGTAACTTGCAGGCCTTAGAAAAACTATCTACTGCCACCAGAATGCATGTAAAACCCTTGGAGGATGGTAAATCTGTCATAAAATCAATCCCTAGGTGTGACCAGGGCCGATGAGGGATGGGCAGAGGAAGGAGTTTGCCAGCTGGAAGTTGGCATGGAGTTCAGGAGATGGCACATTTGATACATCCCTGGACGAACCATCGGACATCTCTGTCCATACGTGGCCACCAGAACTGGTCCTGGAGGAGTGAGAGGGTCCTATTGGTCCCCGGGTGGCCAGTGCCCAAGGAGGAGTGTAAAGAATCTATGAGAGTTAGTTGTAGGGAAGAGGGTACGTAGGATTTATCGGCAGGACAGATTGGTGGAGCTGGCTCAGTGGCAGAGGCCTCAGCAATGTCATCATCCAGGGACCAGTGAATTGGGCTTACTACAATGCAAAGAGGAAGAATAGTATCTGGTTGCTCATGGGTTTCTTCTGGAGTGTAGAGAAGGGAAAGGGCATCTGCCTTGGTATTCTTATCACCTGGACAATTGGAGATGGTAAAGTTGAAGCACGTTAAGAAGAGTGCCTATCGTGCTTGGCGGGGGTTTAGCGACGAACTTCCCGGAGATACTCTAGGTTTTAATGGTTAGTGAGTACCAGGAATGGATATTGGGCCCCCTCAAGCCAATGTCGCCGTTCTTCTAGTGCCAGATTGATAGCCAAGAGTTCCCTGTTACCAATTTCCTAATTTTGTTCAGCTGAGGAGTTTAATCTATGTAGGGACGGAGGCCTCCATCCTTCTTCGCTACAAAGAAAAAGCTAGAAGCAGCAGGGGAAGTGGACGGACAGATGTAACCCTGGGAAAGGGCCTCCTCAATGTACTCCTCCATGACCCTTTGTTCAGGAAAGGAGAGAGGGTATATTTTACCTTTGGGCACTGACTCACCAGGAAGAAGGTCAATTGCGCAGCGCCATGGTCGGTGAGCTGGTAACTGTGAGGCACATAGGGGGCAGAAAACGTGGATGTGGGAGTAGCATGAAGGGATTTCAACAGGATGAGGGCTGGTTGGGCTTTCAATTGTGGTGGTATTGAGATTGAGGGGGAAGAGGTTCCTTGACTAAATTAAGGTGGTTAGGAGTAGGCAAGTTAGGGAAACAGGTTGGAAAGCATTTTAATCCCCACTTCAGGATGTTACCCATTGACCAGCAAATGACCGGGGAATGATGGATGAGCCAAGGATGCCCCAAGATTATATCGGCGGTGGAGTTTTCTAAAACCAGTAAGGTGATTTCTTCAGTGTGCAAGCATCCAACTTGTAATTTGACTGGACCTGCCCAGTGACGGATGTACCCCCTACCTATAGGTTTGCCTTCTATGGTTTGGATCTTGAAGTTGGGTTCACATGGCCATCTTTGGAGACGGAGCTGGTTGCAGAGTGCGTCGGAAATGAAGTTACCGGCTGACCCAGAGTCGAGATGTGTGGGTACTATGAATGAAAAAACAGAAGCCGTAAGAGACACATTAGTTAAAAGAAGGGAGGAACAAATCCTAAGAGTGTGCAAGTGACTCACCAGTGGGCGAGGAGGTTGAATGGGACATGCAGAGATGACGTGTCCCTTTTTACCACAGTACAAGCACAACCTCTGGGTCAGCTGGCATGGCGCTCTACAGGGGACAGTCGGAATGCATCCAACTGCATTACTTCACTGTCTGGTTCTGTGGTATGAATTGAGGTGTGGTGCGTGGAGACAAGTGGGAGCTGTGAATCGGGCAACTCATCGAGGCAGGACCTCATTCTATTTGCCACTCTGATGGAGAGCTGGATGAAGTGCTCGAGCCACATGGCATCATCAAAGGAAGAAAGATGCAACCTTGACTCAAGTCCCAGGTGGTAAGTTGTTAGGAGTGATGGATCATTCCATCCGCTGGATGCGGCTAGGGTGCGGAAATTAAGGGCATACTCGTTGATTGTGCTCTTACCCTGACGGAGGTTATATAGTTGTTCACAGACCGAAGTATCTCCAACCGGGCATCCAAAAACCTCTCGGAAATGTCAGGTAAAACTATCAAGGGATTAAGTTACTGTGCTATTTTGATCCCAGAGAGGTTGTGCCCATTGCAGCGCTTGTCCATTTAACAAAGAGATTATATAAGCCACTGTAGCTCGTTCTGTGGGAAATCGTTGTGGATGCATTTCTAGTGCGAGTGGACACTGGGTCAAAAAGCCGCTGCAGTTCTTCGCCGATCCAGAGTAGTGCGCTGGGTTGACCACAGGACTGGCGAAATAGACCCGAGAAGGAATTGTGGAAGTGTCAGCGGTTATCGGTGGTGCGGTGGGATCCAAACTGTGAGTGATTGCACGCCGGAATGCATCAACCGGTGCCTGAATGGGGTCGCCTGAATGGGGTCTTCATGAGCCCAGCTGGGTTCATGATTTTAGTAGGTCTGGTCTTCTGTTAAAGACACCCAGACTCGTAAGTAGCGTAGAACCTGGAGGTTGTGTTTACTGAGAACAAAACAAACTAAAATGCAGAGAAGAACTTGGAATCGTCAATGGAGCGATGGAGCAGGAACCAGGATACGAGAGCGAGGGAATGTCTTCAGGGAGTAACCAGCGGTAGCAGGTAAGTAAGTCTGTATTCTTAGTCGAGACCAGACGAAGAGTGAAAGAAAAAAGAGGCACTTGCAAAAGGAGTGAATTGGGGTAAATTTTTTTGATGGTTTAAACACAGAAATGTGAAGCTTATAATTTTTTTTAAAGGACACATTAATTCTTGTATCAGAACTCATGTAATATTTGAACTGTAATGTTGTTTAAACTGTCAATTTTACAAATTGAAATTGAAAAATTGGCTATAACTTTACACTGAAAATGTTAGTGAATGATTTTATCACACTAAAATCATGCTTCCATGAATATTGTTTATGTCTTGTGGCTATACTTTTGAAACAATGAGGGTTTTAATGTTCAAAAATTGGCCCCATTCACTTCTATTGTATATGACTCACTGTAACCCAGAATTTTATTTTTTAGAGAAAAGGGGGTGCCAGTCAAAATAAATATTTTTGGTAATCAATATTATGCCACAAATGTGGTTGATTGAGCTTTAAAAAAATTCCTTTAAAGGTGGCTTGTGGAATCAAATCTGCATTTTTATTTGTATAGCGCTTCTGTTTTGTATAAAAGTTTCTGTAAAAAAAACAAAAAGCTGTAATACCTATTAAGTCTTAGAGTCATCATTGTGTAGTTTGATTAAATATGATTGTAAATTGTATATAAAAATTTAATAATTAAATAATAATTGTATTTAGAACCCCATTGAGCAAGCTGAAGATGACTAACAAGGAACACAAAACTCCATAAGATGTTGGTTAATAGAGAAAAATAACCTTGGGAGAAACCAGTCTCACTGTGGGGGCCAGTTCTGCTCTGGCTATACAGCATGAATATAATGCCAATATTTGTTATTTGTGTGCAGTGCAAGTCATGGTTTAAAATTTGTAAATTAAGTAAGTGCTAAGGGCCAATGTTTTGTAAAGAAAAAAATTGTTATGAACTTTAAAATTAATGACTAATGTCTTTGATGTTCATCCTGGATCAACTGGATCAATACACATAGATGCATTGTCCTTTGTTAGTTGGCTGATGAAGGCTTATGTATTATTTTTTATGTTAAAACACTCCTATGTCAGCTTAATATTCAGAGACAACTATTTTATTAAATATTTGTAGGTTGAATCCCCACAAAATTGTCAACTGTGGCAATATCAAATCATTGCTCTGTTTGTTTGATAATCCTGACCATGCAATTCCAGTGCAAATTTCCACCATAGTACACTGTTTTGTTGGAGAAATTAACTAGCTAATCATGACTGTTTCCCAAAACCATTGTAACTATGTTGCACATCCGTTGTTCTTGCCACGTCAGTTCAACAACATACATTATAGCTGGCTTTAATGATGTTACACTTAAGGAAAGGAAAGACATAAGGAAAAGGCTTTCACGTTTACATGCCAGATTGCAGCTGTCTGCAGAAACCTTGGAATAAACTGTTTTCTTAAGTACATGTTAAAAGAGTCAAAAGTCTTGACAGAATTAAATAAATTGAATGAAAGTTATATATGGAATGAAAGATATACAGTAGAGGCCAGAATTTTTGCACTTACCATTGGTTACACAAGTGGCACCGCAATTACACACATGATCTTTAACTATTCAAATCATATTGGGTTAGGGTGTTTTTTCCCCTGATTGTTGCATTGATTTCTCTGTATTTTCTTAGGAAAGGATGCCGAAGTGAGAGAACTGATTGCCAGTGTGGATAATTTTAAGTCTCAGATGCCATCTGAGACTAAAGCAAGAGTCGATTACAAAGGAAAATCTCAGTCCTCTGGGGAAGAACTGGAAGCTAAATCAACACAACAAAATACCACAAAATTGGAAAAACTGGTATGATTTTGAACTAATAAAAGACATGGACCATCCTTCAATTGTCCATTGTATTTTATTAAGATTTAAGTTTAACTGCAACTTCCCAGAGTAAAACTCACTGCGCAAAACACAATGCTTAGGATGCTGTGGATGGTTGCTAAGGCATTGTTATGCATTTGCCAAGGTTGCTGTGCAGTTTCTATAGGGTGTTTTAGGTAGTAGCTAGAGCATTGTTAGGTGGTTGCTAGGGTGTTCTTTAGGTGATGCTGCTAAAGATCCCATCCCTTTTGTAAGTATCTGTTATATTGTGGTCCCAGAATAGGGCTCAGGTACCTCCTTCAGTGTTAGTATTTTTTCAGAAAAAAACCCTAGTTATGAGCAATATTTATGCTTAAGTTACCTTAGCAATCACTTTCAAGACAGCAGGACTAGTTTTACTCTACATGTGTCTATGGAGAAAAGGTAGTAGTTAGAATCTAGCTACATTTTCAGATGGAAATGTGAGTGGTGCTTGGTGTGGCAAAGCTCACACCAACATGTTCCAAGAAGGCCTTCAATACAATTCCCCAAGTTAAAAGAGCTGACCCCCCTGTATCTACAATTTTCTTGTGCTGAGATATGGCTTGGGTATGAGGCTGTATGGTTACTACGAATGGTAGCTAGGGTGAGGCCGGAGTCCATGAGTCAAATTAACCCACCTCAAGTATGGCTTCCCACCTCTATGACTGATCACATCAGTCAATGGGACCCTGGGACCCCCCCCCCCCCCCCCCCAAACATCATACACCCAGTTGCTTTTAAAAGTCATAGCAACCATCTCCTCACTAAACTGCACAATTTGAGCCATAATTGATGTCTGTAGCACAAAGAGTGTAGGGGCGAGTTTGATGCCAAAATTTGTATGGAAGAAGAATTGGGTTAGGGATTTTGGAAAATCCCTAAACAAATGTCAGAGTAATAGTAATAGTTTCATTATTCTGTTATATTCTTTTTTACCCATCCATTTTATCTACCCTATAAGCTACTGTACATTATTCTTACAGAAATATAATTTTTGTAAAGCACAGCTTGATCAGCCCTCACTTGTTTTTTGTTTTCTTTATTTTTGTGTTTTCAGGACACTGTGGTGATCAACAAGGAGTCCTCATCTGGCAAGAATCAGAAAATCAGTAATCCGTTAATATCAGTTAATGTCACTGAGGCTAAAATGCTAGATGAACAAGTTAAGCCCAGCTTCACCAATTTTGCTGGGAATGAGCACATTCTAAAGCCAAGTGCTCGAGCAAGTAGGAGAAGTAGTTTACCCTCAAGCACAATATCATCAAAGGGACTCTTTCTGGACCTTACCAAAGATGTAACGCTTGATCATTCTGGTGCTCCTATGTTTAATTCTGTTTTGAAGCCTTTCCCTGAAAGGTTGTTGTCATGTGATTGTGACTGGAATTACTTGGCTATTGGTAGGACTGAACAAAAGAGCCAAGGGTCACACAACATAATACCTAACAATCTACAACTTTCCCCATTTTTACACCTTCAGGAAACAGATATTCTCAGAGATAGAGACCCATGGCCTTCCAGTGAAGAAAAGCTAAGAATGTATTGTGTTAAGAAAGACGACACAACTAAAACTGTCTCAACATGTAATTCAAGCTGTGATGTAAAATTAGATGTTCACACTGATCTTCTCTCAGACACAAATGATTCATTGGTAATAAAGGATATTTCTGAAAAGAAAAATGAGGAGGTCCGCAGTGAAACCAGTAAACTTGACCTAACAGGAAGAATCAAGGGAAGCTTGGAAAGACTCTCAACATGTCTGAATGAACAACATCTCACTTTAGATATTTTGTATCAAGATGATGCAGACACATGGGGAAGTAATTTAGGTGGTTTGGATCAGGTTGAACCATGGGACGACTTGTGTACTGCCAAGCAATGGGTGACCAGCCCTCTGCACCCACAAAAGCATGAGGATCACTTATTCACACTGGGAGAGACTGCACCATGTCAAGCAATTAAGAGCAAACCAAAAGTGGACCACTTTCCTAAAAGCAAGATGGCTGAAGCTGAAGAACCAGCTGTGGTCAATGACCTTACATCATCTCATGATGTTGCTGTGACAGCTACCTGTGAAGTTGAAAACTCTGCCTTCCCAACAGACAACAAAAATGAAGACAAAGATGTCCCTTGTCTGGTACAGATAGGAACGCTTTTTGACAGTGATAACGTCAAAAAGATTGGAGACAAAGATCAGAGCCAACTAAAGATTTCACAGGTCAAGGTATTTAAGACACCCACTGATACAAATGAAATCACCACACTGCAAAACATGGGCAAAGCAAAACCAAAACGATCTTGCTATACTCAGAAATTTCATCACCAGATGTCCCATGAGTCCTGCACTGTGAGGAGTAGTAATGAAAACATTGTACCCAAACACAGGCCATGCTCCCTAAACCTTGATTTAGGACACAAAGATATCAGAGACATCTCGAATTATCAGTATCTGAAAAATACAAAACAAATAATTGCACAGGAAGGGGGAACACCTGAAGCCAGGAATGGTGGTTCATCTTTAGAGTTGGAACTGTTCCTGAGTGGTTCTCAGGCACCTTTGCGACGCAACTCTGCGCCAGTAAGTGTGTCTTCAGTTCGTACCGCCTTCATGATCAAAACTTGTCAAGCTAAAGCGGTGCCTGTTATTCCACCCAAAATTCAGTACAGCCACATACCTCATCCTGTACCTGAGAGGAGCACTGATCAAATCAATAAATTTACAATGGAGAAGAAACCTGCTAAGATCATGTTGGGAAAAGCAGGTTCTGCACCTCCTCTTCAGATAGTCAGAGACCCCAAGGAGGAACAGGATATCTGTGAACCACCAAGAGGGCTTCAAATACAGATGTTCAAAGACAATGCAAATGAGACCCGCAAACCAACATCAATCCAAGATCTTCCAGTACTGAGACGGAAGCGATCCGCAAATGGGGACACTTTTATTGACCGTCCTAGACCTGAACGGTCAACCCTGCTTCAAAGATCATCCTTCAGAAACCGTCCACGGCCTCAAAGCCTCATCCTGTTCAGCCCCCCATTTCCAATCATGGACCATCCTCTGGTAGGGGATGATGGTAAACTAGTCCTATCTCCTATTAAATCTGAAGCATTGCCGTTTGATATCTGCGCAAAAGAACTTGCTGAAAACCTCAAAACTCCTGAAGGGGTGACTATGCGTAATAAAATGACTTTGCCAAAGAGTGGCCAGAGGCTTGAGACCTCAACCAGTTGTTTCTACCAGCCACAGCGGAGGTCAATGATATTTGACAACCGAAGTAACAGGCAAAATGAATGACCTGTTAAAAGGACTGACTATTTTCCATCAGTTGATGGCTAGTGATACTTTGAGTTATCAAATATAACCTAGTTTCACTGTTACAATACACTCAGAACACACAATGATGCTTGAAAATCAAGGTGCCATTAATCCTGATAATGCAAAATTGTAAGTATTAAGCTTTGTATCAAATATTGCTGCTATAGATTTATATCAGAATTAGTTTTCCTAAAAACACAAACATGCCTTAGGAGAACCCTGGGTGCCTATAAGTAAGTGCAGTCTGTACTTGCATATCACAATTTAATTGACCCATTCCCTACCCATGTCTGTTGCTGTTTTATCTCGCTTGGAACATATTATGTTTACAATCAGAAACATGAACACAGTCAGAATAAAAATGTGCAAAAATTTTACCTTTAGCTTGTCATTGGGGCATTACCCACAGAGGTACACCCACTGTACTCTTTAAATGTCAGTCAGAATTTATTTGTATCTTATCTGTCCCTAAAATATACATATTAGTACCTTGTGTTGTAAAAAGGGTACAGTGGGTTTACCTTTGAGGATACTGCCCCAGTGACAAGCTGTTGTACACCTACACCCCTAGGTACAATTTTTTCCTTTTTTTTCCTGACAGTGTATACAGTAAAATGCCTTCAAACTACAGAATGAAATTAGGTGTTGAGCATGCCATCCAATAAGAACTAAAATTACAGTATTACAATTGTTATTGTACATAAAGGCAACAATCAAACATTTATTTATTAAATAGTCTCATTGTATTGTCATTTCATTTTTGTATACTCTATTTCCAATATTGTATGTATACAAAACTGTATTCCAAGCCCTAAAGAGTACAAATTAATTTGTATAAATGTTGAGGATGGTGTAAAGGTCAATGTTCTCGTATACTGTAATTCAGAAATTATTTCTTTCTCTATTCTATTTATTAGTAGATACATTTTTTTTTTTTTATTATATTTTCAAATCTCCTGGTTACTTGGTTAGCAGAGATTTATAGAAAAATAAGATGTGAAATTGAGATGGAGAGGTTAAAAATGGGAAGTATAAAGAAAATAAGAGTTTCTATAAACAGTAAAGCAGAGAAGTTTTGGCTATGTATATTGAAACAAGGCAATGACTAGGGTGAAATATCATGAAGGTTGTCAGTGATTGTAACCAAAGAACACTAACCTTTCAATCTGCCCTTTTTGTATCAAAATGGATTTATTGTATGTATACCTTCTGAACAAAATAATAAAATGCTTCATATGTAACTTGTACTCTTTGACATACAGGGTTACACTGATTTTAAGGGGCGGCTGTGGCTCAGGTGGTAGAGTGGGTTATCCTCTAATCGCAGGGTTGGTAGTTCGATTCCCGGCCCACACGACTCCACATGCCGAAGTGTCCTTGGGCAAGACATTGAACCCCATGTTGCTCCCAATGGCAGGCTAGAGCCTTGTATGGCAGCTCTGCTGTCATTGGTGTGTGAATGGGTGAATGAGAAGCAGTGTAAAGCGCTTTGAATACCACTAAGATTAAAAAGGCACTATATAAGTGCAGACCGTTTTAAACTAATTTAATTGAAAAGTATATTGAAGGACACCATACACTGTTTTATTATATTTATTTATTATCTTTTTTGCTTAATTTTTCTCTGCTATTAGTACTACAATATATATATATATAAATGTGAGAGAGAGAGAGAGAGGGTGCTTTTTAGATACATATGAGAAATGTGTTTTACGCAATAAAAATAATAATGAACATACAAATGCAAAGTCTAATAGACAATGTACAACTATTTAATAAAACAAGTCAACAAATAATGACAGCTTGGATGGTGTGAATGTCTGAACCACATTGAATATTATCATCGCAATGTCCTAAAAAATTTGAGATGAAATGCAAGTGCCGTACTAAACTGAGACAGAACTGAAGGAAAAACACCTTGTCATTACATACCAAAGCATACTCCGAAACACTAGTAAAATGAACCCTTAACGATTCCTTTGCATTGTTTTTAGACGTATTTCAAAATGTTTTGAAAACATTTGCTAAACTCCCTCTGAAGCAACATCTGGTGTTTCAAGACCGATGTAGATAGCTATAGAAATGTACTGTAAGAAGAGCCTACTATAAACAAAGACTTCCTTTACTTATGCAGCCAAAATTCTTGATGGTAATTTGAGTAGAGAGTAAAAGCCAGCTACTTTTTTTTTTTTTTTTTGCAAGTGGCCAATGTCCAGCCAGTAATTTACTTGAAAATACTTCCTAATTGTATAGGCTAGAAGTTGCTTTAAAAATATCAGTGAATTGTATGTGAAAATGCATAAAATTTCATGGCTCTTTTGAAGTCTACAGCACAATTTGAATGAAAATGACAAAACAAGCAAAAGTTCAAACTTAAAGTAAAAAAATAAAATACAAAAATGAAGACAGTTGCTTGGAAACAACAAGAATGTTGAGTCACTGAAGGACCTGCAACCAATTCACCTCAAATAAGAAAATAAAAGAGAACAAACTTGAATTCAGTTCCTTGCATTGCCCTTGTTACTTTGGAATTCTTGTTTTCTTAAATCTTAATTGCATTGCTTGGCTCATCTCGGATTTTGATCTTCATTTGTACCTGCAAAAGTTTTTTAGTAAATAGTGATTAGTGATAGTTCACAGCTCCACAAACATGTAATTTCTTAATATAATAGGGGAGACAGGGGCTAGCTGACACATGGTAAGTCACAAGGGCTATATTTCAGTAACTATTAAGGCTTGAGTCAAAAGTCTACTTTGTTCAAATTTCTCTTCTCCAAATGTAAATTCCAGTATCATCATATGTTTTGATATTACCCTGTACGCGGCTTGATTCATGCGTCCTTCACAAAGACGAATGTGCCCGATTCCAGCCTTGCTGAACCACCCCCAGATCATCACCGATCTTCTGCCAAATTTCACAGTGGGTGCGAGACACTGTGGCTTGAAGGCCTCTCCAGGTCTCTGTCTAACCATTAAATGAGTGGAGGACTGGCAAGACTGGAATCGGGCAGATTCATCTTTGTGAAGGATACATAAATCAAGCCATGCAAAAGGTTATCTTGGAAGAAAAATTGCTTCCATCTGCTCTGACAATGTTCCCCAACTCTGAGGATCGGTTTTTCCAGCAGGACAATGCTCCATGCCACACAGCCAAGTCAATCAAGGTGTAGAGGCAGGAAAACCAGATCAAGACCGTCATGGCCAGTCCAATCTCCAGACCTGAACCCCATTGAAAACCTCTGGAATGTCAATGTAATCAAGAGGAAGATGGATGGCCACAAGCCATCAAACAAAGCTGAGCTGCTTGAATGTTTGTGACAAGAGTCACAAAGTCACCCGACGTCAATGTGAAAGACTGGTAGAGAGCATGCCAAGATGCATGAAAACTGTGACTGAAAATCAGGGTTATTCCACCAAATATTGATTTCTGAACTCTTCCTAAGTTAAAACATTAGTATTGTGTTGTTTAAAAATGAATATAAACTTTGTTTTCTTTGCATTATTAGAGGTGTGTGTGTGTGTGTGTGTGTGTGTGTGAGAGAGAGAGAGAGAGAGAGAGAGAGAGAGAGAGAGAGAGAGAAAAAGTATTCATATCCTGAGGTTACCAAAGCCGGCCAGACCCAGCTCCGTTCCTGCTTGGTGTCGGACTCCACTGCTACGTGTCTGATGTGAGTGATGATGACTAAATACAGCCGGTGCCAGCCAGTCATCACTTCAGTCTATTATGATGGACTTCATGAGATCAACTGATGCCAACTCCAACCATAAGACATGGGATACTTCATATGCCACTGCCTGAACCTTGGACTCATGATAAACCTCACTGAAATGACCTGCTGGTTGAACTGTGATGCACCTCACTGATCTCTGCCTGCATCACCTCGGTCTAATGATGGACTATACTCTTAAAATGGAATACATAGACTTTTAATTAAATGCCAACAAAAGCCTTCATCAGCCAACTAACAAAGGACAATGCATCTATGTGAACTTCTGCAGTTAATCCAGGATGAACATCAAAGACATTAGTCATTGATCTTACAGTTCATACAAAATCTTTGTTTAAACACTGACCCTTAACACTTAGTTTAATAATTTTAAACCATGACTTGCACTGCACATAAATAACTCATATTGGCATTATATTCATGCTGGTTAGCCAGAGGGGAACTGGCCCACACAATGAGACTGGTTTCTCCCAAGGTTACTTTTCTCCATTAACCAACATTTTATGGAGTTTTGTGATCCTTGCTACTTCGGCTTTCTCACTGGGGGTTCTAAATACAATTATTATTAAATTATTACATTTTTATACACCATTTATAATCATATTTAATCAAACTACACAATTATGACTCTAATACATTATAGATATTACAGTTTAATTTTCTGTTAATGCATGATTTTCTGTAAAGTTGCTTTAAAACTATTGTGTTGTGAAATGCAAATAAAAATTACTTGACAACTAGCCTGATCTCCCCTATGTTCATTTTCATCTATGAGAGGAAAAAAAATAAAAAGTACATTCAAATGATGTTTACTTTACAACTGAAAGGGCACAGTCCACATGTAATACATTGACAAATATTTAATTGCAACATGACTGGATCAGGATGATGGGAGTCTGCAAATCATTTTACATTTACCGTTTCAGACGGATATACATAATCTGTATTGAACAGTAAATCAGGACTTTCTTATGAGTAATGAAAAATCACACATATTTGTATATATATATATATATATATATATATATATATATATATATATATATATATATATATTAATGATTATTATTATTATTTACCTGTTCTAACATGAACTGAAGTGGATTTTCTGGTCTACCAAAACCAGCTTCTCCGTGATGTCCTAAAAGCGGACAAAGGAGACTATGAAAGAAAAATACAGTGAACAACCATTCTTATCCCTAGACGCCGACAGGCGTCTTCTGTTGCAAGTCACTAGAAGATATTCAGAGCTCATTAAAAAAAACACAAAATAAAAACATGTCGTTTAATTCAATAAACTAAAATAATGCTGCTGATGTATTTTAAAATACATTTTAACAAAGTTTTTGTTTACTTTGCTGTTATTTTGCAACTGCTCTAAATTGTCCTTCGCCATTTTGTGCTGAGCTATCTGTCACTGTCTACCATTTTAATCGTGCGAAAATACCTCGGCAGTAGCTACAGATTTGTTCTGTCTCACCAGAAAAATATGATGAATGTTATGAGACTCCATATACTTCACGGAGCTTTCATAGGGATCCGTGAACACTGGACTAAGGCGAATAGTCTCCGCAATTTCGGTGATAAGCACTTTTTCTGCTTGACCGCAATCTGCCATCTCATAAGTTTATGTTGTATAAGTAATAACGACATATACAACGTTTAAGTCACTTCCGCTTTGCTCAATACTCAAATATTCAACATTCACTTAATGTCTGCCTGGTTAATAAAGGATATCACATACATTACCTTCGTTCAAAATAAAGATCAAGTGTATTTAGTCCTTTTTAAAGTTTAATTCGGAAATGGGACCTCCTATCTTATATAGGGCAGGACTGTTTCATCGCTTGAAATATCGTCAAGTAACCCCTGACAACTGTATACAAAAGATCGGATGATGTCATTGGGCTCAGAAACAACAGTTGCCCGGGACAGCGCCTTCTAGAAAGAATGGTGAGGGATCTGGAAGTCAAGGTTGTTCAAAACGTCGAGGGAAAAAAAATAAACAAATCGGAATGTTGCAGTACTATCAACCCTTGCCGTTCTTTCGATGTTAAGATGTATTTTTGTAATGTTTTTTATATCAGAAGACCCTTAGCCAACGTTTACAATACGACTGACAAAGGGAAGGAGTGGCGAAACCGCCGTTTCTAGGTTGCATGTCGTCCTCAGCTGACACCTCGGCCTACAATGGGTTCAATGTTATGTAGGGCAGACGGTGCGTGTGTCCCCCGGTGAACCCCGGAGTAACGTTGCCGTTCATGTTTATATCCGGCAGGGGGAACTCATTATCAACGAAAGCGAGTACTAGCAAACGGAAAGCTCATTCTTAGCGTCATGATATTATGGAGGAGAGGGATTGTTGCATGTGACGAAATATTTACGTGGGCCAAGGTCGAGCAATCTTATAAAAACATTTAAAAAATACGCAAAAACTGGTTGGTATCAACGTTTCTTTAGCCGCAGCTTTAAACCGCATTGGCAAGTCGCTATCATCCTAAGCACCCAATATCCTCCAATATCCATACGTAAAAAAAATAATGATATGCATTTATTACTGGTCACCGCCATTATAACACTGAAGCACGGTCAAATTAATAATAATAATTTCCTGGTGGTCTTATTAACTACGTATTGCAACGATTGTACTCTGTTACAAAAACAAAAAACTCTTTAATGTCAAACCCGACGCGTGAACTAAAAAACCACTTGTGCTTTAAGGCTGATTATTCCTTGTCTAGACTACAGACGGCCGCGCGCTCGCGCGCGCGCGCACACACCTGTCATTGTCTAGACGGGGTGGGGGGCGCTCGGGGACTCGTGAAGCACTATTGCTTTATTTTGTGTCAGTCACAACGACTCTGTGAACGTATTGGTGAACAAAAAATTTTCACGATCTGATTGGCCAGCAATACCGCCAGCACTCCTACGTTTTATTTAGGTCAGTTAGGGACGTTAAAAAATAAATAAATGGGAAAATAGAAATGCGTAGAAAGTAAAAGGCACCACGAGCAATCTAGCTTGTTGGTCTGCAAGCTGACGGGCAGCGGCATCATCCAATGTGGGACCAGATATAATTTTGAGAAATACATTGACGTCGTACTGAACCAATATAAAGTAGGCTAAGTATAAATGATCAACATGCATGATTCTCGGATGTCTGCCCTTTTGATCGCGGACGGGACGATGGACTTCGGGGAGTTTGATTCGCGAAACACAAAATAACATTATTGCCGCGCTAGTGTGTGTTTTCTGCATGCTCGAGAAGCAAGGCGTCATGACAAAAACTCCTTCATAGGGGCACCACTGCGAGCGCATCTAAATGCTCAACGGAAACTGCATGTGCACGTGCACACTGACCAATAATTAAGAAACTGAGGATGCGTGGTGTCCATGCTGGTTCGAACACAACAATTGCGTTGAAGGCTAAATAGTTTCACTTTCAGAGCCGCAATGGAGCCAGTTTCAGCGTTCCTCGCCGCGCGAAAGGGAGGGCGTGCGGCTCAACGATTGGGGTAAAGTCATGTTGAACGATTTATATCGCAACCTACGTGCTTCAAGAAAGTCCATTCCGTTCCAATCGCCAGTCGAAAGGCGTGGCTGCCCAAAATCTTCGACGAATAGTTAAAAAATGGGAGGGCACGAGTGAGCTGCGTGATGTCCTCTCCGAAGGTAGGCTGCAGCGTGTGTTTATTGATGAGATGAAAGAAGATGGAAGTGAGAAATGAAACAAAGTAAGGGACAATATTAATAAACCCAGTCCTTGCCGGGGGAAACCAGGGAAGCGCTGTTGCCACTGGAGAAGAAAGACCCTTCGAGCAGCAGGTAAGAAATAAGGAGAGGGAAGGGAGGGGGAGGGAAGGTGCTTATACTATTTATGTTAGGCTATTTATAAGAAGAGTAATAGCAGTTATTCCCCTGATATGAGTTGAAGAAAAAAAAAACTTCAACTGAAGTATACTATTAGCTCAAACCTAAGGCTTTAGCGCTTTTTCTAGATATTTCATAAATAAACCACCAATGAAGAGGATATAGAAAACTTAATGCAGTTGCATTTGGCTGTTAGATAATTGTCACATGGGATTATATGATTCGCTTTCTTTGAGGGATTTGAGTTCTCTCAAATCATCCAATGATTGTCTGGCATTAAACAAAAAAGACGCGTGCCTGTCTGAAGTGACGTCTCAGGTAAAATTGCCATATTATTCCTTGCTTGAGCGCTCATTTTCTAATAGTTTAAGAGTTGTCAGCTTGCGAAGACTTTGGCTGTAGTTTTTTTTAATATGATTTTACTATGGATATGTTATACTCTACGAAGTGTACCGTACATCACTGAACCATGACACGACAAGCACAATACGACTCAAGAGAGCCGACAGGGGCTTCCCTACATCCCTCCAAAATATTGGACGGAATAATGTCGCTCTAATCGTGTGTTAACTGTCATGGATCGCAAATTAAAGGCAGTGAGCGGTACAACATAAAATGTCCTGTTCAATTTCAGGAACGGATGAGATGCCATGCTTCCAAAATGTCACTCGCTTATCCTGGTATTTTCCGGGCTATTGCTAATATTTTATTGCCCCCGGTAGATGTACGCGCTAGCATTTGGTCTCAAGCTAACTGAGACTAACGGAATTGTTACGAATTGTGTAGTTCTGCGTCTTTGTTGTTAGCAGCTCGGACACATTCCGGATGAAATTATGGAGTTTTGTAGGGAGTTATTTGTCATCATTAAATTGGGATACGCAGCTTAAAGAAGTGACCGAAATTGTAGTCGTCCTTCCAAGTGCGTAAAGAAACCGAAATGTAGTTTCAGTTACCAAAGATAACCTAAATGAAGCCCATCTGCTCCGTATTCTAAGTCTTTTACTTATTGAATGACCTCTTTTTGACTCCGTTTTGTGAAGTGCCAGCTTGTTGCCCAAAACACACGCATTTGAAGAAGAAGAAGAAGAAAAAAAAAAAAAAAACTCGGCCATTTTCAGCACAAGAAACTTAATGTGCCGAAACATTGACGAGCTCGCCTTATATTTTTGGAGGCAACTGGGCCTTCGAGCAGAGGTCCGATCTGTATTGTTTTCTGTGTGTAGTATGAGACGGCGGGTGTGAGAGCCGTGACATTGGCTAGTGGAACAAACACCCCAGTCGCCTTTTTTCACGAATTTATCCTTTACCCTCTGCTTCCCGATGCTGTATTATAAAATGCCTATCTTATATAGTCTGTTTATTTATAGCAAATTATATGCGATTGCGTTGTCATTTAGGTGGGGAGATGCTATTGTGATTTTGACTACTTTTATTAGGCTATTGGAATGATTTATCTGAGAGAATCGATCTGGATAAAAAGAAGCCTTCGTTCTTTTACGCCTAATTTGATTGATCAGTGTTAGAGATGGTTCATTTGTTCGTACTTGGGTTTTTTGTTTGCTCACTTGCAATCCCAGAGCCGCGTTGGCTAAGTTTTATTGGCTTGCGGATTTTAACTTATTGATAAAAAACACAACTTATCTCATTTTAACGGTCCATTCAAAGTGAAGGAATTTTCAAGCGAAGTGCTGCCGTATGGAATGAAAGTCAATGTTTATGATTAAATAATGTGATTTGAGGGTCCTGTAACCTACTTCTAAATCAAATCCTCTGTGTTAACCCTGTGTGCTACACTCCAGTAATATTTGTCGCTAGTTTTGTTAGCACTCATCAGTCTCCGAATTCTCTCGAGCAGGCCGCGATGGAGAATACAAAGAGAACAAACTCTGATTAAGCTTTTTTTAAAAAAAAAAATTATTTAGCACACTCCAGTCTTTTTTTAATAACATTAGGCTCACGATGATAAGTTTTATCTCTCTTTTCACCAATTTGTAATGCAGACACTTTTTAGTGTTTAGCTGAGGGGATAAGCGTGCATTGAGGTGCAGTGTCAATCTTATTATAAATCATTATAAAATATGTAGCATTTGTCATATTGTTTTGCTTCTTTTAATATTGCATATATATATATATATATTCGTTTATGAATCAAACTGTCTTCATCTGGCCTATGTTGAAGGTAATCGTGCAGTCATGACCTGGTGTTCCCTGTCGTCCAGCAATTTAATTAAACTAAAATCCGTTTAAAAAGAGCATGTGTATTGATTTATTTATTTATTTTTTAAAAAGTGCAGTTGTTTTATGGTCGTTTTGGATGGTAGTTGGAATGGGGAGGTGGGCCTTGGCTGCGTAGGCTGTGTGTTTGTCCGCTTTACCGACTGGTAAGTTGCTGTATGCATGAACTGTATGATGTATACCTTGATATGTATGTTTTATTTTAGTATGGGAGAGTGCACTTTCAAACCGACTTAAACATTATTTTATATATTTAATCTTATGATATGCCTATATATGTGATGCAAGTATAAATAGCCTACTTCTGAAAATTCTGAAGAGTTTTTTTTTCATGCTTTAATTCACCCTAATAAACGAGAATGTTCTGATTACATTTCTGTAATGAGTTGTATGTCATTTATGCACATTGGGCATCTTTAAAGATACAGTCATATGTAGACTTCATGGGAATACTGAATGTTATAGGCCTATCCTTGATCTGAAGAGATTAATTGGGGTACCTTTAAGTTTCTTATCATATTAAGGTTGGTATTAATAATAATAATAACGATAATAATAATACACACTCTTGAAATGTATTGTTTCTGTAGTAGCATTCACCAACATGCAATTTCAGTATTTAAGGCTGTTTTTTCAAGATGTAAGCCTTTTTGTCTGTACTAAAGAATCACAATGTATGAGTTTAATAATATAATTTGTTGATAATGGGTTTATTGACCTGAGGTGTCAATATATTGATGTCAATGTAATGATCAGCCCATTGATTTGAATCGATATGAAGTCACGTTGGCCTACATGCGTTTTTGCGAATATACTTACAAGATAGGAGTATACCTGAACATTTGAAAATTACTCATGGATGTTTATTGATGTAAGAAGGCGTGTATTTTCTGTGCATGACTGAATTAATTTTTTTTGCGTGTGATTGATACAGTATTAATTCTTACAGACTTCCAAGAAGTCTGCTATAATATACAAGTATGCATTTATATTCCTAGTCATGTTCTGTAATTTTTCAATATGTTGAACATATCTTTTGTCTATTTTTGGAGAGATGAAAATTATTAATGTGACTAAAAGACAACAAATAAATCATGATCTTAGGAATATTATGAATTGGAGATCAAAAGGAGGCATTGTGTGCTGTTTATTTTGGAAACATCAAACCCAGTTAGTGCTTCTAACATGACGCTCACATGCCACTGTGAGATGTATACAAGTGACCGCCAGTTTGCCAGTTGGCTTTCAATTGATTATTTGACAAAACAATTTTTTTTCTGAAATTACAGAATTACTGTTAAACAGAATTACAATTGTACAATATATAATCATTTTGTAAGATTTATCGCTTAAGTGGGACTCTCGGTACTCTCGCAGGAGTTTTCAACCTTTTCTGACACAAAAACCCCCATCCAGACTTTGTCAACCCAGGGACCCCCAATATAAATATATATATATTTCTGTAAAACTTTATAATGTCTTTTATTAACACATTTTACAAACATTATTGCCTTCTGCCTTCTATAATGGTTAACAGATATTTAATATACTAGTCAGAATATATGTTAACCATTATAGAAGGCAGAAGGCAATAATGTTTGTAAAATGTGTTCTAAAAATTCTAAATATTTTACATATTATGGGCCGCTGGTTAAAAACCCTGGTTCTATAGCATTGCTTACTGAATTATTTTCTTTGCTGTATTTTAGACCAGAGGTTACTAAATCAGATTACAGGATAACTAATCTCACCAGTTTGAATGGTGACCTTCACTAATGTAATTAAATGTCAAAATCAGAGGCTGTTAATTGTTCATTGAAGAATCTCAATGATCGGATAATGCCGTTTATTATTGCAACACGTAATGTTATATTTTAAAGACCATGATGTGCAAGGGTGTACAAAGATAGCTGAAATTCCTAAAGTGGTCCACACATGAAAAGGAAGGTTTAAAACAGCTAAATACACACATCTTGATGTACTGCATTTCCTAGATGCAGAACTGACACCAGCTATACGTCGTAAACTCACTCTACATACTGAACAGCCGCTAATATGCTAACATTGTTCATTGAAGCAAATACTGGCAAGAAATGAGAAATGTTAAATCTGGAGTTACACTGCGGTTTCTTGTTTCCACTGCCCTGGCATGCTCCTCGCACAAACTTCTAAAAAGCTTTAATGCTTAATAATGTAGTATTATAAGGGGACAAGACTCACAAGGAAAGATTCATGTCTTACAGGCATTTGACATTTTGGCCTTGCTATTATCATGAAGTAGTTGCCACACCAAAAAAAACTCATGGAAGATCACATTAACCTGGCATATGTAGTGCTATTTAATATCATAATGATCATATTATATTGTGCTTGGTTGCTCGTTACCTTTCGTCTGGAGGCCTTTACATGGTTGCATGATTAATAGAGGTCCTTGGTCATAGAATAGTCAACAACATAATGTTGTATGTAATACCAACTTGTTATTACAATTGGTATTCTGTATTCATCTGAAAGAATACAGATTCTGGGGTTTTAATTAGAAGTCTTGTTTCAGAAGATTTTTGTATTTGATGTTCTGGTCCTAACCAGTAGGAGTCATTTTGCCGAATGTTGTTTATATAAACCGGGTTCTTTTAATTTTCCTAGATAAATTCAGCTATTTACTGGTAACAAGACAATATGTAAAAAGCAGCATTAGAATATAACTGAAAAGACAATAAAAACTAAAATATCAGAACTTATAAATCATAACATGAGAGATCTATCAGGTTCAGGCTTGAGTAAAGAAGTGTGGCTATTTAGAGACCCTATCAAATCACTTGGCGAGTGCAGTTCTCTTTTCTGCGTTGATGTTTTTCCTATTAAAACAGCAAGTTGAGGTGATCAATTTTTTCAAATAGCCTTTAGTTTACTTCACAGCCATGAACCATTATTTGTTACTGGTGATTGCTAGTCAGTGGCAGGTGAGATTGGGGGAAAGGACATTCTCATTAGAGAGAATTTTATCGAACACAATTTGGATTACACCCATGGAGTCATCAATATTTTTGGTCTGTTTTTATTGGAAAAGAAGAGAGTACATTTTAAATGCTTGTGTCTGGTAAAAGTTGGTCAATTTATAATTTTATTGATTTGAATTTATTGATTTTGAAGTAGACTAGCTAGCATAAAGATGTCCTCAGAGATAACCAACATGGAGAAAAAGACGCCAAACTCCAATTTAAATTTCATGGATCTTTAAGGATTTTGAATTTAACTGTAGGATGTATTTAACTTGATTAGCCTATATTATATACGTTTCTCTTACTTTTAATAATTTATCATCAAAATGTACAAAATACATAGAAGGAAAACAAGTTAACACTGGCCTGCAATTTTTCACACAAATGCACCAATTTTCTTTACATCCACAATTAATGTGAAAATCATCATAGTGGCAGGTCTGACTTGGCTAAAAATGATGCTGTTAGAGAGATATCCAGTGGGATCTCTAAAGACATAGAAGGCGGGCACAAACGGCAGTCTCTATTCAAGGGACATGGAGGTTTAACCAGACCACCTGATACAGTAGCTTTTTTTCACGCACTGATCTTAGAACTGTAGCTATCAAATGATTGTGTTAGCCCTTGAGAAAGTAGAAAACGTTTAGAATTGGGTCTTGGGTTGTGAATTTCGGTTTAGATGTTTTTCTGGATCCTATCAAACAAAGTCTCTTTTTCAATGTAAACCAATCCACTCTGTGGCCATTTTTGGAATGCTCTTGGGCGGTTTTTGGCAGCTATTTTTCTATGTAAACAAGCGGCTTAAAAGTGCAGCTCCTATTTACTTGTATGGGGAAGGACAGAAATTTCCAAAAAGAATACGATAAAAGATCATATTTCAAATAAGCAATAAAATCTTACAACAATGCGGCTTCACTCGAGCGGTCCGGCTTCCCTGGGCCTCGGCACTTGAGGAGAGTAGCAGCCCGGCATCCTGGCCGCGAAGTATACTCCAACTTGTGCCATGGTTCCAGGATACGCATCTAGCTCGCATCGGACACTCCCCGCTCCATTGGACCTGTAAAGACGCCAGCAGGTAGAGATCGGTCTCCTGAGGAGAGACTCGCCTGATATTTAAAGGCAGCAGTGATGAGGCTCTTATTTGGGATCCATGGGAAGGGTGTGTCATTCCATCACAACTGGTATAATAAATTGTCTTTCTTGACCTCAGGTTATGCTATAAACGCAATTGTACCATCTTGAATAGCTAATGGGCATGTGTGTTCTCTATTTGATTGACAGGCGATTTTTGTTTCTACAAAACTATTTTAATGTAATATGGGTTGACCGTTGGCTGCAGTTGGGCGTTCCAATTTGTTATATTTTTTTTTAATAGAAGTGGCCCATCTCTGCTAAATAGTCTCTGTTTTGACAAGCAGGAAATGTTAATGGAACAATGATGTCACTTGACGTCACCAACGAACTGTCCTTGAAATGGTCAATCCACAGTTTTTATGACCAACTACTTGGCGCCACCATGATGATTCTAATTGCCTGTTTTGTATTTCTGGCCTCAAGACTTCAAGAAAAAAATCTGCCAAAATGAGTGATCCAGAGGAGAACAACAACCATTTTAGTGTTACCTGGTGTAAAAATGAATTTCAGGCTCAACTTGTGCCATTGTTGACTGTCATAACAACTCCGAATAATTAATGATATCAACAAAACTAACCTCGGACCATTACTTCATGTCCTCTACACACTGAGGCACTGTCTATAAAAAAAAAAAAGTCATCTGTACTCTGTGAAGTATCGGCATGTTTTTTGACAATTTTGTACCTTAAACATTACATTGCCCGCTAAGAATATACACCGATGCAAGTGAAAACACTGGAGACCAGAAATTTAAAACAATCGAATTGTGGAGCGCCTCCGTGTTCAGGAAAAGGTGGATAGCAGTGGTTCCCAACCCTGTTCCTTGAAGCCCCACAACATTACACTTTTTGGGTATCTTTCTTATCAAACACACCTGATTCAATTCATCAGTTTGTTAATGGAGCCTCCCAAGACCTTAATTGGGTGTGTCAGAAAAAGGAGCAGTGTTGGGAACCTCTGGTCTATAGGTTTGTGTGATTAACTGACACAAATGAAAAGTAAGATTGTTAAATTTTGCATTAGTTTCATCAACACTATTGTATAGCTTTAGAAGACATAGTACACAAGTTATATGGCCTACTTTTTTAATCGTTTTTTTTGTCCATTTCAGTGCTCAACAGCCAGATTCAAGTCAAATCAAGTCATTTTTATTTGTGTAGCACTTTTCACAAGACACATCGTTTCAAAGCAGCTTTTCAAAAAAGTATGCTGAAACAGGAAATTATGCAGTGATGTTGTAAAGGCCTCATTGTGTGGTTTAATTGAATAACACAATTTAAAATCACGCCATAAAAATGTATCTCTTTAGGCACGATTATCCATTCACTTTTATTGTATGGAAAAGAATTGCCAGTACATTCTTCAACATTTCTCCTTTTGTGTTTCATGGAAAAAAGTAAATAATGACAAAATTTGTATTAATTTAAAGGAATATTCTGGGTTCAATACAAGTTAAGCTCAGTCGACAGCAGTTATGGCATATAAAGTTGATTAACGCAAAATAATATTCTTTAAATAAAAAAAAAAAAAAGCCAAAAATCACACAATGAAATTGATGGGTGAAATTTTGGGAGGATTCCAAGGGAGAAATTTTATGTTTCTAATTTTATAAAAGCACTTACATTAGTTCTTCTGATAAATCTTGTGTATAATTTGAGCTGTAAAGTTTTTGCGATGGATAACTAAATGACTGGGAATACAGGGTTTACGGCTTTATGTCGCCATAGCAACAAAGCTGTAAAAATGGATATGACTTTACGCAGAAAAGGGTAGTAAGCAATTTTACCACACTAAAATCATGTTAACACATATTGTTTACATCTTGTTGCTATGCTTTTGAAACCATTTTTAACGTTTACCGATTGGGCCCATTTCAATTGTAAGTGCCTTTTTTTAAAGAAAAGGAGGGACAAGTCGCAATAACATTTTCTGGTAATTAACATTAAGCCACAAATGCTGTAGATTGAGCTTAACTTGTATTGAACCCTGAATATTCCTTTAATATGTGACTTGACTGTATGCAAATTCAAGGATTAGTTTTTTGTACACGTGCCCTTCTTAAAGAGTAATCAATATGAGGGAAAAAGCAGTCCTTGTGTTCTCTAACATGCCCTGTACTAACCTTGTGGGTTGGCGGTAGCTCTTATGTCATGCACTGTATATCATTCACCTCAGATCACTTCTATAGGGACAGCGTCACATACTCGCGTTCACACACCCACATCAGGAAAACCAGTTTTAGGCAGCCAGGTTTAGATCTCACCTGGCAGACTAGTAACATTTACCTCTTAGAGACGAGCTGGTTTGGTACAATGGGGATTTTCCACACCGTGTGTGCCAACAACTTTTTGCCTACCCTTTTGCATACATAACTGTCAGTCATGTGTTGCAGCATTAACTTTGTGAATCTTTTTCTTCCATCCTGTTTTTTTTTTCAAACTAAAGGGCGATTACTGATTAAAGTTTGGTGAAACATGTAAGAATATATTTTTTAATATCACGTTAAATGTAAACAGTTTGGCTAGACAGCATAGCATGCTTTCCCAAGGTCTGACCTTATCAAACACAAAGAGATAGGGACTTTGTTTTTATACATGCAAATTGTCCTTTTCTCTTAAATTTTACTTGGTGGGCATAAGATAAGGAATGGAACTTGCAAGGACCTTTTTAGTGTGTCTCTTTAAAAACATAAACGAGTACACAGGCATTTCACTGATGTGAAAAATGTATCTTGGATTCTAATAGGGAAGTTGTATGTTTGCCAAGGTGCTTCGGTGTCCTCAGCTAACCCCGGCACCCATATGGTTTTCTACAAGTCTTTGTGAGATCACTGCCATTTCTAAAGGAAAATATCTGGAAATGGTTTGTAAAAGAGAAATGAAAAAATGGTAGTCAAAGAGTTCTCTTAGAGCTTGGCCAAGTTTACTTCTTATTTGTTTACAACAGGGCTGTATAAAACGGGCCCAGTGAACGCAAGGGAGGGAGCTGCTTTGGAGCACAGCACTCAGAGATAGAATGTCCTCCATTTTGGAGAAAAGGGCAGCTCAGAACGTGTTCACTGTTCAGATATGAAAAGTATTAACGGACACATAATAGAAATGGTGGCGCGAATGCAAAATTGACTACAACAAAGGCTGTTTAACACATTACTGCTCCACATAGTTAACCAGACTTTACTGTTACTGGCAAGGACTTGTTTTTTCAAGACATTCAGTGACGTGCTACACAAAACAGTGGAGGATCTGGTGGGACAAATCTATAATGTATCATGTTTCTGGGAAGAGTGGTTTGAGCTTTTCACACATTTTAGCAACTGTCATCGAACACACACACAGCATTAGAGATGCTTTCCCTTTAAAGTACTATTCTGGGTTCAATACAAGTTAAGCTCAATCAACAGCATTTGTGGCAAAATATTGATTACCACAAAAATGTATTTTGACTTGCCCCTCCTTTATATAATGCAAAAATCGAGGTTACAGTGAGGCACTTTTAATGGAGGTGAATGGGGGCCAAATAAACGTTAAAATACTTGCTGTTTCAAAAGTGTTGCCACAAGACAAAAACTATGTGTGTTAACATGATTTTAGTATGATAAAATTGCTTGCTAACCTTTTCTGTGTAAAGTTATTGCCAATTTTACAACTTCATTGCATGACGAATTAATGTCAATGTTGTTACAGTACCAAAATGTTAGTAGTCTGTACCAATACCAGTGAAATTTCTTCGGTTCTCGATACCAAATTTGGTACCACAGCATAAATATGATAAAATGACAATAGGCTACTGAACACACCCGTTTAGCCTGTTTAATAAGTTACTTTTTAATGTAAATAAATTAAAAGAAATGCATGTTTCCTTTAAGTGTTTCTCAATCAAGGATACATTGCTTAAGTTTTTTTTTAAGTAATGCTCAACTGAAATCTGTTTAAATTTTTACCAAATCATGTTTTACTTTTTGTTATTATTATTTTCCAGAACTCCCATGTTTTAGTTTAATTTCATAATTTAATCATTCATTTCATCAAATTTATCGGCCGATGTGATAATTAAAAAATTCGGAATATTGGGCGATTTATTTGCCCTTGCGATTTATCGGTCAACTACTAATCGTTACATATTTTTTATTTTAGTATGGACTTGGTACTGAAGTACTGGTGCTTTTGACAACCCTAATGTTTCTTGATGACAATTTAAACAAAATGACAATTTTACAGATCAAATAATACATGGGTTTTAACAGAAGAATTAATATTTCTCCCTTTTAAACCCTCCAAAAATGGTCCCCATTCATTTCCATTGTAAGGGCATTGTAAAATTTTTTGGTAATCAACAATGCCACAAATACTGTCAGTTGAGCTTAACTTGTATTGAACCCAGAATTTTCCTTTAATTAAATGGTAACACTAAAGGAAGGTACTGTACATAGCATTCGTTTATACATTAGGTATCATGAACTATAATTTTTCACTGTTAGTTTCTTAGGCATTAATGTTAAGGTATACAACTTTTAATGTTAAATATATATTCAGCAATTCACAGCAATTAACATTAACCAAGATTAGTAACTGCTGAATAAGCATTGTTCATTATTGTTTCACAGTAATTTTGCGTTACTTTTTGCGTAACATATATTGTAAAGTGTTAACAATTCAGCACAGAAATACAGTATACTACTAAATGATGGGTATATTGAAATCTTGGAAGATTTCTGCTGCTGGAAAGAATTAACACTTGTGCAAGTTGTAAATGTCATGATTGTGCACCATATGCTTTTATATAAATATTTTAAAGACCGTATTCTTTCTTTCCCCATAGACACAGGCATTAAACAGGGCCGGTTGGTATTGTTTGTTTCGCTGCAGTTTAAAGACATTTGTCTGTGACTCGTGTGTAGTTCAGAGGGGAAGGAACAAACTTCATGTTAAAGCAGTGTCTCCGTCCAGGTGTTGTTTATCCTACTCTGTATTATGTGGCCATTTTGGAAAGAGTACTGACGTTTTTATGGGTATGTATGAACTGGGCCAGCGTAAAGAGGACAGCTGCAGAACTAAGGAAACATTTCAAAGGTTTTAAAGTAGACACAACCTTGAAAACTGTGTGTATAGGTGTACGTACCTGTTGTCAGGATGGTTGTTGTTGCCAAGAAACTTTGGCAGAAGGGCAAATGGTTCTCAATTCTTTTCTAGCCAGTCGAACAAAATTTTTGATAATTTTTAATCACTGGTTAACAGAAGCATAAAATATGGTATGATATTTACTTTGCAAGACTCTGTCATATGGATTATTCCTGCTGGCCCAATTGGACCAGTTGTTCAGATTTTTACTTGCCCTGTCTAAATGGTATATTATTCATTAAATATGAAGTTTCCTAAAATTATGTCTACTCTTTAAATACATTTATAAACACACTTTTGCCAAAAAAAGAGCTGCGAGTCACACACCCGTTCCTGTTCCTCTGAGCTGATTCTGCTGTTGGATCTACGGCACACTACAGCAGCTTTCTCCTTCTTTGCATGGCAGTGCAGTTTGCCCCTGGGTGCTTCGACAGCGCAGTTAAAAGAGTTGTTTTCTCTAAAACAGCAAATACACAACTGGCGTTGGACGTCCTTTTCAGGACGCGTCTTTTTAAAGACGTCTTTTCCGCCTCTGTGTAGTTTCTGGATGCAGTGATTTCTCCCCACCTCTGACAGTCATAAAAGCTGCCTCGTGTGCCTGGGCTGCGATCACACGCAGGCAGCGTTTTATGAATGGTTCATGTTCTCAGTGCGAGAACATAGCCATGGCAGCATTGCGGTCACGGCTTTCTTTTGTCATGAGAGAAATCCACTTCAGCGGCCTCTGTGCCTCGCCTCCTTCCTACGGGATTGGGGCAGGCGCCGCTGGTGATGAAGGCGATTTGGAGATAACGACGGGTTCTGTTTCACGGGTAAACCCCCTCGAACCACCCACCTCCCCGGCACGCTTGCTTGCTTCCCCCGAGCTTGGGAAGAGTGCGGCCCGCTTCACGGCCGGCCGGCCGGTCCCTTGAGCCCCGCCTCCCCCTCGCGGCTACTTGATTGGTCCCGCGGGCATGTAAGCCGTGGCTTCCTCGCTCCTCCGCTCTCACTACCCGGTTCCGCCCTGCACGCCATGGCCCCTCCTGCAACCAACCCCAGGCCACCTGCAAACTCAAGTCGCTGCACGCCACTCACATCTCTGGCAACCTCAATGTGATAGTGGCGTGGAGGCTTCACCCCCAGTCGATCCAGCTGACTTGGGAACGGTTCAACAAGGCCCAGGTAGACCTGTTGGCCTCCCGAGAGACCTCCCACTGCCCACTCTGATATGCCCGAACAGAGGCTCCCCTCGGGGCAGATGCACTGGCACACAGCTGGCCGGTACGCAGGTACGCATTTCCCCCAGCAAGGCTTCTTGCACAGGTGCTGTGCAAGATCAGGGAGGACGAGGAACAAGTCACCCTAGTGGCTCCCTATTGGCCCACCCGGGCCTGGTTCTCAGACCTCGCACTCCTTGCGACAGCTCCTCCCTGGCGAATTCCCCTGAGGAAAGACCTTCTTTCTCAGGGACGGGGCACGCTCTGGCTTCTGCACCCAGACCTTTGGAAACTCCACATCTGGCCCCTGGACGGGACGCGGAAGATCTAGCTGGTCTACCACCTGCCGTCATAGACACTATCAACCAAGCCAGAGCCCCCTCTACCTGGCAACTTTACGCCTTGAAGTGGCGCTTGTTCGCAAATTGGTGCTCTTCCCGGGCTGAAGACCCACAGAGGTGCGCGGTTATGTCAGTGCTCTTATTTATGCAGGAGATGCTGGAGGGGAGGCTGTCCCCTTCCACCCTGAAGGTGTATGTTGATGCGATCACGGCCCACCACGACGCAGTAGACGGCAAGTCTTTGGGTATGCACGACTTCATCATCAGGTTCCTAAGAGGCGCCCGGAGGTTGAATCCCTCCCGGCCGAGCCGGTTCCCCTCCTGGGATCTCTCAGTGGTACTCGCGGGCCTACAGAGACCTCCCTTCGAGCCGCTAGAATCAGTTGGACTCGGGGCCCTCTCTCTAAAGACGGCCCTGCTGATCATGCTCGCCTCCATCAAGAGGGTCGGGGACCTGCAAGCTTTCTCTGTCAGCGACACCTGCCTGGAGTTCGGTCCGGCAGACACATATGTGATCCTAAGACCGCAACCGGGCTACGTGCCCAAGGTTCCTAATTCGCTTTAGAGGCCAGGTAGTGAACCTGCAAGCAAAGCTGCCCGGGAGGAGGCAAGCCCAGCCCTTCGTTGCGGTGTCCGGTACATGCTTTCCGTACCTACTTGGACCGCACGCAAAGCTCTAGATGTTCAGATGAGCAGCTCTTTGTCTGCCTTGGTGGACAGCGGAAAGAGAACGCTGTCTCCAAACAGAGGCCTTCCTACTGGGTAGTTGACACCAATACATTGGCTCATCACACCCAGGTCGTGCCCCTCCTCTTACGGGTCCGAGCACACTCAGCAAGGAGTGTTACCTCACGGGCACTGGCCAGAGGCATCTTCCTGGCAGACATATGCAGAGCAGCGGGTTGGGCAACACCTAACACCCTTGCGAGATCTCCGGTCCGAGCCGGTAGAACTTGGTAACGCTGACGGATTGATTGGGTGGACCACTTGTGCCTAGCGCCCTTTCCCTCGGCCGAGGTAAAATTGTTTGCTTTTTCTCCCAGGAGATCCCACACATTCGGATCCCTGGATGACTCCTCCCTAGCCCTGTGGGTCCGCAGTTCAGCAGAGGAACTCGCCAACCCAATCCACTGCGGGTACTTAATCTACCCTGTACTGGAATAGGTGCTCCACAGGTCAGGACTCCTACGTGGACTCCCCCTGTGTGTATCGTCCGCGGTACGGTCCCCTTACAAAGTGGATCCGCGTCTCCCTTAGGCAGTCCTAGCTGCCCTCTGGTCGCCATGTTGTAGCAACTCCCCCCTCCTTGAGGCTGGATCTACCACTGCGCCACTTTCCACATGTCGCCTAAAAACCCATGTGACGTGTTCCTCACCTTTACCTCCCCCTTTCGGGAAGGTGTGGCCTCCGCAGGGTCTTTTCCCCCTGAAAGAATAGGAAACTGGGTAAGACCCCCTTCCCTTGATGCGTGTAAGCGCCCCGGCTGTTCTTGCACTATGCGGAAAAACATAGAGAGAAAAGAGGCCCAGCCAGGCTTGGCCCGTTCCCAGGTTGGCAAGCGTCGCCTTGTTCCCCTGCCTAGGGTAACCAGAAGGATTCCGACGCCTTTTTGGGGGCATTGGGGAAGGGTACGTGCAGTCTGACACAGCTGGTCACCTTTGCATGTAAAATACCTGCCCGCTCCTATGTCAGCAGTACACGTACACGGCTCAGCGCACGGCGTCATTTAAATTGGACCCTAGTGTCGCTTCTTCGACACAACGTTGAAGTGAAGTATATAACCTCCATTCCCTGATAGAGGGAACAAGACGTGTCCGAGCCATTGATGTGGCCGGACCATTTCCGTCTCCTCAGAAAAATCCTGACATATTTCACCACATTTATACCCGTATGTCCGGGGGCAGGGTATGCAAATACTGTCTCATTTTGCTTCTCATTTTCATAGATCAGAGGCATATTCGGCGCTCAAGAGAGACCCCTAGTGTCGCTGAAGCATTGGGAATCGAGAATCATCTTGAAATGTTGGAATTGACTCAAGAGTCGATTCCTTTCGGGGAAACCGTTTGATATTTTTGGACTGCATTTATTTTCTCGACCACTGAACTACACATTTCAGAAGCCTAAAGCACAAATACAATTCACAAAAGGATTATAAAATGACTGCATCTTAACGATCATCAACCGGACTCTGTCTTTTATAGTATGTCAGCATCTGTAAATCAACTGTTTGTTCATCTGTATGAAGCAATCACACAAGCCCTTCAACACGTCTGCTTTCCAGACCTGTATAGTCTACCGGTATTTTAGTTCTTGACATTTTTACAGTGTTTTAAAACATTTTGCATATATATTTTATTTTAGTTAGCCTACATTTTACACAATTTGATATGAAAAATATTTATGTAATAAAATAATAAAAAAAGTAAATACACGTTATAAAATGTATATTTTTGAGATTGTATTTAATAAACCAGTACAACAACCTGGATTCTTAAATAAATGTGAATTTTGTGTATTATACAAACGATAGTGGAAAATTACTATACATTCTAATATAAACCTTTTTCGAAACAAAAAATCATGAGTGATAACAGACAATTTCAATGTAGGATAAATGGTGCTTTTAAGATTATATGCGGTAGTTCTTCGAAATACAGGAACATCTACTCAAACTTCCCTCAAATGTATCTCAATGGATTGAAAGCATTGCACTTTGGTATGTGCATATAGGCCCTGATTTAATTTTAGAATGGAGCTATTAATAGTAGGCCTAAATGTCATTCATGTGATTATAAATAGTGCAAAGAACACTTTGTAGTGAGCTGTTTATTTAAGCAATATCACACAAGCAAGTGTGATATGGCCCTACATCAGCACTGCTGTGATTCGGCCGCAGGCCGAGTGCCGTAGTAATCAGAGCAGTGCTGATTTAGGGCCATATATCATGATTGTGAGTGTGATATTGCTTATATACAACAGTTCAAAATAAATTATGTGTCCAAGCCTCTGTTAGTAATTAAAAAACTTCACTTTAGGACTTAAATCATGGCTTGGGCTGTTTCTAACAAGTTATTGGAGAAACAAGGATGTATGTGTGTGTATGTGTGTGTGTGTGTGTGTGAGAGAGAGAGAGAGAGAGAGAGAGAGAGAGAGAGAGAGAGAGGGAGATGGAGCGTGTGCGATCACCTGTTGATGAACAGATAATGACAGATAATGTCAGATAATGTCATTTTGTAGAAATGCATCCTATTTTCTCAGTGGAAAAATAGCCATCCAAGCAGGGGTGGTACTCCCTATTTCACAGTATAGATAGAAACTGTAATCTCCGTCATTTTGCCCTCTCCAGTGTGGAAACACAGGTAAGAGGTAAGCACATTGAGTTTGTGTAATTAATCAGTCTGTTGTGGCTCTAAGCTGTGATGAGCCTTAATGCTGAAGTTGTTCGTTTAAAGCCATTAAAAGCTATTTTCTAGCTTTATTAGTAATATGAGCGATCACAGAGTGCAGGTGAATATAAAAACTGAGTGACGCTGACTCACTTCACATCACCAACTGGCTCATATTACACACAAAATATTTTGCCTTCACCTGCTGGCTAAAATATTGAATGTCACAAAATTAAAAGTAAAGAGACAGATGGCTCTTTACACATCTACACTGCTCTTACACTTTAGTTTATAATGGCACGAACACAAGCGGAGTGATACACACAGTGAAGCATCGGATTGCTGATGGTGTGAGACCATCAGTACTCATGGAACGTCTCTTCTCCAATCAGATTTGAGGACCGAAACTAAATAATCGGGAAAATTAGTCTGGTTCGATTCCCAAATTTCTGGAATCAAACAGCCCTAGTCCTTATCTCTGCCAGACATCTATATTGCTGCTCACTGTATTTCTCCGGTATGGTCTGCTGTCTTCAAAGTAACCGCATCTGTATCTCTACTGTGCGGTGGGTTTGGCCTGAAACCATGGTTTTACTACAGTAATATTGTAGTTATGTAATTATGTGGTAACTATGGTTTAAATAAATACCATGTTTAAACTATAGTTAATGTTAGGGCTGCACGATTATAGCAAAAATCATAATTGTCGATTATTGCTCTTGATATTGTAATCGTGATTATTAATGTTGATTAAAATATTAAAATACCTTGACATCACAAAGCAAGCAACCGTGTGGTTCTTCAGAGTAGCAGATTTCAATAGTGGATATGAGCTGTGCTCCAGTTTCTTTTAAGCATCTTTTAAGCATTATATTGTATTTTATTTTATATTGTAATAATGTTTGTTAAGGTAAGGCAAATGAAAATTATTGTAAATTGATATCTATTGTATAGAATAAATTGCTAAATCACTGCTTAAATTATTTAGTACACGTACAGTAAATAATATGGCATATTAAATATTCAAACTTATTAACAGCTGATTTAAATCGACTAAGTTACTGCATTCAGTAAGCCCTTAGGTGGCTAGACAGGGGACCATTCATCCCGTTAGATCTTCAATGGTGATCTTGTTCATGTAAGATCATCCTTAGATAATTTTTGGCCTCAGTGGTTATACTTTGGAAATTAAAAACAGTCATTTGCGATCTGAGATTGTGCAATTCGTGAAAATGTTAAATCTACCAATACCAACTGCGTGGCGAATTTGTCTTATTAGAGCAGACGTGATAACAATGACGGTGATTCCTAAAATATGCTATTCATGCCATATTCTTTATGTTGGCTACCCCTCCAAAACATACTTAGAACAGTTAAGCTGAATTACTTTTTTGCTATTTTGTACAAATAAAAATTCACATTGGTCTAATATTAACATTGACAAATCAAAATTGTTATTACATTTTTAATAAATTGTACACAGAAATCGAGCAAAGCGACAAACTCTCCCATTACAATGACTGCTGTCACTCACTGCAGGTTTACACTGTTTGAGATCTGCATATCGACGCGAGCTCAGTGAGGCTCCGCACAATGTTCTGCACTCTCGCGAATGGTCTCATTAAAACAAAGCTATCTAATCAGCATAATAAATACATTATATACACCGCGTCTGTGCCTTGATTAGAACGAGAGCATTTTAGTTTTGTCGTGTTTCTCATTTGCAGTGTATTCAACATCTACGTTCAAAGCGAGAGGTGCAATATGCAATGAATCCTAAATATTTGCAAAATGCTTTTCGCTCTTGTTCTACAGCTTCTTTTTAAGTGTCAGGTGATATTTCTTCAGTATTCATTTTTGTGTGCCACGCGAACAGAGCAAGAACATAAAGCAAGAATCTGGGCATTCAGACGGTTTAAAACTTGCGCATTAGGATCAGTTGTCATTACAGATAGGTCGGAGGACTAATCTAAGCGGCTCTGATTGGCCCTTGCCGTTTCATTGCCGTTTCACAATGGACATGTTAGTGATTGGTTAGAATACTCAACCGCTGCAAAAACATGTTGTAAATAGAAACCATTGATGCAACAGGAGTAGACTTAAATTAAATGCTGTAATCGTCAGTTTTCATGATTACATAATCGTGGCAGCCGTAATCATAATCGCGATTCGTTTTTCGATTAAGCCCTAGTTACTGTAGTGGAACCATGGTTAATTTTTGTAATGGTGAACAAAACAGAAGTCCAATAATTTTCTGTTAAGGCTCACAAATGTAAAAAAAAAACATTACTTGAATCATGACTAAAAGTAATATTTTAAATTACCCATTTTATCCCAAGAAATCACAAAAAAAATCTATTTAATAGAAGTATTGGTATCTGTATCAATGATTTTGGACTTTAATTTATTGGTATCGAATAGAAAATAATATCCTCTTTCCAACATTTCCCCACAAATTCAGAGTACAGTGTTGATTGGCCATTTACATGTGACATATAACCAATCCGATAATACTGTTGGCGGGACATTGAACCAGACTACAATTAGTAACCTTTCAGAGAGGCGATCATTGGCAGTGGCAGAGTCAATGGACAAATTTGAAAATTTATCGTCAATCAGACAAAATAACAATTCCGATAATTATGATAACTATGATTCATTTTGTAGATGTAATTATCTTTTGATTGCTGCCATTGTTGTCGCTCATAGTGATAGACCATATATTGGCCATTGGTAATTTTGTAATTATCTGCAGTCGTCTGATAACCGAAGTGTTAACTTTCCCTCACGTCAGTTACAAAATCTACCAATAGATTTGTCAGTGGATATTAAACCGTTCTATTCTCAAGGTGTTTTTAAGCAAGTTAGTAATTATAGGATAAAAAAATGTGTTTGTTTCACTTTAGAAATTTTGTGAACGTCTGATTTGCTGTTATTAAATTGTATTGCGTATCAGCATTTATAATGGCCATCAGTCATCCTGCTCTCTAGATATTGGTATTGCCACCAGCCATTAAAAAAATATATTGGTTGAACACAACTGGCAAATGTAATTATATAGCAATGCATTTAGTGACTACCTAGGAAAAAGTTATGGGTATGGTGTACCTACAGTATATATTACAACAGTTTGAGTGAGTAACTTTTGTATTGATGTATTGCTATTTCTCAAACTTCCTGGTTAGTGTTTTTTCTAAACAACATTTTAAAAAGTTCTGAAATTGTTACCCAGTAATTTAATTTTAAACAACGTAGCATTTATTAATTTTGGCATTTAACTGTTTCATTCTGCAAACTGCAATTGCACGCCCTCTTTCCAAAACCCCATACTCCAAACACAATAACCAACCAAATCTCAGCAAACCTAAACATGTGAAAAGCGTTTTTAAAAGGTGAACAGTTTTTAAATTGACACGGCATCTTAAAAATATGGCACTCATAGGGTGAAATTGTGAAAAAACAGCCAGAAATGTCGCAACAGTCAATCTTCATAAAAGGAACAAAATGCTTTATTCCCTTAAAAAGGAACTGAATTTGTAATACATTAACTATAAAATAATTATGAGATGAATTGTGATTTAAATATTTAAATCAATTGACAGCCCTAGTTATTACCTTCGCTTTTTGGCTTGAATGGTCTTCGTAATCAACACACAATGGAAAAATTCTTATGTCGTGTTTTGAAATAAGTTTTTTGTTAAAACATTTGGATTTTTGCCATATACTTCCTTAATATTTGCTGTCTAACTGACCCCCATCCAAAGGTTTTTACAGATTTTTATTCTTTATTTTACAGTTAACACTTGCAGTTAATTCACATCCTTCTTTTCAGATGATGAAGCAAAAAGTATTAATGAGATTTTGGCAGTTTCTGTGTAACTCTTGTGAAATGGCTGGCTGTCCTAACACGTTGCAATTGCAACATGGTTATTAATCTGATGGGGTCAGGTTTCAAAAGGCCTTACATTTTGACACTGGAGTTTTGGCACACTGGGAAATCTTTATTTGAATTAATAGCAAAACAATAGAATAGGAAGAAAGACAAGAAATTGAAAAGCAGTAAGAAGCTTTGCTTTGTTGCGTTAATACTTAATTTGACAATCCTGATAGTTTCATATTTACAGTCCAGTTTACTGACAGCATATTATTTTTTATGATGGCAACAGTTACATACAAAGTTTTCAAGGACGTTCCTACTTGCTTACACTTAGACAATTATTTTATTTCAGTCATAGTTCATCCAAAAATTTAAATTATGTCATAATTTACTCATTTTTGTTACATTCCTAACCCATATGACTTTATTTTGTCTGTGGAATACAAAAAGAGAAGTTCTGAAGAATGTTCATGCTGTCCTTTTCCACACAATGAAAGTCGATGGGGACCAGGGGCTGTCAATCTCTAAAAAGTAAAATCTCGCAAAAACTACAAACAAAAGCACTTTAAAAGCATTATATTCACATATTCTAAATCTTCTGAAGGCATATGACAGCTTTATGTGAGGAAGAGAATGAAATCTAAGTTATTATTCATTGGAAATCTTGCTTGACAGCCGTGGTCACCATTTACTCTCATTTTATGGAAAAGAGCAGCTTGGACATTCCACTGTAAATATATCCTTTTGTATTCGCAGAAGAGAGAATGTCAAATTGCTTTTGAAAGGCATGATGGTGAGTAAATGATGATAGAAGTGTCTTTTTTGGATGCACTATTTCTATGATTGTCAGTTAGTTTAGAGAAAGATTTGAGGCTTTATTTCAAATGATTTGTATTCGGTTAACTGTAATAAATGTAACCTTTTCCTGCACTGTAAAAAATAATCCTGTAAAAAAACGGTAAACTACTGGCAGCTGTGGTTGCCAGCATCATACCGTAAAAATACAGTGTGCTACTGTTTTTGAAATTAACAGCTAAATACCGTTTTGTCAGCTACAGTATAAAACTGTAATTTTACAGCTATATGCTGTAAAAAATTTTACAGCTATATGCTGTAAAATTACACTTTTATACAGATAATACAATAATAAATCGTTGCAAACCTACCTCATTCAAATAATCCAAAATGCCGCCTTGTGCACTGGACGAAAATAGGGTATAATACTGTTAAATAACAGTGACAAACTGCTGTTGGTCGACCTCGCAACCCGAAGTGAACAAGTCTTCCCATAATGCATTGTAAAAAAAATCAACTTGCTGTTATTACATGAAAACAGCATTTTGCTGTTAAATTTCCATGTAAATTTACAGGAATTTTTTACAGTGTGTCTGTCTGTGAGCATGATAGCATTGTACAATTGTGTTTTTTTTTTCATCATTGAAGGGTAAACTTAATACACATATATTTAAAGATTATTTATCATACTATAAAATGTATGATTTCCTTTAAGGCTTTGTAAAAACAAATATTGCACAAGGGCAGAGTAACATGGGGAATAATATTTATAAAAGTTTAAAATATTTGCTTTTTTTGTCCACTTTAATTCAATTTACATTAACTTTACATTTGATGTTTTTCTGGAACTCATCCAACCTGAATATTATATAATAAAATGAGATGACAAGCACATCAGCTAAAATACATAATCTACAGTATTAAAAATAATGAATCAGTGTTGTAATCTGACTACAGTAACTAGTTACTAAGTAAGGAAGTGGAACTATATACATTATTTGTGTTCGAATTGAACTGCATCTCAATTTACCGATTAGTGAGATTATCCTGTTGCACTCGGGGGAGGAGTCGAAAAAGAACAAGAAGAAAGTCCAATAAATGTCTTTATTATTTTAATACCAATAAATGAGTGAGTATTTGTAAATTGTATCAATAAACATGTTATTACTATGAAAACATTACATAAAATGATATAAACATGTTGTACCATTTAAAATAACTGATTTGTAAGAGTTTTACCAAACTGCTGTCAGAATAACACCATGGTAATAGCATACTACAACCCACCTCTTATTTTTTGCCATAGACTGACATAGCAGAAGTCGTAAGAGTAGTATGTGTAGTATGAAATTGCGAACACAGCCCATGAAAAACACTAACGTTGCCATGTTGTAAGTTTGGCCAATCGTAAATTAGCTGTGTCATCATCAGAGTTTGTGCAGTCACTCTGGAGCAACTGCAGAGACTGCTGTCGAATCGCTCTCGCTGTACTTTAGTGGCATACATCATGGTGATGCGGCGATGGGGCCATCTAAAATCGGACAGAATTTCTAACCGACACTCACTGCTCCAAGTTCGGCGCTGATCGGGCTGCACAGTGCTGCATGAAGTCAGACACACAATTTTTAACTTGAGCAGAAAAACAAAAATACTGAAAAGTATCTTAAAAGTAGAGCTACAACAACTAAACGATAGTTCCTCATCCACATCTATCATATCACTTCTAAAGATATGGGCTTAACCACTGGAGTCATATGGATTACTTTAACCTTGTGAGACCCTGCGTCCTCATGCACATACATTATGTTTTGTCTACACTGTAAGCTATGCATTATTTTGACTGATCTCAGTTCAGGACACTCTGGGCTGTCATTAAAGGGTAAAATGGAGTTTGTCTTAGGGAGAAACTCCAAAAAAACTTAATCTGTTAAGAAACCTCATTAAGTTTTCACATTTCACAAAGAGACTCTTGTTTCATCTGATATGCCATTTTGAAAATTTGATTGACTTATCGTGAAACGGCACACTGTTAAACACAATGACCGCAGACCTGGAATATAGGGCTATCTTTCCCTCTGATATCCTATATTCACTGCAATGTTACATTGAGAATCAATGGGTTCATCCAAAAGGTGGAAAATGTTGCTTTCAGAAGCTTTATAAGGAGTTAGGATGAAAATAGGGTGCATTTCAAACTGTTCAGAGACCAGTGCAGACAGACAGCACACTGGAGGTTATGTCATTCACTAAATGGGGAGCAAGGGAGCATCCTATAGTTTTCCTATACAGCTAAGCACATTCACTTAGGCTGCAGATGATGTTTGGACCACTCAACATGTTTGGCAGACATGGGTCAGTGGTTATCAGTACTTAAATTCAGAATTTATTTTGCTAAATTTTATTTTAACATGTTTGGCAGTGATTGGATGATGTTGGCTATTATTTTGAATCAGAAATAATTATGCTGATTTCTTGGTAAAATGCTTCAACACTGGCTATCACTTGCTTGTTTGACTGTGCAAAGAGAGAACATTGAGATTTTGTAGAAAAAAAACAAAAGTCAAATCAAGTCAATTTGTTTTATAAATGTTGTACTTTTTGAATAACCAACTTTCCTGAAAACATGATAAACAATTTGAGAATATCTTTCTATAATTTGATATTATTTAAAATTTCACAACTTAGTCCTGCAGTCCCCATTTGAGGACATACATTTTTAGGAAAACTATTTGCGCTGCATATTTGTTTTATATTAGAGGCTAGTAGTTAAAAATCAAAAAGGGAAATGGAAAATGGAAAGTGCTCACAGCAGTAGTGCTCGAGTTCTTTAACTGATAAAAGTGTTATTTATATGTTTTAAGTCATTATAATGTAACACAGGGCTAAAAAGAAATGAATGTGCACACCCAGTTCACGTTTGGCTCACCCAGAGCCTTGTTTCTGTCTATGCCACTGGCTTCAAGGAGTTTGAATATACCTTGACCAGTCACATAGCATTCATGGCTTAGGTGATTGGCTTTAAAAAAGGTTGTCAAAATTAAGTGACCATGCATCAAAAATGGCAGTCAGGTATATTCAGATCGATCTCACGTAAAAATGGTGACAGGAGGTTGACTGTTTTGTCTACTAAAATTGGTGTATGCTTTCCCAGTGTCCAAACTGCCTGTCCTTGTGGCTGTAGCCAGAACAACAGTTGTGATGCAGCTCGTTTCAGCAGCTCATTGATGAAAACTTGTTGAGTTTAGTGTAAGCGCACAGTGAGGAAGCGTGTTGTCGCATCTTTACTTAACTTAAGATGTTACGGATCTATAAACCTATTAATTTAACATGCAAATGCCATTGCACAGCGTCTTGGTAAGTGAGCAATGCTATAAAAGTGTAATTCGTGTTTATTATAATCAGCAATGCCACAATATAAAATGCGGGAAAACTGGATCGCTTCAACGTTGAGCACTTGCAAGTGCTCAACGTTGAAGCGATCCAGTTTTCCCGCATTTTATATCGTGGCACTCCCTTATAATATAGTAGCTTTGAGAAGAGAGACAGAAATAGCAAAACATTTTGTGTTAAGTGCTGCCAGAACTACTCCGCTGCAGTGTGAAGAGAAACACATAAAGCATTTGTTGCATCGTTCACATCCATCTCTGCAGAGCTCCATCTTACATATCTACAGGTTGTTTCTCTGACATGTGAGTCAGTAAATTTTAATACGCATGTAATAATATACATGTATTATAGTAACATAGTAATATAAATACTGTCTGTAATATTGATAATGTACATCATATGAAAATACACTATTTTTATATACATGTTATGTAAGCAAGTATCTTTCTCAGGATTTCATCTTTTAAGATGAAACAGCATTTATAATGTAACTGGTGAGTATTGGATTGAACAGTGATAGTTCACTCAAAAATGAACATTTTCACCTTTTTGTTGTTGCAAATAAAAAATAAAAAAAATAATTTCTTCCGTGACTCTCAAAAGGAAATGTTAGTGAGGAAGTTCAGTCACCTGTCACTTTCATTAAATGAAAAAAATGTGAATAAGACTAAGATTCTGCCTTATGTTTACTTTTGTGCTCAAAAAAAGAGAGAATTTCATACAGACTTGAGGGTGAGCAATGATGACAGAAGTATTATTTTTGAGTGAACTGCCCTTTAACTACCTGTAAAAGTATTAGTAAAAGGAATCTGCCAATAACAACAATAAAAATATAAGTCAGCGCATGATGCATCAAGTCTTGCTGGGAAACAAGTGACTGAAGGCCATAAAGTTGGCTGCATACTTCAAATATCATTCCATCTGAATAAAACTAGCGGTAAGAATTGAGAAAAGTAGCCCCTGTAAGATTTATGTGAGACGGTTGTAAAATGATCCCCCCATTTTCACAAAAGAATTTAAAGACCTGACCAGCACGTCATTTGAATATTAATTACATTATTATTACCCCTAAAACTAACCCTTAACGGTACTAAAATCAAAACAGCTTTTTGGCAAGTGTTCAGTGCTCAAAAGTTTTAGCAGGATAATTAATCAGGATTATTCTGTCATATGACAACTTTTTTGTATTATTTCAGGGCTGCACGATTTTGATAAAAAAAAAGAAAAAAGATTGTGTTGTTGTTTCTTGACAACCTTTGTATGCCTCCTTCCAAACATTGTGAAATGCGCTCATCTCCTCCTCGGTCCACAAAATTCTGGTGTCATGGAGTTACTTTCTATTTGTTTAGAAACTTCTAATGGCCAAACATATTTGCAATTATGCAAATTAGTGATTAAAGTAAATTTGGAGCACTTTAAGCCAATCCAAACTCGGTGCACATCTGTTCTGTGTATTACACATAATCAAAGCACGAGATGGAATTTGTGTGTATCGAGCACAGAATCACTCTGAGACTGCCAGAACACCGTATCATGAGCCTCATGTGTGTTCCGAGTATGTGTAATACACTACAGATCAGAGTGGTGCATATACTTAGACATACAATATTCGTAAACTTCTGCGTTTACGTATTTTAGAGCGTGCTCGAAAATGAAACCGTGATTGGTCAGTGGCAATCTTCCGAAGAGAGTTTAAAGAGTCATTGGTGGTAAAAATAGACTAATGGACCTCAAAAGAGCTTGTCTTTTGGTATATTACTTGTAGACTTAACACAGACCATAATGAGAATGAACAACAATTTGCAACTTTAACTGGTTGATAATTTTTGCTCACTAATAATACGCAGACGTTACACTTAATTAACTGAGAAGCAGAAACCATGTTCGCGATTAATTGTGCAGCCTTATAGATGACAAAACATTCAGAACTAACACGCCAATTTCCTGTGTGATCATGTTGATATATTAGACCTATCTACCCTACATCAGAATATAGGGCAATACTTAAATTTGTACATAAATGCAAGTTTGCAGTGGATTTTGGTGGACTGTTCTAGGGATATTCAGGAGTAATTGACTAATCAAGTAATCGTTCTGCACCAGCTAGTCGACCATTAAAAACACTACTCGAATATTGCTAATTGATTTTTCTTTGCACATTTGCCTGTGTGTAATGCTGAATTACACTCTACTTTCCCTTTTAATCTCTTTCCACATCTTACAGTTACAATTGAGTCCACTGGATGTGTGACGTCGAGGTGTTAGTTGACATTAGGAATTATGATGGTGTCTTTGGCCAAGTGTGATGTCAAGTGTGGCAATACTTGTAATATATTTAATCGTATAGAATTATTCTGTATTGGTATTCAGTTCTTGTTGGAGTCATGCCTACCAATGGTCAAGGATCTGCTTTTATGGTATAAAGGAAATAGGAAGTGGTAAAAGAATTTCTGAAGCTTATCAGACCACTGTGTGTGTATGTGCATTAAATCTCTGAACACCAAAAGAGCACATTTTATAAAAAAGTCAACTTTCCCTATTATTTTATTCTGAATAATGTGATAGTCTTTATGTAGATTTAGAGTTTATGCATTACCATAATGAGGCAAGTATTGGTTTCTATGTGTGCTAAATTTTTTTGCTGTTATTTATATTTTTTATGTATTTTTTCAAAATGTGGTTTAAGGTAGCTTATTTTAACCTCCTAAGACCCCGCTTGACTGCCTTGTGCATTTTCATTTTTTATTTGTAACTAGTAGCACCTAAAAAACATTTTCTTTCCTAGAGAAAATAGTTTTCATTTAATTTATATCCACATATGTGGAAAGTGGGACTAAGTTGTGAAATTTTAAGTAATACCAATCTATAGAGTCTTTCATCAAATAGTTTTAGATGCATCCAGGAATGTTGGTTATTCATGTTTTTAAGACATTAGACATTACTGCTGATTTTCTTTAAAGCTGAACAAATAATTCTGATTAAAAGTTATGGCCAGCATCATCAAATCACTGCCAACCATGTTGAAATAAAATTGTGCATTATAAACTCTGAATTTATGTACTGATGACCATTGTCTGCCAAACATGTTGAGTGGTGCAAACATCATCTGTAGCCTGAAACTGAACCTTTGGTCGGATTTTAGGAGTGAATGCATTTTGCTGCAGAGAAAACTATAGGATGCACTTGGTCCCTTGCTCCCTATTTAGTGAATGACTTGTGCTGTCTGTCTGCACTGGTCTCAGAACAGTTTCAAATGTAAGAGTAAACAATTAAAAAAAATGTAAGTCAGTTTCAAATGCACCTTATTTTCATTGTAACTCCGTGTAAAGCCTCTGAAAGCAACATTAGTCAGCTTTTGCATATATAAATTGATTCTCAATGTAAAAATGCATAGTAAATATATAGGAATGGATTTACTAATGCTAATGAATAGAACCTTATTGTACAGTGTTAACTAAATAAAATCTTACAAAATTTATATTAAAATGAAGCGAAACGACCCACAGATCTTTTCATGTTGAAAACAACTTTTGATGTGGTCTTCATCTTTATCAGTGCGAAAAACAAATAGATTTTTTAAAGTGGCATATGAAACGAAACTAGAGACGCTACTCTTAACAACCAAACAGGTTTCAATAAAAAAAAAGTGGTATCCTACCAGAGGCACTTTTGTTGGTGCTGTGCCTGTAGTAGCACTTCACTGAAATCAAATTTACCATGAGTCATGTGATGTGGTGCGCCAGGATTTTAACCCTTAAACAACAGTTTAGATTGTTGTGAACAGCAGTATTCTGTATTCGTGGTTCTGAACTGGTTTTGCTTCAGATTTTACATTAGACATCAAGTGGTGACTTTACACAGTCAGTACCACAATTAATCATTGTATAAATGTAAACAAAAATGTCAATAAAAATGTATAATATTACCATAAACTGCATCAGACCAAAAATTGGCTGAAAAACACTAATTTGGTTTGTAAATGTCTTTTGAAATTGGTAGCCAATAGTGCTGCATGATTAATCATATTGCAATCGCGATGTCAGCCTGTGCGATTATATGACGGCTGCGATTTTATTAAATAAATAAGTGCATGTGTGGACGTGACAGCCCATTTTCTACACAGCTAATAAAAAGATGACCTGTCTATAATGAATATTTATTTCATCCTTAATTAAGCTTCAAATAATATGGGAGCGTGCCATGTAAATAAGCACAAACTCCAAAACTGTCATTCTCTGTGCGGTCAGAGCTGGTTCAACCAGTCGCGGAATAGACCCAATCTGAGCGGGAGAGATTTAAAATTCCGCCGGCTGCTGCGCACATATATATATATATATATATATATATATATATATATATATATATATACTTTTTGGTTTTGGATAGACAAGATTGACAAATGCTTATCAATAATACTCTTATGGCTAAAATGTTTACAGTGTCCAGTGACTAAAATATCAATATGACAAAAAATATGACTGTTACTAAAATAGGACTAAAATGTCAACAGTTTTCATTGACTAAAACTACATAAAAAATGCTCAGACTTTGACAAACAAAACGACTAAAAACAATAAATAGAAATAGGATAAGGTTGACTAAATATGATAAAAACTAAAAAGGACATTTGACACAGGATTAAGACTAAGATTAAATAAAAAAAACAGCTGACAAAATTAACACTAGTATTCAGTTGCCAGGTCATTAGGAGCGTATTAATGCAAAGCGAACATTTACGTGTTTTTAACGTCACTTTTTTGATCAGTATGGTACCACCTCCGCCTCAGCCAGGAAAAACCCTGGTTATATGGCGATATTTCGGCTTTAAAATAACAGACACTGAGCAGAGAGAGGTACTGTGCAATTAAAAATTAAAGTTGCTACATCACGTGGCAACACGACAAATTTATATCAGCACCTGAAACAGCACAGAGAAAAGTAGAAAAGTGAGATTTCAGAAAAGAGATGAGAATTTGTCATTTAAAAAACATTAAAAAAAATAATAATAATAACAGTTTTAGTGGTTTGATTGAGTGAACCACACTTTTATATCCAGTTTCCTTTTCAAAAGAGTTTATACAAAGTACATGTTACATCCTGCTTAAATGTCCATTTGTTTGGACAATCTTAATTTCATGAAAATCTGTATGTTCTTATTTATTGTTCTATTTTAATTAGGTGTAATATTGAGAAAATAACAAGTTTGCAGTAATGCAAAGATATTATTTAATATTTAAAACACTGTGCATTTATAGTTGTTGTTGTTGCTGATTGTATGTTTGAGTTGAAAAATACACATTTCAGCATTATCCGTAATATATTTCTGCATTGTCCTTGATAACCAAGCAAGTTGACGCATGATACCATTTGTTTATTATATCGCAATCGCATATCGCAATATTAGCCTCAATAATCGCAATATGACATTTTCCCCAAATCGTGCAGCCCAGTAGCCAATAATTCACTGCTCAAAACACACTAAAGTAAGTGACACTATGTTTATCCTATGTTTATATATATATATATATATATATATATATATATATATATATATATATATGTATATATATATGTATATATGTATTATTATTATTTTTTTTTGTTCATGGTTTTCGAGGATTGGGGTATATCAAGTACATCTATGCTGGCATTTGCCAAATTTGGTGTGCTTTGACCAAGTGACAGATGAATTAGTGCCAGAAAATGAACAAATACTGTAGAGTTTTAGACACACAGACTTTGGCGTCAGTATGCCAAAGTTGAAAATTTTTCAAATTATATGGTTAGTTGCATTTTATGATTTGCATCTAGTGCGTTAGAGTGGGGTCCAGTGTACAGTGTGAATCGCTGTTGAGTGTATCGCCACTCTGATCTTTTTATGGATTCTCATGACATCCCCTTTCTACTGGCATCACCCTTTTGCTCTGTGCTTTTTTCTGAAATTTGGCTGTTGCCATGGACATCTGTACCAATATGATAAGACTGTAATTGTACCAATATCTGCTCCAGGGTTCAAATAATTTTTTAGACCGTCACATGAACAGTCAAATGCTCCACCTTCTAAATAACTTTGTGATGTATTCCATTAAATAGGCATGAAAAATGGGTTGTCACATGGCTCTTTTTAAATACAATTTTTCAATAAACGTCCAGTGCAATAGAAGTACTGTTGATGGAAATGTCCAAAGAGATGCCATTGAACCAAAAAAGCATAATGGACAGTAATTTATATTATTTTAATAATTCACCAAAATCTAACATTATTTGCTGCTCTTTACCATACAATGAAAGGGAATGGGGATCAGGGGTTGTCAAGCTCCTCAAAGGATAAAAAAGTACAATAAAAGTAGTCCACAGGACTTGTGCGCTATATACCAAGTCTTGTAGGTTTGTCGAGCAGACCCAAATCATTTCAGTTATTATTTACTGAAAATCTTGGACTGCAGTGGTCACTGTTTACATCCTTGGATGGGGAAGAAATAGTGTGAACATTCTCCTAAACATCTCCTTTTGTGTTTCACATAATAAAGACAGAGATACAAGTTAGAACAACATGAGGGTGTCAAAACAGTGACGGAACTATACCTTTAGAGATTTTGAGAGCATTAAGACCTTTTCCAGAGGCTCCTTGAAAATAAACAAAGACAACATAGGATCTGTGCATATTTGTAAAAATGTCTAGTATTATTCTGCTTGCTCATGTCAGTTTCATATAGAGTATATAGGTATGCACCAAATCACAGCAAACATTGCAAAACATATCAGTAGTGTGGCCTGTGATAACACTGGTGTTTTTTATACTCATGATACACATCAGAATATAATGCAAATGCTATAAATTGGACCTTTGGAGGCACATTTCTGGAGGTGGAACTCATATGGGTATTTGTCTATATGCTGCTAATTGCCTAATAATTGTTTATTTGAATGAATACCAAGGCATGCTAAACCAATTAGTAGTCATTTGCACAAAAGCATCTGTAAAAGAGAAATCTAAAAGAGAAAGAGTTAATATGGGGTGACTCAGAAAGGATTTTATCCTCTTGCAATATTCAGAAACACAAATGTCAATAAAAAATAAATAAATAAAAAATAAAATAAAAATTTGTACAAAAAAATAATACAAAAATAAAACATCCAGTGTTCTGGCTTCAATATAAGCTCAAATGACGACATGTGTGGCTACTTAAAAAAAAAAACTGGGTTCAATTGAGGCACTTACAAAGTGAATGGGGCCAATCCGTAAATGTTAAAAACACTCTCTGTTTCTAAAGTGTAGCCACAAGATGTAAACTAGATGCATGCTTTTCTGTAAAAGTTATTTCCAATTTTACAACTTCATTGCTATAACAACATTACACCATAAGCCGTGTAATCCCGGAAGCTGCATAGTCTGCAAAAACAATGATTTAAACAAATTTACCGCTCAAATAATACACAAGTTTTGACAGAAGAATTAATGTAAGTGCTTTTATAAAATTATAAGCTTCAAATTCCTGCTTGTAAACTCTCCAAAAATGGGCCCCTTTCACTTCCATTGTACCTCACTGTAACCCAGATTTTTGCTTATTTTTAAAGAAAAGGAGGGATTATTATTTATTAAAAAATACTTATTCAGGTAATCGACATTATGCCACAAAAGCTGTCGTTTGAGCTTAACTTGTAATGACCCGGAATATTTCTTTTTAAGGTTCTATCAGTTTATTTGGTTCTTAAATCCAAATCCTAAAGCCTGCATGATTAATCACACATCAGGACTCCACAGTAAAGATGACCCAATGACCCAGGGTCTGTGTGACTCTCCAGCCCTCTTCATAGTGAGTTCATCACTCACCTATGTGACAAAATTTTGCGCTATGGGAGTAAAACTTGTCTGTAATTAGCCACTAGCTAAAAAAAAAAAAAGATTTTACTCGCCGGAGATTGAGTTGTGTAGTGGTGAAGAATTTGAGCACCACGACCCTTTTACTGAATATAAATCTGGCAATTAATACGCTCGATTCAGCCTCGTCTTTTACAGCATGTCGTGTCTCATGAGCTCTCACTCTAAAGGACATTTATTTTACCTTATTTGGCTGCAGTGGGACCTGAGGTGTTGTGATCGCACTGTCACCATCGCTTTAGTTCAGCAGTGAAATGCCATTTAGAATGTAATTTAGATCAAATGTCTCTTGGGAGGTAAAAGTGTTGCAAAACTCGAAGTTGTAGATTTAAATTTGAGAACTTGTACAATACATATTTGTACACTCAAGTCAATACACATACTAATTTTCATTTCATGTCTCTTTTAATATCCTTTCTGTTATTTACAGGCATTTGCGCATCAAAAATCTAAAAATAAACATTATTTCTAATCATACATTGCACGGATGAAGGAAAAACGACAATGCAACGTCTCTCTTGTTAATATGCGCTGGGCTTGTTCATCCATAAACAGTTGCTCCTGAAGCAGCTGTTCTCTTAAAGAGACAGTACCAATTTAGCGCTGGTTATACTTATCAATGTAAACTCAATGTAATTCGCACAAGTGCATATAAACAAACATGTAACAAAATGTAGTTATGTAGTAAATGTGTAAATACATAAATATTTAAAGCCATCAATCATACATTATGAAATATTTTAACTTCAGATCTTAATTTTTTAATGGTAGTTTTGATATAGTAGCACTTAAATTATTATTTGTATAATGAAATTATTAAATAATTGTTACATGTGTAATTCTATTTTTATTATTAGTTTCCAACTTGTGAATATTTTGTTAAAATATTATATGAAATTTCAAACAGCTTTTATCATTATTCAAAATTGAATTTCATGACATCATATAATTGATAGAATGTGAAATACACAAGCTGAAATTGGATTAAAATAATCAAAAGCAAAATATGAAAATAAAATGTCTCGCATACTATATTGTGTTAAGTCATATATATATATATATATATATATATATATGTATATATATATATATATATATATATATATATATATATATATACATAAATAATAAATATACTTTGCTTAATAACTTTTTATAGTTGCATGATGCTTACATATTGTCAAAAGTCTGGCAAGTAAAACAAAAAGTATTAGCCAATGGGTATTCTTTTCTCTAACATGTCCGTAAATGGACACTATTCATGTGTATGTTTTACTATACATGTGCTTTTAGGCACTACAAACTTGAAGGGTTAGTTATCCAAAAATGAAACATTTTGTCATTATTTTCTTTCTTATGTGGAACACAAGAAATTTTGAAAAATGTTGATGCTATTTTTTCCCATGCAATAAAACTGAAAGGGGACTGAGGCTGTCAGTCCCTAACATTCTGCTAAATATCTCAGTTTGTGTCCCACAGAAAAAAAGTCATTTGAGTTTGGAACAACACAAGGGTGAGGAAATAATGAGAGCGTTTCCATTGTTGGTTGAACTGTCACTTTAAACATTTGTATTTTTGTGATGTATTGAACATTGTTTTTAAATTCTTGTGACAGTTTTAGAAGCATCAGAATAGGTTACAAATAATTAAAAAAAAAACTCCTTTTCCAGCGAAACTGTGTGTATGAGCGTACAGATATTTTTGTAATAAAAAAAAATTAAAATTACAAATATATTTTTCAGATGAATATAAGCAAATGTTGGTTAAAATAATTATGTATCATATTTGTGGCATGGGTCAGGGAAAATTTTGGCAGGGCATGTAAAACTACTCAACTACTGTTGCATCCCAGCCAGAAGAAAACCTTATTGTTGGGGCCTGCAAATGGTTAATTGTATTAAAAAGCAAGAGAATAAACACTCATTTTACAGCAAAACAACAAGCTTGTCAGATAAAAAAAAAGGAGCATGCATTACTTTATGATTAGATGGTGATGGGCCATAAACGCACAATCTAAACGTTACTCTAGAAGACTTTCTTGGCACGTTGCCTACAGAGCACAGGGTCGTTTCAGGTCAGGCCTGGCGTGTTGTTCTATAGGAAGTACAGAGTATTCGACTCGCTGTATTTCACTTCCTTGTTTTTCACGTGCCAAACTCACATTTGAGAAATCGCACAGTGAGAAGACGGCAAAGCAGCAGAAGCTGGAGGAGCACATATCAGTTTTATTGTATGTTTTCGTGTACAACAGCAAACACACAGTTTGTGCATCTAAAATGCATGAGGAGTCACCATGCATGCACGCTCACTGGGGATCAGTCTGAACAGGTCAGGATGTTTAACATGGGTTGTTGTGTTTTGTTTTTGTTTTTTCACCACATTTGTTTAGAGCATTACTTGTGTGTTTTAGAACGGCATGATATTTTAGTTTTGAAGGCCTATTTACATAGGAATTCTGCTTCTCACATTTCACATGTAAGCATTTGAATGGCTAAAAGATCATTTCGGCTTGGTGTAAAGGCTTAAGACTTTCACTATAAACAATCACAAACTGATTTTTGTTTTTTTCTCAGTTAATGTGCATCTTGTGCAAAATTTGTGCATTTGTTGCATGTTAAAAGGGTTCCCAAAAGTAGTTGCTCTACATTGAGTGAAGCCGCCTATTCAACTAGAAATGAACGCTAGCTAAATAAATAAATGAATAAATAAATAAATGATGAATGCCGCCAGGAGGGCAACACATATTTTGCCATCTCATTTGGCGACCGGTAACAGTCCGTTGTTTTAGCTTGTCTAAGGAATGTCTGTATAGCACAAAATCATGCACGAAAAAGAACGAAAAGACAAAAGTGATATTTTATTCATTAGGGCTGTCGGTCTTTGTGCGTTCTGATGCAGTCTGGTCTGCATTTATATGCTAACATAATTTAGTTCTGTAACCTAAGGCAGAGTTTGCCATCACCTCGACGGACCTTGGCTGAGTGTGTGTGCAGCCCTTGTTACTAATGTCTCATCATGAGTGTGTGTGTGTGTGTGTGTGTGTGTGTATGTGTGAGTGTGTGTGCGCTGTTGATTTCTCATTCACTAAGAAACATGGCGAGCAATCACAAAATGTGGCATCTCCTGCTGCTATTTGGGATGTAAATCTTTCTCTTGGTGGAAATGTCATCTCTCCTTAACAACAAATCAAATGTAAGATATGTTCTCGATTATATTTTTTCATGATTTTAAGTATTGTTTTCCACAAATGGCAACAGTATTTCGCTTGTTACAGTTGATGTTCTGTGTAGGTGTTTTAATGCAAACCTGCCTGTAGGGTTCATGTAATTGGAGCAAAGGTAATTAAACCCTTAGATTGATTGATCATTTAGCCGCTCATTCATCGAGGAGGTTTTAACGGCATATTATTGTCTAATTTGAAACTGCAGAACGTTCAGTTTTAAGGCACTCTTTTGTGAGTAATTGTGCTGTAATCCAGGGATTGGCTATAGACAGTACATGGTTTTGACTAGATTTTGGAAAGCAAATAGCTGGAAAAACTTTGAAAATGTAGGGTGGAAAATGTTGCAAATGAGTGTGGTTTTTCCACCTGTTTCATAAGTTGTGCTCGACCAATATTACGTTTTTTTTTTTTTTAATGGCTGATTCGGATAACTATGCCGATAATCTAGTGGGCAGATATAATGCTACGTATTATACAATGTAATGACAGCAAATAAGATTTAAATTAACTTGCTATAGACATTTGATCTGAATGTCTAAACTACTGGTACTTCCATACCATGTCGATGCTAAAATACTCTTAAGCAAATATATCTTTCTACTGTATTGTGTTGGTCTGGCTGATATATTTGTCTATCTCTACAGACAAAAAATATTTCAAATTTTTTAATGAATGTGTATTTTGTTTTTGCCTTCTGTGTGTGCCTTTATAGGCCATTTCACGAATCGACTGATAGATTGTGGACTGGCGACCTTGCTCAGTTTTGCATGTGGCAATTTGCAGAGTGCATCTGAAAAGTAACAATTCTTTGTTTCAAGTTTGACCTTGGCTAAAACCTAAGAGCAAGGGAAAGTATGTCACATAAGTGATTCATTGGGTCTTACGATTCTTATCCTGCTCTGAATTATTCTGGGCCACAATTTCTGCCAAAATGATGACCAATACTGCCGCTTTTTTTTTTCTTGCCTAGTTCCTTTTTTGGGTATTTTGAGGGGTATTTCAACATACTTACTTTCACTAAGGCTTTGACACTCGTGACGGTCCCAATCAGACCATCAACACCTGTAAACAAATAGTACACGAATGGCCGTGACACCAAAAAGCACTTCGAATTTCGAGGAAAGGAGGTCAGCATACTGTTCAGCTTCATGAATGTATTTATGTCCATTTTATACACTGTAGTTCGTACTGTGATAAATAAATTGTCAGTGCTACCTTGCTCTCTTATTGTTTCTGCCTCTGTGCCATTAAAGACCAGCCTTGGAGGCAAAAGACAATGCGTGAATGCCGAGCATTGTAAGTCACATTTGCATATTTGAGATTTATATTATTCAGATGCTTGACATCCTTTCCCAGAAAGCCCCTCTCCCTCCTTCGCTCTCCCCGACACCCCACCCTCACCTTTTTCTTGCCTTCTCTCTCTCCCTCTCTTTGTCCATCGCTGATCCCCCCCCCAATCACTGATAAAAATTATTTCCAGTCGCCGCATGGCATGTGTTATGAGATGGCCGCCTCATTAAAAAAAGTCTCTGATTAACTTGAATTCGGCTCTGGTTCTTTCGTACTTTTTCGCTCTGTCATCTGTGTTATTATTACTCTCTTTCTTCCCAATTGCCCTGTACTCTTTGTCAAGCCAGTAGGGCAAATCCGTCTGGGTCTCTTCCAAACAAACTGACCTCTTGGGATGTATTGACAGTTCGCTTTGCTGAGTGACAAACATGTAGAGCCACAACGATGGATATGGCACACACACAAACCAGTTTCCTGGTCTTCTTCTCTATTACATTGAGAGATTCCCTTCTATGATTTTTGGGAGAGGAAAAGAAGAGGGGGAGAGGAAAATGGCGTTTTTTTTTTTTTTTTTTTTTTTAAAGGGGGTTGGGAGGGATCTAATTAATTTTGAAGGATCATCTGCCCCTTTCGTCCAAGGCAGTGAGAGAGGGAGGGTGGACGGGCGACATAGGGGTGAGCGGGTGGGTGGAGCGAGACTGGGTAGAGAATAAGAGCGATTGGGGGGGGGGGCACAGACAGACCCCTGGACTGATTAGAATTCTGGGCAGGTAGCAGGCGGCTGCTGTGCACCCACTGTGGGCCAGGCAGAGAGGAGGGGAACACCCGCCCGCCCTCCCTCCCAAGTGTGTATGTGTGTGTGTGCCGATCTCGGAAAGCAATGCTGGATGTGCACTGTAGTTTTGTTAACTTTCACCCGAAATCACCCCAATGGCTCATTGGAAATTAGATTACAATTCATTTTGGTACATTTTCAGTTATAATATAAATTCTTTCTCAACTAATGATGGTAGTTACACATATAACCTTCTAATTTGGTACATTTTTTTTTTTTTTTTTATGTAAAAATGTCATGCATTTCATCAATAAATATGGGGCCCTATTTTAAGAGAGCCTTGCCTTAAGCACAGCATTATGTGATACATGCAAATAAATGGGCATGTCCATGAAGTTTTGATATTTTTGTGGTATTTGATATTTAAGTCTTGGCGCAAGTGGGTTGGCGAAAGCGCGCACGCAAAGCCAAAGTCAAGTGCAATTTTATTCTGCGGTTCTTTTACAGTTGTTGCACCATCTGTGTCCTCTTGTCAAGCAACGTCATTTGAAATTAAGAGAGCCCATTCATAAGAATTTGGTTGTATAAAAATGCTGTACGCAATGCATCCCTTCTCTTTTTGTCGCCTGCGCTGCTTCGGACCACATTGTATGTGTTATATTATATATAATATAAGCCCTCTCTGGGGCTGTTGGCCCTCGTTCTGCTCGCCCGTGTCTCACCTGCTTAAAATATGCTTTTCTTCTCTCCCATTATTCATTGTTTTGTAATGTACAGTATATTTGAAATATGTTTCTCTGTTTAATGTTTTATGTTTAATTTCTGTACAGGGTCATTGACCTTTAGAAAGGCACAAAATAAACTTTATTATATAAGATTATTATTATTATTATTAATAACAATTATAAAATGTATCTACTGACACACAATTCATGGCTAGTATTAAAAGTGATCAATAGCTCTTTGATACATTCTGTTGGTGGAGTCCCCAAGCTACAAATGCTGGAACTGAACATTTACCAGCCCGTGGCTAATGACAGACATGCTTAGTCACGTAGCACAAATTTGGTCACATTTGCAAGTGATTTACTCCCATTGTAGAGGGTTGTGCATAGATTAAAAGATTGATCTTGGGATTTTAGGAACCAATATTGGAATTATTCTAATGAAGATTGCAATTAATAGGAAAATCTATATTTTTACACAGCCCTAGTCATGGCAGTATTAGTCACTGTAAGGGGCAATGAAGCCAACAGGCCAGGTTCAGGATTTATTTTCTCAGGGAAATAGATTTTTAACTTTAACATATAAATCATTCAATACTGACCTACCATGAGCTCTGCGTTTGTTAAGCAATACTATACAATTTCTGTAGAATCTACAGTTCAATATGATTTGAACTTTAAACAAACAAAACTGGTTTTATTTATTGTTCTTCCCAATTAAGAACTACAGTACCTATAATCCTGAACAGTGATCCACCAGTCAGTGAATCACCAATCACAAATGTAGAAATATATTTGCAAGAAACCCCTTAAGATAAGAAAACCCTTAGTGATAATACTCTTAAAATTAGAAATAAGGGTGTTCTTAACTTAATGTTTTTTTTTTAAAATGGCCATTAACTAAGCTATTAACTTCTCGCTCCATCAGTCAAATACACCGTATAGTCAAGCTCTGAGGAGCATATTTTTCTCGTTTTTTTGGCTTATTTCAAGTTGGACTCGGACAATACCGAGGGACCAGCTGCTAGCTTGAGATCCGTGCCGTCCACATTATTGAATCAGTGAGATGTTTACTCGAGAACCTCTGCGACCAAATGGGATGAGTAGTTCAACCCTCATAAAAAAAGAACATGTAAACAGTTGAACATTTGTCCTTTTTTATTTAATTTTTTTTTTATAAGTTTTTGCAAGTTTTTAATGTTTTGATTCATTTTGAAGCTGGTTGGATTGGTTCAAGGCTTAAAACTCCTCTGTTGAAATTCCTATGGAGAAAAATAATAGGGAAAAAAAACTTCCGGAACCAATGCTACTGAAAAGTGGGCGTCACTGTTGCACTCTTACTCTGTAGTGTATTGTGAAACTTTTTTGTTGTTGTTTAAAGTAATATAAGTAATATTACTCTGCATGATATGTATGAAATATTCGAGAGGCTAATGGAGTGTTTTGTAAAGCTTTTATGTTTGTTACATATAATGCATCCTAAAAAGCTTTTGAAAGATCTTCATACTACGCATCTGAATGAGCTCCTTTTATTAATATCACGTTACTTGTGTGTGAGTGTGTGTGAGTGTGTGTGTGCATGTGCATCAGGAAACATTTACCTCCTCAGCCTGTATCAATATGCATGAAGCAGGCATTGTCTATACCATGCAGCATGATAAACAGTACAGAGAAAGCACCTTTTTGTATACAGAGCACATGGCTTTGATCATGGCCTCTGCTTTCTGCCACTTATATTCATATGCATATATTCTGTCTTTGTGGATGGTGATCAAAAGGATCTGCATGCAATATATGCAGTACAGTATGCATCTCAGACTACATTACCATTAATTCGTCACCTTAAGGGGTCCTGCTTTTAATTGATATAATGAATATACTACTGATGGATATGATATGAATAACATCATTTGTTTTTGCTAATGAGTGACACCTCAAATCATCTGGTTTGTTGCTATTACTTTTAAGCTACCGGATTTAAACTTTTTGGCAGACACTAAAACAGAATCAAAAATCCAATCCTAGGTTTACGATATAGTGGGGATCCGAAACTAACCGAGACTTTATGGCCAGTAAACGTGTCACAGTGGTAAACTAGTCGATTACTAGCTCTCGATTTATTCATAAACTTTATATATATTCATTATATTATATTTTTTGTAAGGCTGTTGTTTTAATTAGTTAATTTAATGTGATTAATTAAAAAATTAACACAATTAATCATGCCCCCTTGAACGTACATAAATTCTTTTAGAAAAAATGTTCCTACCATTGGAGCAATAGAGCTGTTCAGGTTGTAATACAAAAACTCTGAAAGAGAATTAGAATCTTTGAGCCATGGGTTCCCTCTGAATTTTCCTATGGGTTTTTATAGTGGCAGTTTTGGATTTATGAGTAAATAATGTCTGTAGTAAACATTACTTGAAGATACTTGGATATTTCATTCAGCAAAATAAATTACATGCTTTCATACCTCAAATGTGAATTTAAAGCCACATTGAAGCAACATACTTAAACAAACATACATAAAAAAAAACACAGTGTCTTCAAAGTTCACCTTTATTTTTTCTGGATCTTTTTTGTGAGCACTCATTCTTAAAGGTACAGCTCCATGCCATCATACCATTTTTACAGAGGAGCAGATTACTGCTCTGAAAATAAGGTGACTATAAAAATAATAGGAAAACATATCAATGATACATGAAACATGCTTGTTGCTGTATTATTGTTGGTATTATTTTTGAAGCAATTTATAAATAATAATAATATAATTTTTTTTTTTTAAACTTGATGAGTCTTTGACTTTAAGTGTGAACATGCACACATTTTATAGTCTTGTATGATTATTGACAGTGTAAGATAAAAAGTATTGCATATGCCTTACCATGCAGAAATCTGATAGATGGCCATGAACATATATGGACCATAGTTCCTATATTTGGACATATATGTAGGCTACATATTCAGATTCCACAATGACTTGGGAAATGTATGTTACATATATGAAAACAGATTTTTTTTTGTAGCATTTAATTTTTTTTTTATTGCATATATGTGCAAAACTATGTGACTTTTTATATCAGTATAAACCATACACAATCATACATATATTGTGCTTCAAACAAATGACTATCATACAAAACTGTGTTTTACATACAGTATATTGTGATGTGTCAGATTTCTGTATGTGTTTTACCAAAACCAATGATGCATGTGTACACAGACCAAAAATCAAACAAAAAATAGCAGTGATGGAATGCAAAAACACTAAATCGGACAGATGGACAATCTCATTTGGACTATAGCCCCAAAGTAGGCATATGTTCAAAGATATGGAAACAAAATAAACAATATATTGACTTCTTAAGCCACATTTTGTATTGTCATGTCAATTCTTTATTTGTCTGCTACAATAAAGAAATGTAATTGAATTATCTGAATTATTATGTATATTAAATATATATATATATTTGAGTAAACCCCACCTCAAACATTGCATTTTTAAGGTGGAATGTCAAGTTAAAATGATAAAACTTTTTAAAATGTGTCTTGAGACCCTTTTACTCTGTTACATTTTGTTGCACTTTGTCTAATAGTTTTTGAATGTGTTGTAAACACCCCAGTGCTTCAAAAAACATGTCCAATCACAGTTTGAAAAACTGTCATCAGGGAATGGAGGTTACATACGTAACCTAGACGTGCCCCGTCTGTTTCTCACTTCAACGTTGTGTCGAAGAAGCGACACTAGGGGTCCAATTTAAATCACGCCATGCGCTGAGCCGTGTACGTGTACTGCTGACACAGGAGCGGGCAGGTATTTTTTACGTTCAAAGGCGACCAGCTGTGTCAGACTGCACGTACCCTTCCCCATTGCCCCCCCCAAAAAATCGTTGGAATCCTTCTGGTTACCCTAGAAAGGGGAACAAGGTGACGCTTGCCAACCTGGGAACGGGCCAAGCCTGGCTGGGCCTCATTTTTCTCTATGTTTCTCCGCATAGATCACATATGTGTCTGCCGGACCAAACTCCAGGCAAGTGTCGCTAACAGAGAACGCTTGCAGGTTCCCGACCCTCTTGATGGAGGCGAGCGCGATCAGCAAGGCTGTCTTTAAAGAGAGTCCAACTGATTCTAGCGGCTCGAAGGGGGGTCTCTGGAGGCCCGCGAGGACCACTAAGAGATCCCAGGAGGGGAACAGGCTTGGCCGAGAGGGGTTCAACCTCCGGGTGCCTCTTAGGAACCTGATGATTCTGAAAGGCGTGCTTACCCCAAAGACTTGCTGTCTACTGTGTCGTGGTGGGCCATACACCTTCAGGGTGGAAGGGGACAGCCTCCCCTCCAACCTCTCCTGCGCCACTTCAGGGCATAAAGTTGCCTGGTAGAAGGGGCTCTGGCTTGGTTGATCATGGCAATGATGGCAGATGGTAGACCAGCTAGATCTTCCATGACCCGTCCAGGGGCCAGACGCGGAGGTTCCAAAGGTCTGGGTGCGGATGCCAGAGGTCTTTCATCAGGGGAATTCACCAGGGAGGGGCTGTAGCGAGGTCCGAGAACCAGGCCCGGGTGGGCCAATAAGGAGGCACAAGAGTGACTCCTTTTCTCCCCTGACCTTGCACAGCACCTGTGCAAGAAGGCTCACTGGAGGGAATGCTTACTTGCGCAGCCCCGCAGGCCAGCTGTGTGCCAGTGCATCTGCCCCGAGGGGAGCCTCTGATCGGGCATACCACAGCGGGCAGTGGGAGGTCTCTCGGGAGGCAAACAGGTCTACCTGGGCCTTGCCGAACCGTTCCCAAATCAGCTGGATCGACTGGGGGTGAAGCCTCCACTCTCCACTGGGCAAGCGTTGTTGTGACAGCGCATCCGCTACCACATTGAGGTTGCCGGGGATTTGAATGGCATGCAACGACTTGAGTCTGGCTCCAAAGGAGGAGAGTTGTGACATGTGGCGGGAGCGTACGCCGCCTTGGCGATTTATGTACGCTGCCGCGGTGGTGCTGTCTGACCTGACTAGGACACGTTTGTCTCGAACTAACAGGAGACTCATCCACAGGGCAGAGAAAACAGTCAGCAACTCTAGGCCATTAATATGCCAGCGCAGCGGGGCCCCTTTCCAACGGCCCGCAGCTGCGTGCCCGTTGCACACGGCGCCTGAACCCAATTTGGAGGCGTCTGTTGTGGCCAGGACGTATTGGAACACCTGCTGTGAGGGGACACTTGTCCACAGAAGGTAGAGGTCTGTTCAGGGTTTTGATGTTTAGCGGCAGGCGGGGGTTATGGTCACACAGTTCGTGTCGTGGCGCCATGCTCGTCTCGTGACTCGAGTCTGGGGCCAGTGCTGAGGCAGTCTCGTATGCATCAACCCCAGCAGTGCAGCCACTGCGGAGGATGTCATAAGGGGACCGCCGTGCCCGGTCTGAAGACGGGGAGGCATTTTAGCACTGACTGTGCACACTCGTTGATGAGGCGTGCTGATATTTAGACTGATTCTGACTCCATGGCGAGAAGAGAAATGCTCTGAACCGGGGCAAGCTAGCTTTTTTCTCGGTAGACCTGACACCCTAAATGGCTGAGGTGCCTGAGCGCCTAGTCTCTGTGAGCGCATAGTAACTCGTGGGAGTGGGCCAGGATGGGCCAGTTGTCAAGGTAATTGAGTATGCGATTTCTGCGCGCAGGGATTTGGCATGCTTGCCATGTACTGCGGTAAAGCGGACGCCCACGAAGGGGGCGGGGACCTGGCAAACTGAATTGCGTAACCGAGTCGAGTGGTCCAGGCCAGCCAGCGTGACGGGTTGGGAAGTGAAAGTCATGCGTCCAAACTCCGTGCTAGGCACCAAGGGGACGGTTATTATTGAGGTACCCAGGGGGACATCGTAGCAGGGCAGAGCAGGTAGTACAGTGTAGGGAGGCGAAGACGCATCCCGAGGCTTTAGTGCTGAGAAAAGTCTCGAAGCACTTACCTTGCTCCGCACACCCGACAGGGGGCGGGTTAGTGACTGAGGAGGAGTGCCGATGTGGGTGTTCTCTAGACTCGTCAGTACCGGCCGGCCGGGGAACAGTCGTGGGGCTGGCATGCCGGTACTGACGTTCCAGCATGCCGGGACTGTAAAGATCTGGTGGCAGAGTGCCTTGAGAACGGCATTTGCTGGCCAGGTGACCCAGAGACATGGAAATAGCTTATAATAGTTATTGAGAATGTGGGTACCACAGCCCCGTTTAAGGGGGGGTGGCAAATTAAATAAATTCAACAAAAGATTCTCCTCCCGGCCCTCCACCGGGGGGTCTGCTTACCAGCTCCGGAGCTAACGTTTCAGGAGTGCCTGGGAGCTTTCCGGGTCCTCGAGGGGGTCCGTGAGATGGGGGGCATCTGCTTCCAGTGGTGTGCTCGATGCTGGTGCTGAGAACTGAGCAGGAGGACGCCCTCGGCGAGCAGATGGGGCATGGCCCATGGTGGCAGGCTTGCGGCGGGGCAGGGTGTGTGAAATGGCCTCCGTCTGCTTCTTCACCGCGGAAAACTGCTGGGCAAAGTCCTCGATGGTGTCGCCGAAGAGGCCGAACTGGGAGACAGGTGCGTTGAGAAAGCGAGCTTTGTCGGTCTCACGCATCTCGACCAAGTTCAGCCACAGAGGATGTTCCTGGACCACAAGTGTGGCCATCGCCTGCCCGAGTGACTGCGCTGTGACCTTCGTGGCTCTGAGGGCGAGGTCGGTCACTGAGCGCAGTTCCTGCAACACATCGGGATCAGGGCTACCCCCGTGGAGATCTTCGAGTGGCTTTGTGACGAGTGGAGAGGGGTGCCCTTCACGAAGATGTCAGCTCATCATGCACTTCCGGGAAAAACGGGACGGAGGGTTCCAGTCCAGCCCCACGCTGGCGGCGGCCCGGGAAAGCATGTCGGTCATCTGCGCGTCAGCCTCAGCCTGGGCGTGCTGGCCCGAAGTCGGAAGACCATCTGCGTCAGACGCCGCGCTCTCCAATGCAGAGGCGAGCTCATCCACCTCAGGCTCTAGAGGATAAGCGGGCTGGCCGTGAGAAGAGCCGCCGTTGCCTCGAGCACGGACGGGAGTCAATGAGCGTGCTGGGGGGTGGGTGGTCCGAGGGGACGTACCCGGCGGAGCTGCACCCGCTACTGTCCCCAGATCGCCTCCATCGCCAGCCGCATTGTCCACATTCCCGTGGGAAGAAGGAGCAATGCGGGGAGCGGCTGGAGTGGCAAGCTTTCTATTGAAAGCTAGCCGCGACCGCTGCCATGGTCATACTCTCGCAGTGAGAACATGAACCATTCACAAACGCTGCCTCGGTGTGATCGCTGCCCAGACACACAAGACAGCGCCTGTGGCCGTCTGAAGCGGAGAGCACTCTACCGCATCCAGGAACTACACGGGCGGAATGGCATCTTTATAAAGACGTGTCATGAAAAGGACATTCAACGCCGCTGTGTAAATGCTCTTTTAGAGGAAAATACTCTTTTATAGAGAAAATCACTGTTTTAATAAACTCTTTTAGCTTTCTGCACTGTCGAAGCGCCCAGGGGCAAGCTGCCATGCAGAGAAGGAGAAAAGCCGCTGAAGTACACCGTAGATCCAACAGCAGGCAGAGCGTCAGAGGAACAAAGGCATACACGACCTTCGGATTTTCTGAATGAAACAGACGTATTGCCCCGCCTTTGTACCCGTATGTCCGGGGGCGGGGTATGCAAATACTGTCTGCCAACTTCTCATTGGCCTTTTTTCATAGATCAGCGGCATATTCGTCGCTCAAGAGAGACCCCTAGTGTCGCTTCCTCGACACAATGTCGAAGTGAGCGTCAGATGGGGAACTTTATATTTAAACAGGGCTTCCTTAAGGCCAACTAGTCAATTTTGAAAATATGTAGTTTTGCACATCTCTTCCAGCAAGTGGATTGGGAAATACTAGGAAATGCAATGTCAAATGCAAATGTAACCTCTTTCAACTAGTGTCGGATGTGGCTATGGCCACATTAATATCAGACTGTACCTTGCCTTCAGTATGTCTATCAAATTAGTGTCTTTTAAAATCAGCATCTGACTCGGATGATGGCGGATAGATTTGGGTCATTGTCATTTTTTCAAACAATCAATTGGACAGCTCATCTAATGTACTTTAGAGTGGCCTGTTCATAATATTTAGTTGATAATTTCATGTCTGCGGTACAATAGACCAGTTGTTCCCTACTGGATTTGCTTTAGGACCCAGATTAGAGATCAAGCGGCGACCCAACACAGTGCCAAAATTGTTTATCGTACAAGCTTACAAACATATTTAATCTAGTCTGGGTCATATTTCTTTTACCTTGCGTAGTTTTATTCAGGGTTTACATAACCTGTCCTTTTAGCATGATTAATTTGAGTTGCAAGTGACGTATAGCGTACAGTTTGATTGGATGTGCATCCTTTGACCTCAACAACAAAAAACATGGGAAACATTTTCTCCTGACTTTTAAAGTTGATAAGCCTATTTATTGCTGTCCTAATTTTGCACAATTATGTTTAGTTGCATTTTATTATTTTAGCATTTAGCACCTACATACCATAATATAAGTCATGGACTTATTTCCTGTTGCTATAGTGACTCTGTCATATGCTATCTGTGCATTGAGACTTTTTGTATGTTCAGTAGTGTTGTAACATGTATGAAATGTCTAGTCACAACAAGCCATCCGTTACACTGAAATTACGTCTGCACTGTAATTGCTTGATGCAACAAAGTAAGATACATAAAGTTAATTCACAAGACAATAATAAATGGCCCCTTAACACATCACTGGGATTTTTGAGATAGAAGGGGGCTGAAGATAGCTAAAATAAGCCCTATCAAATGTTGCACTTGTGCGTTATGAAGGTATAAAGAGTGTGAATTCTGCTCTTTTGTAATTGGGTTGAGAAATGGATATGGATATGAAAGTTTTTTCAACATCAAGATTTTAGGTTAAAATATGTACAGTAGATTTGTATAAGGGAAAGTTTATGTTTTAGGAGCTGTAACTGGTCACTATTTTATAAGTGTTTCACCACAACTTTTTGATATCACTTTTTCATTTGAAGTGACCGATGGTGTGACAAATTAATCACAAAATAAAAATGTTTAAATGATACGGTTTATTTTGATGCATTGTTTTCAACAGTTAGATTTCTGCATGCTAATATCCACACAAGCATGTAAAGCTTTAACTTATTTCATGCTTACTAAAAAGAATAGTTAACAAAAATTGGAAATTCTGTCATCATTTACTCACACTCATGTTTAAGGTTATCTATGGAACACAAAAGTTGAATTTTCGAAGAACAAAGTGAAAGGGGACATCAACTCTCGAAGTCCAACATAAAAAAATTATAAACTAAACAAAACCATAAAAGTATCATAAATATGAAAAATACCACATCTGAGGGGAAGATTTTCATTGAATAACAGCTTAAATTTCTATTGTTCGGGTTCAGTAGACTTAGAAATAGCACACAAATCATGTGGACTACTTTTATGTCACTTTTATGGTGCTTTTTCCCCCTCAGTTACCAATCACATTCATTATATGGTAAAGAGTGGCCAGGATGTAATTTTTCTTTTTTTAATTAAATGAACCTTTCTTGTTCCATAGAATACACAAAGGCAAAGAGATCGTAATGACATGAGGGTGAGTAAATTATTAAGCAATTCATTTTCAGAATTCATTTGTTTTTGGGTGAAATATTTTGTTATATTTTGAAAATCTCTTTCTATGAAATGGATACATCGCACCACAGGATTTAAAGAACATGGAAGTTATTCAACATATATATTACAAATGTTATTAATAGTAGGATGTAAAATGCTCTTCCTTAAATTCTAAGCTTGAAAAAATGTCAAATTATATTTTTGGAATAGCGTACTACTCTTATTATTTCTGCCATATATAGATACAGAAGAATAGATACTTACTGTTGATAGTTACTAGCTGCAAAACAGATATACTTCTTTTTTGGGGTCCTGATTAATGATGTTTTCAAAAATGGATTTTGTGAGTCACGCCACAGGACTCAATAAATAAAAAAAATCATAATGAAGTTGTATAGACTTTTCATTATTATTATTATTAGGGCAATTTGTAAATTCATGACCAGTAATTTTGTTACCCCTATTAGATAATGACAATGTGCTATATTTTAATAGTATTTATATCCATTGTTCATTTTAATGCATTTTTAAGCACAATTTGAATAGATCTTTGCTTATTTATGGATTTATTCATTATTATTTTTGCAAAAAAGAACTGATTGGCCTTTTTCAACGAGGATGACAAAATTACATGTCAGCTGCCATTTTTATTTATTTATTTGTATTATTATTATTACTTCTTGCTTGCTATTAACCTGAAGTGGGTATGATATATAGAGTTAAGTGCATACAAGATGGTTGTCATTTAAAAAAATATAAGGGATCATAAAAATTGTATTTTGTTTTATTTAGCACTGCCCTGATTAAGCTATTTAACATAACAGATATTTACAGTTGAAGTCAGAAGTTTACATACACCTTTTGGTAGCATTGCCTTTAAATTGTTTAACTTGGGTCAAACATTTTGGGTAGCCTTCCACAAGCTTCTCACAATAAGTTGCTGGAATTTGGTCCCATTCCTCCAGTCAAAACTTTGTAGTCCTCCTTGCTCGCACACAATTTTTCAATTCTACCCATAAAATTTATATCGGACTGAGGTCAGGGCTTTGTGATGGCCATTCCAATGCCTTAAATTTGTTGTCCATATGCCATTTTGCCACAAATTTGGTTGTATGCTTGGGGTCATTTGGAAGACCTGTTTGCGTCCAAGCTGGTAACTTCAGACATTTTGAAATTGCTCCCAAGGATAAACCAGACTTGTGGAGGTCCACAATTTTTTTTCTGAGGTTTTGGCTAATTTCTTCAAATTTTCCCATGATGCCAAGCAAAGAGGCACTGAGTTTGAAGATAGGCCTTAAAATACACCCACAGGTACATATCCAAATCAGTACCCCTTCTATCAGAAGTTAACTGCCTAAAGGCTTGACATAATTGTTTTTAAGCTTCTTAAAGGCACAACTGCCCACTGTTCTTAAGAGAAATCCTACTGGTGCTGCACGTTCTTTGGAATCCATGCATCTTCTACACATTTGTGTTTTTCCCAACAGTGGCTAATTGATGTTGATACACAACTCACTCATACACAACTATGACAAAAGGTGCAAACATTCATTGATGCTCAAGATGGCAACACACTACAATAAGGACCAAGGAGATGTACATTTTTGACCTGGAAGATTTGTGTAAATAGTTATTATTTTGTCTTGTTTGATATATGTAAATTAAGTTATGCATAGTACTAAAAAAAAAATTTGATCTTTTATCACTTATATTTGTATAAATTCTGAAAGATGTTTGTAAACTTATAAGACAAAAGAGGGATGCATTGTAATTGCAGGAAGGCTTAACCCGGGCTGTTTTAGGCCTATATAATTGAGCTTTATGGGCATTTTGCAATGTTATCTTACACAGTGCAAAGGCACATAGTCAGATAAATCAATGTCAAGCGTAGGCTGGTACCTCACAGGTGTCACAATCACAAATAACTGCAGCGTTAATCAGAGCACGAGGGAATGAGTGGCCAACATCTCTGAGTGTGTACTGTACATCATGCTAATGAACAAAGGTGCTGTAATAGGATGACCCTGAAATGAAAAGCCGTAAAAAAGAGCAAGGCCAGTGGAGCTTTGATCCACTCAAACTCTCATGGAAACTTTTCATGCGTTCATATTTATTAAGATTATAAAAGTGCTTTTATAAAATTATAAGCTTCACACTTCTGCTTATAAACCCTCCAAAAATTGGCCCATATTCACTTCCATTGATAGTGCCTTATTGTAACCTCCATTTTTGCTTTTTTTTAAAGAATGGGAGGGATGAATCGAAATACATTTTTGTGGTAATCAACATTATACCACAAATGCTGTCGATTGAGCTTAGCCTGTATTAAACCCGGAACGTTTAAACATGACAAAAATCGTAATATATACAATAAAAAGGAAATTTGCTGTAAGCAATTTTTGTGTTCTGAAGCTTTCATGTGACTGAGCCATTGAATTAGCCTTGCCCCCCATTCCAAAATCATGCCCTCCAAAGATAATTTTGAGGCCAAAATCGAGCAAAAGAGCAACATTGTTTGTTCCTGTGGCTGTCAAATTCAACAGTGGCACAATAGCGCACTCAACTGACAAACATTACAAATCATAGCCTCAATGATCCGCTTCAAATACAACACTATGAGAACAATAAAAATGATTGATAGGTGAAAAGCATCAATGTCCGCACTCTGTGGACACATTTTTGTTTGCTGTTTTCAAAATCTACAACTGTCACAGAGACTGGTGAGATATCTCAGGACACTTATTTCATTAATATATTTAAGGCAGTAGCAAAATATTTTGCTTACTTTTCAATGAAAAAAAAATTGCTTACATCACCTTTAAATTGTTGACAATCTTTACTGTGTGATTATTAAATATACATTAATACTGATTAATTACAGTCAGAGTTTGACTGCGAAAAAGGCCAGTCATTTAAAAGTAATGGGCTTAAAGTTAAAGTTAAGTTAATTAAAGTTGTCCTGCCACTGACAGTGAGTGCTTCTCTTTTTCTTGCCAGTATTGTTGTTTGATTGATATTATGGTCTATTAGGCTGCATTTACACATCGGACAGATCTGATGTTTTGAGATATAAGATTTTTGTCTTGTCTATTCACACTCAAAGCCCTTTCAAGGCAAGTCAGTCCACTTGGTGGAGTGCTCTCGGGCAGGCTGTGCAGCTATTTTCAATGTAAACAAGTGGCATGTGCATTCTCGAGTTGACTGACAGGTGATGTCTGTATCTAAATGGTGATTGGCTCTTTTACCTGAAAGGTGGATCTTCCTTTTCTACATCCATTGGCCATTCCAATTTCTCCCATTTAATGTAATAGCATTGGTCCCACTCTGCTAAACTGTATTCTGTTACAATATCACAAGCGGCACAGATTTTTGTCCCATCTGCATTAACTCTCAAAATACATTGTCTGTGTACTTTAATATTGCGTCATGAGGGGCTTTTTGACCAAGAAGTGCATTAGACTGTTTTTTTTCAAGTTTGCAGCTGCATTCAGCCAGAGATTATTTAGCAAAGATTGGCCACTTCTATTGAAATGAATGGGATAAATTGGAACGATCAATAATGGAGCTCTGAGGGTCCAATGGTCAATGGATGTAGAAAGGAAGTCTCACATTACAGTTAAAAGAACCAATCACCTTTTAGGTACAGACATCACCTCTCAATCAACTTTAGAACGTGCCTGCGCATTAGCTATACAAGCTGTGAAAATATGTTCTTTGATCGTAATCTTGACCAACCATTTTTGCGATTTTGGTCTTTGGGCTACACTGGTATGACTGGAAATAGCCTCCTGAGAGCGTTCCAAAGATGGCTGACAGTAGACTAACTTGCTAGAGAGACTTTGATTCAGCACGAGACACGAGCGCTATATGACACTCTATATATACAGCTCTGGGGAAAAAATTAAGAGACCACTGCAGAATTATCAGTTTCTATGGGTTTACTATTTAAAGGAAAGTGTTTGAAAAAAATGTACTTTTTTGTTTTATTCTATAAAGTGACCATCTCTCCCAAATTCCAAATAAAAATATTGCCATTTAGAGCATTTATTTGCACAAAATGACAACTGTTCAAAATAACAAAAAAGATGCAGTATTTTCAGACATTGAATAATTCAAAGAAAACAAGTTCATATAAATTTTTATACAACACAATACTAATGTTTTAACTTTATTATTTTGACTTTATGCCACTCCTGGCACAAAAATTCAAGCAGCTCGGCTTTGTTTGATGGCTTGTGGCCATCCCTCATCGGTGAGGATCTGGGGGTGCTTTAGCAAGGATGAATCGGGCAGATTTGTCTTTGTGAAAGATGCATGAATCAAGCTACGTACAAGGTTAAAGTGGAAGAAAACTTGCTTCCTTTTGCTCTGACAATGTTCCCCAAATCTGAAGATTGTTTTTTCCAGTAGGACAATGCTCTATGCCACACAGCCAGTAGTTAAAAGTTAGTAATTAACATCAGTGGGTATTAAAATATTGAATTGAGCAGAAGCTTGGGCACCCAGTTTGGGAACCACTGCCATAGACAGATAACTGAACAAGCATAAAACTGAAATAAGTTATAACGCATTTTGGTTACATGGTTGTGTAAAATTTATAGACCACTCGTTTTTCGTGCAGTGCAGTCTGGTTGATGGAGTGTGGTGACACATTGGGGCGGGTTGACATGTGTATCTCCGCCCACTTTCTATTTCATTGTTTATACAGCAGAGCTTATTGGTGGATGTTGTTGAGAAGTTTGATGCCCTAAGCTAAGCGTACACAGTTTTATAAGGACATACATTAATCATTAAATCTGTGTATTACTGATTGATATTAAAGCTCAAAAAGTAAGCGAAGATAAAGAAGTGAAAAAAACGGCACACTTTATCTTAATTATAAGCAAATGTGTTGTTTCCTGGGCTGTCATTATCAGTAACACCTGTCTCTCATTATAGTGATAGTGGAGGGAGACCTGAAAAGGCCGACAGACACATCAGTCTGCAGAAAGAGAGAGACCAGAGAGTGATTGTTCCTGTGTGTGCGACAAGAATTATTGACTCGTTTGTGTGTGATTACTTGACCACTGAGTGCTCTTTTGTTTAAGTTTTGTGAATTATGCTGAAGAGTAATAAAAGACTTGCGTTGTCTGTTTCCGCTGCCTACTGACTACTTATTTGGAGGATAATGACTTCATGGATCCTTCACCACTGTGTGAATTAATCAAGTCCCTCACCAGCATCCAGCAGAACCAACATCAAGCCCTCATAGATTTATGCCTGGAGCATGAACAGCATTTCCAACTCCTGCTCCAGGATCAAGCGGAGGATCAGCAGGTTTTCCAGAGCCTGATCGGCAGAGAGGGGGCTGCAGTTGCAACCTTGGAGCCCACAACCCCTGTTACCCTAATCAAGATGGGACCGAGCAATGATCGTGAGGCATGCTTCAACTTATTTGAAAAGACGGCAGAGGTGTGGTGATGGCCACCCAACCAATGGGCGGCGTAACAACTTCCTGCCGCCAGCCTCCTCAACTACAGAGACCTGAAGAAGGCAATCATGCAATGGACTGGCAGTAGTCCTGAGCAGAACTGCCAGCACTTAAGGACCCTGAAGTTTGGGAACAACGGCCTTGCTTTTGTGCCAGAGATCCGGGATGCCTGTAGAAGATGATTGCTGGCTGAGGTAACCTGCGACTCTGTGTAGAGTTTCGTCTTGATGAAACTAGAGCAGTTCTTCTCTCAATCACTCTGAGGATGACTAAGTGGGTCCAGTTCCACCACCCGGCATTGCTGGAAAAGGCCATCCAGCTGGCAGATGACTACTTGGGGGCGTTTCCAGGAGGCAGCGAACCAGAGGCCCTTTCTTCTCTCTCTCTCTCTCTCTCTCTCTCTCTCTCTCTCTCTCTCTCTCTCTCTCTCTCTCTCTCTCTCTCTCTCTCCCCTAGCTCTCAAACCCCCCCCTCAAATTTCTGTCCTGCTTTGGCTCCCCAGAAGTAGCCCCTCCCAAACCCTTCCCCTTGTCTGTGTCTCACCCTTCCCCTGTCTCCCGTTTGCCCCCCAGGTTGTTGAGACCGCCCCCTTGGGTATGGTATGGAAGCCTGTGCTGGTCTGTGTAAGCTGCGGGGAAGCTGGGCACTGCCAGGATCAGTGTCCAGTGAGGGAGGTGGGGGCGCTGATCTGGATCCCTGATGTTCCACAGGCCACCCCCAATCTGGCAGGGATGTATCGAATAATGGTGAGTTTAAAAGGGGATACATATCAAGCTTTGGTGGATTCGGGTTGCACCCAAACCTCTATCCGCCAATGCTTGGTGCAAGGGAGACATTGGGTACAAATAAATGGGTGAGTGTACGGTGTGAGCATGGGGATATTCACAGGTATCCCGTGGTTACCATTGAGATACCATTTAGGGGGGAAAAGCATAGAGCAGAGGCCGCGGTTAATTCCTGCCTCACCCATCCTCTGATTTTGGGAATTAATTGGCCTGATTTGAGGAAATTTTAAGGGAAATAAGTGTTGATGGGTCCTGTAAAATGTAGTCTCTGTGTGTGACGTGCGATGCTATGCCCGGAGAGGTGGTGCCAGGGCCGTCTATGTCTGCTCCACGTCAAGATGATACAAGAGAGGGAATTCCTGTCCTCAGGATGTTCCTTGAGGGGGATTTCCCTCTAGAGCAGTCATGTGACGAGTCCCTCAAACATGCGTTTGACCAAGTCATAGTCATCAGTGGTCAACAGCTCCAACTTGACGTAGCTCTCACATACCCATATTTTTCAGTTATTAAAGATCTGTTGTATCGAGTGATAGAAGACACTGGAACAAAAGAAACTACAACCCAATTATTAATCCACCGGCCACCCCAAAAGCGTCATTGTGCCCTCTACTGCTAATCGAGGTCCCCTTCGAAAGAATTGGCATGGACCTTGTTGGGTCATTAGAATGGACTGCATGCGAGCATCCCTTTGTTTTAGTTCTGGTGGACTATGCAACACGATATCTGGAAGCAGTGCCCCTGCGCAGCAGCTCAGCATGTAGTGTTGCGGAGGCACTCTTCAGAATTATCTCCCTTGTGGAGATTTCAAAAGAAATCCTCACTGATCAAGGCACTACATTTATGTCATGAACACTTCACGATCTGTAGGATTTTTTAGGTATTAAATTGATCAGTGTTTACCACCCACAAACAGATGGAATGATTTAATAAAACTTTAAAAAATATGTTTCATAAATTCATACACAAGGACACTAGAAATTGGGATAAGTGGCTCGAACCCCTCTTATTTGCAATGTGAGAGGTCCCACAAGCCTCCACAGGGTTTGCTCCATTCGAGCTGTTGTATGGGCATCAGCCGCACGGCGTGCTCGACGTGATGCGTGAAGCTTGGGAGGAGGGACCTTCAAACAGTAAGAATGAAGTTCAGTACCTTCTTGATCTTGGAGCAAAACTCCACACTTTGGGTCAGTTAAAACAGGAGAATTTGCTCCAAGCTCAGGAACGTCAAAGACAACTGTATTACAGGGGAACTCGACAATGGGAATTCGCACTGGGAAATAAAGTGCTTGTATTACTACCCACCTCAATCTCTAAATTACTCACCAAGTTGCAAGGGCCCTTTGAGGTCACACAGTGAGTTGGAGATCGCAATTATGAGGTTAGGCGAACAGACAGGGCAGGGCATGTAAAATTTACCACCTCAACCTCTTAAAATCGTGGAGGTAGGCATTCCTCTTGGCCTTTGTGATGGTAGTTCCGGAGAGGACGGACCTGAGGCCGGAGGTGACTCAAGACCACCCCTGGGGTGGTGGTTCGTAGCCACCCCATTGCCTTCATGAGCACAAGAAAAGGGTTGCTCAGGAAGAATTGGAGGCAATGCTCGAGATGGGCGGAATAGTAGAGCTGCAAAGCAATTGGGACAGCCCGGTGGTTCAGGTACCTAAGAGCGATGGGACAGTCCGGTTCTGTGTAGACCACTGCAAAGTGAACGCGGTGTCCAAATTTGACGCATACCTGATTCCTTGGATTGACGAGTTGCTTGATTGGGCGCAGCTCAATTTTATTAGACACTGGACTAGCTCACCTTAAGGGAGACAAAGTACAGTACCATCGCTGGGGTGGGCCTTCACCCTCTGCTCAGATCACGCCCCACACCAATGTCTCCACCACATGAAGGATGTCAACAAGGGGATCACCCTTTGGTACCTGGCACTTCAGCCATTTAAATTTGAGGTGATCCACAGACCAGGGGTGCAGATGGCTGTGAGAGCAATGGGGGGGTTAACAGATGTTGCCCTGCCTGAGTTGGGCATAGGGGTTATGTGGGGATGGGGGCGTGGTTGTGTATCTGTCTGTGGGTGATGGAGAGCGGTAAGGCTCGTCACCTGGGCTGCATTATCATTAACACCTGTCTCTTGTTATAGTGATGGCGGAGGGAGACCTGAAAAGGCCAACAGATCCAGCAGAAAGAGAGACCAGAGAGAGTCTGTTCCTGTGTGTGCAACACAAATTATTGACTTGTTTGTGTGTGATTACTTGGCCACTGTGTGCCCTTTTGTTTAAGATTTGTGAATGACGCTGAAGAGTAATAAAAGATTTGCGTTGACTGTTTCTGCTGCCTCCTAAAATTTGCAATCTCTAAAATTTGAGCAAGATTCTCTGGCTTCACGCACCTGCAGCAATTTTCATTTTTTGTGAGCACAGCAACTCCCTTCACAGCTTTAAAAAATTAAAAGAACCATCATATTGGCCCACATACATATTTGATTAAAAAGTAAATGAGGGACACTTGTGATGAGTTTGCAATAACTTTTTATTAGCCCTTATTCTGCAATGCAAGTGAACTTTATCATTTTATTTGGCTTGCAATGCTGGAGAAAAAAAAAAAAAAACGTATCGGTCTCTCTCCTTCTATCCCTGTGAATGAGTTTTAGCAATTTAATATAGCTGCCAATGTATTGAAAACTATCTTACACTATGCCTCTTGCTGCTTTCGTTCTGTCTCTGATAGGTAGTATGGTGCTTCATATTTTCTGTGAATGATACTGGTTAAGCTATTAAGCTGCACTCGAACATCGCATTGTAAAAAAAACAACATATTCATTAACTTTACACCGACCAGTTTCTCTCACCTCACGCAACGACAATGTCCTTATCTTCAACCTCCTCCTAAATCGTTCCATTGTTTTAAGTTTGAATTGCCCCTTGTGTCAGAGCTATTTGGTCTTTAGGGGTGGGGTGACATGTTGCTCCGCCCCATCGTGTCGCCCTGCCCCATTGTCCAGACTACAATCTGGGGCTACTCCATTTTTCTGCAAAAACGCATACAGCAAGTCATTCTGACTATTACGCTCTTAAAGAGACAGCACTTTTTAAGAGATAATATTTGCCATATTCCAATTCCTTTTCCTTTAAGTTTTAACTCATCTTGTATAGGTAGAAATGAGAGTCCACAGTTGAAGGTATTTTTTTGTCGATGTTGTGCTGGCCATCTTTGACCTACACTGACACCTAGGAACATGGATGCAGCATCATTCAAATGCAATAGATTTCCATGTTTCAACTGTACAGATAGTCAGCCATAATAAATAAAATTTATCAGATAAAAATTACTGAGATTTATTGAGCAGTGATCCTAACATGGCTACCCCATGAGGTGACCTCCGTGTAAAATAAAACAGCTTTTACAATGTTAATGATATGATTGTCTATCTCATGAGAGTGGTCATGATATTATGTTTCAAAATTACAATTAATTTATTTTATGTTTATTTAACTCAATAAATAAATAAAATAACAAATTTTGCCAATAACCAATATGGCGCATACCATACGAAATTACAATACATTTATTTTATGTTTATTTAACTCAATAAATAAATAAAATAACACATTTAGCCATTAACCAATATGGTGCATACGGGTCTTAAATGCTTTAAAAAATAAATAAAAAAACATTGCCTGAGATTTGGAGAAGATCGTGATCGACCTTAATCAAAAAAATAAAAATAATTCACACTGAGTGTGTAACAGATTCTACTTGTTGGATACTCATTAACGTGCAAGTTGGTGAGCGGGGGAGCATCTTGGCACCTGGCATGTGTTGAAGGTTACTGGTTACTCTGCACACAGACACGCACACACAGCTATCAGGCAAATATGGTGTGGTCTGGCAAAGAGAACAACTTGCACATTCCAGCTTGTACATGGTTATCACAGAAGGCTTTATGACACTGCGCTGTTTTCAATCTTGAACATTAATTTATTGTAGCATTCCAGTGGTATACTTATTGTGTTCTTGTTAAAATACATATGAAAAGGACAAGGACAGAAGACCTAAAAAATGCTACTTTTGTCTTACATATAGGTGTATGGAAAAATAATGAGACTTTGAGAATTCTAAGACTGCATTGTTTGTACAAAGGTTTTCTGTGAAATTCAGTGTTGCATCTTTGAAGAAAAAAAACACATTCTTAATTACATGCATCTACGCTGTCTGCCAGAGGCATGCAAATACAATGGAAAATATGCAGGAGTAAATAAAACTAATATTTGCAGAAACTAAAAGCAGCCTTTTCTAAGGACACTGAATTATGAGAAGAAAAATATTTTCAATATCAGACACACCCAATGTCAAGGCCGTTTCTATCTATAAGCAGTATAAGCAGGCATTTAGGGCCCCCAAAGCAAGGTAATTTTGTTTTGTTTTTTATATACTAAAAGCTGAGAGGAAGACTCGGGTATCTGTTATGGCTCAATTAGACAGGTAAAGGGCCCTTGTGGCCCAAGAGTGAAGGGAGAATTTAATGATCCTGGGGAGGGGGGTTGTGATTGCGGGGGGGCCTCCAAGTAGGATTTCACTTAGTACCGCCATTTGCTCAGAAATGGCCCTGCCCAGTGTTCAATAAATAGTAACATTTATTATTAATAATCAGTATAAACTACTGTATCAGTCCAAGTAATGAGTTTAAAAGGGAGTACAGTACATGTAGTTCTAGAGTGCAAAGATATGGTGCTCATGACATGAGATATGGCACAACGAACTAAGACATATTTAATGCATGTGAACTACTACTTTTTAAAAATAGTTTAGAAAATGGCATGCATTATGCAACAATAAACATTTCAAACAATTTGTATCTTGTTGCATCTTATCAAATCAGGTGGTGTCCAGTTATTATCTTGAAAATAAAATGGTTATTTTGCATTGTAAATTATTTTTTTTGTGTGGAAAAGTTCAATAAAATATTGAATGAGTCAAAATCCTGGTTTATATCACTTCAGGAATGCAAGAAAGCATAATACGTAAAAGGCCTTTAATTGTTTTGTAGCAACATGATGCATTAATATACATGACAACTGAAGTGCAATCACAGGTTTGCAAATATTATAAATCACTGTTAAAACCTATTGATCACCATAAGTTGGCTGATATTTTGCCAATAACTTTTGTCTACTTGTCCTATTAACAGAAATGGAAGTTCCCCTGCAAGGTCATTACATCTTTGCTTTTTCAAATTAGTTTTTATTTTTATACTATTTTCTTTACCTTATAACGTTTTTACTTCAGGAATAGATTGTTTCTGTTTAGTTTTAAGTCATTATTTACATTTTTATATTTTAGTTTCTCATTCTAGATTTAGTAATTATTGTAATAAAATTGTGGACTGAACTGAACATTTCCAGATCAAAAATGGATTTTGCATGGCAACATTCGTATTATTAGTGCAAGCATCAAATTAACCTGCTTTACAAATAGGGCTGAAATGATCAGTCGATGTTATCGACAATGTCATCAACAAAAAATTGTCAGCAAAAATAGTCGTTTGATCTCATTTAACATAACATGAGATCATATTAAACTCAAATGATGATGTGGAGAGCAGAACCGCAGCTCGCACCTGACTGAGGAGAGGAATAATTACACAGCTCACAGTCCAGACGCACTCTAAACTTTCCAAACAACTTCAGGTGATGTAGATCGCTAAATATAAGGGAAATATAATGCAAAAATACAAAATAAGTATATACAGAAGCTCTCTCATTGTGGAATAAGTGAAGCCGGAGCTGTCAAGCATCTTTAAAGAAACACCCCGGCGTTACATCTTTAATGCAGTTATACTGAATGCGTTATAGCTTTTTTTCAAATAATAAGGAAGCAGATCATGTAAATAACTAAAAACTCCGAAACTGGCATTTATCTATGTGGACAGTGCCTCTTCTATGAGTTGCACAAAGTGTCCCGATCTAAGGGGGAGATACTGAAACTGCACCCGGCTGATGCTCACTCTGTCACGGGACACTCATCCCTCGAAATGCAGCTAGATTATAACGTGATGGCTCGTGACTTACTGAGTCATAATATATGTCTCTGTGCATTTCTTATTGTGAAGAAAATATGCAAATTATTTTTTTGTGAGTTAAAGATGGATTGAAGTGAACAGAAAGGTGAGAGAGGGTAGTCTTCGCCCCATTATACACTGCAACAAAATACGTTTTTGATTTGTTTTTGTTTTGGCTTGTTTTCTTATATAAATTTCAAAACTCCTCTTAAACAATGTATATTTACTTTAGCAGCTATACTGCAGAAGAAAAAAAATGTTATCTAAGTATGTTGAATATAATATTAAAAATAAAAATATTTTAAAATATCTAAAAATCCTTTGAAAAAAGATGCATTCACCTGATAAGCAGCATATACAGTATATGATATTTAGACTTGCTTTTAGAGAATAGATCTTGAATATAAGTATAGTTGTCTTTACTTGCAGAAGTAAAACCAAGTGAAAGAATACACTTATATACACAATACACTTGTATTTAAGATACAATGTATCTTGTTTTAAGGATTTTTAGACCATTTTAAATGGAAAACAAGACAAAAACACTTGATAACAATAGGATATTTTGCAGTGAATTTCTTTAATAAATTAAACTTAATAAAAAGTATTTTGTCCCCTTTTAATTCAGTGAATGTCATTTAGAGGTATTTTAAAAAGATGAGTTTGTCCTCTTTATTATTAGCACGCACAAGCTGTAATAACGCAGTTTCCCCCCTCTGTCATTTTCAAAATCTACCTCCAGCCATGTCAATATATAATCAAAATGCTTCTGTTTTAAAAGTAGTAAAACTTTGCAACATTTTAGTGTGTTCATTAGTTTAAAAAAACTTTTACTCTTGTTACATTGTATTATATCGGATCAAAATACAAGGTTCCCACTGTCATAAAATCCTGAAATATCAGGGAATTCTAACATTTTGAAAAGTCCTGGAAATTAATAAACTATCATTTGTAAAGCAGATACACAGCATATTGTTTTTTTTATATATAGACATGCTCAGCTTTATAACTTTTCATTGGCTAGTTTATTGAACTTTTGAGTGCAATCTCAATAAAAAAAGAATTTTAATAATTAATTTAAATTTTTTTTTTTTTTTTTTTTTTTGCAATGATTAGTAATTATGAGTGACTGGAGAGCTCATGTAAATTCATTGATTAGAAAGGGTGGAAAGCCTGTAAATATTCCTATTGGCATCGGCCATATACAATAACTTTCTGTGTAAGTATCCAAGGTTTTGGTGGATGAAATTATTTATAAAAGTAAATAAATATTGTCTTGTCATTTTGGACAAACTGTGCTCTGGAAAGATAAGGGTATGCTGTTTTGATTCGGTGCATGATGACTTTAACCTGAAGATGAGTCCAATCGCAGGCCTGACACACTGATCTAGACAAAGGCTAAATCAAATCTCAGACTAACCATTTGAATCAATGAAAAAAGGTAGGGAATAGAAGGTAAAGTGGTAAAGTTGAGTTCAATTTAAAGTGTTTTTTTTTTTTTTTGTCACATTTAAAATACTGCAATCTGACAGTGTCACTCTACCTGTCCTATTCCTTCTTTCAGATGTAGGTTAGGCCTTTTAAATGGAGGAAAAATAGAATTAAAAAACTCTACTAAAGTATACTTTTTGTTATGGGACAGCAGAGCCCATAAAGTGCTTAAAGACAAAGATAATCCAAAAAAGAACATTTTTGTAATGATTTACGCATACTCTTGTTAAGTATGTGTATGAATTTGAAAGAAAATACTCACTGCTCTTTTGCATGTAATGAAAGTAAATGGCAGTAAGGTCTGTTAAGCTCCGTGACAAAAAAAAAAAGCACCATAAAAGTGGTTAATATAACTATATAATTTTTGAACTATATACCAAGTGGGTGATTTTCCCGAATGATGATTCTCATTACCTCAATGTGAAAATGCTTTATTTATACGTAATAGTTGCACTCCATTGGCACCGCCTTTCATTTTCGAGAAAAAAAATCATTACAATAAAATTATCATTAATAACAATGGGAATAATGTTAAACGCCTGTTACAGTAATGGGAATTTAGGGGTACAATGTGGTTTCGTGCACTAAAAGTAATGTCACAAAGCAAAAAATCAATGAAAAAAAAATCATAAAAGTCCTAAATGCAGGCTTCATCTCCTGAGACCCGAGTGTGACTGCTATGTGATTTTCCATTTGCCTCTTTGATTTGTAACTAGTAGCATCTAATAAACAAATAGCAAATAGGTTTCCCTAAAAATTGATGTTCACATATGTGAACAGCGGGACTAAGTTGTGAAGTCTTTTAAATATTACCAATCTATAGAAAGTCAGAATTATTCAAAATTACTTATTCAAAGTCATGGCCAGAATCATTCAGTCACTGAAAACCATGTAAAAAAAATGAAAAGAATACTTTCTGAATCTATGTACTGATTATCATTGTCCTGTGTCTGCTAATCATGTTGAGTGGAACAAACCTCATCTGCAGCAGAAATGTTGGTCAGATTTTAGGAGTGACTGCCCTTGGCTGCATAGAAAGCTATAGGATGTTCTCTTTCTCCCTTGCTCCCTATTTAGTGAATGACAACCTCCAGTGTGCTGTCTTTCTGATGGTCTCAGAACAGTTCAAAATGCACCTTATTTTCATCCTAACTCCATTTAAAGCCTCTGAAATCTGAATTTTTCAGCTTTTGGATGAACCCATTGATTCTCAATGTGAAAGTGCACAGTAAATATAGGAATGCATTTACTAATGTTAACGAATAGAACCGCATGGCATGGTACAGAGATAATAAGATAAAACATAACTAAATGTATATGAAAATTAAGCTAAATGACCCACAGATGTGTTAATGTTGAAGGTTATACAAAGTAACTCGCATGTTTGTTTATTTTTTGTTTTTTGTGGACATCATGTTTATCGGCGCACTGAAGCGAGAAAAATTTATGATTTGTTTTAAAACGGCATATCAAACTAAACTAGAGACAATACACTTTACACCCAAACAGGTTTCAATGGAAAAAAAACTTAGAGTTTTCTGACAAGAGGCACTTTTTTTGACTGCACGCTTAGAAGCACTTCACGGAAATAAACTTCATTCTGTTGTCACGTGACTAGGTGCATCAGAAATTTAACTCTTAAATGACAGTCTAGATTGTTGTAAACAGTATTCAGTCATTTTAAATTAATTTAAATTCCATCCATCATCAACCGCTTATCCTGTACTGGGTCACAGGGGGCTGGAGCCTATCCCAGCTAACATTGGGCGAAAGGCAGGGTACACCCTGGACAGGTCGCCAGTCCATCGCAGGGCCACACATATACAGACAACCACTCACACTCACATCCACACCTAGGGCAATTTTTGGAGACATCAGTTAACCTGGCCTGCATGTCTTTAGATGGTGGGAGGAAGCCGGAGCACCTGGAGAGAACCCACGCAGACACGGGGAGAACATGCAAACTCCACACAGAAAGGCCAGGGCAACCGGGGTTTGAACCCATGACCTTCATGCTGTGAGGCAACAGTGCTAACCGCTGCACCACCGTGCCACCCATTTAATTTAGAATACAACATCCATGCATGTGGACACGGGTCACACAAGTTTAAATGTGACCAGGACATTTTCTTGACACAGGACTCCAAACTAAAAAAAATACTGAGGAGCAATTGTCTCCTAAACTGATATTTTAAGGAGCCAAATGGCTGAATTGCTCAATTTAGATTGCTGTTTAGAAATAAGATAGAAAGCAGAAGAAAATGAAGACTGCTGATAACCCATCTGAGGTTTAATAAACAGTATAGATAAGTTTGCATTCATAAACGTTCACACTCCTTCCATAATTCATACAAATATAAGCTATAAAATATTTTGTATTTATTAAATACTGCTCTTCACAATCTACATTACAGATAAACAGTATAATATGCATGTAGTAGTTTGTTGTCTTCTTGAGCATCAATTAATGTTTGAACCTTGTGTAATAGTTGTGTGCAAGTCCCTCAATTGTCCTAAGTGTTAAAAGCTTGATCTCATATATATATATATATATATATATATATATATATATATAAACTCAGCAAAAAAAGAAATGTCCTCTCAATTTCAATTGCTTTTATTTTCATCAAACTTAACTTGTGTAAATATTTATAAGAAAAAAATAAATAAGGGTCGTTTCTTCTTTGCAGAGTTTATGTATATATAAATATATACACACACAGTGTATACATTGTTTTACAATATTGCCTTAGTCTTTTACTGTTACCAGATGGCCCAGACACAGAGACTACAAGAGTGCAAATTGAATGAAATCCCAGATGCAGTTTATTGTGCTACTCCAATCCCAATCAATAAAGATAAAAAGTGGTACACAATAAAAGTACTTTTAATTATAAAGAAGCCCGGAATATGCATGGGACTCTTATTTTGAAATGTCTGCACTTCCATTTGTGAGTTCACTGACGACTGATTCGTTGAGAAAGTGAATCTGATTCAAACTGTTACCCTGAGCTCCTGAGTTCTTTTCTGGTGATTCATTAAAAAGATCCAGTTCAAAAGAGTCATTTGGTCACGATTCTTTCACGCTGGATTTGTTGTTGTTGCAATCATGCAGCGAGCTCCATCATCACAAAGAACAAGTGAGAAGTGGTGCGAGACACACTGCTCCGTGCTCTAAAGATGTATTCAATAACTCACAAGATGATAACCTGACGAAATGGCATGTAAACGCACAAAAACCCACTGTCGCCAAAGGTGACTACATTTTAAAGGAATGTCGCAATAAGTAATTTTTAGTCGCATTTGCAACCATTTTATTCGCAGTCTGGTGCCCTGCTGTCAGCTTTCATAAGAATCATCTAAGTCTTCTCAATCTATAGGATAGCTTTGTGTGAGGAACTGAAATTTAAATGGTTTAATTATTGATAATGTTCCCCTCTGCCAAAGCTCTGAAATGGACAACAAAAGTCACATGAACTACAAAAATGACTTAAGTCTAATGTCTAAGTAATATTTGATGTCATTGACGGCCTATCTGTTACTCACTCAATGTTGTGTTGATGAGTTGACACTAGGGGTCGCTCCTGTGGAGTCCAGACATCTCTGATCTTGAGAAAAGGCAGATGAAAATTGGCGTGTGGAATTTGCGTGCCACTTACAGGACATACGGGTATAAAAGGAGTGACGCTGCAAACACACATCAGATATCTTCGGAGCAGAGCTAGCAAGTCACAGAGCTGAATTCCTCTGCTGCCTCCATTCATCTCTACACGCTGTTGGATCTACGGCGTTTTTCAGTGGTTCTCCCCCTCGCACACTACGTTGTGCTGAGCATACACCCCTGGGCGCTTCAGCAGCACAAAAAGTTATATATAACTTTGTTTATATATATATATATATATATATATATATATATATATATATATATATATATATATATATAAACACAAAAAGAGTGGCGTAAACGGAAAGCGTCTTTTTCAAGATGCCTTTTCATTTGTTTTTATTTCATGGTTGCAGGAATCAGACACTCCAAGATCGCTGCCTTTCGTGTCTGGGTGCCACACATGCAGAGTCAGCATTCATGGATGGTTCATGTCCTCACTGCGAGGACATGACCATGGCTATGTTGCGGTCACAGCTTGCCCTCGTAAGAGCGCAAGCCACCCCAGCGGCTCCTCGACTCGGTCCTTCTACCTACGGGTATGAGGCAGGGTTGGTTAGCACTGGGGGCGATATGGGGACCTCAGTGGGAGCCTCTCCGATGGGTATTCCCCCACGGACCTTCCACTCCCCGTCACGCACGTATGCTCCAAACGAATGCTGGGGCGATGTTGCCGGTTCATTTCACAGCGAACCCGTGATCTCGTTTGGGGCGCCTGACGACAATGAGCTATCAATGTCTGACGAGGACTCGGCTGGACTCCCACCCTCGGGTGCGGCGGCTCAGTCGCAGGCCGACACGGAGCTGACAGCCATGCTTGCCCAGGTTGCCGTGAGTGTCGGGCTGGAGTGGAATCTTCCGCCCTGAACCCTCGCGGCTCGATGATTGGTTCCTGGAGCCTTAGCGCCGCTCACGGCCACGCTCCGCCCCCGTTCCTTTCTTCCTGAAGGTGCATGATGAGCTCACGTGCTCGTGGCAGGCACCTTTCACTGCCCGCACGTGATCCGTGAGCTCCTCCGCTCTCACTAACCTCGATGGCGGGGTGGCAAAGGGCTACTCGACGATTCCCCAAGAGGATCAGCAGTCGTGCCTCCACCTGGCGGAACTGTCCAAGGCTCCCATCCAGGGCCTATAATCTGCCGCCAAGAACCCCAAGAAGGCTTCAATACGCCCCTGAGACGGGCAGCCCTGGGACTCAGGAAACTGCACTACGGAAGCTAGTAAGCAGACTACTCCCTTCCCCACCAGAGGGTCAGGTGGAGAATCCTTATTTCTTTACGAATTTTACTTCACCACATGCCCAACGGGCTGCGGTACCCACATTTTCCAAAAAAAAATAGCAGTTTTCTAAGCCCCTGTGCTCTATTTCCGGTCTCCCCGGTCTTATCACGACCGACGGCCACCGGTTTTCTTTGGCAGGTATGGCGCCCTGGAACCGGACCTCCCACTTCCACGTGCCCAGCCGTGGCACAAGACCGCCCCTGAGCCGACGGTCTCCACGGGCCACAAGGACAAAAATCTTCATCCCCCGTCCCAGGCTGTTCCAGGAGCGGTCACAAGGAGCCAGGTAAGTGCTTCAATGTCTCTAGACTCAGCACCCCAGTTTCCGCCCCATCGCGAGGCCCAGTCCGCTGGTACGCCCGACGCTGTAGTCCCCTTGGTCCCTCTTGCATGGAGCTTGGGGGCATGGCTCGCGCTTTCCCACCCGTCGCGTTGTTTGATCAGGTCCGTCCGACTCGACTATGCGCTTCAGTTCGCCAGGTGCCCGCCCAGGTTCAACGGTGTCCATTCTCGACCTGCGAGTTCTGAACCGGGGTCTGCACAGACTCCCGTTCAAGATGCTCATACAGAAACGAGCATCCGGCATCTGGATTGGTAACCCTGAAGGACGCGTACTTCCATGTCTCGATCCTTCCACGACACAGACCCTTTCTCCAGTTTGCCTTCGAGGGTCAGGCGTATCAGTACAAAGTCCTCCCCTTCGGCCTGTCTTTGTCCCCTGGCGCTTTCACGAAAGTCGCAGAGGCAGCCCTTGCCCTACTAAGGGAAGTGGGCGTCCGCATCCTCAACTATCTCATTGACTGGCTAATTTTAGCTCACTGGTGTTACATGTTGTGTGCTCACAGGGACCTGGTGCTCAGGCACCTCAGCCGTTTGGGACTTCGGGTCAATTGGGAAAAGAGCAAGCTCGTCCCGGTTCAGAGCATCTCTTTTCTTGGTATGGAGTTGGACTCAGTCTCAATGACGGCGCACCTCACTAACGACCGCGCACAGTCAGTGCTGAGCTGTCTGCATGCATTCAGACAGAACACGTTGGTCCCACTAAAATCCTTTCAGAGGCTCCTGGGGCATATGGCATCCTCTGAGATGGCCACGCCGCTTGGGTTGATGCATATGAGACCACTTCAGCACTGGCTACAGACCCTAGTCGTGAGACAAGCATAGTGCCATGGCACACACCGCGTCCTTGTCACACAGGCTTGTTGCTGTTTTCTCAGCCCCTAGTCAGACCTAGTGTTCCTACGGGCAGGAGTTCCCCTTGACCAGGCATGTTGTGGTTACGACAGATACCTCCCAACGGGGCTGGGGCGGTGTATGCAACGGGCACACATTCGCCGGCCCTTGGACCAGCCCGCGACTGCGTTGGCACATCAACTGCCTCGAGTTGCTGGTGGTACTACTTGCCCTGAGGAGGCTATTGCCGTTGATCCGGGGCAAGCACGTGTTGCTCCTGACGGACAACACAGCAGCGGTGGCATGTATCAACCGCAAATCTCGCCGTATGTCACAACTCACCCGCCGTATCCACATTTGGAGTCAGCACCAGCTCAAGTCGCTGCGAGCCACTCATATCCTGGGCCACCCCACAACAGCCTCACGGACGCGCTGTCACAGCAGGTTATGCCCAGGGGAAAATGGAGGCTTCATGCCTGCCAGAGTGTTGGTGGTAGTTATTCGATGGCTTGCTGCGCTGGCTACGAGGCACACAGAGGTCTGCCCGTCTCGCACCACCAGTCTGCGTAACTCAGTTCAGCTCTTGTGGCGTTTTCCATTGTGACCCCTAGTGTCAATTCATCGACACAACGTTGAGTGAGTGACAGATAGGGAACGTCTTGGTTACTGATGTAACCTTCGTTCCCTGATGGAGGGAACGAGACATTGTGTCTCTCCTAGCCACAACACTGAACCAACCGCTGAAATGGCTGGGTCTTTGGCTTGGCTCCTCAGTGTGATACCTGATGTGTGTTTGCAGCGTCACTCCTTTTATACCGGTATGTCAGGGGGAGTGGCATGCAAATTCCACATGCCAATTTCCATTGGCCTTTTCTCAAGGCAGGAGCGACCCCTAGTGTCAACTCATCGACTCAATCCATCGGGGAACGGAGGTTACGTCAGTAACCGAGACAATCTTGCGTGTCTTATGACAAACATCAGTGAAATCAATTGTGCCATATTTGATTTGAGAGCCATAGCTGTGGAAAAACTACCTAAATTTCAGTCCGTTCATCACACAAACATATCATATGGCTTCAGAAGACTTGGAAAAAGTCATGTGTAGTACTTTCATGATACATAGTGCTTTATTTGACATTTTGAAAAATGACAACTCCAATTGTCTTTCATTTTCATGAAAAAGAGTGGCCAAGATAGTATCCAAATAGTATTATAGTATTTTGTCAGTGATACAAAGATGAGACGGAAAAAGATGCATCATGACAATAATCAAACGGTTTTAATTAAAACATAATGTTGATAAAAGTATGATGAGAAAAAAATATTACTGCAAGATATTAACAATGCACTAATACAAAGCCAGACAAATCTAGAAATAATTTATACAAATAGTTCAGTCAGAGTATGTTGGGCACTTCCCCACTTGAGACACCTTTACAATTAACTTTAGTAACAGGTTAATTACCTCACTCAGACACATCCTATATTTTTTTATATTAATCAGCTATCCACAACACAAACATAATTGTACAAAATATTGAAATATTTGGTTAAAATTTGCTGTTTTAGTTTGAATCACGTTGTTATTTTGCGAATTATCGTCTACTAAAATATGTTATTTACAAGTAAAATGTACTAGAATTAATGAATTTGACATAATGAAAAATTTACTAAATCTAACTAATAAAAACTAATAAATAAAAACATGAACTAATAAAAAAACGAATAAAATGATCACTGTTGGTCTTGCAACAAAGACACTTCTCATTAGGGCTAATGTAATAGAATGTGTGCTTTTAGGGTAAAAGAGGAAATGTATAAAAATTAGTTTGGAATGGGATCGTCAGATGAACAGCTGGCATCTCAGTTTTGTTGTTTTGCTCAATAAAGCTTAACCTTTGACATCTGGAACTCCTTGACTTAAAGAGTTTTCTTGCAAAGGGAATAAGACTTCAATATTCCACGACAGTACTACACACTTGCATTTATAATTCAGCGAATACTCCAAGCTATCGTCTAAAAAGTAAATATGGTGTTATCTTAAATTTTTTTATTACATTTTTGTCTTTTTTTTTTTTACTTTTGGCAGTGGTCATGTCTAGCTCCTTACATTTTGGTTAGTACAGTATTTCAGTAGCATATATAGAGTATTACAATATATACTATTGCAGTGTATTTCTACAGATATTCTCGCATTATGCCTTCGAATTATACTAAGGTTTTGCTGGTTAGCTATGTCATCTTATTGTTCCATACATACTGAAAACATGCATGCTGTCCACTTATTGCAAAAATAGTTTGAGTAGTATGGTACTACGCTATTCCTAACATAGCCGCTGAGTGGATATTAGCTCATAGCCTCACATGATCAATGTCTGAATTTAAATGGAATAAAAGTTGTTTACAATTTAATTGCTAAAATAAATCAACAGACTCACTTCCCTTTCCCTCAGAGAGAGCAGGTTCTCAAAATATGAATATGAGTGTATGAATGTGTGTGGAATAGGAATGTGATGAGTTGTGGTGTGGTGTGGTATGGGAAGGATGGGTGTGTCTGTGGCAGGCTGACCATTCTTTCATCCCTGTCTTCCATAATAACACCTGGCCCAGCGAGTGTTTGATTTCTCCTTCGGCACAGTTTGACCCTGTAATTGGTGGTGAAGTGTGTCCACTCGAGGTTCTGTGTGATAGCCTTACTGCCTCCAGTAAAAATCTCATTTATTTTCTCCAAAGAGATATTGATTTTTTACAACAACACATAAACATTTGAACAAAGCCCTACCGTATGCTTTGAGATTGTTAAGTGATGATATGTGGCACTTTAGAAGCCACAAGTGTGTTGAAAGGCAATTTACAATCTACATTACACATTTCTGAACAAGGACTACTTTTTAATTTTTTTTTAAAGTTTTTAATTTCGGTTTGTTCTGGGCAGAATCTGTATTCTTCATTTTGGCACAGGTGCTCCACAGTATCCTTTCTAAATGGTAACCTGTTAGATGGTAATAAAAGAACGGTTGATAAAGTTAATTTTTAAGATGACAGTATTCAGTGCGAAGGCTGTCAGTTGCAGTGTTGCCTTATCTCACATGTCTGGAAAAACAGTCCCAATTCAAATATACAACTGCCATCTAAAATCAATTAATAGCTTAAATCTCTCTATACTGCACCCACGCACACACTCGCGTAAACGTCACAATAATTAAATTTTAATTACAGGTCTGCTTCTAAGTCAAAATCTGGCAGCATCAAATCTGTATTAATGTGTCACATGTTATTAGACTAGTAAACAAGACTTTAAAACTGCTGAGAAACTTACTTTTTACCTCTCATTAGGGCTGCACGATTTGGACAAAAAGTCATATTACGGTTTGAACTGTGATATGATAAACAAAAAAAATGGTCAGTGATTGCTTTTTTACCAAAATTTTACCCATGTTCTACTACCAATAAATAGGTTTAGGCTACTCATTGTGGGTTCACACTTGAATCCTCTTAAAAAGAAATAAACTCAGACCAATTTCACTTCAGCCACAAACAAATAATTAAATAAAACACACAGAGAGAGAGAGAGAGAGAGAGAAAGAGAGAGAGTAACAATGTCTTCTTCATTTTCAAATTGTACCTGTTCACTGTGTACCTGATTTGTCCACTTTGTGATGCTGTCTCTATTCATTATTTTTACTTTTAGAACCCAGTCAACTTGAATATATGTTATTGTAATATTAAAATATTTTATTGATTCATATTATTTATTATACAAAAATAATATATTTCTGTAATGCACATGACATTGCTACGTGCTTCAGTTAAACCAAAGAGTTCTAAACCGTCAAGCTTTTATTTTGGCAACATCTGCATTAAGTTTCTGTGTGTAGCTGAATTCATAACAGCTGTGTTATGTGCTCCTTATTTTAATATCTCCTTGCAGCATGGGATGTATTATTTTTATTTGCATATTAACGTGTAGTGGCTAAACATATTTCGAATAATTTTTTTAAAATGATTTTCTCCCCTTTTGCTCCCCAATTTGGAATGCCCAATTCCCAATGCACTCTTAGTCCTTGTGGTAGAGTAGTGACTTGTCTCAATCCGGGTGGCAGAGGACAAATCTTAGTTGCTTTCACATCTGAAACTGTCAATTTGCGCATCTTATAATGTGGAGACATAGCGTATTTGGAGGCTTCACGCCATTCTCCGTGGTATCCTTGCACAACTCACTACACGCCCCACCGAGAGCGATCCGTATTATAGCAATAGCGAGGCGGTTACCCCATGTGACTCTACCCTCCCTAGCAACTGTGCCAATTTAGTTGCTGAGGAGACCTGGCTGGAGTCACTCAGCACACCATGGATTCGAACTTGTGACTGCAGGGGTGGTAGTCACCATCTATACTCGCTGAGGTACTCAGGCCCAACAAAAAAGTGATTAAAACAGGGGTGCTCACACTTTGGGAATAAGAATTTTTAAATATAAGATTTTTGTCCCATCTGCTTGGATATAAACAGCTGTGTTTATATTAATAGCACATCAAGAGGGGCATTTTGACTAAAAAATATAATTTGGCTGTTCATGCATGCAGCTGCATTCATCACTGGACACAAGTGTATGGGCACACATATGCATGTGAGTGTTTAAAAGTAGCCAGCTGAAATCAAACAGTGCATAGCACCAGTATGTTTTAGTGTCAGTAGCTATTAAAATATTGAACTGAGCAGAGATTTTGTGACACACTTTGCCAGTCGTTGTGGCATCCTGCAGTTTGGGAACCATTGTGCCAGACTAACGTCTTTGGCCGTTGCGTTTGTAAGTTCATTCAGCATCTCGTGCAAGAGCTCTGTTTTTTAGATGCCATATCATGCGAAAAAGAACTTCACCCTTTAAAAACGCATCTTGAAGTGAATTTAAAGCTTAAATTTGACCACCTTACGTAGGCATGCCACTGGAATGTTAACCTACAAAGCTGAATCGTTGTCATTTAGGAATCAGATTGCATGATTTAATGATAAGGTTTAAATCAAACTTTCATTTTGGTAGAAAACTGAGTAAAGCCCATTCAAAGATTCTGACTGAAGTTTCTCACCTCCGGAAAAGCATCTTCATTGCCCAGTTTGATTATTAAACCGCAAAAGATTTAATTAAATAAATATTTAGTCTGTCTATGTGCTGCATGCTTCAAAGTGAACGAGTACCCTGCTCTCTATAATCAGCTAGCAAAGAGTGTGCGTGATGCTCATGATTCAGTGTTTTCAGTGTATGAGCAACCGGCTTACAAATTCACTTATAAGCGTGCAGCACATGCAGATTATATATTAAATTAATTGAATGGCATTACAAATTATTTTTCCCTGCTCTCTGCAATCCTATCAGAACAGACCTGTGACCCATTTTACAATTTTTTTTTTCTTTTTTCTATTAATTGTGTAGCCCTATTTTTCTGCTTTCATTTGTGGGATCTTGATGCTTGTCGAGTGCTTGGAAAAAAAATATACATATATGCATAATTTAATTACACCCACGTTAAACATTTAGTCTCTGAAAGCATGCATGAATTAATTGTTTTCTCTATGCTTCCTCTTGCAGGACGATATTGAAGATTCTGAGTGAGGTTAGATTGTGGCCGCATCGAGATGAAATGAGTGGCTAACTACTGACCTGTGCCATTGCACCACTACAACCAGCAACCTGTAGCATCTAACCAGTGCCTCTTCACCAGCCTGATACACAAACACGCCCACATACATACAATTACAACAGAACACCATCAGACTGTGAGTTTGTCAAGCTTGCATTCACTAACCTCATACAAAAAAACGTCTAGGTTACGTATGTAACCTCCGTTCCCTGATGGAGGAAACGACACGTTGTGTCGAAGAAGTGACTCTAGGGGTCTCTCTTGAGTGCCGAATATGCCTCTGATCTATGAAAATAGGCCAATGAGAAGTTGCCAGACAGTATTTGCATACCCCGCCCCCAGACATACGGTTTGAAAGTGGGGAAATACGTCGAGTTCATTCAGGATTTTTCTGAGGAGCCAGAAATGGTCCGGCCACAACAGTGGCTCGGCTCAGCGACGTAGCCGGGAGGACACAACGTCTCATTCCCTCCATCAGGGAACGGAGGTTACATACGTAACCTAGACATTCCCCGTCTGTCGCTCACTTCGATGTTGTGTCAAACAAGCAACACTAGGGGTCCAATTTAAATCACGCCATGCGCTGAGCCGTGTACGTGTACTGCTGACATAGGAGCGGGCAGATATTTTACATGCAAAGGCGACCAGCAGTGTCAGACTGCGCGTACCCTTCCCCAATGCCCCAAAAAAGTCACCGGAATCCTTCTGGTTACCCTAGGCAAGGGAACAAGGTGACGCTTGCAAACCTGGGAACGGGCCAAGCCTGGCTGGGCCTCTTTTCTCTCTATGTTTCTCCACATAGAGCAAGAACGGCCGGGGCCCTTACACGCATCGAGGGAAGTGGGTCTTACCCTGTTTCCTATTCTTTCAGGGGGGAAAGACTCAGGAGGCCACACCTGCCTGAAAGGGGGAGGTAAAGGTGGTGAATACATCACATGGGTTTTTAGGCGACATGTGGAAAGTGGCACAGTAGATCCAGCCTCAAGGAGGGGGGAGTTGCTACAACATGATGACTGGAGGGCAGCTAGGACTGCCTAAGGGAGACGCGGGTCCACTTTGTAAGGGGACCGTACCACGGATGATACACACAGGGGGAGTCCACGTAGGAGTCCTGACCTGTGGGCAGTACAGGGTAGATTACCCTGAAGTACCCACAGTGGATTGGGTCGGCGAGTTCCTCCGCTGAACTGCGGACCCACAGGGCTAGGGAGGAGTCATCCAGGGTTCTGAATGTGTGGGATCTCTTGGGAGAAAAAGCACACAATTTTACCTCGGCCGAGGGAAAGGCCACTAGGCGCAAGCGGTCCACCCGGTCAATCCATCAGCGTGTTACCGAGTTCTACCGGCTTGGACCTGAGAAAACACCGGACGAATCTGACTCTACCCTGAGATTGTAAGATCTTTCAAGGGTGTTAGGTGTTCCCCAACCCGCTGATCTGCATATGTCTGCCAGGGAGATGCCTCTGGCCAGTGCCTGTGAGGACGCAACACTCCTTGTCGAGTGTTCATGGACCTGTAAGGGGAGGGGCACAGCCTGTGTGTGATAAGCCAATGTACTGGTGTCAACTACCCAGTGGGAAGGCTTCTGTTTGGAGACAGCATTCCCTTTCCACTCTTAGGAACCTGCTGATTAAGTCGTGCTTACCCAAAGACTTGCCGTCTACTGCGTCATGGCTTGGTTGATCGTGTCTACGACGGCAGGTGGTAGACCAGCTAGATCTTCTGAGTCCCGTACAGGGGCCAGACATGGAGGTTCCAAAGGTCTTGGTGCCAACCTGGGAACGGGCGACACTAGAGCGCTAGTTCAGAGCATGCTAGAGCGTGCCCCGTCCCTGAGAAAGAAGGTCTTTCCTCAGGGAAATTCACCAGGGAGGGGCTGTCGCGAGGAGTACGAAGTCTGAGAACCAAGCCCGGGTGGGCCAATGGGGAGCCACTAGGGTGACTTGTTCATTGTACTCCCTGACCTTGCACAGCACCTGTGCAAGAAGGCTCGCTGGGGGAAATGCGTACTTGAACAACCCCGCAGGCCAGCTGTGTGCCAGTGCGTCTGCTCCAAGGGGAGCCTCTGTTCGAGCATATCAGAGCGGGCAGTGGGAGGTCTCTTGGGAGGCAAGCAGGTCTACCTGGGCCTTGCCGAACTGTTCTCAAGTCAGCTGGATTGACTGGGGGTGAAGCCTCCACTCTCCACTGGGCAAGCGTTGTCGAGACAGCGCGTCTGCTATCACATTGAGGTTGCCGGGGATATGAGTGGCGTGCAGCGACTTGAGTTGCTGCTGGCTCCAAAGGAGGAGACGACGGGCGAGTTGTGTCATGTGGCGGGAGCGCACGCCGCCATGGCGATTTATGTACACTACCGTGGTGGTGCTGTCTGATCTGACCAGGACATGTTTGTCTCGAACTAACGGGAGAAACTTCCACAGGGCAGAGAAAACAGTCAGCAACTCTAGGCCATTGATGTGCCAGTGCAGCGGGGCCCTTTGCAACGGCCGCGGCTGCGTGCCCGTTGCACATTGTGCCTGAACCCAACTTGGAGGCGTCGGTCGTGGCCAGGACGCATCAAGGGGACCCTTGTCCGCAGAAGGCAGAGGTCTGTCCAGGGTTTTGACATTTAGCGGCAGGCGAGGGTGATGGTCACATATTGCGTGCCGCGGCGCCATGCTCGTCTCGTTACTCGAGTTTGGGGCCAGTGCTGAAGCGGTCTCATATGCATCAACCCCAGCGGCGTGGCCGCCGTGGAGGATATCATATGCACCAGGAGCTTCTGGAAAGGTTTTAAAGGGACCACTGTACCCAGCCTGAAGGCGGTGAGTCATTTTAGCTCTGACTGTGCACGCTCATTGGTGAGGCGTGCTGACATTGAGACTGAGTCTGACACCATGCCGAGAAAAAAGATGCTCTGAACGGGGCGAGCTAGCTCTTTTCTCAGTAGACCTGAAGACCTAAACAGCTGAGGTGCCTGAGCACCTAGTCTCTATGAGTGCATAGTAACCTTCGGGAGTGGGCCAGAATGAGCCCGTCGTTGAGGTAATTGAGTATGCGAATGCCGGCTTTTCGGAGCGGGGCAAGGGCAGCCTTTGCAACTTTCGTGAAGATGCGAAGAGACAGATACGCTGAAGGGGGGGGGGGGGGGACTTTGTACTGATATGACTGCCCGTCGAACATGAGCTGTAGGAAGGGTCTGTGTCGAGACAGAATTGAGACGTGAATGTACGCGTCCTTCAGGTCTGCCGCTGCGGACCAATCTAGATGCCGGATGCAAGTTAAGATATGTTTTTGCATGAGCATTCTGAACAGGAGTTTGAGAAGGGCCCAGTTGAGAACTTGCAAGTCCAGGATTGGTCGTAAGCCACCGCCTTTCTTGGGTACAATGAAGTAAGGGCTGTAGAGACCCTTCTTCATTTCGGTTGGAGGGACAGGCTCTATCGTGTCTTTGTTTAGTAAAAGAGTATCAATTTCCGCGCGCAGGGATTTGGCATACTTGCCGTGTTCTGCGGTAAATCGGACACCCGTGAAGGGGGGTGGGGGCCTGGCAAACCGAGTTGGATGGTCCGGGCCAGCTGTGAAAATTATTTCTGACGTACGGCATCGGGAGGCAAAGATGCGTCCCGAGGCTCTAGTGCTGAGAAAAGACTCGAAGCACTTACCTTGCTCCACACACCCGGCAGGGGGCGGGTTAGTGACTGAGGAGGAGGTCCGGTGTATGCGTCCTCTAGACTCGTCAGAACCGGCCGGCCGGGGGATAGTCGCGGGGCTGAAGGCGGGGGGTCCACATCCAGAATGCTGGGACTGTAAAGATCTGGCAGCAGAGTGCCTTGAGAACAGCATTTGCAGGCCAGGTGACCCAGAGACAAAGGAAGTAGCTCTGTTATTGAGAATGTGGGTACCGCAGTCCTGTCTGGGGGGAGGCAAATTACATAAATATAACAAAAGATTCTCCTCTTGGCCCTCCACCGAGGGACGGAGTGGTCTGCTTACCAGCTCTGGAGCTAACGTCTTGGTCTCTGGGTCGGACTTCTCAGGAGCACCTGGGAGCCTTCCGGGTCCTCGAGGGGGTCATTGAGACGGGGGGCGTCTGCTTCCTGCTGGGTGCTCTACGCAGGGGCTGAGAGTTGGGCCCGGGTTGAGGCGGAGCAGGGTTTTTCTTAGCCGCAGGAGGATGCCCTCGGCGAGCAGACAGGGCATGGCCCATGGCGGCAGGTTTGCGGTGGGGCAGGATGTGTGAAATGGCCTCCGTATGCTTCTTCACCACTGAGGACTGCTGGGCGGGGTCGTCAACGGTGCTGCCGAATGGACGGAGCTGGGAGACGGGGGCGTTCGAGAAGATGTGCCTTGTCTACCTCCCGCATTTCGACCAGGTCCAGTCCATGGATTACGTTTCTGGACCACAGGGGTGGCCATCACCATTCGAGTGCCGGCACTTCTGACCTTCTTGGCCCAGGGGGAGCGATCGGTCATTGAGCGCAGTTCCTGCAGCATATCAAGAACAGGACTACCCAAGTGCAAGTTTTGAAGTGCCTCGTCCTGACGTTGGTTGCGGGAAGGGCCATGGTGTGCAGGGCGGAAGCGGTCCGTGAGCGGTACCAATCAAGTAACCACGAGGGGGTGGCAGGGTTTACCGGTCCAGCCTCGCGCTTGCAGTAGCCCAGGAAAGCATAGCTTTCCTCTCTGCGTCAGGCTCAGACTGGGCGAGCAGACCCGAAGGTGGCGGCCCAGGCGAGTCATCAGCATCAGATGCCGCTGTAATGCTCTCCGATGCAGCGCCGATGTCATCCAGTTCCGGGAGCTCAAGGAACCGGCCGTGAAGCGGGCCGCACTCATCCCGAGCTCGGGGGGAAGCAAGCAAGCGTGCTGGGGAGGCGGGTGGTTCGAGGGGGTTTACCCGGCGAAACGGAACCCGTCATTATCCACAAATCGCCTTCATCGCCTGCCCCAATCCCGTAGGAAGTATGCAAGGCCTGGGGGGTGGCTGAAGTGGCTTTCTCTCATGACAAAAGAAAGCCGTGACCGCAATGCTGCCACGGCCATGTTCTCGCACTGAGAACATGAACCATTGGAGTGAAATCACTCATCCCGAGCTTGGACGGAAGCAAGCAAGCGTGCCGGGGAGTCGGGGGGGAACATGAACCATTCATAAAACGCTACCTGCGTGTGATCGCAGCCCAGGCACACGAGGCAGCTTTTATGACCGTCAGAGGTGGGGAGAAATCAACCGCATCCAGAAACTACACAGAGGCGGAAAAGACATCTTTAAAAAGACGCGTCCTGAAAAGGACGTTCAACACCAGCTGTGTATTTGCTATTTTAGAGAAGCAACTCTTTTAACTGCGCTGTCGAAGCGCCCAGGGGCAAACTGCACTGCCATGCAGAGAAGGAGAAGGCCGCTGTAGTGCGCCGTAGATCCAACAGCAGAATCAGCTCAGAGGAACAGGAACGGGTGTGTGTCTCGCAGATCACTGCATACATGACCATCAGCTCCGAAGAAAATTTCTGAATGAACTCGACATATTTCCCCGTATGTCTGGGGCGGGGTATGCAAATACTGTCTGCCAACTTCTCATTGGCATTTTTTCATAGATCAGAGGCATATTCGGCACTCAAGAGAGACCCCTAGTGTCGCTTCTTCAACACAACGATGAAGTGAGCGACAGACAGTGAAATATATATTTTTGAGCTTTTTATTTTGAATAACTCTGAGATGCTATTAAGCTTGTGTAGCAATGTGATGACTTGCAAATTATATTTTGCTTTAAGGGGTAGTTCACACCTTAATGGAAATTGTCTTCATTTACTCACCCACTTTTTGTTTCTAACTCATATGAGTTTCTATCTTTTGCGGAGCACAAAATTAGATATTTTGTAGATTGTCCAAGCTTGTCTTTTCCATACAATGAAAGTCTTGTGGACAGTTGTGGGTTTGGAATGAGGACAATTTTAATTTGGGTGAACTGTTCCTTTGAAGGAAACAAAACACATGAGATTTCCCCCTTATTCTCATTACTGTAATGCAAAAAATTAAAAAAAAATCTAATTCTCTTTAATTCTCTCTGCAATGCAAAAAATATATTACTATACTTTGAAAAATATAGCATACATCATGATAGTACTACCTTTATGCTTATTTACATTTGTAGTACAGACCTTTTATTTATTTATTGACAGCTGTATTCTGCTGCAGTGTGAATATGTTACAACAATACTCATGTTATTTCATGTTCATTTTATTTATGCCAAATTTTTACCCTACCAGATATTCCTTATAATATCTGATTTTGGTGAGCCTTACCATCCTAAATTTCCTTTCTCATACAAATTCTAGCACATAGTAACACTAAAGTTAATTCTTAATGTCTACAAACAACATGGGGGAAGGGCTTGTGGAAGTTTTACACTGATTTGAATAGAACAGGGAAAATGTATTTGCTTTCCTATGCATCGCTCTTTCACTCTCTCATTATTTAATTGGCTCTTGGTCCTTGCTGCTCTCTTGCTTGCCGGGACGGGGTGTGCACCTGTCGACTTGGAGGCCAGATTTCAAATCAGTTTGAAAATGTAACATCTATGACTAGTCACTGCGAGTTGGCTGCAAAATAGTCACAAATGTAAACATCAAAGTGCAACAAGATTCAGTCTTGTGGTATGCATGTAGCTTTACTTTTCCACCACCATGTTTGGTATAGAATGATTCCTCAAATCATGCAGCCTATTGAGCCTGTCTAATCTTACAGTGAAACAATAGGTTGAATTGTCTTGAGCTAAATTTCGTCTCTGCTTCACAAAATCCTAAACAGTGCCCCTAGTGGCAGAAGCAGGATTATTTTGTTCTTGGAGGAAGTGCAAAAAATCAAACTCACACCACACACACACACACACACACACAACGATACAGGTGCAAAGAGGGGGCCATGCTGTTTTGCGAAGCCTGTATGGAGTGCCCAACAGTTTTAATATATATTTTTTTCTCAAAGAAAAATTTAATTTACTGTACGTCAAAGCTGGAGCAAAACCAGTGTTTGTAGCCGTTTGACTGTTGACTGAGCTCCATTTTCTGGGTGAATTTTCCACAGAGGGGCACCAAATGTGAGTTGTAAAGTGAGTTTTTTGAAGGATGTAATAGAGTGATGAGAAATTACTTATTACCCACTGTAAATTTTGTTTCCATGGGTGAAAGAAACATTGTTTTCTCCCATGGTTCATTTTTAATTTGGTAATTTCAACACATGGTCATTTGCTGACACTATTTCTGAAACTTTTTAAAATCATGCAAATTTTAATTGGCAGATATTGCATTGTGATATCCGTCTACGTACACTACATGTCAACTGGAGTTTTCTATTGGATTTGCCATCAAAATTTGCACATCCTCACAGTGGGTGAATTGTTGGATCTGCTTTCTGGTGCTCCAGCGATCACCACTTATTGATGCTTTGCCATTGTGACAATGCATGGATTTTATTCTCCTCTTGTATGTAAGTGGATGGACGAGCCCTATTCGCTGTTTCATTGCCTCACCAGCGAGCAGATTATTTCTACATCTTGTTGTTCCTCAACAGAATGTATCCTTGAGTAATTGTAATTTTCTGAAGTGTCTAACAAATGCTTGATTGTGTTTGTGTGTATTTGTATACTGTTCACAAGCATCTGAAAGAGCTGTTTGCTTAACAACATCTTTTTCATGATTGCGTTTTGCTAATGTTTCCCACCTATGAGTGATATATCCCTCTATCTGATGGGCATGGGTGCTGTTTTTACGTGAAATGGCACTAATCAAGACTGATTGAGTTCATTGAGTGCATGAAACTCAAGACGCTTTGCTCTCGGCTCGTTTTCACTCGGGAAGACGAACCTGTCCCCTTCGCCTCACGCTATAATCCTAGTGCAGCTTCCGAGGAACCACATGGGGGAGGCGCATGAGGACGAGGAATTGAGCATGGAGATTTGAGGAGGATTTCTTTGCCAGCCCACCCTTCCGTGTCTCCTCTCCCCCATATATCATGTGGCTTCGCCCATCTGTGCTAGCGCTGTGATTGCCTGGGCAGAACCCACGTTGACAATGCTCGCCGAGTTTGATTCAGTTTATTGAGGGTGCATAAAACTCAAATTGCTTTGCTCTCTGCTCACTTTTGTTCTGAAACCCAAAGCTGGTCCCCTCTCCTCCTGCCATGCTCCTGTGGCTCCTGAGGGACAACACAAGGGAGGCGGGTGAGGACAGGCATAGAGAACTGAGAGTTTGAGGATGAATTGTTACCAGCTCAGGCCTTGTGTTTCTTCTCTCCTCCATGTAAAGCAGATCTGCGTGTTGCACACATGATATAGTCACAATTGGCGGAGATGATGAGGAAGATGTTACATTGTTTGCATTTATCCCTGTTAGGCAAACAGCGCTCATTGACATTGTTTGTTTATTGCAAGTGCATGATTCTCAAATTCCTTCGCACTCAGCTTGCTTCTGAGGAAGCTAATGGCGGTCCCTTCTCCTACCTATAACTAGTGACGATAGCATTCAGAACGCTGATAATTTTAGGGTGATTGTTGCCGACTTTAGCCTGCATCTCTCCCCATCTCTCTTTGGCTTCATTAGTGAGATATGAACGTGCTCAGGTGAGGCACTTACTGTAATTTCCTCTGCGGGTGGGAAAATGGGACAAAGTGGCCTCTGACACTGCGATACTTGAAGTTTCTCACCTGAGCCTTAAAAAAAAATGGCGAATTGTGTTCTCCTTATTGGCCAGCCTCTGAGTTTCACCACTGGTGGCGTTCTTTCCAGGATTGCACAAACAACTTATTATGACTATGACTTAGCGGTACCCATTAAACACGCATCCATTTAACCTGCCGCTGGGAGCCTGGAACGCATTACAACATTTACTCCCTAATGCCCTAATTCAGCCTGCTTTTACTATTTTTTGCGACATGCCAGGAGACTTCCACTGTTGCAACATGGATATTTTAGACACCTCCATGTCACCTAATAGCCATCTCGTTTTCCTCACTGTCATGAGCCAGGAACAAGGTTTTGCTACAAGCCACAGTTCATCAACTGCATAAGACCCGGCGATTGCCGGGATCGATGAGATGTTTGCAGCACTGTTTGGGTTTATCCTATTGCTGGCTCCGTGCCAAAAGAGTGTCATGTTCCAATAAGGCAACGTGCCCTGTTGCAATTGTATAGGATGCAAACATATGCATGAAAAAGGAGCCCCCCTGTGTCATCTAGCTCATTTCACGGATGTATGGAACAACTTCCAGGCATTTCCAGCTTGATGCTCAAGAAGATCGAGCAAAGCTATGTGTTACAATACTTGAGGCTGCCGCCTCATGTCAATGGCATTTTCTCCTCATTCATGCCAACATGGTCGCTTACGTCTTGTGGTATCATGGCACTGTCTAGCTGCATTAGCCATTTGGAAGATGCCCACATTCTACCAGACAGTATGGCACTCGGTCAGGTATCCAGATGCAAAGTGGTCAGAACAAATGCTTCAAACACAACGGACGTCCGGCATTTGACTCCTGGACAGATCTGGTACATAAATTGTCTAGAACAACTTTCTGTAGCATTGATTGTTCTTTAGCCAGCCGGACAGGGTTTTCATGTACTGATCAGAACTTACAACATGGCGGTTGTGGCATACATAAATTGCCACGGGGGAGTTTGATTGTGCCCAATGATGAACTGGGAACATCAGCTTCTCTGGTGCAAGAAACATCTATCGATACATGCTACTCATGTTCTAGTTCACCTGAACCATGGGTCGTATTTGCACTCGCAGCAGTGTGTTTTACAAGGAAAATGGAGACTTTGCCCTCAGACTGTTCTGATGAAATGGGATCTATTTAGGGAAGCCAAAATGCATCACCAGAGACAATGCATTGTAGCTTGTGGTTCTCCCTGACTCATGCTCTGCTGGGCCTGGATGCTGTAGCCCGCAAATGGCCAGTGGGATGCAATTATACATTCCCTCCCGTCCACTTCATCAAGTATTGTGCAAAATTCAGGTGGAAGGGGTATAGTTCCCCTAGTTAATACCTATGGCCTCTTCATGGGCATGGTCTAATGATGTTTCCTTAGAAGACATCTGCCTAGCTGCAGGTTGGGCTTCCCTCAGCTCTTTTGCTAAGTTTTATAATGCGGATGTCACCTCTGTCTCTTCCCAAGTGCTTTTTTTTTGAAGGAGAGTTAATCTGTGTATTGCGCTGCTATACTACCATCTTTTTTATATATGGTCATCCCATAAACTGCAGTCAGCGGTTGATTTATTTAAATTTTCACTACCCATTTGAAGTGATTTATATCCATATTCTCACACTTTAGTGATTTCAAATATCTTGCGATGTTGCACTACCAGAATCGGTTAACGTCATCACCATATCTCATCCATTCATCATTTTGCTCCACCCTTCATATTATGATATGAAGAGGAGACTCAGTCAGTGCTCTAACTACCGCATTGGCGAGTAGGCATCATTGCACGTGCTAAGTGGTAGCATGGCATGATTGTATTTTCGAAGGGGAATGATTAGGTTACGACTGTAACCCTGGTCCCCTGAAGGAGGGAATGAGACGCTGCTTATGCTGTCCACACTTCTGAATCTTGGCTATGAGTGCCGAATATCACAAGGTTTCGAAGTTTCAGAGATAGGATACCTGCTATTCCTGTGGAGATACCCCATAGTGTCAGCAAATGACAAAGAGCATAATTTCCTCCTTTCAGGGAACCAGGGTTACAGTTATAACCTTGCTGTTTTCTCCTCACAAGTCTTTTTAAATTCCACAAATCTTTGGTTGCCCCATCATGGTCGTCATTAATTGTCACAAAACATTTTGTAATTTTTATCGGTGTCTTACCATTATTCCACAAATTCCATCTTTCTTTTATTCTGACTTCTAAAACACTGTGTTTAACACGTTGTTGAATTATTGCTGATGTGCTATTGCAATTTGGCCTGTTAACATGTTATGCTATTCATTTCTCATGTCAAAATCATGCACCCCTGCTCCACACTGTTCACATTTTCTACCCACAACACCCCACTATTGTGGAGGCAAGTTTTGCTCAGGCAAGCACCATCACATTTTCTTCTGAAAATGTAAAAATCTATCTGTTACTTTCACCTTCCTGTCAGCATGAACCAGTCTGGTAATTTTTCTCTGATCATTAACAAGACATTTTCACAACATTCTCTATAAACTCTAGAGACTGTTGTGCTTGAAGATCTCAGGAGATCAGCACTTTCTAAGATACTCAAAGCACCCCAGCAGGCACCAACAATCAGCAACATTATTAGATCACATTTCTATGTATTTGAACCTCTTTATGATGTCTGCATGCTTTTACACACGAGTGACTGCCACATAATTTTCATTATCAAGCAGGTGTACAGGTGTACCTAATGAAGTGGCTACTGAGTGTACACACACACACTTCTCAAAGAGTAAACATTTCCACAAGTGAAAAGTGCAGACTTGGGCCCTGTTCTAAAGCCTAGTGAGCTGCCTACGTAGACAGCATTTTAAGAAATCATAGGAGTGCTCCCAACATGATAGCTTGACAAGTTTGGCAGCATAGTTATTGCAACAACCGTAGTTAAATGTAGGTGTGTAATTTCTGTGTCACTAGCACCACTGAATGGATATGCAAAAATAAACATTGTTTTTCAACAGCTTTATGAATACTCCCCCCATCTGCTTATACACTTTCAAATATTATATTATACTGCATCGCTGATGTGATCTATGCACATAATATTTCCACTCCTTGTACTCCCTTGTCAAGTGATGTGACAATAAAGCAAATACAAAAAAGTAAAAGATGATAGAACAAAAAGATAGTCCCGCCCCCAACTTAAAGCCTTGGTTGAGCCAATGTTGCTGTGTTTGGCTGGGCAGGTCATCTTCATTCATCTTCAACCGCTTATCCTGTACAGGGTCACGGGGGGCTGGAGCCTATCCCAGCTAACATTGGGCGAAAGGCGGGGTACACCCTGGACAGGTCGCCAGTCCATCGCAGGGCCACACATATACAGACACACACTCATACTCACATCCACACCTAGGGCAATTTTTTTTTTTGGAGACACCAATTAACCTAGCCTGCATGTCTTTGGATGGTGGGAGGAAGCCGGAGCACCCGGAGAGAACCCACGCAGACACGGGGAGAACATGCAAACTCCACACAGAAAGGCCGGGGCAACCGGGGTTTGAACCCATGACCTTCTTGCTGTGAGGCGACAGTGCTAACCACTGCACCACCGTGCCGCCCCGCTGGGCAGGTCACTTATGGTTAATTCCAATTGTTGTCCATCATTTGACATATAAAAACAAGAATGAACACAACTGAAACTAAGCACATAAATGTTACTTTTAACAATCCTTGTGTCTATGCGGATTCTCTTCCTCTCTCTCTCTCCCTGCTTGCGCTGCGTATTTGTGTGCACGAAAGAGAGAGCGATTGCTAGAAAGTGTGCTGACGGTGAGAAAATTATGAAGGTAAAATAGTGCCTAAATTATTTGCATGCGCAGAGCAAGATTTGTGAAAGCGTAAATAAAATTGCAAGCGTAAAAATAAATTGCATTTGCACAGAAGGTTTTGTAAAGGTGCAAATCAAGTTGCAAGCATAAGGTAAAATAAACTACTGCAAACGTGTTAATGACATTTGTTTGTGGCATAAATATTTCCAGATATAATCCTATATACACTGTGTTTGCGTTTGCTTTTGGCACACATTTCTCCCTAAAAAGAGTTTTGCAAGTGCAAGGGGGAAGGCGGGTCTACCTGCTTCTAGTAACCAATCAATGAGGTTTACCTTACCAACAGTTTTCTCTGACATGATTGGTTTAACAACATGACAGACAGCTTCCTCTTCATTCCTCTGGATATCTTTCCTCTCTTAAATTTTAAACTGAAATATTAATACATACACATTCTTTTATTGTAAGAGTAAAGTTGAGCCGACACCATTTATTGATATACAGTAAATATGATTCTCAATCTGGAGTTCAAATATTTCTTCCTTGTTGCTGTTCATTATTTTAATTATATTTACTTCTAATTATCATTGCCATGGCATTTTGATGAATTAGCTGGTATCATAGAACTCATGCTAGAAAACAAATGAATAAAGTAAGCCATATAAAACGAAACTCTCTGAACAGATAGATAGATAGATAAATAGAGCTTACTTACATAATTTTCTTTTCTAGAATTAGTTCTATGATACCAGCAATTTCCATCCATCCATTCACCCATTTGCAATGCCAATGATAATACAAAGTAAATTAAATATAATTAAAATAATGAATAGCAACAAGAAGAAAAATTTGAAAACCAGATTTAGAATCAATTTATATCAATAAATGGTGTCGGCTCAACTTTAAATTAAATAATTTAAAATGTAATTTTTTTTTTAATAGAAATGTCAATGGTGAATTAAATGAAAATATAATATACAAATAGCGAAGAACATTAGATTAAAATCATCTCGGTTACGTATGTGACCTCCGTTACCTGATGGAGGGAACGAGACGTCGTGTCGAAGAAGCGACACTAGGGGTCTCTCTTGAGCGCCGAATATGCCTCTGATCTATGAAAAAAGGCCAATGAGAGTTGGCGAACAGTATTTGCATACCCCGCCCCCAGACATACGGGTATAAAAGCGAGGGAAATACACATGTTCATTCAGGATTTTTCTGAGGAGCTGGGAGTGTCCAGCTACCTCAGCGGCTTGGCTCAGCAACGTGGCCGGGAGGACACGACGTCTCGTTTCCTCCATCAGGGAACGGAGGTTACATACGTAACCGAGACGTCCCCGTCTGTCGCTCACTTCGACGTTGTGTCGAAGAAGCGACACTAGGGGTCCACTTTAAATCACGCCATGCGCTGAGCCGTGTACGTGTACTGCTGACACAGGAGCGGGGAAGCAGTATTTCATGTGCACAAGCAACCAACTGTGTTTCAGACTGCAAATACCCTTCCCCAATGCCCCAAAAAGGTCGTCGGAGTCCTTTTGGTTACCCTAGAGGTGAACAAGGCGACGCTTGCCAACCTGGGAAAGGGCCAAGCCTGGCTGGGCCTCTTTTCTTTCTATGTTTCTCAGCATAGAGCAAGAGCAGCCAGGGCCTTTACCGCATCGTGGGAAGGGGGTCTTACCCGGTTTCCTATTCTTTCAGGGGGAAAAGATCCTGTGGAGGCCACACCTTCCCGGAAGGGGAGGTAAGGTGGGGAAAAACATCACATGGCCTGTTCGGTCACATGTGGGAAAAATGGCACGGTGGTAGATCCAACCTCGAGGAGGGGGGAGTTGCTACAACATGGCAACCGGAGGGCAGCGAAGAACTGCCTAAGGGAGATGCGGGTCAGCTCGTAAGGTGACCATACCGCGGAAGTACACTCAGGAGGAGTCCGTGTAGGAGGCCTGACCTGTGGAGCACCTATTCCAATAGGGGTAGCCTGGGGTGCCCATAGTGGACTGGGTCGGCAAGTTCCTCCGCTGAACTGCGGACCCAAGAGGGCTAGGGAGGAATCGACCAGGGACCTAGAAGGATCTCCTGGGAAAGAAGGCATGCTGTTTTACCTCGGCAGAGGGAAAGGGTGCTGAACGCAAGTGATTCACCCGGTCAGACCGTCGATGAGTACCGAGTTCTACCGGCTCGGACCTGAGAAAACACGGGACGAGACTGACTCAACCCTGAGATTGTAAAATCGCGCAAAGGTGTTAGGTGTTGCCCAGCCCGCTGCCCTACAAATGTCTGCTAGGGAGGTACCCCTGGCCAGTGCCCACGAGGATGCCACACTCCTCGTAGAGTGTGCTCGAACCCGTAGGGGGGGGGGGTGGCACGGCCTGGGTGTGATAGGCCAACAGGATGGCATCCACCACCCAGTGGGACAGCCTCCGTTCCCTTTCCGCTGTCCCCCAAAGCAGACAAAGAGCTGCTCAGAGCGCCTGAAGCTCTGAGTGTGGTCCAGGTAGGCATGCAAGGCACGTACCGGACACAGCAGTGAGGGGGCTGGGTCTGCCTCCTCCCGGGGCAGCGCTTGCAGGTTCACTACCTGATCTCTGAAGGGCGTGGTAGGAACCTTGGGCACATAGCCTGGTTGGGGTCTTAGGATCACATATGTGTCTGCCTGACCGAACTCCATGCAAGTGTCGTTAACAGAGAACGCATGCAGGTCCCCGACCCTCTTGATGGAGGCATGCGCGATCAGCAGTGCCGTCTTTTAGGGAGTGGGCCCTGAGTCCGGCTGATTCTAGCGGCTCGAAGGGGGATCTCTGAAGACCGGCGAGGACTACCGAGAGATCCCAGGAGGGGAACAGGTTTGGCCGGGAGGGATTTAACTTCCGGGCACCTCTTAGGAACCTGATGATTAAGTCGTGCCTACCCAGAGACTTGCCGTCTACTGGGTCGTGGTGAGCTGCGATAGTGGCAACATACACCTTCAAGGTGGAAGGGGACTCCCCTCCAACCTCTCCTGTAGGAACAGGAGCACTGACCTAACTGCGCACCTCTGTGGGTCTTCTGCCCAGGAAGAACACCAATTCACAAACAAACACCATTTTAGGGCGTAGAGTTGCCTGGTAGAGGGGGCTCTGGCTTGGTTGATCGTGGCTACGTTAACAGAGAACGCTTGCAGGTGGTAGACCAGCTAGATCTTCCGCGTCCCGTCCAGGGGCCAGTAAGGGCTGTAGAAACTCTTCTTCATCTCTGTTGGAGGGACAGGCTCTATCGCATCTTTGAGTAAAAGAGTGGCGATTTCCGTGCGCAGGGACTGGGCATGTTCGCCGTGTACTGTGGAAAAGCGGATGCCCATGAAGGGGGGAGGAGGCCTGGCAAACTGAATTGTGTAACAAAGTCAAATGGTCCGGGCCAGCCAGCGAGATGGGTTGGGAAGTGAGAGCCACGCGTCCAACCTCTGCGCTATGGGCACCAAATGGACGATTAACTTTGACGTAACCGGCGGGGCTTCGCAGTGGGGAGGAGCAGGTAGGGCAGCGTCGGGAGGCGATGAAGCGTCCCGAGGCTTGGGTGCTGAGAAAAGACTCAAAGCACTTCCCTTGCTGCACACACCCGGCAGGGGGCGGATTAGCAACTGAGGAGGAGGTCTAGGGTAGGCATCCTCTAGACAAGTCGGAACCGGCCGGCCAGGGAACAGTTGTGGGGCTGGAGACGGGTGGTCCGTGTCCAGGAAGCCGGGACTGTTGAGATCTGGTGGCAGAGTGCCGTGAGAACGGCATTTGCGGGCCAGGTGACCCAGAGACAAAGGAAATAGCTCTTTTATTGAGAATGTGGGTACCGCAGCCCCATCTAAGGGGGTGGCAAATGAAAACTGAACAAAAGATTCTCCTCCCGGCCCTCCACCGGGGGACGGAGTGGTCTTACCACCTCCGGAGCTAACATCTTGGTCCCTGGATCGTCCGTCTCAGGAGTGAGGGGGTCCGGGAGACGGGGGGCGTCTGCTTCCTGCGAGGTTCTCGACGCTGGGTCTGAGAGCTGGGCCCGGGTTGAGGCGGAGCAGGATGTGATAGATAGCCTCAGTCTGCTTTTTCACCACGGAGAACTGCTGGGCGAAGTCCTCGACGGTGTCGCCAAAGAGGCCAAACTGGGAGAGGGGGGCTTTGAGGAAGCGAACTTTGTCGGCCTCACGCATCTCGACCAGGTTGAGCCACAGATGACGTTCCTGGACCACAAGGGTGGCCATCGCCTGCCCTAGTGCCTGCGCCGTGAGCTTCGTGGCTCTGAGGGCGAGGTCGGTCGCTGAGCGCAGTTCCTGCAGCACATCAGGGTCAGGGCTACCCTCGTGCAGATCCCTGAGCGCCTTGGCCTGGTGGACTTGCAGGATGGCCATGGTGAGGTGAGGCTTTGAGCGGCGCCCAGACCCCAGGAACCAGTCATCCATCCATGACAGGTGTGGGGAGGACAGAGGGTTCCAATCCAACCCCACACTGACGGCGGCCCGGGCAAGCATGTCGGAAATCTGCGCGTCAGCTTCAATCTGGGCGTGCTGGCCCGAAGGCGGCAGCCCAGGGGAGGTATCAGCGTCAGACACCACACTCTCCGATGCAGCGGCGAGCTCATCCACCTCGAGCTCCAGAGGATAGGCAGGCTGGCCGTGAAAGCAAGCCGCTACCACAACGTTGCCATGGTCATGCTCTCGCAGTGAGAGCATGAACCATCCGCAAACGCTGCCTCGGTGTGATCGGTGCCCAGACACACGAGACAACGCCTGTGGCCGTCTGAAGCAGAGAGTACTCTACCGCATCCAGGAACTACACAGGAGCGGAATGGCATCTTTAAAAAGACGGGTCCTGAAAAGGACGTTCAACGCCGCTGTGTATTGCTCTTTTAGAAAAATAAACTCTTTTACAGAGAAAATTGCTCTTTATAGAAAACTCTTTTTAATGCTTTGCGCTGTCGAAGCGCCCAGGGGCAAACTGCACGCCATGCAGAGAAGGAGAAAGCCGCTGAAGTGCGCCGTAGATCCAACAGCAGAACAGAGCGTCAGAGGATAGAAGCAGGAAAACTGGTGTGACACGACGTCGAAGTGAGCGACAGACGGGGAAATAACAATAATAAGGAAAAAGAAGTGCTATGATGTAAAATTTATTATATTTTCAAAGGTTACATTACTTAAAATATCAGGGGGAATTTCATGTAAATTATTTAGGTCGAAGAGGTTCAGCAGACAAACAGTTTTGGAACCCTTGACGTAAGAGAAATATTTGAAGACTGAAAAAGTTACAGCTTTTCAAAAAATACCAGTGAAGTGAGAGAAATGTAAATTATAACTGTACTTGTTCATTCTCAATACCAAAAACTATAGTTAAAGTTAAGGTCTGTTGATATTTAGTGTTATTTAATTATACCTAAAAAAAAAAAACACTTTAAGCAATTAATCATGCCCTCTTGGCCTGTACATAAATTCCATAGTAAAGGACATATTTTCCAACCATCAGAGCAATTTGAGCTTGAAGTACATTTTTTTGATACATTTATAACATGGTCTGTCTGAGTACTCCATTCTGATTTGTTCTTTAAAACATTTAAAGCACAGAAAGTTCAGTCAGTTTTAATCACTAAATGAATGCACCTACTCTCCTGTCCTCCATAATGAGGCATTGTGAGGGTTTTACGGTTTTGACAATGCTGTCTTTAAATCAATTGTGAAGTGCTACAGGATGGACAAGACATCACTGTTACTGTAATTATTTCAGTAAAACAATTATGAAATAAAACAGTGTATGAAACTGAAATAAAAAATATCAAATCATTGTTTGCTTGTTTTTTGGCCAACAAATATTTTAAATTAATAAATGTTTATCACAAATTAAACATGTGACAACTTGAACCGACTTAAAAAAAAGTCTTAACTTAGTAAAAAATATCCTTGTTCTAAGAATGTAGTATCAAGAAAAATAGTTTGAAGAATAAAACTAACCAAAATGCTCATTTAAGAGGGCAGTTTAAGCTAGTGGTTTGAAAGCAAAATAAAAAAATACATTAAAAAACATTACTATAGAAAACACATTTGTGTGATTGGAATTTTTACTCTAATGTTACTGACAGCCCTTATGACAACTTTCCCATCTCACAACTAGCGCCCTGGTTTCCCGCACAAATGTCAATATATATATATCAAATGGCTGAAAAATATTGAGATTTTTTTTGTTGTTGCTGTGTTTATGTTGCCCAGCTCTAGTAAACACTCACCATTTCAGAAAGGTTTACTATTGTGATGAGCTAAAGCTAATTTACTAGAATAAGATACAGTACCAAAATGAGAATGTGTGAAAGTGAAATCGTTCAGCCGGCAGGAATGCACATGGAAAGGGGGGGGAAGAGAGAAGTCAAAGTCAAAAGGAGTGAAACCGTGTGCTTTCAAGTGCAACTTTTGTGTGTGGGTCTATGCAAGATATTGTGCAAAATAACTTTTGTTACCACTGTCCACTGCAATTATGATTGATTTTCAAAATTGTTTGTACCCCTTCTAAAAGTCTCACAGAGTCAAGCCTTCTTTTTTAGAAAGTGGGTGAAGCACCATGCGCAAAGTAGACCATTTTGCGTTCACTCCAGTAGTTTGTGTACAGACATTAGTGTTCTTTAATATGGTGACCAGCATGAATGTGTTTTTAGAGCGCTACAAAGAGGTCTTAAATTAAGTTATTGGTTGAATAAGGATCCCATTGACACATCATTTGTTTTTTGTTTTGTTTTTATTCATATGTAATGCAAAAGAGAAACACATGCTGAATGAGTGCTGGTTAATGCACACACAGAAGTGTAGCTCAGGCCTGCCCTCTGTCTGTGAAAAGACAAACCTTATTCTGTCACTTAGCCAGCAGCTGGACTTTTAGTAAATAATGTCTCTGGTGTGCCAATTTGTGAATGTTATTGCTGTTTGATATGATTCATGCTACAGAACTGTCAATGGCACCTGGCATGTTGAAAAGTATGTTCTATTGATTCTAGGGTTTGTGAACTTCAGGTACTGCTAGGCTTAAAGCTAAAGTGTGTGTATGTTATTTCACATTTAATATAATGTCAAACATTTATACTTTTAAGTGTAATGTATGATATATTGATATAGATGGGTGAATTATAAATATGCATGGCTGGGTTGAATATTTTGAATTTCATTTAGCATGTGTTTTAAGTGCTATTTAAAATGTTTAAATAGTCTTTTGCTAAGTTGTCACAGTATGTTTTAATGGTGTTTGCACATTTTTTTTTTTTAAATGGGGCATATGGGAAGTTGGCAAATATCTTAAGAATATTTTAGGTCAAAATGTACACTCACCAAGCACTTAATTTGTAACACCTGTATACCTACTTATTCATGCTATTATCTAATCAACCAATCGTGTGGCAGCAGTGCAGTGCATACGTTCATGCAGATACAGATCAGGAGCTTCAGTTAATATTCATGTCAACCATCAGAAAGAGGAAAAATGTGGTGTCAGTGATTTTTGACCATGGTAAGATTTTTTGTGCCAGTCGGGCTGGTATGAGTATTTCTGTAACTGCTGATCTCCTGGGAGTTTCATGCACAACAGTCTCTAGAGTTTAAAAACATCCAGTGTGCTTCAGGTCTGCAGATGGAAACAACTTGTTGATGAGAGAGATCAACAGAGAATGGCCATACTGGTTTGAACTGACAGAAAGTCTACAGTAACTCAGAAAACCCCACTGTATAATTGTAGTGAGCAGAATAGAATCTCAGAATGCTATTCTGAGATGCGTGTTGGCACTGTTTTGGTGGCACGAGGGGGACCTACACAATATAAGGCAGGTGGTTTTTATGCTATGTGTAATGTATTGTGGCTGATCGTTATATATTATCTATTACATTTTCTTTATTTTTTGTACCAGTTTTTGTGCTCTATGAAATCATTGTACTTGAATAGACTTTTCTGCCTTAATCCTGACCTCTAAAAAAGAGTCTTGAAATTGCAAACACCACAAATCAATGTCATTTTTGAAGTGAGAGGGAAATGTCTTTTTTTTTTAATTAAAGCTTGAATGTTGTTTTGGATAAATAGGGATCCATGGAATGTTGGAATGTTTTTTAAATGCATAAACATTTATTTATTTCTGATTTAGTTTCTATTTGTGTTTTTGTCTGGTGCACAGGTGACATCAGGTGCAAGGGGATGACCGAACGCATTCACCACATTAATCTCCACAACTTTAGCAATTCTGTACTTGAGACCCTCAATGAGCAGCGAAACCGCGGGCACTTCTGTGACGTGACCGTTCGGATCCATGGTAGCATGCTGCGAGCTCACCGTTGTGTGCTGGCTGCAGGGAGCCCCTTCTTTCAGGACAAGCTGCTCCTGGGCTACAGCGACATCGAGATCCCCTCTGTGGTATCCGTACAGTCCATCCAGAAGCTGATTGACTTCATGTACAGTGGCGTGCTGCGGGTCTCCCAGTCCGAGGCCCTGCAGATCCTCACAGCTGCCAGCATTCTTCAAATCAAGACCGTTATCGATGAGTGCACCCGCATTGTTTCGCAGAATGTTGGCATCTCTGGATCTGGCAGCTTCCCTGTCATCCAGGTTGACTCGGGCCAAGAGACGCCACGGGGAACTCCAGAGTCTGGGACATCCGGTCCCAGTAGTGATGCCGAATCAGGCTACATGCAAACAACATCACACCAGAGCCTTGACCGCGGTTATTCCTCACTTTATTACAGCTGTTCTGGGTTGGGCCTGCAAAATGGTACCCGGGGAAACCGCTCCCACTATGCCAGTGCTGTGGTTACAGCCAGCTATGAATCACCACTTCCACTACAGCAGAAGGAGGGAGGGCAGGACCCTGCCTGGATCACACGCATCCACGAGCGTTCCCAACAGATGGAACGCTTCCTGGCCACATCAGAGACTACACACTGTCGCAAACAGCCTCGACCCGTGAGGCTCCAGACAGGTGATGTTCACATCAAGCAGGAACAGGGTGATGAGTACAACTGCTATGGACTCGAGGACTGTCGTGAGGACAACGAACAGCCGGAGTGTACCGATAGCGAACCCAAAGGTGAGAGCTTTGACTCAGGCGTCAGCTCCTCCATTGGCACTGAGACTGATTCTGTTGAGCAGCCCTTGTCTGGGTTCAGTCGAGAAAATTGTCTAAATAAAAGCCAACAAGGGGAGGGTGGAACTCCGGTGCAGATCGAGGTCAATGACTCGTCTCCAGAGCAGACCCATGAGGCAGTTGAAGATGGTGGTGGAAATGGCCCTGTGCTAGAAGGTGGTGAACTTGGAATCCATCAGCCACTTCAAGCCAACCTAGCTGCATCCCAGTCCGTGCCAGGTGGGCAACTGTACCTGCGTCCAGGTGAGCCACTTACCAGCAACCTGCGCATGCCCCTCACCTTGACCAGCAACACGCAGGTAATGGGAACTGCAGGCAACACTTACTTGCCCACACTCTTTGCAACCCAATCATCCAGCGACAACAAGCCTTTCCTCTTCAGTCTGCCCCAGTCCATGGGGAGTCAGCAGCCCCAGTTTGTGGCAGTGCCCTCTCCCAGCATGCCCCCATTCCCTACTGGGCTGTCAGTGCCACCAGGTGGAGGTCAACAACAAGGTGGTGTGGCAGTGGGACAGCATGGGGAGAAGAAGCCCTACGCGTGTACTCTCTGTTCTAAGACCTTTACTGCCAAACAAAACTACGTAAAACACATGTTTGTGCACACTGGTGAGTACCCTTGCGCCTCATCTCCACATATTTTGCTAGTTTAGTAAAAAAATCAAATAGAGAAGTGTTGATCAGAAGTAATTAAGGCAAGCTTTTGCGTCATCGTAAATAATTGGTAGCAATTATTGACTGTACAGTGAATCATACTCTCTGGCTGTCTGCACTGTCTGCTGTGGATCTGGTATTACATTATACATAACTCAATTCACTTCAACTGTTTCAGTCGTCCATTCAGCAGCCATCTTAGGAATGCTCCCAGGCAGCTATTTTCTTTGGATTCATGCAGCATAAAAGCACAGCTCCATTCTACTCTATGAAGATCGTAATCTCCAAAACAGTTTGTCAAGATTTAAAATAAAGTAACATATTTAAAGTCAGCCGTAAAACTTCACTCCAATGGTATTTTAAAATGTGCTTCATTAGCTCAAATCACCCAAAAAAAGACAAAAAACGCTGGCTTCCGGGCTGGTCGCATTAATGTGCTTGCACATGTCTGTGTCTGATTGGCTGTTTTATAGTAAAGCAGGAATTTTCTACAATCACTATATTGGACATTCCAGTTTCTCCCATTCAAGTGCACTCAGTAACTTTTTGCTTGTGTAATCTTGGACTTACAGTGACACCTAGTGGTGTGGATGCAACACCATTCAAAATGAATAGTTTTCTGTTGCAGATGCCATTGTAAAAATTCACTATTGCAATCAGCCATGATTCATTTAAGAGTGAAAGTAAACAAATAACAAGACAGCTACTGAGATTTAGCAAGTAACATTCAGCTGGTTATGTGGTTCTAAAATTGCAGCCCCCATGTAGAATAAAACTGCTTTTATAAGGTTATGACTAGAGTCCTCATCTCATATGAGTGGTCTTGATTTTATTCTCATGTTTCAAAATTATAATTTCTTTTGAAGAAAACTTTTTAAATGGGAAAAAAAATTACTGAGTGCACCTTTAATACAAGGGATCCATCTCAGGCTAAAAAGTATTGAGCTAAATATTCTAGGCTAAATAGAAAAGAAGAAATGCTTCTTTCAAAATATCATTATCATACTGTCACAGAGTATAAATAATTTATAAAGAAAAGGAGGTGCTTTTTCAGGCTACACTAGAGAGACATTATGCTAGGTAGTGTGTGAACATTGTATTTTGATGGCATAACAGTCATACAAGTTGAGTAACTATAAGTCACTGTAACTGTAACACTAAGACATAGCAAACTTAAGTACATAGCATAAGTTTGCAAGGTGCAACAGCCACCTTTAAGTTTCCAGTTTCAAAAACCTACAAATGCCAATCATCACAAGTGAGATTGCTACAAGTGGTCATGAGAATGACTTCATCACACTTCAGAGCTAGAGTGCACTGTGATTAACACATAAGCAGTCTATTAGCTATAATTTTCAGTTATTAATCTAGTGCTTGATCCTGATCTGTACACACCCTCTTAAGGCAGGCTTTATGAGACCAACGTGAGTTTGATTACAACCCAATGGTTTCTTCAATGTCTTGTATGCCAAAAGGCCTTTCGTTTGTATACTTAGAAAGATTACAGTAACTACCCTGGTCAATAATTAAAGTGTTTACTTAATGAACCTGAGCCTCATTGGTTGACACAGGATTGCCAGGTAAATTTATGACTCAATGAGACCTCTGCTCTAAGCTGTTTTGAGTACTTACGTCTTTTGCTGTTTTCAACCTTAGGCAAAGTCTAAGGTTTACATAGAATATGTAACTCAAGCTATTTGATAAATGTGTGCTAGTTTCTGTTTTGTGAGTGTATATATGTGGGTGTGGTCTTGTCTTTGAAAAAAGTCTGCACTAAAGTTTTGCCATGCCACAACATCAATGCTGTCGATTTATCAAGCTGGTTTTCATCCAAACCATCTTGCAGTTTTAGGGGATAGTCTCCTTGAGCAACCTGGGGTTCTTCAAGTGACTTCTCCAAGTTCACAATGGTTAGAGATGCAGGGTTGGGGTTTCAGTAACTTCCTGAGAGTCACCACTTCATGAGATTGTGGGTGGACAAATAAAAATTCAGAGAATAAAAATCCCATTAATTTTCTCCATAGATTAATTGATTATTAACAATATATCAACAATAACTTAGAAATATTTAAAGACAGACATACTGTGAGCTCTGAGGTTGTTAATCGATCATATATTCTTTTGTTGAAGCATTATTTAATGTTCTTTTAACTTCATTCTTTAAAAAAAAAATGTTTAATTGCGGAATTCTTTGTGAAGAACTTCACTAACTGTGAATCCTGATGAGATAAATCCACCAATAAGTGGGTTGCGGCAAATAAACCATGGCAAACGAGCCCTGCAGCAACCGTCCACTCCCATTATGCACTGTGAATGATGCAATCAGGTCATTCTCCCTAAACTACTGATATATTTTGATATATTTGATTATTTTGCTATACATTTAAAGTATATTGTTTCTAGACTTATAATCAACAACTGCTTAATTTGGAATGCTTAGTGGGATTGTAGTTCATTCCCTCATTAAAGACCTGAAGTGCAGAGGCTTTGTCTTTTTGGCTGATTTTCAAATATTTTTTGCTTCAAATCAAATCTTGTAATGTTGTGATTCACCTCAGAGCTGGTTGATTTTGTTTATGGTTTCAAACTCTTTCATGAAGACTTTTTTTAAAATCCCTATTGATTAAATAACTGTGAAAATACTTTTGGAACCAAGACTGCTGAAAAACTGGGCTGGCACTGTTGCATTGTATTTTCATGTCACGATTACTGATCATTTGGTTTTGAGTACTATATAGAGTGCACTGCGATGCAGGCACCTGAATTGTCTCTTTATAATGCCAAAAGTGTGCTCAATTACAAGGCTCCTCAAAATATCGAAAGTGCGCTCAACTACAAGGCTCCTCAAAATACATGCCTGTTAACAACACTCTTCTCCATCATTTGATAAAAATTTGTAGCAGAGTTGATCAAAAGAATATGCAAACACCATGTATGTACCACCTGCTTTCCATGGGCGGTAATAGCGTGGCAGTAATTGCAGCAGGTAAATAGCATTTAGAATGGCAGGCCTAATGGGAGGCTAGGGGGAGGCTGACATTTTTTAGCTGAATTCCAAAATCTGAAGCATCAACAGAATAAAATGTGTTCTCACAGTAAAATATCCAGCCTTCAAAACTATATTCAACAATGGCGTTGTTAAATGTAGTAACATAATTTGACAATGTGAACCTTTGTAGAAGATTACTATGTAATAATGAAAGTGACTTCAGGCAACAACCAAATTCAGACTTTGATTCTTAGTTTGTCATCGAACATCCTGCAATTATTAAATCACTGGAGTTTTGATCATGCAATATTTATGATATTGCACAAAATATATTTCCAATAACAACAGATGCCTGAGAACAAGGGTGTAGATTTGGCTTGAACATGGTGGAAGTGGGGGTTTAAAGTGTGAAGAATTTACATGTTTGCATTAATCATGGTATAAATATTGGGGGGTGGGGTTATAATTGTTTTTTTTTTATTATTGGCGTGGTTACCTCACCCCCATCCCCCCGGAATCTACGCCCATGCCTGTGAAGGATGGTGGCTGCAAAGTATATTTTAAATATATTTTAAAGAACAAAAATGCTTGTTTCCTTGTATTTTAACAAAATGTTCATACACACAAATTGATGTTCTCCCTATCATTACCATCACACTGGGCATTTTTTATTATTACAAGTAGGCCCTAATTGAAGAATCATCAATTTTTCATAGTCCTTTGTTTTTGTACAAGAATCTTTTGTGCATTATTATTTTTTAACCTGTCTTCAATACATTCTGTAAATGTTGGCACAGACAGGTGCTTACCAGAAGACCAACATACATAGTAATATCAAAACAGCTATGATTGTTTCTAATCAACTAGACACAATTAACATTAAGAAAACTTCTAAAATTTGTACACCAAAAGAAATGACTGCCTCACAAGCTTAATCAATCTCCTGATGCTAATAATCATGGTCATGAAGTACATGGTCATCAGAGGTACAATGTAAAATATCCAAACTTTTCAGTCCTTCCAGTCCAATTTAGTACAAATTGGAGGGAAAAAGATATGGGACAATAATTTAATACTCTTTGTTTTATTTTATTTATAGGATGTATTGATTCATAAAAAGTATACATTTAAAATGCAATTCATTCACATAACAACTTGAATGTACTTCTATGATTAACATGTTTTCAATTTCTGAATTTAAATTTGATTTTGAATTTTCTTAATTTCTTTGTAGGGCAAAGGCATAAAATGGTATATTTTTCCAAAGACTTATGAAACCAACTTGAATACAAAGATAAAATGTCCAATGTTTACTAGATTATTTTCTTTTTCATCTTGATAGGCATTTTTATATATCAGTGACCCATATTTTAAATGAAACATCAATTCGTAATGGTATGATAACCACATTCTGTTATGATTTCATAGCTCAAAAAGTGTCAGTAACACCCCCATCTATCAGAAATAAGTGAGGTAACATCTAGTCACTTTACTGACTTTATTACTCAAAATTTTGCATTACCGTTTCTAGGCAACCACAGCACTAATTCATTACATAATTTGAGATTAATACATTTAGCAGCATTAAAAATCCTGTGTGAAATGCAACTTGTGTTATCATCTTCTAAAAATTCTGTAAGTCCTTACAACTATTTCACTGTTTGGTCATACCAAAAGATTTTGTGATTCATGTGAAGATTTTAAAATGGGTAGTTAAAACACCCCAAAAAGTGAATAATCCTAAACACAGGAAACCCACATGGGTACAAGAGGCAAAATCAGTTTTCAGATGGTCGATTCTGACCTAAAAATGGGTCGCAGGTCTGTTCTGATACGGCTGCGGACAGCAGGTAAAAAATTTACTAAATGACCCTCGATATAACTGAAAATTATAGAAAAAGGTTATTTTAAAATTATCAATTTAAAATGCAAAAAATCAAGATGTAGGTCTACTCCATATAAACTGTTGGCCAAACGTTTGGAATAATGTACAGATTTTGCTGTTTTGGAAGGAAATTGGTACTTTAATTCACCAAAGTGGCATACAGCTGATCACAAAGTATAGTCAGGACATTACTGATGTAAAATACAGCACCCTCACTATTTGAAAAAAAGTCATTTTTGATCAAATCTAGACAGGTCCCATTTCCAGCAGCCATCACTCCAACACCTTATCCTTGAGTAATCATGCTAAATTGCTAATTTAGCACTAAAAAATCACTTTGTCTTTGTGTTTGTTTTAGAGTTGCCACAGTATGCAATTGACTGGCATATATTAAGGTCAATATTAGTTAAAACATGGCAAAAAAAGAAACAGCTTTCTCTAGAATCTCATCAGACAATCATTGTTTTGAGGAATGAAGGCTTTACAATGAAGATTTCATACATAGGTGCACACTACAGTCTTCAAAGAACAAAGGACAACTGACTCTTACAAGGACAGAAAGAGATGTGGAAGGCCAGATGTACAACTAAACAAGAGGATAAGTACATCAGAGTCTCTAGTTTGAGAAACAGATACCTCACATGTCCTCAGCTGACAGCTTCATTGAATTCTACCTGCTCAACACCAGTTTCATGTACAACAGTAAAGAGAAGACTCAGGGGTGCAGGCCTTATGTGAAGAATTGCAAAGAAAAAGACACCTTTGAAACAGAAATACAAAAATAAATGGTTAGAGTGGGGAAAGAGAAACAGACATTTTACAACAGATAATTTGGAAAAGAGTGTTATGGATCTTAACCCCATTGAGCTTTTGTGGGATCAGCTAGACTGCAAGGTGCATGAGAAGTGCCGACAAGACAGCCACATCTACGGCAAGTGATTAAGCATGGGGTGAAATGTCACCTGAGTATCAGGACAAACTGACAGCTAGAATGCTAAGGAAAGCTCTCATTGCTGCACATGGAGGACTCTTGGAAGTAATTTAAGAAGTTCTGAACATTTTTTTCAAATTGTAATAGTAATTTTTCATGTTATTAAAGCCCTGACTATACATTGTGGTCATTTTAGTGAATAAAAGTATCAATTTCTTTCCATAAGAGCAAAATCTGTACATTATTCAAACCGTTTGACCGCCAATGATATCTGAAACTTTCAAAATAATGAAATTAATAATTATTAAGTATTTTAATCTATTGACACTCCTAGTTCTAGAGGGATGGGGGCCTTCAAATATTGTCTTGGTCAATGAGGGGCCTTGGAGTCAAAAAGGTTGAGAACCACTGCTATATGATAATGCTTTATGAAAGACATTTTGGTAGATAGGTCCTCACTAATGAGTCTGTTCTGTGCTTTCAGGTGAAAAACCGCACCAGTGCAGTATCTGCTGGCGTTCATTCTCACTGAAGGATTATCTTATCAAACACATGGTCACACACACGGGCATCAGAGCATACCAGTGCAGCATCTGCAACAAACGCTTCACCCAGAAGAGCTCGCTCAACGTCCACATGCGCTTGCACCGCGGAGAAAAGTCCTACGAGTGCTACATCTGCAAGAAGAAGTTCTCCCACAAGACCTTGTTGGAGCGCCACATGACCCTGCACAGCACTGGAACGGGGGTCAATGCCACAGGAAACACCAGTGGTCCCACATCCATCCCGGTTCCGATAGCCGTTCCAGAGCCAGGAGCAGGAGTGGTGGCTCTTGCCATGCCGGTGGGCGCGGGCAGATCAGGGGGCGGAGTCGGAAGCACTGGAGTGGGCGTTGCTGCAGAAGCAGGTTGCCAGGAGGGGACCACCTACATGTGCTCCGTGTGCCCAGTCAAGTTTGACCAAATCGATCACTTCAATGACCACATGCGCAAGCATGTCTCCGACGGATAAGTACAAATAAAAAAAAACTTACGTAAACATGAAAAGAATGAAATGATAAAGAAAACGGCACTAGATTTTTTTTTTTTTTTTTTCGTATATTGGGGCATGAAGAGTAATGAGTATAGACACTGGCACATTAAGGTTTCTAGAAAAAGAAGCATTTTATTTCTTTCTTTTCTTTCTTTTTTTTTTGTGTCCTTGCTATTCTTAAAGAATAAAAAAGATGGTGGCCTTAAGGCTGTGTAGTTGGATAATGATCCACTGGCTGGATCCATACTACTGGCCTCTAAATATGTATGCTTTCCTTAAAATACTGATTTATGTGTTGAACACTACCGAAAGGTCTGCGAAAGAACACACACACACACACACACACACACACACACACACACACACAAAAGAACAGTCACATGCACACATACACTCACACATAAACAAACACAAATACACATACTCATGCATGCACTCACACGCACAAACTAATTATACACCTTTATATATGGTAGAGGTATTTCGTACGTATGTGTATTTGTGCATGTGAGTGTATGTGTGTGTGTGCACAAAAAAATTGCAGTGAATTTTTTAACTTTTAGTTCTTTTCCCATGTAGACCGTACTGGACACTATAAGCGTCCAAGCTTACTGTGGTATATATATATATATATATATATATATATATATATATATATATATATATATATAAAATTTAAAAAGTAATTTGGCTCTAGAATTATTTAAAGATATGATGGTCACGTGTTTGCCTTTATCGTGCGATAGGACTAGGAGAGTTGTTCAATTTGACACTGGGTTTTATTTATTATTATGGCATTGAGGGATGATTATGTTGTTGTTGTAAAGGTACAAGCCAGTTTTAATGACTGTACTAAAATTTGAATTTTTGTGCGTTGTGTATTATTATGATTAAGACATTTTTTTCCCACCACATTTTGATGGTTAAGGTCAATTTTACAAAAAACAACAACAACAAACATTTAAAACTTACAGTATTCAAGCAAAAACTATGAATGCCGTTAAGAATTTCCAATTCGTTTTGCATACACTGCCACTAAGACGACTGTTAGTTGACCTCTTCCACTTCAAAACGAAACGTGATACAAAGTTCCTTTTTATCTTTGGACAATTGATTTGTTCTTTTCATCTGTTCCCTGATTTTGTTTCAAAAAAAGAAAGCAAGGAAAATGTCAGATTTGAGTAAGCAAACAGACCCAGAACCCAAGTTAATTGCTGCTCCTCACACGCTCACTTGGAGACTGTTAACAGCTGTAGAATCCAACGTGATGTGTATATTTCTATTTCTTTTATTATTATTATTTGTTTGTGAACATGTTAAGCTATTTAGAGCCGAGGGCTAGATTAGATCAAAAGTGAACTGGACAGAAATAACCTCCTGAGCAAGTAAAAACTCTATATTTCCTGTTGGTGGCCACTACTATGACTCAGCTGTTTGGGCGGGTGGGGTGATTCAAATGCACTACTTCTGTTCCTACAGCCCCACCTAGTGGCTCAAATGGCCTTCAGTGTTGCCTGACAGGACGTACAGAGGGCGCTAGAGAGACAGAAGGGACACAAGGCAACAGAAAAATCTACTTTACCACAATAAAATAAACATGGTCATCCATTTTTAAATATACCACAGATTTGCAGAGAAACATTCCCAATTGTATCACTTTGTGTGTGTAGAGTGTACTTTGGAAGTTAGGAAAGAAGGTTTGTAATTTTGGTGTTACATCACTCGAAAGTTCATATTTGGCTTTGTTGTACACTTATTTTATGGTTAAGAAACACTCATCTGCCGTGCAACTGCAATCTGGCAATTTTGCTCACTTATATGAGTAGATACACCTATGTAGTGTAGTTCAAATGATGACGAAACATACACAATCACAATTTATTTAGACTTTTTTCCTTTTTGGAATTTTGGTTGAATAAGTTGTAGGTTTAAAAAAAACTGTGCTACTTTGCACATTTACTTCAAAATCCTGTGCTTAAACATGAATTATTTTACTTAAGAAATGAAATTCTATGATTTTCATTTTTTTTTTTTTTTCATTGTTTATAAAGGAAATATCTTTCTTAAAAGCTTGATAAGAGGACTGCATTGTTTTCTTGCATATATGTTGCACTGCTTAAACCAATAAGTGCACTACTGTTACCAGAGATGTTCTAGTTTTTAGAGATAATCATTTTTTATTATCAAATATTTGGTTCTATAGTTAATCTGTGTTTGAGTAGGTTTGTTCCTTTTTTGATTAGATGAAATTAAATTTCTTGGCTTTGTTATCATCACTTACAATTGTATTTACTTTGTGCTGTTTATGAAGCTTTTTTTTTTGTTGTTTATTTATATTGTGAGCTTTGTCAGATCCTTATGATGTACCCCCCCCCCCCCCCCCCCAATACATCCCACCAATACCCCCAGCGCAGTTAATTCTTTGAAGTAAATTCTCCGTTTTCTTCTCAATCAAAAAGCATTAATACCAAACTAAATAAATAAAAAACCTTAAAAAAAAAAATCATACAAAAAGAAGAAAACAATTGTAGTGTGTGCCTAAATATATGATCCATGTCTTTCAGAACAAGAACGTTTCTATTAGAGGGTCGTTGTGCAAAGCTTTTTAGTGCTGTCTAGGGATCAAACACATTTGTGTGCGTGTGCGTGTTTGTATGAGCTTGTGTGGTGTGCAACATGTTTGTGTGTATATTCCTCTGGTATGTCTCAATATGTGTGTTGTACAATCTGTGATGCCTGAACTGTAGGGCTTCCTTTGCAATATGCAGTACAGGTACGGCAACAGTGACAACATGTTATTTTACAAACTTAGAAGTGCATTTGGTAACTTTCTCAAGAACAATCATTGCTATTTTCCCTAACATAAATAACAAGAGGAACGTGATGCTGTTAAGGCCCGTGCTTTAGGCCAATCAGATATGATCTAGCGCAACACAAACGATGCCCCAGTGCATGAACTCTACGAATATAGACCTCCTCTCAACCATGCTGAATATTCTACGTGGACTCCAGTGCTATGAGACCAAACATCACTTTTTACTCAATTATGCTGCAAAGCTTGGCTACAGGCTGTGATGTATCAGTCTATAAGGTGTTGCCTTAGATTAGGATACGTGTTTGTTGGTCTGTTCTTCTCATTTGAAAGGATTTTCAGATCTTCAAATAGAGTTTTTGTCAGCTTCTTGAGAGGAAATGCTCCTGGTGCTACAGCGTGGTGTCTTGGTGTACCAAACGGTTGTGCTGAGTAGCAAAATTAGAAGTTTTGTTGCAGTCACATTCAGTTTTAAAAATAGAGATTTGTGGTGGTGGGTGGTGGTGGTGGTGTTGTCTGTATTCAAATCTCATCCATTTTTAGTTTTGTTGGTGAATAGTTGTGGCCAAAGTTGATATCATCCAACACAGATTTTACTTTCTCAGCCAATCAGAGGGTGTTTTTTGGCAGAAATTATAAAAAACAACAACAAAAAACAAAGAAACATTAGAACATAAAATGAAAAATAAATATTCAAGATTGTGCACTATTTCGTGGTCACTAATAAAATAATCACATTTGTGACACTGACCATGTAAAAAATAAAAAAATTATAAAAATTAGAAGTTCTTTGAAACATTCTCAAATCTTACAAAAATGCTAAATAGAAGCATTTTCACTACTGGTCTCAGATTTTCAGACCCCAATTTATACCAGATCAGAAATAATACACTATACTAATATAATAATTCACAGGAAAATAAAGTTGTTCCAGAAGATATGTACAGGTATATCCCTAGTAGAGGGTCGGGCCAGTTTATGCATGAATATTCCTACACATTAAAGCTTAAGTGTGTAACTTTTTTTAATGTTAAAATACTTTCTCCTAACCCAGCTGAATTGTCTGTGACAGCTATAAGGAAGTCATTCGTAGGTTGATTAGGTTCCTCAAAAACTGTAAGCGCAGGTGCCACTAAAAATATTACCCTGCTTGTTTTGAGTGACACATCCAGCCCGACGCAACGACATTGACTCGACCGATGGCGTGAGTTTGGGGCGGGTCTATCTGTTTGTATGATCAATGGCTGATTGGTGGGGGTGTTCGAAAAAGCAGTTTGAATTAAGATGTGATCAGCCCCATGCCCTATTCCCATCAAAGTCTTTACCATCCACTGTGAGAGCTTTGGAGGGCTGAAAGGTGTGAGGCTCCAAAATAAAAGTAATTCAGAACTCACTTTTTATGTCATTTTTATTGGAAATTCGTTTGGAAGCGATCTTACAGCATGACTATCACGAGTTTTCTCTCTTCAAAGTGCCCTTCGGAGGCTGATTATCTCATTTGAAACATAGGGAAGGTTTATTTTTGCAGTTCTGTTTGGTGACGCTAGTGGCGCAGATATTACACACTTTAGCTTTCAATCTCCTAATTAGTGCAAGAAGAAAGCAGATGATTCGATATCATTTTCAAATGGTTTGAAGTTCAAACAACAACAAGAAATCCTTGCATTGGCCATCATGGCTGTCCTTACAAATAGCCTCAATGATATTTGAATAAAGCAACCAAATGCACTATTGCTTGTAAAGGTGCTGTTGCAATTCATTAAGTCTATTTTACACAAGGGAACTATTTTAGAAAATATACCAACCTTGCAATACAGTATTGGAAAACTGTCTCGTAGAAGTTATGAAGGATATACACATAACAACAATTATGCAAATGTAACGTAATTTCTCTGCTCATTTTGGTATGGATTCATAACATGGCTTCATTGTTGAAGTACTATGAAATTATAGTGACTCTATGTTTGTTTATATGTTTAAAGGAAAAACAATGGCAACAACAACAAAAAAAAAAATAATACTTTGTTTAGCCTTAATTGTGGAGTTTGTGAACGTGTGAAAACCCTGCACGAAAATGTTTAGGTGCAATCCAGATGCTTAAATGTCATAGTCTGCTCATTATTCATTACATCTAGACTGGACACCGTTCTTGTGGGTTCTAAAAAGCTCTAAGGTGATCACTTCATTGGGGTAGTTCAGATAGACGTTTTTTATTACAGTATATATTTATGGTTCATAAGTGTAGAATTAGCTCCTATTTTTGATTCTGTTGTTGCTTAAAATGGTCATTTTAGAATACTTACTGTAATAATTTTTTTCAGTGTACAATAGATACAGCATCCTCTTTGCTAATACAGTAAGTTTTTGTTGTAGGACTTTCACCTACTTTTCTCCTTGCTTTTTAACAAAGGTACATTTTTTTTAATAGTTAATCTATTTCGAAATGATAGCTTGTGGGCAGAAAAGACAGGCCTTGGAAAACACATTAACAATATTTATTTAAGGGCAAAACATGTATTGTTCCCTGAATTAAATTAATATGACTTGTAACCATTTAATTATTTGCTCGGATACAAAACTTTTTCATAACGAACAAAAAAAAAAAAAAAAGTAAAATACCTTTAGTAAAATACTTTTATATATATATATATATATATATATATATATATATATATATATATATATATATATATATATATATATATATATATATATATATATAAAAGTATATATATATATATATATATATATATATATATATATATATATAATTTTCTCATTTTTCTCCCCATATACTTGATAAATAATATTGTACCCTTTTTTAAATAATCAGACTCAAACTAATATTGCTTCGTTTAAATCTTTCATCTGGCAGTTATTACTTTGATTCTAGCAAACAACTTTATCTTCTCTACACACTGGTCAAAAATAATTCAAAAAGAGGATATTCTCATCAGCATCTATGATACAGTACTGTAACCCAAATATACCACCTAACACTGTACATGTGGAGTTTTACAATGCCTCTCCTTTGTAGAAGAAAAAAAATGAAGTGCCTCTTTTTACAGCTCCAAGCGTAATAAAGCTCACAATAATACTGTTATTTTTATTCTATGATAATACTACTTTCACAAAACAGTAAAAAAAAAAATGAAATAATCACTGCCTAAAATGAAACACGTACATAGTGTCAACACATCCCTCTATGAGGCAAGTATGCGGATTACCAGCAATAATAGAGATGCAAAATAGATCTGAAAAGAAAGAAAAAAAGTTGACTTGTAATGTTTGAGGACCATTATTAAGTAAGGGTGTTCTGTTGTCTTTCAACCCCTGAAATCACCAAAATAAAGCTGATTTTATGCTACAATATACAGTATTAGATTGTGTCCAAAGTGCCCCTGTTAAAATTCATACAAAAAAAAAAAAAACAAATACATGCTTGCATACATGTTTAATATATTTCAATCTGCCTTTAGAGTTTCATGGTTAAATAAGCCACACATTGTATATGCCCTTCTTAAAATATCTGCATTATTTCAGTATGCAGTGTATTGGACCCATGTTGTCCAAATCAAATTGTTCTTCCTGTTCTATTTCCTCTTCTTCCTCTCTTCTTCTTGATTCTTTCCTGCTGAATTTGCTTGAGATGACATCTTTCCTTTCAAGGATGTTATTACTAAATGCCATTAAGCAGTGCTTGTTATGATCAACATAATATCGTGAAAATACTCAAAGTTAGGTTAGCATGTGTCTGTTGTCTTGTTTTCTAACACTTCTCTCTTTTTATTACAGCTCTAAATGGTATTCTATTCACTACTGATTATATGCTATTATTCTGCTTGTATCATATGCTCAAATCCAAAGACAAACATTTACTCTATTTATGACTGCAAAGGGTTCTTTTTATTTCTCAGAAACAATAGATCATTTTACATAAAGTACAAAACAGATTTAACTGGAAAAACAAGCAAATATCTGAAAATATCTTTAGATGAAGCATATATTTATGAAAGTTCAGATACTGCAGTTTGTATACTAATCACACAAGGCATACTTTATTAATGCTGACCAAGGGCATAGATTTGGCTTGAAAATTGGGTGGAGGTGTTTTCATTATTGGGGGGATACTCCAAATCCTCCCATTCCCCCCGGAATCTAAGCCCCTGCTGCTGACTATAAAATTTTAAAATATCTTAAAGTTGAAGTGTGTAATTTTTTCAATGATAAAACTTTCTCCTGTCCCAGGAGAGACGAATGTAAGTAAGCCTTTCGTAGGTTGATTGATTCCCCCGTAAAGTGTAAACACTGACTCTGACATCTTGCCAAGTCCAACATAGTAACATTGACTCAGCCAGAGCATGAGTTTGGGGCAGGACTCTTTGACGTCCAATGGAAGATAGGGGGAGTGTTTAGGAAACCTGGTTTAAATAGTTATTACATTCGCAAGTCCATTTGGTGAAATTTCACACTTCAGCTTTAAAGACCTTCAAGGAATTGGAGACAGATGGTGGTCCTTGTACTAAGCTGTAAGAAGTGATAATGATACCTTCTCTTATCTGTGACCTGCATGTCTTGTGTTGTCTATATCTCACTCAATCACAGTCTGTAGAAAGGAAAAAAATGTGCTATTAAAATTCAATCTGTTGAGTTTGTTTATGGCACCTCAGTTGACCAGTAACAGTGTGAGTTTTATAGGCCATTTACTAAACTGTCAATCAACTAAACAATTCATGTACAAGTTTGTTCTTCGACTGTCTGACAATAGTGTAGTCGTAATTTTGAATTCCTTTTTTTTTGTTATCCCCTTTTCTCCCAATTTGGAATGCCCAGATCCCACTACTTAGTAGGTCCTCGTGGTGGCACGGTTACTCACCTCAATTCGGGTGGCGGAGGACCAGTCTCAGTTGCCCCTGCATCTGAGACCGTAAATCCGCACATCTTATCACGTGACTCGCTGTGCATGACACCGCGGAGACTCACATCATGTGGAGACTCATGCTACTCTCTGCGATCCACGCACAACTTACCACACGCCCCATTGAGAGCAAGAACCACTAATTGCGACCACGAGGATGTTACCCCATGTGACTCTACCCTCCATGGCAAACGGGCCAATTTGGATGCTTAGGAGACCCGGCTGGAGTCACTCAGCACGCCCTGGATTTGAACTCATGACTCCAGGGGTGGTAGACAGCATCACTGAGCTACCCAGGCCCCTGCATAATTTTTTATTCATAAATACATTTTCCATATCAATTACTACTGGTTGAAAAATAATTTGGTGACATATTTGCCCTGCTTGAAAAAAAAACTGACAGATCAGTCCAAACCCACATGGTCCAACTCACACTGACAAAACATGCCAAATGCTAACTTACTCATTGACTACAAATTAATGCAATTCTCAAGTAGATATTAAAGGCTGCCTGTTACTCAGGGTTGGGCAAATTTCAGAATTTAAGAATTGTCGCCCTTTCAGTTCATAAGTTAGACTGAATTAGAATCGATCCAACACCAGTTTTGCAAGGAAACATAAATAATTACATAATTCCTTTTGATTAATTGTGTCTTTTTAAAGGATTTCTCAATGGATTAGGCACATTTCTCTGAACTACCACTAAAATATCTTTATATAAACTAATTGTTTACAAATAATTTTATAATATTTTTATAAAATTATTTGTAAATTAATTTTATAATTAAGTGAGAAAATTAGGAGATGAAGTGTTCTTCCATCACAGTCCATAAAACGAGAGTTCATTTATTGAATACATTGAAATATATGTAAATGAATTACAAATTTCTTTCTGATGAATTTTCTTCAGGATTTGAATTGGAATTTAAAAGGTATTCTCAATTTAATTCTGAAAGGTCCACAACCCTGCTGTTACTGGTGATCTGCGACAGGTTTATTGTTTTTCCTTTTAGCGGTTGTCCTTTGGGCATTTGATTGTTTTTTAAATGATGTGGGTTTGTGTCACAGGTGTTCTGATCTCTAAGAGCAACAATATGATTTACACATCATTGTAAATTTACAAGTACCTTGTCAGTAAATTTTTTTTTCTTCCATACATTGCTTTTTATTTTAAATAGATCCCACCGAAATAAACGTAATAGTACATACGTGATGTTGTACAAAATCATATTGTAATGTTAAATTTTTAAGCTATCCATCATATCTCTCTCTGTATATGGCAATTATTTCATGAGAGCAGTTTAATTTCATGTTCATTCACATTAGACTTGCTATGTACTTAAGAAACATTTAACAATCATACACATCACAAATATTTACAGTATATTCCTTTGACAGATGCTTTTGACAATGTGATTATACGTATTGTGTATAGGTAAGAAGTAGGTTAGCGTAACAGATATATAATACACTTATCTCTTTAAAAATATTACATTTCTTGGAATTTGTACTTCATATAGTTACCATTAAACAAAATATGAGTTCAGTCTAGCAGAAAATAAATGATTAATTATGTCCATTTCAAACAATAATATGTTGATTTGCTGGCCTTTCCATTTAGTCTGCCAAATGAATTCACTATGTTTGGGGGGGAGAGATTTATTTCAACTTTGCTTCATATAATAATTGTCATTGATTCACTTTCTTTTCTGTTTGTGTTTGTGTATTTGTGGTTATTTTAACTTTTAATTTGAACCATTTAACCTTTGTTTCAACCATTTTTATTGTACCAAATGTGCTAATGCCTGAGCAACGCAAAGCAGAGAAGTTAAAAATCATAAAAAATGTTTTTTATTGAAGTCAGAAAGTCTATCCAAAATATAGTCTGTAAAGTTTCTGTCAACACCTAAGTATTATATCTTTACGATATTATAAGTATATATATATATATATATATATATATATATATATATATATATAGAATGAGCAAAACATCATGAAACTCATTTATGCCAACATGTTACTTGTCCAATAGAAATCTGACAAAGCAGAGAAGATTTGACTTTTTGCATTTTTTTCCCCCAAGATTCCATAATGGCTCAATCTTAAGACTTGGGTCAAATAATAATCAAAGAATATTAATATTAAAAATGAATTGCACCGATGGGAGATGTTATTGATTTGCTATTTTCCTGAATGTTTTTGTTAAAACTTTTCTGTCTTCTGTATTTTCGCTGCTCTGCTACAGTGCAATACATTCTAAAATTCTCTTTCATTTGTAAAAGCTGGACCAAGTCTTTTATTTGTTGTGTTTGCACATAACTGTTAATTTTTGTACCATTAAGAAAGTTGACAAATCAATAAATTAACAGTTCCCAGTCACATCATACAATCTGGTTCATTAACCCCCTAAAAATATTTCAAATAAAACAGCTCAATAACAGATTTTCCAGCATTGTTTTTTAAACCCAAAATTAAATGTTATCTAATTTTAATAATGGAATAATTCAACATAAAACAACACAGAAATGTATCTGTTGATATATTGGTGCCATCATTTGATCTTTAGGACCAAATTCCCCTTTTTGTTTGTAACTTGCAATGTAATCATATAAAGATAATTCAGATGTGAATACTTGTATGGAAATGTGCATATCATTGTGAAATCCAACCCCTTGTCAAATAGATATGATGATGTAATATGATGCAGCATGGGCTTCTTTTGACCTTATTTTTCTTTGTTGGGTTAGATATGCATTATATATACACTTTTATTAACGAAAATAGAAAGAATGTAGAGGATATAATCTCCATTTTCAGACATCAGCTTCTTGTTTTTTCGGTTCTTTGCTATAAACCTGAAGTCATTTAAGGAAAATCTGGTTGATTTTAAAATGTTATTAGTCACTATTTAAAGCCATATCTGATGCCTTGTTATTTTCTTCTTCTTCTTGCGCTTACCACTCGCTTTATTTTCACAAACTTCATAAAATTCATATTAAAACTTTCCAAACTGAGCAGATGTGGAGCTGTTGTAGTAAAGGTACTAAATATCTTATACAGTATTCAAACAACCCTAAAATTAGATGCTATATTAGTCTTTGTCTTTTTGTGTTATAGTCTTCAAAGGTTAGTCAAATGATTGTTGTGAAAAATGTGTTTGCTTTGTAATACCTGCTGTTTAGAGATACAAAATAAGGTTCTTTTAGTGTGTGTACCGGGCCATTTTGTTCTATTTTTAAAATGTCGAACACTGGACTAAAGTGATTTTTTTATTATGATTATTATTATTTTTTTTATTTTTCAAAAAAGTTATTATTTGTGAGACGTGATCACAAAGTAGCACAGCATATTGAATTCTTACAATCAACACATTCAACAATTTTCTTCAGCTACAAGGAGTTGTCTACACTCAACTTCCCATTTTGGTGGGAAAAACCTAAAGCAATGCATCCATCAGTTTTTAAATCACCATAATCCCATAGTTAAACCGTTTCCCACATAGCAGATGAAATCTTTTTAAAACACTCCCTCTGTAAAACAACTGCATGATGTTCAAACATCAAAAGGGAAACCACTCATCTAATACAACAACTGACAGAAACCACTAAGTATAAATCTCTCTGTCAACCAAAACCCACGGTTGATCCCTGTAGCAATCCTCTTTGACACAAAAACCCAAATACCACTTATCACAACGAAAAGAGTTTTGCACTAAAATGATTCTTGGTCTTCTTTGATAAATAGCAATAGAACACTTAACACACAAACCATGTAAAACAACAAAAGCTTTCTGTGCTCTTAAAGTATGCTGTTTATTAAAAAAAAATTACAAATTGTGACTTTTGTTTGTGCATACAGGCACAATATGGAGGATGTGTGATTATACTAAAGCTGTAAACTTGGATATAAATGCTGTTAAAGAGAATACATGTAACATGTCCGAGTTTTAGATACAGCACATGTTATACTTCCTGTTTCCTTGTGTGGTCGTTTTGAACAATATACTTTTTTTTTTTACAAGCCCTGAGGAAAAAAAAAAAGAGGTGAAGAAAGCAGGCTGTCCCAGAAGCATGAAGACGAAAATATTGCGGTATTTTAACACTAATTAAATATTTATAGCAGGCCAACTTGCTTGCATCTTGGAGAGACCAGTATACCACAACTCCTTGAGAGAGACCTTAAATGAGTGCAAAAATATACATCTTGCTTCTTGTTATTAAATTCGAATTTGCCGTTCTTGTCTGTGAACTTTTACAAAGAAAATGTTTGTAAATGTCAGTAATGCCATGTTTCTGGGACTTTATTCAAAAAGATGGGTGTTTTGACACATGGCTTGGTTTCTGTCTACCAATAGGAAATGCTCTTTCCTTAAAGATTACACACCACAAATCCATTTCAAGTCCCATTTAAACATAAAGGAAGAAACTGTGATCAAAACAGCAACTCTGAAAACACAGAGGTTTTTATTTTATGACTAATTATGCGTGATCTATAATGACTTACAGCAGTCATGAATAGTGATGGTTTTTGATTTGTGGAAATAGTGGCTTTCCTGTTAAAACTGCTTTGTGGTGTTGTTGAAAGGTGTTGCAGTTTGTCTAAATAGGTTGTGTGTTAGAGGAAGCATAAGTATGTGCCTTCATGTTATTTTCTCGGTGAGCTTGTTATTATAAGAAGCTGAAGCCAGCCAATTGTGTTTGCACTAAAACCGAATTGCTTTTGTGATGTAGGTAATTTGAGCAAGCTTGTTGCATCACTTTAGCAGTATGCATGAGGGTGATATTTGGTGAAGTTCTAGGGATAGAGCTCTTATCTGTTGATTTGTTAACTAGTGCAGCTTAGGAAATCCCCGGAATAATATCTCAGCTTTGATCTGTTTAGTTCCAATGCCATCCGATCACATCATCATGTCTTGCAGTGACATATTCCATATTCAAAAGAAACACCAAACATTCATCAAATATAATATTACATGCTATAGAGTATTTAACATGTATGTGGAAAAGACTGTCACGTATTGCTCTGAATCAGTGGGGATGCATGAGTTCATGAGGTCGCCTCAAGACTATTGGTCATGTTGTTGTTGTTTTTTCTAGTATGTTTGCATTGCATTTGTAACTTATTTTAATTTTGTTTATCGATTCCTAAAAAAGGCCTACATGCTTTTGAGTCTTACAATTGCACCTTATTCTCACCCGTCTAGAAAGACAGGCTTTGTAATATCTCTAATTTAGCACCTTACTACACAGCTGATTTCACTTTATGCCAGTTTTGCTGTATACTTCCATGCATATGATTTGACAAAAAAATAAATAAAACTTATATATTTTGTGAAAATATTTAAAGGGATGTGCCAAAGTTTGGAGGCGATCTCCCTTGTTTTTATGCTCATTATACCTTTTTTTTTTTTTCCTGTTCCTTCCGCTTCAGTTATTTCAGTGGTATCTCATATAACCTTTCTTACAGATGTGTTTAGAAAAAGAAAAAAGAAAAAAAAAATCAGCAAACAGTATCATTACTTGCCATTTTACAGTAAGCCCTGTATTTTCACGTATATTTACCAGTGATGTGTATTTGTTATGAAACAGAAAATAGCCGTAAAAGCTTCATTATGTTACATAATATTGTGATTTTTTATTTTTTATTTTTTTTCGAAAAAACTGTGAAGACTTGCATATACTTTATACAGAAGTATTAAGCCTTAATGCAAAAGACTAAAAAAAAGAGTGGAAGAATAACTGATTGTTGCAAAGTAAGGATGATTTTTTTGTAAATGTTACCAGCACCTTTTTTTGTAATTTTCACTCTCTGAGGTATTGTACAAGTTCACTCTGTTTGTGAAGTTTGAATATGAAGGAATAAAAATAGTAATTTCCTGTACTTTAAAAGACAGATGATTTGAGTTTTCATTTCGCTCAATTAATGGCGCACTGTCTGGACCTGCTGGACAAAAAAGCATCAAATGATCACATCGACTGGAAATATAACAAATAAGTAGTAGACTTGAGTAATTTTTCACTTGATTTCTCCCACATAACAATTGTTCTCTTTATAACAGTAAAATAGTTATTTGAGAATAGCACCTACAGTATAAATCTGTAATACATATATAATACCAATGGCATAGATTTGGTTTGAACATTGGGAAACATGCTGTACATATTTAACATATATACCTTATTTAAATCTAAAATGTCACTGATTAATTTCCATCTGCTTCTAATTCCATGCTGTAATTAGCATCTGCAATATTGGCCAATACCATGCCAGTCATAAGCACATCCTTGTACTACATTAAGAGTCCCCAAGCATTTATGACCAAAAGATTATGTTTCATTATAACATATTACACAGTGCATAATAACAGTTCAAATTAATGCAAAGATAAATAGAAAATTATTTTCATGGCATACTCCTTAATGTTTATACACTGTTCATCATATCAAACATTCAGAAAACATTTTCATTCAGAAACATTAAGCCTTTCAGAAAATTACAATTCTTACTTGCTCATCTGAAATACCTGCCTGTCTGCTTTCCTAACCCAGAAAACAACAACTGGTCATTTCTATGAATGCCTTTAACATCACCACTGACTCCGCATATGACCCATGTGATATATTTCATGTTTTCAAAGTTCATATGATAGTTTTGTGTGGGGAACAGACCTTCAACCCAAAATTGCACATGTTGTCAGCCATTGACTGTCTTATGAGACATAAAGATTTATACCTGTAGGGGGCGCTTGACGCTTTGTAAACCGAATCCTCCATGCATTCGCATTTAAATCTCAGAATGTTGTATATCTTTTTGCAGACATTATACACTGGATAAGTGGGGCTGGGTGATAAAACGATCTCGATTTTTATTGCAATAAAAAAATCCATGATATCGATGATACATTTTTGAGTAATTTTCTATATTTAGTGCGTTTCACTAAAACGCAAGCAGTTTGGCTTTCTCAGGCTGCGTTTCCACTGGCTAAGATATTAGCTCAAAGATGCTCACAATGCTAGGAAAGAGCTCTGCAGCAATCTCTGACAATCCTACAATCCACCTCGCAAGCATGGCACTCAGCTTCCATAGGAATGTAGAGAAAACACTTTCCCAGCTTCGCTCACAACACGCCAGTGGAAACGTAGGGTCAGATTGTATGAACTTGCTAATGTTAGCTGCCTTACTAACGTTTAGGCTACGTCAAACACCGGCAAAAAAATTACTAGTTGGTTGTCTAGTCTTTCTCACGTTAATGAAAATATAAAAAAGTTCCATTCAGACTTTTATGTTTTCTACATTTTCTCTCAGGGGATACCCCTGAAATCACATACAGCATAATTCCAGTCACAAGGGCTTTTATGCCCCATATTTGGGTATCTGAATCTAAAGAAATATAAAAATATTTAATTTTAATGTAAATATATTCAAACAAATACTGGAATGCTGTCATTATGCTTCAGAGCGAACAGATGATCTTTTAACATTCATTTTCAATTGCACTCAATTGATAAACTAAGCAGGATGGACTTCAAGGAGTGAGCAATTTATTACTTTGTTTAATCCATGTCTTCTGATTTTCAGTGAAAACAGACCAAAATATAGCTCCTTTTTCACGGTATATTTTGCCATTGCAGTCTCTAGGCACAATCATTTTTTCAAGCTCGATTACATTTCCTATCGCTTCATAATCGAGCTTGATATCATGATCAGCAAAGAGATTGCTGATGTCATAATTTATAGTGAAAAATTTGTTATATTTTAGTCTGTTTTCACCCAAAACTGATTAGGCCGCTTCAGAAGACATATATTAAACCACTGGAGTCTTATGGATTACTTTTATGCTGTCTTTATGTGCTTTTTGGAGCTTCAAAGTTTTGGTCATCACTTGCATTGAAACAGAGCTAAAATACTCGTCTAAAAATCTTTCTTTGTGTTCTGCCAAAGAAAGAAAGTCATATCTGTGATGACATGAAGGTATGTAAATGATGAGAACAATTGAATTTTTACTACTATTTCACATATTATACCTTTAATCTTTAATCTTTTATTTCTTTTAGAAATACTTTACTTATTATATAAATAAATTTACTTATTTTACTATTGACATTTTATGTATATATATATATACACACACACACTCTGGTGGCCAAAAGTTTGGAATAATGTACAGATTTTGCTCTTTTGGAAAGAAATTGGTACTTTTATTCACCAAAGTGACCACAATGTATAGTCGGGACTTTAATAATGTGAAAAATGACTATTATCATAATAAAAATAAAAAAAAGTTCAGAACTTTTTAAAACTATGTAAGGACTTCACAGGAGGGAGGACACGGGAACAGGGTTCGACAGAAAGGTAGGCTCTTTAATTAAGGGTTGCAGACAGACAGGGGTAGTGCAAAAACGTGTAAGTGCTAAACATAAACTCTTTTAACTTACAGTATAATCTAATAACTTGGCTCAGTCTCTCTATTTCCAACACTGGACTGGCAGCTCTCTCTCTCGACTGGAGGCATGGTGCTCTTTTATGCCGCTCTCCCCGTACTCACTGAAATTAGAGACAGGTGTTAGACATAATTTAGCTCAGGTGCAAGCGCCCTTACCGCTTTCTCCCTTTGAACGGGCGCTTGACCACGCCCCTGCTGCCACAAACTACTTCAAAGATTTCTCATAATTTTTTTTTTGCATGTGCAGCAATGACAGCTTTGGAGATCCTTGACATTCTAGCAGTCAGTTTGTCCAAATACTCAGGTGACATTTCACCCCACACTTCCTGTAGCACTTGCCATAGACTTGACTGTCACGTCGAGCACTTCTCACACATCTTACAGTCAAGCTGATCCCACAAAAGCTCAATGGGGTTAAAATCCATAACACTCTTTTCCATTTATCAGTTGTCTGTATTTCTTTGCCCACTCTAACATTTTCTTTTTGTTTTTCTGTTTCAAAAGTGTCTTTTTCTTTGCAATTCGTCCCATAAGGCCTGCACCCCTGAGTCTTCTCTTTACTGTTGTACATGAATCTGGTGTTGAGCGGGTAGAATTCAATGAATTCAAGTATCTATTTCTCAAACTAGAGATTCTGATGTAGATATCCCCTTGTTAGAGCCAGTTGTCCTTTGTCTTTGAAGACTAGTGTACACCTATGTATGAAATCTTCATTTTTTTTTGGCAATTTCAAGCATTGTATATCAAGCATTATTCCTTAAAACAACAATTGACAGACACATTTTTAGAGAAAGCTGTTTCTTTTTTGCCATGTTTGACATAATATTGACCATAATACATGCCAGTCTATTGCATACTGTGGAAACTCAAAAACAAACAAAGACAATGTTAAGCTTCATTTAATGAACCAAATAGCTTTCAACTGTGTTTGATATAATGGCAAGTGATTTTCTAGTATAAAAATAAGCCTTTTTTCAAATAGTGATGGTGCTGTTTATTATATCAGTAATGTCCTGACTATACTTTGTGATCAGATGAATGCTACTTAAAGTACCAATTTCCTTCTGTACAGCCAAATCTGTACATTATTCAAAACATATATATATATATATATATATATATATATATATATATATATATATATATATATACATATATATATGCAAGATTTATAGTGAATAAGGAGGTACATTTTGGTCTGTTCTCACCAAAAAAGGATTAGCTTTCTTGAGAAGACGAAGATGATGATGAAGAAGATGAAATAAATCACTTAAGGATTACTTTATGTTTCCTTTCAGTGCTTTTTAGAGCTTTGGATACTGTTGATTTGTGTTGTGTGGCCATACAGAGCTGAGATATTTCTATAATATCTATGCTTGTGTTCAGCAGAAGAAAGACAGTCAAATACATCTGGGATGGTAGGAAGGTGAGTAAATAATAAGAGAATTGTCTTTTCTTTTCTTTTTTTTTTTTAAACCTTTATGAGGTATTAAATGGATCATTTTTTCATTGAGATGTGTGGCAGAGCTCATTTCATGACCACCGGTGGGAAAAGCAATGGTAAAGAAAATAACAGAAATTTGAGGTGTAATGTTTGTACATGTTATATAATGATTTATGATGTAAAAGTGTTACACAATATAAAAAATTAAACACTTCTAAATACTTAGTAGATATTTTCTAGAGAATAATTGGTCAAAAGAGGGTCTTCAAATGGTACTTCTCAGTGTTAAGAATTTCTTTTCATTTTTGCTTTTTTAAAAATAAAAAATCAGGTCAAGTAGTCAAGTCAAGTGGTTTTTATTGTCGTTTCAACCATATACAGTTAGTAAAGTACACAGCAAAACGAGACAACTATCCTCCAGGACCATGGTGCTACATAAAACAACATAGGACAAACCCAGAACCACATGAGACTACACAGACTAAATAAAATACCTTGTAAAACAGTTCATTCTCTCAGGCAAGGAAGAGGCGAGAAACCGGCTTAACATATAAATCATAGGTTTAATGGAAAACTCAAAAGACAAGCACATAAGACGACGGACATGTCCGTGAACGATCTCTCTCTCTCTCATCGCCGTCCGCGAGTGGCCTTTATCCCTCTTGATGGCTTAATTAGCCTAATACGGGACCGGGCGTGCGTAATCACGCCCTGGTCCCGCCCTCCACCGTGCCACATACCTATATAAAGTGCACACAGTAAGAGACAGTGCAGCGCTGACCAGTACACAGTAGTGCAAAAGATGACAGTTTCTAAAAATGCCAAATGTAAACATAACATACTATGAGATAGTGTTCTATGGACATAGCAGTTATTGAGGTAGCAGCCAGTTATAAAGTGACAATAATTAAAGTGCGACTCAGGACACGTGTGTGTGTGTGTGTGTGTCAAACCAGTCTCTGAGTATTGAGGAGTCTGATGGCTTGGGGGAAGAAGCTGTTACACAGTCTGGCTGTGAGGGCCCGAATGCTTCGATACCTCTTGCCAGATGGCAGGAGGGTGAAGAGTTGGTGTGTGGGGTCGTCCACAATGCTGGTAGATTTGCAGATGCAGTGTTTTTTGTAAATGTCTTTGAAGGAGGGAAGAGAGACCCTGATGATCTTCTCAGCTGTCCTCACTATACTCTGCAGGGATATGTGCCGTGGCGCCATGCCCGTCTCGTGACTCGAGTCTGAAGCCAGTGCTGGAGCGGTCTCATATGTATCAACCCTAGCGGCGCGACCGTGGCTGAGGATGCCATATGCCCCAGGGGCCTCCGGAACTGTTTTAGATGCAGTGCCTAATTTGAATGTCGAGAGGCAATTCAATGCCTAATTTGAACGATGAGAGGCAATTCAGCACTGACTGCACACGCTCGTTTGTGAGGCACGCTACCACTGAGACTGAGTCTAACTCCATGCTGAGAAAAAAGATGCTCTGAACCGGGGAGAGCTCTTTTCCTAATTGACCTGAAGCCCTAGACGACTGAGGTACCTGAGCACCTGGTCCATGTGGGCACATGGTGCCTCTCAAGAGTGAGCTAAGATCAGCCAGTCATCGAGGTATTTAAGTATGCTGATGCCCACATTCCTTAGCGGGGCAAGGGCGGCCTCTGCGACCTTCGTGAAGATGCAAGGGGACAGGAACAGGCCAAAGGGGAGGACTTTGTACTGATACGCTCGGCCCACGAACGCAAATCGTAGAAAGGGTCGGTGTCGGGGCAAAATCGAAAGTACGCGTCCATCAGATTGGCCTCAACCCACCTCTTTTTTTGGGTATGATGAAGTAAGGGCTGTAGAAACCCTCCTCCATCAGCTGGAGGGACAGGCTCTATCGCATCCTTTTGCAAAAGGGTAGCGATTTCCGTGAGCAGGGTGATGGCTTTCATGCCGAGCACTGAGGTGGGGTAATGCCGCTGAAACTGGGCGGACACCTGGCGAACTGAATCATGTAGCCAAGTCTGATGGTCCTGGACAGCCAGTGCTACGGGTTGGAAAGCGTAAACCATGCGTGCGGCACTAAAGGAACGATAGTTTTTGACATACTCGGTGGGGCTTCGCAGTGGTGGGGAGCAGGTAGTGTTGCGTCGGGAGGCAAAGTTGTGACCTGAGGCATGTTTGTTGAGAAAGAACTCAAGGCATTTACCTTGCTCTGCGTATCCGGTAGGGGGATGGTTAGTGACTGAGGAGGAGGTCCTGGTGAGGCGTCTTCTTGACATGTCAGAACCGGCCGTCCGGAGCTGTGAACACTATACAGACGTGGACGTGGATGTGTAGTTTCTACGTCCAGAGTGCCACTTCGCCTGTAAGGTTTTGTAGCCATGCTGCCGTGAGAACAGCGTTTTGCGGGCACCGGCTAGGTGACCCAGGGGATGAGGAAATCGCTCTTTTTTTGAAAAGTGGGTACATGAAAATAAGGAAACCAAGGATTCTCCTCCTGACCCTCCACCGGTTGAAATCCTGCGCAAATGTCTCATCCCCTGGGTGGTCCATCTCGGGAACACTTGGGAGCCTTCCGGGTCCTTGAAGAGGTTCGTGAGATGGGGGCATCCGCTTCCTGTGTGTAGCTCTATGCTGGGACTGAGAGCTGGGCCCTGGTTGAGGCGGAGCAACCTGCTGGTTTCTTGCTGCCGCAGGGGGATGCCCTCGGCAAGCAGATGGGGCTCGGCTGGGTGTAGTCCGGCGCTGGGCTAAAATGTGTTGGATGGCCTCCATCTGCTTTTTCACCACTGAAAAATGCTGGGCAAAGTCTTCAATGGTGTTGCAGAATAGACTGAGCTGGGAGATGGGGGCATTGAGAAAGCGTGCTTTGTCAGTTTCCTGCATCTCGTCCAAGTTCAGCCATAGATGACATTCCTGGACCACAAGGATGGCCATCGCCTGTCCGAATGCCCACACTGCAACCTTCGTGGCTCGAAGGGCGAGGTCGGTAGCTCAGCGCAGTTCCTGCAGCACATCAAGATCAGAGCTACCCAAGTGCAGTTCTTTAAGTGCCTTGGCCTGGTGGGTTTGCAGGATGGCCGTAGCATGCAGAGCGTAAGCTGCCCATCCGGTTGCGCTGTAGGCTTTGGACGCCATGGACGACATCATCCTACAGGCCTCGGAGGGGAGTACTGGGCGATCCCGCAAGGTGGCCGTGTTTTTCGGACCTCCGTGCACACATGGACCAGCCCTGCCGTCGAGGGTAGTGAGAGCGGACGAGCGAGGAGGTTGGTTTCGGGCAGTAAATGTTGCCCTCCAGGACGTCGTCAACTCGTCATGCACTTCCGGGAAGAAAGGAACTGAGGGGGGGCATGACAGTGAGCGCCACCTTGACCTAAGGAACCAATCATCTAGCTGTGAGGGGTGGGGGGGAGATGGAGGGTTCCAGTCCTGCCCTGCGCTCATGGTGACCTGGGCAAGCATAGCGGACATCTGTGCATCAGGTTCAGACTGGACGAGCAGATCCGAGGGTGGTGGCCCAGTCGAGTCATCAGCATCAGACGCCACTGTGACGCTCTCCGATGCAGTGGCGAAATCATCATCCAGCTCGTGGGGTCCGAGGGAGACATTAGTCTCACATAATTTGTGTTCTGCAGAAGAAAGTCATACACATCTGGAATGGCATGATGGTGAGGAAAAGATGAGAGAATTACATTTTTGGGTGAACTATTTATTTAAGAAGAACTTGCATAAAAAGCATTAAGGCTCCAGCAGCATCATAATAGCACAGCCAATTATGCTGATTTAAGCTAATTAGATGTGTGTGTGTGTGTGTGTGTGTGTGTGTGTGTGTGTGTGTGTGTGTTTATTTATTTGCTAAAGTCTTCTCTGTATTGTGTCCACAGATTCAGAGAGGTATAGCATATGAGAAGACCACTAAAGAAGTGTCTCACTGGGGCAGAACATGATAGTTCAGAACCAGAAGGCCAAGCAGCTGGTCTTTCCTCTGAACCAGGAGCCTTCAGGGCCCAAATGGGTGGAGCAGGTTGTGGCTGGATGGAAGGTATGAATAATGCTTTTTGATACCATGTATGTTTTAGGGCGGCAATGATGCAAATTTCTCATTCTTCTGTCACTTTTTCAGTTTGTTTCTTTAAATGCATGTTGCGGTGCTACAGGGTTTTTCCTGGGTTAAAAATGTTTTCCGGTGTTGGCGTATATCGTCCACATGTTTGATGCTGGCTAATTATATAACTGCAGTAAAATAGTATATAACATAACTACTTAATTGCATTAATTGAAAACAACTAATTCCTACTCCATTAAGGATGTTGTTTTCCTTTCATTAGGCTTTTAATGATTAAAGTCATTTTTATGAATATCTGAATCAAACAAGTCCAGTTTATTTACTAATATCTAACATCATTTAAACAGATAGAGGCCCAATAGAGATCCAGACATTAAAGTCCTTTATGTACTTGCCATTATATTTACAGTGCTATGGCATAAGCCATAAGATGTTATCCAAGAATATTTCTGTCTGTCTGTCTATCTATCATCAATTCATAGATGCAGATGTATATATATTTCACTAGATTTAGAGTTTTTTTTATTGGGGATAAAAATACAAATGACTATTGTTAATGACTGGAACTGTAGAAAAAAAAAAAAAATATTGGAAACTACAGGCATTGATTTTTGCTCATAACCAATAGTTCTAAAAAGCAACTAATGACTATCACACGCATCGGGGAAGGTTTTCCTATTATTTCAGGGGGGAAAGACCCTGCGGAAACAACACCTGCCCAGACAGGGGGAGTTAAAGTGTGATGAAATACATCACATGAGCTTTTAGGTCACATGTGGAGAATGGCGCGGTAGTAGATCCTACCTCATTGGGGGGGGGGGAGTTGCTACAAACATAGCGACCGGGGGTCCGTGAGGACTGCCCAAGTGAGACGTGGGTCCGCTCGCAAGGGGACCATACCGCGGAAAATACACACACAGGGGGATAAATCCATGTAAGAGCCCATCCTGTGGGTAAATTGAGGGTAAATTGAGTACCCACATTGGTCTTGGTCGGCGAATTCCTCCGCTGAATTCGTGGACCAGAGGGCTAGGGAGGAGTCATCCAGGGAGCCGAGTTAGTGGGATCTCCTGGGGTAAGAGCACACGGTATTACCTCAGCGGAGGAAAAAGGTGCTAGGTGTAAGCGGTCCACCCGGTCAGTTTTCACTGCGTCACCGAGTTCTACCGGCTTGGACCTGAGAAAATACAGAATGAAACCGACTCAACCCATTTATAAAAAGATTATAAAATCTTGTAAAGGTATTGGGCATTGCACAACCCGCTGCTCTGCATATGTCTGCTAGGGAGGCACCTTTGGCCAGTGCCCACAAGGACACCACACTTCTCGTCGAATGTGCTCGAACCCGCAAGGAGGCGGGCATGACCTGGGTGTGATAGGCCCATGCTATGGCATCAACCACCCAGTGGGAAAGCCTCTGTTTGGAGACAGCTTTCCCTTTCCGCTGTCCACCAAATCAGACAAAGAGCTGTTCAGAACGTCTAAAGCTCTGCTTGCGGTCCAAATAGATACGCAAAGCATGTACCGGACACAGCAACAAAGGGGCTGGGTCTGCCTCCTCCCGGGCAGCGCTTGCAGGTTCACTACCTGGTCTCTGAAGTGAGTCGTAGCCCAGTTGTGGTCTTAGGATCACATGAGTGTCTGCCGGACTGAACTCCAGGCATACACCTTCAAGGTGGAGGGGGACAGCCTCCACTCCAACCTCTCCTGCAGGAATGAGAGCACTGACCTGACTGCGCACCTCTGTGGGTCTTCAGCGTGAAGAAAACCAATTCATGAACAAGCGGCACTTCAGGGCGTAAAGTTGCCTGGTAGAGAGGGCTCTGGCTTGGTTGATCGTGTCCACGAAAGTAGGTGGAAGGCCAGCTAGATCTTCCACATCCCTTCCAGGGGCCAGACGTGGAGGTTCCAGAGATCTGGGCACGGATGCCAGAGCATGTCCCGTCCCTGAGAAAGAAGGTCCTTCCTCAGGGGAATTTACCAGGGAGGGGCTGTCGCGAGGAGCACGAGATCCGAGAAGAAAGTCCGAGAGGGCCAGTAAGGGGCCACCAGAGTGACTTGTTCCTCGTCCTCTCTGACCTTGCATAGAACCTGTGCATAAGGCTCACTGGCGGAAATGCGTACTTGCGCAGCCCCTTGGGCCAGCTGTGTGCCAGCGCGTCTGTCCCGAGGGGAGCTTCCGTTCGGACGTACCAGAGCGGGCTGTGGGAGGTCTCTCTGGAGGCGAATAGGTCTACCTATTCAGCATACCTATGCAGCATCAGGACCCGCACCACCCGACTACATGACAGCTTCTTCCCCCAAGCAATAAGACTTTTGAACACATGATCTCTCACGATCAACAATCAGCACTGCACTTTATTAATCATCACTCTGTCAATATATTCTCCCAATTCAGTTAGTGTATATATATATATATATTTATACCCTTATCTAGTGTATGTGTATTCTACATTGTGTGTATTGTGTACATTTGTTATGTAATTGTTGTGTAAGTATGTGTACATTTGTTATGTAAATTGTTTTGTGTAAATATGTTATTGTAAAGTGGTTTATGTCTTGTCACTGTCATTACTGCAATGTTGCTCGGATCTGCACACAAGAATTTCACCTGCTGTTGCACTCGTGTACACAGTAGTGTGACAATAAAGTGATTTGATTTGATTGATTGATTGACCTGTGCCTTGCCGAACCATTCCCAAATCAGATGGACCGACTGGGGGGAAGCCTCCACTCTCCGCTGGGCGAACGCTGACGCGATAGTGCGTCCGCTACCACGTTGAGTCGCTGCTGGCTCCAAAGGAGGAGACAACAGGCAAGTTGTGACATGTACCGGGAGTGTACGCCGCCATGGCGATTTATATACGCTACCGTGGTGGTGCTGAACGAATCAAGACGTGCTTGCCCCGAACTAGCAGGAGAAACCTCCACAGGGCAAGAAGTACAGCCAACAACTCTATGCAATTGATGTGCCAGCACAGCGGTGGCCCTTTCCAAAGGCCCGTGATTGCGTGCCCATTGCACATGGCACCACAACCCTGTTTGGAAACGCCTGGTGACTAGGATGCATCGGGACACCTGCTGCAAAGGGACTCCTGTCTGCAAAAAACAGAGGTCTGTCCAGGGATTGAAAGTTTGGCAGATGGGGGTGATAAACACACGGTGCGTGCCGTGGCACCATGCTCGTCTCGGGACTCGGGTCTGGAGCCAGTGCTGGAGCAGTCTCATATGCATCAACCCCAACGGCGCGACCACCGCAGAGGATGCCATATGCCCCAGGAGCTTTTGGAAATATTTAAGGCGGACCCACGTGCCTTGCCTGAACAGGGTGAGGCACTTCAGCACTGACTACGCACCCTCGTTGGTGAGGCGTGCTGACATTGTTGATTATGCCTCTGCAACCTTCATAAAGACACGAGGGGACAGGGACATGCCGAAGGGGAGGACTTTGTACTGATACGCCTGGCCGTCGAACGAGAACCGTAGAAAGGGTCGATGTCAAGGCAAGATTGAGACATGGAAGTATGCATCCCAAGGCCAAATTGGGAAACGAGTGCGTTGAGAAAGAGTGCTTTGTCTGTTTCACGTATCTCGACCAGGTTCGGCCACAGATGACGTTCCTGGACCACAAGCGTGGCCATCGCCTGCCCGAGTGACCGCGCTGTGACCTTCGTGGCAGAGGTCAGTTGCCGAGTGCAGTTCCTGCAGCACGTCGGGGTCAGGACTACCCAAGTGCAGATCTTTAAGTGCCTTAGCCTGGTGGACTTGCAGGAGGGCCATGGCATGCAAGGCGGAAGCGGCCTGTCCAGTGGCGCTGTTGGCTTTGGAGGTCAGTGAACACTATAGGCCCTGGAGGGGAGCACAGGGCGATCCCGCCAGGTGACGGCGTTCTCTGGACACAGGGGGATCGCAACCGCTCTGCACAAAGTCGAAGTGAGCGACAGACTGGGAACTATCTTTTTGTCCTTCTATCTTTTCAAATTAGGAGCGGATGTCTCTGAAACACCAGAACAGTGGCAATCAAAAGCCATAATGGCCAAATATAATGATTCGGTAAGAACCTGAATGAAGTTAAATTTTATTTTCTTGACGCCAGATGTGTGGAAAGGTTTCAAGCTCCTTGTTTGTAGCTGTTGAAATTTAAAGGAATAATTTATGCAAATTTTAAATTACATCATTGTTTACTCAACTTCAGGTTGTTCCAAACCTGTATGCTGTAAAAATTCTGTGAAACACAAAAGATAGATTGGAAGATAAGTAATTTATTTATCCCATGAGGGATATAATGGTTCTATGGCAACAAAACGAGTCAACGTTGTACAATACACAGGACGCTATGCACACTTCCTACAAAATTGAAGAATGAACAGGTGTGACGTCATTTAGAACAAAATCTGCCCAAAACTAAGGTGTTTTTGAGGTTTTTTTTTTTGTGATTTGTAACAGCTCGCCTGTGCAAAGATTCAGGACAAATTGTACCAGCAGCAATATTCAGTCAGTTAAGATCAGTCAACATGAACACACTGCCGTGCTAGTGCATATATATTTCAATTCAACTCTGGCATGAAGTCATTGATAACAGATTTTAATGTCATATTATATGATGTTTTATGTGTAGTCTTGAGAATCCTCATATTTAAATGTACCTCGAAATGCCTACCCCAGCGGTGTGGCTGGTGTATGAATGTTCGCACACAGTATGTCGTTGCTCAGCTGTTTCAAACTTCTTTTTGGTTCTGAGTGAAGAGTGTGGAAGCACTTAAGACACAACAGTAAAAAAAGACTTTAGAGGAAAAACTAAAGATAGAAATATGTGTATACACAAATTGCACAATATGTAATAAACATGATAATTTGTGAAGAATCTCCATGCAACTCTTTATTGCATACAACATTTTATAGAAATCATGTCTGTCTAGCACCAACAAAATAATAAAACACCATAAAAGTAGTCCATATGAACTGTGGTTTACATTTCAAGTCTTCTGAAGCCATGCAATAGTTTTACTGTATGTGAGAAAAGAGGGTTTGGAATGACATCATAATGTGTTTATATTGACAATTGTAATTTTAGGGCTAAATATTCCTTAAACCCCTTAAACTCAGGTCTATGTTTTTAAATTCAGTTGTTATGGTGTTGATTCACATTGTTTCTAGATTATTGTGCAAAGTGATCAGATGCATTTTAAATAATTGGCCAATAAAGCTTAATTGGCCAAAAAAATTTACTTTATCACAAAAACACAAATTATACTGCTTTTTGGCCCTGGCACAAAATGAACAGCTAACATCATTTCACTAATCATCATCAGCACCTGGGAAAGTGTGAATGAGTACTAGTCAGGTGAAATCACTCTATCATTCTGATTGGATTATTAGAGCAGACTGATTGCTATAAAAGGAGGGAAGAAGTGCTTCCAATCATTGTGTTCTTGTTAGTAATTGTTACCTCTAAAGAAAGACGTGCAACCATCATCGCTTTGCATCAAAATGGCCTCACATGCAAGGAAATTGCTGCAAAGAATATTGCACCTGAAAGAACCATTTGCCGGATCATCAAGAACTTCAAGGAGAGAGGTTCAACTGCAGTGAAGAAGACTTCAGGATGTCCCAGAGGGTCCAGCAGGTGCCAGGACTGTCTACTCTTGAGGAGTTAGCTATGGAATCGTGTCACCACCAGTGCAGAGCTTGCTCAATATTGGCAGCATGTTGGTGTGAGTGCATCTGCACGCACAGTGAGGCAAAGACTTTTGGACAATGGCCTGGTGTCAAGAAGAGCAGCAAAGAAGCCACTTCTCTCCAAGAAAAACATTAAGGACAAACTGAAATTCAGCAGTAAGTACAAGGATTGGACAGCAGAAGACTGGTTTTAAGTTATTTTCGTTTATGAACAAATGTGAAAGAAGAAAATCAAGGATTGGGGATCAATTCGACAATTCAATTAAATGTGATGGCGTTCTGTAAAAAGTTCCGATTCTAAGCTTTCAAATGGTACCAATTATGGCTATTTATGTATCCAGAGACTTACATTTTAAGTGTGCAGCCTTGGCCAAAAGTATTGGCAGTGACATACATTTTGTGTTTTGCAAAGTTTGCTACTTCAGTATTTGTAGATTATTTTTTCACATGTTTCTATGGTATACTGGAAAACAGTTTAAAGTTTTAAAGGATTTTATTGGCAAAAACACTCATATATGCAAAGAGTCAATATTTACATTGTTGGCCCTTGTGAATCAAGACGTGCTTGCCCCGAACTAGCAGGAGAAACCTCCACAGGGCAAGAAGTACAGCCAACAACTCTATGCAATTGATGTGCCAGCACAGCGGTGGCCCTTTCCAAAGGCCCGTGATTGCGTGCCCATTGCACATGGCACCACAACCCTGTTTGGAAACGCCTGGTGACTAGGATGCATCGGGACACCTGCTGCAAAGGGACTCCTGTCTGCAAAAAACAGAGGTCTGTCCAGGGATTGAAAGTTTGGCAGATGGGGGTGATAAACACACGGTGCGTGCCGTGGCACCATGCTCGTCTCGGGACTCGGGTCTGGAGCCAGTGCTGGAGCAGTCTCATATGCATCAACCCCAACGGCGCGACCACCGCAGAGGATGCCATATGCCCCAGGAGCTTTTGGAAATATTTAAGGCGGACCCACGTGCCTTGCCTGAACAGGGTGAGGCACTTCAGCACTGACTACGCACCCTCGTTGGTGAGGCGTGCTGACATTGTTGATTATGCCTCTGCAACCTTCATAAAGACACGAGGGGACAGGGACATGCCGAAGGGGAGGACTTTGTACTGATACGCCTGGCCGTCGAACGAGAACCGTAGAAAGGGTCGATGTCAAGGCAAGATTGAGACATGGAAGTATGCATCCCAAGGCCAAATTGGGAAACGAGTGCGTTGAGAAAGAGTGCTTTGTCTGTTTCACGTATCTCGACCAGGTTCGGCCACAGATGACGTTCCTGGACCACAAGCGTGGCCATCGCCTGCCCGAGTGACCGCGCTGTGACCTTCGTGGCAGAGGTCAGTTGCCGAGTGCAGTTCCTGCAGCACGTCGGGGTCAGGACTACCCAAGTGCAGATCTTTAAGTGCCTTAGCCTGGTGGACTTGCAGGAGGGCCATGGCATGCAAGGCGGAAGCGGCCTGTCCAGTGGCGCTGTTGGCTTTGGAGGTCAGTGAACACTATAGGCCCTGGAGGGGAGCACAGGGCGATCCCGCCAGGTGACGGTGTTCTCTGGACACAGGGGGATCGCAACCGCTCTGCACAAAGTCGAAGTGAGCGACAGACTGGGAACTATCTTTTTGTCCTTCTATCTTTTCAAATTAGGAGCGGATGTCTCTGAAACACCAGAACAGTGGCAATCAAAAGCCATAATGGCCAAATATAATGATTCGGTAAGAACCTGAATGAAGTTAAATTTTATTTTCTTGACGCCAGATGTGTGGAAAGGTTTCAAGCTCCTTGTTTGTAGCTGTTGAAATTTAAAGGAATAATTTATGCAAATTTTAAATTACATCATTGTTTACTCAACTTCAGGTTGTTCCAAACCTGTATGCTGTAAAAATTCTGTGAAACACAAAAGATAGATTGGAAGATAAGTAATTTATTTATCCCATGAGGGATATAATGGTTCTATGGCAACAAAACGAGTCAACGTTGTACAATACACAGGACGCTATGCACACTTCCTACAAAATTGAAGAATGAACAGGTGTGACGTCATTTAGAACAAAATCTGCCCAAAACTAAGGTGTTTTTGAGGTTTTTTTTTTTGTGATTTGTAACAGCTCGCCTGTGCAAAGATTCAGGACAAATTGTACCAGCAGCAATATTCAGTCAGTTAAGATCAGTCAACATGAACACACTGCCGTGCTAGTGCATATATATTTCAATTCAACTCTGGCATGAAGTCATTGATAACAGATTTTAATGTCATATTATATGATGTTTTATGTGTAGTCTTGAGAATCCTCATATTTAAATGTACCTCGAAATGCCTACCCCAGCGGTGTGGCTGGTGTATGAATGTTCGCACACAGTATGTCGTTGCTCAGCTGTTTCAAACTTCTTTTTGGTTCTGAGTGAAGAGTGTGGAAGCACTTAAGACACAACAGTAAAAAAAGACTTTAGAGGAAAAACTAAAGATAGAAATATGTGTATACACAAATTGCACAATATGTAATAAACATGATAATTTGTGAAGAATCTCCATGCAACTCTTTATTGCATACAACATTTTATAGAAATCATGTCTGTCTAGCACCAACAAAATAATAAAACACCATAAAAGTAGTCCATATGAACTGTGGTTTACATTTCAAGTCTTCTGAAGCCATGCAATAGTTTTACTGTATGTGAGAAAAGAGGGTTTGGAATGACATCATAATGTGTTTATATTGACAATTGTAATTTTAGGGCTAAATATTCCTTAAACCCCTTAAACTCAGGTCTATGTTTTTAAATTCAGTTGTTATGGTGTTGATTCACATTGTTTCTAGATTATTGTGCAAAGTGATCAGATGCATTTTAAATAATTGGCCAATAAAGCTTAATTGGCCAAAAAAATTTACTTTATCACAAAAACACAAATTATACTGCTTTTTGGCCCTGGCACAAAATGAACAGCTAACATCATTTCACTAATCATCATCAGCACCTGGGAAAGTGTGAATGAGTACTAGTCAGGTGAAATCACTCTATCATTCTGATTGGATTATTAGAGCAGACTGATTGCTATAAAAGGAGGGAAGAAGTGCTTCCAATCATTGTGTTCTTGTTAGTAATGGTTACCTCTAAAGAAAGACGTGCAACCATCATCGCTTTGCATCAAAATGGCCTCACATGCAAGGAAATTGCTGCAAAGAATATTGCACCTGAAAGAACCATTTGCCGGATCATCAAGAACTTCAAGGAGAGAGGTTCAACTGCAGTGAAGAAGACTTCAGGATGTCCCAGAGGGTCCAGCAGGTGCCAGGACTGTCTACTCTTGAGGAGTTAGCTATGGAATCGTGTCACCACCAGTGCAGAGCTTGCTCAATATTGGCAGCATGTTGGTGTGAGTGCATCTGCACGCACAGTGAGGCAAAGACTTTTGGACAATGGCCTGGTGTCAAGAAGAGCAGCAAAGAAGCCACTTCTCTCCAAGAAAAACATTAAGGACAAACTGAAATTCAGCAGTAAGTACAAGGATTGGACAGCAGAAGACTGATTTTAAGTTATTTTCGCTCCCTTCCGACTGTTTGGGACAGCTGGAAAATCGATAGTCAGGAGAAGAAAAGGTGAACGCAACCATGAGTCCTGTGTCGTGCCAACAGTGAAGCATCCAGAGACCATCCATGTGTGGGGTTTCTTTTCATCCAAGGGAGTGGGCTCTCTCACAATTCTGCCCAAAAACACCGATGAATAACGAATGGTTTCAAAACGTCCTGCAAGAGCAACTTCTCCCAATGACACCGGAGCAATTTGGTGATGATCCGGGCATTTTCCAGCATGATGGAGCACCATGTCACAAGGCAAGAGTGATAATTAAGTGGCTCTTAGATCATTGCATTGAAATTTTGGACCCATGACCAGGCAACTCCCCGGATCTTAATCCCACAGAGAACCTGTGGTCAGTCCTCAAAAGGCGAGTGGACAAGCAGAAGCCCACAAATTGTGATCAACTCAGAGCACTAATAAGGCAAGAATGGATCGTCTTCAGTCAGGATTTGGCCCAGAAGCTGATATACAGCATGCCAGAGTGAATTGCAGAGGTTATGAAGAACAAGGGCCAACAATGTAAATATTGACTCTTTGCATATATGAGTGTTTTTGCCAATAAAATCCTTTAAAACTTTAAACTGTTTTCCAGTATACCATAGAAACATGTGAAAAAATAATCTACAAATACTGAAGTAGCAAACTTTGCAAAACACAAAATGTATGTCACTGCCAATACTTTTGGCCAAGGCTGCACACTTAAAATGTAAGTCTCTGGATACATAAATAGCCATAATTGGTACCATTTGAAAGCTTAGAATCGGAACTTTTTACAGAACGCCATCACATTTAATTGAATTGTCGAATTGATCCCCAATCCTTGATTTTCTTCTTTCACATTTGTTCATAAACCTAAATTTTAAACTTTACAAACGTGTGAATATATCTCCGATACTAGTCTTTATAAAAAACAATCAGATTTCTTTTATATCGCTACTTATATCCAACTTTCCGAAACTTTCGCTACTATTCTTAGCCCGCTAGCACTGCACGCGTGGTCTCTCGCCTATCGATCGTCTTACTTACACCTGTATAACTGAAAGCTATAATTCGCCATTATAGCACATCTGCTATAATGGCGAATATAGCGGATGTGTGTCTAACTCTACCTCTGTGTGCAGGTGAAGACACCTTTGAACTACATTCGGTGCAGTTGGAGCTCGAATCCGTCGAGAGGCAGATCCAGGACCTGCTAGAGAGACAGGCTGAGCTGCGAGATCGGCGGACCGCGCTTGAAGCATCACGCGCCGATGCTCACAGGTCAGTGGTTCATCATTTTTTGACTCCGACCTCGTCTACTCCGTGTGTTTCTCTGCACAGGACGCGATCCTCCCTGGCTTCATTCACTCCGGCACCGACACATCACCATGGACCCTGGGTGATTCCACGGCGGAAGACGCGAGCCAGGACCAGACCAAGGACCTCCCCGCCCCTCCCGGCTTTCGAGATCTCCACCCGGAACCGCTTCTCACCTCTTCGCGAGCCGGAGCGCGACGACGCCGTGATCATCGGCGATTCGACCATCCGTCATGTCCGCGCTCTCTCTGGCAAAGGTAAGGTGCGCACTCACTGCTTTCCTGGTGCTCGTGTTCTTGATGTCTCTACGCAGGTTCCCGAGATCCTGAATGGTGACGAGCGCGTCGGAGCTGTCGTGCTGCACGTGGGAACAAACGACACCAGGCTGCGGAAGACGGAGGTACTGAAGAAGGACTACAGGAGCCTGATCGAGACGGTACGCAGCACTTCGCCAGAAACAACGATCGTCGTGTCTGGACCGCTTCCCACATACCGACTAGGACAAGAAAGGTTCAGTAGATTATTTGCTCTAAATGAATGGTTAATGTCATGGTGTAATGAACAGAGACTGCTCTTTGTTAATAATTGGAATCTGTTTTGGGAGCGACCTAGGCTCTTCCGTGCTGATGGCCTTCACCCCAGCAGAGTCGGAGCGGCTGTTCTGTCGGACAACATCTCCAAGACGCTACACACCATATGACTAGTAAGTCAAAGTCCAAATCACAGTATTTGCTGTCCCAACTTAATTGATATAAGTACCAATGTAGAACATTATATAGAAACTGTGTCTATTCCTCGTTTAGTAAAGCCAAACAATACATCTGCTGTAGGATCTAGGAAAAATCTAATTGTAATTAAACCAGAAAATCTCAATATCAGTGAACAAAAACAATTTCTAAAGCTAGGTCTTCTAAACATTAGATCGCTCACACCTAAGGCGGTTATTGTAAATGAAATGGTCTCAGATAATAGTTTTGATGTATTTTGCCTTACTGAAACCTGGCTTAAACCAAATGAATATTTCGGTCTAAATGAGTCTACTCCGCCAGGATACTGTTATAAGCATGAGCCCCGTCTGATTGGTCGTGGCGGTGGTGTTGCAACAATTTATAGAGATATTCTTAATGTTACTCAGAAAATAGGTCACAGGTTTAATTCGTTTGAAGTACTTGTGCTAAATGTTACACTTTCAGATGTAAGAAAAAAATCCCTATTATCTCTAGCCTTGGCTACCGTATATAGACCTCCAGGGCCTTACGCTGATTTCCTAAAAGAGTTTGCAGACTTTCTATCAGATCTATTGGTCAATGTCGATAAAGCAATAATTGTTGGAGATTTTAACATACACGTAGATAACACAAATGATGCGTTAGGGGCTGCGTTTACAGATTTGTTAAACTCCTTCGGGGTCACGCAAAACGTCAGTGGTCCCACTCATCGCCTAAATCATACGCTAGATTTAATTATATCATATGAAACCAATCCAACCGATATAGATATTATACTGCAAAATGATGATGTCACTGATCATTACATGGTAACTTGCATACTACGTACCACTGAAATCTGTCATATTGCGCCACGTTATCGACCAAGTAGAACAATCCTTCCAACCACAATAGATAGATTCTCAAATAGCTTACCTGATCTATCTCAGCTGCTCAGTGAACCCAAACAAACAGATGAACTAGAGGAAATGACTAGCAGTTTGAGCACCATTTTCTCTGGTACATTAGATATTGTTGCACCAATTAGATTAAAAAAGTTTAGAGAAAAAACTAGAGCACCATGGTACAACAGTGCTACGCATGCTATCAAGAGAGAAACTCGTAACTTGGAGCGTAAATGGAAACAAACTAATTTAGAGGTCTTTAGAATCGCATGGAAAGACAGTATGTCACGTTACAAAAAGGCTCTAAAAACAGCCAGGGCTGAGCACCTCCGCAAACTAATTGAAAATAACCAAAATAATCCAAGGTTCTTATTTAACACCGTGGCTAGACTAACAAATAAACAGAGATCACCTGAGCAAAATATTCCGTTACAGTTTAGTAGTAATGATTTTATGAATTTCTTCACTGAGAAAATAGAAAACATCAGAAACACAATTGTAAACACAACTGTTAATGTACAATCTTTTTTGGTGTCTTATGATTCAGCCTCAATTATCGCCCCTCAAGAACAACTACACCGCTTTACAACTATAGGACAGGAAGAGCTAAATAAACTTATCATTGCATCTAAAACAACAACATGTTTACTAGATCCAATACCCACTAAACTACTGAAAGATGTGTTACATGTAGTGGAAGAGCCTCTTCTCAATATTATTAACTCGTCTTTATTTTTAGGTCATGTTCCAAGAATATTTAAGCTGGCAGTTATAAAACCTCTCATTAAGAAACCACAATTAGATCCAAATAACCTAGCAAATTACAGACCCATCTCAAATCTTCCATTTATGTCTAAAATATTAGAAAAAGTTGTGTCCGCTCAATTGTGCTCTTTCTTGCAAGAAAATGATATCTATGAAAAATTTCAGTCAGGATTCAGACCGCATCATAGCACAGAAACTGCGCTAGTTAAAATTACAAATGATTTACTTTTGGCTTCTGACCAAGGCTGCATCTCAATATTAGTTCTACTCGATCTTAGCGCTGCGTTCGACACTATAGATCATAAAATACTCTTGGATCGACTACAAAACTACACTGGTGTTCAGGGACAGGCATTAAGCTGGTTTAGATCGTACTTATCAGACCGTTACCATTTTGTCTGTTTAAATGGGGAAAAATCAAAAATAACGTCAGTAGACTATGGAGTGCCACAAGGATCTGTGTTAGGCCCTCTATTATTCTCAATATATATGCTGCCACTTGGTAAAATTATAAGAAAACATGGAATTAATTTCCACTGTTATGCTGATGACACTCAATTATATATCTCATCACGACCAGATGAAAACACTAACTTATCTAACTTGACAGAGTGTCTTAAAGATATAAAATGCTGGATGACGTGTAATTTCCTGTTATTAAATTCCGATAAAACGGAGGTATTACTTATTGGTCCAAAAAACTACCCACAAAATCCCTTACAATACAACTTTAATTTAGAAGGATGTCCTGTTACATTATCCACTACAGTAAAAGACCTGGGTGTTATACTAGACCGCAACTTGACTTTCGAAAATCATATTTCATCTGTTACGAGAACAGCCTTTTTCCACCTTAGAAACATTGCTAAGCTACGTAACATGCTATCTGTTTCTGATGCAGAAAAGTTAGTTCATGCATTCATGACCTCGAGACTAGATTACTGTAATGCTTTATTAGCTGGTTGCCCTGCATCCTCAATAAACAAGCTGCAGTTAGTCCAAAATGCAGCTGCTAGAGTTCTTACTAGGTCAAGAAAATATGATCATATAACACCGATTTTATCATCTCTACACTGGCTACCTATTAAGTTCTGTATCAATTACAAAGTATTACTACTGACCTATAAAGCCCTAAATGGTTTATCTCCGGTGTATTTAACGGATCTTCTATCGCCATACAATCCATCGCGCTCTTTAAGATCACTAAATTCGAAGCTTCTGGTCATACCTAGGATATCTAAGTCCACTAATGGAGGGAGGGCGTTCTCACATTTAGCTCCTAAACTCTGGAATAGCCTTCCTGATATTGTTCGAGGCTCAGACTCGCTGTCCCAGTTTAAAACTAGATTAAAGACGCAGCTCTTTAACCAAGCATTCACATAATGCTTACTTTTTATACTACTGCTGAATCAGTTATAATGCATTAATATTATGAACATCAGCTATGCTAATTATTTTCCATCTGCTTTTCTGCTGTTATCTCGGGACGCCAGTCCCGAGGTAAATAGCGTTCGTCAGCTCCAGTTTGTATCCAGCCTCTCACGGAGACTTCAGATGCCCCATCACCATGGACTACGATCTTGAAATGGGATACATAGACTAACTATTGCCAACAAAAGCCTTCATCAGCCAAACAAGGACAATTGCATCTAAGTGAACTTCTGGAATTTAATCAAGGGTGGACTTCAAAGACACTGGTCACTAATCTTGCAGTTCAAACACAATCACTGTCTAAATACTGACCCTTAGCTCTTACTAAGTTTAATAATTTTTTAAATCATGTTTTTTAACTATAAATAATTCTTATTTACATTATTCATGATGTTAGCCAGAGGGGAACTGGCCCCCCACAGTGAGTCTGGTTTCTCCCAAGCTTATTTTTCTCCATTAACCATCATCTTTTGGAGTTTTGTGTTCCTTGCCACAGTCGCCTTCGGCTTGCTCACTGGGGTTATTAATACAATTATTATTTGATTATTTTTAAACACGATAAAGAATCATATCTTATCTAATTCCACAACAGGGCTCCAAACAAAAAAATCAATTAAGGAGCGATTGGAAAAACAGGCGCCCAATTATTATTTTTTTTTTTTATTTTATTTTTTTTTTCATTTTTAACTCCTTCCATTCCTTTTCGTCCCGCAGCTCGCTAACAGTGTAGTCTGTGGAGCATTCTTCGCAATTATGTGATCACGTGCATTTTTTATGCTTGTTACTGTCACCGTGTTTTCTAACAGTCTCTTTTTTGAAATGGTTAGTTCCTGCAATGAACTCCATTTTCCCCGCTATTTCTTTGATATAAACTTTTGTAATGTATCTTGGGAAATGTAATGCAAATTTTAAAATCAAAGGGAGTAAACTTTTACTGTCGCCAATGGCGACCTTGACAGAAATTACACTTACAAATAAATTTATTTGGTCACAAATGCGACCATTTTTAGTCGCAGTTTGGAGCCCTGCACAAGGATGATGATTTATCGACTTTATAGACATTACATTTTTATCGTCTGTTAATGCTGAACTTCTGTAAAGCTGCTTTGAAACGATGTGTGTTGTGAAAAGCGCTATACAAATAAAATTGACTTGACTTGACTTGACATTTGCATTTATGTTACATAAAATTACAAGATTATACCTGAAATCCTCCGCATTGCAAATGAGCGCCGCCTTGTGGTAGGGATGTAGGAATGTGAATATAAAAGTTTTTCATACAGCACTAAGTCAGTTATCAAATAAAAAAAAATCTCTTTCTTGGGAATCTATGCCATAATATTTATATTATTTTGTCACTATAACACCACAGCTTGAATGTTCATCAAAACAATCATTATGCGAAACATGATCTCGTTAAAACAATGAAGACAATTGTATCATGTCTGCTCCGGTAACTGCTTCTTTAAGCCCAAGTAGGCTACCACAAACTCTATATCAGCTCTGACCTTAGGCTGTTGTCTTCAAAATTAGCAATCTTATTTTTGTCTGTGAGCTTGCTTATGTAAATAGTCCAATGCTATGTTTCAGATGCCCAGAACAAATATGCAGTCCAGCAGGAAAATCATAATAAACAAAAATCAGCTAAATGTATTGAGTATTAATGATTAAATATTATACATTATGGTTCTACATCAAGACACATAGATTAATTTTATAGTCCACTTAGAGGCCGAGATATTTGACAAAACATTGTGGAAGCTGAGTTAGTGCGCCGACTGCATTTCAGATCTGTAAATTTGAGGTTTTTAGAGGAATTTCTTTTTCCTAGTCCTTGCTGCGATCTAGTGGAATGAAATAACTCTTTTTGCAGGGACATAAAGCAAACAGAGCCTGAATCACGGACTTTCAAGGACAGTTTAAAAAAAATTATGTTCATCAGAAGATTGTAAACATATACAATTTTATTTATGAATTATTGGAATTTTCTTTTTTCTTTTTTGGACAAATATTTAGCTTTTAGTCCACTGCATGTGTGAAAGGTGAGCTTTTATATTTTGGTGAGAAAAATTGCAGGCAGCAGCCAAAATAATCAGTAGAGTTTAAGAGGTTAACTGTATAATCCCAGAGGTCATCAATGGTAGTGAAAAGTTGAAGTTGTTATATTTGTCTATCTCTCATATTCATCAGGCATTTAAAGCAATGCAAAAGCAGCTGCAGGTGAATAAAAATCTGACACAGAAGATGCCTGTGCTTTCTGATGATGAACATGGAAATGAAGATGAAGAATCTGATATGGTCCCTGATTTTGTAAATGATCCTGAACCAATCATTGACCCCGTCAATCCCTGGATGAGAGGCAAACTTACGCATGAAGAACCTGAGGTCAGTACAGACACAACAGAGCATGCTCAAACTGCTTAAGAGGAGGAGAAAGAAGATGATTTTGAGAGGAAGAGGAGACTGAGAAAAGCAGACGAGGAGGACTTCAATCCAGCTCCTACAGATGAAGAAGGTATGAGACCAAGCTTAAAGGAATAATTCATATAGAAATGAAAAATCTGCCATTTTCTTACCTTTATGTAGCTCCAAACCCATGTGAATTTCTTCTTTGGAACACAAAAAGAGATGTCCAAGCTGCTCTTTTCCATCCAGTGAGATTAAATGGTGACCAGAGACTTCCAAAAAGTTCAAAATGTATGTATGAGGGTGAATGTCCACTCTAAAATACAGTATTAATAATCTGACTGTAAAGGGAACAATGGAAAGGAGGAGGCAAGAACCGGCTTGAGAATATAAATAATAGTTTAATGGTAAACTGAACCAAAAAGACACAAACATCAACACATGACGGTCAGCGGCCCATACACATTCTCTCTCTCTCTCTCTCTCTCTCTCTCTCTCTCACCACCGTCCGCAGTTGGCCTTTATCACTCTTGGAGGCTTGATCCGCCCTCCACCCTGTCACATTGACATTAGTCATTTTTGTGGCTGAGCGCTGGAACATTAACGGGTAAATGGAACACAAACACACACACTCATTTGCTGGAAAAGAGCAGCTTGGACATACTTCAAAACATGTCCTTTTGTGTTCCACAGAAGAATAAAAATCATACAGGTCATATAAAGGTGAGTAAATGATAACGATTCTCATTGTTGGGTGAAAAATGTCTTTTAAAATGTTCAGTTTTTCTTGTGTTAATATGTGAATATCATCCCAATTCAAGAATAATTTGAGCGGTCTGATGTTTTAGCGTGGGTATTAAGACAAGTTTTAAGTGCGGTATTAAGACAAGAGGTGGTTGGAGAAGATGCGGTGGAGGTTTCCAACAGTGAGGAGAATAACAACGATGAGGAAGAAGAGGTTGTTTCTGAGTTTAACACTATTTTCAATCTTATGAGAAGTGAGATGACATGTGAAAGTCCAGCAAAGTCGCAGGAAGGGCAAGAAAGTGAAGAGGGGCTTGATGGGAAGAACTGGACATGATGGGGGAGGTTTTGGACCCTGATCTCAGCACAGCTCTGTCAGTGCCACAAACAGCTGAAACACAATTGTCTGAACCCCTTAAAAAAAGAAGAACAAGGAAATCAACCTCAATGAAGTTCTCACCAAAGAGGACAAGGTCATCGAAATGCCCTTTGCCCCAACAGTGGTTGAAGAAGTGAGTGATGTGCTTTGCTGAAAAAATGACTATGGCTCTGTTACAAAACCTAGTAAGCTGTCATGCTTTCTACTGCCTTCTTAGTCAGCATCATGACTGATAGTACCTCAGAAATAAATGATTTGTAACACTCTACATAGGTAGCAACACTATATGAGTTATATGTCTTATGAAGAAACCTGATATTATTGGGTTATTTTCTCCTTTTTATGTCAAAACGTAAACAAACACACAGTGGATAAGACGGTAAGAACTGGTAAAGGTGTTCACATGCAGTGCAAAATCAGGGTAGTGGGCAAAAATGTATATGCACTGAGTGGTTTATAATTTTTTATACAATTTATGAGCTTAACGCTATGCTGGAACAATGTTTAAAGGTTCTTACATGTTGTTGGCTTTTTAATCAGTGTTAGAATGTGTATGTAAACATTGATTTGTCATACAAATTGTACTTCTCACGTGAAGCATGCATGACTCCACATTAATTGACTTGATTTTTTTTTTAATCCGGCTTTACCTCATTATTTACCATATTTTAAAACATAACACTGGATCATTTCAAAATGCTGTCCTTTATTTTGGCAGAAAAAACACACAAAGTAAATTTATGAGGCATGAAACAGAATTAGCACATCTGTTTTCATTTTTACCTTATTATCATGCCAAAACCATGAAAAAAGGCACCTTTTAAAGGGATAGTTCACCCAAAAATTTTAATTCTCATCATTTACTCAACCTCATGATATCCCAGATGTGTATGACTTTCTTATGCAAAACACATTTGAAGAAAAAAAGAAAAGTATCTCAGCTCAGTAGGTCCTTAAAATGCAAGTGGATGGTGATCAGACTTTTGAAGCTCCAAAAATCACAGACAGTCAGTATAAAGGTCATCATACGACAGCAGCTATTAAAAAAATGCCTTCTAAAGAGATACAAAACAAGATCAATATTTAAGTATGTTTGGAAAAATATGTAATTATTTGGTCAAAAGAAGATATCTTGGGAAGGCAACATTGTTATGTCTATATTTTCTTAAAATGCTGCCTTTGTAGGCAGCCCAGCTGGTTTTGGAACAGAGCCTATATGAGTTTGAAGAAATTTCAGTCATCTTGGTTCCTAAAGTGTTTTCCCCATTCATTTTTGTTCATAGGGATTTGATAAAAACCTTCATAAAAGAGTTCAAAGATATGAAGCAAACCAACCTGCTCTGAAGTGAATCACAACATTACAAACTTTGATTTGAAGTAAAAAAATTATTTGAAATTCAGACAAAGACACAAGGTAAAAGAATGAGTCCCATGAAGCATTATGAATGATATAATCAAATTTAAAACTATAGAAAAATTAAAATGATTCATTTAACATTTATTAGTACAAGTGCTGAAACAATACATTTTCATATATAGATATGTATACAGTATATACATACAGTATAGATTGATATTATTTATTGATTATTTTCAAAATATACAGATATATAAGTGGTTTGAGAGCGAAGGAAGATCGATTCGATTGTAGCATTTACAGTATGTTATGCGAGTGAGCCGTAGCTGCAGCACTTGTTTGGTGCGCTTTGTTGGCTGTGATTTTCTGGTCGAGCGTTTCTCTTCATGGGTAGTGTAGTTCTTTACCAAAAATTCTGCTGTTAAACAGGTTTTTTATTTTTACATAACAGACTGATGGATTCAACAGAAGCATATACCATCATTAAATAACCTCGGAGTTCGTTGTTAAAAATGAATCCACCTATGGAGAAAATTAATGGGATTTTTACTTCCAGAACATGACTGTTTTGCTCTATTAACTTTGACATTTAGTTTAGCAGTGAATGGTTTTATCAGAGTAAATATACTATATATATGTCAATAAATCACACAAAGGGTTTTGAAACTCCTACCAGCACTATTTACAGCCTTTTGCTGTTTTTTAAAATGCTTTCCCTTTTGTGTTAGGATCATGATGCACAGATCAACATTATCAAGGAGGCTGTTGCTGGAGATGATGTCATGTCTGATTTCCTAAAAGAGAAATGGAAACAGGAAGAAGTGGGACGACCCAAAATTGTTGACCTGACACTGCCTGGCTGGGGAGAGTTGGGGGGTGTTGGTGTCTCGCCAGAAATGCAAAAGGTAGTTTTGTTGACGTATTTCATATTGAAACAGGAAGTTGGGCCGGGACATATTGAAGTGCTCCTCCCTTTTGTTTTTAACTGGCTAATTTCCCTTACTTTACATCACAGCCATGAACTATGAATTAGTATGGCTAGTCAGTGGCATGTAGTATTCGTGGGAAGGGATGCTCTCATTCTAGAGAGCATTTTTATTATTAGACATCAGTTTGTTTATGTGTAAACCTTAGGAATTGAAGCTGCTACAAATTCATAGCTGTTTCTCTGATATTCATATATCTCTGTAGATTTAGGATAAAAATGGCCCCACCGCCTCCAAGACAAGACCAGAAACTGCCTGATGTTATCATATCAGAGAAGAGAAATGCATTGCAATTGCAATCGATGATTGCAACATGCTCCAAAAACGCTGGGAGAGTCGAGTGTTTACCACTGTGTGACATTACTTCTTCTAATAACACTTATTAAGCATTTGGGCACTGAAGACACAAGTTTAGAGAGCATCCATTACAATCCCATACATCCATTATCAATCTGCTACAGACACGTTGGAGAAATCATAGCCATTGGCTAGTACATGTTTGTATTTACTCTCCAGACTTTTGTCGACATGTAAGCGTAATGCAACTAAAAAGTATATAGAGCAAACCAGAAAGGTGAATATTCAAATATATAGTACTCAGACCCCTTGTTGTTCACACCACAGCACATTAAGAACTCAGACCCCATTGCAGCAGGCTGTCGCGATTTATAACATTTGGCTGACAATAATTTTTATGATAAGCAATTGTCATACAAATAGTCATACTTCTTAAGGCGTATGTATGCTTATTACAGTTAGGCCTGCACCTTAAGTACTAATTTATTGATATTTAACTTGACATCATAATAAAATGGGGTAATATGATTACTTTTAAGGCTTTTTTAAAAAAAAAAACAATTTTCATAAAAAATTATTGCACAGGGATAGAATTACATAAATGTAAAATGTTTTATTAAATCATTTATGAAACCCAGACAATGCCACCAATTATATTACATTATGAAATATTTATAATGTATACTCTATTTCTGTCCTACATTCTTCACTCTCTCACGTTATGTTAAGGCTCTTCGATAAAACCTTTCCTTCGCATGAAGGAAAACATTTGTAATTCTATGTGCATTTGAAAATATGTTTCTTTATCTATAATCTCAAGAGTAATGGCGCAAGGAAGTCAAATCAACTCACTTTATTGTCACACGACCATATGCACAAGTGCAGCAGTGGGTGAAATTCTTGTGTGCAGTTCAGAGCAACATAGCAGTCATGACAGTGACGAGACATATACCAATTTACAATAAACAACATATTTACACAACAAAATGTACATATCTAATGTACACATAATTACACAACACAATAATAGTATACAATGTACAGTAAACAATACACACAATATAGAATACACATACAATAAAAAAAGTATATAAAGTGTATAAAAAAACGTCTCGGTTACGTATGTAACCTCCGTTCCCTGATGGAGGGAACGAGACATTGTGTCGATGAAGCGACACTAGGGGTCTCTCTTGAGCGCCGAATATGCCTCTAATCTATGAAAAAATGGCAATGAGAAGTTGGCAGACAGTATTTGCACACCCCGCCCCGGACATACGGGTATAAAAGCGGGGAAATACTATGAGTCCATTCAGGATTTTTCTGAGGAGCCGGAAATGGTCTGGCCACTGCAGTGGCTCGGCTCAGCGACGTGGCCTGGAGGACATGACGTCTCGTTCCCTCCATCAGGGAACAGAGGTTACATACGTAACCGAGATCCCCGTCTGTCGCTAACTTCGATGTCTTGACGAAGAATCGACACTAGGGGTCCAATTTAAATCACGCCATTTGCTGAGCCATGTACGTGTACTGCTGACTCAGGAGCGGGCAGGTATTTCACGTGCACAAATGACCAACTGTGTTTCAGACTGCACGTACCCTTCCCCAATGCCCCAAAAGAGTCGTCAGAATCCTTCTGGTTACCCTAGAGGGGAACAAGGTGACGCTTGCCAACCTGGGAGCGGGCCAAGACTGGCTGGGCCTCTTTTCTCTCGATGTTTCTCGGCATAGAGCCAGAGCAGCCAGGGCCCTTAACGCATTGTGGGAAGGGGATCTTACCCAGTTTCCTATTCTTTCAGGGGGAAAAGACCCTGCGGAGGCCACACCTGCCCGAAAGGGTAGGTAAAGGTGGCGAAATACATCACATGGCCTCTTCGGTCACATGTGGGAAAGAATGGCGCAGTGGTAGATCCAGCCTCGAGGAGGGGGGAGTTGCTACAACACGGCGACCGGAGGGCAGTGAAAACTGCCTAAGGGAAATGCGGGTTAGCTCGTAAGGTGGCCATACCGCGGAAATACACACAGGAGGAGTCCGCGTAGGAGGCCTGACCTGTGGAGCACCTATTCCAGTACAGGGTAGCCTAGGGTACCCGTAGTGGACTTGGTCGGCAAGTTCCTCCACTGAACTGCGGACCCAAAAGGGCTAGGGAGGAATCGACCAGGGACCCGGGTGGGTGGGATCTCCTTAGAAAGAAGGCACACTGTTTTACCTCAGCCGAGGGAAAGGGTGCTGCACGCAAGCGATTCACCCTGTCAGACCTTCAGCGTGTACCGAGTTCTACGGTCTCGGACCTGAGAAAACACGAGACGAGACTGACTCAACCCTGAGATTGTAAAATCTCGCAAAGGTGTTAGGTGTTTCCCAACCCGCTGCTCTACAGATGTCTGCTAAGGATTTGCCCTTACCCAGTGCCCATGAGGATGCAATACTCCTTGTTGAGTGCGCTTGAACCCGCAAGGGGGGGGGGGGGGGGGGGCGCATGGCCTGGGTGCGATAGGCCAGTAAGATGGCATCCACCACCCAGTGGGAAAGCCTCTGTTTGGAGAAAGCGTTCCCTTTCCGCTGTCCTAAAGCAGGCAAAGAGCTGATCAGAGCACTTAAAGCTGTGAGTCCGGTCCAAATAGGCATGCAAGGCACATACTGGACACAGCAATGAAGGGGCTGGGTCTGCCTCCTCCCGGGGCAGCGCTTGCAGGTTCACTACCTGGTCTCTGAAGAGAGTGGTTGGGACCTTGGGCACGTAGCCCGGTCGGGGTCTTAGGATCACATATGTGTCTACCGGACCGAACTCCAGGCAAGTGTCGCTAACAGAGAACGCTAGCAGGTTCCTGATAGAAGCGAGCGTGATCAGCAGGGCCGTCTTTAGAGAGTGGGCCCTGAGCCAACTGATTCTAGCAGCTCGAAGGGGGATCTCTGAAGACCAGCGAGGACCACCGAGAGATCCCAGGAGGGGAACAGGCTTGGCCGGGAGGGATTTAACCTCCCGGCGCCTCTTAGGAACCTGATAATTAAGTCATGCTTACCCAGAGACTTGTCGTCTACTGGGTTGTGGTGAGCTGCGATAGCGGCAAAGTTAAGTTGCCTGGTAGAAGGGGCTCTGGCTTGGTTGATCATGGCTACGACCGTGGGTGGTAGACCAGCTAGATCTTCCACGTACCATCCAGGGGCCAGACGTAGAGGTTCCAAAGGTCTGGGTGTGGATGCCAGAGTGTGCCCCGTCCCTGAGAAAGAAGGTCTTTCCTCAGGGGAATTTGCGAGGGAGGGGCTGTCACGAGAAGTACGAGTTCCGAGAACCAGGCCCAGGTGGGCCAGTAAGGAGCCACAAGGGTGACTTGTTCCTTGTCCTCCCTGACCTTGCACAGCACCTGTGCAAGAAGGCTCACTGGGGGAAATGCGTACTTGCACAGCCCCACAGGCCATCTGTGTGCCAGTACGTCTGCCCCGGCATACCAGTGCGGGCAGTGGGAGGTCTCTTGGGAGGCAAACAGGTCTACCTGGGCCTTGCCGAACCATTCCCAAATCAGCTGGGCCGGCTGGGGGTGAAGCCTCCACTCTCCGCCGGGCAAGCATTGTCGTGACAGCATGTCCACTATCACATTGAGGTTGCCGGGGATGTGAGTCGTGCCCAGCGACTTGAGTCGCTGCTGGCTCCAAAGGAGGAGACGACGGGCGAGTAGTGACGTGTGGCGGGAGCATACGCCACCTTGGCGATTTCTGTACGCCACCGCAGTGGTGCTGTCTGACCTGATCAGGAAATGTTTGTCTCGAACTAACGGGAGAAATTTCCGCAGGGCAAAGAAAACTGTCAACAACTCCAGGCAGTTGATGTGCCAGCACAGCGGGGGCCCTTTCAAACGGCCTGCTACTGCGACCCAATCTGGAGGCGTCGGTTGTAACCAGGACACTCCTGCCCGTAGAAAACAGAGGTCTGTCCAGGGTTTGAGTGTTCGCGGCACCATGCTCGTCTCGGGACTCGAGTCTGAAGCCAGTGCTGAAGCAGTCTCATATGCATCAACCCCAATGGCGTGACCGCCACGGAGGATGTCATATGCCCCAGGAGCCTCTGGAAAAGTTTTAAGGGGACTGTTGTGCCCGGCCTGAAAGCGGCGAGGCACCTCAACACTGACTGTGCACGCTCGTTGGTGAGACGTGCTTGAGACTGAGTCTAACTCCATGCTGAGAAAAGAGATGCTCTGGACCAGGGTGAGCTTGCTCTTTTCCCAGTTGACCTGAAGCCCCAGATGGCTGAGGTGCCTGACCACCTGGTCTCTGTTAGCTCATAGTAACTCTCGTGAGTGGGCTAGAATGAGCCAGTCATCGAGGTAATTGAGTATGCGGATGCCGGCTTCTCTGCAACTTTCGTGAAGACGCAAGGGGACAGAGATATACCGAAGGGGAGGACTTTGCACTGATACGCCTGGCCGTCAAACACGAACCGTAAGAAGGGTCGGTGCCGAGGCAGAATTGAGACGTGGAAGTACGCGTCCTTCAGGTCTACCACTGCGGACCAATCTAGATGTCGAATGCAGATTAAAATGTGTTTCTGCGTGAGCATTTTGAACGGGAGTTTGTGCAATGCAAAGTCCAAGATCGGTCGTAAGCCGCCGCCTTTCTTGGGTATGATGATGACCCTTCCTCATCTCGGGTGGAGGGACAGGCTCTATCGTGTCTTTGAGTAAGAGAGTAGCAATTTCCGTGCGCAGGGACTTGGGGCATGTTTGCCATGTACTGCGGAGAAGCTGATGCCCGTGAAGGGAGGCGGAGACCTGGCAAACTGAATTGCATAACTGAGTCGGATGTCCGGGCCAGCCAGCGAGATGGGTTGGGAAGTGAGAGCCACGCGTCCAAACTCCGTGCTAGAGGCACCAAGGGGACAATTATTTTTGACATAATAAGCGGGCGGAGCAGGTAAAGCGGCGTCAGGAGGCGAAGACGCGTCCCGAGGCTCTGGTGCTGAGAAAAGACTCAAAGCATTTACGTTGCTCCACACACCCGGCAGGTTAGCAACTGAGGAAGAGGTCCAACGTAGGCATCCTCATCGGAACCGGCCAGCCAGGGAACAGTCGTGGGGCTGAAGGCGGGTGGTCCGAGATGGTCTGGGACTGTTGAGATCTGGCGGCAGAGTGCCGTGAGAACGGTATTTGCGGGCCAGGTGACCCAGAGACAAAGGAAATAGCTCTGTTACTGAGAATGTGAAAATGAATTAAACAAAAAATTCTCCTCCCGGCCCTCCACCGGGGGACGGAGCGGTCTTACCATCTCCGGAGCTAACGTCTTGGTCCCTGGGTCGAGCGTCTCCGGAGCTCCTGGGAGCCTTACGGGTCCTCGAGGGGGTCCGTGAGACGGGGGGTGTCTGCTTCCTGCGGTGTGCTCGACGCTGGGGCTGAGAGCTGGGTGAGGTGGAGCAGGGTGTTTCATAGCCGCTGGAGGACGCCCTCGGCGAGCAGACGGCGCGTGGCCCATGGCGGCAGGTTTGCGGCGGGGCAGGATGTGACGTGGCCTCCGTCTGCTTCACCGCTGAGGACTGCTGGGCGGAGTCGTCAGCGGTGCTGCTGAATGGACGGAACTGGGAGATGGGGGCGTTCGAGAAGGTGTGCCTTGTCTACCTCCTGCATTTTGACCAGGTCCGGTCCATAGATTGCGTTTCTGGACCACAAGGGTGGCCACCGCCCGTTCGAGTGCCGGCACTTCTGACCTTCGTGGCCCTGGGGGCATGGTTGGTCATCGAGCACAGTTCCTGCAGCTCATCAAGAACAGGACTACCCAAGTGCAAGTTTTGAAGAGCCTTGGCCTGGCGTTGGTTGCAGGAAGGGCCGTGGCGTGCAAGGCGGAAGCGGTCTGGGACCGCTCCACCACGAGGGTAGTGAGAGTGGAGGAGCGAGGAAGCCGCGGCTTGCACTGTTGAAGCTCCCAGGGGCAAATTGCACTGCCGTGCAAGGAAGAAGAATGGCGCTGCAGTGCGCCGTAGATCCAACAGCAGCGTCAGAGGAACAGGAACGGGTGTGTGACTCGCAGCTTGCTGCAGTACAACCATGAGCTTGGACTCATAGTATTTCCGCGCTTTTATACCCGTATGCAAATCGCCGTCTGTCAACTTCTCACTGGCCTTTTTTCATAGATCAGAAGCATAGTCGGCACTCAAGAGAGACCCCTAGTGTCGCTTCTTTGACACGATGTCGAAGTGAGTGACAGACGGGGAAATATATAAGTATATATAATATACTTTATATAATAGATAATATATAATAAGATTTCTCGCAGTTCATCAGCTTTCCATGGGGTGGTGTCTTCCTGTCCCCACAGCCTACCCTCCCCCCCGCAACCTATTTCATGCCCCCAATGTTGGGGGGGCCACCCCCCAGTTTCCACAGACCCCCTTTGATGCCCCCTGACTGCCTATTTTGGGGATTGGCCACCCTTCCATGGACTTCGATTGGCTGACCACAGGGGCGGGTCCGGGAGGAGGCAGGGCTGTCCATGAACAGCCTATTCTGCCTCCTTACCACCTAAGTGACACCAATGCCCCCCGAGGTCAGAGGACCAACCCCAACCACCCCCTCCCCCCGTATCCACGGAGAGCCTACGATGCCCCCTTACTACCTATTTTTGGGATTGGCCACTCAATCCGAGATTTCAATTGACTGACCTCAGGGTAGTGCCGGGAGGGGGCGGGTCTTTCCATGAACAGCCTATTCTGCCCCATTACTACCTAAGTGACACCAATGCCCCCCAAGGTCGGAGGACCACCCCTGACCCCAAAATCCATGGACACCCTAAGATACCCCTTACAGCCTATTTTTATAATACATTTTTTTTCTTATAAAATAACACATTTATATTACTCTACAAGTCCCCAGAACTATATGCAACCTTTGTAACCTCAAAATTCCTCTGTCCTTGAACAGCCTACATTTTTGAATGGGATAGGTTGTACATGGGATGTCCAGATTTCAGTTTCTGGATGACATTGGAAGCTGAAACTCACGGCCCTCTGCTTGTCTTGGTGTCTACGTTCCATGGTGTGAATTTCAAAAAGATTGGAGAAACAAAAAAAAAAAAAACTCAAAGGGCCCTTTCTCTAATTTTCTTCATATTTGCACCTTGAATAGAGGATGCTGTGACAAGCATAGAAATACACGTTTCAGCCTCCTATTTTATCTAGAAGCTGAGATTTGGACATCCCATGTACAACCTATCCTATCAAAAAATTTAGGCTGTTCATGTACAGAGGAATTTTTACGCTTTGATGGATGAACATGCTGCAGGATGAAGTGCAGAGCCACCTAAATAGGTTTTTATCTGATTAAATGATTATGGAGCTTAATAAAACGTCTGTCCACAGACTGCCTACATGAAGCCTGTAAAATCAGTTACAGGTGGGATGCTGTTTTTAGCTATGGTCTCCCAAGTTCAACATATTTGATGGGCCTCGGATACGTGGTCTATGGACAATCCATTTTCAAGCCATATTTATTATTTAGGTACATATTTTTTTTTAAATATATCCAGTTGTATAACACTCTGGATACATCATAAAACATTTTGTCAAAACACCTACAACTTGCATAGAAACTTCTCTCCATGGACTGCCTAGGTGGAGCTTGTAAAATCAGTTGCAGGTGGGATACTGTTTTGGACCCTGACAACCCCCTCATCCACAGATACCTCACAACGCCCTCTTACTGATTATTTGTTTTATTTGACACCCAACCCCGGGTTTCTATTGATCGGCCAATGAGGAGGTTTGGTAGAGTGCGGACTGTCCAGCAAAAGCTTCTACTGCCCACTTATCACCTACCAGGCAACAAAATGAATATATAGGCTTCAAATTAGATATAAATTTTACTTCAAGTTAGGCTCCCTCGCCTAATCTATTTTGAAGTAAGCGGACACGGTTATAACATGTATTTTTACTTGAAATTATACTTTACTCTAAATTAGAGTCATAAGCTCTTCAGTATTGAAATTTGAAGTTATCTATTACACTGTAGTTACTTAAAATTAGACTATTTTGGAGTAAGCGGACAATGTCTTTTGTATGTACTTTTACTTGAAATTATACTTTTTTTACTCCATATTATACTACTGAAGAGCTTATGAGTCTAATTTAAAGTTCTCTATTACACTGTAGTTACTTAAAATTAGACTATTTTGAAGTAAGCGGAGACTGTTATAACATGTATTTTTACTTGAAATTATACTTTACTCTAAATTAGAGTCATAAGCTCTTCAGTAGTGAAATTTGAAGTTATCTATTACACTGTAGTTACTTAAAATTAGACTATTTTGAAGTAAGCGGACAATGTATTTTGTATGTACTTTTACTTGAAATTATACTTTTTTTACTCCAAATTTACTACTGAAGAGCTTATGAGTTTAATTTAAAGGTATCTATTACACTGTAGTTACTTAAAATTAGACTAACGCCCACAGTATTCTTTTAACTTCAAAAAATACCACCATGTCCCCAGTGGGAGGAGAACAGTAGCCTAGTTACAGTAAAAATAAGACTCTCCCAAAACACTTCTCTAACTTTGGTTTGATCGTGTCACAATGCCTCTTTCATCTTGCCCTCTCTGTTTTAGAGCATACATTCGGCTGAGCCAGCATTTGGTTGTTTTTCACAAGGTGGTAAACAAAGGATGCTGCTTTTGTCATTGGAGTCTGGACAGGTCAATGTCCGCAAAGGAAGTTGCCCTGTTCCAGGGTGTGGGATTGAGACGACTAAATTTGACCGGCACCTGCAATCTCACACTGAGCTTTCACAATTTGGTAAAGATGAAGCCATGAGAGCGTGCAAAAGAAAACAAATAATTTCTGAACTTGCTGCGCTCAGAGCATCAGAACCTGAGGTGTCGATGATTTCAACTCTTGATCTGGAGGAGGGTGAGCCACAACTGGAGGATCCACAATTGCCCTTTGAGGATGATGAGCAGCAAGACGTGTGCAATAACACAGCATGCACAACTTATAAAGAGAAGATGTGAAAACAGGTGGCGGATTTGAACATGCAGGTGGACACGCTGACAGATGCGGTAAAAAATATCACAAAGAGGTATCGCAAGCTGAAGAGGAGGAAAGAGTCAGCTCCGTAGCAGTCAAGCAAAGTCGGTCAGGCTGTCCAAAATCGAATTGCCTCTTTTGGGCTGGAAGAGAGTGAGGAATCTCCAGGGTCTGGTGAGCTTCCCCCATTGTCTTGTACCAGCACCTTCCACCCTGAAGAGGAGCCCTCCATCTGCCTGCAGCCCTTTTCCATTACGCAGCCTTCCTCCAGCCAGTAGCCCTACACTGTAGAACTACCCCCTCCCTTCCCTGAACATGTAGCAGCACTAAGTAAGTCAAAGACCTGCACTGTGTGACTTGAAAGTTTTTCCAAAAACTTTGTGATACTTTACTAATTTGCTTTGATTTTCTTTCTTGTTTCCTATTTAGATGAGCTGCTCAAAGAGTTTAGACAGCACAGGCAGGGCCCCGATCCTTCTTACAAATTAAAAGAGAATGTGAATGGTCAGATTTATTTAATTTCTCACATGGTGGTTGGGAAGACAAACCTGGCCAGCCTCGTCTTCCTCAACAAAACAGCCAGGATATGATCATAAGTTCTGTTCTGCTCATGCTAATGTCAATGTGATTCTGTTTTTGTTTACAATAAAAGATTAATGTTTTGTTTGTCTGTGTGCAGTTGGATCATGTCCTTGAGGCAGATGAAGATCAAAGAGACAGCAATTGAGCATTATGTAAAAAACGTTAATTGGTATGTATGACTTCATTAGGTAGAGCCCTCCACCGTCCTGTCGTCTCTCGAAGCAGGTGCTCATGGGGATAAGTAGGGAGATGAGAACCCTTTTGAGATCTTTGACAAAAGGTGTTGTTTTACACCAAATGAGTGTTAAGCAAAGTAAGGAGGAGAACATAATTGACAAAGCCACCTTGTTAAGATGTCAAAGGCTGGCGAGGGAGGCAATTCCTGATATTCTCAGTAAGTTGTGATTTCATTTATTTTACCTCAATTTATTCACAAGATGCTGAAAGTGATTTTAAATGGCTCTGTTTTGTGTGCAGCCCAGCTGGAGAGCGACCCTGCATCCAGAGTTCACTTGAGCTTTTATGGCCATTTTTTGGTTCTTTTTCTGTCCATTTATAGTCACTGTGGGGGCGTGTATCAGAACATGATCATTGAGGAGGTAGTGGGAGCAAAGTTCTCAGAGGCTGAGAAATCTTACCTGATTAATGTAAGTTTTAGTCTTGAATTTTATGCCTCTGAGAGAGAGCCATGTTTGCTGATTTCCTGTCTGAGTTGCTTGAGTTTACTGTGTCAACAGATCACATCTCACAAGACTAACCGTCTGTTCGGGCCAGCACAGATTGCTCTCAGTGAGGAGGTATATTAATGGACACGCCGCTTCCTCAGCATAAAGAATGAGATGTCGTTTGGAAAGGAGGCAAAGTATTTATTCTTTACATCATCTTTAAAGCCATGCAAAAACTTAAACAATCATTTCCAGGAAGCATGGAAGTTGATGGGACTGCCTGGGTGTCCCACCTTTACAGATCTGCAGACCTCCATTGCAAGTCATGTACAAGTTTTTTTTTGCATGCTTCTATAGCCTATAGACCTATTCTGTGTAGGTCTTCGGTTTACCCTTTGCCTTTGTTTTTCTCTCTTTTTCAAGGCAAAGTTCACATAACACTGAGGACCGGGATTAAGGTATCAAGATTTATGTGCCACAATGTGAAGACAACAGACAAATTTTATGCGGTAAACCTCAACGCCAAGCAGGCCATGGAGCACTGCAGACTTTTTGAAACTGTGCCCCAGGGGACCAAGCACTCTCCGTGTACCAAGGCAAAAGGGAAGAGAAAGCACATGGAACCAAAAAGACATTTTCCCCAAAAACGTGCTCCAACAAAGGAATCACCAGCAAACTCCCCAATGACCTCAGGCAGCACCAACCCTGAGGAGATGGCTGTCCAGTACCAGGAGTCTGGTGTCTCAGCCTTAGAGGAGAGTGAGGTATGTTGATCTCCAATAACCATTTGAGTCAATGGTGTCAAATGTGATTGAACGATAACGGATTCCTCTCCATTTCTTTTCTTCAACAGGAAGACAAAGACGAGCCAAGTCCTGAAGGTGCAACTGACTCAGAGGAGGAAAAAGGGAAAGCCAAGTCAGACCAAATCCGGAGGCAAATCCTCAGTCCAGCCTCTTAGGAGAAAATACCCAGTAAGAAGAGACCGGCCATTGGTTGTACATAAACCCATCAAGTCATCCTTACAGACACGTTTCAAGCCAAACCAAATATCCCCAATGAAAATTAAAAAGGCTGTTGTCTCCAAGGCCCACACAGTTCTTCGAATGGACAAACACAAGCGAGTGGGCAAAAGAGTCAAATGTGCGATTCTGAAACTTCCTGTGAACTTTTCAAATTATTTCTTGGGCACTAAATGTGGACCACTTTCTTCACTGAACACTTTCAACACTTCATTCTATGAAGGTTGCTTTATTGGTTGAATAGTTCTTTTGATGAGTATGTAAGTAACTTTCAATTGTTTACGTGTTCATATATCTTCAGTTTTTTCTGGTCTGTACTTGAGTTTTCTTTTAATAAATTTTCTTGATTTTTGGAATTTAATTATCTTTCATTATTTTCTTGCTCCTATGGTCTTTATATTTTTAAATGTTATTTAAGGTGTGCTTTAATGTGACGGATACCATCTAACTAATTCAATCAGTGGGCTTGAAATAGGATTTGCTTGTACACATTATATGAGGTGTTCACTTAATATATTGACTTTTATTGATTCAAACGTATGTCCAGCACATTCCTGGCCAATCAGAATAATCTTAATTATGTTTCATATCTAAAAGACTTGTACTAAAATGCTTGTATATGGACATCCTATCTGTTGCCCATCATACTGTTTTGGACTTGTAGTTTTGAGAAAATGCCTTCCCTACAAAAACTTATTGTGTGGGCTCTGAATAGATGTCTATGTATATATAGATGTCTGAATATAAGTCTATGAACAATTCATTTTTACGACACATATAATAACCATGTTAAATTTTATTAATGAAACCATCTACTCGTGATTTAGTGCAACTGTAATCATATATTTTTTGGCTTTACATCTCATCCATTTTTTTAGAAATTGCATTAAATATCACTGTACATAGACTGCCTAGTCTGATCCCATCAAATAGGTTTTAAGTGGTGGTGGCGTAGTGGCTAGAGCACAGGGCTACTAATCAGAAGGTCACTGGTTCGAACCCCACGGCCACCACCATTGTGCCCTTGAGCAAGGCACTTAACTACAGGTTGCTCCGGGGGGATTGTCCCTGTAATAAAAGGCTCTGTAAGTCGCTTTGGATAAAAGCGTCTGCCAAATGTAAAAATGTAAATGTAAGATATTTTGGACTTAGAATTTTAAAAAGTTTAAATAGCCTTTTCTACAAACTCTATCTAGGAGTAAAAACTGCTGTGACATTTTTAAACAATGAAAATAAACATACACATAAATACAGTGTATTTTTTTAAAAATGTATACATACTAAAAGTCACATATGTACATTAAAAATATAAATAACAAATATTAAAACTCTTAAAAAAAAAAAAAAAGAACTTTAAATCTGGGAGATCTTCTGGGCCTTTAGATTTGTTTTAGAGTAACAAGGTCTGAGGTACCCTCCAGAAAGGTGTTAATCTGTTGCTGTTCTGGGTCATGGTGTGAACCAGGGTATTGTTCTGGGGCAGATTAATTCCTGACCACATTTTTCAGCCAGTTTTTGTATTTCTCCTGTTTAAACAAAAAATGTGATATTTTCATCAAATAAGAGACATTAAAAATTATTAAGATTACATTGATTACTGAAGACGTACACAGCAGCTGTAAAAAATCCTCCTCTGGTTGATGCTGGGATGGAGCCTCCTGGCTCTCTGTGAGGTTCAGGCTTCCCCTTAAGTCAAATGTGGTCACCATACCAATTTCTGGGTTACTCTCCCTCAGCTGTTTTAGCATGTTTTGAGTAACCATCCATTTGAGGTCACCAGTGATTTTTTTACCGTAGCAGCCTAAAAAAGTAAGTTCACTTGAGAATAAAAAAACATGATAGGAAAACTGTAATCAATAACATTGTAATAACATGTTACTAATCAAAAAACACACATTACAAACCTAGTTGAAGTAGTTTGTATACACACAATGTGAAGCCATTGATTTAAACTGAAGAAAGTGTTGTTTTGTTGAGAGATGACTTACAGTTAGATATGGGTGAACTGTCCTCAAGTGTCCTCAAGTCCTCTGCTGTGTCCGTCTTCAAACTGACCTTACTTACCTGGGCAAGCTTATTGACTATTAACAGTGGTAATTAAAGTCCCACCCACAACTTTTTTAATGGGCACTGAATATGCTGTTCTTGTAAAATATTATTTTGTTAATTCTTCCATACATGATACATTTCATGGATAAAACATCTTATTACTGACTTACTACACTAAAATTAAAATGTTTTTGAGTTTAAAATTGATAGAAATTTTAAATAGCATTAAAAAATAATTGTGAAATGAGTTATGAAGTGAGTTGCAGGTGGGATCATCCCAATTACAGGTGCATCATCCCAGGTGGTATCATCCCAATTCCAACCGATTTAATGTGTCTAATTTAGGTAGTTTATGGACATCAGTTTACTACAGTCAATGATATGTATAAAATAACATATTTACATGACTCTACAAATCCCACTGAACTATATGCAACCTTCAGTACTTCACAATTCCTCTGTCCATAAACAGCCTAATTTTTTTAATGGTATAGGTTGTGCATGGGATGTCCAAATCTCAGTTTCTGGATGACATTGGATGCTGAAACTCACAGTTCTCTGCTTGTCTTGGTGTCCTCATTGCATGAAGTGAATTTCAAAAGGATTGGAGAAAACTGACTTTCTCTAATATTCTTCAAATTTGCACCATGAATAGTGGATGCTGAGACAAGCATAGAAATACAGAAGCTGAGATTTGGACATCCCATGTACAATGTTTAAAAATGTCTATCCATGGACAGCCTACGCGGAGCCTGTTAAATAAGTTAAATAAGTTATAAGTACACAACTTATTTGATGGGCCTCAGATAGGTGGACAATCCATTTTCAAGATACATTTATTATTTAGTTAAACATTTTAAAATGAAACCATTTGTAAAACACTCTGGACACAACGTAGAAAATTTTGCAATAACTTTAATGTCAAAAACAACAACAACAACTTGCTTAAAAACATCCATCCAAAGACAACCTATGTGGAGCCTGTCAAATAAGGTGCAGATGGGCATGACTAAACAATAAAACAGGAAGTGCCAACCTGTAACTTAATGGGCCCCAGTTAGGTATTACACGAACAATGCATTAACAAAATACATTTAATTAATTTATTCATATTTATTGACAAAACCAGATATATAATGCACAGGACACAACATTTAACATATGTATACATTTTAAAACTCATAAAAATGCATATTTTTGCATAAACAGTCTTTGGGCCCTCATAAAAAAGGATTAAAAATGTATGTATCTCACCGATTGGGAAGTACTTTAAAAAATCAGGATAATTATTCTTGAAAAAATAACTATTATTTTTCATTCACAAGTCAGCCAATTTAGCACTTAATGAACTCACCCAGACTTCAAAATTTGCCCATTGTCTAAGGGGCCCCTGAGAAACTACAGATTTCAAATTGGACTCATTTGGAGTCATTTTGAGCTTTCTGAGGTGTTTCCACGAAACACCTATAGAAATGAATGGAATAAGTTACTGGTGGGATGCGCCCTGGCAGAGTGCCCAGAGGTCCTACGGACCCCAAATTTCACACAGTGGGCTGCCAATGTCTCTCAAAAGACATATCAAGAGCACGAGGCTCTAGAAAAGTGGAAAAGTCTTTTTTAGAGTTTATGCAAGATTCTCCTACACAGGCCTCTTCAAGTCAAGTCAGGTCAAGTGGTTTTTATTGTCGTTTCAACCATATACAGTTAGTGGTATTTATCAAACTTGCAGCTCAACAAAGTAAATAATTTGCCAAAAAAAACTACTCTGTCCACAGAAAACCTATTTTGATTAAAAATAGATTGCACAAGGGATGTACCCAGGGATCGCGTCCGGGGGGGGGGTGGGGGGACACGGTGACACCTCGAGAGCCCCTCGACAACATAATAAGGAAGTGGCCTTTTCGGTGCCATTTTTGTCGAAATTCAATAAAATGGTTTAAAGGGCACTGGGCGGGCATCCACGTGTTGTCTGTGGCAAAATCAAGTGAAAACCAGCCAAAAAATATTAAGTGCCATAAATGACCACTTATAACGGCTCTGGGGGATACCCAGGCACCGTCTGTCATAAACTGTGGCAACGATGGGCATCAGTAGGCATGGCATGCAAAAGTGTTATTTGGGAGGTAAGAGGACAAATAGGCATTCTGTTGTCGTGAGGAAGACTATGGTAATGTTTAGTGTGGAATAGGGCTGTCAAATACAAATTTTAATTTACAATATTCGTTGAATTTTAAAAAAAAATGCACATTCGAATGCAAAAACCGTGATTGATGATGACGAAGCTGACGTGGATTGTTTTTGTTAGCCTATTCAGTTCAACCCATTAGATGTGGCACAACTGAGTTGATCATTTGAATAATGGCTGAAAAAGAGAGTGAGAACCCGGAGTCGGAAAGGATCTTACTTACACTAAAACATCTTAAAAGTGCTATGTGGCGCTTCATTGGTTTCTGGGGTATCGAAGGCGATATTGTTGACAAAACCGACGTTATTTGTAAATTGAGTCCGAAAACCACTGCTATATCACTCCACAACATCTAATTTGAGAACACACATGCAGCCTTCTCATCCCAAAGAGTTTTCTCAAAAATGTCATGACAAGGGGCCATTATTAAAACAGTCCAGGGTACTTTTGTTACCTCAATTTCCTTGCGTGCACATTTAGGAAATTATAGTCATGTCATTTAATTTCAATAAAACATTTGATGCTTGAATTTGGATTATATTTGCTCATTGTGCTCACTTGCATCCTCTTGTGGTCTTAGGAGACAATACAGTACTTTTTTTCCTCTAACATAAAGTAATGTCTTTAGAATTAAAATATAATTCAAATATTACTATTATTTAAGTAAGAAATTTGAATTGAGTTTTTCTGCCATTTTGACAGTCCTAGTGTGGAAGGGAGCACCGTAGGCACTTCATGGATGTGATGAATGTCCATTGGGAAGACTAGTAAGTAAGGGGACAAAATTACACTCTGTGTAGTGGTAATTTTGTCACCTATTTTTAATTTAGTCTTAGTCTTAGTCTTGTGCGAAATGTCCTTGTTAGTTTTAGTCATATTTAGTCATTCACATATCTTTTTTTGTTAGTCAAGTTTTAGTCGACTAAAAGTCTCGTCATTTTAGTCTAGTTTTAGTCAAAAGAGAATTTAAGGTATCTTAGTCAAGTTTTAGTCAACTAAAAGTCTCGTCATTTTAGTCTAGTTTTAGTCAAAAGAAAACTCAATATATCTTAGTCAAGTTTCAAAACATTTTAGTCTTTTTTTAAATAAATTATTTCTGAGATTAATTCTAAGATAACCATTTCAGTCAAATAATGTTTCACACATCTCAAATACTGGTTAAATGTCATAATTACCTGACAAAATACACTTGTTGAATTTGTTGAATTCACTTTGTTAAACATGTCTGGTTTTCTGATTTAAGAGACACATTCACAAATGATGAACTTGTTCTGAAGAGTATTTTATTAAGCAAATAAGTTACATAAAATATATATAACCTGCATAATGTACACTACCGTTCAAAAGTTTGGGGTCACTTGTCTGAAATGTTTCTCATGATCTTAAAAATCTTTTGATCTGAAGGTGTATGCTTAAAAGTTTGAAATTAACTTTGTAGACAAAATATTATTCTGCCAAAACATATACATTTATTTAATTACAAATCTAAAATTTCCTAAAAAAAAAAAAAGTTTTTGAAATGGATGACTTGGATCAAAATATGAAGAAAAGAAGCCAATAAGTGCCCAACATAGATGGGAACTCCTTCAATACTGTTTAAAAAGCATCCCGGGGTGATTCCTCAAGAAGTTGGTTGAGAAAATGTCACGAGTACATGTCTGCAAAATCTAGGCAAAGGGTGACTACTTTGAAGATGCTAAAATATTACATAGTTTTGGATTTATTTTGGATTTTTTGGTCACAAAATAATTCCCATATTTCCATTTCTATTATTCCATAGTTTTGCTGACTACTATTATTCTAAAATGTGAAATAAATAAATAAATAAAGAATGAGTAAGTGACCCCAAACTTTTGAACGGTAGTGTATGTGCCACAACACCATAGCTAACTGGTTAATTTACAGCGTAGATGCCTAAAATCAGCATTAGCTTATGAGACGTATATTTAAGTTAACTTCCCTGAATGTGTGGGTGGTTAGCCTTTAGATGTCGCTTAAGGTTGGTGGTGTTTTTCCCGGTATTGTTTATCCGCAGTGCTTCCCGTCAGTTATAATGACACATTCTGACTTTTTGTCAATATCATTGTACCTAAAATGCGACCAAATATCGAGCCTCTTCCTTCTACCTAGCATGTCGTCGGCGCTCATCGCGTGTTCGCCACTGTCTGTGATTGTTGTGTTCTTGCTCCATGTAGTTTCGTGTTGCAGCCACAGGAGTATGAGACCTGTAACCGTTACTTGAGCAACAGCGCGAACTCATTCGGAATATTTTGAAGGCGTAACAGCTGAATATTCTATCTCATGGTGAAAAAGTAGAGACGATTGTATACGAAAATGAAGAGAGATTTTATCTTTTTATTTTATGCAAAACATTTTAGTCTCGTCTTTTTTCGTCAACAATAATGCATGTTAATTTAGTCTTAGTCAGCGTTTTTGGACATTGGTGCAGTCTCGTCATCGTCTCGTCTTAGTCATGGAAAAAAAGGTCGTTGACGAACATATTTAGTCTCGTCTCGTCTGACGAAATTAACACTGACTCTGTGGACACTTATAAAGGAGCTTATGGGGAGTGGACACTAGGACACTGGTGGAAATCCCCCTGTATGCCTGTTATAACTCAAGACCACCTCTAGTGGTATCCATACAGTGCCTTTGACCCCTAATCCCTGCCTTCCGAGAGTAATGGAGTAGATGCTGACTCGTAACATATATAGCTTTCATGCTGGATCCAAATCCAACCTACGGTCCATCACACCACCTATTCGAACAATGGCAGTTTAAGCGAAAATGGAAATGTGGAAAAATGTCCACAAACCACGTAGGGTCCCTTACTGATATTTATTGTACATGTTCTCAAATTCAAGTCTACGTGCTCTCGAGTTTTCCAATAGACGTCCAACAGATGCGTTACTGGTCTGTATTGTCTGTAAAATGGAGAATGTTGTGAAACATGGAAAAGATTACATCGTTAAATGCAATGTAATTGTAACTATGTAATATCACAGCTCAATTAAAGTGATGGTGATAGCGTAACCCACAATACTTCAGGACTCACTGCAGCCAAATAAGGCAAATTTCCTTCAGAGTGCACACTGATGAGACACATCATGCAGTGAAAGGGCCTCAGTGCTAAAAGTCTTCTTCACTACTACACAATTCAATCACTTGTGAGTAAAAGCTGAATGTTTACTAGCCAGTGGCAAGTAAGTAATTTTTAGTCACACAGTGTAAAAGTTAGTGACATATGCAAGTGATTTACTTGTAATGTAGAGAGCTGATAATGCAGGTCTTCAACTGTGCAATTGTACGGGGCTTTCGTTGACATATTGTGCACTTCATAATTCTATAACTAGCCAATCTACAACCTGCATCCTCTGCTTACACACCCAAGCACTTGTAATCCAGGCAGTATGTGGTTTTGCATTGTCCTGAGAATGTGTGGCACATTATGATGCTCAAAAGATGGCAACGAAGGCCCCGTACAATTGCACAGATGAAGACCTGCATAATGCTTTGATGGGGAAAATTCAGCTTGCTAAAGTTGAATTTGTCTTCAGTGCCCAATGCTTAAGTGTTATTAGAAGAAATGAAGTTACACAGTGGTAAAAACTCTACTGTCCAATCTTTATAGGAGTGAGTTGGCAATCTGATTTGAAATTAATGTATTTAAAAAAAAGAAAAAATTAATTCACAAGGTAAAGCATCAAAAAATGTGATGGGCTACAACAGCAGAAGACAATGTTAGGTTTCACTTCTGTCAGCCAAGGAAAGAAATCTGAGACTGCAGTGGGCCTACCATTTGTGTACCTCAGCAGAAATTCAGATTTGACAGACCAGGCGATGTTTTTCCAATCATCTACTGTCCAAGATTGGTGAGCTTGTGCCCACTGCAGCCTCAGATTCCTGTTCTTAGCTTACAGTAGTGGTACCCGGAGGGGTCTTCTGCTGCTGAAGTCCATCCACCTCAATTGTTGACATGTTCTTTTCTGCATAGCACTGTTGTAATGTGTGGTCATTTGGGTTACTGTCACCTTCCTGTCAGCTTGGCCATTCTCCTCTGACCTCTGTCGTTTACAAGCCATTTTTGCCCACAGAACTGCCGCTTGCTGGATGTTTTTTGTTTTTCGCACCATTCTATTTACACACAAATCCTGGGGCATATGGCATCCTCGGCGGTAGCCTCGGGTTGATGTATATGAAACTGCTTCAGTACTGGCTCCGGACTCAAGTCCCGAGATGGGCATGGCGCCACGGCACACATCGCGTGGCCATCATGCTTATCTGTCGCCGCTTCTCCAGCCCTTGGAACAACCTTGCATATCTACGGGCAGGGATTCCCCTAGAACAGGTCTCCAGGCACGTCCTGGTCACAACCGATGCCTTCAAGACAGGCTGGGGCGATATATGCAATGGGCCTGCAGCTACGTTGGCATATCAACTGCCTCAAGCAAGCATGTGTTGGTTCGAACAGACAACATGGTGGCGGTGACATACATCAACCACCAAGACATCCCCTTGCATGTCACAACTCGCCTGCCGTCTCCTCCTCTGGAGTCAGCAGCACCTCAAGTTGCTGCGAGCCACTCAACACCGGGTCACCTGCTAAGGAGAGTGGATACTCTACCCTCAGGTTGTTCAGCTAATTTGGAGTCTATACGGGCAGGCACAGGTAGATCTGTTTGCCTCCCCAGAAACCTTCCATTGCCTGCTCTGGTACGCACTGACCGAGGCTCCCCTTGGCATAGACACATTGGCACACAGCGGGCTGCCTGTACTATGCAAGTATGCGTTCCCCCAGTTAGCCTGCTTACACAGACCCTGTGCAAGGTCAGGGAGGATGAGCAGAAGGTCACCCTAGTGGCTCCCAACTGGCCCACCCAGAATTGGTCCTCGGACCTCATGCTCCTCGTGTCAGCCCCTCCCTAGCAAATTCCCCTGAGGAAGGACCTTCTTTCTCAGGGACGGGGCACCATCTGGCACCTGTGACCAGACCTCTGGAACCTCCATGTCTGGCCCCTGGACGGGACGTGGAAGACCTCAGTGGCCTACCACCGTCTGTGGTAGACACCATCACTCAGCCTATGGCTCCCTCTACGAGACACCTGTATGCCTTGAAGTGGCATCTGTTCGCTAAGTGGTGTTCTTCCCGACACGAAGACCACCAGAGATGCGTAGTTGGCTCAGTGGTTTCCTGTCTGCAGGAGAGGTCATAGGGATGGCTGATGGAAAAGAATGACTAGGACAAGCCTGTCCCTATCCTTTTGTATAGTCGACTCGTCCCCAATAGGGCTGTTCGACATGCACACTAGTGTCAGGGGAAGTTGTGGGCCGGCCGGTGCGCAAACTATGTGGCACACAGCAGTCTGCCCATCTCACACCACTGATCCACATAACCCAGTTCGGCTAGTTGTGGCATTTTTGTAGGGGACCCCTAGTGTCACTACATTGACACAACATGTTACGAAAGTAACCAGAATGATTTTTACACATCATGTGAAGCGTTAATGTTGCTTTGTTGCTTTGTTGCTTTTAACTATGATCAAGGACTGAGTTCATCAAAAGTTTAAAGTTGCCTTCCAATTTGGGCGAACTGGCAATCAGGAGAACTGGACTGGCAACAAAACCAGTGCTATCAGACCACCCGCCCCCCAGCACCCTCGTTGACTCCAGTTCGTGCTCGAGGCAATAGCGGCTCTCCTCACAGCCAGCCTGCTTGTCCTCTAGAGCTCGATGTGGATGAGCTCGCCGCTGCATCAGAGAGTGCTGCGTCTGACGCGGATGACTCCCCTGGGCTGCCACCTTCGGGCCGGCACGCCCAGGCTGAGGCTGATGCTCAGATGACCGACATGTTTTCCCAGGCTGCCGCCAGTGTGGGCTTGGACTGGAACCCTCTGTCCTCCCCACAGCCATCGCGGTTGGATGACTGGTTCCTGGGGGCCGCTCACAACCTCGCCCCCCCCCTCCTGTAAGTCCACCAGGCCAAGGCGCTCAAAGATCTGCACGGGGGTAGCCCTGATCCCGATGTGCTGCAGGAACTGCGCTCAGCGACCGACCTCGCCCTTAGAGCCACGAAGGTCACAGCGCAGTCACTCGGGCAGGCGATGGCTACACTTGTGGTCCAGGAACGTCATCTGTGGCTGAACTTGGTCGAGATGCGTAAGACCGACAAGTTTTGCTTACTCAACGCCCCTGTCTCCCAGTTTGGCCTTTTCGGCGACACCGTCGTGGACTTCGCCCATGAGTTCTCCGCAGTGAATAAGCAGAAGGAGGCCATATGTCACATCCTGCCCTGCCGCAAGCCAGCCGCCATGGGCCATGCCCCATCTGCTCACCGAGGGTGTCCTCCTGCGGCTAAGAAAAACCCTGCTCTGCCTCAACTTGGGCCCAGCTCTCAGCCCCAGCGTCGAGCACCCCGCAGGAAGCAGACGCCCCCCCTCTCATGGGTGCACTGGTTTTGTTGCCAGTCCAGTTCTCCTGATTGCCAGTCCAGGTCCCCTTCGAGGACCCGGAAGGCTCCCAGGCGCTCCAGAGACATTCAACCCAGAGCCCGAGATGTTAGCTCCAGAGTTGGTAAGACCACTCCATCCCCCGGTGGAGGGCTGGGAGGAGAATATTTTGTTGAATTCATTTAATTTTCTGCCCCCCCTACACGGGGCTGCGTTACCCACATTCTCAATAACAGAGCTATTTCCTTTGTCTCTGGGTCACCTGGCCTGCAAATACCGTTCCCACGGCACCCTGCCACCAGACCTTCACAGTCCCGGCATGCTGGACGCGGACCCCCCGCCTTCAGCCCCACAACTGTCCCCCATCCGGCCGGTTCCGACGAGTCTAGAGGACGCAGACACTGGACCTCCTCCTCAGTTGCTAACCCGCCTTCTGCCGGGTGTGCGGAGCAGGGTAAGTGCTTTAAGTCTTTTCTCAGCACTAGAGCCTCGGGACGCATCCTCGCCTCCCAACGCCATACTACTTGCTCCGCCCCACTGCAAAGCTCCACCAGGTACGTAAAAAATAACCGTGCCCTTGGCGCGGAGCTTGGATGCGTGGCTTTCACTTCCCAACCCGTCACGCTGGCTGGCCCAGACCATTCGACTCGGTTACACAATTCAGTTTGCCAGGCCCCCGCCCCCCTTCATTGGTGTCCGCTTCTCCGCAGTATACGGCAAAGATGCCAATACCCTGCACGCGGAAATCGCTACTCTTTTTTTTTTTACAGCCATCCTTAGCATCTATTCTCAATTTGGCCGGGAACAGCAGTGCAAAAACGATCTTCGAGCCTGTCCCTCCTACTGAAACGAAGATGGGTTTCTACAGCCCTTACTTCGTTGTACCCAAGAAAGGCGGCAGCTTACAACCGATCTTGGACCTGCGAGTTTTCAACCAGGCTCTGCTCAAACACCCGTTCAAATTGCTCACGCAAAGACACATTCTAACTTGCGTCCGGCATCTAGATTGGTTCGCAGCGGTAGACCTTAAGGACGCGTACTTCCATGTCTCAATTCTGCTTCGACACTCGACCCTTTCTACAGTTCACGTTCGACGGCCAGGCATATCAGTACAAAGTACTCTGTCCCCTCACGTCTTCACAAAAGTCGCAGAGGCAGCTCTTGCCCTGCTCCGAGAAGCCGGCATCCGCATACTCAATTACCTCGATGACTGGCTTATCTTGGCCCAATCGTGAGAGTTACTATGTGCTCACAGAGACCAGGTGCTTAGGCACCTCAGCCGCTTGGGGCTTCAGGTCAACTTGGAAAAGAGCAACGAGCGTGCGCAGTCAGTGCTGAGATGTCTCGCCACTCTCAGGCCAGGCACATCGGTCCCTTTAAAACTTTTCCAGAGGCTCCTGGGGCATATGGCATCCACGATGGTCGCAACGCTGGGATTGATGCATATAAGACTACTTCAGCACTGGCTTCAGACCCGAGTCCCGAGACGAGCATGGTGCTGCGGCACGCACTGTGTGACGATCACCCCCGCCTGCCACCAGACATTCAAACAGTGGACAGACCTCTGCTTCTTATCCCTCCCTCGCAAATTCCCCTGAGGAAAGACCTTCTTTCTCAGGGACAGGGCACGCTCTGGCGTCCGCACCCAGATCTTTGGACCCTCCATGTCTGGCCCCTGGATGGGACGCGGAAGATCTAGCTGGTCTACCACCTGCCGTCGTAGACACAATCAGCCAAGTCAGAGCCCCTTCTACCAGGCATCTTTATGCCCTCATGTGGCGCTTGTTCGCAAATTGGTGTTCTTCCTGGGCTAAAGACACTCAGTAGTGTGCAGTTAGGTCAGTGCTCTTATTTCTGCAGGAGAGGCTGGAGGGGAGGCTGTCCCCTTCCACCCTAAAGGTGTATGTCGCTGCCATCGCGGCCCACCACGATGCAGTAGACGGAAACTTTGGGTAAGCACAACTTAATTATCAGGTTCCTAAGAGGTGCCCGGAGGTTAAATCCCTCCCGGCCAAGCCTGCTCCCCTCATGGGACCTCTCAGTGGTCCTCTCGGGCCTTCAGAGACCTCCATTCGAGCCACTAGAATCAGCTGGACTCAGGGCCCTCTCTCTAAAGACGGCCCTGCTGATCGCACTCACCTCCATCAATAGGGTCGGGGACCTGCAAGCGTTCTCTGTCAGCGACACTTGCCTGGATTTTGGTCCGGCTGACACGTTTGTGATCCTAAGACCGTGACCTGGCTATGTGCCCAAGGTTCCTACCACGCTAGAGACTAGGTAGTGAACCTGCAAGCACTGGCCTGGGAGGAGGCATACCCAGCCACTCCGTTGCTGTGTCCAGTATGTGCTTTGCATACCGACTTGAACTGCATGCAGAGCTTTAGATGTTCTGGGCAGCTCTTTGTCTGCTTTGGTGGACAGCAGAAAGGGAACGCTGTCTCCAAACAGGACGCGCCCCCCCCCCCCCCCCCCTTACGGGTCTGAGCACACTCAACAAGGAGTGTTGCATCCTCATGGGCACTGGCCAGGGGTACCTCCCTAGCAGACATATGTAGAGCAGCGGGTTGGGCAACACCTAATACCTTCATTAGATTTTACAATCCCTGGGTTGAGTCAGTATCGTCCCGTGCATTCTCAGGTCCGAGCCGGTAGAACTCGGTAACACACAGACGGTCTGGCCGGGTGGATCGCTTGCACCTAGAGCCCTTTCCCTTGGCTGAGGTAAAACTGTGCGCTTTCTCTCCCAGGAGATCCCACTCATTCGGATCCCTGGACAATTCCTCCCTAGCCCTTTTGGTCCGCAGTTCAGAGGATGAACTCGCCAACCCAATCCACTGTGGGTACTTAATTTACCCTGTACTGGAATAGGTGCTCCGCAGGACAGGACTCCTACGCGGACTCCCCCTGTGTGTATTTTCCAATGTACGGTCCCCTTACGAGTGGACCCGCGTCTCCCTTAGGCAGTTCCAGCTGTCCTCTGGTCGCCATGTTGGATCTACGACTGCGCCATCTCCACATGCCGCCTAAAAACCCATGTGAAGTTTTCGCCACCTTTACCTCCCCTTTCGAGCAGGTGTGGCCTCTGCAGGGTCTTTTCCCCCTGAAAGAATAGGAAACTGGGTAAGACCCCCTTCCCTTGATGCGTGTAAAGGCCCCGGCCGTTCTTGCTCTATGCGGAGAAACATAGAGAGAAAAGAGGCCCAGCCAGGTTTGGCCCGTTCCCAGGTTGGCAAGCGTCGCCTTGTTCCCCTGCCTAGGGTAACCAGAATGATTCTGACAACTTTTATGGGGCATTGGGGAAGGGTACGTGCAGTCTGACACAGCTGGTCTCCTTTGCACGTAAAATACCTGCCCGCTCCTGTGTCAGCAGAACACGTATACGGCTCAGCGCATGGTGTGATTTGAAGTGGACACCTAGTGTCGCTTCTTCGACACAACGTCGAAGTTAGCGACAGACGGGGAACGTCTATGTTACGGATGTAACCTCCATTCCCTGATGGAGGGGACGAGACATGTGTCCTCCCAGTCACATCGCTGAGCCGAGCCACTGTAGTAATCCTGAATGAACCCGACGTATTTCCCCACTTTTATACTCGTATGTCCGGGTGCGGGGTATGCAAATACTGTCTGCCAACTTCTCATTGGCCTTTTTTCATAGATCAGAGGCATATTCGGCGCTCAAGAGAGATCCCTAGTGTCGCTTCTTCGACACAACGTCTCGTTCCCTCCATCAGGGAATGGCGGTTACATCCGTAACCTAGACGTTTCTTGCATTCCTTGAATTGATCGCATTTCTCTCTTGTCGAATTCGCAAAGTCTGGGGACAAGAAAATGCTGTGGTTTTCCCAAGAAACCTTCTTTTACAGCTCGTCTCGTGTAACACGAGATCTTTATTGGATGATCTCAGAAATTTGGCCAGCATTTTTTCCCTCAGTGGATCGCCAAGCCAGAGCCCTGTGAGCTCACTTGATTTAGCTTATGGCTTTTTATGTCGAGCAGAATTGGAAGAGCCCATCCAGGAATTACACCATATTTTGACCCTCTGCTCCCTCAGGAATTCCATCAATACAGACGTTCACACGTCCGAACCTCGCATGGCATCACGTGACCCTCATCTCAATACGTTCTTGACCTGAGAGCAAAACTCCACACATTGGGGCCGCTATCACAGGAGAATTTGCTACAGGCTCAAGAACGTCAGTCCCGGCTGTATAACAGTGGAGCTCGGCAACAGGATTTTACACAGGGAGATAAAGTCCTTGTATTACAACCCTCATCAAGCTCTAAATTACTTGCAAAGTGGCAAGGGCCCTTTAAGGTCACATAGTAGGCCGGGGTAAGTCGATTATGAGGTTAAATGAATGGATAGAGGCGGAGCATGGGAAATTTGGGGTCGAGCGTTATTGTGTAAATGGAGAGCAAGATCGGGAGATGAGAATGTTAAGGATTGTCACCTATTTATAAAGAGTCTAACACCTGTTTCTTGTTCTAGTGAGGGTGCAGGAGAGTTTAAAAGGAAGCCAGACAACGGAGAAGACAGAGAGACTGGCACGCTTGTCCTTTGTGCGTGTGTATGTTGGAGTGACCAAAAGACATGTTAGTGTGTGTGTGTGGGGGGTAAATAAAGGTAAATAAATTTACCTTTATTTTAATCTCCTCGTGTTTGCTGTCCAGTGCCAGTTCATCTCGTTTCCAGCTTTGTGTGCTTATATGTTTCCAGTCGGAAATCTGTGATTTTTAGCAAATGCATGAAGTGTCTATATACATTTGGGGTCTCTATAAGTCTGTACATTTTCTGAATAATAAAACCTTGAACGTAAGTTTTAGCAAATAGTATGTCATAAATTACATTACATGGCTGCCTAAAAAAAAAAAAATCTTTGCAAAACATCCCTTTCTTAAATGCCACCACCCAACAGTTACTACAATACAGTAGTGATAGAGTCTAGGGAGGAAAATTGAGAAAATTTTAATTTTTCATGCTTATTTCCTTCATGAGACATTTTCTTTCTTTTTTGGGGGGGGAAAATTGTCTCACCTGACACCATGTGAATCTTTCATGCAGAGGAGGGGCAATGTGGCATGCTGACATGAATTTTCATGCCACTGTGACTCAGCAACATTGCCTTTTTAAAATCGTTTGTCCAGCACGGGATCTTGTGTTTTAATTACTTTGTGCTGGACGTTCTGAAAATAAGCTGTTGAAAAGGCCCATTCCAGGAATGATGTATGCAATGCTTTTAGGGGTTGTCCTACTACAGGTTTTAAACTGTGCTTTGAGCTATCCAAATGGCGCACCAACTTCAGCATGTGTGGATATGATGCCGAGACATGTAGGGGTACAACCGCAGCCAAGCCCTGCTCCTTACACTATACAGACCAGCAGCAGCACCTTTCAGACTGGCAAACCTGTTACAGGTAGGGAACCACAGCTGGTCTGCAAGACTATTGTTTTACATTCAATTGTTATTCAATTATACACTGTCAAGAACTGTTGTTATTGAATAGTTTCCTGGCTCAACTGTGATAGCATGGAGGTCTTATATTATTAAATCAACAATATACAACATAATAAAAATGTACCATCCTTCTAATCTTCAATTCATGTTTTAAAGGCAACTACATTGTATATATGTACAGTATATAAATGTATATTTTTCTGCAAAGCAAGATGTGTCTTTTTGTGCCTATTTGATTTTAAGACTAATCTGAGACTAATTAATGATATGGAATTGCAAATCAGTCACTAATTGTTTACAATTAAATTTTCTAAACATTATTAAAATAAGATGAATTTAACTGTGAAGTAAACTTAAAGATAATACAACTTGCATATACTGTAACTAGAGATTATATTGAAATTATAAATATATAAAGTATATGTACAGAAAAATACAGATTAAGAAAATTTATTTTTGCTGTGCTATTTGCTTGGAAAAACAATAAACAGTGGGAAAAATGTGGGGTAAAATTAGTCATCCCTAATTGTATTAGGAAATTAGTTTTGTTTTTGTGAAAATAGTGTATATTGTAATGAATGGGGCAGACGAGGAGTGAGGATCTACTTGCAGTTTATTGAAGACAAACAAAAGGTGAACAGAGTAACTAAAACACAGAGAACAAAAGAAACATCCACGAGGGGGGGCACAAGGGGCAAACAGGCAGTCCAAGAGGGGCACAAGGGGAAAACAGGCAGTCCAAGGGGGGGGCACAAGGGGCAAACAGACAGTCCAAGGGGGGGGGGGGGGGGGGGCACAAGACAGTGACTGGGTCAGGAGGTCGGGGAGGCGGCCAGAGGACGGGGAGTGGGTCAGGAGGCCTGAGAGGCGGACACGGGGAGGCGGCCAGAGGACGGGGAGTGGGTCAGGAGGCTTGGGAGGTGGCCACAGGACCACAGCCAGGGAGAACTCTGAGAGCGGAGCCGTGGAAGGCGGAGCCATGGGAGATTCAGGTGGTGGAGCCATGGAGGGCGGAGCCGTGGGGGGCGGAGCCGTGGGAGGCGGAGACATGGCGGACTTCTGAGGCGGAGTCGTGGAAGGCTCTGGAGGCGTGGCGTAGAAGGCGAAGCCATGGAAGGCGGAGACACGGAGGACTCCAAGGGCAGAGCAGTGGAAGGCTCAGGAGGCATGGCCATAGAAGACGAAGCTGTGGAAGGTGGAGACATGGCAGACTTCTGAGGTGGAGCCGTGGAAGGCTCTGGGGGCGTGGAAGGCTCTGGAGGCGAGGGCGTGGAAGGCTCTGGAGGCATGGAATGTGGAGACACGGAGGACACCAAGGGCAGAGCCGTGGAGGACTCAGGTGGCAGAGCCGTGGGAGGCGGAGCTATTGGAGGCCCAGGAGGCAGAGCCGTAGAAGGTTCTGGAGACAGAGGCATGGAAGGCGGAGCCATGGAAGGCTCAGGAGGCGGAGCCGTAGAAGGTTCTGAAGGTGGAGCCGTGGAAGGCTCAGGTGACTGTGGCGTGGAAGGCTCAGGTGACTGAGGCGTGGAAGGCTCGGGTGACTGAGGCGTGGAAGGCTCGGGTGGCTGAGGCGTGGAAGGCTCGGGTGGCTGAGGCGTGGAAGGCTCGGGTGGCTGAGGCGTGGAAGGCTTGGGTGGCTGAGGCGTGGAAGGCTCGGGTGGCTGAGGCGTGGAAGGCTCGGGTGGCTGAGGCGTGGAAGGCTCGGGTGGCTGAGGCGTGGAAGGCTCGGGTGGCTGAGACGTGGAAGGCTCGGGTGGCTGAGACGTGGAATGCTCAAAGGACTGAGACGTGGGAAGCTCGAGAGGTGGAGCCCTGGGCGGCTCGAGAGGCTGAGATCTGGGAGGCTCGATTGGCGGAGCCCTGGAAGGCTCGAGAGGCGGAGCCCTGGGAGGCTCGGGAGGTGGAGCCCTGGGAGGCTCGGGAGACGAAGCTCTGGGGGATTTCTTCTCCTCCTCCTCCGGACGATCGAGGCTACAGGCGCTAGCACTGGCTCTGGGACGGTCGAGGCTACAGGCGCTGGCTTTGGCTCTGGGACGGTCGAGGCTACAGGCGCTGGCTCTGGCTCTGGGACGGTCGAGGCTACAGGCGCTGGCTCTGGCTCCGGGATGGTCAAGGCTACAGACGCTGGCTCTGGCTCTGGGATGGTCGAGGCTACAGGCGCTGGCTCTGGCTCCGGGACGGTCGAGGCTACAGGCGCTGGCTCTGGGACAGACGAGGGCGGCAACGCTGGCTCTGGGAAAGATGAGGCTGGCAACGCTGGCTCTGGGACAGACGAGGCCGGCAACGCTGGCTCTGGGACGGATGAGGCTGGCAACGCTGGCTCTGGGACGGACGAGGCTGGCAACGCCGGCTCTGGGACAGACGGGGCTGGCAACGCTGGCTCTAGGATGGACGAGACTTCCAGCTCATTGGCCGTGGCAGGTGTGGGCGCTGGCTCGTTGGCTGTGGCAGGCGTGGGCGTTGGCTCGTTGGCCGTGGCAGGTGTGGGCGCTGGCTCGTTGGCCGTGGCAGGCGTGGGCGCTGGCTCGTTGGCTGTGTCAGGCGTGGGCGCTGGCTCGTTGGCCGTGGCAGGCGTGGGCGCTGGCTCGTTGGCTGCGGCAGGCGGAGACCGGGGAGCAGAAGCCTTTCCTCTTCTCCTCCTCCTCCGAACAGACGAGGCTGGCAACGCTGGCTCTGAGGCGGACGGAAGTTCCAGTTCGTTAGCCGTGGCGGGCATGGTCGTTGGCTCGTTGACCGTGGCTGGCGTGGAGGGACGAGTTATGGAAGGCTGAGGGGTGACCACTGTGGGAGGGGAGGTAAAGCCCTCTTCCACAACACCCACAGTGAATGGCGAGCCACTAATTCTCAGGGTCTCCTCCACAATGTCGAGGAGCATCCAACCAGGAGTTGTCAGTGGCAGGAGCTCCCTTAAGGAACTGTTAAGATTCCCTCTGAAGAAAATTACCAGGGCATACTCCGGGAAGTCCGCTATATTAGCCAGCTCCAGGAAGTCACGAATGTGATCCTCCCCTGGGCGATCCTCTTGTTTGAGGCCGAGAAGTCTGTAGTTCGCTTGATGAACCACTAGATCCATAGTTGGTCGGTTATTCTGTAACGAACGGGGCAGACGAGGAGTGAGGATCTACTTGCAGTTTATTGAAGACAAACAAAAGGTGAACGGAGTAACTAAAACACAGAGAACAAAAGAAACATCCATGAGGGGATAATATAAACACAAGATGAACATCAACGAAGGGCAGGAACAAGGTCAACGGTAGACATAAGATAAACATTTACCAAACAATAACCGACACAGAATGAAGACACAACAGGGTTTAAATACACAAGTATAATGATCTACAGGTGAAAACAATGAAATGGCTGCTGGCAGTGATGAGGGTAGGTAATTATGGGAAGTGTAGTCCGGGAGAGATGACAAGGGAGAAACACAAGGCAGACAACCGGGAATCGTGACATATATCTTCATCACCATGAAATTCTAGGCAATCAGGGAATTTAGGGAATATTTCTAAATGCACCAAATGTACTTAGAACTACATCAATAATTATGATTGTGCAACATAAACTTTAATGTTGTCCTATATAATTGCTTGCTCTCTATTCTCTCATATAATATTCTCGCAGACTAACTGGCCCCAAAAGACAGTTTGTCAGCTCCCCTCAGTCACATAGTTGTCTGAGCTGAGGAACTATGGACATGTTCCACTAAAGTTTGAAAACAACAAAGTGTATAAATATTTTTTTATTTTTAACAGTGTGTCTATCATTTTATAATTTTAAACCTAACAATGTTTGTTTTTTCAGCATAATGTACAAAATATCTTACTATCTTTTCTTAAAATAAAAGCTGCTTGGCTTGATATTTTGTTATCTAGTATAATGCAATGGCATTTACTGTATATACTTTCATGTGTGGCTTAAGTGTACAAACTGTGGAGCCTCTTTCAAAGAATGTTAAATTAAGTAGACTTTTTAATTTAAGTGTTTAAAGAGATGATTGCATCAAAGATGAATATTTGTCATTTTGCAAGTTGCAATCAAAGGACCAGACTATCGTGGTGTGCTCCTCGAGGCTCGATCTGGATCAGATATAAATGCAATAGGAACCTGGCAGACACCACCAACCAACACAAAGTTCTTAGAGGTAAGGACTTGCAGTCAGTTATTACACTCAGTGCTGGGCAGATTACTTGTGAATTGTAATCTGGTACTGGTTACAAATGACATGACAAAAAAAATGCAATCAGTAATGCAATCTTGTAAATTACATTTTGGGATAATCTAATCCAATTACTTTTGGATTACTTTCTACCTAATTCTATTTTATTTTATGTCACATGCATTTGAGTAGGCTAATCATTTAAACATAAAAGTTCAAAGAGGACAAAAATGTGTTTCATTCTTTATTACTAACAAAAAGAACCTCACAAAAAGAGCACCTTCGGACAGTTTTAAAAAGTGCATTAAATGTTACATGAATGTAATAAACATTAAATCTAACATCAATGACGATGCATGGACATATTTTCTAATTAAAAAAACTAAGACATCAAGTGCATTTTAAGAGCATAAAACCGTAGTTAATTAAGAACATTAATGACCATAAAATCAACATCATTGACATTGCTAGGTCAAATCTTTCACCTAAAAACACTTAAACACTTTTAACCCTTATTGCTTAATGATAGCCATCACCTTTCCAAAGCTGAGATGCAAGATATTGTCTTTTGAACAGCAAAAATATTCTAAAAGAGCAGAATATAAAAAAAATTAAATTAAAAAGCACCACCGTGTTCCACCGAGTCACACAAGAAACAATTGTGTCAAGTTTTATGTCAAGTTTCGGCATCAGCAGAAACAGTAGAGCGATTGGCTTTGTTCCGTATTGCTGCACATTTTGCAATTGAACTATTGTGTACCCTGCTGGGATGACATTCACTAGATCCTTTGAACCACTGAATTTCATTGTGTGAGCTGCACACCATTGGTGTAATTTCATTCTTAAAAATGAAATTATCTCTGTAGATCCAGTGGTTAAATGCTGAGGTAGACTGCTCCATCATCACCTGACTGGCTTCTTCCAAAAACACTCAACGTATATCAAACGTATATCAGCGCTGTGCTGATTTAGAATGAAAAATGTAAAAGATTGAAAAAGCAAATGATTAGGATGATCAATAAATTATTTAAAATGTACTGCCTTTGCCTTGTTAATATGTAATAATGTAATCTATGAAGAAGTAACTGTAGGCCAATTACAAGTATTTTAAAATGTAATTTAATCCAATAACAAGTACTTGATTTTTGTAATCTGATTACGAAATACATATTACATGTAATCTGTTACTGCTCAGCATTGACTACACTTCTATTGCACTTATAAGTACATGAATAGAAATACAGACTAGAATTAAACAAATGTTCAAGGCGCAATACATGTTAAGACCAATCAACAGCATTTGTTGCAATAATGTTGATTTCCCAAAAAATATATTTTAGACTTGTCACTCTTTTATTAAAATAAAAAAGTAAGGAAAGAGCAAATCATGGCAACAGTAAGGCACTTACAATGGAAGTGAAAGGGGACAGTTCATAAACATTCAAATTCACACTGTCTCAATGTATAGCCTCAATACGTAAACATTATACATTTTAACATAATTTTTGCTTGATAAAATAGTTTATAGTCTATTCCAAAGTCTTTCTAACAAGTCAGTCCACTGTCTGCCATCTTTGAAATGCTCCCAGAAGGCTATTTCCAGTCATGGCAGTGCAGCTCATATCTACTTGAATAGGGGAACATCGAAATCTCAAAAACTGTTGGTCAAGATTACGATCAAAATGCATATTTCAAATCAGTATAAAAATCTGACAAAACTAGTATCATAAATTGTGTTTCTTTACCTCATATTACACACAAAAATATATATATATTTTCCAGCTTGCATAGCTAATGTGCATTTATGTGGTTATCAACATTATGCCACGCAATCTGTAAATTCCTTTACAGGAATAGTTCAAAATTTTATATAAATTTACACATACTGTATAAGGTTAGTAAGCGATTTTATCCAGCTAAAATCATTTTAACATGTATAATGTTTCCGCCTTGTGGGTATACATTAAGATTTGTGCTATTTCTTTCTTTTTTTATATATAAACGAGGGATGCATCAAAATTATTTTAGTGGTAATCAACATTATGCCACAAATACTGTCGATTGAACCTGGAACATTCCTTTGAATTTTTTGTGAGAGAACCCATTTTAATTAAAATAGTAACAATAACTGTTTTGAATTTTTTTTTAGAAAATGTGGCTACCATGGTAAAAAAAACAACAATATATAGACTGAAAATATCTAGTCAGCCATATTATATTGATTAAACTGCTTGTTAAAATCATATATTTTTTATGAATATGTTGTGTGGTAACTATAAAAAGACCATAGTCATTATTAATTTGGTAATTGCAGTGATACACCGGTTACCTAAGGTCATCAACTTGTGTTTTTCAGTGTGCAGGAAACCAACAAGGTGCCATCACCCATGCCAACACCAACATAAAAGACAACACCACCATTTATACCTGGATTCCACCAGCTACAGCGAAAAACATCTACTTTACGTAAGAGTGGGCAATAATGACAATCTCCAATTCTTACTGTATGACTGTCATGTTGGAAACTCTTAAATTTAAGTTTATTCAAATTGTGCAATCTGAAGAATGTTACATTAGAATGCAAATATGATTCACTATTTTAGAATATAGTATGAATTTATAAATTACCCACAGAGAAGTGACTACAGGTTAAGACACTTCAATATTTGCCCACTCCTTCCTTAGGGCCACTGTAGCCCAACAGCGCACTGTGTACTGGTTAAATGTGAAGTCATCGACTCTGACCCAAAGTAAGTTACAAAATTCAAACATTTGTATGATTCTGGAATTCTGTATAGATACATTCTTTCTTTTTTCTTTTCTTTTTTTTTTTTTTTTCTTTTAATCCAAGTCTGTTCCATTTGAGGTCATTTATATGCTAGACAACTCCTAAATATATATATATATAATCAGATATTTATTTATTAGGGAAAACCGATCAAAATATTCATGATGCATCTTACACTAAGGGGCATATCCAAATTTGTCCAATCAAATGCTTTCTATAATGAGAACATCTCCTAATACAACCTATTCAGACTAGCAATAGCAAGTAGCAAATCATGGTTCATAGCTGTGATGTAAATAAAGGCTATTGAATATTTATTTTAAATATTTTAAATTTAGCCCTTAAGTGTGTCCCACCCCAACTGCCTGTTTCAAAAGAAAAATGCTCTTGTCGTTTCAAGGGATCATTTAGTATATTCAGTGTAAAAATTTGTAAAAAAAAAAAAAAAAAATCACAATTTAAAGTTCACCCAAAAATGATAATTCTCTCATAATTTTTCTTACCCTTATGCGGTCTTAAACCTGTATGACTTTCTTCCGCAGAACACAAATGAAAATATTTTAAAAGATGCATGTGGTTTTGTCTATACAATGCCAAATGACAAAGTCAATGAGGTTCAACACTTTCAAGCTCCAAAAAGGACAAAGGCACTATAAATGTAATCCATATATCTCAAGTGGTTTAATCCGTGTTCCGCAGAAGGAAGTCAAATTTAAGACAGCATACGAGTCAGTAAATGATGAGGGAACTTTAAGTTTTGGAGGAAATATTCCTTTAATGACATTTGCACAAGGAAAGACAAATCCATTTAAGATTTATAAAATTGCTATATGCTTTTTGTCTCTATTGTCTTTTTATCTTCTGATTATCAGGTGATGGAGGAGGAACAATATTACTACTAAACGATAGTGCTGAAATGGCCACACCTGCCGTGATGCTACTACTTGCTGTCCTGTTGGCAAATGTTCAATATCTAGTTGAATAAGAATCCTGATCTTGAAGAAGATCCAGACTGAGTAAAGGATACTAGCTCAGTTACTCAGTATAAAATATTAAGTCAGCATTAAATATTAAGACATACCTTTTAATTGCGTGATTGTTATGTAACTGATACTGCTTGCACAGTCTTTAACTGATCCTGCCTCCTTTTAATTCATTTTTAATAATGAAAAAGAAATAGAATTAATCTGCACTATCATTTTCTTTTGTAACTTGAATATGAATTCAATATTTTAATTTCACAAATAAAATGTTTAGCACCATCAAATGTGAAATTCTTAAAGGAAATCAAGTTTGAGTCCCTCAGAGTACAAACGACAATACAATAGGTTACTAAATTTGTGGTCTTCAACTAGTTGGTCTAAAATTTCCTTGCTTCCATTGAAGTAGGCCTGCACAAAATGCACCCCCCAAAGAATCTATGCCCCTGATGAAATTGACCAGGATTTATAGCCTCTGCTGGTGACATCGTTGGATGCACCTGTAGCAGGGCTATAAATAGATGTGTCACAGGTGCATCGTCAGGTATTTTGTCTGAAGAGCAGTCCTGGGGCATCCCAGTGCGGCAAGGAAGCGCAGCATCTCGTTCCGCTTTTATCAGGGAACAGGGGTTACAGTTAAGTAACCCGAGATGTTCCCTGTCAAAAAGCTACACTTTGATGCTGTGCTGGACCCCTTACGGTTGTGTAGTGTGCTCACAAGAGTGCGAGAGGTCTCAGAAATGAGCTTGTGATGTTGACTCAAGGACATAAGAGCCCGGAGTGGCATGAACATCCAAACTATAAAATCTTATGAATGTGTGCGGAGAGGACCAGCCTGCCGCATCAAACATGCTGCAGAGGGACACCTCTAGCCAAGACTTTAGAGGAGGAGCCCCCTCTGGTAGAGTGAGCCCTGATACCTACAGGCGAAGCTTGACCGTGTGCCTCATAGGCCAGGGAAATAGTGTCCCTTACCCAATGTGACTCAGAGAGAAGTAGAGGGGACATTGCGCTGTCTGTTGAGAGGCGAAAAGGTCCACTTCTGCCCTGTAAAATCTCATCCAGGTTTGTTACACTACCTCAGGATGGAGTTTCCACTCACCCGTTGGCATTTTCTGTCTGGACAGAAAATCTGCTCCCACATTCAGGCATCCAGGGATATAAACTACTCTGATTGACAGGAGCTTGCCCTGGGCCCAAAGGAGAATCTGCCATGCCAGTCTATTTAGCTGGTGTGAACGTAGACCTCCTTGATGGTTTCTGTAAGAGACTACTGCTGTGTTGTCCACCCGCACCAGGACATGGCAGCCTCTCAAATACTGGAGGAAGTATTTCAGTGTCAGAAATACCGCCATCAACTCGAGGCAGTTGATGTGCCAATTGAGCTGATGACCCTCCCATTCCCCTTGAGCTGGACGACCACTTAAGACCGCAGCCCATCAGGGAGGCATCTGTCGTTAGCAAGACCTAGTATTGGTTGATACTGACGAACAGTGCAACCTTGGCCTAGCCTGACTTTGCTCAGTGTGTTCTGAATGGACACGATTCGAGCTGGAGACAATTGTGCCCGCATCGTGATCGCATTCCATACAACGCCCAGATAGGTAATTTCCTGAGTGGGAGAGAGAGCGCTATTTTTGACGTTGAGTCTCAGAACCAGAGAAACCAGGTGAGCTAAGATGATATCCCTGTGCTGAACTGCCAGTTCTTGAGACTGTGCTAGTATCAGCCAGTCGTCGATGTAATTCAGAATGCGGATGCCCCGGAGTCGCAAAGGAGCCAGTGCTGCATCCATTAATTTCGTGAATGTGCGAGATGATAGGGCTAGGCTGAATGGAAGAACCAGATATTGGAAGGCCCCGAAAGCAAACCTCAGGAACTTCCTGTGTTGTGGCAGAATTTCTATATGAAAGTACGCGTCCATGAGATCAATCGTGACCAACCAATCGTGACATGCTTGCTTGTTTCACGGTAGTGGAAACCACGCCATTGAAACGCGGAGGGCGACGAACAAATTTAATTTTCTACTGTTCTTAGGACCCACATAGAAGTTTCCACGCTGCCAGGTTCTCTGAGATGGGTATTAATTTTGACACTTCCTGTTGAGGGGATGTCGAATGTTCCATGTCCTGGACTAAGGCAGGAAACAATGGTACACCCAACATTTAGCCACCAGAGGCGGCAGGATGGAGAGGTTTCATGGGAGTATCGGGAGGGTCGAAGTGGATGACACACTGAGGGGGACTACCCCCACGAGGCTGGGCGCAAGACCATCAGGGTTTTTTCCTCTTAGAAATGACTGACTGAGGTCTTGCTTTGGGGGCTGCTAAGGGCGACGAGCCGGTCTCCAGTCTCTACGAGGGGGAGCATGACTCACCATGCTTTGTTTCTGAGCCTCCCTTCTAGAAGGACCTGGGCGTGGCTGGGTGGCCAATGGCCCCTCCCCCTGAGTGTGGCGAGGAAGGAATTGCCCGAAGGCTTCCTCGTGATTTTTTGCCTCCTGGAACCTGGTGATAACTACGTTCATAGCATCACCAAATAAGCCAGAAGGCGAAACCAGGGCATCAAGAAGGAAAACTTTGTCCTTGTCTTTGATGCCCGACAGGTTGAGCCATAAGTGTCTCTCCATGCTGACCAAAGCAGACATAGACCGGCCAATAGTGCGGGCCGTTTGCTTGGTCACGCGGAGAGACAGATTCGCGGCTCGACGAAGCTTGGAGAAAGCCTCCTCGTCGACCGTGGTGCCCACACTCATGTCCTTCAGCAGATCAGCCTGGTACGCCTGTACTGCCATAATGTGCAGGGCAGCACCAGCCTGACCTGCTGCCTGATAAGCTTTCCCCACAAGCGTAGAGGTGGTCCTGCACGGCTTTGTGGGGAGAGTGGGTCTTTTTAACGATGATGCTGCGCCTGGCGAGGTATAACCCTCAAGTGTCTCTTCAACTGGTGGCATCACCGAATACCCCTGTGCCTCAGCACCCACGCTAGTCGAATATATCGACGTTGAGTGCACGAAGACACAGGAAGTATAAGGTTTCCTCCATGAACGAGAGAGCTCATCATGGAGGTCATCAAAGAAAAGAAGGGACTGATGAGGCGTTCCCTTCCCCTGGCCACCAGACAGAAAACTGTCCTCCAACTTGGAGCATTTGGGTGTCTCCTGTTCGCATGACCAGTCTAATTGAAGCCTGGCCACCGCACGAGTAATCACCTCATGTAATTCCTCCGATGATTTATTATCATGCCTGGAATGCTCGAAGGTGGGTAATTCGAAGTCCGCAGACTCAAGAGATGAACCGAAGAGGTGCTGGAGCACGCTTCAGGATCACAGGAAGGACCAGCTGGATCTGGGGAGAGAGCGAGCGATAGGGACGAACCCGTCTCTCGCTCCTCAGCCAGATCCATACGAGAGCCCCACGATGGAAGTGTGGGCGCTGACTCTTGGAAGTAAGCAAGATGGGTGCGAAGCATTTTGACTGAGAGCGCAATGCTCGCACCCGCCCCGCCCCAACGCAAGAGCAGCATGCTCTTCACCCAAACATACAAAACAAAACTGATGTGTGTCCCTCTCAGCCATAGAGTGTAAACAAGGGAACATACACCGCTTGCTCTATTTTTCAGTCATTTTCTTTTCTTCTTTTTTTTTTTTGAGAAAAGAGAAAGGTTTCTGCGAACTGCAGAACACACACACACACAGAGTGATCTGAAGACAAAGGATCTGACAATGCACCTGTGACGCATCTATTTATAGCCCTGCTGCAGTGCATCCAATGATGTCACCAGCAGAGGCAATAAATCCTGGTCAATTTCATTGACGTGTTCCAAAAATATTCACAGCTGGTCACACCTAAAGATGTTCCCAAAGCGCTAAGTCAGCGCAGCATCAAAGTGTAGCTTTTTGACAGGGAACAAGCTGGTTAATGAGGTCCAATTAGCTCTCATTACTACACCATCTGCAGGAAGCAGAAGTGATTTTCTCCATTGGCGGCCTTTCCAACCCTGCATAGCAGGCATTATGTTCTAACGATGGATTTGTTTTCTCCCATTTGATTTTCTAACATAAAATACCTCTTAAAAAAGGGGGAAACAGTGGCATACTCTGTACCATGTGGAAATTCCTTAAAAAAGTATCAATTTCTCATTTAATTAATATTTCTATGTATTTATACACTTTTTAAATTCCTACAGGTTCAAACTAAAATGTAATACACAGACCTATTTTTTCATGTGTTTGTCAATAAGAAGAACTAACTGTGCACCTGCACTTTCCATAAAACATTGGGATATTCTTTTTTGTCTAAAAATAAATAAAAATCAATTTTGTGTTATTTATTTATACCACAACTGCATTAAAGAAAATGAACTTAGGGTAAACATTTCCAAATAAATGCAATAATATAATAGATGCCACTATCTCCAAAATTTCCCAATGAGAAAATGCATTAGTGCATTTTCATTGTGGTATACTGTACAAGCAATGCTGACATTTCATAGATTTTTTGCTAAACTATGCTAAAATAAACCACTTAAAAGCAGCATATAATTAACATCAAATATGAGGCAAAACAATTCAAGAAACATACAGAAATGTATTAAATAGAGCAACATTTGGAGAACATCTGCAGGTGTCTTCCCCATAAGGGCGGCCTTAGCCAAAAATTTTATCTTGGAGAAGTCAAACATCATTTTACTTAAAAACAGCATATTACTGCCGTTTTATTGCAACAATGCATTATGTTTTAGCTTTTTTCTAAACGGTGAGAAAGTAAAAAAAAAAAAGTGCCATATGGCTACACCTCACCACTATTCGGACAATAAAAATGAATTGGAATGCTAACAATGCTGGATTGCTGGATTGCTTTCTCCAGGTCTGTGATAAAAAGAGCACAGATTTTACACTATAAATGCTGACTTTCAGAGGGGGCACACATTTTTATTATTCTTCAAGTACTGTAACTTTTAAAAGTTTGTGAAACAATAGCAGTGTAATTTTTTTTAAGAAACTGTCATTGAGAAGTAACTATTTGGCTGTATAACAAGTAGATTAATGCTGATCATCACAAATTGTTAGATTTCAACTCAAATATCGGATAACTGTCTATGAAATGGCATCCAAGCCAAACAGCAGAATGCTACATTGTCACATATCTCATGTAGAAGATGATGTTGAACATCGTCCAGCTATAATCTTGGAAACAAAACTTCAATTATGTGCAACAATGACTCAAATGTCTATGCCCTTCATGCAGTCAGATGAAAAAAAAAAACAACAACTCAGCTATAACTTCCAGTTCGTTCATCAAACATGAAATGGATGTTCAATGCCTTGTGCTCTCTTGTATGCTGCACAATGGCAAATGTAGTAGGTCATCATGGCATTCTATGCACATAGAACATTTGTATATTTTACCAAGGATACATAATATAATATATAATATGTAGAATATTTTTCAGAAGATGGATTTTCTGAGATATCAATTTAGAGGCTCCGACAACATGACATTCTCCCATTATGATTTGTCGTGTGGCCATGTAAACTGAACAAAGTCAACCATGGCAGATTACACCAGACATATGTAGGTTTATTCAGTAGACTGACTTGTATTCAAGTCATTATTAAAAACAGGCCCACGAGAGAACAGAGCAGTATTTAGGTTTAAACGATCTGAGAGGAATGACAATGGTAACCAGTCATGGGAATTCAAGGGGAGCAGAAAAAAAAAAAAACCCCACAGCTTTCGTACATGTATTGGATCTTCAATTCAACTAGTATAATAGTCAGGCCTTACAAATAAGGCAGGAGTCCAGCCAGACAATACATTACAGGTTTGAACAAGTTTTACAGTGGTTTGTGTTGTGTAAACAATTTAAATAACCTTCTTGAGCACATTGTACAGAACCAGCAAAAAGGCTCCACCCATGCCTCGGAGCACGTTGGACCAGGCAAAAGGCCTTGAAAAAGGCCTTGCCACCCTCATCAGGTGCAATCTTCTTCCTGCAGTCAATAATTCTGCTGTACATTATTTCATCTAAAAAAAAAAAAAGTAGAAAGAGTTAAATACTTTCCTCCCACACCAAAAAGAATAAAATTATATTTAATTACTTTTCCCAATGATTCCTGATTAGTGGATCCTAAAGTCAAAAATATGTGTTAAAAAGTTGAGCAAGGAATTTTCTTGCTTCCATGTCTACTAGATTTGAAGCCATCTACATGCTAGTGTATGGCTAAACGTTGATTCACTTTTAGCAGATATACGCATATAATAGATAAAAAAAAATGTTGATTATGTGTCTTGCACTCCATTTTAGTCCAATAAGATGCTCTAGAATGAGAATGTCCTACCTCAAACACCAGCCATGACACTAGTCTACACTGGCCATGATCGGCATGTCAGGTCAAAAACAAATAGCTCCAATTATAAATTGAATCAGTAAATTCCATTATCAGCAGCCATATCACCCTGCATATTTTGCGTGGTTGCCCACTAAATCTCAGCAGGGTTGAGCCTGGTCAGTACCTGGATGGGAGACCTCCTGGGGAAAACTAAGGTTGCTACTGGAAGAGGAAATAGGGAAGCCTTCAGTGGGTGCTCACCCTGCAGTCTGTATGGGTCCTAATGCCCCAGTATAGTGATGGGGACACTATCCTGTAAAAAAAACACAGTCTTTCGGTTGAGACGTTAAACCGAGGTCCTGACTCTGTGTAACTCTGGTGTCGTGGACAAATTCCCCCCATTGGCCCTTATCTATCATGGCCACCTAATAATCTCCATCCCTGAATTGGCTACATCACTCTCCTCTCCTCTCCACCACTAGCTAGTGTGTGGAGGGCATTCTGGCGCACTATGGCTGCTGTTGCATCATCCAGGTGGATGCTGCACACTGGTGGTGGGTGAGGAGATTCCCCATATACTATGTAAAGTGCTTTTAGTGCCTATGAAAGTGCTATATAAAAGTAAGGAATTATTATTATTAGTATTGTTATTATACAACATTATAATAACATTAATGTCTACATTCAGTTTCCTTAAAGGGATAGTTCACCCAAAAATGAAAATTATCTCATCATTTACTCACCATTATGGCATCCCAGATATGCATGACTTTATTTTATCTGCTGAACTTAAATGAAGAATTTTAGAGAATTTCTCAGCTCATTTGGTCCATACAATGCAAGTGAATGGGTGCTAAAATTATGAAGCTCCAAAAATCACATAAATCAGCCAGAGGTGGGGGACTCGAGTTACACGACTTGAGTCAGACTCGAGTCGCAAATTTAATGACTTGTGACTTGCTTGAATAAATGAAGAAAATGGCTTGACTTGACTTTTACTTGAGAACCAGCAACTTGAGACTTGACTTGAACTGCATGACTCGACAATGACTTGAATGTTTTTTTATGATTGTTATTTTCAATAACTTATTATCAACAGTAATGAAATGTGTTTAAAAAATATTGCGACATCAATTAATTCATATGCAAACATGTAAGCCTGCCAGCACCACTGATCTGTATCTGCGCAGTTAACACTGCACTCACAACATGCCAAAATGACAGATGATTGTCGAGTTCCCAAAATAATCTCCTTTGGATATAAAGATTTCAAATCTTTTTCATCAGACATTTCAAAAACCACAAGGATTTCATTATCATTTCATTATCCAGAAAGATTAATATGTAAAATTACTGTTCAAATGTTTGAGGGTTGTCAGTAAATTAAAATGATTCACAATTAATCTCATGTTTTGTAGTGCGACAAGTTTGAAATGACCCGAATTGAATGCAATACCTTGATGACTATTTTATATACAGGTGCTGGTCATATAATTAGAATATCATCAAAAAGTTGATTTATTTCAGTAATTCCATTCAAAAAGTGAAACTTGTATAAACTAGACTGAGAGACCATTTAAAGGCCTTTGCAGGTGTTTTGAGTTAATTAGCTGATTAGAGTGTGGCACCAGGTGTCTTCAATATTGAACCTTTTCACAATATTCTAATTTTCTGAGATACTGATTTTGGGGTTTTCATTAGTTGTCAGTTTTAATCATCACAATGAAATGAAATAAACATTTGAAATATATCAGTCTGTGTGTAATGAATTAATATAATATCCAAGTTTCACTTTTTGAATGGAATTACTGAAATAAATCAACTTTTTGATGATATTCTAATTATATGACCAGCACCTGTAGATGTATCTCTGAAGACTGTCTTCAGAAATGTTTTTTTTTTTTTTTTATCAAGGTCTCTTTTATTTTTTCTCAAATACAACAAACAAAAGAAATACTATTCATACATGAAATAGACAAATCAAGTTCCTGTCCAGACAAACAAACCAACAAACTCCCCAATACCCCCCACCCACAGGTACTGGACCCCCTGCAAATTCCCATACATCCTGACATGTTCAAATATGAGACTGCAGATTCATACATATATAATTAACATAACTAGGTAAATAAAGGAAAAAGACAGCATCAATAAATAATAATAGTAAAAAAAAAAAAACTAGGTGTACACACACAATTGGGTTACATAGATATGTTAGTAGCTGCTGTGCCTTCTACAAAGGAAATAAATGGCTGCCAAATGACATAAAATTTCCTAGTGGACCCTCTTACAGTGTATCTAATTTTTTCTAAGTGAACATAACTCATGACCTCCCTAATCCATTGGCCACATGTTGGGGGGAGAGCATCTTTCCATTTAAACAGAATAAGCCTCCTAGCCAACAAAGAGCAGAAGGCCATCATGCTCAGGTGGCTCCCAGAAAAGGTGGCATCCATCGGAGCTACACCAAACAGTGAAATCAGAGGAGATGGATGTATTGTTCTTCCACATATACCAGAGAATGCCTCGAAGATGGACTGCCAAAAATTGTGTAGCGTATTGATCCTCCCTCCTAAGGAGAGAGGTAGAGGGTCCCAGCGCTCCAGGTCCTGTTTAAGGCTACTTAAGATGATAATTAGCCTTAAAAAGATCCTTGTGGTTACGTGTGACCCATATACCTAAATATTAATTTTTTTTAGGACTAAATTTAAAAGGAATTGACCCAAAATATGATCTGTCTACAGAAGAGATAGGCACTTTTCTGAAGGTTAACTTTATAACCAGATATTCTTCCGAATTTAGTGAGTAGAATTGATAATTCAGGAAGACTTGAGAGAGGGTCCGATATAAATAATAACATATCATCCGCATATAGTGACACTTTATGCTCCGCACCTGCCCAGTGTATCCCCTTGATGGTGGGGCACTGCTTCAGGGCTAATGCTAGTAGCTCAAGAGCAACAGCAAACAAAAGTGTTGAAAGAGGACACCCCCGTCTCGTGCCCCGCCCCAGCTCAAAGTAGGAGGATAAGTATTATTGGTGCGCACCGCAGCCATTGGGAGCGTGTATAGGAGTCTGATCCAGGAAATGAATTTAGGGCCGAAGTTAAACGCTTCTAAAGTCTTGAAAAGATAGGCCCACTCCACCCTATCAAACGCTTTTTCAGCGTCGAGTGACAGCATCACCTCGATATTCCCAGGATCGGGCGGAGTGGGACAATAAAGAATATTAAATAGACGGCTGATATTGAAAAATGAATAACGATTTTTAATAAAACCTGTCTGGTCAGACGAAATAATATGGGGGATAATGTTTTCAAGGCAACGCGCCAACATCTTGGCAAGAATCTTTGCATCTGTATTCAGCAACGAAACAGGACGGTATGAACTGCAATTAAGGGGATTTTTATCCTTTTTAAGTAATAAAGAGACGACTGCTTGACGCATGGTTGGGGGCAAAGAATTGGTGGCTAAAGATTCTTCAAATACTAACAATAACAAAGGAGATAACTGGTCAGAAAACTTTTTGAAAAATTCGTTTGAGAAGCCATCTGGCCCTGGAGATTTGCCACTTTGCATCGAACCGATTGCTGACACTATCTCCTTAACTGAGAAATCCCTTTCCAGTTCAGCCGAGAACTCTACACCTACAGAAGGCATCTTCAGGGATTTGAAAAAATCTTCTAGGACAGTAGGGTTGGAGGGCACATCTGAAGTATATAATAACTGGTAGAATTTCCTGAAACAGGAATTGATTTTCTCATTGTCAGTGCATTTTAAACCACATTCGTCGTTAATTTCAGGAATGGATTGATTAGCAGTTCTTTGGCGCAGCTGGTGAGCAAGTGCTCGGCCGGACTTTTCCCCATGCTCATAATAACCATGTCTTGTTTTGAGAATAAGGTATTCAGCATGTCGGGTGGACAGGAGATCAAACTCTGTCTGTAATGACAAATGTTTCTTAATTACATCTGCTGATGGGGAATGACTATGCAGCCTGTCCAACTCTAATAACTCATCTGTTAATTTTTTAATACGCTCCATGTTAGCCCTTTTTTTATTTGCACAGTATGAAATAATTTGACCCCTTAGATGCCTTTAGCGACTGCCAAACAGTAGATGGCGACATCCCTGGGGTTTGATTAATGTCGAGAAACATTTTAATTTCAGACGATATGAACTTAGTAAACTCATCTTCTGACAGAAGCAGAGAGTTAAACCGCCATGAACGATAAGTAGACTGTGTATTAGGAATGTACATTTTCATGATTAAGGGACCATGATCCGATATGACCATGGCCCCGTAATCACATTCTTTCGTGAGATGCAGAATTCTTTATCCAGGAAAAAATAATCAATACGTGAATAAGTCTTGTGTACAGGGGAAAAGATCGGCATAGGTATTATGTTCAGTTAAGATGATCAGTCTCATTACATTTTGCGGACTCTGTGGATGAGAGAATATTCTTCTTGACATAGGTAATAGCTTTGTCCGGATCGATGAACTCCCTGTCATCCCCTCTGAACGTGACCTGAAATCGCGCTGGAAACAGAATCCCGTACCGGACTCCCTGTCGGTCGCGGAGCAGTTTCCTCACCTCTGTAAATGCAGCCCGAGCTTTAGCCACAGTTGCTGTGTAGTCCAGGAAGATGGTAATTGGTTCCCCGTTGAAACGAAGCGGACCCCGAGTGCGAGCGCGTCGCAGAATCTGGACACAATCTTGGTAATAATGAAGCTTAGCAACGATGACGCAAGGCTCCGGTGTGAACGATCAATCAACGGCTCTTTATCCAACTGTAGCACCTCAGATAGCAACTTTGATACAGCAGTTGTATTGCTGGACTCGGGAGTTTCGGGTACTCCAATGATTCTTATGTTGCATCTCCTCATCCGCCCTGCCATATCCTCACACTTCGTTTTCAGTTCTGCCATTTCTGCCTTCATGTCACTCACAGTTTTTTGTAGAGTAGTCACTTCATCTGACCATGTAGATAGCCCCCCCTCTACCTCCTTGATGTTAACATTCACTTGGTCAAGCTCAGACTTCAGCGCCGCGGTGTTATTTATTATCTCCGTTTTCACCGCCTTCAGTTTGTTCTTGAGCATTTCGAAGTCGTCAGCTAGGGCATTTTTCAGCTCTGACTTTATCACCGTTGAGATGTCCGCTTTCAAAGAAAGAAGGATTTCTGATTTCAAGCCTCCGAAGCAGGTGAGGATGGGGTCACTTTAGCTGGGCTCACGGCAGTACTCTGGCTCGAGGAGGTATTGGGCCTAATTTTGGAGGATCCAGTATACTTAAATTTCTTCAGCCTCGTGTCCATCAGGGCACCTGCGGATTCGCTTCACTATCCGATGGAGTTTAGTAATAGTTTATTGTTCTATGAAAAGAAATCGAAAGTTATTCGATTGAAATAGAATCTCGACGGGAGCCCACATCAAACACAGCTTATTCCATTGCGGCCGAGCAAAGACCCTGTCTTCAGAAACGTTTTGATGGCATTTTCTTTTCCTCTTACCTCCATAGTAAAATATTGTTTATAAGCTCAAGGCTGCTTTGTGTACAAGCATTATCAGGGTAACAGTTATATTTCTGCTGTTCCACAATTACTGTCAGAGAGTGAATTTGCATTTTCATTCTGCCATTTTTGTTAGATCAATGTGAAAATCTGATCGCATTTTTACACAATTCTAAAATGTCTAAATTTTAATTAATAAAGGTTAATTTCTGAAATTAACCTCTATTTATTTTAGTACTGTGGCTTGACTCGACTTGACTTGATCTCATCAGGACTTTTCTTGAGGTGAGTCACTGAATTGACTTGACTTGCTTGATTTGTCTGCACTGCACTTGAGACTTGACTCGAGACTTGATGGTTAAGACTTGAGACTTGCTTGTGACTTGAACATGTGTGATTTGCTCCCACCTCTGAAGCATAAAAGTATCTTTTTCTCACTCACATCTATCAAATCACTTCTAAAGATACAGATTAAAAACACTGGAGTCATATGGGTTACCTTTAAGATGGCTATATTTGCTTTTTGGAGGGTCATAATTTTGGACGTACAGAGCTGAGATATTCTTCTAAAAATCTTTGTGTTCAGCAGAAGATAGTCATACACATCTGCAATGGCATGAGGGTGAGTAAATGAGAGAATTTATCAATTTAATGTCTCATATGCTAATAGAGAAAATTACAACATTAAACATAATAATAATAAACTTTATTGAATGAAAATGTCTAAAAATGCATATAAAAAATACAACTAATAACAAATCAAGTAAAAGCTAATCTGAAGAAGCATGTTTTTAGATAAGATATAAAAATACCTAAAGTCAACTATCAGCTGGAAGTGAATCCCACATTTTAGGAGCATAAGATGAAAAAGCTCTGTCGCCCATGGAACGCAATAGAATTTTCTAGGCCACTGATATGACTAGAGTATACATCTCATGTGAGTGTACATTATTTAAAACATCTAACAAAAGTAGTATTCATTTCTCTAGGTGTACAAAGATTGTGTGCAAAACATTCCACCATTAAAGTGAACATCTTTTTACCGTCCTTACCTATGAATAGCTTTACACAAAACTTATGGCACATAGTACAACAAAGTGATTAAAAAAAAAAAGCAACTGATCTTAGCTCTATAGTAAAACTACTCAAACCCACTATCACAGATACCGAAGTAGGCCGCTCTATAGATGATGATACCTTGCACAGACTCATTGAAGCCCTGATACAACCCCTTCAGACCATCAGACTTGAAGATCTTCATTAAACAGTTGCCGAGGCCAGAAAACTCTCGCTCTGCACTGGCCTTTCCAACGTCTGCAGCCAAACAGGTTCTGGCAAAGTCAAAGGGGTAGACGAAGCACAGCGAGGTGGCTCACGCAAGCACCACCAGAGGTATGTTTACCAGCTAATAACCTCCAAAACTGGGTGCGTTTGTCAACGCTGTCTAGATAGACCTTCTTGTACTTATCTTTGAAGGCAAATTTGAGGGCCTGTGTTGGGAAATACCTGATGACGTTGGCCAAGTTGCCCCTCCAGTAGGATAGAAAGCCCTGCTCCTTGGGAATACGTACTATGCAGTCAAAAATACCTTTGTATTGTTTGCCTGCTGCGGTCTGCTTGCTGGCATGCTGGACCTGCAAGATTGTTTTAAAGAACCATTTCAATTTCAAATTAAAATAAAAGGTACATATTTGAAAAAGGCTATTAACTCTGCAATTAGTCTAGTTCTCAGCATGACATTTGAGTCCTTTAAAAGTCATTTGTCAGCATGAACAATTTTGAAGATTCTTGATGCATGTGCTATTAAAACAGGAAGTTGGGTGGGACATAATGGGCTAGTTTTTGTAAAAATGGTTGATAGCTTTAAAATGTATTACTTGCTGTTTCTAGTCAGAAATAAATGTTATGTATGGAAGCAATTCAATGCCATATATATTTGCAAACAATATAAAGTATTGCAAAAGAAAATAAAGTTTTGCAAAAGAAAAAAATTATTGAGCAAAAAAAAAAAAATTTTTTTCAAACAAAAATGAAGTATCACAAAAGTAAAATAAAGTATCGAGGAAATAAAAGAACGTTTTGCAAACAAAAATAAAGAATTGCAAAATAGAAATTAAATATAGCAAATACCAAGATATACTTAATTGCAGCATTGATTTTGCCACACATATTTTTCTTTGCAATGCCTACTAATTATTTTGCAACGCTCCTTTTAATTTGCATTTCCATCAAGTGTGAGCTCGTGATACCGTTTTGCCTTTGCGCTTCACTTTTTTGCGCGTTTCAGTATATGGCACTGTTTTGACGTGGGGGTGGAGTCAGGGGATTGGGGCGTGTACAATGGGCTCACGTATGCCTCCCTGGAAGTTACGTCATTAGCTTGAGACACGGATCAATCATCATGGCTGAGCAGAGGCATCGCGGTGGATCTCAGGTGTGTAAAGTTGATTATTTCCTTTTATTTAATTAGCATTAAATGTGTAGAGATAAAGATGTTAGAGATCAGTTAAAGCGGTGGATTTATTAGCCATACTCGCTAACGTTAGCTAGCAGCTTTGGATAATGTGCATATTTGTAAGGAGTTATTAGTGTTAACAGATAATTGACAATCGTGAGAGGATCCTCTGGTGTCAAACAACAAATACGCTGTCATTTTTATTGTAGCTATAAATTAAGTAATATAACAAACTAAGCTGTCATTTCCATAATATCTTGTCAAAATATCATACAAACCTTATTTTGCGTTTTGTATATGTAAACTTGCTTTCTGACTCCTGTTGAGTGCACAAGATAGCGAGTCTTACTACATTGACGAAAACGGGTTTATTTAGTGTTTGTGATGTGCTGGTGTTTATTAATATGTAAATAATTTATAACCAAAGTTTACTATATTAAGTAACATTGCATTTACATATTACATATAATTAATTTGACTTTTCTGCCAAGGATCTCTCATTGGCATTCATATGTACCTTGTAATAAACTTTCAGTTGTAAATCCTGTAGCACTTGGATAATTTCCTCCCATTCAAACACTCATGAAAAGCTTTCCTTTATATGTTTGCTCACATTTTCAAAGGATTATTGATTAGAGTGACCATTACTGTTACTGTATACATGTTCCAGTCATTTTACAGTACGTTAATTAAAAAATTAAAGGCAAATTCACCCGTATGCAGTGTACAGTTCATTTGAATATAACTTTTATCCTCTTTAACTTAATACGAAGCAATAACCACAAAATAATTACCCCCAAATTAACATCAACACTGAAATAAGAGCGCATGTTTTATCTGTTAATCAGACGCACATGAAAGTTGCATTCGTTACTATAGCAACAGTAAACTGCGGGCGCATTTTCTTAGAATCATCGTCTGGTAGAAAGAAAAAGTAAAAAAAAAAAAAAAAAAAAAAGGATGCATTTTATTACAATTAAATTAAGACCATCATGTCGTGGTGGTACCATCTGATGGTAATGATGTAAAAAAACAAAAACTCCCTTAGTTGCAAATGGACTGTTTGATCCATGAGAAAGTGAAGTTCAATGAAATAATATTCATTGTTAATTCTTACCTGATGACGTTTAAAAGAAAATATTGGCCTGGCTAAACTCATTTCATCAAATAGGCTTTTGCATCCTGTAAAATACTCTAATATATATATATATATATATATAAAAAAGTTTACACTGTGCTCCTAGGAGGGGTGCCAACGGTGCAGTTACTTTGCAGTTTTTTTGTGTGTGTGTGAGATTATTTCAGTATGAATAATAGAAAACTGTCATGTTCATGTTTTGATGCAATATAATATATATAAATAAATAAAATCAAGTTTTTCTTTCCTTGTTTTTATTTTTTATTGTCCAGAAAGCTTGTAACCAGTGATGGTCCTCTTGGCTCTGCAGAGACTCCCTGATGTCATTCTGCCGCAGCCTCCGCTCCAGCTTATTCCTGTATTAATTTATAATAATAATGCATTTTATTTATATGTTCCTTTCAAGACAGTGACACCTTAAGCACACTACTGATTGATAATGAGAATACTGCAACTCAACCTAATGTATACTGTTCTCTCTATATGTTTGCTTTCGAAACGTAAATGTAGATAAACAGCGAGCCAAACTCTGTTCAAGAGCCAGGATATGAGCGTCTTGCTCCTTTAATGGTACCACATGTACTGCACTTTACATGGGCAAAAACACCGGCCACTGAACCGAGTAAAACTGTAAAATAAATGAAAGAAATATGGAAAACTTATTAGAAATCAAAATGACATACTTATTAACAGTGTAACAAGTAAAATGTCTTTAGATACATTAGGTAAGAAGCATTATCAACACAGCGCACTAGCGCCAATCTGCAATAACATAAACATCTTTAATTATATCACGTTTAAACTCCTGCAATATACACTAGACAGATAAATGATTCAAATTACCTTACAGCCAATGCTTACGGCAGGGATTAGAAGAGAGATCGATTCAGATGCAACACAAACATCTCAAGCGTTCACTGCACCATGAGCTCGTTATTTCCTGTTACCCGATGTGCATTGCTCGTGGAAAAACGTCAAAATAAAGGTCCTCACATAATAATTTAACATAATAGCGGCAGGGAAAATTATCTTATACAGAATATTAAACAATCACGAAATTATAATATTTATAAATGTAAATGTCCATCATAAATTATACACAGCCTCCAACAAAGGCAGAACACAATGCAATTTAAACAAGAGTTTATAATGTCAATTACAGAAAGATGTGTGATAATTATGTAACATGTGTTGACATGTCACAGTATGCAAATATGTAATTTTTAACTAATAAGACAAAAATCTAATATGAGAAGCTAATTTTATTAGGTGTGTGTGTATCAGTGTGCAGCCGGTGCTGAAGACACAGAAAACACTGTTGTGCATTCTGAGGGATTGTGCATGAGCACAACAGCATGCAGAAAGTGCGGTTGTTCTTTAAGATGCACATAGCTGTTATCTGAAATAAGAAAAGAAAATACTTAAAAGTGTGATCAGTTGTAAACAAGTACATGACATTGTTTTGATTTTTCTGTGTTGCCAACTCTCTTCCCTTATCTATCTGATCTGTCACTTGTTGTATCTGGGTTTTCATTTAAATAGATCATTTTAAAGTTAATCTCAATACCATATAAAATGTAAGAAGACATTCTGGGTATGATGTCAGGAGATTATTTCCCTGTAATTCTGTCCAATACTACATTAAATGAGTTTAAATTTAATGTTAATAATCATGGCATGTTTGAACAAGAACTCAAAAATGAAACTTTTTATGAGTGTTTGAATATGAGGATCTGATCCACGTGCCAGGACAAAATGAAATATTTGGGGTGATTTTGCCTTTAATTATATTAATAACAACCTATAAAGGAAAGCTTCTTATGATATGTTTGAACATGAGGAAGTGATGCAAGTGCTAAGATGAATTTTTGGTGTGATTTTGCATTTTTATTTTTTCAAACTGTACAGTAAAATGACTGGAACATGTATACAGTAACAGTAATGGTCACTCTAATCAATAATCCTTTGAAAATGTGAGCAAACATATAAAGGAAAGCTTTTCATGAGTGTTTGAATGTGAGGAAATTATCCAAGTGCTACAGGATTTACAATTGAAAGTTTATTACAAGGTACATATGAATGCCAATGAGAGATCCTTGGCAGAAAAGTCAAATTAATTATATGTAATATGTAAATGCAATGTTCCTTAATATAGTAAACTTTGGTTATAAATTATTTACATATTAATAAACACCAGCACATCACAAACACTAAATAAACCCGTTTTCGTCAATGTAGTAAGACTTGCTATCTTGTGCACTCAACAGGAGTCAGAAAGCAAGTTTACATATACAAAACGCAAAATAAGGTTTGTATGATATTTTGACAAGATATTATGGAAATGACAGCGTATTTGTTGTTTGACACCAGAGGATCCTCTCACGATTGTCAATTATCTGTTAACACTAATAACTCCTTACAAATATGCACATTATCCAAAGCTGCTAGCTAACGTTTGCGAGTATGGCTAATAAATCCACCGCTTTAACTGATCTCTAACATCTTTATCTGAAGCAAACGCTGTTAATACACATTTAATGCTAATTAAATAAAAGGAAATAATCAACTTTACACACCTGAGATCCACCGCGATGCCTCTGCTCAGCCATGATGATTGATCCGTGTCTCAAGCTAATGACGTAACTTCCAGGGAGGCATACGTGAGCCCGTTGTACACGCCCCAATCCCATGACTCCACCCCCACGTCAAAACAGTGCCATATACTGAAACGCGCAAAAAAGTGAAGCGCAAAGGCAAAATGGTATCACGAGCTCACACTTGATGGAAATGCAAATTAAAAGGAGCGTTGCAAAATAATTAGTAGGCATTGCAAAGAAAAATATGTGTGGCAAAATCAATGCTGCAATTAAGTATATCTTGGTATTTGCTATATTTAATTTCTATTTTGCAATTCTTTATTTTTGTTTGCAAAACGTAATTTTTTTTCCTCGATACTTTATTTTACTTTTGTGATACTTCATTTTTGTTTGAAAAAAAAATTTTTTTTTTTTTTGCTCAATACTTTTTTTCTTTTGCAAAACTTTATTTTCTTTTGCAATACATTATATTGTTTGCAAATTTATGTGGCATTGTTCTGACTCCATAGTTATGGACCCTTTTCACACTTCTGTGCTTTGGAGCATGGAAGTAAAAGGTTGCAGGGTAAACTTTGATAGTGGTGAATGGGAGCGAATAGGAGATCACATTAAATAGAATTTTTGCTTCCGCATTTGCTTCATCAAAAGAAAAACGGCATTATTACGTTTCCACAGCTTTCTAAATGAAGACAGAAATAGACAGTAGGGGATTACGACAGTTAAAATAGAGAAGATAGCAAATTTACGGTCACTCTCTCAGCAGCTGTGTTAGAAACCTCATCGTATCTGTGGTAACTTGTTTTTTTTATTTGTTTTTTTTTTACTAATTGCGAATTAATAAATAATTAAAAAAATTGCACCAAAATAAAGATTTACGCTGCTAAATAAAGCGAATGCATACAATAAAACAATAAGTCCCATACAATAGTTCCAGAGACGAAAATTATATTTTTAAATGCTGGTAACTGGTTAATTTTGTTCCAATAATTGTTTTAATGAAACCAAAGACTAAATGGTTTATCTGTTTTTAGTAGAACAAAGCATTTGCTCTGATTCTGAAGGAAACTGCTGCATCACACTTTTCTTTTCCTAAATACACATTGTAGATGTGGCCTTCCATGACATGCTGAAGACCTTTTTGGCAAATACTGTACATACACTGATCAGCCAGAACATTAAAACCACTGACATGTGAAGTGAATTTCATTCATTATCTCGTTATAATGGTATCTGTCAAGGGGTGCGATATTAGGCAGCTAGTGGACAGTCAATTCTTGAATTTCATGTGTTGGTAGCAGGAAAAATGGGCAAGCGTAAGGATCTGAGTGACTTTGACAAGGGCCAAATTGTGATGGCTAGACGACTGGGTCAGAGCATCTCCAAAACAGCAGGTCTTTTGGGGGTTTCCCGGTATGCAGTGATTAGTACCTATCAAACGTGGTCTAAGGAAGGACAACCGGTGAACCGGCGATAGAGCCATGGTCACCCAATGTGGGGAGCGAAGGTTAGGCCATCTGGTCCGATCCCACAGAAGAGCTACTGGAGTATAAATTGCTGTAAAAACTTATCGCTGGCCATGATAGTCAAGTCAAGTCATGTCATTTTTATTTGTATAGCGCCTTTCACAACACACATAATTTCAAAGCAGCTTTACAGAAGATCAGGCATTAACAGAAGAAAAAACTGTAATGTCTATAATGTCTATGAGTCATCAATGTGTAATTAGATAAAATATGATTGTGAATTGTGTTTAAAATAAGTAATTAAATAATAATTGTATGTATAACCACAGTGAGCAAGTCAAAGGCGAAAATAACTCCATAAAAACTCCATAGGTGATGGTTAATGGGAGAAAAATAACCTTGGGAGAAACCAGACTCACTGTGGGGGCCAGTTCCCCTCTGGCTAACATCATGAATATAATGCTAATATTACTTATGTATATTGCAAGTTATGGTTTAAAATCATTAAACAAAGTAAATGTTAAGGGACAGTGTTTAAACATAGCTTTTGTATGAACTGTAAGATTAATGACTAATGTCTTTGAAGTCCATCCTGTATTAACTGCAGAAGTTCACATAGATGCAATTGTCCTCGTTAATTGGCTGATGAAGGCATTTGTTGGCAATTGTTAGTCTCAAGAGTGTAGTCCATCAATAGACCGAGGTGATGCAGACATAGATCAGTAAGGTGCATCGCAGTTCAACCTGGCTTGTAATTTCGATGAGGTTCAGTGTGGTTCATTCTAAGCCCAAGGTTCAGACAATGGCATATTAAGTATCCCATGTCTTATGGTTGGAGTTGGCATCCGTTCATCCTCTGAAGTTCATCATAATAGACTGAAGTGATGTTTTGCTGGCACCGGCTGCATTTAGTCATCATCACACAGCGACACGTAGCAGTGGAGTCCAACACGAAGCAGGAATGGTGCTGGATCCAGCCAGTTCTGGTGACCTCAGAATAGATGTCCCGAGGTTGAGACAGGGAACCAAATAAAATAATATTTGCATAGATGCCATTCAATTTATTGCAGAGTCAATCATGAGGCAGATCATGATAAATGTTTCTGGTTTCTGGTTCTGGCAGACCTAACTAAAGCAGCCTAATTGTGGGTTGAATGATACGAGATGTGTCTGCATCTCGAACAGTGTTAGGGAGACCCACAGTTTAGGAGCCAAATATGAAAAGGATCTACCTCCTTTTGTGGATTTTGATATTCTAGGAACTATTAACAGGCCAGAATTTTGCGATCGTAATGAAAGTAATGGAATATAGCATGGTATAAGGTCTGCAGAGCAAGACCATTCAAAGCTTTAACAGAATTTTAAAGTTAATACAAAATTTAACAATGATAAAATGATGCTAATATGATCATATTTATTGGTTCTCATTAGCACTCTGGCTGCTGCCTTTTGAACCAATTGTAGTTTATTTATTGATCTTGCTGGACATCCTCCCAGTAATGCATTACAATAATCTAGTCTTGAGGTCATGAACGCATGAATCTGTTTTCGGCATCAGCAACAGAGAGCATGTGCCGTAATTTAACAATATTTCTTAGGTGGAAGAATGCTGTTCTACAAACAGTGGTAATTTGATTTTCAAAGGACAGATTGGTATCAAATATAACACCTAAGTTCTTCGCTGATGAAGATGATATAACATTACATCCATTGAGAGTCAAATTATACTTTAGTGGGTCATTTTTAGAGTATTTTGGTCCAATAATTAGTACCTCTGTTTTGTCGGAATTGAGTAGAAGGAAATTTCTGGCCATCCAATCTTTTATTTAATTGGCACACTCAGCTAATTTCGAGAATTGTGAAATCTCATCAGGTTTTGAAGAAATATAAAGTTGGGTATCGTCGGCATAACAGTGGAATCTTAATTCACGATTCCTGATAATATCTCTCAGGGGAAGCATATACAATGAGAAAAGCAGAGGCCCTAAAACTGATCCCTGTGGGGTTCTCCATACTTTACTTTTGTTTGGTTTGACAATTCCTCATTTACATAGACAAAGTGGTAGCGGTCTGCTAAATAGGACCTAAACCTTGCTAATGCAACTCCACAATGCCAACATAATTCTCTAGCCTATTCAAGATAATGTTGTGATCTATCGTGTGGAATGCAGCACTAAGATCTAAAAGCACTAGAAGTGAAATGCAGCTGCGATCAGATTATAAGAGCAAGTGAATTTGACTGAATTTGTTCATATATATACTATTAGAAATGTACATATTTGTGAGGATTCTACATTTTCTAGTATTTTCGACATAAATGGGAGATTTGAAATCAGTCTATAATTAGTCAGTTCTTCAGGATCAAGTTATATATTAGTAATAACTGCCATTTTAAAGTTGCTTGGTACATGTCCTAAGGATAGCGAGGAGTTAGTAATATTAAGAAGAGGTTCTGAAATTAGCAGCAGAAGGATTGAAGTAGCATGTGAAGAAAATTACGAGACACTGTTTTCTGAAGTGCTATTACAGATGATTGCATAATTCCAATTATTTTTTGTCTGTAAAGAAATTCATGAAGTCATTACTCTTGTGCTGCTATGTTATCTGGTTCTGTTGAGGCTTTATTCCTAACCAATTTAGCCACAGTACTGAATAACCACCTAGGATTGTTGTGGTTATGTTCTATGAGTTTACTAAAATATGCTGACCTGGCAGCTTTTAGTGCCTGTATGTAGCTACAGACACTATCCTTCCATGCACCACGAAATACTTCTAATTTTGTATTCTTCCACATGCGCTCCATTTTCTGGGCTGCTCTCTTTAGAGCACGAGTGTAATCATTGTACCACGGTGCAGGGCTTATTTCTTTCATTTATTTAATCGAAGTGGGGCGAAACTATCAAGAGTGCTAGAGAAGACTGCATTTATATTTTTTGTTATTTCATCAAGTTCTTCTGGGCTTTGGGTTTACTGAATGTATGAGATAGATCTGGAAGATTATTAGTGAAGCTATCTTTAGTGGTCAAAAGAATAGTTCTACCTGAACAATAGCGTGGTGTAGATTGAGTAACATTAGCTGATCGCAGCATACAAGAGACAAGGTAATGATCCGAGATGTCATCACTCATCGATTTCTATATTATCAACATCAACTCCATGTGACAGAATTAAGTCTAGCATATGATTATGGAGATGAGTTGGTCCTGTTTCATTTTGTCTGACTCCAAGAGAGTTGAGAATATTGATAAATGCTAATCCCAATGTGTCATTTTCATTATCTATGTGAATGTTGAAGTCACCAACAATTAAAGCTCTATCTACATTAACTACAAGATTTGATAAAAAAATTTGCAAATTCACCAAGGAAATCATAATAAGGCCAGAGTGTCTATAGAAAGGTGTCTATCACACAGTGCTTCGCAGCTTGCTGTGTATGGGACTGACCCGTCCACTGCCAAAAGTGCCTACAATGGGCACATGAGTGTCAGAACTGGACAATGGAGCATTGGAAGATGTGGCCTGGTCTGATGAATCATATTTTCTTTTAGATCATGTGGATGGCCAGATGTGTGTGCGTCGTTTATCTGGGGAAGAGATGGCAGCAAGAGGCACTATGGGAAGAAGGCAGGCCGGCGGAGGCAGTGTGATTATTGCAGACCACGTACACCCCTTGATGGCAATGGTATTACCTGATGGCTGTGGCCTCTTTCAACAGGATAATGCGCCCTGCCACACAGCAAAATCTCTATAGGATGTGCTGGACCAATAAGTCCTATCCATGGAGGCCCTACCTCGCAACTTTACAGGACTTAAAGGATCTGCGGCTAATATCTTGGTGGCAGATACCACAGGACACCTTCAGAGGTCTTGTGGAGTCCATGCCTCTATGGGCAGAGCTGTTCAGGTGGCACAAAAGGGAACCTACACAATATTAGGTAGGTGGTTTTAATGTTGTCGCTGATCGGTGTATAACAAAATTTATGTGCACATTTACTCCAGTTGCAAGAAAAATATAGAAAAATATTGAAGTAAACAGTACATTTCTAAGTTGTTGTAACGATCGGGGAGGCAGTCAATGATGACGGTGAAAGCGAGGAGTAGGACCCAAGTGCAGCTTTATTGAAGATAGTGGTGATACAGGAACAAGACAGGAACTTGGAACATAGAAAGACTATGGCTTGGACTCAAGAACATCAGGGTAACATAAGGCAGGGGTAAAGGTTACAACAATACAATACTTGACAAAGGTACAAGGGAAACATGAGGACTTAAATACATGAACAGGGGAAACAACAGCCAATAGACAAACAGGACTTAATAAGGTGATTAACTAAAGCCAATGACAAAACTAGAACTGATAAACAAGCAATCAAACAATGAACCAATGAAAAACAGACACATGAACAAGGAGGGGAAACAGGACATGACAAGACTGGTTTCAAAATAAGTGTGCAATATGGAATTAGACAAGTGCCAAAAACTTAGACAATATGGAGTGAGACAGATGCCAGAAACTTAAGAGTGAAGGAACAAAAACAAGAGACCACGTGGAACGTTACAGGAGCCCCCCGCTAAGGAGCGGATTCCAGACGCTCCTAACAAAACAAAAAAGGAAAGGCAAACAAGAAGCACAAGGGGGCACAGAGAAACAAGACAGGGAGACCATAACAGAACAAGAGGGCGGCCAGGAGACCATGGAGGACAGGCAGATGCCCAGGGATCCAAGGGGAGGACTTGAAGGCGGGGGCCGGGTCGGGAAGTCTGGGAGGCACGAGACTGGGTCGGGGGGGGGGCAGAGAGGCAGCCATAGGGCAGAGACAGAGTCAGGAGGCCAGGGAGGAGGCCATAAGGCAGGGTCAGAAGGCCTGGGAGGAGTCTCAGGGGAGGCGGGCGGAGCCACAGAAGGCTCAATGGACTTGGAAAGCTCTGTGGGCTTGGAAGGCTTTGTGGGCTTGGAAGGCTCTGGGGCTTTGAGGGCCTTGAGGGCTGAGCAGGCGCTGGCAAAGCCGTAGAAGGCGGAGCAGGCAGAGCCGTTGAAGGCAGAACCGAGGAAGGGTCAAGGGGCGGAGCCGTGGGAGGCTCAGGAAGTGCTGGCTCTTGGACGGTCGAGGCTACAGGCGCTGGCTCTGGCTCTTGGACGGTCGAGGCTACAGGCGCTGGCTCTGGCTCTTGGACGGTCGAGGCTACAGGCACTGGCTCTGGCTCTTGGACGGTCAAGGCTACAGGCACTGGCTCTGGCTCTTGGACGGTCGAGGCTACAGGCGCTGGCTCTGGCTCTTGGACGGACGAGGCTACAGGCGTGGGCTCAGGCTCTTGGACGATCATGGAAGGCGGAGACTGGCGAGCGGAAGCCCTTCCTCTTCTCCTCCTCCTTCTGGCAGACGAGGCTGTCAACGCTGGCACTGGGACGGACGAGGCTGGCGACGCATTGGCCGTGGCAGGCGTGGGCATTGGCTCGCTGGCCGTGGCAGGCGTGGGCTCGCTGGCCGTGGCAGGCGTGGGCTCGCTGGCCGTGGCAGGCGTGGGCTCGCTGGCCGTGGCAGGCGTGGAGGAACGAGTTATGGAAGGCTGGGGGGTGACCACTGTGGGAGGAGAGGTAGCGTCCTCCTCTGCAACACCCACAGTGAAAGACGAGCCACAGATCTTCAGTGTCTCCTCAAGGAAGTCGAGGAGCGTCCAGCAGGGGGGGGGGGGGGTCGCTGGTGGCAATCGCTCCTTAAGCTGACTATTTAGATTTGACCTGAAGAAGACGACCAAGGGGTAATCCGGGAAGTCTGATAAATTTGCCAACTCCAGAAACTTACAGACGTGGGCCTCAATTGGGTGGTCCTCTTGCTTGAGGCAGAGAAGCTGGAAACTAGCTTGCTGCACTGTCAGGGCTGCTGGGTCCATGGTGGGGTCAAGTATTCTGTAACGAACGGGAGGCTGCAGTCAAGGCAAGGATGAAGGCGAGGAGTAGGACCCAAGTGCAGCTTTATTGAAGATAGTGGTGAAACGGGAACAAGACAGGAACTTGGAACATAAAATAGACTATGGCTTGGACTCAAGAATATCAGGGTAACATCCGGCAGGGATCAAGGTTACAGGAACACAATACTTGACCCAGGTACAAGGGAAACATGAGGACTTAAATACATGAACAGGGGAAACAACAGCCAATAGACAAACAGGACTTAATAAGGTGATTAACTAAAGCCAATGACAAAACTAGAACTGATAAACAAGCAATCAAACAATGAACCAATGAAAAACAGACACATGAACAAGGAGGGGAAACAGGACATGACAAGACTGGTTTCAAAATAAGAGTGCAATATGGAATTAGACAAGTGCCAAAAACTTAGACAATATGGAGTGAGACAGATGCCAGAAACTTAAGAGTGAAGGAACAAAAACAAGAGACCACATGGAACGTTACAGTTGTTTACTGAATTATTGTTAGATTTGTTGCATTATTACATATTTGGTGCTGCCAGGTTTGACTGAGAAACAGATCTGTAATTAAAACAAATAATTCAAATAAGAACCAGAATGAAAAAATAAATAAAGTATTCTTTAAAAGATGTTTTACATATTAAGAGTATTCTAGCATATACCTCAAAGCTATCAGACATGGAATAAAAGCCAAAAACTCTCATTTTTATTTAGTAGCAGACAGTATAGCAGTCTTGTGACCCTCCATGTTTCTGTTAGGCCTGGCCCTGCAAATAGACTATCAGTGCTGTGACCTTGGTGCTTAACAGCAATTTAAACAAATGTCAATTTGATCGAGGTGATCATTACTACAACTACAACCATTCTGGCAGCTCGATTTAAGCACAAACATCAACTTGCTATTATGAAATAATCATTAAATGTTACATAATTAGGCATCACTTCTTTCATGCACCCAATTCAAACTATCATATGAGCAGCTAGTTTCAGAAAGCTACAATTTGATATTATTGTCCTGCTGAATTTAAATGTTAGTTTTATGAATTAGGTTCAGCTAATGCAGTAAATAGGCTTAATTAATAATAAGTACATGTCGCCAATGTCACCATGTCTTCACTAGTCATTCACTGATTTTCTAGCCACACCACTAGAAGATCTGGAGGGCAATGTACACTAAATATAGCTAGCTAGCCGTGTCATTAAATTTACATTTAGTAACACAACCGTACAAATAAACTTGTGTAAACAGAGAGAGTGAAGCAACGCAACAATAAGCGCCCCCACACTTTTTGGCCAATTAATTTCTATGACTTTACCAGATGTTAATCACCGTGTAATAATTTGATGAATGAAAGCAATAGACTACACGCAAAAAGAGCCATTTCTATCCCATTATATACTGAGGGAAAACGATGGGAGAAAGGTGCCGGGAGGACACAACGAATTGTTCCCTCCATCAGGGAACGGAGTTTACATCCATAACCTAGACGTTCCCCATCTGTCACTCATTTCGACGTTGTGTCAAAGAAGCGACACTAGGGGTCCAATTTTAATCACGCCATGTGCTGAGTCGTGTACGTGTACTTCTGACACAGGAGCGGGCAGGTTCTTGACATGCCAAAACGACCAGCTGTATCAGACTTCACGTACCATTCCCCAATGCCCCACAAAGTTTTCGTAATCCTTATAGTGGGGAATACAGGGGAACAAGGCGACGCTTGCCAACCTGTGAATGGGCCGAGCCTAGCCGGGCCACTTTTCTCTCTGTTTCTCGCATAGAGTCAATGACTGGGGCCCTTACATGCACCGGGGAAGGGGGTCTTACCCAGTTTCCTATTCTTTCATGGGGAAAAGACCCAGCAGAGACCACACCTGCCCAGAGAAGGGGAGGTAAGGGCTTTTAGGTCACATGTGGGAAGTAGCGAGGTGGAGTTGTTACAGACACGGCGACCGGGGGGCAGTGGGAACTGCCCAAGGGAGTTGCGGGTCCGCTCGTAAGGGGACACACAGGGGGGAAGTCCACGTAGGAGCCCTGATCTGTGGAGCACCTATTACAGGACAGGGTAGATTTGAGTACCCGCAGTGGATTGGGTTGGCGAATTCCTCCGCCAAATTGCGGACCCAGAGGGCTAGGGAGGAGTCATCCAGGGAGCCGACTGAGTGGGATCTCCTGGGAGAAAAAGCACATGGTATTACCTCAACCGAGGGAAAAGGCGCTAGGTGCAAACGATCCACCCAGCCAGTCCGTCAGCGTATTACCGAGTTCTACTGGCTCAGACCTGAGAAAACACGGGACGAAACTGACTCTACCCTGAAATTGTAGAATCTTCAAAGGTATTAGGTGTTGCCCAACCTGCTGCTCTGCATATGTCTGCCAGGGAGGTGCCTCTGGCCAGTGCCCATGAGGACGCAACACTCCTTGTTGAGTGTGCTTGGACCCGCAAAGGGGGGGGGGCACAGCCTGGGTGCAATAGGCCAATGAAATGGCGTCCACCACCCAGTGGGAGAGCCTCTGTTTGGAGACAGTGTTCCCTTTCCGCTGTCCACCAAAGCTGACAAAGAGCTGCTCAGAACGTCTAAAGTTCTGTGTGTGGTCCAAGTAGGAACACAAAGCACGTACCGGACACAGCAACGAAGGGGCTGGGTCTGCCTCCTCCCAGGCCAGCGCTTGCAGGTTCACTACCTGGTCTCTGAAGGGCGTGATAGGAACCTTGGGCACGTAGCCTGGCCGCGGTCTTAGGATCACATGTGTGTCTGCCGGACCGAACTCCAGGCAAGTGTCACTGACAGAGTCTGCTTGAGGGTCCCCAACACTCTTGATGGAGGCGACTTTAGAGAGAGGGTCCTGAGTCCAACTGAATCTAGCAGCTCGAAGGGGGGTCTCTGAAGGCCCGAGAGTACCACTGAGAGATCCCAGGAGGGGAACAGGCTTGGCCTGGGAGGGATTCAACCTCCAGGCGCCTCTTAGGAACTTGATAATCAAGTCATGCTTACCCAAAGACTTGCCATCTACTGTGTCTACTGTGCCCTAACACAGGAGCAGAAGTAAGCTTCTCTTTCAGAAGATCAAAAGCTGATTGGCACTCTGATGACCACAAAGCAAAAAACTCTCACTTTATGGCTCCAAACTGCATGATACACTGGTTCACTAAATCATGGAGGGGGCCAGGAATTCTAGAAAAACCCACAATTAACTTTCTGTAGTACCTAGAAAACCATAAGAACAAATGCAATTCCTTAAATCTACTGGGAATTTTCCATTGCATGACCACTGCAACTTTACCTGGATCAGTACAAATACCATAAGCTGAGATCTGATGACCTAAGAAAGTTACTTCTTGCTGCAAGAAATTACACTTTTCAGGCTTAACCTTGAGACCTGTTTGTTTTAGACTCTTAAAGACTACTTCCTGCCTGTTGGCAGCTGTAATCCTCAGGTACACAAAGATGTCAAATGGTCACTATGTTTCAATACCCATCCATAATGTGACCTCTTCTCAGGCTGCATCCTATAAGAGGAGAGTATGAGGTCTACTCTTCCTTGCTGGTCTGTTTTCTAGCATGTAGTAACCTGTCTTCTTTGTCAATTAACTCATCAATATATCTCCCATCTTTTCTGAAATCACCGCTGAATGGTTGGATGTGATGCTCTCTTGGCACATATACATAAGACCTGCTTGACTCCCTACTCAAATTGGCAATAGCTGCAATGGTCTCATTGCAAAGGGCATTGGTAGCTCAGCAGTTAAGGTCTACTGTTGGGCCCTTGAGCAAGGCCCCTGACCCAATCTGCTCCAGGGGCACTGTTTCATGGCTGACCCTGCGCTCTGCGACCCCAGCTTAGTTGGGATATGTGAAAAAAAATGAATTTAATTGGCTCTGTACCTGTACTTGGCACAATGACAATTAAGTTGAATCTTAATCTTAATCATGCTTTCTGTTGAGTTCTTGAATCTATCCCTGAACATCATGCATACTACTACCTGCAACGTGTTCATCATCAGTGTTTTGTAATACTGGACTATCATCATCAGATTGTGACATTTTTAAATGTTCAAATTCTCAATTCAATGTCTGTATAAAATACTTTTTTTCTTGCTTGGAAAAAGTCACTGGATAGGTATCTCGTAAAACAGTACTCCCGTGGAATCAGCGGAAATCAGGTGCTCTCTCTCTCTCTCTGTCTCTCGTGCAGCAGTCTCGTCACCTTGCCATGTCACCTCTGGCTGATGTTTGTTCACTGGACAACTGCACCACTGAAGACAGCCTCCACTCCCACTGGCACCAATCTTCACCTCTGCCAAATTTCAAGATGAACTTGCAAAAAAGAAACTGACCTATAGGCTCTCAACTGTCTGATACCCCACTTGTGGTACCCAGGGCTGGCCCAACTGGTCATCGCGATATAATATATAATGCAGCGGATCATTGTTCTGCATATTGCGGCACATTCGGCACGTTTTCCGGCTGGCCGCTCGGTTCTTCCGATGAACATTCCGCCCCTGTCCAGCCCTTGTTGTAACAAAAATGTAGCTGGTGGTTTTAAAGAACAACACAGGATACAAAAATAACTTTTTGGTGTTTTATTCTAATGGCTGTTAATAAAAATCCCAAATAATTCTCAAATGATGCACAAAACAGGGAGCTCTCTTGTACAATACAAGTTCCGGTTCTTAAAGAGGCCACATCCAACTTATGACTAGAGTAAATTACATTATGTTTCTCCACTTGGCTACAAAGAGAAGACACTGACAGTTTTGATGCTGGTAGGTGTCAGTTCACGGCTCTCTCTATTTGTATGGTATCCGCAAACAGTGACTTACTGTCGTAACCAGGGTTGGGAGGGCTACTTTTCAAATGTATTCCACTACAGATTACAGAATACATGCTGTAAAATGTCATTTGTAATGTATTTTGTTAGATTACTCAAGGTCAGTAACACATTCTAAATACTTTGGATTAATTCTTCAGCACTGGTAGATTTTTTCACTTGTTTTGACTATAAAAAGTAAGACAAAATATACATGTTAAAAATACATTCTCTGAAAAAATGAAATATATTATGCAGTGTTGTTTCTAAGTCAAATTGATCTTGTTTTAAGGAATTTTAGACATTTTTTATGATATTATCAAGAATAAGATTTTTTCCCTAATATCAAAGGTCTTAATAGAAAAAAACATTCTGATCTAATGTGAATTTTCTTGATAAAAAATATGATAGTGCCTTGTAACGTGCATGTAAAATGGCTGGAAATAGCATTTTAGCTTAGCATAAAGCTGACAATTTACACAAGGTTTATTTCTAATTCTTCTACTCCAAACTTACTTCAAACATACTTCTCTGTCTCCTCGTATGAATGTAACACATCATAAGAAAGTGTTTCACCGCTGTTCAAACGCTCTTTGGATCCCATCATTTATATGTATATTTTTTTTCCATCTGAAACAACTATAGCTATATTAAATGGAACAAATGACAATGAAATGCAAAGTAATCTCTTCACACGGCAAAAAATTATTTTCAAGACAAGAATTTTTGTCTTGTTTTCCAGTAAAAATATCTAAACATTCTTAAAATGTGATTTATTTACTTGACAAGCAAGATTTTAAGTCTTGTTTTGAGAGAAATCTAACTAAATTAAGTGAACTTTATACTTAAAAAAATCTGCTAATGGGGTAAGAAAAATAAACTTAATTCAAAGGGAAAACAAGTGTATTTTGCTTACCCCATTGGCAGATTTTTTTCTTGTTTTAAGTATAAAGTTCACTTAATTTAATTAGATTTCTCTCAAAACAAGACTTAAAATCTTATGCCAGTTTGCTTGTCAAGTAAATAAATCACATTTTTAAGAATGTTTAGATATTTTTACTGAAAACAAGACAAAATGTTGTCTTGAAAATATTTTTTTGCAGTGCAGTAATCAAAATACTTTATGAATATAATTGTATTTTGATTACCAATGATTTAAATTGTAACTGTAGTGTACAGTTACTTATATTTTGTATGACGCCGAGGGCGTCCTCCTGCGGCTCCCAGAAAACATGCAGCTCTGCCTCAACCTGGGCCCAGCTCTCAGCCACAGCATTGAGTGCCCCACAAGAAGTGCATGCCCCCTGTCTCACGAACATCCTCCAGGACCCAGAAGGCTCCCAAACGTTCCTGAGATGGATGACCCAGAGATTGAGATGTTTGCTCCGGAGCTGGTAAGCAGAACACTCCATCCACCAGTGGAGGGCTGGGAGGAGAATCTTCAGCTCAGTTTGTTTACTTTGTTACACCCCCTTTGGGCTGCGGTTCCCACATTCTCAATAAAAGAGCAATTTCCTCTTTCTCTGGGTCACCCGGCCCGCAACACACCTCAACAGTCCCGGCACACTGAGTCTTCCCTCAGCACCAGAGCTTCGGGACACGCTTTTGCCTCCCGACGCCGTATTGCCTACTCCGCCCCGCTGCGATGCCCCGCCGGGTACGTCAAAAACAATCGTCCCCTTAGTGCCCCTAGCATGGACCATCCGACTCAGTTATGCAATTCAGTTTGCCAGGCCTCCACCCATTTTCGGAGACGTCCGCTTTACCGCGGTGCACGGCGAAGATGCCAACACCCTGCATGCGGAAATCGCGACCCTTTTACTCAAAGATGCGATAGAGCCTGTCCCTCCAGCCGAGATGAAGAAGGGTTTCTACAGCCCTTACTTCATCATACCTTGCACAAACTCCCATTCAAAATGCTCATGCAAAGACACATCTTAACTTGCATCAAGATTGGTTCACAGCGGTAGACCTGAAGGATGCATACTTCCACATCTCAATCTTGCCTTGACATCGACCCTTTTTATGGTTCACGTTTGACGGCCAGGCATATCAGTACAAGGTCCTCCCCTTCGGCATGTCCCTGTTCCTTCGCATCTTCAAGAAGGTCGCAGATGCAGCTCTTGCCCCACTAAAGGAAGTGGGTATCCGCATACTCAACTACCTCGATGACTGGCTCATCCTGGCCCACTTTCGAGATTTACTGTGCACCCACAGGGACCAGGGGCTCAGGCACATCAGCCGTCTAGGGCTTCAGGTCAACTGGGAAAAGAGCAAGCTCGCTTCGGTTCAGAGCTTCTCTTTTCTCAGCATGGAGATAGACTCAATGACAGCGCGCCTTACCAACGAGTGCACGCAGTCAGTGCTGAAATGCCTCACCTTGTTCAAGCCAGGTACAGTGGTTCCTCTAAAACAATTCCAGAGGCTCCTGGGGCATATGGCACCACTAGGGTTGATGCATATGAGACCGCTTCAGCACTGGCTCCAGACTCGAGTCCCGAGATGGGCATAGCGCTGTGGCATGCACCGTGTGTTCATCACCCCCGACTTTCAAACCCTGGACAGACCTCTGCCACCAGACTTTCAAACCCTGGACAGACCTCTGTTTTCTACGGACAGGTGTCCCTTTACAGCAGGTGTACCGACGCGTTCTGGTCACCACAGACGCCTCCAAACAGGGTTGCGGTGCCGTGTGCAATGGGCATGCAGGCGCTGACCTCTGGAAAGGGCCCCCCGCTGCGTTGGCACATTTGTGTGCCTTTTGTGGCACATTTGTGTGCCTTTGTGTCTCAACTAGCCTGGATGTTCAGCACAGTATATAAAGTACGCTAGTTCACACCACTGGCCATACATAATGAGAATAATGTAATTTCTAACACAAATGCAGTCTCCTTTCATGCATACATTTTCAAATGACAAAGCTCTGCTTTGAGAACGATCAAATGATATTGTTTAATCTTACCTTATGGCCTGCACACTGCTTGTGAAGCTGTCGAGGGCACGTTTGTTGAAGACAGCATTGATGTCCTTCTTTTGGAGCTTCTGGTACAGAGAATAGACGTGGGCATGATTTTGTGAAAAAGCCACAGTGAAAAAATGAAATCTTCATCATGTAGCATCCTCACATAGCCAGATGACTCTCTCATGGTGGGCTGGTCAAATGAACCCAATGAACCCGTCCTGATTGCTTCAAAACATTGTATGAGGTCATCTCGATTCTCGTAGACAGTGTTCACGTCTCTGCTGTTGAAGTTCCACCATGTGGATGAAGCTCTGGGCAGTCTTCGTGCAACAGTCTGGTCAAGAATGCTGGTCCGTTTGGGTGACCGGGAAAAAAAAGTTGCAATCCCGCTCAGATTGGAAAAGAAAATGTGAGGAGTAGCTTGCTGCATGATCAAATTCAGCTGATGCACATAGCAATGCACATAATGGGCATTCTTGAAATGCTCATGCACCTTTTGCTGCACACCAGCCTTCTCTCCCCTCATCACATTGACTTTCTCGTCGTCGGCAAAAAGACCGTTCAGTCTCTCCAAAAGCGCACTGGCAATTGAGACTGAGGTTGATTCCGAGATGGGAAGAAACTCAAAAAAGCGTTCCTGCACTTTATGGTTGCTATCGATGTACCTCAGCACAAGCACCAGCTGTGTCTGTGTAGAAACGTCCGTGGTCTTGTCAGCTTGGATGCTACGAAGTTCACCAACTTCACCTCCTCACCAATATGTTCCCTTATCACCGCTAGCATACACTCCAGTAGCTTGTTTTGAATTGTATACCAGGAGAAAAATACCAGGGTTGGTGGAGCCCTCAGTTTCATATTTGCCTCGCAAAGCTAACTCAAACACACTGGATTAGCCGGTTGAGGATGTGGCGGTTCTTGCTAATCTCATCGTTGTGGCGACGGACAGCTAGCCTGTATCCCTCATCCAGTTGAGTGGCAATGTTCACTCTCCCCAAAGCAGACAATCTCAAACAGCTATCCATGTGGGTCTTTGACAGCTCATGTTTCTTTATCTTTTCTGAAAGATGGTGCATGTCTGTCACACCAGTCGATGTCCAAGCAGTGCTTTCTGCCGTGCTGCCTTCAGGGTGAAAGAGTAGGCAGGGGTAGCAGAAGACTGCATTGGCTACATCGCAGCCTGCTAGCCAGGTTTTTCGTTCGTACCAATTTTTGGAAAATCCTCGGGTTCGCCGACTAAAAGGAACTTCTTTCAAAGAGACAATCGAGTTGCACTGAACACTAGCCATCTTGACAGTAGTACGTAAATTGATTGACGCTGCTACCCGCTCTTTTCTTAATTACGTTCATGGTTACGTTATGTATGACGAAAGCGCATAAGTGCAAGGCCTCCCAGAACCCACAGAGATTGTATTGAAAGCTCTGATATTTGAAAAAATGTTTTTTACATGGGAGTCTATGAGAGACTTATGGGGCGATTTTCAACCTGACTGAAATCGTCCCAAAAGGTGCGGGGCCATTTTAAGCAAGACTTTAGCCTGATTGGACATTTAGTGGCAAATCATACATCTAGATTAGAACACTTATAACGTCTGTTGCTGTGATAGAATTGGTTAGAAAAAAAATCCCTTCCTTTTCCCATTTGGCAGTGTGTCGCCCATATCACCCTAATGAACACGCCGCACCTGCTCCTGACGCGCTATTATCTGCCCCCCACCACGGTGCCTCACCCGGTACGTCAAATGTGATCGTCCCCCTAGTGCACCTCGCACGGAGTTTGGATGTGTGACTTTCACTGTCCAACCTGTCGCACTGGTTGGCAAGGACCAACTGACTCAGCTACGCGATTCAGTTTGCCCGGCTCCCACCTCGTTTCAGTGATATTCGCTCCACCTCCATACGCACCAAAAAAGCCAGCGCTTTACGGGAAGAGATCACGACTCTGCTTCTCAAGGACACGATAGAGCCCATCCCTCCAGCCAAGATGAAGAAGGGTTTCTACAGCTCTTACTTCATAGCACTCAAAAAAGGCGGTGGGTTGAGGCCAATCTTGGATTTGAAAGTTCTCAACCGGGTCTTACACAAACTCCCGTTCAAAATGCTCACGCAGAGACAGATTCTAACCTGCATTCGACAGCTAGATTGGTTTGCGGCAGTAAACCCGAAGGTCTTTTTGTGTTCAACGTCAAGGCGTACCAGTACAAGGTCCTCCCCTTCTGCCTGTCCCTATCCCCTTGCGTCTTCATCTTGCCCTGCTACGGGAAGTGGGTATCTGCATACTCAATTACCTCGACGACTGGCTCATTCTGGCTCACTCTTGAGAGTTACTATGCGCTCACAGTGACCAGGTGCTCAGGCACCTCAGCCGTCTAGGGCTCCAGGTCAACAGGCACACAGCTGCCGGCTCCTGGACGGGGCCCCGGCTGTGTTGGCATATCAACTACCTAGAGTTGCTGAAAATTCTTGCCCTGCGGAGGTTTCTCACGCTATTTTGGGGCAAGCACATCTTGATTCGCTCAGAAAGCACCACCACGATAGTGTACATAAATCGCCAAGGTTTAAGGTCCTCCTTTGGAGCCAGCAGCAGTTGCGCACCACTCATATCCCGGGCAACCTCAACAAGGCAGCGGACGTGCTGTCGCGACAGGGCACCCCCAGGTGATCCGGCTGATTTGGGAGTGGTTCGGCAAGCACAGGTAGACCTGTTTGTTTCACAAAAGACCTCCCACTGCCCAGTCTGGTACGCCCTAGCGGAGGCTCCCCTCGGGATACACGTGCTGGCACACAGATGGCCCTGGGGGCTGTGCAAGTATGCATTTCTCACATGAGCCTACTTGCACGGGTGCTGTGCAAGGTCAGGAAGAATGAGGAACAAGTCACTCTGGTGGCCCCATATTGACCCACACGGACTTGGTTCTCGGATCTCATGCTCCTCGCGACAACCCCTCCCTGGCGAATTCCCCTGAGGAAGGACCTTCTTTCTCAGACCTCTGGAACCTCCAAGTCTGACCCCTGGAAGGGATATGGAAGATCTAAGTGGCCTACCACCTGCTGTCATAGACACGATCAACCAAGCCAGAGCTCCCTCTACCAGGCAACTTTACGGCCTGAAGTGGCCAATCCGAAGACCACAGATATGAGTAGTCGGGTCAGTGCTCTCAATCCTGCAGGAGAGGCTGGAGGGGAGGCTGTTCCCCTTCACCTTGAAGGTTTATGTAGCCGTTATATCGGTTCACCACAACGCAGTGGATGGTAAGTCCCTAGGGAAGCACAATCTGATCATCAGGTTCCTTAGAGGTGCCCGGAGGCTGAACCCTCCCAGGACATGCCTGTTCCCCTCATGGGATCTCTCCATGGTCCTTTCAGTCCTTCAGAGACCCCCTTCGAGCCGCTAGAATCAGTCAAGCTCAGAGCCCTCTCCTTGAAGACGGCCCTCCTGCTCACACTCGCTTCCATCAAGAGGGTTGGGGACCTGCAAGCGTTCTCTGTCAGCGACACTTGCCTGGAGTTTGGACACTTGCCTGAAGTACGTGCAACTGCCTGCCCGCACCTGTGTCAGCAACTCACGTACACGGTTCAGTGCATGGCGTGATTGAATAGGGACCCCTAGTGTCGCTTCATTCAGCACAACGTCGAAGTAAGCCACAGACGGGGAACGTCTAGGTTACTGTTGTAACCTCCATTCCCTGATGGAGGGAACGAGATGTTGTGTCCCCCCAGCCACGACACTGAACCGAGCCATTGCAATGGCCGAACCTTATTCTCGCCTCCTCAGTGCAAAACCTGAATGAACAGATGCATGATTCCCTCCCTTTATACCCATATGTCCAGGGGAGGGACATGGAAATTCTGTCTGCCAAATTCTCATTGGCCATTTCTCAAGTTCAGAGGTAACCGAGGCCTTCAAGAAAGTCCCCTAGTGTCGCTTCATTTGACACGTCTCGTTTCTCGTTCACTATCAGAGATTCACTGGCATTTGATCTTATGAATCGTAAAACCTTAAATATTTAATTTGTGATGTAATCTTACTTGAACACCAGAGGGCACCCTCCCCAGTTTTGATTGGGACTTTATCGCCTGGTGGATGAACCCCAAATTGTATACTATCTATAGGCTACTTACTAAATGTGAGATTAGGATTAGCATATCCCAAATCATAGGCCGTTTGTCAGGTACAGAGCTAGGGAACAGGGCTATATGCACAACATTTGTAAAATTAGCACTTTTTTGGTTCACAAGTGTATCAAGATTGAAAAAAATAATTTCTTTTAAAAGAATATTGATGGAGCAACATTATGAGATGGTTGTTTTGTTGCAAAAGTCTTACAAAATAAAACAATGTGGCAAGGGAACCTTTTACCTCACATTTGGTTAGACCCTGTAACAAGGTTTTTTCTTTTACACAAAATTCTATCCTTTCACTTATTGGACAGTTATTCAAAAGTATATTAAAATGAACAGTCAGGCTCGAAATGATGCCATGCGAGGATCGGACATGTGAACAGCGAGCTCTGTGCACTTTGCTAGTTTTAACACTTTAAATTATATACACCGGTGAGATTCGATACACTCTGTGTCATAACTGTTCTAAGAGGACAATATGTCAAAATTTTAAAATCCTCGGGATCTGGAGTCATTAAAAGACACTCAAGCTGATACCTGAGAGGGCCGCAAGCCAGGTAGCCGATTCAGTTGGGAAAGTGTGGGAAATGAGGCGAGAGATGCTGAACATATCGGCAATGCTAACAAAGGTTGTTGCTGGCTTGGAGGATCTGGCTGTGATACGTCAATCAATCACTTCCATGGAGGCAAATTTCTCTGAGATGGTTATAAGTGTGGGGGATGTCAAGCAATAGATCGATTATCTGGAGTCATCGCAGAGGGAATTATCTGCTAAACCGCTAGCAACCAAGGTGGATTTGTAGCATGGGCATGAAACTGAACCCCAAATTGCTCCCAATGTCAGGCTAGCGCCTTGCATGGCAGCTTTGCCTTCATTGGTGTGTGAATGTGAGTGTGGATGGGTGAATGGGACACACTGTACAGCACTTTGGTTACCTCTAAGGTTAAAAGAAGCGCTATATAAGTGCAGACCATTTACCATTGTTGGAATTCCTGAAGCCAAAGAGGGTCGAAATTCCTGGATGGGCTCTTTCCAAATATGCTCAACATAACAGGCCATAAGCTGGAAATTGAGTGAGTTCACAGTGTTGGAGATCCGTGGAGGGAAACAGGCCCTGATCTATTCTGGCCAAATTTCTGAGATCATCCAATAAAGATATTATGTTACACGAGGCGAGGAGTGAAGGAAGGCTTTCTTGGACAAACCACAGCATTTGCTTGTTCCCAGACATTGCTAATTCGACAAGAGAGAAACATGATCGATTCAAGGAATGCAAAAAACTTTTGGAATTTATGGAATTTATTTTGCAGAGTTGCACACCTTCGGGACAGTTTTATGGATAAATCTACATGCTCTTTGAGTTCGTTCCTCCTATTGGCTGGAATTTGTTTTATAGGTTATCTTTTGCTGTGTAATTCTGTCTCACAAAATTTTTATAGAAACACTGGAATTGAGCAATCCAATGGCAATTTATCGTAGGCCTTGTAGGCGAACATGGACCATTTGAGGGATCGATGCCAGTTGGCACCGTCGTGCACTGGGTGATTTTTTTCTGTTTGTTTTGTTCTGGGGGATGTTTGGGTTTTAATGGTTGCACCAATGTTGGAATGTGGTCTTTACAATGTTGTTTATGGCACACATTCTATTTTTTTTTTATATTTCAATATGATAATATAAGTAGACAAGCCCTGATCAATTCTGGCCAAATTTCTGAGATCAACCCATGAAGATCTCATGTTAAATGAGGCGAAGAGTAAAGGAAAGCTTTCTTGGAAGAACCACAGCATTTTCTTGTTCCCAGCCTTTGCGAATGATTAATGGAATGCAAAAATATCTTACATCAACAGAAGGTCACTTTTGATCTGCTGTTTCCGGCCTAACTGAGAATAGATACTAAAGATTGCCATAGATAATTTACATGCCCACAGCAAGCATTGTCCTTCATAAAGACAATGGAGTGAGTAAGCCATTTGGTGATTTTCATGTTGCTGCCTAGTGGGCCTGACTCACTGAATATACACTTGACTGTCCGAGGAAGCTGGGAGCCTTTTACGTTTCTGGTCCGCCTAGTGGCTGGTGTTTGTTTTGTGTAATATAATTTCTTCGGGACAGGTTGTGGATGAATCTGCATGTTTTTGGTGCCTCCTGTAGCCTGGAGTTTGTTTTGTGGAATATCTATTGCATGACATTGGAGTGATTGGGTCTTTTGTTGCACTCATGTACCGGCCGAATGGGCTGGCTTACTTAACATTATTTGACTACCCGAAGAACAGAACAGCCTCTTTTTTTGTGTTGGTTCCACTAGTGACTGGAGCTTGTTTTGTGGAGGAACACACCTTTGAGACAGTTATGTGGATGATACTACATGTTTTTTTGTATTTATTCTGCTTATTGGCTGGAGTTTGTATTATAGATAATTTTTTGCTGTGTTTTTGCTGTCTCACAAAATTTGTATAGAAGCCTTGAGCAATCTGACAGCAAAGTTGTCGCGGTGGCTCTCCTAAGTGTACAGGTTTAATGTGCACATTTTAATTTTTTCTGTTATATCCATTCGGGGAGATGTGGTATGATTGATGCATGTGGCAGCGGGGGCGTGGTCAAGCGCCCGTCCGGGGAGAGAAAGCAGTAAGGGCGCTTGCACCTGAGCTAAATTATGTCTAACACCTGTCTCTAATTTCAGTGAGGACGGGGAGAGCGGCATAAAAGAGCCTCAGAACCTGCAGTCGAGAGAGAGAGACAGACAAAACTAGCTCATGGAGCTGAGACATTGATTAAAAGTGTTTTGTTAAGGTTAAAACGGTAAAAGCGCTGTACTGAGGATAACACTAATTAAAAGCATACCTTGTGTGGAGAAATCTGTTCCCATGTCCTCCTTCCCGCCCTGCCTTTGAAGAGTGTTACACTGGTGCCGAAACCCGGGAAAATCATCATCTCTAGTGATGGAAGGGAATCGCCCTGTAGAGTCCTCCCAGTTGGCAGAGGTCCTCCAGTCCCTCACTGCAATCCACCAAAATCAACATCAGACCCTGCTTGAGCTCCGGCAAGACCAGGATCGTCGCTTTTTTGAGATCCTGTGAGCTCAAGCAGAGGACAGGCATGCGATCCGGAGTCTCCTCATCCAGGAGGTCACTCCAGCCACAGCCGCAACACCGGACACCCACGCCTCGTTGCCACCACCCGCGTTACAGAAGATGGGGCCGGCGGACAATCCAGAAGCCTTCCTGGACCTATTTGAACGGACCGCCGAGATCTGGGGCTGGCCGCATGATCAATGGGTGGCTCGTCTGATCCCTCTTTTGTCCGGGGAAGCCCAGCTCGCGGCTCAACAACTGCCGGCGACGAACCTCCTGGCTTACGCGGATCTGAAGAGAGCCATCCTGCAATGGGTAGGTCGGAGTCCGGAAGAGAACCGCCAACTCTTCCGGAGCATGAAGCTGCAGAAAACCAACCGCCCGTTCACCTTCGCCCAACGACTCCGGGACGCTTGCTGGAGGTGGTTGCTCGACGGAATCCGTAATGTTGAAGGACTAATCGAACAAGTGGTCCTAGAGCAGTTCATACAACGCCTACCCAGCGGAACGGCGGAGTGGGTCCAGTGCCACCGCCCAACGTCGTTGGAGGCAGCCGTCCAGCTTGCGGAGGACCACATGGTGGCAATCCCGAGGGCAGATGAGCCCTCTATCTCTCTCTCTCTGTCCCTCTTCCCCCTCCCCCTGTGATTTCATCTGCTCTCTCCCATTCCCCTCTGCCCTCTCGCTCTGTCCTCTCTCCAGGGCCCATTCCTGCCCCACGCAGGCGAGCAGCCTTCCTAAGACCAGCTTCCCGGCCATGGGTGGCAACTCATACCCCTTCCGCGACCTTCACCCACTCTTCCCCTCAGGTGGGGGTGTCCACCGACGCAGGTATGGGTGTGGCGCCTGGGCCAGCCTGTTGGAGGTGCAGGGACCCGGGCCACTTCCAGGATCAGTGTCCGCTGATGGAGGTGGGGACGGTGGTTCGGGTCTCTGATCTTCCACCAGCTGCCCCCGATCAGGCCGGAGCATACCGGATTCCGGTAAGAATCCAGGGGGGTACACACCAAGCATTGCTGGATACCGGTTGTAATCAGACCACCATCCACCAATGCTTGGTTCAGCCCGGGGCTTTGGGCACAGCTAAATGGGTGAGGGTGAGGTGTGTGCATGGGGATATTCACAAGTATCCGATGGTGATCTTACTAGTCAAATTCACCCATCCGCTGATTTTGCAGACCGATTGGCCGGGTTTTAGGAATGTGTTAGAGGGAATTTTGCGGATGGGTCCTGCACTAAAATAGGGAGATGTGCGATGTGTGATGCTTTTGCAGGGGAGGCGGAGACAGTGCCATCCTTGGCTGCTTCAAATTGGAATGATGAGGGAAGGGGCGATGTTATCGCCCCTCTTCTCAGGGAATTCCCTGGGGGGACTTCCCTTTGGAGCAGTCGCAAGATGAAACCCTTAAGCACGTCTTTGAACAAATGAGAGTAATCAATGGTCAACAACTACGGCTGGGCATCGCCATTTCATACCCTTATTTTGCCATTATAAATGATCAGTTATACAGAGTGACACAGGACACTCAAACAAAGGAGGATGTTTCACAGTTATTAATACCACGGAGCCGCCGGGAAATAGTTTTTCAGGCGGCTCACTATAATCCCATGGCGGGTCACCTAGGAGAAAGGAAGACACTACTCCGTCTAATAGCCCGATTCTACTTGCTGGGCATTGGAGGCGATGTCCGCAGGTGGTGTGCGGCGTGCCACGAGTGTCAGCTGGTAAACCCACCGGCCACCAAAATAGCGCCATTGCGCCCTCTTCCACTGATCGAGGTCCCCTTTGAAGAATTGGAATGGACTTCATCGGGCCATTAGAACGGACAGCACGCGGACATCGCTTTGTATTAGTCCTGGTGGATTATGCAACGCGATATCCGGAAGCAGTGCCTCTGAGCAACATCTCAGCACGTAGTGTTGCAGGGGCACTCTTCAAGATAATCTCCCGGGTGGGGATTCCGAAAGAAATCCTCACCGATCAAGGCACGACTTTTATGTCATGGACACTTTGCGAACTTTACGAACTGTTGGGCATTAAATCGATTCGCACTAGCGTGTACCATCCGCAGACAGATGGCCTAGTAGAACGATTTAATAAAACACTCAAAAATATGATTCGTAAGTTCGTACACGAAGACGCTAGGAATTGGGATAGATGGCTGGACCCCCTGTTATTCGCAGTACGAGAGGTCCCGAAGCCTCCACGGGATTTTCCCCATTCGAGCTGCTGTATGGGTGGCGCCCACGCGGAGTGCTTGACGTCATCCGCGAAACCTGGGAGGAGGGACCTTTGGATAGTAAAAATGAAATTCAGTACATTCTTGATCTTCGAGAAAAACTCCACACACTGGGGCAATTAACACAGGAGAATCTGATCCAGGCTCAAGAACGCCAACGCCGGCTGTATGACAGGGGTACTCAGCTAATGGAATTTGCACCGGGAGATAAGGTACTTCTATTGCTCCCAATATCAAGCTCTAAATTACTCGCCAAGTGGCAAGGACCCTTTGAGGTCACACGACGAGTGGGGGATCTCGATTATGAGGTTAAACGAAACGATAGGGGGGGCGCGCGTCAAATATACCACCTCAACCTCCTCAAACTATGGAGGGAGGCGGTCCCTGTGTCGTTGGCTACGGTGGTTCCAGAGAGGGCGGAGCTCGGACCGGAGGTAAATACAAAGCCCGATCACAACACTTGTGGAGACCACCTCTCCCCGTGCCAACTATCAGAGGTTGCCAAGTTGCAAGAAGAATTTGCGGACGTGTTTTCCCCTCTACCGGGTTGTACGAACATAATCGAACACCACATCGAGGCCGAGCCGGGGGTAGTGGTGCGTACCTGCCCTTATCGCCTGCCCGAGCACAAAAAAAGAAAATAGTTCGGGAAGAATTGGATGCAATGCTCGATATGGGAGTAATAGAGGAGTCCCACAGTGATTAGTCCAGCCCGGTTGTTCTTGTTCCCAAGAGTGATGGGTCTGTGTGGTTCTGGGTGGACTACAGAAAAGTCAACAGTGTCTAAGTTTGACGCGTACCCAATGCCTCAGGTTGATGAGTTGCTCGATCGGTTAGGTACTGCTCGTTTTTATTTGACCCTGGATTTAACAAAGGGTTATTGGCAGATCCCCTTGACACCAATTTCCCATGAGAAAACAGCCTTCACTACGCCGTTCGGATTACACCAATTTGTGATGCTTCTGTTCGGTTTGTTTGGGGCCCCGGCTACGTTTCAGCGTCTTATGGACCGTGTCCTCCGGCCACATTCGGCTTACGCCGCTGCCTACTTAGATGACATTATTATAATTGGCAGCAGCATTTACAACACCTGAGGGCGGTCCTGTGGCGGGGCTCACAGCAAACCCCAAGAAGTACACGATTGGGTGTGTGGAGGTATGGTATCTGGGGTTCCACTTGGGTCATGGCCAGGTGCGTCCCCAAATTGACAAGACCGCAGCGATTGCGACTTGCCCTAGACCTAAGACCAAAAAGGGGGTGAGGCAGTTCCTGGGGCTGGCTGGCTATTATAGAAGGTTTGTGCCTAATTATTCAGATGTCACCAGCCTGCTGACTGACCTCACTAAAAAGGGGGCTCCAGACCCAGTCCAATGGTCAGAAGAGTGCCAACAGGCGTTTACACAGGTTAAAGCCGCACTCTGTGGGGGGCCGCTCTTACATAAACCTAACTTGTCTCTCCCTTTCTTATTGCAGACGGACGCTTCAGACAGAGGGCTGGGGGCTGTACTCTCGCAGGTGGTGGAGGGGGAGGAGCGCCCGGTGCTGTACATCAGCCGGAAGCTCTACTTGAGGGAGACCAAGTGCAGCACCATGGAGAAGGAATGTCTGGCCATCAGGGTGGAAGGTCCTCACGCTCCGATACTACCTGCTGGGGCGGGCCTTCACTCTCTGCTCGGATCACGCCCCACTGCAGTGGCTTCACCGCATGAAGGATACTAACGCCCTCCATCTGGCCCTCCAGCCCTTTAAGTTCAAGGTGGTCCACAGAGGGTGCAGATGGCTGTCGCTGACTTCCTCTCCAGAAATAGGGGGGGAGTGGTAGGCAGGCCGGATGACGCCCCGGCCTGAGTTGGGCGGTGGGGTTATGTGGCAGTGGGGTGTGGTCAAGCGCCCGTCCAGGGAGAGAAAGCAGTAAGGGCGCTTGCACCTGAGCTAAACTATGTCTAACACCTGTCTCTAATTTCAGTGAGTATGGGGAGAACGGCATAAAAGAGCCTCAGAACCTGCAATCGAGAGAGAGAGACCGACACAACTAGCTCATTGAGCTGAGACATTGATTAAAAGTGATTTGTTAAGGTCAAAACAGTAAAAGCGCTGTACTGAGGATGACACTAATTAAAAGCATACCTTGTGTGGAGAAACCTGTTCCCATGTCCTCCTTCCCGCCCTGTCTTTGAAGAGTGTTACAATGCAATATTATTGGAATGTGGTCTTTATAGTCTTGTTTTTGACACACAATCTACTTTTTCTAATATTTCAAATGTTAATATGAGTGGATTATCTCTCTCCACGTGGAATGTGAATTGGTTGGGGCACCTCATAAAAAGAAGGAAGGTTATTTCTCTTAAGAAAAATTATATAGTATTTCTTCAAGAAATGCACCTTTCTCCACAGGAAGCAGAAAATATTGCAAAGATATGGGTTGGGCATTACATCATTACACTGTCATTACACTGATAAGTAAACATCTATAATTCAAATATCTCAAACAGAGTAAAGATAAATTAGGAAGAGTCATTATTGTCATCCAAATTCAGGAGCAAAGTCATATTTTGGCTAATTTTTATGCACCTAGCGTGAATGATCAGGGCTTTTTTATAGATCTTGAAGGGATGTTGCAAGCCATCTGACTTCTCCACACCATTTGGTTTAAGCCAATTTGTGACCCTTCCGTTTGGTTTATTTGGGGCCCGGCTACGTTCCAGCATTTTATGGCCAAGGTTCTCAAACCGCATGCTGCATATACTGCTGCCAATTTGGATGATATCATTATTTATAGTAATATAGATTTGTTGCGATGAGCGGGGCTCCCAGCAAACCCGAAGAAGTGTGCAACTGGGCAGGTACATTATCTGGGGTTCAACTTGGGTCATGGTCAGGTGAAGCCCCAAATTGATAAAACCACAGTGATTGCGACTTGCCCGAGACCCAAGACCAAAAAGGAGGTGAGGGCTGGCTGGCTATTATCAATAGCTAAACTAAAAAGGGAGTTCCAGACCTGTTCCAGTGGACGGAGCCATGCCAACAAGCATTCACAAAGGTAAAAGCTGCACTTTGTGGTGGGCTGCTTCTGCATTCCCCTAACTTCTCTCCACCGTTTTTTTATTGTCCCAGGTGGTGGAGGGAGAGGAGCGCACGGTGCTGTACATTAGTTGGAAATTATCTATGAGCAAGATGAAGTACAGTACCATAGAGAAGGAGGGCTTGGCCATCAAGTGGGTGGTCCACACTCTCCATAACTATTTGTAGGTATAGACATTCGCTCTCTGTTTGGACATGCTCCGCTCCAATGACTCCACCATATGAAGGATACCAATGCCCGGATCACCCGTTGGTACCTGGCACTCCACTGTATAAGTTTGAGGGTGTCCACAGGCTGGTGGCACAGATGGCTGTCATGGACTTCCTCTCTGGAAAGGGGAGGGCGGGAGTGGGCAGGCTGGAAAGTTACCCTAGTTGTCGGCTGGGGAGGGTATGTGGAGGTGAGGACACGGTCGAGCGTTCGTCTGCGGAACAAGGAAGCAGTAAGGAATTTCACCTGAGATTGCTGATAATTGCTGTTTCTTTTTTCACATTGAGAGACAGGGAAAATAAAAGGAGCCAGACCTCAGAGTGAGGGAGAGAGTCAAACATACACGTGTGTGTGTGTGTCAGTGGAACCAACATTTGAGTTTATGTCTGAAGCTTCACCATTACGCATTTAAGTAAACGTGTTTGTGTATAAATAAATGTACCTTTGAGTTGGATTTGCCATTTCCTGCTTCCTCCGTTCCTCGAATCTCATTGCGGGAGGCCTGGTTGGGCCCATCAAGTCATGTATTCCTATTGGGGGTGAAGAGGGGAGACTTTAAGACCATAAAATGATCTTTTAAGTGTGATTATTTTATCTCAGCCTGTTTCTCACCGACAGTGGGTGCTGCAGCCCCTCTTCTCAGTAGGAAGAGACGGAGCGCCATACCTGAGTCTGTGGCCACTGCGGCCGTTCCAACTGCAGTGATTCCAACAGTCCAGAGGAGGAGGAGGAAGCAGAGTAAGGCACCCGTTCCCCAGTCACTGCCAGCACTTCTGACCATCCAGAGGAGAAGGTAGCAGAGTAAGGTGCCTGATCCCAAGTTGCTACCAGCGTTCCCAGCCACGGAGGCCTTTCCACTGTCGCTGCCAGAGTTCCCAGCCATGGAGAGCGTTTCCCAGTTGCTGCCAGCATTCCCAGCCACAGAGGCCATTCCCCAGTCGCTACCAGCATTCTTGGTCTCAGAGGATGTTCCCCGGTCGCTGCCAGTTCTCCTAGCCACAGAGGCCACTCCCCGGTCACTGCCAGTGCTCCTGGCCACGGAGGCTGTTCCCCAGTCCTGGCCATGGAAGAGGTTCCCCAGTTGCTGCCAGTGCTCTCAGTCACTGAGGCCATTCCCCAGTCACTGCCAGTGCTCTCGACCATGGTGGTTGCCACATGGCCTGTCCAGTTCCCCATGGTCATAGAGTCTGTCCAGTTCCCTGAGACCATCACTGAGCCAGTCCTTTTCCCTGTGGCCATCGACGAGCCTGTCCTGTTCACTGTGGCCTGTACCCTGTGGCTATCGACAAGCCTATCCAGTTCCCTGTGGTCATCGAATGTGTCCAGCTCCCGAGGCTGTTGACAAGCCTTTCCTGTTCCTTTTGGTGGTTGATAAGCCTGTCCATTTCCTTTAGTCATTGTGTCTGTCCAGTTCCCTGAGGGGATTTTCCCTAAAAGTGTTTTATTTTACTCATTCCTTACTACTTATGTTTCTAACAGATTCACACGATGGGCAAGGAGAAGGCGAGAACCGGCTGAGCAGTCAACATAAACTTTTAAAAAACAAATGAACAAAACACAACATCAAACTAATTTCCAGCATAACACAAAACACATACACACAAGACTGCTGTGTGCGTGCATCTCTCTCTCACTTGAACTGGCATCCCTGGCTCCTCTTTATCCCTCTCCCAGCAGTTGGGCTGATTCAGCACCAGACATCCATCGTTATGAAGGAAAAGGTTTAGATTGAAGAAAATTGTCACAAACTTATGGAGAGGGAAAACCTCAACCAAAAGACTAACCAAACCATGTTAATGTCACAAGGGGTGAATCTTCTGTCTTGTCTTAGTTTTCCTTTCTTGTTCTTTTTCTTTTCCCTCTTTTCATGGAGAGCTTAAAATTAGGAACAATTAATATTAAGTAAAAAAATTACAACGCTCTAGTTTTTATTGGCATTTTAATGTTAAATTATTGCATGATGTAGTTTTTTGTGAAAAGTTTGTTTTATTGTGGCATGAATGGAGAGAGCAGAAAAGTGAATATGATGATATTGTACAATGGTGGGAGGTAGGGAAAACCCAAATAAGAATGTTCTGTCAAAATTATACTGCTCACAATAACAGTTTGTTTAAAAAAAACTATTAGAGAACTTGAAAGAGACATTGAACAACTTTAAATGAGTGCAAGTAACAATAATTTAGCAAACGTGGTAATGTTAAAGAAAAAAAAGAATGCTTTAGGTTCTCTTCTTCATGAACATGCAAAAGGAGCTTTAATCAGAGCCCGTTTTTCCTCGTTGCAGGATATGGACGCTCCTAGTTCTTTCTTTTTTAATCTAGAAAGAAAAGAATCAGAGAGATGCGGTGTAACAGAAACACAGACTCGATGGTAGAGTTAGAACCCGGAAGTGTCGTTTTTTGAATGAGCAAGTGATGGGGTGAACCAGATGAAGACTGTGGAGTAATGGAGAGAAGATGATAGGAGCTAGACGATGGAGCAATGGAGAGTGGAGCAGGAAACACAGGAGTGCTGGAGAGGAGTACTAGGAAGATCGTTGAAGGAACATAGGAACGAGGAGCTTGGCAGGTTGACAATATACGTCTCGAGGAGAAAGCAGGTAAGGGAGTCTGTGATCGTCGTTGTAGACCAGACAAGGAGTGACAGGACAGTGGGGTTTATATGCGGTGAGGTTGATTGATGAGGAAACGGTTTTCAGGTGCAGGTGATTAGAATTCGGGAGAGAGTGATCGTGGAGTGAAAGTGCTGGGAGTGTCAGGAGGAACTGTGACATTACCCCACCCTCCAGGAGCTGCTCCAGAGGGGCGTGAAACTTCGCGACAAGGGCACCCACGACCACGAGGAGCTGGACGATCTGGGTGGGAATCGTGGAAATGGGCGATAAGGGTGGGATCCAGGACGTCATCCCGATGGACCCATGATCTTTCCTCAGGACCATAACCTTCCCAGTCAATGAGGTATTCCAGTTGCTGCCAGTGAGTTCTGCGGCGACGTGAGTCCAAGATGTCCCGGGGACCGACCCAGTGATGGATATACCCCCTACCCAAGGGTTTGCCATTTATGGTTTGGATATGGAGGTAGGGTTCGCAGGGCTTCTTCTGGAGATGGAGCTGGTGGCAGAGGGCGTCGGAGATGAAGTTGCCAGCTGACCCAGAGTCAAGGAGTGCAGGTACAGAGAGAGAAACATCAGAGGCAGTAAGTGATACATCGGTTAAGAGTGGAGCGGTACTGACATTCGGAGTGTGTAAGTGACTCACCGAAGGGCACGGAGGTCGAATGGGGCACGCAGAGATTACGAGCCCCCCTTTACCACAGTACAGGTACAACCTCTGGGTCAGCCGGCGCTGGCGTTCTGCTGGGGACAGGCGGTAAAAGTCCAGTTGCATGACCTCACTGTCAGGTTCAGAGGTATGTGAAGGTAGTGTGGCGGGTAGATCGGCGAAACAGGACCTCATGCGATTAGCCACACGGACAGAAAGTTGAATGAAATGTTCAAGACCAATAGTGTCGTCAAAGGAGGAGAGGTGCAATCGTAGCCGTGGTTCCAAACCCTGGCGGTAGACTGAGAGGAGTGCAGACTCATTCCATCCGCTAGAGGTTGCTAGGGTGCGGAATTTCAGGGCATACTCGTTGATGGAACTCTTCCCTTGACAGATGTTTATCAATTGCTCACCTAGTGAAGAATCCCCTGCGGGAAATCCAAAAACCTCCCAAAAATGTCGAGTGAAGTTGTCAAAGGATTGGGTAGCGGGGCTATTCGAGTCCCAAAGAGGTTGGGCCCATTGCAGCACTTGTCCCAATAATAGAGAAATAACATAGGCCACTGTAGAACGTTCTGTGGGGAAGCGATGTGATTGCATCTCAATTGCCAGAGAACACTGGGTGAGAAATCCGCTGCAGTACTCTGCCACTCCAGAGTAGGGCGCTGGGTTGGCAAGGGTGCTCGCGGAAAGACCAGATGAAGGAATTGCGGAAGTTGTGGTGGATAGCGGAGGTGCGGAGGGATCTGAGCTGAGAGTAAGCGCTTGTCGAAGAACGTTAACAGAAACACAGACTCGATGGTAGAGTTAGAACCCGGAGGTGTAGTTTATTGAATGAGCAAGTGATGGGGTGAACCAGATGAAGACTGCGGAATAATGGAGAGAAGATGATAGGAGCTAGACGATGGAGCAATGGAGAGTGGAGCAGGAAACACAGGAGTGCTGGAGAGGAGTACTAAGAAGATCGTTGAAGGAATGTAGGAACGAGGAGCTTGGCAGGTTGACAATATACGTCTCAAGGAGAAAGCAGGTAAGGGAGTCTGTGATCGTCGTTGTAGACCAGACAAGGAGTGACAGGAGAGTGGGGTTTATATGCAGTGAGGTTGATTGATGAGGAAACGGTGAGGAAACGGAAATTCCTACGGAATTTTATAAACATTTTTGGGACTTATTCAAAGAAGACATGTTAGAGGTTTTTAAAGTTTCTTTTTGAAAAGAAGAAATTGCCATGAAGTTTTGAAAGAGCTATATTGTCTTTACTGCCCAAGAAGGGTGACCTTGGTCTTTTAAAAAAATATTCTTGCAAAGTGTTTTTCAAACAGACTAAAGCAATACCTTGGGTATATGGTACATAAAAGCCAGACCTACTGTGTACCCAGCAGAACTATTATGGACGATCTTTTTTTTATTAAGAGATGTAATTGATTTAGCTTGTATGGATAATCAAGATTTGGGTGTACTTTCTATTGATCAAGAAAAGACTTTTGATAATTTTTATTTGTTCAGCACTCTTAAAGCTTTTTGATTAGGAAAAAATATGCTGGGGCATCAGCCATGTTAAAGGTAGGAGGTGGGCTTAGTCGGACAGTTTTAATAAATAGGGGCATTAGACAAGGTTGTCCTTTATCAGGGCAACTATACTCACTGGGAATTGAACCCTTGCTTTGTCAGTTAAGGGAGAAATAGCAAGGTTTTTTTAGTTAAAGGGTTTGAAAACAGGCCTGTTAATGTATCTGTATATGCTGATGATATAACTGTTCTTATAAAAAATGATAATGATGTAAGTGTTAAAAGAAAGTTTAAAAATCTATGAAAAAGCCTCATCTGCAAAAGTCAACTGGGAAAAAAGTGAAGGATTTATTATAGGGAACTGGCAAGAGAGAAAATCTCCCTGTACTTCCAGGTGGAGTTGAATGGGGTAGTGAAGGGCTAAACATCCTTGGTGTCCATTTAGGAAAGGAGGGGTATCAGGGAAAGAACTGGGAGGGTATGGTGGAAAAGGTGTGTGCTAAGTTGTCGAACTGTTTGCTACCCCAGCTATCATATAGGGGTAGGGTTTTGGTTGCCACAATCTAATTGCTTCCATGCTCTGGCATAAAATGACTGTGCTTAATCCACCAGAGTGGGGCGTGATCCGAGCAGAGAGTGAAGGCCCGCCCCAGCAGGTAGTATCGGAGCGTGAGGATTGCCCACTTGATGGCCAGACACTCCTCCACGGTGCTGTACTTGGTTTCCCTCAAGGAGAGCTTACGGCTGATGTACAGCACCGGGTGCTCCTCCCCCTCCACCAACTGCGAGAGTATGGCCACTATATACACCACTCCCGGCTCGGTCTCGATGTGGTGTTGGATGATGTTCGTACGACCCGGTAGAGGGGAAAACACGTCCGCAAACTCCTTTTGCAACTTGGCAACCTCTGCGAGTTGATTCGGTGAGAGGTGGTCTCCACAAGTGACTGGGGTGTTATGATCGCGGTTTGTATTCACCTCCGGTCCGAGCTCCGCCCTCTCCAGAACTAACGTAGCCAATGTCACGGGGACCGCCTCCCTCCATAATTTCAGGAGGTTGAGGTGATATATTTGACGCACGCCCCCTCTATCGGTTCGCTTAACCTCATAATCGAGATCCCCCACTCATTGTGTGACCTCAAAGGGTCCTTGCCACTTGGTGAGTAATTTGGAGCTCGATGTGGGGAGTAATACGAGAACTTTATCTCCCGGTGCAAATTCCCTTAGCTGTGTACCCCTGTCATACAGTCGGCGTTGGCGTTCTTGGGCTCGGAGCAAATTTTCCTGTGTTAGTTTCCCCAAAGTGTGGAGTTTTGCTCTGAGATCAAGGACGTATTGAATTTTTTTCTTACTATCTGAAGGCCCCTCCTCCCAGGCTTCCCGTATGACATCCAATACACTGTGTGGGCGTCGCCCATACAGCAGCTCAAATGGGGAGAAGCCAGTGGAGGCTTGCAGGACCTCTCGTACTGCAAATAACAGGGGGTCGAGCCATCTATACCAGTTTCTATCATCCTTGTGTACGAACTTACGAATCATGTTCTTGAGGATTTTATTAAATCGCTCCACTAGGCCATCTGTCTGCGGATGGTACACGCTAGAGCGAATCGACTTAATGCCCAACAGATCATAAAGCTTGCGAAGTGTACGTGACATAAAAGTCATGCCCTGATCTGTGAAGATTCCTTTTGGAATCCCCACCCGGGAGATTATTTTGAAGAGCGCCCCTGCAACACTACGTGCTGAGATGTGCCTCTGAGCAACTGCTTCCGGATATCGTGTTGCATAATCCACCAGGAGTAATACAAAACGATGTCCGTGTGCTGTCCGTTCTAATGGCCCGACGAGGTCCATCCCAATTCTTTCGAAGGGGACCTCGATCAGTGGAAGGGGTGCAATAGCGCTTTGGGTGGCCGGCGGGTTTACCAGCTGACATTCGCGGCACGCCGCACACCACCTGCGGACGTCGCCGCCAATGCCCGGCCAATAAAAACGGGCTATTAGACGGAGTAGTGTCTTCCTTTATCCTAGTTGACCCGCCATGGGTTTATAATGCGCCGCCTGGAACACCATTTCCCGGCGGCTCTGTGGAATCAACAATTGTGTTATATTTTCCTTTGTTTGAACATCCTGCGTCACTCCATATAACCGGTCATTTATAATGGAAAAATAAGGGTATGAGAGAGCGATGTCCGGCCGGAGTTGTTGACCATCGATTGCTCCTCACTTGATCAAAGGCGTGCTTGAGGGTTTCATCCTGCGACTGCTCCAAAGGGAAGTCCCCCTCAGGGAATTCCCTGAGAAGAGAAGGGGCGGAAACCTCGCCCCTTCCCTCATCATTCCAATTTGGAGTGGTCGAGGTTGGCACCGGCTTCGCCTCCCCTGCCAGAGCATCGCACATCACACATCTCCCTATTTTAGTGCAGGACCCATCCACGCAAATTCCCTCTAATACATTTCTACATCCCGGCCAATCGGTCCCCAAAATCAGCGGATATGTGAGGCGGGAACTAACCGCTGCATCCACTCTATGTTTTTTCCCCGAATTTGATCAGCAAGGTCACCATCGGATACTTGTGAATATCCCCATGCACACACCTCACCCTCACCAGTTTAGCTGTGCCCAAAGCCTCGGGTGGCACTGGACCCACTCCGCCGTTCTTCTGGGTAGGCGTTGCACAAATTGTTCCAGCAACACCTGGTTGATTAGTCCCTAGACGTCATGGTCCCCGTCTAGCAGCCACCTCCGACAGGCGTCCTGGAGTCATTGGGCAAAGATGAACGGGCGGTCGGACTTCTCCAACTTCATGCTCCAGAAGAGTTGGCGGTTCTCCTCCGGACTCTGACCAACCTGTTGCAGGATGGCTCTTTTTAGATCCGGATAGGCCAGGAGGCTCGTTGTCGGCAGTTGTTGAGCCGCGAGCTGGGCTTCCCCGGACAAAAGAGGGACAAGGCGAGCTGCCCACTGGTCATGCGGCCAGCCCCAAATCTCGGCAGTGCGCTCAAATAGGTCGAGGAAGGCTTCTGGATCGTCCGCCGCCACCATCTTCTGTAGCGCGGGCAGGGGCAAAGAGGAGCGGGGGTCCAGGTTCGGCTGTGGCTGGAGCAACCTCCTGGCTGAGGAGACTCCGGATCGCATGCCGGTCCTCTGCTTGAGCCCGCAGGATCTCAAAAAAACGACGATCTTGGTCCTGCCGGACCTCAAGCAGGGTCTGTTGGTGGGTTTGATGCATCACGGCGAGGGACTGGAGGACCTCCATCAGCTGGGAGGACTCTACTAGGCGACTTCCTTCCATCTCCTTGGATAGATCCTGGGTTTCGGCACCAGTGTAACAGGTAAGACAGACAAGGAGGAGGTAAAGACAGATTGCGCTTCTCAAATTGGGTTTTAATAGGTACAGTAATGCTTATAATTTATAACTCCAACAAACATAAACTTCTTCTCGTAGCTTGTGGTTGCTTTCTCCTGACGGCAACGCTAGACTGACATGTCTTACTCTCTCTTTCTGGCGACTGGAGGTTCTGTGGCTGTTTTTATGCCGCTCTCCCCGTGCTCACTGAAATTAGAGACAGGTGCAAGCGCCCTTACCGCTTTCTCCCCCGGATGGGCACTTGACCATGCCCCCGCTGCCACAAAAGTATTTTTGTTTTGTTTTCTGTCCTCAGACAAATTTCAGGGGCCATCAAGATATCTCCGCTAGAGGACGAAGGCCATCTTCTTTTTCCAGAGATAAAGGTTTCTGCTGCCATTGAGGAACAACCAATGGAGGACTCGATTCTCAATTTCAGACCTCCAGATCTAGCAAAGTTTGAGGAAACCTCTAAGAAAGCAATGTATGTAACATATGTGAAAGTGTCTCATCAAGCTGAAGGAATCAAAATGGCTAGATCTATTTGGGCCAGACTCGTCCCCTAGGGGCTGCTGGAGGTCCCTGTATAAGCCTTCCTTAGAGAAACGCACTGCGGATCTCCAATGGAGGGTTATTCACTGGGTGGTGACCACAAACAGACATGTGGCACACATCGATTCCACTGTGGATATTGGGTGTCCTTTTTGTACGTTTGAAGAGACTGTAGACCATGTTTTTTACACTGTTTTAAACTGAAAGGGTTGTTTCAGACTCTGGGGGAATGGTTTAGGAATTTTGGAGAAGTGTGGGGGGGGGGGGGGAATTCAGTAGACCCTGATTTCATATTTAAAGCCCTTATAGCAGCTAGAATTAAAACAGAGTTTGCTTTTTAGAAAATGACAAATAATCTGGTTGTTTTTAATGATTTTTGGGGTATTGGTGGAATTTTATGTACAGTTGATGAAGAGAACAATCTAGTTATAATTCTGTAATCCTTTTTATCTATTTTTTTAATGTTATTATTTTTTTTTGTTTATTTTTTTTTTTTTTTCCATTGTCATAATGTGATTGATTTGGGAGTGTTAAAAATTCAAAAAAGATTTTCTCTCGAACTGGCATCCTTGGTTCCTCTTTATCTCTCTCCCAGCTGATTGGGCTGATTCAGCACCGGGCGTCCATCGTTACAGCCCGGCCACACCCTCCTCCTCATCCCATACCCCCAACGCCTGATGGGGAAACCTCCTGCCTGACTTAGGGCAGAAGGAAAGAGCGAGCAGTAGAGGGATAGATAGAGAGAGAGAGAGAAAACTGGCTCGCCGGCCCCGGACACGCTGTCGACTGGACTAGGCTGCTGCATGTGTCTCCCTCTCTCTCGAACTGGCATCCCTGGCTCCTCTTTATCCCTCTCCTGGCTGATTGGGCTGATCCATTAGCCCTGCTCCTTGTCACAGTTTCCTGACAAATATATGGCCAAAGGTTTGTGGACACCTGAACATCACACCCATATGTGCTTGTTGAAAATGTTATTTCAAAACCTTTAAACAAAGCCAAAGCTCAAATAGGGAGTTGGTCCTCTTTTTACTATTCCAACAGCTTCCACAATCCTGGGAAACTTTCCACTAGATGGAACATTCCACTAGATGGAACTAGGTGGAAACTGGACCAGTGCTCCTTGAACCTTTGCATACTATCTTGGCCCCTTTGTTTAGTAATAAAAAATTGTCAGACTTGCAAGAAAATAAATATTTTTTTCTTATCTATAATCCCCTTGATAAGCCATCAGTTTAAGTTTAGTTAAGGCCTATAGTATCATCTTTATTGTGATTTCTAGACCAAACAATGGGAATAAATATCCTGATGGTTTCAGAAAGTCCTTTTTAATAGATCTAAAACTTAATTTGGCTGTTCATAAAATACAAATAAGCAATTTACTCTGAAAAGTTTCAATAAAACAGAGATATACTATATGTTATGTTTTGAACCAACCATGCTTTAAATGCACTGGAAATCTTGGTTTGTACAATTCTGCATACCTTTAATTTTAATATTTTTAAGTACTTTAAGTTTCTACTCTTTTGTACTTCTTCAAGTGTATGTACAGGCACATTTTTATTTGTGGATATACATAAAATTCCCAAATTAAATCAGATTAAGTAGCTTAAATTCTTACAAAAAAAATAAATTATCTGCTACTTAACACTAACTTTGCTCCGTAAGTGTTTTTGGTAAGTCTATAATATTGTGTACATTTTGTATGTAAACCTTTGTTTAAAGTATTTTTACTTTAAAAGCTGTGTTTTTATTATGCAAATCAATAATGTTGACAAGGAGGAGTTTTATGCTATAATTGTATAACACCTTTTTCTAAATTCAATCAGAGGCAAAAACAAAAAACAAAACAAAAAAAAATATATAGAGGAAATTGATTGACACATGCATGCCCAGCCAAAGGCATGCTATCACATACGCACACACATATGCACACACAAACATAAACATAGGCAGCAGGTGCTCCTGGTTGGGCTTTAATTACATGATCTCTGATTAATCTAACTGATATGCTAATGAGAATGTAATTAATGCATGAGAGAGAACCTCCACAACCTTTATTAATTAACGGATAATCAGATCATATATTGCCTTGCATTTTTAATAACACACTCCATGTCAATTCTGGTTTTTGTTTTATTTTGTTTTTGCACAAACATGCAACAATAATCACTGAATGCAGTTTCGGTAATATATAAAACACTTAAAACTTTATGAAAATGCATGTGTCACAGATTACTTCATGACAAAGAGTTTAAGCCCTAGACCTAAAGTATAGTTGAATAGTAAACCTGAATTACTTTATTTCTACATGACTAAAGATTTTTTCATGACGAATTTCATACAATGCTATTGCATGGCTTTAGAAGACTTGGAGGACATAACACAAATCATTTGGACTACTTTGATCATATTTTAATGAACAATTTTATGGATGATTTTATGGTGCTTTTTTGTAATTTTGGATCTTAACAGCCCTAGTACCCCACACTTAACACTTGTTTTTCACACTATTACTCACACACTGCTATGTTATGGTATCAAAACGCTTTTACTAGGACACATCATTTAAAAAAATTATACATTTAAACACTTGTATAAGTGTGTAACCTACATTTACACACTTATTCCTATGTGATCATCTTCCATGGTAGCTCACCTGATGTATTGTTGGACTTTGGACTCGGAAGACCACGGATCGGTACCAGTCTAGCATGCAAGCTGAGACATTAGATGACGTGGTTGCTCCAGAAAATGTGCTTTTAATTTATTTTACATTTCTCGTTTTATTTTTGGACACTATCGGTTAGGTTTAGGCGTTGGTTCAGGGTAAGGATGTCTGTTTTGTTCACCTCTCATTTGATTTTAGATCACTATTGGTTAGGTTTAGGTTAAAGATTTAGGGAAGGGAGGAAAGTTTTAATAATCAAATCATCCATATAAAATTAATCTTAAATCGTCTGATTACGACACTATTTCACTTGCTTTTGGTGCCCCCCACTGGAAATTTCACTGGAAAAATGCAGCCATACGTGTAACGCCATTTCATTTAGCAAAAATGTTGCTACAGTCACGTAATGTACATGAGATCAGGCTGAGAAATTTATACAGTTATACAGGTATGGAGCAACACAAGGGTGAGTGAACGATTACAGAATTGTAATTTTTGGGAGAACTAATCCTTAAAGGTGCTGTAAGTGATTTTTTTCAGAGAAAAGTATGGAAAAATTGTCCTACTCCCATAAATATATTAATGAAATAAGTGTCCTGAGATATCACACCTGTCTCTGTGAAAGCTGTATACTTTGTAAACAGCAAACAAAAATGTATCCACGGGCCAAGACATTGACGCTTTCACCTGTCAATAATTTTACTTGTTCTTATTGTATATTATATTTGAAGCAAATCATTGAGGCTATGATTCATAATGTTTGTCAGTTGAGTGCGCTATTGTGCCACTGTTGAATTTGATAGCCACAGGAACATGCAATGCTGCTTTTTGGCACTGTTTTGGTCTAAAAATTTAAATAATGTTAGATAATAAAATTTGTTGATATTATCATATATCAACTGACAAATGATTCACAGCTTTTTTACAACTTTTTCAATTGAGAAATATTCCTTGACAACTAACTTTTTACAAGCAGAGTTAATGAAAGATCTTTTGTGCCAACCTAAAATATCATCAAAATTACAGTTTATTAAAACCACTATCACTGTCTTGTCAAAGTCTTTAGTCTTTCTAATTTTTTGACATGAAGGAATTGTCCTTTTCGGGAGCTTATTTTAGGATTCTTATCCATCTTGTTCATCTCAGATGTGCTTAAGGATATTGATCCTAAACACAAATGCGAGATTAACAATTCCTCCCAAACTGCTATATTACCCTTCTGTCTCCCTATATAGTGCTCATCTGTGGAGGATGAATTAAACAGAACAAATAATATTACATGATGACAGGTCTGCTTTTATATGAGTGCCATGGACTGAAGGCTGGTCAGAGCTCTGGGTGATTGATGTCCCAACAAACCCTAGGTCAATTAGTTGCAGGCTTCCCTCCATCCCTCATATTGTTTGAAATCCATCTGTTGTCAGACGGTTTGGTTTAAATTCACACACGTGCACAGATAGACACCAGGTGCTGCTCAAGCACCTGCCCTTTTGGCCTCTTACTAGATAAGTACCCTTTCTGCAAGAAATGTTTTTCTAATAATATATTTTAGTTTTTAAATTCGGCCAATGGCATCAATTCTCAATTAAAGCATGTTGTAATGACCAAAAACGGCATCTGAGTTCTAATTCTGTGAGACTGCATGAGCCCCTGCCCCTCACTCTTCGACATCAATTGTCACAGCCACCACAGTCAAATCGAGCGACTTGCAGAGCAGAATGCACATCTCTCTGACCAGCCTTCATTGGTGACAGCCAAGTAACGATAGTGTTTGCCCTATGCTTCGGCATTGTTTTTAACAGTTGTGAAATTAAACCACTCAATACAGCCAGACTAACTTAGGCAATAGACCTCCATTAAGATTAACAAAAGCAAGCTAGTCTGGCGTTGGCGTAAAATAGCGTTGTGATGCCAAAAAACTAGTGAACTCTGGTAGGGTAGTTCCTTTGTCAGGCAACTGAAACAAATAAATATGCATTACGTGGTTAATAGTCAATCATATTTGGATATCAGAAACAGGGCCAACCTGTCACCCATCACAAGAAAATATGCAAATATATGATTTGTCCACTGTTTACATGCTCATACTGATTACCAAAAGCTTTAAGATAGTCTGGTAAATTATCGATTCTTACTCCTGTAACACAACATCGACTGGTAATTGTAGGCAAGCCAACTGATTTTCATTTCATTACAATAGTCCAGGGCCTTTACTGGGTTAGATTTGAAAGTTTAACTGTTCATCTAATTTTAATTTTAAAAGCAGGAGAATGATCCTGCTCCCATCACCTCAGTACACAGAATGCATGTGTTCACACTTGGCAGGTTTGGTTCGATTAAAACGAACTCTGGTGTGATTGCCCTGTTAGTGCGGTTCATTTGAAAAAGTGTGAATGCTGCCATCCGAAACTTGGTGCGCACCAAACAAGCGGACCCAGACCCCCTGAATAGTGGGTCTCGGTCCACTTCCAAACAAACTCTGGTGCAGTTCGACTGATATATGAATGCAGCATGGACCAAAGACCACGTCCAAACGGACCCAATAACAGGATGTGATGTCACAGGATGCGACCCTAACATAGAAAGAGCGGTATACACAAAACAAAATGAGCAGAGGGCAAACATGGAGCAATGAGGAGGTAAAGTTCCTTATTACCATTTGGTCTGATGAGCATAAAAATGCACAAAAACCTATGGCAACCTATGGCACGCATGCCAAAATTGGCACACAGAGTGGTAATCACTGGCACGCCAGCAATGACGAGAGAGGATTAGATTATTTTATTTATATAAATTCCATATCTGCATCTTGATGTAATCCTTCCTCATGATCTGTTTTCATCAGCTGAATCGCCATTGACCAGGACAATAAAAAGTGGGACTCCATTTCAAAAAGTTTGCCGAATCCTGACCTAGAATGTATTTTCCCGCCACAGTTTAAAAAAGTTTAATGAACCGAAAATATTTTTACACTTCTAATAATAACATAGAAGATCTATAGAGTTGTGTTTTGCACCGTTGCTTCAGCAAAGCATCTCTCACTCCCAGTCAGCATCTGAAGAGCAAGTTCAACACAAGATACCACTTTTGCTTCGTTTCTTTGATGGCTCAAATGTATGTTCTAGTCAGTTTTGTATTTTGACCATTTTTGAACTACGTTAAATTCCTTCTTGTTTATGCTTTGAGGGTGTGACTTTTTTGCCATGTCATCACTATTCATATCTATACTACCAATGTGTTTATGATTACTACTAGAGCACAAAATTGTTTACAAGAGCACAAAGTTCTTCATAGATCTAGCCTATTACTTTTGCTCTCAAAGTGCACCAGATAATAGTGAATATTATCAATAATTTGTGCTTATCGATAATTTTGTAGATATCTGTTGAGTATTAAACATTTGCATGAGTGTAAAAAATGTTGAAATAAAAAGATGTGCTACTGTATGTAACTAGTGTTAATTTTGTCACCTATTTTTAATTTAGTCTTAGTCTTAGTCTTGTGCGAAATGTCCTTGTTAGTTTTAGTCATATTTAGTCATTCACATATCTTTTTTTGTTAGTCAAGTTTTAGTCGACTAAAAGTCTCGTCATTTTAGTCTAGTTTTAGTCAAAAGAGAATTTAAGGTATCTTAGTCAAGTTTTAGTCAACTAAAAGTCTCGTCATTTTAGTCTAGTTTTAGTCAAAAGAAAACTCAATATATCTTAGTCAAGTTTCAAAACATTTTAGTCTTTTTTTAAATAAATTATTTCTGAGATTAATTCTAAGATAACCATTTCAGTCAAATAATGTTTCACACATCTCAAATATTGGTTAAATGTCATAATTACCTGACAAAATACACTTGTTGAATTTGTTGAATTCACTTTGTTAAACGTGTCTGGTTTTCTGATTTAAGAGACACATTCACAAATGATGAACTTGTTCTGATGAGTATTTTATTAAGCAAATAAGTTACATAAAATATATATAACCTGCATAATGTATGTGCCACAACACCATAGCTAACTGGTTAATTTACAGCGTAGATGCCTAAAATCTGCATTAGCTTATGAGACGTATATTTAAGTTAACTTCCCTGAATGTGTGGGTGGTTAGCCTTTAGATGTCCCTTAAGGTTGGTGGTGTTTTTTCCCGGTATTGTTTATCCGCAGTGCTTCCCGTCAGTTATAATGACACATTCTGACTTTTTGTCAATATCATTGTACCTAAAATATCAAATATCGAGCCTCTTCCTTCTACCTAGCATGTCGTCGGCGCTCGTCGCGTGTTCGCCACTGTCTATGATTGTTGTGTTCTTGCTCCATGTAGTTTCGTGTTGCAGCCACAGGAGTATGAGACCTGTAACCGTTACTTGAGCAACAGCGCGAACTCATTCGGAATATTTTGAAGGCGTAACAGCTGAATATTCTATCTCATGGTGAAAAAGTAGAGACGATTGTATACGAAAATGAAGAGAGATTTTATCTTAGTTTTTATTTTATGCAAAACATTTTAGTCTCGTCTTTTTTCGTCAACAATAATGCATGTTAATTTAGTCTTAGTCAGCGTTTTTGGACATTGGTGCAGTCTCGTCATCGTCTCGTCTTAGTCATGGAAAAAAAGGTCGTTGACGAACATATTTAGTCTCGTCTCGTCTGACGAAATTAACACTGTATGTAACTTTATTTTTTTATAAATAATTATGAGAGGGGTGCCCTTTTTTCACTTGTGCACCTGCCCCCCAAAATGTCTGTGCACGGTCCTGGTTAAATTTATCACTCAATCAGCTGCCTATTTTTATTTATTTATTTGTTTTTGTTGTTATTTACATTTTAAATGCACTGGCCTATTATTTTTTGTCCACTAGTGAAAATCCTTCTATTTAGCATTTTTACAATGTACTGTATTTATATTTATATTATTTTATATTGTATAAAACTACATCTTTTTAACCATACATTACAAAGCTGAACAGAGAGAGAGAGAGAGAGAGAGAGAGAGAGAGGGAGAGGGAGAGGGAGAGAGAGAGAGAGAGAGAGAGAAAGAGAGAGGGAGAGAGAGAGATTCTGTTTTGTTTTGAGAAACACACAAGGGACCTCTTTCTGTCTGTTCCATCTGCCAACGCACTCCGTTGGTGCCCAGGGGACACTGAGGGGAGCTGTGAATCTGGAAGACTTATAATGGGCCTCAATAAAGGGTTTGCCAAAAACGTAGCAAAGGCCTTAAGCTAAAAAAAATAAATAAAAGCATCATCCTCCATATCCACAAAGGCATAACCAGTACCCCCATTAATTCCTTTTGTCCACAAATTTCAGTGGCCCAGCAGGGATATCAATGGAACTTACACCTACATTTGCTCAGAGGTTGTTGGCCATGTCAGAGTAGTGACCACAGAGCTAATTACTGAGATTAACATAACATATCCCTGGGGGAGAGGGCAGAATATTGGGATGCATTCATTTAAATTGCCATTTAAATTCTCAGCATCTGCACTGAAGTAGCAAATGTACCAATGGCCAACAACAGGAGATACATTCTTCATCTAAATTAAATGTATATCTGTCTGTATAAGTATAAAATATAAATCAGATTTGTCTGATCATTAGAAAATGCTAAAACCATGCACCTGCACACAAACACATTTAAGCGTTGTTGTAAGAAAACAGTTGTTGTTAGTAATTTGATTATTAAAATAGGGGGATTTAATTAACTGGTCCTCTTTCCTTTGATAATTGCAAAACCCTATAGGGAAGAGGGTGGGAAAGAAAGAGAGAAAACCTATAGCATATCTACTGATAACGTCTAGGTTACTGTTGTAACCTCCGTTCCCCGATGGAGAGATCGAACATTGTGTCGAAGAAGCGACACTAGGGGTCTCTCTTGAGCACCAAATATGCCTCTGATCTATGAAAAATTGCCAGTGAGAAGTTCGCAGACAGTAGTTGCATACTCCACCCCCGGACATACGGGTACAAAGGCGAGGAAATACATCTGTTTCATTCAGGATTTCTCTGAGGAGCCAGAAATGGCGGCTCAGCGACGTGGCCGGGAGGACACAACGTCTCCTTCCCTCCATCAGGGAACGGAGGTTACATACGTAACCTAGACGTTCCCTGTCTGTCGCTCAATTCGACGGTGTGTCGAAGAAGCAACACTAGGGGTCCATTTTAAATCACGCCATGCGCTGAGCCGTGTACGTGTACTGCTGACACAGGAGCGTTCAGGTATTTTACGTGCAAAGGAGACCAGCTGTGTCAGACTGCACGTACCCTTCCCCAATGCCCCCAAAAAAGTCGTCGGAATCCTTCTGGTTATCCTAGACAGGGGAACAAGGTGATGCTTGCCAACCTGGGAACGGGCCAAGCCTGGCTGGGCCTCTTTTCTCTCTATGTTTCTCCGCATAGTGCAAGAACAGCTGGGGAGGGAAGGGGGTCTTACCCGGTTTCCTATTCTTTCATGGGGAAAAGATCCTGTGGAGGCCACACCTGCCCGAAAGGGGGAGGTAAAGGTTCTACCGGCTCGGACCTAAGAAAACACAGGATGAAACTTTCTCTACCCTGAGATTGTAAGATCTCGCAAGGGTGTTAGGTGTTGCCCTACCCACTGCTCTGCATATGTCTGCCAGGAAGATGCCTCTGGCCAGTGCCCTTGAGGACGCAACACTCCTTGTCGTGTGTGCTTGGACCCGTAAGGGGAGGGGCACGGCCTGGGTGTGATAAGCCAATGTACTGGTGTCAACTACCCAGAGGGAAGGCCTCTGTTTGGAGACAGCATTCCCTTTCCGCGGTACACCAAGGCAGACAAAGAGCTGCTCAGAACATGTTGAGCTCTGCGTGCAGTCCAAGTAGGTATGCAAACACATACCAGATACCGGAGGCTCACTGGGGGGAATGCGTACTTGCGCAGCCCTGCAGGCCAGCTGTGTGCCAGTGTGTCTGCCCCGAGGGGAGCCTCTGTTCAGACATACCAGAGCGGGCAGTGGGAGGTCTCTCGGGAGGCAAACAGGTCTACAAAAGGGCTGGGCCTGCCTCCTCCCGGGGCAGCTTCACTTGCAGGTTCACTACCTGGTCTCTAAAGGGCATAGTAGGAAGCTTGGGCACATAGGCCGGTTGCGGTCTTAGGATCACATATGTGTCTGCCGGACCGAACTCCAGGCAAGTGTCGCTAACAGAGCATGCTTGCAGGTCCCCAACCCTCTTGATGGAGGCGAGCGCGATCAGCAGGGCCGTCTTTAAAGAGAGGGCCCTGAGTCCAACTGATTTTAGTGGCTCGAAGGGGAGTCTCTGGAGGCCCCCGAGGACAATTGGGAACAGGCTTGGCCGGGAGGGGTTCAACCTCCGGGCGCCTCTTAGGAACCTGATGATTAAGTCATGCTTACCCAAATAATTGCCGTCTACTGCGTCGTGGTGGGCCGCAATAGCGGCGACATACACCTTCAGGGTGGATGGGGACAGCCTCCCCTCCAGCCTCTCCTGCGGAAATAAGAGCACTGACCTAACTGCGCACCTCTGTGGGTCTTCAGCCCGGGAAGAACACCAATTTGCGAACAAGCGCCACTTCAGGGCATAAAGTTGCCTGGTAGAAGGGGCTCTGGGCTGGTTGATCGTGGCTACGATGGCAGGTGGTAGACTAGCTAGATCTTCCGTGTCCCGTCCAGGGGCCAGACGTGGAGGTTCCAAAGGTCTGGGTGCGGATGCCAAAGCATGCCCCGTCCCTGAGAAAGAAGGTCTTTCCTCAGGGGAATTCGCCAGGGAGGGGCTGTAGCGAGGAGTACGAGGTCCGAGGTCCAGGCCCGGGTGGGCCAATAGGAAGCCACTAGGGTGACTTGTTCCTCGTCCTCCCTGACCTTGCACAGCACCTGTGCAAGAAGGCTCACTGGGGGGAATGCGTACTTGCGCAGCCCCGCAGGCCAGCTGTGTGCCAGTGTGTCTGCCCCGAGGGGAGCCTCTGTTCAGACATACCAGAGCGGGCAGTGGGAGGTCTCTCGGGAGGCAAACAGGTCTACCTGGGCCATGCCAAACCGTTCCCAAATCAGCTGGATCGACTGCGGGTGAAGCCTCCACTCTCCACTGGGCAAGCGTCGTGACAGCACGTCCACAACCACATTGAGGTTGCTTGAGTCGCTGCTGGCTCCAAAGGAGGAGACGACGTGCGGGTAGTGACATGTGGCGGGAGCGTACACCGCCTTAGCAATTTATGTACGCTGCTGCGGTGGTGCTGTCTGACCTGACTGGGACACGTTTGTCTGGAACTAATGGGAGACATTTCCACAGGGCAGAGAACAGTCAATAACTCTAGGCTATTGATGTGCCAGCACAGCTGGGCCCCTTTCCAACGGCCCGCGGCTGCGAGCCCGTTGCACACGCACCTGAACACAATTTAGAGGCGTCGGGCACACGCTCGTTGATGAGGCGTGCTGATATTGAGACTGAGTCTGACTCCATGTCGAGAAGAGAGATTCTCTGAACCAGGGTGAGCTAGCTCTTTTCTCGGTAGACCTGAAGCCCTAAACGGCTTAGGTGCCTGAGCGCCTAGTCTCTGTGAGCGCATAGTAACTCTCGGGTGTGGGCCAGGATGGGCCAGTCGTCGAGGTAATTGAGTATGCGAATGCCGGCTTCTCAGAGCAGGGCAAGGGCAGCCTCTGTGACTTTCGTGAAGCCACGAGGGGACAGAGACGTGCCGAAGGGGGGAACTTTTTACTGATACACCTAGCCGTTGAACATGAGCTGTAGGAAGGGTCGGTGTCGAGGCAGAATTAAGACATGAATGTACGCGTCCTTCAGGTCTGCCACTGTGGAGAGATCTAGATGCTGGACGCAAGTTCAGATATGATTTGCGTGAGTATTCTGAACAGGAATTCTTGGGTACAATGAAGTAAGGGCTGTAGAGACCCTTCTTCATTTCGGTTGGAGGGACAGGCTCTATCGCATCTTTGTTTAGCAAAAGAGCAGTGATTTCCGTGTGCAGGGATTTGGCATGCTTGCCGTGTACTGCGGTAAAGCGGATGCTCACCAAGGGGGGCGGTCCGGGCCAGCCAGCGTGACGGGTTGAGAAGTGAAAGTCACGCATCCAAACTCCGTGCTAGGAGCACCAAGGGGATGGTTATTTTGACGTACCCGGTGGGGCTTCGCAGCGGGCGGAGCATTTAGTATGGCGTCTAGAGGCGAAGACGCGTCCCAATGCTTTAGTGCTGAGAAAAGACTCAAAGCACTTACCTTGCTCCGCACACCCGGTGTGTTAGTGACTGAGGAGGAGGTCCGATGTAGGCGTCCTCTAGACCCATCAGGATCGGCCGGCCGGGGAACAGTCGTGGGGCTGAAGGCAGGGGGTCTGCATCCAGCATGCCGGAACTGTAAAGATCTGGCGGCAGAGTGCCATGAGAATGGCATTTGCGGGCCAGGTGACCCAGAGACAAGGAAATAGCTCTGTTATTGAGAATGTGGGTACGGCAGTCCCATATGAGGGGGTAGCAAATGAAATAAATTCAACAAAAGATTCTCCTCCCGGCCCTCCACCAGGGGACAGAGTGGTCTGCTTACCAGCTCCGGAGCTAACGTCTTGGCCTCTGGGTAGAGCGTCTCAGGAGCGCCTGGGAGCCTTCCGGGTCCTCTAGGGGGTCCGTGAGATGGGGCATCTGCTTCCTGCAGTGTGCTCGACGCTGGGACTGAGAGCTGGGTACGGGTTGAGGTGGAGCAGGGTGTTTCTTAGCTGCAGGAGGACGCCCTCATTAAAACTATGGTTTCTGTCCAAAAAAAAAAACATGGTTAACGACAATATTAGTAATACAGCGTCCAGTGGCGGATCTAGGGTTTCAGTCCAAAAAAAAACAAAAACATGGTTAACTACAATATTAGTAATACATGTGCGACCTGGGCAGGCAGCATCGTAGGGGTCATGGCATCGTGGCATGGTGCAACCGCACCCCAGCATTTGAATGAGAACGAAAAAATACTCAGAACGAACCGAAATGAAAAAGGTTTTGTTTTTAGTCCCTGGTTATTAGTGTTAAGAAATCGACCTCAGGCAAGTCGAATTGGCATCATGTCACGCATCATCTGATAATAGCAATAACAGAAAAATAAAACGTTCTTTGTGTACACGTGTATTTTTATGGCGTTTGCCCTCTGCGAAAAACAAATGCGGGGTTGGAGGAACAGAAGTACAATTCATTGCGAGTGTTCAGGTGCAGGACAGAAACTTGAGGGAGTGGGATGGAAAATAACAGTCCCATATAGACCTCTACATGATGAAGGTGAGAGAATTTTAGTTTTTGAGTGAACTTTAGACCCGGCCACGCAGAGGAAAGTGAAACACTTTCTTCGCCCCAGTGAAAAAAAAGAATAGTTTCGTCATGCAATGCCTTCATTTAACACAAAGACAAGCTGATATTTCAAGATTTAAGCCACAGCTCCAACTTGAGGCAGCAGGTAAGTTTTGGCTCTAATTCTATCGCGGGCTGTTCTGTGTAATGTGATGGTCATTTTCAGGGTGATTTTGTAACTGGGATCTTATGACATAAGTTTTTAAGTGTACGTTTTTAAATTAGTGCAGCAATATATCAGTGTGCATTGTCCCGCATGTCATAAGCAGTATTTATGCATTTAGATTTAAACTATCACAGCTACTTCAGGCGGATTAACTGTATAAATCCATGTAAACATCCAAATTGAGCGTAAATCACTGCCATTTGCGTGATAGACAACTGGAGCACGAACAGACAGGATTTCTGCACGTGCACAGCGAGGTGCGTTGGGCGCGAGGCGATCGTGGAGACGGGAGTGGCTGTGTTCAATCATTCACTATTTCTTATAGAGTGAATGGCAGTTAGTGCATTATATCTCAGCAGTAAGCGAACGAAAATGAGTGAATTCAGACGGAGCACTGGGGCTGGTGCAGAAACGTCACATGAAGTGTTTAAATATATGGGCCTTTATTTGTTATTCTTATTAAATAATATAGTAATACAATAAATCTTCATTCTGTTTGTCATTTATATATATATATATATATATATATATATATATATATATATATATATATATATATATATATATATACAGGGACGTCGTTAGGCCTATTTTAGGGGGGCTGAAGCTACCCCAAAATGTTCCCAAGCCCCCCTAAATGATAATAAGAACAACAATAACAATTCGATTTATCAATAACCGTATCCTCATTCATATTTAGAATTAGACGCAAAAAAAATAGCCGAAAAGTCGGAAGTTGGACAGAAGTACAAAGAGTCGTTGTGCTATCAAGATGATGCACCGCACCGTCTCGTTGCATTGGTGTGAACTGTGGCAGCTTTCAGAGCGTTGCAGACCGGAGCACTGCAAGTAACTGGAGGATTCATCTCGTCTCGTCGTTAGTCTAGTTTGGTCTGAAGTTGAACTCGCTATGCACCCTCCCGCCCACACACACCGATACACACGCTAATGGTGAAAGTGTCGTGATACAGAGTGAAATTGTAAGTTGTTTTTAATTACCTGCTTACCTTTAGCTACGTTTTCTTGAGGTAAAGGAAAGGGGATATTTTAGTTTGCTATGGAAAACTGTAGCTAGAGTGAACAAGCAAAATACAAGAAATGGTTAACTTAGCAAGCTAATCACAACTCTTTATTCTTTGCCAATAATATAACCTATCTCTATAATAGGCATATAAAACAATATCAATCCCCATAGTAGCCTATGTTGTTGTCACTGAAAACTAAATGTCATAGGGTCCCTGTTAATGCTATTACCGTTGTATCCTTCAATTCATTGATTAGATAAGATGGATATTCGAAGATATTTTAGCAGAGAGAAAGAGAAGCAGCTGCAGGAGATTGGCAGGCCAGTTGATTCTGAGGGAGCCGGACCGTGTGATTAAGGTCATTAATGGTCTATAGGTCTAAGGATTGTTTTGTTTTCTTCTAACAATAAGCATTTGTTGGCAGGTCTAGGCACTATGCATAGCCAAAACTAAATTATTTCATTATATTTATTATATATGCTAGCTATACCAATTTAACTTTCTGCATTCATTGGCTGTGATAGATTAAATAAATACGTACATGATACCTAAATGTAGGCTAAAGATGAGCAAATGCCCACAGATACACATGTGAAACTATTATGAAAGCAACCCTTAAAAACAGAAGGCATTTTTGATGCTTCCACCACTGAAGTAGACAATAAACAAAAAGTAACTGTTGACTGTGGTTTTGAAAATGATTTCATTCTTAATTTTCCTTTATTTGAATACTGCCTTTTTGTTGTTGATTTATATCATACATTGTATACATCATTTGGCAGAATAAATCATCTTTAATTGAGAAACGCTCAAACCTGTGTTGTCAAATTTCACTATGAATTTAAAATTCTGGTTCTTGGGTTAAACTGTATGCAAGCCAAACTACACAGCGAAATTACACTCTGATTGAACCAATCCACAGCGCAGTTACAGTAATTAAATAGCATTCTGTGGACAACTTATCTTATATAGAGAGGAATTAGATATAGTATGCTATTACTTTATCATACATGAGCAGACAGATAGCATTTAAGTCATTGCTTATAGAATAACTCATCAGGAGCAAAGTCTGGCATAAGTAAATTCCCCCATGCAGCTTTGATGTGTCTAAAAGCAACGTTACAGTAACTTTTCTTTAACAGAGTAGAAATGGAAGAAGAGGATATGTCTGTCACGTTTTACTTGTTAGCATCTTGGTTTCTTGACTGGTTGTTGACATAAGTGTAGCTCTAGAAGTGTAGCTCTAGATGTGAGTGCAAAGATTTTGCAAACGCAAGTTACAAATACCCTGGGGGCTAAGCCCCCCCTGTCTTCCAATCCTAGTGACGTCCCTGTGTATATATTATATATATATATATATATATATATATATATATTATATATATATATATATATATATATATATATATATATATATATATATATACTGTGTGTTAATATAAAGAGTAAACACATTTGTTCAAATAAAGAGTACATTTCAAAATGTATCTGTATGTTTTGCCTCTCTATACATTATTGTTATTTTAATCAAGTCATGATTTGTCAAAAGCAATGTAATACATTCAGCATTAAATAAAATGTTGCAGGAGTTAAGGAAGCAGTAAACTCCCAGCTCCTATGTCTTCCTTGTGGTGGATTGTGGGAAATTAACTATCATTGAATATACTTGGAATGTACACTTGAAATTAGAGTGCATTGTGGGTAAGAAAGAGTGAACAAAAGTAGGGAATGAGTGGCTCACTCAGAATTCAGACACTCCTACAAAATAGCAAAAACTCGAAAAAGTGCACTATATAGTGGTTAGGGGGGCGGTTTCAGACACTGCAAGTGTTCCAGACCAGATTTGGTGCCCTACATATGCTGCGTTCTGCATTTAGAGAGTGGTGGTACTGCTGTACAGATCTAACGATCTAAATACTTATAACACTGAAAACTGTAACTACACTGAAATAAGAATCCACACAGGACTTTAAAAGTTATGAAATAGCAAAAGAAGTCATTATATTTCAGCATTATATATATTGTCCTTGTGGGACATTTTCACGTTTTGACTAGAAATGTTTTCAAACCTCTTATTGAAATCTGACAAGAGCCCTTAAAGGGATAGTTAAGCCAAAAATTAAAATTCTCATGATTTACTCACTCTCATGCAACCCCAGATGTGTATGACTTTCTTTCTTCTGCTGAACTTAAATTAAGATTTTTTGAAGAATTTCTCAGCTCTGTCGGTTCAGTGCAATGCAAGTGAATGGATGGCAACAATTTAAAGCTAAACAAACAAACATAAATCAGCATAAAAGTAATCCATAAGACTCCAGTGTTTAAATCAGTATCTTCAGACGCGATGTGATAGGTGTTTATGAGAAACAGAGAAAAAGATCACTATCACATTCTTCTCGTGTTTTTGATGATTCACATTCTTCTCTGCATATCGCCACTGCTGTCTAGCAAAAAACAACAAATATTGATCTGTTTCTCACCCACACCTATCATATCACTTTTGAAGACATGGATTAAACCACTGGAGTTTTATGGATTACTTTTATACTGCCTTTATGTGCTTTTTGGAGCATCAAAACTTTAGCCTACAGAGCTAAAATATTCTTTTAAAAATCTGAAGTTGTGTTCTGCAGAAGAAAGGAAGTCATACATCTGGGATGGGAGAATTTTCATTCATTTTTCATTCAAGTGATCGCTCAGCCAAAATTGTATATTCTGTCATCATTTCTCTACCCTAATGTTGTTTCTTTCAAATATATTTTGTCTTGAAAGTGTGGGAATAATGTGGGAATAACAATAGAATATGTTTTGTTGAAGTATGTCAGATTACAGAAATATTTTGAAGCAATAAAAATGTGAAAAACTTTATTAAGGTCATAATTTTTTTTCTTTAATTGTTCTATTAGCATGGCGACAGGATATGCCTCACAACCTCAAAGTAATTTCTAAATTTTGCCTGATCTTTTGCTGCATAGTTACTGAGTGCTAATTGGAATTATAACTTTCACATCCAGCATTTTAAGCAGTCAGTAAGATGTGTGTAGTGCATTACCACATGCAGTGCTTATAAGTGTAGAATGAATATAAAACAACAAGGAGATAATGTAGTGTATGATCTGGGAGCAGTGAAAACAAACAAAAGCATATTTTTTTGTGAACAGAATTTGAAAAACTCTATGATCATTAGTATCAAAGTTTTGCTATTTGACTTGTTCTTAACAAAGTGCAAACATTCTTACAAATGTATATTGATAAAGATGGAAAAGAAATAATATGTTGTCTACATATTTAAGAACAAAACTTTTATGTAAAAATCTACAATCACTATTTTACCACCAATAAAAATGGCAACATTTAAAATGTTTACAGAAAAAAACAAATACAAATAGATAATAATAACAAAACAATAGCAAATACAATACAAAAACAAGTTCAAGGTTCCTTATATTAGTACTTAAACTAAAAATATAACTTATATAGTTTTTGTCATTAAATAAGTCAGTATATGAGGTAATCGGTTCATAAACCTAAAACTAAATAAACATTTTCTTGTTTCTCTAAATGAAATGCTGGATATATCATTTTAAAAACACAGTTTCAATTCAAGGATATGTTTGTCTCAGTATATGGTAGAAAATCTCCACTGTAAATTGTTCTAGCGTCTGCAAATCCATTGTAAAAAGCTTAAGGAAGTGTAATTAAAGTTTCATGAAGAAATTACATCTTTTTGGCATTTTGTAAGTGGAAGACCCCAGAAGTAACACCAGTTTTTTTTTTGTTTTTTTTTTGCGACCACCTCACAAGTTTGTTTAGACCTAAAAGAGTGGTTGGTTATATTTTTGAGAAGGTGCCCACAATGTCTTGAATTTGTCTTTAATTCTCTTGAAGGCTCTTGAGAGTTTTCTTCTTCATCAAAGACATCAGACTGTGTGAACAGACTGCGACTGTTTAAATTACACAATATTTGAAGTATTTTATCCCCTCTGTGTGGTTTGCAAAAGCAGATGTTTTATAAATAAGTGGGAGGAAGAGACGGCGATGGTCTCAGGCCAATTCTAGCCACTGGCTGTGAAGCTTGTTTTTAATGGCTCATCTTCTACATTGGGGGCACCACAAGGCCTGTCATTGCTGGAGAAAAAAAAAATTATAATTAAAACTTACAACAATAAAATGCTGCTGTGTGTATGTGTGTGTGTGTGTGTGTGTGTGTGTGTGTGTGTATATATATATATATATATATATATATAATATTTAAGTTTACATACATTTAAATTATTAGGTCACCCAAAAATTAAAATTCTCGCATTATTTACTCACCTTTATGCCATCCCAGATGTGTATGACTTTCTTCTTCAGAACACAAATTCAGATTTTTAGAAGAATATTTCAGCTCTATAGGTTCATGAAATGCAAGTGAAAATTTTCAAGCACTAAAAAAAACATACATTGCCATTATAAAAGTCATCCATAAGACTCCAGTGGATTAATTAATGTCTTATAAATAGATCAATATTTAAAACTTTTTTTTTAATAAAAAATTCACGAGGGTTGAATACCTCTCACGTGACGCAAGCATGTCGGCAAGTTCACGCAAGAACTCACACGTGAAATAAGAAAAAATACGGAAGTGCTGTGTTGTTTACAACAAAGGTATCCTACATAGATGCCTTATTAGGCTGGTCTGGATACGGCCCCATCTTGGAACGGTCAACAAGGAGAGCTGTTTGAATCAGTTTGAATACAAGTGAGTGGGGGAAATGCTTCAGACAAAGCTCCTTGATGTCGGCAATAAACTGCTTTTGTGTGGAAATAGTATCGCGGTCCATAGAAACAGCTGCTTATAAGGGATCAACATATGAATATCTATGCAGAGGAGGCTTAAATCATGAGGCAGTTTGAACTCCACCCTTGTCAATGAGCTGGCCAGAAGCAAACATTTTTAGAAAACAAAAGTTTTTAAATATAGATCTATTCCTTGCATCTCACATTTAGCTTCAGAAGACATTAATTAATCTACTGAAGTCGTATGGATTACTTTTATGATGTCTTAGTGATTTTTGGAGATTCAAAAATTTGGCACATTTTCACTTGCATTTTATGGACATACAGAGCAGAGATAATCTTCCAAAAATTTGAGTTCTGCAGAAGAAAGAAAATCATACACATCTGGGATAGTCTATTAATCTGGCTTGAGGGAAGGGCATTCTCACCCATACCGTGTCCTGTGCTCGGTAAATTCAAGTCATGATGCAAGTCATATAACATTTACCAGTGAGGTATCCAGATAGAGGGGAGATTCACTAAGAATGAATTGAGTTTGGTAAAAGCGATGTTTGTTTGCAGATGCTATATGCACTGATTTAGTGCCCTTTTCACTAAAGGAATTATACCGATCTATTATGGGTGTTAAATCTGTGGTGAATGTAACTGCATGGTGTAATTCCAATTTTTCTGACTAGTTTTGAGCATTATAAAGCAGAGGATGCATCAGATCACCATGATCATGGCTCTCTCTGCCGAGACTGTACAGCATCACTCCACTTCTGTGATCCAGACACCTGAATCACCTCTTTAACATGCAGAAAATGCCCTTGACTTAATGGAGCATTTCGATATGTGCCAGGATATAACACTCTTCTCCATCATATGATAATTATTTGATGAGTTCCTGATACCATTATTAGTAAAGAATTTACTCAAACATCTCATTTAAATAAAATTTTGTTTACCGCCTGCTTTCCTTGGGTGGTAATAGTGCAATGAAAATTGCGCAATGCAAATAGCACAGAGTTTTGCGAATGAAGCGCAGTCTACTGTATAATGAGCTTAATTTTCATAGAAAGAAGGCATGTGTGTGCAAAAAAGAATGACAACGATGTCATTTAAATACTTAAGATGCAACGCTATATCAGAATTGATTGGGCCTGCTTAAACTATATGCAAAAGTGGCACAACTGTTTAGTGATTTCTCCCCAGAATGTCTGAGCAATTTGTTTAGCTGAAAATAAAGGATTTTGGATCAATCAAAAACTTTGCTTTTCACCATCCAGAATCTACTTGTACTAAGAATCTATATAACATCTTTTAACATAAACGTTAAAAAAAGTTATTTTTTTAAAGCGAAACCAGTCATCCACACACAACCAAATTCATTTTTCAAAAATTATTAAAAAGATCTGTGAATCTGTTGCAATATACACCTCTAAAGCTGTTTCCTCCTGTGGTTGGGCAGGCAGGTGAAGGGGAACCCTGTGGTCTCAGAACAGGAGCAAAGGCACTTTTTTGTTTGGTCGAGGATGGGAAAGAAGAGAAGGACAGGAGGGAGGATGAGGAACTGGAACCTGGTACATTTGGGCTAGATGGCATGACTGAAAAAAAGGGTTGAAATTTGATTTAATTCTCATTTCATTCTATTTTCAAATCTCAAACGTTATTTTTTAAATCAAAGACAATTTTTGTTTTTACAATTACAGTGATGAAAAGGAAATATAATCCTGAAATACATGGTTGTTTCACCAAACATTATTATAGCTTAGGTCTTTATCGACCCAACATGCTACCACAAATTAATTTTAAAAAATGTTCATGTAATTTTTAAGAGAATTAGAAATTAATAGAATAGAACAAATTGTTACATTTTGCTTGCGTTATTTTTAAAATATCAAAGACATGATGCAATAAGTGATAAAACAGGATTCATTACTTCCATGTAGACATTTTAAGAGATGCAACTGGCTGCCAAACACATATTAAGCTGTACATTACACATAAGCTACACATATGCCCTGTACTTCTCAGACACGTTTTACATTTGAATGTAAATGGCAATAGCCATGTCATGCTCTCCATGTGTTTTACTTGCTGTAGTTTACTTTTGCATTGCTTTTACATCATAAAAAGATGTGAAATGTAAATCAAGTCAGTCACTAAAATGACAGTGGCACCTTGAGTAACAATCACCATATATGGAATAGAATACTATTAATTAACAATCGTTGTGCAGAAGATTGACATGATATAGTAGTCAATTGTATGAATACAGAACTAATTTGTGAGAAAGGTTGAGGAATACTAAAGAGGAGGGTGCATAACTCCAAAAAATGAATAAGGTCCCCGGTCACTAAAGACACAATATATGCATTTTAGGATCAAGTAAAATCTGATACTCACTACCATACGGAGAGCTGTTTGGGGAGGCACTGTTAAAGCCAGGGGATCCTGGAACACCCAGACTACTCATGGGTACTGCCCCGTAACTCGCACTCATGCCTGCATTAGACCCATAACCTGACTGGTGAGGGGTCGAGGCTGAAGGGTAGCCCCGTGGTGATATGCTGCTTGAGTTACGTGTATATCCTTGGAAAAAAAAAATTACAATGCTATTATTAATCCAGCCAATTTATTCAAAAACAATGCCAATTAATTATTGATCATGGTTGTGGAAGAATATTACTGGTATTCTTTTTTAAAATAATTCTTTTTTGGACATTTGGTGATCAGGAACAACTCCTCATAAACATGTTTCATTGAATCGTGCTAGGACTAACAGTTGTATATCTTGGGGTAATTTCCTAACCTTGGCTATTGTTTTGCACAGGTTCCCCAATGCTGATGCTCAGCTGAGTGGGATAGGAGCTGAGGCCCATGACACTGCCATGGACAGGCGAACTTGGCATGGCCTGCAGCTGGCTGTGGGATCGTGGCACACTGTACAAAGCCTCAGCAATGTCTGCACTCCGTTTCAACAACATGTCCTACACCAAAAAATAAAACGCATTTTGATTCAATGCAAAGCACAACAGCAAAACTATACAAATTAGGTGACATTACTAATGTTCTAAAATTGTAGCTTGTAAAATGCACAGGATATAGGCCGATTACTTCAGCTTTCAACCATGCTTTACAAAAGTGAGGGCCAAAAGTCTGAGACCAAATTTAAACTTGGAAATTTAAAACAAAGAAACATTACGATTTTAAACTATATTTTAAGGTCACTAATCCAGTAAACAAATGTGTGACATTGACCATGTTAACTCCTTTGTACAAAGGTCAGGCATGCAAGATGATCTACATTGGGAAAAAAAAAAAGGTTTAGTTGGCTCAACAACTAAAATGTATTAAATAAATAGCTTATACACAGAAATGTACATATTTTATATGTTTAGCTTTACTTAATTTGTATTAATGTGTACAACACACAAAAAAGAATCCATTATAAGGTGAACTTAGAACGATACATAAAGTAAATGAATAATTGTGAGTTCGTTGAACTTATTTGGCTTAAAAAACCATAAAATTTATATCTTAAGTACTACTATTTCAAACGATCAAGTACTGAAATGAGGATGTGGGGAATACCTATAAGCCCTTGCACTTGAATAATTTAAGCATGTTTGTTTGGTCAAAAGGAACTTACTGGGGCATTTAATTAGTTGTTATTAAGAATTCATAGAGAGCTTTGCTCTTTTTAGTATTATTGATGTTTTAAAATAATTAGTTGTTTTGTGTAAAGTAACCATTAAGGTGATTATTAGATTTGCCTTTGGTGAAGTTGGATCCTGTTCGTGTAATGTTTCCTTGCACGTGTGAATGTGCATAGCTGAACTTCTTTGAGGAATCAAGTTTAATGACTGACCTCAGTCATTCTTTTTTTTTAGCTGATTAAATGAAGCAGAAACCATAATAAATGTTCATTTAAAAGAGGGCACTATTATTTATTCCTGTGACATACCTTTTTAAGTAAATAAAGTTGAATGAACGGATACATTTTTCTAACAAAGTTTTTCTAGTTATGCTGACATAAATTTACCATAAATTGAATTTACATAAAAAGCATCATAGAACATTGTAAAATCATGCTGGGATAACATGGATCATCAAGTTTTGCACAAACCTGTGGAGTCCATGCTAGCTCGAGTGCCTGCTGTCATTAAAGAAAAAGGGAACACTAATAAATTCTGAAATTCATGTTTCATTTAATTTATGCTTATAATCTGAATTGTAATGGAAAAACTTGATTGATTAGAAAAATGCAACACGGAAGAATTTTCACTAGTGGTCTCAATCTTTTGGACCTTAATGCATGTGTTTAATTACTATATAGTACTTGTTCAAATAATTTATTAAAGTACACATACATGATATTAGTGTTTATCACAAAAATAAAAATAATTGCGTTTCATTAGTTACCTGATTGCTGGGGGTATTTCCATAGAGTGACTCAACAACATCAGCTGCTCTTTTAAGTAACATTTCCTACAATACAGAACACCAGCGAGATTAGGGAAATAATTCAATATCCGTGGGTCTATGTTTGAGTGTATATGAGAAAGCAGTTCTGTGCATACAGGAGCAATTAGTAACCTAGCTTAATTCACTGTAAAAATCAAAAAAAATTATATATGTATATATATATATATACACACTACCGTTCAAAAGTTTGGGGTCACCCAAACAATTTTGTGTTTTCCTGAAAAGTCACACTTATTCACCACCATACGTTGTGAAATGAATAGAAAATAGAGTCAAGACATTGACAAGGTTAGAAATAATGATTTGTATTTGAAATAAGATTTTTTTTACATCAAACTTTGCTTTCGTCAAAGAATCCTCCATTTGCAGCAATTACAGCATTGCAGACCTTTGGCATTCTAGCTGTTAATTTGTTGAGGTAATCTGGAGAAATTGCACCCCACGCTTCCAGAAGCAGCTCCCACAAGTTGGATTGGTTGGATGGGCACTTCTTGCGTACCATACGGTCAAGCTGCTCCCACAACAGCTCAATGGGGTTCAGATCTGGTGACTGCGCTGACCACTCCATTACCGATAGAATACCAGCTGCCTGCTTCTGCTCTAAATAGTTCTTGCACAATTTGGAGGTGTGTTTAGGGTCATTGTCCTGTTGTAGGATGAAATTGGCTCCAATCAAGCGCTGTCCACTGGGTATGGCATGGCGTTGCAAAATGGAGTGATAGCCTTCCATATTCAGAATCCCTTTTACCCTGTACAAATCTCCCACCTTACCAGCACCAAAGCAACCCCAGACCATTATATTACCTCCACCATGCTTAACAGATGGCGTCAGGCATTCTTCCAGCATCTTTTCATTTGTTCTGCGTCTCACAAACGTTCTTCTTTGTGATCCAAACACCTCAAACTTGGATTCATCTGTCCACAACACTTTTTTCCAGTCTTCCTCTGTCCAATGTCTGTGTTTTTTTGCCCATCTTAATCTTTTTCTTTTATTGGCCAGTCTCAGATATGGCTTTTTCTTTGCCACTCTGCCCTGAAGCCCAGAATCCCGCAGCCGCCTCTTCACTGTACATGTTGACACTGGTGTTTTGCGGGTACTATTTAATGAAGATGCCAGTTGGGGACCTGTGAGGCGTCTGTTTCTCAAACTAGAGACTCTAATGTACTTATCTTCTTGCTCAGTTGTGCAACGCGGCCTCCCACTTCTTTTTCTACTCTGGTTAGAGCCTGTTTGTGCTGTCCTCTGAAGGGAGTAGTACACACCGTTGTAGGAAATCTTCAATTTCTTAGCAATGTCTCGCATGGAATAGCCTTCATTTCTAAGGACAAGAATAGACTGTCGAGTTTCAGATGAAAGTTCTCTTTTTCTGGCCATTTTGAGCGTTTAATTGACCCCACAAATGTGATGCTCCAGAAACTCAATCTGCTCAAAGGAAGGTCAGTTTTGTAGCTTCTGTAACGACCTAAACTGTTTTCAGATGTGTGAACATGATTGCACAAGGGTTTTCTAATCATCAATTAGCCTTCTGAGCCAATGAGCAAACACATTGTACCATTAGAACACTGGAGTGATAGTTGCTGGAAATGGGCCTCTATACACCTATGTACATATTGCACCAAAAACCAGACATTTGCAGCTAGAATAGTCATTTACCACATTAGCAATGTATAGAGTGTATTTCTTTAAAGTTAAGACTAGTTTACAGTTGTCTTCATTGAAAAGTACAGTGCTTTTCCTTCAAAAATAAGGACATTTCAATGTGACCCCAAACTTTTGAACGGTAGTGTATATTTTTTTTTTTTTTTTTTTTTGGGCTTTTTGATATCATAAAATGTAGCAATATAATAACTTTCCCATCCTTGAGAAAACACTTTTGTTGTCTGAACTTAGAAAAACGTCTCTGTTATGTATGTAACCTCCGTTCCCTGATGGAGGGAACGAGAAGTCGTGTCGAAGAAGCGACATTAGGGGTCTCTCATGAGTGCCGAATATGCCTCTGGTCTATGAAAAAGGCCAATGACCCCGGACATACGTGTATAAAGGCGGAGAAATAAGTCAAGTTCATTCAGGATTTTTCTGAGGAGCCGGAAATGGTCCGGCCACTGCAGTGGCTCAGCGACGTGGCCGGGAGGACACAAAGTCTCGTTCCCTCCATCAGGGAACGGAGGTTACATACGTAACCGAGACGTTCCCCGTCTGTCGCTCACTTCGACGTTGTGTCGAAGAAGCGACACTAGGGGTCCACTTTAAATCACGCCATGTGCTGAGCCGTGTACGTGTACTGCTGACACAGGAACGGGCAGGTATTTCAAATGTGTTTCAGACTGCACGTATCCTTCACCAATGCCCCAAAAAGAGTCGTCGGAATCCTGGGGCAGCACTTGCAGGTTCACTACCTGGTCTCTGAAGGGCGTGGTAGGAACCTTGGACATGTAGCATGGTCGGGGTCTTAGGATCACATATTTGTCTGCCGGACCGAACTCCAGGCAAGTGTCACTAACAGAGAACGCTTGCAGGTCTCCGACCCTCTTGATGGATGCGAGCGCGATCAGCATGGCCGTCTTTAGGGAGAGAGCCCTGAGTCCAACTGATTCTAGTGGCTCAAAGGGGGATCTCTGAAGGCCGGCGAGGACCACCGAGAGATCCCAGGGGGGGAACCTCTTAGGAACCTGATAATTAAGTCATGCCTACCCAGAGACTTGTGGTGAACTGCGATAGTGGCAACATACACCTTCAAGGTGGAAGGGGACAGCCTTCCTTCCAACTTCTCCTGTAGGAACAAGAGCACTGACCTAACTGCGCACCTCTGTGGGTCTTCAGCCCGGGAAGAGCACCAATTCACGAACAGATGCCATTTCAGGGCGTAAAGTTGCCTGGTAGAGGGTGCTCTGGCTTGGTTAATCATGGCTACGACTCTGGGTGGTAGGCCAGCTAGATCTTCCGCGTCCCGTCCAGGGGCCAGACATGGAGGTTCCAAAGGTCTGGGTGCGGATGCCAGAGCATGCCCCGTCCCTGATAAAGAAGGTCCTTCCTCAGAGGAATTCGCCAGGGAGGGGCTGTCGTGAGGAGTACGAGGTCCGAGAACCAGGCCCGGGTGGGCCAATAAGGAGCCACAAGAGTGACTTGTTCCTCGTCCTCCCTGACCTTGCACAGCACCTGTGCAAGAAGGCTCACTGGGGGAAATGCGTACTTGCGCAGCCCCGCCGGCCAGCTGTGTGCCAGTGTGTCTGCCCCAAGGGGAGCCTCTGACATGGCAATTTATGTACGCTACCGCAGTGGTGCTGTCTGACCTGACCAAGAAATGTTTGTCTCGAACTAATGGGAGATACTTCCGCAGGGCAAAGAAGACAGTCAACAACTCTAGGCAATTGATATGCCAGCGCAGTGGGGCCCCTTGCACACGGCGCCCCAACCTGATCTGGAGGCTGTAAGGGTACTCCTGCCCGTAGAAAACAGAGGTCTGTCCAGGGTTTGAGTGTTCGGCAGCAGGCGGGGGTGATCATCACACGGTGCTTGTCTCGTCTCGGGACTCGAGTCTGAAGCCAGCGCTGAAGCGGTCTCATAAGCATCAACCACAACAGCGCGACCACCGCGGCGGATGCCATATGCCCCAGGAGCCTCTGGAAAAGTTTTAAGGGGACCGTTGTGCCTGGCCTGAAAGCGGCGAGGCACCCCAACACCAACCGAGTCTTTGCAGCGGGGCGGAGCAGGTAAGGCAGCGTCGGGAGGCGCTGACGCATACCGAGGCTTTGGTGCTGAGAAAAGACTCAAAAGCCCTTACCTTGCTCCGCATACCCGGCAGGGGGCGGGTTAGCGACTGAGGAGGAGGTCCAGGGTAGCATCCTCTAGACTCATTGGAACCGGCCAGCCGGGGAACAGTCGTGGGGCTGGAGACGGGTGGTCCGTGTCCAGGAGGCTGGGACTGTGGAAATCTGGTGGCAGAGTGCCATGAGAACAGCATTTGCGGGCCAGGTGACCCAGAGTAAAAGGAAATAGCTCTTTTATTGAGAATGTGGGTACCGCAGCCCTGAGGGGGTGTGACAAATGAAAATTGAACAAAAGATTCTCCTCCTGGCCCTCCACCGGGGGACAGAGTGGTCTTAACATTTCCAGAGCTAACATCTCGGTCCCTAGGTCGACCATCTCAGGAGTGCCTGGGAGCCTTACGTGTCCTCGAGGGGGTCTGGGAGACTGGGGACGTCTGCTTTCTGCGGTGTGCTCGACGTTGGGGCTGAGAGCTGGGCCCAGGTTGAGGCGGAGCAGGATGTTTCTTGGCCGCAGGAGGATGCCCTCGGTGAGTAGACGGGGCAGGGCCCCTGGCGGCAGGTTTGCGGCGGGGCAGATAGCCTCCGTCTGCTTCTTCACCGCGGAGAACTGCTGGGCGAAGTCCTCGACGGTGTGGCCGAAGAGGCTAAACTGGGAGAGGGGGGGCGTTGAGGAAGCAAGCTTTGTCGGCCTCGCGCATCTCGACCAAGTTCAGCCATAGATGACGTTCCTGGACCACAAGCGTGGCCATCGCCTGCCCAAGTGCCTGCGCCATGACCTTCGTGGCCCTGAGGGCGAGGTCAGTCACTGAGCACAGTTCCTACAACACGTCAGGGTCAGGGCTACCCTCGTGCAGATCCCTGAGTGCCTTGGCCTGGTGGACTTGCAGGATGGCCATGGCGTGCAAGGCGGAAACGGCCTGTCCCGCGGCGCTGCAGGCTTTGGTGGTAAAGAAGGATGTCGTCCTATAGGCCTTGGAAGGGAGTACGCCAAGTGGTAGGGTTTCTGGGGCATAGATGGAGTGCAACAGCCCTATCCACCTTGGGAATCGCCATATAACCGTGGGCCGCTCCGCCATCGAGGGTAGCGAGGGCGGATGAGCAGGGCTTGTGATGAGTGGAGAGGGGGGCTCTCCATGAAGACATCAGCCCATCATGCACCTCCGGGAAAAACGGGACCGGGGGGGGGCGAGGCTGTGAGCGGCGCGCAGACCCCAGGAACCAGTCATCCAACGGCGATGGGTATGGGGAGGACAGAGGGTTCCAGTCCAACCCCACACTGACGGCGGCCCGGGCAAGCATGTCGGACATCTAAGCGTCAGCCTCAGCCTGGGCATGCTGGCCCGAAGGCGGCAGCCCAGGGGAGGTATCAGTGTCAGACGCCGCGCTCTCCGATGCAGCGGCAAGCTCATCCACCTCAAGCTCCAGAGGATAGGCAGACTGGCCGTGAGGCGAGCCGCTCTTACCTCGAGCACGGACGGGAGTCAACAAGCCGGGGGGCAGGTGGTCCGAGGGGGCGTGCCCGGCGGAGCTGCACCCGCTGCCCTCCCCAAATCGCCTCCATTGCCAGCTGCATTGTCCTTAATCCCGTGGGAAGAAGGAGCGACACGAGGGGCGGCTGGAGCGGCGTGCTTTCTGTTGAAAGCAAGCCGCGACCGCAACGTTGCCATGGTCATGCCCTCGAAGTGCGAGCATGAGCCATACACAAACGCTGCCTCAGTGTGATCGCTGCCCAGACACACGAGACAACGCCTGTGGCCGTCTGAAGTGGAGAGCACTCTACCGCATCCAGGAACTACACAGGGGCGGAATGGCATCTTTAAAAAGACACGTCCTGAAAAGGACGTTCAACGCCGCTGTGTATTGTTCTTTTAGAAAAATAAACTCTTTTATAGAGAAAATCACTCTTTTACAACTCTTTCGAAATACTCTACGCTGTCGAAGTGCCCAGGGGCAAACTGCACTGCTGTGCAGAGAAGGAGAAAGCCGCTGAAGTGTGCCATAGATCCAACAGCAGATAGAGCGTCAGAGGAACAGAAGCAGGATTCTGGTGTGTCACTCGTAGCTGGCTGCATACACATTGGCTTCGGAGAAAATTTCTGAATGAACTTGACGTATTTCTTGCCTTTATACCCCATATGTCCGGGGCGGGGTATGCAAATACTGTCTGCCAACTTCTCATTGGCCTTTTTTCATAGACCAGAGGCATATTCGGCGCTCGAGAGACCCCTAGTGTCGCTTCTTCGACAAGATGTCGAAGTGAGTGACAGATGGGGAAAGAGAATTATGTGAATCACTTTCTTGTTTTACCCTTTGCTGCTTTTAATTATGCTGTTGCTATTGTATTTGCTATTTGTTGTCACTTTCTTTTTATTATATTGTGATTATTCAGAGCTTACCATATCTAGTAGTGAAATTACTTGTGAATACTCGCTTTGCGTGTGAAGTGTTGAGGCTCATGCAAGTTTGCATGAGGCAACAGATGATCTCTAGTCTATTATAGGCTGTGTATACTTTGGTTGCATCTTATTTCTTAAAGGGATAGTTAATTTTTTTTTTCACCTTGTACTTAAAGGGATAGTTTACCCAAAACTGAAAATTCTCTCATCATTTACTCACCCTCATGCCATCCCAGATGTGTATGACTTACTTTCTTCTGCAGAACACAAATGAAGATTTTTAGAAAAATATCTCAGATCTGTAGGTGCAGAAAATGCAAGTGAATGTTTGCCAAATCTCATAAGGGCCAAAAGGACATAAAGGCAGCATAAAAGAAATCCATAAAAGTTCATTATTTATGTCCTTTTTTATTATAAATCTCCACCTTACCCATACCTGTCTTAACGCTTCTGGAGATAGGGATTTTACAACTGGGGTCTTATGAATTACTTTTATGCTGTCCTTTTTAGACCTTCTGAGACCTGGTCGCCATTCATTTGATTGTATAGACCTACATAGCTTAAATATTCTTCTAAAAATCTTTATTTGTGTTTTGCAAAGAAAGAAAGTCATACACATCTGGGATGGCATGAGGGTGAGTAAATGATGAGAGAATTTTCAGTTTTGGGTAAACTATCCCTTTAAGTACAAGGTGAAAAAAACTACAACTATGGTATGCAGCAAAAATAATGATAAAATCAAATTAATTTAACTTTTCAGTTTGAACTAAATTAAAATCAAGTTTATTAAACTAAGAAAATCAAGTTTATATAAAAATAAATTATGCTAATTTAACAGTTATATACATTTAAGTCAACTGTGTCAACTTTCCATCTCAAGATGACAAACCTTGAAATTTTAAGGCAGCACGGACTCTTGTTTTATACTGAAACAACAAGAAGTTTTAGTGTTGGTAGGGCATATAGTTAGCAAAACAAGGTTGGTGGTTCAAATATGAACAGACATACTGATAAAATGTAGGCGATACCTTGAATCCACTGCATGTTGCTGCGGATTAAAATGTCTGTCAAATGCACAAATGAAAATACATTAACCTTCGCCATCTTGTCGGGGTCACCAGGGTGTCGGGGGATAAGCTTTTGAAGTCTCTGGAAGCCATAGTCAATAGTTGGCTCATTCAGTGCTAAAAAGATAATCATAAGTGAGAATACTCATTAAAACAGCAAACTAAATATTGCTATCATGCTTAAATTCCACAGTCTGTATTTACGCAGGAATCCGGTAATGTATTAATGTACCGTATGACCCAATGACCACTCTTGTTCTAATTGACAATATCAGTGTTTGTCAGTGTGCAGAAATGGTTAATAGTGAATTATGTCATTTCTGCATTGCTTGTGACACCAAATGGAACTGGAAACAATATTGCTTATTTACAAACAGGTTTCCGAAACACTCAAACTGCCCCTTTCAACCTGCCTCCAACAGAGAGTCACACCCCAAACTAACACCATTGGTTAAGAAAGAGCCGATCAAACTACTGTAATAGTGCAATGTTTAGAATGCTTAATAGAGCCACAATGTTTGTGCTCAGGAAGGTTCAGGATGTCCATCTATGAATGGCTTACTTCTAGTTGTTTCTGTACATTAAATAAAGATGAGTGTTCGTAAGGATGTCTGATTGTGTATTTACCGGTGTAAATGAAGCGTCCTGGAGCTCCTTTACAGAACTGCTTGGATTTATAAGATAGTGTGACTTCCACAACCCCTGGAATGTGTCGGGGAGGGGTCTGAACCCGGATTGCATGAGGAGTGATTAACTGTGTAAGCAATGACAGAAAAACAAGTGCTTTAATTACATTGTAGAAAAACTTTGACACATTATCATTGAGCTTATTCTCCAAAAATGACCAAAGATTTCCTCATTCCAAGTCACTTAAAGAATGCTCCTATATCCTCTTCATATTTACCTCACTCCACACTAGCATGCTCCCGAACACAACCTGAAGACCATCAAAGAAGTGTTCCCCAATCACAATAACCATAGCCCCTCCTGTAGTCCAACCTTCACTAGGGCTGATGGCTTTGATACAGGGTGTAGCTGAAGTGTAGAGAGAAGAGAGGAAGAAAATTAATATAGTGTCAATGATCCAAATTATTGTTATCGAAGTTCTTAGAAACTTCTGACAGCATTTTCCCAAAAGTAAACATAGATTAAAATTTTTCAACAGTATACAGGCTAAAATAGATTTCGATGCCCCCTCCTCATTTTTTTTATTGCAGGTTAATGACCACTCAACAATGAAACATTAAACAACACATTTTAGTCTTCAACTATTATTGAACAACAAATTATTATTAAACTCATTACTATTACAGAAAACAAGTCAATGTTATTTCTTCTGAATCTCACCATATTCCATACTGGTCTCCATCGTCTCACCAGAATCCATTCTTCGAGCACGACGTCCATGTTTGGAGTTGTTGTGTACAAACATATTATCAGAAATGGCTAATACAGCACCATCCACACTTACTGCGGTGGACAAAACCACCTGTGAGAATGGGGAGCGAGAAAGACTGATTACAAAAAGTACATTAATGTGATACACAATATGAAAGCAGCATTTAGAAGAACATGCTAAAATTGTAATACACTGACTGATTTATTATGTCATAATATGATAAATTATTTATTTGCAGTGTAAGTTTGAAAAGCTGACTACTGTGTAATTAAAACCCATATTTTTATTGGCATTCTTAAACTAGAATGGAAAGCCATACACATATAAAAACCAAAGAGCAGATGAGAAAATTGTGATTTCAGAATCCACAAAAGTATTCCAATTCATCTCTCTCTCTATTTTTATTTAAATAGTTTTCCTTATTCTTCATTATATAGGATTCATGCTATTCTCAGCAGCATCCATGCACAACTCACCACACGCCCCACTAAGAGCAAGAACTACACATTATAGCGACCAGGAGGAGGTTACCCCATGTGACTACCCTCCCTAGTAACCAGGCCAATTTGGTTGCTTAGGAGACCTGGCTGGAGTCCCTCAGCACGCCCTGGATTCGAACTCGTAACTCCAGGGGTAATAGTCTGCGTCTTTACTTACTGAGCTAGTCAGGCCCCCAATATTCAATGTTTTAAAATTTTCGGAAATTCAGAACGCCAAATACAATTCTCTCAAATTCAGATCTCAGAAATTCAGATCGTAAACCAACTGGGCCAAAGGGAAAGTTTCCATGCTGCTTCAGTTTTGATAATTTCACATATCTATTCAGTGACTGTATGCATAAAATTTATCAGAAATGCTCTTAAGAATAGTCTTAAGCTCTTCTTAGCAAAGAGTAGGACTTGTGTAAGAGTAAATGTTTTTTATAAAGACACTAAAAGCAACTTTCAGCAAAGTTTAAGCCTGATTCTTAAATGATGAGGTGTTGTGAAATAAGGACTTCAGTGATGTCAAGCCAATAATGAGACTGCAAAGGCAATTGGTTCCAGCTGGTATGGCAGCATTCATTCTTTCATGATTTAATTTATGTTCTTTGATTAATCAAATGAGAAAGTCAAATGTAATTTCCTGTATTTTAAAAGATTATTCCACATCATGCAGAATGTTATCCTCTAAACAATGTGCAAATTGAAGGTTGCAAAAAATGCAAAATGTTGCTATATAAATATAAACAGAAGAAATATAAAGAAATATAAATAGAAGGACAACTGTTATAAAGTTATAAGATTTCAGTTAAATATACATATACATATATACAACATATAAGCTGTGGTTCAGGTGGTAGAGCAGGTCGGCCACTAATCGCAGGGTTGGTGGTTTGATTCCAGGCCCACATGACATCATGTGGTGTTGTGTCCTTGGGCAAGACACTGAACCTCAAGTTTCTCCCAATGGCAGGCTAGCTAGATACCTTGCATTGCAGCTCTGTCATAATTGGTGTATGAGTGTATGTGTGAATGGTACATAGTGTAAAATGTTTTGGTAACCACTAAGTTTAAAAAAGAGGCGCTATATAAGTGCAGACCATATAAACAATATTTTATTGTGGCACTCTGTTTGGTTACTTCACTCCATGAATATTTTTAAAAAATATATATATATATTACCTTATTTTAAGTAAAACTAACTTGAAACTTGCATGACTCTGAGTTTATAATATTTACAAATAAAAATAAATCAGTAAAACATAAGTTATGAGCTGGGGTTAAACATCTCTTAGCAGTAGGAATCTGTTAACGCGCCTGACACACTCACACAAAATTATGAGCTTATTAAACATTTATATAGTGCTTGGGTTGGGCTCTTTCAGATGCAGCTCTCTACCATTTTTCAAATGTCTTTTTTCCCCACTATAAAGGGGTGTCTGTGACAGAGGTTGCGGTGCTAGTGCAAAGATATTCAGCTAATCATAATTGGGGGCCTGGGTAGCTCAGCGAGTATTGACGTTGACTACCACCCCTGGAGTCACAAGTTCAAATCCAGGGTGTAATGAGTGACTCCAGCCAGGTCTCCTAAGCAACCAAATTGCCCTGGTTGCTAAGGAGGGTCGAGTCACATGGGGTAACCTCCTTGTGGTCGCGATTAGGGGTTCTCACTCTCAATGGGGCATGTGGTAAATTGTGCTTGGATTGTGGAGGGTAGCATGCTGTGTGTCTCCATGGTGTCATGCACGACGAGCCACATGATAAAATGGGTGGATTGATGGTCTCAGAAACCACCCTGATTGAAATGAGTAACTGCACCACCACGTGGACCTACTAAGTAGTGGAAATTGGGCATTCCAAATTGGGAGAAAAAAATGTTTTACTATAATTTAATCCTGTGTAAATCATTAATCATTGATTTTTATAATTTTAGTGATATTCAGAGTTTATTAATTATTTGTTGAAACCTTCTGAAAGCTTAGGCAACCTTTATGAATCACACTTATTCTTGAGTTCTCTCTCTCTCTCTCTCTCTCTCTCTCTCACCCTTCTTTCCAACTCATTCTTCCCTTCTTTACTGTATATTATATCTCTTGATCTATATCTGTGCCTTACGTTAAAAAACATGGAGTGAATCTCATGTGCTTCTACTGCTGTATGTCAGATAAATTCAGAGCTTTTATGTCAAAAAGACTGCAATGATAAAAACTATATGCAAAAGAAGACAATACCATATGAATAAGGCTATGAATAAAGACTAAATAATAATGAAAAATGAATAATGAATAAGAGTAAATATTTGTAATTTCTCTATACAGTCAGAGCACCACACCCATTAATTACAGCAAAAAAACCTACAAAAAGAAAAACATACACAGAAAAAGCAACCAAAATATAGCACTATAGCATGGAAAAAAGTCATGACAGACATAGGCTATGGTAGTGAAAGACAAGTGAGAGGAAGTGGAAAAGGAGATTCCCTAGTTAGCACTTCCTGGGTCACAGAGTCTGACCTCTCCCATCTGGAGCCCATCACAAATCTTGACAACTTCCTGAAGCACCTCGACTGATTTCATAATGCTCCCTGTTTTTCCCACTCCACTGCTTTCTCTCTGATTAGTCTTTTTCACTGTATTTTTAGCTAAAAGTAGTGACGCCACTAACTGAACTACATTTTTCAGTATATATTTTTCATCTCAGCCATTTTCACAAAAGTGAAGCTTTTCAAGTAACAAGCTACTTCCAACAAGTAGCACTGTAGTGTCATAAAATGCGATATTTGTCACATTATATTGGGAAAGCAGCAATAGAGCCAAGGGAGTAAACAAACAACTAAACTAAACCATCTTCTCTCTCTCAGGTAGCGAAGGGAAAACAGTAAACAAACAGGTTAAAATTAAAATAGATCCCCTTATAATTAGATTCAGGAACTTTGATTCATTTAAGTTAGTTGGTTCTTTTGGAAATTACATGTAAATTAACTAGTTCACTCAGGGCTGTTTCTGAGTATATGGGGGCCCTAAGCGAAATCCTAATGGGAGGCCCACTGCAAACCCATCCCCCCTCTGGATTATTACATTTTCCGTTCCCACTCAGGCCACAAGGGGGCCCCCTATATTTGTCTTATTGAGTCATAACGGATGCCTGAGTCTTCCTCACAGCTTTTAGAAAAAGAAAAGAAAACACCTGGGGCTGCTTGGTGACTCGGGGGCACTAAGTCATACTTTTTTTAGTACCGAGTTTTTTTTTAAGTGAGCCGAGCCGATACTAAATGTGACGTCAAAATCCTGCAGATCACTGATTGGGAGAAACATCACTACCAGCGTCACTGGATTTCCGACAAGCGATATTAACCCGCTAATTATAAAGTTAGCTACAGCGACAACAGTATCATTTGTTCACACAACTTTCGAATTGTGAAAAAACAAATGGCTATGCGCAAAACCACGCTGTAGTCAATAAATGAGGTGCAAAGGTCCACTCGTTAGCAATGAGCGAAATGATAAAGTCTCTCAGAAAGTGTCTCAGTTGTTGGCCGCACACGGCTACCACCGAACCTACCAACAGTGTAGGGAAAAGTTTAAAAAAAACTTAAAAGTGACTACAGAACCATCAAGGAAATGCGGAAGTGGTTCGACCAAATGGACACTATCAAAACCAACGAAAATGGGAGGGAGAGTGCACTGGACTCAATGAGGGTGGTAAATTTTTTTACATTAATTCTATACGTTAATGCTATACTCTGCTTGAAAGCTTTAGTTTATTTAGTTGACCAGCAACAGGAAGCTTGCTTCTAAAACAAAAAGGCCAATTTAACTTTTACACTAAAATCACCATGCAACAGCTGCTTTATGCATCACAATGAGCTAGTAGCTAACAGCTAGTGGTTGTGTTATTGTTTTGGTCAGTTTGTGTCGTGTCATGTCACGGCAGTAGAGGCGGCGCAACTATGACGATCAGCCTATAGTCCCACCCACGTTTAGGCACTAAACTGCAGTGGAAATGCAAGCAAAAGTCAGAAAAAGTAAAGCAAGTAGATTTGAAGTGAGTCAAGCCATAATGTGCAGTGGAAAATTGTCTTTATACTGCTTAAAGCTAGAAATGGCCCTGAGTTCACAAAACTGATTCACTTGAGCCATGCGCAGCCTTAAAGGGGGTTTTTGAAGCAAAATGTTTAGGTATTTGCAGCTATTTATCACTATATTTCACTTCAGTTAGAAAGGGTGCTCTAGTTTTATTCATGTATATAAAGTATAAATGTATTAACTTATTTAACTTATTTGTTTAACCCTTATACCAAAACTTTCAACTTTAAGCTAAGAGCACCTTGTAGCTTGGGAAGTTTCAAAGTAGTTTCCTCAACATTTTCATGGATATACTGTATCTACCCATACCTGAAATCTCCTCATGTCTCTGGGGTTCCCTGCTGTCTTCAGACAATTTTGATTGCACTTTAGGAAAAACTTCAAGAAAAATCTGTAGGAAACATAAAAGATAACCAAACTGTAAACTACATACAGGTTTCATTCAGTTCATTCAAGGAGAAAATTACTCACAGAAAGCAGGAATGCTATTGAAATGTGTAAGAAATCATAAATTAAAAACCACAGGGAAACCTCAGGGGATTAGAAGACACTTGTGTGCATTGTGGGGCACAATGCAGTGCTTGTGGGGCACAGGATGAACCCATCCACAGGATGAACAGATCAAGCAGTCTGTTACAATGTGAGACATATTTTGAAATTATCTTCAGTGATCAAGCACATGCAGATTCATGTGTTTGTGTGCTTTCAAACACGGACATGTTGAAAATAGACACAGCATTTTATGGAAGAGTAGATGGAGGGGGAGAGACTTTAAATCCCAGAAGTGACTTGTACCGCAACAATGGCCTGCTACTATGGTAACCCAGCTTTGCTGCAATCCCAAAATCCCCAATGTAAGAGAGAAAGAAGCATAGATAAAACACAGCAGTAACAAACATTCAAGGAGAGGGAGAATTAAACTAAAGGCAGTAATTAGTGTAGCTTGCAACATTGAAAGTTATTTAAAATCAAGACAGAAAACACACGAATCAGGATTAGGAAAACCAAATGTAATACTTTTTAAAATAATGTGTGTAATAATGTAAAATATTTTTCCATATCCAAGCTTACACTCAAAAAAATATTTTAGCCTATTTTTAAGATGTATCCATTTCAATTTAATAACAAATTTCCATCTAATTGATTTGCCTAATCTTTAACCAAATAAAATGTATAAATCTTAAAAAATGCAAGTTTTAGTCATTACATTTTCTTCAAGACTATTCAGGTAAATTAGATGGTAATTTTTTATTAAATTGAAATGGATATATCTTAAAAATAGGCAAAAATATTTTTTGAGTGTAATTTCCAAAGGTCGTTATTAATAAATTATTTAAGTTAATTCCCTTTAAAAGTGTAAACTTTTGCTCTGTGATGCAATTAAAACTTATCTCTGTATATTTGAACTTCCCAACCATAAATTATACACTTCATCTTGATGAATCAACCATAAAAAGCACAAATCCTCCTCATTGTCTATGATAGTTGCGGCCCTGATTCAAATATACTGAAGACTTTACTGCAGTAAAAAACTTGACGCCTTTAACCTCGTTACAGACATTACAGCTGGTTTTCTGTAAAGCTGCTTTAGAATAATGTGTATTGGGAACTAGACAAATAAAAAATACACTAATAAAAATTATTTGATTTGAATTTTCTTATGTTAAAAATGTTGTTTTTTTTCTACTTTAGCAGCAAATTTCAATGTTCTCACTTTGCACTGTCAAAGAAACAAGTGATTGCCAGTGCTGTAGCAATTTACCAATCAGAAATTTTCATAAATAAGTCTGAGTCAAATTAATGGCAAACATTATCCAATCAATGCCAACCATATTAAAAAAATTTTAAGCATTTTAAATTCTGAATCTCTGTACAGATTATCATTGTCCCATGCCTGCCAAACGTGTTGAGTGGATTTTAGGAGTGAATGCATCGAAAAGCTATAGGAAGCACCCTTCTCCCATACTCCATACTAAGTGAATGACTTAACCTCCAGTGTGCTGTCTGTTTGCACTGGTCTCAGAACAGTTCAAAATGCACCTTATATTTATCCTAACTAAATCAAATTTTTCATCTTTTGGATGAACCTAGATAGAGCACAGTGAATACAGGATTTCTTGGGGGGGGGGGGGGGGGTAGCCCTATAGTTCATGTCAGTGGTTATCAGTGTGCTGTTCCCCATCTGTCGCTCACTTTGACGTTGTGTCGAAGAAGCGACACTAAGGGTCTCTCTTGAGTGCCAAATATGCCTCTGATGCATGAAAAAAAGGCCAATGAGAAGTTGGCAGACAGTATTTGCATATCCCGCCCCCTGACATACGGGTATAAAGGCAAGGAAATACTATGAGCTCACTGCGAGAGCATGACCATGTAAGCTTTGTGGTCACGGCTCGCTTTCAACAGAAAGCACGCAACTCCAGCCGCCCCCCGCATCACTCCTTCTTCCCACAGGATTGAGGACGATGCCCTGACGAGTCCTCATCATGACCGACACCTCCAAAATGGGTTGGGGAGCCGTGTGCAAAGGGCACGCAGCTGCGGTCCGTTGGAAAGGGGCCCCGCTGCGCTGGAATATCAATTGCCTAGAGTTGTTGACTGTTTTCTTTACCCTGTGGAAGTTTCTCCCGTTAGTTTGGGACAAACATGTCTTAATCAGGTCAGACAGCACAACCGCGGTGGCATACATAAATCGCCAAGGCGGCGTACACTCCTGCCATGTCACGACTCACCCGTCGTCTACTCCTTTGGAGCCATCACTGACTCAGGTCGCTGCACGCCACTCACATCCCCGGCAACCTCAATGTGGTAGCGGACGCGCTGTCACGACGACGCTTGCCTGGCAGAGAGTGGAGGCTCCACCCCCAGGCGATACAGCTGATTTGGGATCGGTTCGGCAAGGCCCAGGTAGACCTGTTTGCCTCCCGAGAGACCTCCCACTGCCCACTCTGGTATGCCCGAACAGAGGCTCCCCTCGGGGCAGACGCACTGGCACACAGCTGGCCCTCGGGGCTGCGCAAGTACGCATTTCCCCCAGTGAGCCTTCTTGCACAGGTGCTGTGCAAGGTCAGGGAGGACGAGGAACAAGTCACCCTAGTGGCTCCTTACTGGCCCACCCGGGCCTGGTTCTCGGACCTCGTACTCCTCGTGAGGAGCTCCATCAAGAGGGTCGGGGACCTGCAAGCGTTCTCGGTCAGCAACACTTGCCTGGAGTTCGGTCCGGCAGACACACGTGAGATCCTAAGACTGCAACCGGGCTATGTGCCCAAGGTTCCTACCACACCCTTCAGAGACCAGGTAGTGAACCTGCAAGTGCTGCCCCGGGAGGAGGCAGGCCCAGCCCCTTCGTTGCTGTGCCCAGTACGTGCCTTACGCACCTACGTGGACCGCACCCACGACTTCAGGCATTCTGAGCAGCTCTTTGTCTGCTTTGGTGGACAGCAGAAAGGGAACGCTGTCTCCAAATAGAGGCTCTCCCACTGGCTGGTGGACGCCGTCCTGTTGGCCTACCACACCCAAGCCGTGCCCCCCCTCTTGCGGGTCTGAGCACACTCAACAAGGAGTGTTGCATCCTCGTGGGCACTGGCTAGGGTCACCTCTCTAGCAGACATATGCAGAGCTGCGGGTTGGGCGACACCCAGTACATTTGCAAAGTTTTACAACCTCAGGGTTGAGTCAGTCTCGTCCCATGTTTTCTCAGGTCCGAGCCGGTAGAACTCGGTACACGCTGACGGTCTGACCGGGTGAATCACTTGCGCCCAGCGCCCTTTCCCTCAGCCGAGGTAAAACAGTGTGCTTTTCCCTCCCAGGAGATCCCACTCACTCGGCTCCCTGGATGACTCCTCCCTAGCCACGTGGGTCCGCAATTCAGCGTTACCTACCCCTTCCTGGGCAGGTGTGGTTTCCGCAGGGTCTTTTTCCCCTGAAAGAATAGGAAAATGGGTAAGACCCCCTTCCCACGATGCGGTAAGGGCACCAGCCATTTAGCTCTATGAGAGAAACATAGAGAGAAAAGAGGCCCGGCTAGGCTCGGCCCATCCCAGGTTGGCAAGCGTCGCCTTGCTCCCCTGCTTGGGTAACTAGAATGATTCTAGGCATGATTTGAAGTGGACCCCTAGTGTCACTTCTTCGACACGACGTCGAAGTGAGCGACAGACGGGGAACGTCTAGGTTACATATGTAACCTCCGTTCCCTGATGGAGGGAACGAGACGTTGTGTCGTCCCAGCCACGTCGCTGTGCCGAGCCACTGAGGAGGCCGGATACTCCCAGCTCCTCAGAAAAATCCTGAATGAACTCATAGTATTTCCTCGCCATTATACCCATTTGTCCGGGGGCAGGGTATGCAAATACTGACTGCCAACTTCTCATTGGCCTTTTTTCATGCATCAGAGGCATATTCGGCACTCAAGAGAGACCCCTAGTGTCGCTTCTTCGACACAACGTTTCGTTCCCTCCATCAGGGAATGGAGGTTACATACGTAACATAGACGTTTCACAATAAATCGCTCAAACTGGCAATTTTTCTTTTTTTATTTGTTCAAAAAAGGAGTACAAAACCTGTAATAATTACTAAAAAAAGAAGTTGATAAAAATAACTACTCAAACAGGTTTCAATGTAAAAATGTAATGAGGTATCTTACTGGATGTAGTTTTGGTAGCGTTTCTCACAAAGACAAACTCTGCTGAGATTGGCGCCATGTTGTTTTGTCACATGACTCGGTGCATCAAAAGTTAAACACTTCACTGACAGCTAAGAATGTTCTGAACTAAGATCAATTGGTTTAGATTAAATTAATTAAAAAAATTGCTGTTTTAAAGGCATAGGGTTGTCACACCGAATATTGTTTTAGTTTTATTTTATGTTTACTGAACTTTGTATGAAGTTAAATGATAACTCAAAGATATTCACAGCATTATAATTTTTTTTACATTCTCACTATACAACATTTTTCACAACTGTCTTAAATGTTTTCACATTGATGTATGTTACACCAATGTGACTTGTGTTATTTTTGCAAATAATATCCTCTGCCTCTGGATTTGAGCTTTCAAAACTAAAGGCAATCAATATGTTGTTGTTGTTGTTGTTGTTGTTGTTTTTGGCAGCATTATTATGATTTACCATAAGGGGTCAAGACTCAGTTTTAAAAGGCTGGCTGCTGTGCAAAACATAATTATTCTGCTAAATATGTATTATTCCAAGACTAAGCGATTAGACGTCTCGTAGTTCCTTACCACAGACTCACCCAGGTCTGTGTGCGGCTTCAAGCCCATGTAACTGTGTCACTCTTTTCACCTCAACCAAATGATCAACTTTTAACCCCTTTATGAAATTGTAACACACAGCTGCAAGCAGGCAAATTAAGCACATCAGCCAAGCACAAATTATCATGCATTAGTCACTCCCCCACTCACTTGGCATGCAAATCTCTAAGCCTCACTGCCTTGCACCTTCTGCCATGCATCCATTCACTGCATCATAATTAGACTCATTTTGCATAATTAATTAGGACTCCTGGACAACCTTGCTTCTTCAGCAAAACACCCCTCCATGTCTGTTGTGTCATAACAGAAGTTTAATAACAACAAGCATTTCACATTGTTGTGATATTTAGGCTCAATTGAGGCATGTCTTTGCAATGTGCGGCTAATGAAAATTTGGTTTAAAAAGCTTTAATTTCAGATGCTTTTTTGTGATGTGCTCATTAAAAACAAAAGAACAACATCCAAATTTTCAACTGGTAAAATGGTAAATACCAGACTTACTCTAGATCTATTTGGTTTTTGCTCCACTGAGATGGCTTGTGCATATATACATGTTGGGGAGTAACTAACAGTGACACTACTAACTAACTGGCTTTTCCAGTAACAAGCTACATTTCCCCACAAGCAGCACTGTAGCATCACAAAATGTTACATTCAAATCAAACACGCTCTCAAAAATTATCCTCTTTTTCTTATGGGAAATACAAAGTTTTCAAGTTGTATTACTTTATATACAACAGTTAGTACCAGTCCTCGGATGTGATTGGACGAGAGACGTTCCATGATTCTTGATGGTCTCACACTATCAGCACTCGGACAGCAAAAGACCATTTTTGTGTGTAATATGAACCATTTGGTAACGTGAAATGAGCCAGTGCCACTCAGTGTTTACATACAACTACGTGATCACTCATATCATTACTAAAATACTAAAGCTAGGAAATACCTTTAAATGGCTTTAAACTTACAACTTCAGCATTAAGGCTCATCAAAACTGAGAGACACAACAGACTGATTACTTACACAAACTCAAGGCGCTTACCTCTTACCGAACATCAAAATCAAAATGGTGGAGGAGATTGCTAATTTTATAGTGAAAGACTCTTGTGCACCGCTACTGCAAAATAGAGAGGAATACCCCCGCTCAGACAGCTATTTTTTCCACTAAGAAAATAGGATGAATTTCACCAAAATGACATTATCTTCAGAAAGCTAACAAACAGACATCATCAACAGGTAATTGCACACGCCCCATCTTACTCTCTCTCTCTCTCTCTCTCTCTCTCTCACACACACACACACACACACACACACACACACACACGCACACACATTTTTAGAAATAGCCCAAGCTGTGATACTAGTTCTAAAGTTTCATTTTTTTAATTACTAACAGAGGCTTGGATACATAATTTGTTTTGAACCAGCAATGGCAGATTCTGATCTATTGCGTAAGAAAGTAGTTCTATGCAAAAATGCGTTTTTTGTGACTGTACTCTGTTTTTCCTGTTTAACTGTTGTATATAAGCAATATCACACATGCAATTGGGCTATATGTAGGGCCGTATCGCACTCTTGCTCATGCGATATTGCTTAAATATTCAATATAAATGTATACGTTCGATTTAATATCACCCTAATTGAATTTATAGCAGGTGATATCTTTTTATAAAAAAAATTTTTTGAATTGTAATAGCTGTACAAAGCCGGACAAAAATATTTTTATTATAATTATTATTTTTACTTAATCCAATTAGAATAAAATTCCTTGACTATTTTCAAATATGATAACTGAAAAAACACGAAAAAGAAAATTTCCTTTTTACATTTACATTTATTTATTTTTGGGTTTTATTTTGCTTTGTTACCCTTAAAAATGAATGGATTAGACTACAAAATACAGAAATATTAAATTTTCAGGAGAATCCCAATCCTTTAGATGAGCACATAAGTAGATGTGTGTTTATACACACAAAGTCCTCTGACATGTGCACACATAAAATGTGTTGAGCACCCATTTGTACATCGTCTTTTCATGTACACTCTTTGAGGGATATTGTATTTCAAGATCTACTTATCATATTATGTAGTGTTTGGGCTTGTTTGAATTGGGATAATCTGTTTTAAGTTAAAATATGTAATTGTCTAGGTTATATGTATGTTTCAGGAAGCAATAAGGGAGAATGTGACAAAAATACACTTCTGTTTATTATATTTGTATAAATTTCATAAACTTAATACACACTGCAGTTTGGCCTCTGAGTGAAACAAATTGCTCATTGAATTCTACTAATTGAGATCTTTCCAACATATAATCTAATGATATATAATGACTATCTCATCTTTTTTATGGTTTTACCAACTCTGAATATAGTTGTTGTCATAACAAATTTGCCAATAATGAGAAAGAACCCATTAAAATCCATCAGCAAATAAAAAGCATTATTCAAGAACTGGTAGTATCAGCTATATGCATTGCAAAGTCCAAATTCTAAGCTTTAAAATGACACCTATTGTGTTCAGAAAAAGCGAGTGATTATTAATTTATTATGTAATTATTATTATTATGTTTTTGTTTTCTGCAGGGAGTGCCCCCCTTTGGTCCGGTTTCAGCTCAGTTCAATTAATCCTTCTATCAATACATTTTTTTAAGGAATACAAAATCTGTCATAATTACTAAAAAAGAAGTTGATAAAAAGAACTAATGCAATATCTTGTGATAATATATGCAATATGAGACATATATTAACACTCTTATTGGGCCAGTCATTTCTGACGGGGAACACAAAATATGTTAGCACAAAATGAATGTAGCACAAGGGTTAAAACAGCAGCAAAACTCACAGCATGAGTAGCTTCAAAGTAGCATCCCACAACATTGATATATACTACCAGTCAAATGTTTATACACACTTACTGAATGTACTCTATGTTTCTCATGATTTAAAGACTCAAAATGTGTGCACCGTTATTAAGTATGTATACTCCCAGGGTTCACCTCATGATGTTGGGGTTAAGAGAATGCCCAGTGTGCAGTGATGTAATCTAGGCAAGAAGTGTTTCCATGAAGAAGGTGTGCCCAGACTTTTGACTGGTAGTGTCAATCAGTTGTATAACTTAGTTGAAACCGCCCATTTTCTTTGTAGAATTTAAGGCTACAATGATTTAATACTGAGACAAATCCTCATAAGGACCAAAGTCAGTATCACAAGAGCTTGTTTCTTAGTTTAACTTCAACAAATTACTATAATACTGTCTACAGATATAGGCAGAAAAATTATTCCATGGGCAACAATGCTTGATTCCTAGATTCAGGATCACTGGTTAGAAACACACAAACAGAAGGTAGGCCCTCAATTTAAAGTGTGGGTCAGTTTCCACACTGCCTCAGTGGGGCATCTCTGGCCAGGCCTCTAAAGAAGCTTTGTGCGCATCTGCTCCGCTTCTGAACACTAAACACGAAACGCTCAGCAAGGGGCTGCCCTCTCAAGGTGACTACATGCTTAACCCAATGAGTAAAACACACACTCACACACACAAAACCCTTTTGAATGGAACCACATAAGCTCCTTGCATTAAAAACTACCACATTTGCATTGAAAAAAGGCATGACAACAGTAGAAAAATGTGTGCAACATACAGATTAATTTGACTGAACTGACTGTATTGATGAAAAGTAGGATTTTTCTTTACTAAAAATTTTCCAATAGTACTAAGATTATTTGAGTTCCTGTCTAAATGGACTAAAACACATAAAGAAAATGAATGCGTGGATTTCCACATAAACACAAAAAACTGAAGGCTCATCTAACCTGGTAAATCATAATGCCAAGTGTACACATTTAAATGAAAATATGAATGTTAAATACTATATGATTCATCAGGCATAAGTAAAAAAAGATTGCATTAGATAGCCTAAATATTAGCATAACCTATGTATTGGAGTTGGATCTGCATCTTACTGTTGGTGTTTTACATCCATCAGAGGAGAATTGAATTCTAAGAACTCTAAACCACTAAATCTTGTTGTACATCTCTTAGTTCAACTCTATCTTGTTAATTTTAAATGCAAATGTAATTATTTTTAATTGTTATTATTAACTGCTGACCAAAGTAAAAAAATAAAAATAAAGGTTGAAATAGAGAAAGAGGCTGTTGATATTTTATATTCAGGGGATCATTCATCAGTATTTCCCCTTGTCCAAAAAAAACAGTGTCATGACATAGAGGGAGAGGGGAAAAGAAAATTAGGCAACCAGATGTGCAACATCGAAACACTGACAAGCTGAAAGGCTCCAGCGGCAGCACATCAACCACCGTACGCCACATGTGTGAGAGCACAGCACTCGTGTACACAGATATTCATACATTCTACCACTATATCACAACATCCAATATTCAGCCTAAAATGCTTGACAAAAGACAACATTCTGAATTTGTTTATTAGAGATACAGTATTAAATTCCCATCACTCTCAGATATTACTGATGAACACAAAAGCCACACTGGACGATTCATTGGGTATGAAACAACTATAGTGAAAACCTTTATATTTAAAATGTTTCTATTTTAATACAATGTTGTCATTTCATATTATATTATCAACATTATAATTTGAGTGAAATGTTCAATTAAATAACAAACCGTGTGTACCTCTTTTGCTTTAATAAGAATATGCACTTGAACTGGCATTGTTTCACAAAACCAGATAGTGCATGTTATCCCAGCATGATTTTAGAATGTTCCAAAGAGCATCCATAATGTTTCTTCGTTTCTCTGTCTTTCATGGTAGACAGTCATCTGAATATGTTGATGGGGCAATAAGAATTGAGGGGGTTACCTCTGAGGGGTGTTGGGTAGCAGAGGTTAGTTGGGGCCGGTCATAAATACCCAGGCTCTTAGAATCCCTTGGCAGACTTGGGGCCAGACTGGTTGTGGGGTTAACAGGGCACGTTCCCAACCTCTGACCCCGCTAACGGGGCACACATAAAGATTCCAAAAACCAATACCTCCATCACCACATACCACACCAAGACATTTCACACTTGCCTCCACAACTAAGAAAAAGAAAAGCAAGCAACCGATAGCTTTTTCCAGGTCTCTTACCTTTCCTAAAATATATATATATTGTTTTTAAGATTTTTTAATAAGAGTAAATGGTGATTGGCAGGCTATACATTTCAAATTATGATTAGATTAAAAAATATTAGGCACAACTTTGCGATTACATTGGCTCTGTTCCAAAACCCTGTGAACTACTTCTATAGGCAGCATAAAAGGAAGGCTAGGTAAGAAAACTTCTTTGCAATTATCCTTCACAAGGAAGGCAATCCATGCATTGGGCCAAGTGAAAAAATCCATCCAACATGACTGATGAAGTAAGAGAATCAAAAATGATTGATAAATACTACATAGTCAATTACAAATGCATTATAAATTATTTATAAGCAGTTATAGCAACATGCAAAAAAACTTATTTTAACTAATTAACTTTATCCTTGCTAAATAGTGAGTAGTGCACTTAATTTGTATTTATTTAATTTTGTTATAAATCTCTGTACTCTACTGACTTTAGCACTGTACTGTATGTCTAGCACAGATTTATTAAATCAAAGCAGAACACCAGAAATGAAGTGTCTGCTTAAGCCTTCATCGCTGTGGGAAAATAAAGACTGGGCTATCTGCATGAACAACAGAGTGGCAGACAGGAGAAGAGTAGGAAGAGATGTCTGCTTAATTAGCCAGTAATGATAGGATCTGACAAACAACATCTGTTTCCAAATTGAGGGTGAGGGAAGAAAGAGTGTATGTAAAATGCCAGCACTCACTGAACGTCAAGCAGAAAAGCTTGATGTCCGTTTTGGGAAGAGAATGGGGACAAAAAAGGTCAACATACAGTGTAGAAAGGAAAAACAAAAGACTTTGGTCATGTACATACTGAAGCTAAATAGAAACAGTCACTCCTATACTGGTAACACCTTACATTAATGGTCTCTTTGTTAAGGATCTATAAAGGGGTTTATTAATGACTAGTAATTCATTTACAAATGCATAACAAATCATTTATATGCATTTATAACAACATGCATAGAAAGGGAGACTTTCATGCAATACTTTCCAAATAATCAGCCATTTACCTGACATAATTATCTGTGAAAATGTACTTCAATGTAAAGTTGACACATAATAAGGAGTTGCCAAAATTAGAAACTTACATAAAGTTCAGTATGGCTTAATTATCATAAAGCTTTTGTATACTCTATGATACTTTATATACTGTGGATGAGCATGAAGGTGTTTTTGAAGAGGATTTTAGGAAACCAGGACTAGGTAAATTGGGACACCACTTGGAGTAGCACCAATCTTTTTACATCGATGTGACAAGAAAGTGTCACAAATGATTCAAGACATTAAAGTAATGAATACAAACACCAAGTGCACTGTAGAAAAATTACATAGTCCCTCCTTTTAATTTCAATATAGTCTATTTTTTCTGCATTGCAACAAAGCATTACTTAGGGCAGTTTATGCTTTTGATTGAAATAAGTATATATTTAAATTATTATAAAGCATTTATAACATGTAAGTTAAAATGCTAACTATTTGCCAAAAATTGCATGAAAGTCACCCTTTTTATTCAGGTTGTTATAACTGCTTATAATAACTGCATATAAATGATTTATAATTCATTTGTAAATTACTTATTAGTCATTAAAAGAATATTCTGGGTTCAATACAAGTTAAGCTCAATCGACAGCATTTGTGGCATAATGTTGATTACTAAAAAAAAATATTTTGACTAACTTTACACAGAAAATGTTAGTTATCACACTAAAATCACATTAACACATATTGTTTCTATTTTTTGTCTATTCCTTTGAAACAGTGGGTATTTTAACATTAAAAATTGGCCCCTATTCACCTCTATTGTAAGTGCCTCACTGTAACCTCAATTTTTGCTTTTTTAAAGAAAATGAGGGGTCAAATTAAAATTTTGTGCAAATCAATATTATGCCACAAATGCTGTTAATTGAGCTTAATTTGCATCAAATCCGGAATATTCCTTTAAATACACATTCCATTAATTACACCTTTATAACTGCTTTATAACCCCTTTATTATCCACTTAGCGTGTACAAAACCTAAATGTTACTGAAGTGCAGTCAATCGCTTTAGGACACTGACACCTCACCTTAAGTGCAATGCTAGAGAAATCACAGAAATTGAAGTTCTTGTCTTGACTCATTCACAAATTTTGATTCTGTCTGTCTCTTTTCACTGTAGTTGCTCCAACCAGCCCTGTGGTTTAGGGGTAACCTGTACATTTCATTCAAAGGGGTTATGCTGTTCAAAAGCAGAAGCTGAAGAATATAAACAACATGGTGCCTCTGTTGAAATACATATCTTTTACCATGCTAATGAAAATTATAGATAATATTTCTATTATAATAAAAGAAAAACAGCATGAGGGAAAATGTGAAGATCTAGGCAGTAATATGATGTCCATGGCTAATCCATAGCAAATGTGCACATATGCAGACAGGAGTAAAGGATGAGGGAGGAACTGTGCTGGAGGGGAATAAGAGCAAGAAAGAGGAGTAGAGAGACTGACGGAGCTCACAGCAGGCCTGCTGAGAGGCTGTCAATGGCCCCATCAACCCTGGCCTGAGTCCTGACAGATTCATTACACACACACACAAACACACACACACACACACATGCACGCACACACACACACACACACACTTGTTTTGTTTTTTTAAGTAAGGATAAGCACACTTGTCAAGTAAAACATTTCACCAAATAGGATTTAAATGATAAAACAATAGATATACTGGCCACTCTCTGTTGTCAAATATTAGTGGAACATGTCCATAGTTAATGTGAACTACACTTATGGTTACTCTGCCAGGACACCTGTATGAGCTAGTTTTTGTCCTAGCATTTTTCAAACTGCTGAGGTCATGCCAGTTTGTTGTGGATTTCAAATTACAAAAAGTATTAAATTCTTTCACAGCACACAGAGCGCTGACCTGAATGCACAGGCAAGAAAGGAAACAATCAGGACATAATTTCAGCCAGCACAAGATATTTTAATTTTATCCAATTTTCTGTTTCCAACAGAAACTACATGCAACGACCATGTGCTATGTCTTATACAATTTTCATGAGAGTGCTAATTACAAGTGCTATTTTCATGCCAGCACAAAGTGCAAGTGGGCATGGGTGTGAGTGTTTGCGCAGACTTGTGGGTGTTTTGCACGCAAAATTTTTGTGTTTGTGTGCAAACTGTGGGTTTATTGTATTGAAGTGGCTCAAAGTGCAATTTGCTATTTTCCTGAGAAATAGGTCATTGTTATTATTTTTTAAACGTTTCAAAAGCAGGTGTGTTTTCAGTGCAAAGTCCAAAATCTGCATTGCGTTTCTGCATTGGCAGTTTGCAGATTCCACCAGCAGGTGGTCATAAAGTTCATGTCCAAACTTTGAAAATATAGTTGAACATCAAATTTAGTCCCTGACAATCACTGTTTTTTGAAACAACACTTTATGAGATTGGTGTTAAACTTTATAGAAGTAATGGATTATTTTTCAATAATAATTATTATGTTTATTATATTTACAATTGTATTTATGATCAACTTTGTATTGGTATTTTTCCACCTGCTGTCATAGAGTGATTAATTATTAATAATATTAATGTGCTGTATTTGTATATATTGCTGGTGCTAGATGGAATGGACAGTATAATTGGATGCAGACGCTGCAATAACCGTAGAAGAACCTCCAAATGAAATTGCGCTTGACTTAGCCCATTAACAAACTGCACTTAGAATTAAATGCATGCTTGCACAAAATACCAAAACAAGGAGATCTTCTGAACCATCTCCAGATTGCTGCCAAGCAGACACACAAACAAACAAACAAACATAGGAGCCAGGCTAGCACTGGGTGACATCATTAACTCATTAGTGAAATTTAAGACAGTCAAGCACCAACACCTTCACACACACAGGCACATATACACATACTCAGACATGGCTGCATAACTGAACTAAAGTGCTGTGGATCTAGTGAAATTCAAATAAAGGTTTCTATCTAGTATGTGCCTTCACAAGTAATTAATTATTATATAATGAAAAAGAATGATTAAATGCAAATATACAGTATGCTGCTTGTTTTTAACCTACAGACACATTGATGACTGTTTTCTGGGCTGTTAATTAAGCAATCTTTAATATTTTATGTGGGACTATAAAGTGATATGTTTAAAAAATAAAAATGTTAAAAAAGCACAATGCAAAATAAATAAAGCTTTTGTCTACATGTGCTTCTGTGATGAAAAAAGCTCTCATGATACTCTCATACAATGATGCCTGGTGACAAGGCAGCACCCAAAATTATGCTTTTAAATCCAATAAGTTAAACCACATCTATCATAGGATCCAATTGAAGGCCAGTATCAATGAGCGTGTTTACATGCACAATCTTACACTGATTACGCTTAATAAGCCAACAACTTGTGTTGTCATGCAAATGCCCTAAACGGTTTTCCTTCATCAGAGTAAGGTCATAAGCGACTTAAGCAAGAACTGAACGACACACAGATTTTTCACTATTACACCGATTTACCTTTACCGTCGCACTTACAGGTTTATTGAATGTGTACAAATGTTGTATATATGTCTGTTTACATTTTGACAAGGAAAGCAGAGTAATCTGATGATTTCAAGTCTCATGTCAACGCGCCTTGCGTTGTTGAATATTATGAATAAGCTGATTTTTGAGAGTTATCAATATATTGGTGTGCATTTTGACATGCTCATTGTGACTCTAATGCATCTACAGACACATTTATTTAGAACTTTATATTTATTCATTTAGAAGACATTTTTTCTCAAAGCAATGAGAACAAAAATCTATTTATCATAGAATTAGAGTTGGGTAGTAATGCACTACATTTGAGAGATTATTGAATGGGACTTTTATGACAGCGGAAGTTCCCACAGCTGCGCACCCTGAGCTACTGTCACAGACTGTCACTCAATCACTGCTGCAGAATCAAATTCTTCAAATTGAAACACTTTCTTCACACCGCACAGTGAAAAAAATTATAGTTTCATCATGCAATGCCTTCATTTAACACCAAGACAAGCTGATATTTCAAAATTAAAATCATAGCTCCAACTTCAGGCAGCACGCTGAGGTAAGACGCTGGCTTTTCTGTGTAATGTGATGGTCATTTTCAGGGTGATAATGTAACTTGGCTCTTATGACACCAGTTTTTAAGTGTAAATTTTTAATCAGTGCAGCAATTTATCAGTGCGCTTTCTACCGCGTCCCGCATGTCATGAGAGTTTTTACGCATTTACCCCACACACTTGTGGGGGTACTGGAAACTATCAAAGCTACTTCAGGGGGATTAACTGTATAAATCCATGTAAACATCCAAGTTAAGTGTAAATCACAGCGAATAGACAGCATTTCTGTGCATGCACAGCAAGGTGTGTGGGGTGCGCGCATGTCAGATGTGGGGGCACGAGGCAATTGTATGGTGAAAGAGTGGCTGTGTTCACAATCGTTCACTTATTCACTATTTCCTAAATAGTGTAAGGCAGTTAGTGCACTATATCTCAGCAGAGAGTGAACGAAATGAGTGAGTGAATTTGGATGCTGGCGTATACACCATGTGTCGAAGCTCTGGGGCTGTCGCAGAAACAACGTCACATATGAAACTTTTAAATACTCGGGCCTTGTTGTTATTCTTATTAAATAATACATTAATACAATACATCTTTATTCTTAGTCATTCAGTCATTTTTAATATGTAATGTGTGTTAATATAAAGAGAAAATACATTTTATCAAATAAAGAGCACATTTTAAAATGTATCTGTATGTTTTGTCTCTCTATATGTTATTATGTTATTTATAAGTAATGATTTGTTAAAAAGTTATTTACTACATTCAGCATGAAATAAAACATTGCAGGAGTGAAGGAAGCAGTAAACTCCCAGCTTGTACGTCTTCCCCGTGGAGGTTTAACCATTAATTGATATTAGAGTGCTTTGTCAGTCATAATGAGTGAACAAAAGTAGGGAACGAGTGGCTCATTCAGAATTCAGACACTCCTACAAAATGGCAGACACCCAAAATAGTGCACTATATAGTGGATAGGGGGGACACAGCGAGTGTTCCACAACCAGGGTTGGTGCCCTATGCACTATATGCATTTAGAGAGTGGTGGTACTGCTGTACAGAACTAATTATCTAAATACTTACCACACTAAAAACTGTAATTACACTGAAATAAGAATCCATAAAGGACTTTAAAAGCTATGAAATAGCTAAATAATGCATTAATAAAGCATCATCTTGCTTTATATGTAAGCATTATATGTCCTTGTGGGACATTTTCACGTTTTCACTGTAATAATTACTAGAAATGTTTCTAAACCTCTATATTAACAAATTCATCCAGATCTGACAAGAGACCTTAAAGGGATAGTTCACCCAAAAATTATAATTCTCATTATTTACTCACCCTCATGCCACCCCAGATGTGTATGACTTTCTTTCATCAGCTGAACTCAAATGAACATTTTTAGAAGAATTTCTCAGCTCTGTAGGCCCATACAATGCAAGTGAATGGGTGGCAACATTTTAAGATGAACAAAATCACATAAATCAGCATAAAAGTAATCCATAATAATCCAGTGGTTAAATCAATATCTTCAGAAGCGATGTGATAGGTGTGGATGAGAAACAGAGAAACAGATCACTTTCATATTCTTCTTGTGTTTTTGGTAATTCACATACAGTACTTCTCTACATATCGCCCCTGCTGTCTAGCACAAAATGACAAACATTAATCTGTTTTTGATGCATCAAAATTTTGGCCAACAGAGCTAAAATATTCTTTTAAACATCTTAATTTGTGTTCTGCAGAAGAAAGGAAGTCATCCATATCTGGGATGGCATGAGGGTGAATTTTCATTTTTAATAATTTAATAAATTTAAATTTAATTAATTTTAATAACCATAATTTAATATTCTGACATAATTTCCCTACCCTTATGTTGTTCCAAACCAGTGTGACGCTTTGTATTTTGTGGAACACAAAATATGTTCGACAGAATCTTAGGAACTTGATAGTCTTGGTAACCATTCACATTCAAAATATGGAGAAAAAAAAAAAACACATTCACTGAAAGTAAATATTGACTCAGGCAAATATTCTGTCTAATATCTCCTTACTGTGTTGCATGGAAGAAAGAAGGTCATACGGGGTTGTAACAATTATTTTATATCTTATGTAATGGAATATAGGAGAATATAGGGTATTATGTAATGGAATATATGTCTATTATATCATTTGTGAAAGTAACGATTTATTCACTACTTGAGTACTCTTTTAATTGGATACTTTCTTACTATTACTCAAGTAATTATTTATGTTAGTACTTTTACTTCTACTTGAGTAATTTTTTTAAGTAATTGTACTTTTACTTGAGTACATTTTTTGGTACTCTACCCACCTCTGCTTAGAATTTAGTATAATCATGAAGGAACAAATAAAATTAGAAATGCTTCACGACCAAATTTAAAATTTTATTATAAAATCAGAGCAGAAATGTAACTGCAGAACAGTAGATACTATATAGAAAAGTAGCTGTATTTCATGCACTCTAAATTTCCTGTAGTCCATTATCTTCTACTCCATCAGTTTAATGGTTTTGGACTCCCCTGGGTTTGATTAGTGAAGTGAGATGGGACAGATGCTACTTTTCCTGTAACTGTGGAAATGTTATAGATCAGAGCACTCATAACAGAAAAGAGCAGAGCTAGTGATGCGAATGAAACTCTTCCTCAGACCTCAAAATACAGTCCCAAGTGCTCAAGCACTCTGCTGATGACAAAATTTGTGTCACACGTCCTGTACCTCTGACCGAAGTATTCTTTTGGCTTAAGTATTAGCATTTTTAAATTTAGCAAACCTGAGATCTGCATTTTTATTCAACCTCATACATCTAAATGTACTGCAAAATATTTAGTAGCCAGCTAGTGCGTCTGTTCTATCGATATAACCATATCCCAAAGTGTATGTAGCATTATGTATTATGGTTTACTTGCACAAATCAATTTCCAGGGGTGGTTTTAGGGTCAGTGGATATTCGAGGCTTGGCCCAGATCACTGTAGATGTGAGCGCAGCGTAGTTCTAGCGGGAAGACTAGCAGCTGTACATCATCACACTATTAGCTGGGTAATTCCTAGCCAATCGCAGGTAAGCCATTGCTTTATAAGTCTGCTCACAATCTATCACATTGCTGTTTCAGTGCGCTAACACGGTAACCTCCACCACCCCACCACCACCAGTTGAGCCCCGTCCTGCACGGGGGTAGGCTCCTCACCCCTGCCTCCTATCTCCGGCAGGATATGATGGTTCCGAGTACAACTCCCCCGGACCACCAGACACCAAAGAGAGACATTACTTTTCTGTTCTACATTCATCAAATAAATGGCATCTTAAACCTCACTCAAGCCTGCGTGTCTTCCTGATAGAAATACACATACTTTGATGAAATATTGGTATATAATAGACTTTAACATTAAATTGTAAATGTTCCATCTGTGAGGTGTTATTTATATAAAGTAAATCTTAAAATATTGGAACTATAACTAAAAGTCCTCACTAACTTTTGTCTCGGCTTAAGATACTGTTTCAGATAAAAATGTACACTGTTTTGACACTGTACTTTAAAACGGGATTAAAATCTATTTTGTACCTTTCGGCTTTCCATAGTTCAACATAGTGTACACTACACTCACCTAAAGGATTATTAGGAACACCATACTAATACTGTGTTTGACCCCCTTTCGCCTTCAGAACTGCCTTAATTCTACGTGGCATTGATTAAACAAGGTGCTGAAAGCATTCTTTAGAAATGTTGGCCCATATTGTTAGGATAGCATCTTGCAGTTAATGGAGATTTGTGGGATGCACATCCAGGGCACGAAGCTCCCGTTCCACCACATCCCAAAGATGCTCTATTGGGTTGAGATCTGGTGACTGTGGGGGCCATTTTAGTACAGTGAACTCATTGTCATGTTCAAGAAACCAATTTAAAATGATTCGAGCTTTGTGACATGGTGCATTATCCTGCTGGAAGGATAGGGGTATATCAGAGGATGGGTACATGGTGGCCATAAAGGGATGGACATGGTCAGAAACAATGCTCAGGTAGGCCGTGGCATTTAAACGATGCCCAATTGGCATTAAGGGGCCTAAAGTGTGCCAAGAAAACATCCCCCACACCATTACACCACCACCACCAGCCTGCACAGTGGTAACAAGGCATGATGGATCCATGTTCTCATTCTGTTTACGCCTTCACAAATGATTTGCTGCATACCTCGGTTGTAACGAGTGGTTATTTCAGTCAAAGTTGCTCTTCTATCAGCTTGAATCAGTCGGCCCATTCTCCTCTGACCTCTAGCATCAACAAGGCATTTTCGCCCACAGGACTTCCGCATACTGTATGTTTTTCCCTTTTAACACAATTCTTTGTAAACCCTATAAATGGTTGTGCGTGAAAATCCCAGTAACTGAGCAGATTGTGAAATACTCAGACCGGCCCGTCTGGCACCAACAACCATGCCACGCTCAAAATTGCTTAAATCACCTTTCTTTCCCATTCTGACATTCAGTTTGGAGTTCAGGAGATTGTCTTGACCAGGACCACACCCCTAAATGCATTGAAGCAACTGCCTTGTGATTGGTTGATTAGATAATTGCATTAATGAGAAATTGAACAGGTGTTCCTAATAATCCTTTAGGTGAGTGTATATACTATATTGACAGTTTATATCATTTTGTTGGTGTTTTTTAAGTTAGATTAAAAGTGGTGCAAAGCAAAGAAATACTTGCTGGATTTGTCAAATGTTTATGATGGCATTGTGTGTTAATAAAAGATTTTTGTGAAAAGGTATGCACAATTCCACAAGCATATTTTTTACTCTCTCTTTTCATGGTCATGTCGGCTACTATATCTAAATATTGTGTACTTATTTTATATAGAGGGACCAAGCCAACACAGTTTCTAATTTCTCTCCAATCAGGCATTTTGACAGTTCACACACAGCGGAAACAGACACGAATTGTGATCGATCTCCTTGAATGCATGCAAATACGCAGTGAGTGCTGGATAGCATCCACCAGTAAGACTGAAATTGAGTAAAACTATATTACCTAAGCTGTAAAAAGGCTGATATCCTTCATTTTAAATATTACTTGATATTAAACAAATTTATATTTTATTATTGACTTGATATCGAAGTACTGGCACTTTTGAAATCATTTAGGGCTTTACTAAAAACATTCAGGGCATAAGCCCCAGTAGCCCACTCAAGCACCACCCATGGCAATCACCAAAACATTGTTTGGAAGAGGTCAAAGGGCTGTAATTATAAAAGGAAACAAGTACAATCCAATAGTTTTATTCTTCATGTACAGATGAAACTATTGAGTACATTGTATCATATTGATTGTTTTGTTTGCTTTAATCACTCGCTTGGTTCCTTCTAAGTGTTATTAATTAAAGAAATATTGCAAGGAATTGATTTCCCAATCTAACCCCCTTCTGCTTGTTTTCAATGGCTTCTTTTCAACCCCCACTATGCATCTATTTATTGAACCTAGTGTGGTAGTGATTTGCTAGCCCTCAAGATGTTAGCCACACAGCTGTATGTTCAATACTGGAGAAATTTTGATATTCCATGCCCCACAGAAACCTTTAACATGTGATTTACTAAGCGCCCATACAGAATAAGTGCTTCTACTTTGCCATACTTTTCTTTTTCTGTGTGCTTTGCATAACACTACGATGAAGTGAATAGAACTGACACTGATACATACACAACTTGTGGTCTGTGTATGCAAAGCCAAATGTACAATAACATATCACCCCTTTTGCTAATTTGCATGGAAGAATTTTCGAAGTAACAGCTTGCATCTATAGGATCAAGGTGTATAGCCAAACCAGCTTGTGTGCTATTGATCAGTCATTGATTGTTAAATTGACTAAGTTTGTCCATCAATCAATTTAACACTTACACATGGCAACCACACAATAAGACCCTGTGTAAAGCAGTTCAGTTGTATAAAGAAACTAATCTAAAAACTAGCGAAGGTTTCAAAATATGATAAAAATGTGAATTTAATACAACACATGCACAGATATTGATAGAAATCAAAACTTGAAAAAAAAAAAAAAGTATTCTGACTCTAATTCAAGTCATAAAAATCCCCTGATCTGGACTGGAGGATTCTCAGAACTCTGCATGCATGTGGACAGTTGCTCTTTGCATGTCTTTTAGCAGCCTTGACTGAAGCTTGACTAAAGTATATGGATCCAAAAGTTGGTACAGACACCAGGTGAAATAATCTGTAGAATTTTAGAAGAAATAGAGAACTATCCTGGCTTTCATGGCCCTTTTATGTAGAATCAGCTCTATCTAATGTACACTGATCTGCATCATTGAGCCTGGCAGGCCAAAGAGGACTTTTGGGGAACATAATGTGACATAAGCTTTCTTGAGGATCATCTGAGAGCTATTCTCTCCCCTTTCACTAATAACAGGATTAGTGTGGGGGGGGGGGGGGGGGGTGCAGACTGAGCAGCAGGTCCAAACAGATTTAAAAAGGGGGGGGGGGGGGGGGGGGGGTAGGTGGCAGAGAAAAGAAAGACAAAAAGAGTAAACTGAGTGAAGCTTATTAAACTGCTAAATATTCAGAATATTCTTAATTAGTATCTTTGTCTTGTTTTTCAAGAAAAAGACATAAACTTCTTTTAAGATGATTTACATTTACTAGAAAAGAAAAACTTCATGTGAGATTAACTTGTTTTCAAATGTATCACACATTTCAAAGTATTTAGTTTGGTAGTTTCCATTGGTAGATTTGTTTTTCACTTATTTTAAGCCTGATTAAATATAACAAAAGAAAACATGCCAATGAAATTAGGAAAAAATGCACTGACATGTAAGATATATTCTTAGAAAAGAAGTCTTCATATTGTACATTGTTTTTAAGGACGCTCACATATTTTTCTGGAAGACATGACAAATGCACTGATTAAGAAAATGTTTTGTTGTTGTTGTTTATTATTAGTATTTAATTATTTTTTCAAATAAGAGAATTGAAAATGTATTATGCTTCCAACAAATATGTTAAACTTCTTTGACAACTCATCTTTATCTCATTTGTTGTTTTACTCCTCTTGGTCTTTCAAAAGGTATTATGAATGTTGTTACACAGGCATGAGTGAAAAATATGGGGGTACCAATCTATCTATCAATGTATCTCAGTCTATCTCTATTTTTGCATTGCACAGTACAGTTTGACTTTCTAATGTTTGATTTCACCAATGATTTCAAAATTGTACACAATACTCTGATCCGAGTTTGAAGTCACCCTAAAGATCAAACCACTTCCAGCACACTGTTTACTGTCACAAATTAGAAATATATCCTAATGTTTCACTAATTAGTTTCACTAATGAGGCTATATACAACCCAAAACATCTGTCGATACCAAAAATGGCTGTCTAAAACTTTCATTTTCCAAAACATCTGGGTAAGTCTGGCCTTGTTTGGAGAATTGAAGAGATAGAAGGAAGAGGGAGAGACAGATAGAGAGAGAGAGGGAGAGCGAGAGAGAGAGAGAGAGAGAGAGAGAGAGAGAGAGAGAGAGAGAGAGTGAGAGAGTCATTTAGTAAAGAATAAAAACAGCTGTGGTGCTGAGGAATTCTGGGAAAATCTGAAAGGAAACAGCCAGTTTTTATAAAAGTCTGACCAAATCCTCTGAGATGCTCTGTAGCTTGAACAGTGTAGAGGAGGATATATACGCTGCGTCCAAAATCGCATACTGTCAGAGTATATACAACATTTGATGAAGGACTCACTTCTCGGCCAGTAAAAAATTCATTTCTTTAGGTATGCAGGTGAGTAGTATGTATACATTCGTGACCTGAATATTTATCATTATAACTACTGTGAAAATAATCTAATCTGGTTTTGTTAAACAAGCACAATTTTAGCAAAAGGAAAATATTCTTGGTATATACAGCACTTAAAGTTGAAAAGAACCATTTGACTCACAGTTCTCTTTTTATCTCAGCTCCTGAGCTATTATTGGATAGTGTAGTGAACAGTGGATGTGCACTTCGCACTTACTTTTTAATGACTACTGAGGATTCGGATACCCTACTCCACTGGCATACCGTTTTTGGCATACTAGTAGAGAAGCATGCATATTCAAACACAGCAATAGATTTGTACATATAATATCTACAGCATATCTCAAAACCCACATCACAGACACTGACTGGAAACAAACCAAAATCATAATTTGTAAAAAAAAAAAAAAAAAAAAAAAAAAAGAAAAGTAAATGATAAGATTATTTTAATTTTTGGGTGAACTACCCTTAAATGAAAACATTATCTGCAATAGAAGCATTTTCACTAGTAGTCTAGTGGTGGACATTTTGACCCCAACGTAAATTGACCAAACTGTTTTCTTCTCAAACAGACACACAAAATATCTGTTTATCTGTTTATATATGTTTCTATATTTATTATTTAGATTTTACTGACAGTTGAGATAAGGCTCATACTCGCAAACCCTCTCATTGTAAGTATTTCTCAGGTTTTCTTTCCCTTTAGCAAAACTAATTGTGGTTTTAATGGCTCGAAATATAGAAATCTCGGCGAGTAACTTTTTGTTACTTTTTTATGTGACGTCCACACTACCTACATTTACATGTTTTCAATCGAAAGCGGATTACAGTGGATATGGTCCTAGTTTGATAAACTGGACTTACCTGTCAATGATGACAGGGTCAGATGGCGTCTCATTGCGGTTACCACAGCTTTTTTTCTCACAACAGCGACTGTGTATGAAAAGGAGAACAAAATGAAAGAGTTAAGACTTGTTCTGAAAGGCAGCATAAAACCACTACTACTGAGATAATTAAGGCAGGCCAGCAATCTGTCATATTGATTGTGAATGATCAAGCTCAGCCCCGCTTCTAAAACATTCACACACGACCCTACACAGAGCAGACAACCCACACACACCATCAGCGGACCTCCTGTCTGTGCACAGACCACCCCCCACTTCCCCCCACTTCTTGTACCCCGCCACCAGCATAACAAAAAAGCCCCCCGCCCCTGGCCATCTGCCTATATGCTTTCTCCTTTCCCCCACCCCACAAACCCCCCTGTCAGACAAAGTCACTCCCCAGCTGTGTCGCCTGCCTTCTGCACCCCCTTCCCCATCAGCTCTGTTATTAACCAGCTGTGAGCGCCCACTCGGGCATCTGCTGGCTACACAATGGGGGCACAGCCCATTCTGACTCCCCCTCTGCCCTCCCTGATGCTGTCCTCAAGCCTGAGGTCACCGTACACCCCCTGTACTTTCTGTCTCCTGTGACACTTGCTGTCGTTTTTTTCTCTTAACCCACCTGTTATGTATGCTCTTGGACATTAACTTGTTCTCGTCCTGCACAGAAAATGTTTTGCTTATGATACTTAGCATTATTTGTGAGTTATTGTTACAAGTTTAGAGTGAGGCTCGCTCTAGGAAGATATTGTAGGTTAGGGTTAGGGAATTTCTTCTCTGGGGGAAGAAATTCAACACAATCTCATAACAAGTCATAATAATAACAGTACAGAATGGTGAAATCATAAGAAATCATATGAGTTGCCAAATACGAAAACAGACTTTTACCATAAAGTAAAATAAACAAACCAACAAACAATGTTTTTATTATATTTCCTAAGTTTAACCCCTAGCCTGAAAATAAATCTAACAATAAAGTCTGACCCCTTACCAAAACTCTAAACATAACCATGATTTAACAGGAAAATATTTGTTGTATACCATGGATGAAAGAGAATCATCAGTTTTAAAGGGTTAGTTCACCCAAAAATGAAAATTATCTCAGCTTTGTAGGTCCATACAATGCAAGTGAATGGGTGCCAAAATGTATAAGATCCAAAATCCACATAAGGGCAACATAAAAGTACACCAGATGACTATGGTTGTTTAATCCATATTTTCTGAAGCGATATGATATGGGGTGAGAAATAGATAAATATTTAAAAGTCCTTTTCCCTTAACTTTCCCTTTCTCCTTCTTCTGTTTTTTGGTGATTTGCATTGTCCATGCATATCGCCCCCTACTGGGCAGGGAGGAGAATTTATGATAAAAAATGTCTTAAATATTTATCTGTTTCTCACCCACACCTATTATATCATGTATGAATACATGGATTAAACCACTGGAGTTGTATGGATTACTTTTATTCTCCCTTTATGTGGATTTTGAAGCTTCCCATTCACTTGCATTGTATGGACCTACAAAGCTGAGATATTCCACTACAAAACTTTGTTTGTTCTCAGCAGATTACAGGACGTTATACACACCTGGGATGGCACGAGGGTGAGTAAATCATGAGAGAATTTTTATTTTTGGGTGAACTATCCCTTTAAACAAGCATTCTTACAATTTTTCCAAATTTAACCCCTAAACGAAAGCTACATCTAAACCATGATTTTAATAGAAAAATAAATTTTGTGAATACATCGGGATTGGAATGATGCAAGCAAAATTGTATTGATTTGAAATTCTGTTTGTTGATTGGTTGTTCCAAAAGTCATACCTTATTGTACGAATCAAGCTGCGCGATATCTTACAATTTTGCCATTTCGTACAAAAATTAAAAGTTGTCATGAGTCTGATGTTGGTGAAAAGAGTAAATGTCAAACATTGTAGAATATGATGCAGGGTTTTTCAAACTTTACATTGATGATAAGAGGGTGTTTTTTTTTTTTTGGCTATGTTGTTGCTATACAGAAACATAGGTGACAAATGTGTATTTGCATGGTGCAAAAGTACCAAAGAGTTGCATGGTCTCCCACAGGATGCTCACAGAACAAAGTTCTGGCCATGAATGCCCAACACCACTGAAAAGTTTGTTCAAGCATTTTTACAGCTTTGAGAAATACGGACACTGTCACCTTCGATTAAAACAAGATGCAGCATTGCCACTAGAAGTCCTCTCATCACTAACATTAATAATCTTTTAGGAAGGTGGAGTAATGAACTAGAAGTGGTTAGTCTACAGCTTGTTCTAGAGCAAACCAAATTTGCTGCATTTTTCTAAACTAGGAGACACAATAGCCTAAATATAAAGCGGGTTAAGGGAAAGGAGGAGGCGAGAACGGGCTTGGCGATATAAATAATAGTTTAATGAAAAACTGAACCAAAAACACACAAACATAAACACACAGAGCAGTTGCCTGTAATTCTCTCTCTCTCGAACCGTCGTCCCGGCCGCATTTATCCCTCATGCGTCCCCATCAGGCTGATTGGGGACCGGGCGTGAGTTGTTCTAGCCCGGCCCCGCCCTCCTCCGCTCTACTCTAATACTCTGTTTAGCTTGGACCCTGTGCAGAACAAATATGGATTTGTTTGTGTTTTTTACTCACCTGCACATGACCTCATGAGTTAGCAGAACACGGCACATTTCTGGATTCTTGTTTTGTCCTTCATATGATATGGGCTAAACCATGGAGAAAGTCATTTAAAAGGAGTCATCCACACATTATAGAGCAAAACTTAGAAAGTATTTCATGTGGCTAGTTGCCCATTAGCCTCAGAAACATAATGTGGGGCTTTACCTGTTTAGTGACAGAATCAATGAGTCGTGCATAAAGGTTCTGTTCTGTGCGAACACCTGGAAACAGAAACAACACAGACTTTGTTAATGGCTCTCTCTAAGCTAAATGAAAACAAAAATTATGAGATCAATGAAAACAGTATGTCAGATAAATATGGAACCACATTGGGTCAAATAGCTGGGGTGAGATGTGCCAGTGTTACAACAGTAACAGTTATGTCTTTGTTGAAAAACATCAAATGTTCATTTAAAGTATTAAATAATCACATGATCAATGCTTGTTTGAGAGCATCCTTATGTTCTAATGGACAGATAAATATGCATAGACATACAGGTATGTAGTTGGATAAATTTAGTGAGCATACCATTACTATAAAGGAGTTGGAGTTTGTAGTGAGTGCCATTGTTGGTCTTTTCTCCAGTCTGCTCCTTTGAACAATGACAAAAACAGATACAAGAAAAATAAAGAAATTGATTATGCAAAATTATCAAAACTGCATGCATACAAAATTCAAAACAGGAAGACTTAATGACTGAGTAATAACAGGTAACATCTAATTCAACTCTGATAGTGTTTTAGAGTCTGTGAATTAGAAGTAATAATATTAAAGTTATTGTACTCTGACCTATATTTTACTTTAGTGCCTCGCTATTAGATGCCAACATCTTAGATGGAAGGAAAATTTGTAATGTTTGTACTATTGATTGGACATTACCACTCAGTAATATCCAATTAATGTGAAACATGATAAGAATATACCTTGTCCTGCTCCACAAAGTCAACAAATGCGGTCCTCTCCACCTCCACAGGCTGCCCATTGCGATCAAAGAGTGCCAGCACGAAATGGAAGAAGTTGGACTTTCTGAGGTTGGAAGGAGGCTGCTTTTCAAAGTGAGCTCTGGATAAGGTCACTCCACTGTGGATGATGGGTTTTGAGGAACAAACAGCAGCCGGTTTATATTTTTACATCTTACTTTCGCAATCCATATTGACCACCCACCCAACATACATTCACAATTCTTAAGTTACATCCCTGTCAAGTGAAAACTCTTCCTGTATCACAGCTCCAGATTTGATAGTTGTTAGTGGTCTCGTTCGCGTCCAAAACGCTCGATTTTGAACCACATTACTGTTTAATTCAGTGATGCACGACGTCACATGCTGATCAGTTTGCGTTAATAATGCACTGATGGAAACCTAAAGCAATACAAAATATAAAGTTGTGAGATTAAACTTTTGTTTTATTTGCTACTAAGCTATCAGAAAATATATTATAATTTAGGTGTTGGATTATTTATTATTATTATTAGGGTATTATTGTTGTTGTTGTTGTTCTTATAATTATTATTATAATATGGAATTCGTTATTGGTCGGGTTATCTAAAAAAAATTAAAATTGAAAACTTTGAGTGCATGTAGCCTATACTTATGAAGCAACCATGATGACTTTGATATTAATGTTAAGATATTCTTGTTTACTTCACTGACATGTTTTGTAAAATAAAATACAAATAATGCAATGAAGCATATAGGCATGAATCTCTATGGCGTTGACCTTAATTCACATATTTTGATGCTCTCATTCAATTTTGTAAATGGTAAAATTACAGGATTATGAGGCTAAATCTTTGATAAGTCGAGTCAAGTCATTTTTATTTATAAGATTCGTTCGTTGATTTAATATTTCGAAATATTTTAAGATTTTGACTGTTCAATTAAAATTGTCACCTAAAAGCACCTAAAAACATTTAGTTCAGAAAGCAAAACGATAATTTGTTGATTGACTGCTAATAATTTAAAAAGAAGGTATAGACCAATACTATCATCAGGCTTCAGAACAAACTGATCTAAACAACAATATCCAAATGCAATAGTAAATTTAAATTAGTTTATATAACGATTATTAACCTACTAGTATGCAGTCTAATAAAAAAAAGTAAAAAAAAAAAATCTCAAGTTTAAGGATTGTCAGTTGTGCTTTTAGGGCAAGCACGGAATCATCGTTCAACAACGAAAGGTGACATCCGAAAAAAACATCTAGCTATTTGAGTGAACAAGAATATTAAAGCGAATGAGAACATCCACAAGAACTGCCGTTCAAGTGACGCGCTCAAGCGTCTTAAGATATCATTATTAATGAGTAAATCACCGTGAGACAACCCGGGTTTTGTTGTATTGTCTTGTTTTCTTTTGGCTCTTTCAGTCGGCTCGTGTCACCCCCAGCTACTTGAAGCACTGAAGGCAAGCTTATCCTGATCCTGAGCTATTTATCTCTGTGTCATTTTATACTTATTTTTTATTTTATTTTATATATTTTTTGGTGAAAGAGGATGCTTAAAAATGTGCTTTTGAAATTAGTTTAATAGTGCTTGGAAATCGCACTATTGGAATCGAATTTGCAATATAAAGCAACGAATATGTTGCATATGTTAATAACCTTCTGTTATAAGCCTTCTGCTCTTTTAGGATTTGTTATTTGTGATTTATGGAAATCATTAAAGGCAAAAAATTTCATACATTCTTCATGTGAAGAGCCTTTATATGTGAAGGCTTCAGCTAAATGAAAGAAGTCAGTTACCTCTGTGCAGCTATGTTTGCATCAATAACACCGACATTCCGCACCCAGGAACGAATAGGATCCATTTCCTCTTCAAAAGTTTGCACTTTCGCGCCAGAGATGTTTCTTGCCAGGTGATCTTGACTCCCAAACATTTAAAACAAAATCGGAATGACAATACAACCTCCGGAGCACAACTGAACAAGGACTACAACAAAAAGTCGAAAGAATCTGAAGATGCTATAAAGATATCACGATTCCTAAAGATATTTCGATATTTAGAATTCCAATATTCCAGAAACAGGCTGTGATGTCCTCTTTCTTTTTATAAGTTGTCAGGAAACCTGCTGCGTATATTTGTCCTTTTTCTAGACCCATGCATTGTTGAAGCCAAAGTTAAGTAGATTGTCCGTTAACTACGATCACCTGTACGGGTCCCAAACAATGTTTTTATCTGCAACTGTCTGCTACACTGCTAAATATAAATCCACAAAAGGCTCAAAAAGGCTGAGTGCTCTGCCTATTACCTCCTGGAAATGATGAGGATGCTGCGAATGTGAATCGCAGGGTTTAAAACCATGAGAACGTGATGATGCAGCCAGAGTCTATTGGGACCTGGACTGAATGGGTTGCCCTGCCAGATCCCGAGAAAGAGGAGGGGCAACTCCGTATTTGGAGAACAACTGCAGTCATATTATGACGTTGAATTCTGATTTTAGACTTAGGGTGAAAACCGTTTATTGGGAAATATTCATGAGAACATCTTTAAGTAAACAACTTCAATGAGGACATGTCTATGAGCATTTTAACGATAACGAGGCATTTTGAGGCATACGGATTAATATAATATAACTGGCTAATTAGATGTCAAGTATAGCAATTACATAGTAGGCTACAGATTGTTGTGTTTTGTACTGGATTTAAATGAATTATGGAAATACGTATTTTACATAATATACAGTCTGCATAGTTTACCAGAAATGGGCCTAGATACGACAGAACCTTCATCTTTTTTGGGCCTTGTTAATGTGCTTTCTTCAAATATATAAAACTCTAAAATGAAATGGTTTCACCATTGAATAGCTATAGGATTGTATGTTTTGGTTTTTATAAACTGTTTTTGTACTGTTCTTATAAACGCATCCATTACAAAGAAAACGAATCTTAAATGAGCTCGAAGGACATCTGTGGGCAGAAAAGCAGCAGACGGGCAAAACAAAGAGATTTTTCGAAACTTTTTTTTAACCATTTCCTCACTCGCTCGGCGCTCCCGCTATAAGAAGAAACCTTTCCATCTTTTCTTGCTACTGGATGGGGTCATTGTCTGTGCGTGAAGCTCAAATAACTAAACAATGAGTGAAAGCCCCCCACCCCCCACAATACCACCACCCGGCTTATACCAACCATCTGCCAGCACGCCTCGAACTCAGCTGTTCACCCTATTATGTGACTTGTTGCGGAATCCATGTATTCTGCAACGTGTTTATTGTTTTCTGCTGCATTTGCATGCACTATAAAAAAAAATTGCGTTGTTTTTATTTTTATTTATTTTATTTTTTTAAAATAATTCTAATTCACTATTTACTGTAGATGTATAGGTATGCTTACATATACAAAGAATATTTATATATTTTAAAAAAAACTTCAATTATTTGCGTTTTCAAGAAGAGGAGCTAAAATCACAGCCCAAATTTCCGTCAAAGCTTGAAAGGGAGACTTCTAGCCTTAAAATAAAAAATACAGGCCTGTAGCCTATAGTGTCGGTAATATGAATTCATGATGATGTTTCTATTTACAAGTTAAGAACTTTCCAGGGACTATGTTTTGCAGGCAGGTTTTGTGGTTGAGCATTACTGTGCGCATTTTTTGTTTCGTGAAATACCTAGCCTACAATAGGACAGCAAAATTTTCTGTTTTAATTTCAGAATCAGCTTTATTGCCATGTGCTTACATATTACAAAGAATATGTTTAGGTGACATGTAGCTTCCAGTGCACAACAATACAATACAGCAACAAGTTGATAATAAAATATAATTACAAAATAAATAAAAATAGAATAAAATAAAAATGGAATATTTTAATTATAGAATTTGAATATATCTTTATTATTTGGTCTAGTAAATCGAACATTTGGCGGAAAGTTTAAGGCAAATAAGTAGCCTACTATAGTGTTTTATAGGCTACGTAGAATGATTTCTGAGAGAACATTTGAATACCTAAAGCATAGTATGCAGCCTTTTTGTTCCATAAAAAGGAAAACATTTTAGTGACGGTAGCCTAAACTTATTTGAGCCCTTTTGTATCCTTTGAACGCGTTTCTACAATGTAGCTTAATCATTATTCAAAGTAAAATCTTTAGGTTAATTAGACGTATTAGAAGTATTTTACATGCATAAATATTACATAATCTTCTCAAAAATTCATTCTCTTCAATTTACAAAATAAAAAAAACAAACAAATAATAATTAAGATGCAATAATAAATTTAATTTCTATGGGTTTTTTAACTCCTCAAAGCATAGGTTAGTATGCTTTGACATTTTGCTGATATAGCAAACAATATGTCATGTATCATAACCCAATTTAATTTTAAATTTTTCATCCTACATTATATTGCTTTGATGAACATTTTAAGAGGCATTTTATTTTTTGAAAAGAGCAAGAAATGTGTTCATTTACACACACGAAGCATTTTATTAAATCTTTTCTGTAAGCCTTTTGACAAAAGTGTAAATTGTTGACATACTGCAGATTGTTGATCACATTAAAATAGTTGTGAAAAGTTGCAGATTTTCTAAGTATATCATAATCCTATATATCGCCAGTTAACCAATAAGTTACAGGAAAAGTTACAGATGGGAAATCAATATCGTACATGACCACCACATGTGGCAAAAAGTTTGTGATGGGGGTTGGATGGTATAATAATTATTTTGAATAAGTAAATTTGATTATCGCAATAAATTCCAGAAAACTGCATGTAGGTTGTAACTATACAGCACTTGACATACTTTACACATTCTATGGATAAGTTCTAGATTTCTAAGCTATGTGAAGATGGGAGTTATAGGCTAGGCGTTGAAACAAAATGTGTTACAACGGATAGTGTATAATTTTTTTTTAATATTTCAAGACTAAAGATTCAAATATTGGGCGCTTCCCTAGGGAGGTGTTTCAGGCACGTCCAGCTGGGAGGAGGCCTCGGGGAAGACCCAGTTCTAGGTGGAGAGATTACATCTCCACACTGGCCTGGGAATGCCTCGGGGTCCCCCAGTCAGAGCTGGTTAATGTGGCTCGGGATAGGGAAGTTTGGGGCCCCCTGCTGTAGCTGCTGCCCCCGCGACCCGACTTCGGATATGCGGTTGAAGATGGATGGATTTCAAGACAATTAGATAAATATATATATATTGATGCTTTCATTTTCATAAATCAAAGAGATAATGCAACATTTCAGATCAAGTCTCAGGATTCATGACTTTCATACTGAAATCTCATGAGATGCAACTGGCTGTCAAACACATATTGAGATACACATAAGCTACAGATAAGTTTAAATATATGCACAACTTACATTATTTCAATAGTACACCCAAATGACAAAAGTCATATCATACTGTTCATGTGTTGTACATTTTTTAAAATTCTTGATATAGTTTACATTTATGTTGTTTCTTCATCAAATCACAATGTCAAATGTAAATCAAGTAAATTACTGGAACATAAGCACCATACCTTGAGTAACACATTTCATGTATAATATGTATATATACACACATATGGAATAATGATAATTCACCATGTTGATAATTCATTGTCAAGTCAAGTGATTTTTATTGTCGTTCAACCATATACAGTTAGTACAGTACATAGCAAAACGAGACAACGTTCCACCAGGACCATGGTGCTACATAAAACAACATAGGGCAGACCCAGAACCACATGAGACTACACAGACTAAATAAAATACCTATATAAAGTGCACGTGCAAACGTTTGCAAAAAGTACGAGACAGTAAGGCAAGGCAAGGCAAGGCAAGTTTATTTATATAGCACATTTCATACACAATGGTAATTCAAAGTGCTTTGCATAGTAGAAATTAAAAAGAAATTAATTAGAAAGAAAAAAAACAAGAATAATAAAATAAGAATAATTAAAACAGTTTAGAATAAAAATATAAATCTAATAAAACACAGTACTAACAGTCGGACACACAGTGGCACAGTGCTCATTCAGTAAATGCACAGCTAAACAGATGTGTTTTGAGTCTGGATTTGAATGTGACTACTGTAGGAGCACATCTGATCTCTTCTGGAACCTGGTTCCAGCTGCGGCTGGCATAATAGCTAAAAGCAGACTCTCCTTGCTTAGAGTGAACCCTTGGTATTTCTAGCTGATGTGATTCTAATGATCTGAGTGATCTGTTGGGTTTATATTCAGTGAGCATGTCTGCAATATATTGAGGTCCTAGCCCATTGAGTGATTTATATACCAGTAATAATACTATAAAATCAATCCTAAATGTAACTGGGAGCCAGTGTAAAGACCTGAGGACTGGTGTGATATGTTCATATTTTCTGGTTTTGCTCAGAATTCTGGCAGCAGCGTTCTGTATGAGCTGCAACTGTCTTATGGTCTTCTTGGGAAGGCCCGTGAGGAGTCCATTACAATAATCCACCCTGTTGGTGATGAAAGCATGCACAAGTTTCTCTAGGTCTTGACTGGAAACAAAGCATCTAATTCTTGCAATATTTTTCAGATGATAATATGCTGATTTAGTTATTGCTTTGACATGACTACTGAAACTAAGGTCTGACTCTAGAGACACACCAAGATTCCTGACTTGATTTTTAGTTGTTTGACCCCTAGCGTCAAGGTATGCATTCACCTTGAGAACTTCATCTTTGTTTCCAAAAGCAATGACTTCAGTTTTGTCTTTGTTTAACTGAAGAAAGTTTTGGCACATCCAACTGTTTAGTTCATCAATACATTGGCACAGGGAGTCAATGGGGCTGTAATCGTTAGGTGATAGGGCTAAGTAGATCTGTGTGTCATCTGCATAGCTGTGGTAAGCCATTTGGTTCTTTCTCATTATTTGGCTAATTGGGAGCATATACAGGTTGAACAAGAGTGGAGCAAGAATTGAGCCTTGAGGGACTCCGCATGTCATGGCCGTCCACTCAGACTTATGGTCTCCTATACTCACATAATAACCTCTCCCTTCTAAGTATGACCTGAACTATTTTAGGACCATCCCAGAAAGCCCCACCCAGTTTTCCAGCCTTTCCAGAAGTATGTTGTGATCGACAGTGTCAAATGCAGCACTGAGGTCGAGTAGTACCAGTACTGATAATTTGCCTGTATCAGTATTTAAGCGAATATCGTTTATTATCTTTATGAGCGCTGTCTCTGTGCTGTGATGTGATCGGAAACCAGATTGAAAATTGTCAAAGTATCCATTCGAGTTCAAGAATTTGTTCAGTTGATTGAAGACAACTTTTTCAATGATCTTGCCTATGAAAGGAAGATTTGAGATCGGTCTACAGTTGCTTAATATGGTCTTATCCAGATTGCTCTTTTTAAGAGGGGCTTGACAACTGCAGTTTTCAGGGAGTTTGGAAAACTCCCAGAGAGAAGTGAGGAGTTTATCACTTCTAGGAGATCTGCTTCTAAACAGTTGAACACACTTTTGAAAAAAGATGTTGGAAGTGCATCAAGGGCGCAGGTTGATGTTTTAAGGTGCCGTACGGTTTCTTCCAAAATTTTGCCATCAATTTCTTTGAAGTCAGACAAAGTAACCACTTTCTCAGGTTGTGGTTTGATTTGTCTGACCCCAGCACAACTCAAGGATGTGCTGATCACCTTTCTGATATTATTTATTTTCTCAGAGAAGAAAGAAGCAAACTCACTGCACTTGCTGTCTGAGAGCAGTTCACAGGGAATCTGGCTTGGGGGGTTTGTCAGTCTCTCTACAGTCGCAAATAGAGTGCGTGTGTTGTTTAAGTTGCTGTTTATAATATTGGAGAAGAAAGACTGTCTAGCTTTGCCTAGTTCCATATTAAAAGCATGGATGCTGTCTTTGTAGATATTATAATGGACTACAAATTTTGTCTTCCGCCAAATGCGCTCTGCTTTTCTGCATTGTCTTTTCATATTTTGCACTGCTGTTGAGTTTCTCCAGGGTGCTTTTTGACTGCCATTCTTCTTCCTCACTTTCACAGGAGCAATTTCATCAATTACACTTTTAACTTTTGAGTTAAAAGAATCAAGGAGAAAATCAACAGTGTCAGCAGATATACTTGGTGTTAAAGATATAGCCTTCATAAATAGTACACTAGTGTTCTCATTTAAGCATCTCTTCTTGACAGACACAGATCTAGCTTCAATGGCAGGAGAGATCAATATATCAAAGAAAATACAGAAATGATCAGACAGTGCTACATCCTTAATAACAATCGATGAAATGTTTAGACCCTTACTGTTAAGTAAATCTAGAGTGTGTCCATGATTGTGTGTGGGTCCATGTACATGCTGAGTCAGATCAAACGTTTTTAAAACAGTTTTGATTTCTTTTGTCATATTGGTTTCTGCATTATCTATGTGAATGTTAAAATCTCCAGCAATGGCAAAACAGTCAAACTCTGAGGTAATTGTTGATAACAGTTCTGTAAAGTCCTCAGCAAAGGCTGGAGAGTATTTTGGAGGCCTGTAAATAATGATAAGTAAAACGCGTGGAGTACAATAAATTACTAACAATGAACAGGACAATAGACACAGTAAGAGACAGTGCAGTCTCTGAGTATTGAGGAGTCTGATGGCTTGGGGGAAGAAGCTGTTTCACAGTCTGGCCATGAGGGTCCAAATGCTTTGGTACCTCTTGTCAGACGGCAGGAGGGTGAAGAGTTTGTGTGAGGGGTGTGCAGGGTCGTCTACATGCACTGTTACACAGAAAATCAATGTGATATATTTTTTACTTGAATTAATATAATACTAATTTCTCTTGTAATAAACAAAGAAATAGATTTTCTGTGATAGTAAACTTACATAGATGTGAAATAATCATAGAAATATAATTTATGGAAGTGCACAAAAAAAAGAAAAGAAAAAAGATGACACGCTTTCATACCTAGGGTCTCTAATAGCCCTGTACAGCTTTGGTGCTTATTTACCATTATTTAAAAAATAAAGAAATAAAATATTGGAATTTTGGCATTTTTCTGTGTTACACTTTTTATAAGAGAAATATTCAGGAACACTAAAGCGGTATGGGGACAACTCCAAAAAAATGTATGAGGTACAGAGGGTGGAATGAGGTCCCGGGTCACTAAAGACCCGAGGTATGTGTTTAAGGGTTATCAAATACTTGACATACACTCTTTAACAGCTTTTCAAAATTTGAATTCTAAAGAGCACTTTTTACACATTACGTTTTTGTTAGGCTGTAGTAAAAAGTGTAAATAACTCCATGATTCACTGATGATTAGACCCAAGTGCAGGGCTTTAATGAAATAACAGATCACATCAAAACATGTACAGTACATAAATACAGTTTTAAAACAGTGCTATATTTACAGTGTATTATTGGCAGCAATTGTTAATCCAGAAGGGCACTGTTTGTTTACAGCTGTTACTGTATTGTATAATAAGTGTTGTACTTAATGAAACCGCAGCATACTGTATTTGCACAACTCTCTTTAAAATACTGATTGCATTTATGTGTTACAGCAGTATTTAAGGGATAGTTCAGCCATAAATGAAAATTCTCTCATCATTTCCTCATCTGAAAGTAAAAGTTAAAGTGGACATTTAAACTTTTTGTATTATTTGATTAAAAAACAGCATTATGGTTTTTACAGCATTATGTCATCCTGGCAACAAAAAAATGGATATAACTTTACACAGAAATGGTTAGTAAGGGATTTCTTCACATGAAAATCATGTTAACACACATATTGTTTAGGTCTTGTGGCTATACCTTTGAAACATTGATTATTTTAAAGGAATGTTCTGGGTTCAATACATGTTAAGCTCAATCAACAGCATTTGTGGCCAAATGTTGATGACTACAAAAATGTATTTAGACTTGTCCCTCATTTAAAAAACAAAAGTATAGCCACAAGACAAAGGATATGCATGTAAACATGATTTTAGTTATATTGTAATGTCAACAAACCCTAAATTTACTGTAAAAAATTACGATTTAAACAACTTTAAAGCTAAAATATTGTACATTATATAAAGTTTATAAAGTGCTTTTATAACATTTTAAGTTTCATTAAACCCTCCAAAAATTTGCCCCATTCACTTCCATTGTAATTTCCTCACTGTAATCTCCATTTTTGCTTTTTTTTTTTTTTTTTTAAAGTAGAGACAAGATGAAATAACTTTTTGTGGTATTCAACATTATGCCACAAATAGTCCATTGAGCTTAAAATGCATTAAACCCAGAATATTCCTTTAATAAAAGTTATTAGAAGAAATGGTGATGCTACACAAAGGTAAACACTCAACTGTCCCAACTTTTTTTGGAATGTGTTGCAATCATCCGATTTAAAATTATATATATATAGTTGAAGTCAGAAGTTTACATACACCTTAGCCAAATATATTTAAACTCACAGTTTTTCACAATTCCTGATATTTAATCGAAGAAAACATTCACTGTCTTAGGTCAGTTAGGATCACTACTTTATTATTCTGACATTTCACATTCTTAAAATAGATAGAATGATTTCTTTCATCACTTTCTCAGTGGGTCAGACATTTACATACACTTTGTTCAGTGGCGGGCCGTGCATTTTAAGTCTAAGCCTTCTGTGTGATTCATGTCATTAAGAAAACACTGTTTCACAATGAATAAGACATCCTCTGCTTTTTGGCATCATACATTATTTCGCAGCTAACTAGTAATACCAATTGACATTTTAAAAACAAGTCCACGCACGAAAACCAGAACTTGAAAGACACTTAATGCTCAAGAAAGCCTAATTTTAACTGCAGCATAAATATTTTGTGACCTGTCTGTTTTGTCTCCCGAACAGACATTAAAAAATCATAATTTTTCATATGAATCTACCGAGGAGGTCTAAAATACCTGGAAAAATCTATCTAATAATAATTGCAATTAAAATTTTGCTTGCAATACATTTTGTTTCGTCGGGATACACGGTTATGCTGTGTTCCATTCAATTTGGATGAGGAATATTCCTACTTTATATCACCGACCATAAATGCATTTCATTCCCCGATATTCGGAACTGCAACGTTTCCATTAGCTTAGCAGGGGTTTGACTCTCATAAGAGATGTCTCCTGGCAACCCAACTGATAAACAATGCTGCAGCGCTAGTGTTTGTGCTTCAGGTGTATGATTATCGAAAGAGATTATGTTTTATACACCTGTTGAGAATTTCTGCACAAGCCTACAAGCTGTAATTCTAACTTCAATGATTCCATTCCATTGCACTTTTCCAAGTAGGAAGTTGTAAAATCCGACTTTGCGAGTTGAATGTAACAGCAATACTTTTCAAAACATGATCTGACACTGAATGTCAAGCAGCATAATTTACATTTATAAAACTCCTGATGTTGCTATAACAATGCAAAAAGCACTTACCAATTTACTTGACGTGAAATCAGTCTTCCTTTCCTGTTTAATAAATTTAGCAATCACACGGTCATGCTGAACATCTCCTGTTTTTAAATCCATAAGGATCTCTTTCTCAGTGGTAATGAGAGCCGACTCATCAGACAGCTTGACCTTACACTATTCACTCGTATTATGTACATTACTTAAAACATGATTGTCACTCAAGGCCAGCAAGAAGGCCTCAACTGGGACATATCCTAAAGACCACACCGACCAAGAACAAATAAATCTGATTGGCTGAAGAATCTGACATCATTCATTTGCACTGTTGAGGGATTCTGTGAAAATTCTGAAGGCCTGAGGGGGTGGAGCTCAGACTCAGGCGCTGCTTCGGGTATGCGATTTGTGAAACAGTCAGGGGCGGACTGGCCATCGAGAGAATGGGCCAGTCAAGTGGGCCACGTTAAGCTGAAATGGGCTGACACGGTGCGTGATATGCCGAAGGGAGCAGTGATATGCAGAAAAGGACAGCATCATCCCCCCCCCTTCCACCCCTTAACGTTCTGCTTCAATATATCTACAATATTTTCCTTCCTCATGATGCCATCTATTTTGTGAAGTGCACCAGTCCCTCCTGCAGCAAAGAACCCCCACATCCATGTCCAGTGCGGGGTGATCCATGAAGAAGCAGCATTGAAATCCACTGCTTTTTAACAGACACCTTAAATTAAAGGACTTATTTTTCATATAGAGGACAATAAATGTCTAACTTCATAATTTGTCATTGCCAACGCTTTTATCCAATGTGAATCATATGCTTATTACAGGGACAGACTTCACTGGAGCAACCTGTGAGCCTTTCAGTTACCAGTCCAAGATACCATCACTTTTCTTTCTACTTTAAGAACACTTTACACAATGTGCAGTCTAATGGTTTCAAATGTATGCCAAACGTGTTGTGGTGGCAGAAAATTGCAGTCTGACATTGCTTCTGAATGTATAACTTAGGAAAAAAATCTTCTCAACCCAATCAACAGATAGTATTCTGATGACATCATAAAACAGTGTAAGCACCATTTTGGTAGGTCTGCAGTGTCTGGTGCACTGGCAGGAGGATACAGGATGCCTCACTTACTTTCAAGAAAACACGACCAGTGACTCCATTAAAGATTGGCAACTGAAAATTAGGCCTGTGCTAAACCACATGAGGAGCAAGTTCTTAAAAATAGAAAGTAAGAACCAGGGCACAATTTACCCTTCGCTAAGCTCCGCCCCCTGGTTAATGTTGCTTACTCAGACAAGCTTTACAATACGTCCCATATTAATTAATGAAAGATTGTCATGGACATCACAAATTTTGTCAAAATATGGTGATAAACAGAAAGATTATTCTTACATTGGCTGGAATGAAGTGAAACTTTGCAAAGCATATTTATCTTCCTTGTTAATGAAATTGCTAACTTTTAATTGTTGAAGAGCGAGTAAAAGTCTTCAACATGACAAATTTACTGCAATGTTTATAGGCATCAATGCAGTTATCAAAAATTATTTTGTAATAATTTATCAACAATATATTTTTTTAATAATTTTAAAACACACACACACACACACACACACACACACAGCTATAGATTAAAATGGCATTCTTCTTCTTCTTTTTTCTTTTTTTTTTTTTGTAAAAACAATGGACACCCATGGAATTAATCAAAATCAGTAAATGACAGATTAACCGAACCATGCAAAGTCTCTACGTTTCAGTGTAAAATAAACACAGTAATGAGAATTGTTTTTTTTTCTTCTGTAGAGTTCTGTTAAAGCATTCACTTGCATTGTACGGATCTGCATTGCTGATATATTCTTCTAAAAATCTTTGTTTGTGTTCTGCAGAAGACAGAAAGACATACACATCTGGGATGGCATGAGGGTGAGTAAATGATGAGAGAATTTTCATTTCTGGTTTAATAAACATGGTGCAGACAGCTATTTGAGCAAATAAGTTCTGTTTCAGGTTTTGTTATCTGATGTTTCTGAACAGCTATTTCAGCCATTTAAATATTTATATTTATATTTATTATAATTAACTTGCATTTGGACAAGAAATGTTCCATGTAGGTCCATTTCTATCTGAGCAGGGCTTGTTGCACTACCAAAAGTATCCAGTAGAAGGAGATTTATCACCCCTGTTGCTCTCCAGGGAAAAGGGTGGAATGCGCACATCAAAGTGAGACCCATCAGTCCTCTCGATGCGGAATGTTCCCCTGCAAAAACAGTTGCAGATTCTTAGGTGTACTGTGTATATTATAACTATTTCACACACATAGTCTTGTTACACTCTTTGTCTGGTAAAGCCATGAAACTCAAAATTCTTTCAATTCTTTCAATCTTGGTCAATCTCGCAGTATCATAAAAAAAAATGCAAAAGGAACTATGAAAAAAGCTGTCAATGTTTGGCTGGTTGGCATGGCAAAGTTAGCACCTGCTAGTAGATGCTGTATTATGTGGCAAAACGCAAACTGACGGCCATTCAATGATAGCCATGTATTCTGAGGAAATGTTATTTTTTTTAACACACTTTTCAGATATTTTCTGCTCTTTAAAAAAAGTCTATGTCAACACTGAAATTGAGAAAAGTTTTTTGATGCCAAATGTGGGTAATAAAAAATGGTCTCACTCCATTTTCTCTGAATCTGAGATGTATAAAGTGCAACTGTCGGGTTCCAAAATAAATAAAAAATTCCCATTCATTTTCTGCATAGGAATTAATTTAACTATAACTTCTAAACCTTTAAAAGACAATACTACCATAAGCTCAGAGGTTGTTAATCAATGGTACTGTATATGCTTCTGCTGAAAACATCAGTCTGAACTTTAACTTTTTAATTTTAAACTTTTGTTTAATAGCAGAATTCCTGCAAGTACTGCACTATCCATGATATAATAATTAAAGTACTTTAATTATATTTCTATCTGAATATTTAGCAAAAATAAATATTGTTTCAATACTTCTAATCAACAACTTTAAATCAAGTTTTATATTTTCCCATAATTTTTAATTCAGTTATGTAATTCCCAGTGCTTCATAGGATTGGTGTTTATTTCCCCAAGAAAGACAGCAAGCCCACAGTCTTGTACCTTCATCTTCCTGTCCAGTTTTCAAATATGTAAAATCATGTTTGTAATGTTGCAATTCACCTGGTTGTTTTGGCTCACAGCTTAGAATTATTTTATGAAATCCATATGAAAAAAAGTATGGAAATAAAATACTTCTGGAACCAAGTAGGCGGCCACTGTTGCGCTCTGACAATGTATGTATGACATATCACGTAACACTGTGCTGAAGATGTGGCGCTCTTAAAACAGTGCCCCAAGTCTTTTCTTTTTTTCTTAAGTAATACATTTTGAAAATAAAGTAGATCTTTTCCATTTGACTATTCGGTGAAGATGCATTACATGAAATCCCTATTAAAACCAGATTGTGATACTTTAAAATGTGTAAATTACCAAGTAGTGTTCTAGGTAGCATACAATTTCCTTCAAAAACAATGTCTACTTGATTTAGTGACTGTACAGTATATTTCCCACTTGTTACACGACTCTAAACACACACAAAGGAGAAGTAGTGACATTGATATAATAGGGTCTCAATTTGTGTTAAAATGTTTATTTCTTTAAATAGCGCTTTTTAAACAGGAGATCCTGTCTCACAAAGCTGAATCACTTTCACACTCCTCCAGATTTCACAATAAGAGAGACATCCAACCCCCCCACCCCACCATGCACACGCACGCACACTATTCAAACAAGTGAATATACAAAAGCTGAATTATACAATTTAGGTTAATTGCATTTAATCTCATAACCTGTCTGGAGGAAAAAAAAAACACTTTATATAAATTTGTTCAACTTTTCATTGGGACAGTGATAAATGGGTAGTTGTTACAGTGTTACAGCACAGAACAGATGACACTACTGTGAGGCATATGCATCTATTATCATTTAAAGTGCACTGTAAAGAAATGCATGACAATCAGAAAATATTAAACAAAATAACATTTAACCAACATTCTAATAACTGGATTTGGATAAATGATGAAATGGCTCTTTAACATGGCAAGTTGACAGTATTGAAACCTGAAAGAGAAAGCAGCACCGAATTTGAAATTGAAATAATAGCAGCAAATCAGGAGGGAGAAGATTACTTATTGGCAATATGGGTTATTCTCAGGAAACTGTGCCATTTACGAATTAAATCTTCAAGATTTTGTTTTCATACATGGGTCATTTCATTTGAAAAGCTTAATGCTGAACTTAAGAAATGATATTTTCCACCGTAGGCCCACATCAACGTCACAGCATTACAGGGTCGAACAGTAAGTGAGACAAAGGAAAATCATTAATTTCCTCAGAAAATGCAATATAACAAATGAAAATAATCCCTTACATAATAAAATCATGACATTGTAATCTCAATTCAAGTTAAGGTAGAATTTGATATTTTAATTCTCTACAACAAGATGAACTGGGACATGCGAATTGGCTGATTTTACAGGGATTTTTCCTGCAAATTTCATCAGTAGGAAGCAGGGACATAAATTAAGACAAAGTATTTTTTATTAATAAAATCTGAGGTCTATATTAATATTATCACATAAAATAAGATGATGTTGAAAGTTAAGTTAAAAGTATAGTTCAACCAAAAATGAAAAGTCTCCTCTCATTTAATCACCCTTATGCGGTTTCAAACTTGTATGTCTGCTGCAGTTCACAAACAAAGATATGTGAAGGATGTGTATTTTCCCACACAACACCAGTCAATGGGGACCAAAACTTTCAAGCTCCAAAAAGCACATAAATGCAGCATAAAATAATCCATATGACTTGAGTGGTTCATGTCTTCAGAAGCATATTTAACTCCTTTTCCACTATATATCTTGACATCTGCAGTCTCTTTGACACGTTCATGGGTGAAGCTCACTCACACATCCTTGTGCTTTACACATATGCTCGCTGTACACGTGCTATGCCATATGCAGGGCTGGACTGGCAATCTGGCATACCGGGTATTTTCCCGGTGGGCCAACACACTTTGGTGCCAGTCAGGGACGGACTGGTCAGCGGGAGAACCAAGCTCCCTGGCCAATTTCTCTTCCCAGTCCAGCCCTGGACTGGGAAGAGAATATGTGTTATATCCGAGGGAGTGAGCTTCACTCATGAACACAGAAAAGAGCCTGCAGATTTATAGTTGTATATATATTTTGGAGCTTGATGCTTTGACTTGAACTGGATAAAAAAAAAATATCTTTGTTTATGCTGCGCAGAAGAAAGAAAGTCATACGAGTTTTAGACAGCATAAGGATATGTGTAGAAATGAGAGAATTATCATTTTGGGTAAACCATTCCTTAAATTAATGGATTAAATTAAAGTTTTCAACACAAAGATGACGTGTGTAACTATACTATGGTATTTTTAAATGGTTAGAAAAAGAAATATGCGTTTGGATACAAATACCACCTTTTCCTGAGAATAAATGTATTTGATGGGATGACAAAATACTTGTTAGAAGAGGTGTTGACACTAAAGCTGTGGGGGGTAAAATAATACAAACCATATGTTTATAATTGGTCGGTCCAGAGTTCTACAACTTTAACATACATTTGGAGTAGAGAGAGAAAGTATAGACCAAAAAAAGACTACAAAAAACAAAAAAGATTGTCTGAATTATATCCTAATCTTCCAACACTATTCGCATTCTTTGCAGTCATTACAACAGATCAGCAGCCATTCTCTTAAATACTATAGACACATAAGTGTGATGAGGAATTGAAGAGGAGGTGATCAGAGATAACATGATGCCAATGTGCAAGGTGAGCAGAGAAGGGGGTTAGACAGCACTGAGCTCTTAAGCAAGGGAAGAAAAAGGGCCAGGCAGGAAGTTGTTGGGAGAATCGTCTTTCTTGCTCTCAAGAGAGAAGGGAGGGATACGCACATCGAAGAAGGTACCATTGGACCGCTCAAGCCGGTAGGAGCCCCTGCAGGGGTCAGAGACACAAGGAGATGCACTGTAAATGCCGGTATATACACTTCTGTGTTGAGGCTATCCTGAAGGCTCTGCCCAACGTGGTGGATTACATTTATAGTTCTGCGTGTGTCTGGGTTGTTTTGCAAGCGCACAGCAAAAATGCTATTATATTGACAGAAAATGTTTTAATTTATGAAATAACTTCACATTTCATTAATTAGCAAAGAGAATGTTATTCGAGGATTCAAACGTATTTGTTAAACTGTTGTAGCATTACAGGAACGAGTTCATCAAAGTATGTAGTATTAAGTACATATTTATTACACATACTGCCTACAATGAAAAGAGACAATAAATCAGGCATATACTGTATGTTTGCTTTTGAGTTGCTTAAATAATAACAAATTTAAATCGTGGCATATCTTGATGCTCCGTGCTGAAAAAAATAAATGAAAAAATTTGTTTCTTTAATAAAAATGGTATCCTTTATCTGAGTGCTACAAGACTTAGAGACTTTTCCTCCACTTACTATATGAACACATACAATAATCTGGACTTGATTTATATGTCTAAGTGGTCATAAAAAAGCAACACAAATTTGACACGCTATAGGACATGGGAAATACTAAAATACTGATTTTTTTTTTTTTTTTTGTATTATTATTTGTCCAATAAAAATCAATAAATCAGACACAATGCTGAACACAACTACATATAAATGAAGGGGTGAGACTATAAAACATCCACAATGCAGAAAACATGTACGCACACACGCACATACAGGTTTGTTTGACTATATTAGTGATCTCTCATTGACTTCCATTGATTTCATATCAGACTAATTATATTTTCTTTTTCCAAACAATAAAGCTAAACTGAACCATCACAAAAACATGTGTACATTGCTAGATTGAAGGCCAACATATTCTGACCCATTTGAGAACTTTTTTTTTTATTAATTTGAGAATCATTTTTGTTTTTTACCGATGAGGTCATTTGGCCCTCACAAGCATAGACAAAACTTTCTGCACATACCAAACATACCACACAGGTATGATAATTTAAGTGATATATAATAACTATATAAAGTCTTAAACTGGCCCCTCTGTGACAAAGTTTATGCTGAAAATTTTGATAAAATATGGAGTGGTGGTGGCGTAGTGGGCTAAAGCACATAACTGTTTAGGTCACTGGTTCGATCCCCACAGCCACCACCATTGTGTCCTTGAGCAAACCACTTAACTCCAGGTTGCTCCAGGGGAATTGTCCCTGTAATAAGTGCACTGTATGTCGCTTTGGATAAAAGCGTCTGCCAAATGCATAAATGTAAATTTCTTTGTAGCACCAGATTTGACTGGAGTATTGTCAGGTTTGAAAGCATATTGGAGCATCGTTGCAAAATCTAACATCAACCCAATTGGTTTAAAAAAAGAAAATGCTACAATTAGACAAATAATAGTTTTTTTTATCATGTATAAAAATATATCCAATGCATAAGTTGTGATAATATCTAGAAATTAAGTTTGTTACAACGTTGCCTTATAGAGATCAGCCAATGAATGGTGCACTGATGCCATCTAATGGACATAGCTGTCCTTGCAAGTAATTGTTTTTGTTTTTTTCCCCCAGTAGATGTCACCAGTGACCCCGAATGCATGACATACTGTATTTTTACTTGACCCGAAGAGTACAAATGTATGGAGCTAAAAGAGTCTCAATAAAGATAAATGCACACACTACATTCACATAAAGATTAAGAAATGCACAGGACAAGATTCAGAAATGTATTTCTGATGCACACACAAATATATCTTGATTTACAAACTGTTTGCGGTCTGTGAACTTCACTGCATTTGTGTGTGAATTTTGAGACTCCCCTGACTTGGCTCAACACACAAATGCCTTTTTTTAAACCGGGAATGATCTGAAACCAATCAGATATCTCCCTTGTTTTAGCCAATCACAAGAACGCACCCCACGTGGGGGATTGTTTCTTATAAGCCAATCACATGAAAGCCTTCACACAGCGTGCATGTGGTGCGGGCATGGGCGCGGGCGCGTTCACGTTCACATTCAGTCAGTTAACTTGAGTCCTCAACATGGCTTCTGGCAACGACAGGGGAGCGGTAAGTATAACTTAAAGTGTTTAGCTAGTTATCTCCTTGTTATGAGATGTTGTTTAATTGTTAATGTTAACCGGTTTATTTGTGCAACTATCAACATAAGCTAGCGAGCTGAGCTACTAGCGAACTACGCTAGCGCGTCTGCATGCTAATAGGGTCAGGCTAACGTTAGTAACGTTATCTTTCCTTAAAGTTGAAATTCCTGTGAATTAAGTGACTGTTTGACAGGGTCTGTCGCCCCAAGCCGAGGTAGCAGCTCGGGCTTTTGTGCAGTTATTGGCCCGGGAGCTGTCCTCGGCTCCAAACGCACCGAGAGAGAGTACAGCAATCAGGGCTGGAGGCAGTGCTCCTCTGCCGGTTAGCGATGGTAGGGTGAGACAGGCTATGAGAAGGTGATCCATTTAACTTATTATTTTTACATTTGCTAGTAAAGTATAAAGAGAGGCCATAGTCCCTCATCTAACTGTTATTATTGCCCTCAGCCTGGTAGGGTTGGGAATCTGAACTCAAAAACTAATTTTATTCTGGGGGGTGTTCCATGCAGGTTCTGGATTTGTCCCAACTTTATTTCAATTAGCTTAATTGGCATGAATGTTTGGGTGAAGAATGTTGGTAAAGCAGAAATTCACATAAAAATTTACATTTGGTGCTTAAGAAAAGATTAATCTGTCCACCAAAGTTTTTGGTACATAGATAAAGTGTTATGTATTGTTTATTAAGTGACACATGTTTACTTTACTGACAGTGAATAATATTATTCTGACACATTTAATATTGGTGTCTGGAACAGTAATGAATAGCGTTAGTGTATTTTGTACTGTTATTGAGACATTATTTAAATTATTGAAAAGTAGGTAAACGAAACCCAAAAATATCGTTTCCCTACAAATCTTTTTGTCTTTCCCACGTCAGACAGTTCCCGAGTATGTTTAATACTGATAAGCCAAGAGGAAAACGACGATTCTCTACCTCTGCCCCTTGCATTGTGAAAAGGACAGACTTTCATATTAATGTCCTTTCGGAACCCAGTCAGTTCACACCAAAGGGCTCAGAAGAGCTAGAACTTGCCCCTGCTGGCCTTGGGAAGAGGATGTTAAGTATACCCGACAACTTGAAACACGATGAGGTAATCATGTAGTATATAATACTGTAGAATGGGTAATGATTAAAAATGTTAATCATTTGAAAAATAGTGAATTTCATTTTTTTTTTTAGATTGTAGCTCTACTTGAGGAGGAATTTCCTAAACTGAAGACCTTACAAGGAGGTTGGATGTTTTTCAAGTCTACAGGTAGAATTTTTCTAAATCTCCAATTACGAAAAATATAGTTAATGTTTTTCTAATTCAAAACCTCAGATATGTCATGTGATGTCTGGCGATGAATTGCTATTCAAGTTGTAGAGGACAGTACTATGACTTGTTGAAAATATAACTTTTAATTAGTGCTGGGCAATGATTAATCGCGATTGATCGCATCCAAAATAAAAGTTTATGTTTACATAATACATTTGTGTGTACTGCGTATAATTATTTTGTATATATAAATACACACACATGTGTGTATATATTTAAGAAATATGTGCACGTATATATTGTATATATATTTATACATAATTTATATTATATATAAATATTAATATTTCATATATAAATAACACATTTTTCTTAAATATATACACACATGTGTGTGTATTTATATATACAAAATAATTATACGCAGTACACACAAATGTATTATGTAAACATAAACTTTTATTTTGGATGCGATCAATCGCGATTAATCATTGCCCAGCACTAATTAAAAGTTATATTTTCAACAAGTCATAGTACTGTCCTCTACAACTTGAATAGCAATTCATCGCCAGACATCACATGACATATCTGAGGTTTTGAATTAGAAAAACATTAACTATATTTTTCGTAATTGGAGATTTAGAAAAATTCTACCTGTAGACTTGAAAAACATCCAACCTCCTTGTAAGGTCTTCAGTTTAGGAAATTCCTCCTCAAGTAGAGCTACAATCTAAAAAAAAAAATGAAATTCACTATTTTTCAAATGATTAACATTTTTAATCATTACCCATTCTACAGTATTATATACTACATGATTACCTCATCGTGTTTCAAGTTGTCGGGTATACTTAACATCCTCTTCCCAAGGCCAGCAGGGGCAAGTTCTAGCTCTTCTGAGCCCTTTGGTGTGAACTGACTGGGTTCCGAAAGGACATTAATATGAAAGTCTGTCCTTTTCACAATGCAAGGGGCAGAGGTAGAGAATCGTCGTTTTCCTCTTGGCTGATCAGTATTAAACATACTCGGGAACTGTCTGACGTGGGAAAGACAAAAAGATTTGTAGGGAAACGATATTTTTGGGTTTCGTTTACCTACTTTTCAATAATTTAAATAATGTCTCAATAACAGTACAAAATACACTAACGCTATTCATTACTGTTCCAGACACCAATATTAAATGAGTCAGAATAATATTATTCACTGTCAGTAAAGTAAACATGTGTCACTTAATAAACAATACATAACACTTTATCTATGTACCAAAAACTTTGGTGGACAGATTAATCTTTTCTTAAGCACCAAATGTAAATTTTTATGTGAATTTCTGCTTTACCAACATTCTTCACCCAAACATTCATGCCAATTAAGCTAATTGAAATAAAGTTGGGACAAATCCAGAACCTGCATGGAACACCCCCCAGAATAAAATTAGTTTTTGAGTTCAGATTCCCAACCCTACCAGGCTGAGGGCAATAATAACAGTTAGATGAGGGACTATGGCCTCTCTTTATACTTTACTAGCAAATGTAAAAATAATAAGTTAAATGGATCACCTTCTCATAGCCTGTTTCACCCTACCATCGCTAACCGGCAGAGGAGCACTGCCTCCAGCCCTGATTGCTGTACTCTCTCTCGGTGCGTTTGGAGCCGAGGACAGCTCCCGGGCCAATAACTGCACAAAAGCCCGAGCTGCTACCTCGGCTTGGGGCGACAGACCCTGTCAAACAGTCACTTAATTCACAGGAATTTCAACTTTAAGGAAAGATAACGTTACTAACGTTAGCCTGACCCTATTAGCATGCAGACGCGCTAGCGTAGTTCGCTAGTAGCTCAGCTCGCTAGCTTATGTTGATAGTTGCACAAATAAACCGGTTAACATTAACAATTAAACAACATCTCATAACAAGGAGATAACTAGCTAAACACTTTAAGTTATACTTACCGCTCCCCTGTCGTTGCCAGAAGCCATGTTGAGGACTCAAGTTAACTGACTGAATGTGAACGTGAACGCGCCCGCGCCCATGCCCGCACCACATGCACGCTGTGTGAAGGCTTTCATGTGATTGGCTTATAAGTAAACAATCCCCCACGTGGGGTGCGTTCTTGTGATTGGCTAAAACAAGGGAGATATCTGATTGGTTTCAGATCATTCCCGGTTTAAAAAAAGGCATTTGTGTGTTGAGCCAAGTCAGGGGAGTCTCAAAATTCACACACAAATGCAGTGAAGTTCACAGACCGCAAACAGTTTGTAAATCAAGATATATTTGTGTGTGCATCAGAAATACATTTCTGAATCTTGTCCTGTGCATTTCTTAATCTTGTGTGCATTTGTAAATTTTGTTTGCATTTCTGAATTGTGTGTGTATTTATGAATTTTGTGTGCATTTATGATTTTTTTTATGCATTTGTGAATCTTCTGTGCTTTTTAAATTGTGTGTGTGCATTTGTGAATTTTGTGCGCATTTGTGTATCCTGTGTGTGCATGTATGAATCATGTGTGTGCATATGTGAATGTAGTGTGTGCATTTGTGAATGTAGTGTGTGCATTTATCTTTATTGAGACTCTTTTAGCTCCATACAAATGTGATTCTAAAAGGAAGAGTGTACAAGGGTTAAATCACACATGGTCAAAATATAATATAGATTGAAAAGGTCTTGATTAGAACACAAGTATTGTTTCACTCCCATACAAACATATATCAAGTAAAAGACCTGAGAAAAACAGCTTTTATCAGATTATCATGTTTTCACTTGTAACTTTATGAAATAAACAACCTGATTTCATAGTGAAAACATGACTTTATATTCATTTTTGCTAAGCTTGCTATACGTGTCTCCAGGTACAATTCTCTGCAGTTTCCAGGTAAAATGAACACTAGAGCACTACAACAAATGTTTTATTTACTTTCACTCAATTCATGACTTTAAATGGCTGATCGTGACTTTATAAATACTTATTTTTCTCTTTATTACCCAGATCCTGTTATTTTATGATATCGACACACTTTAGATAAATAACTAATATTGGCATTATATTCATTCATTTTCTGTTATAGCTGAATATCCTGTACAGCTGCTTTGAAACAACGTCTGTTGTGAAAAGTGCTATACAAATACATTTTACTTGACTTTTACTCTAACGCATATTTTGAAAAATTATATATTTTAATGCTCACCAGGTAGCTCACCTGATAGGGTGCCCAACTTAAAAGGGGACCTATTATGCAAAATTCACTTTTGTACATATGTGTTTGAACATAAATGTGTGTTGGCAGTGTGTACACAACCACCCTCTAATGATAAAAATCCACACAGTCCTTTTTTTTTTAACCCCTATTAATCATAAGCACTGTCTCAGAACAAGCCGTTCGCAGATTCTGTACAAAGTGACGTCTTTCCCGCATCAGTGTCTGACTCCGGTTCAAACATATAGGGATGAACACCACTATTTTCACTGTTAGTCATATTGCTTATGATGTCTAGTTATCCAAAGCAGAGATGTCAAAACTATGCTCATTTGCATTTGAAGACACACACACAAAAACAGCTCATTTTTATTCCCACCATTTTCAACATGGTATAATGAATGATCTGTAGGTTATTTTGAGCTGAAATTTCACAAGACACATTCTGGGGACACCAAAGATTTAAAAGGGGCATAATAGGTGTCCTTTAAGTCGAAAGGCCACAGTTGAAGATCAGCCTTGAACTAAACCTGACACGTGACATTACAGAGTCATAGAAGTGGCATGAAATGTGGTTGGTTCAGAAAATTTACTTTTGCTTCTGCATTTTAAAACACTAATGTTTAGGTTTAGGCACTGATAAGAGAAGGATGTCTTTTTTACCATCTCATATATATTTTACAACACTAATAGTTAGGTTTATATGTTGATTTGGTAAGAATGTCTTTATTAATGTCTCATTTATATTTTAAAACACTTTTGGTTAGGTTCAGGCAAAAGTTTTAAGTTAGGGAGGTATGTTTTACAAACATCCATCTAAAATTCACCTTAAAACCTTGTCTGAATATGACACCTTTTTACTCGCTTTTGTGCCCCCAGCTGAACATTTCACTGGAAACCTGCAGCCAAACGTGTAATACAGAACTTACATTTTTTAATTTATTGCAAAAATGTAGTCATGCTCATGTAAATTTTATGAGATCATGCTGGAAATAAATATGATATAAAAACAGCAAATGCTCAGAAAAAAAGAAACAAGTAAAAATACAATGCAACAAGTCAGTGAATATGATGCATAGATCTTACAATAACATTAGAGAAAATGCTATGCTACCTCAGATCAGTAGACCAATCTTAGTCGGTATGCATTGATGCACAAATGGTTATATTTTATAAGGGATGCACTTCAGGCTTCGGTGTAGGCTGAGCCATAACCGCCATAGATATGCGTAGTCTACAGTGTAGGTTCACTGCAGGCCCCTGCTATGGACAATCACTAACATATTGGCATATGCACAGCAGGCTCTGAAATTAAACAGTGCTAGAGGGAAAATGCATCAAAAGTGACATAAATGCCCCACATATTAAAATATGGGTGCAAAAACAGTAAATTCCTCTGTTTGGATCTGTATCTTTTAAATAATATTTTAGATAAAAAAAAAAAAAAAATTTATTCTAGCTCATTTATTTGTAGGTTTAGTGCCTCTGCAAACACTGTAGTGACCTTTAGCCATCAGATGTTTGCGTCCACTGTCTCAGAGAAGAGTGAAAACTAGTATCAGCTTTGAAAACATTGAATGTGAAGAAAACACTCCCAAGTAGGGCTGTCAATAGGGCTGAGAAACAAAATTAGACATTTTCACTTGAATAATACCAAGTATTATCAAAGTTATATATTTAAATTTTTAATCGATACAAGACATCAGTGAACATCAAATTTTAACTTTGACGTTAAATGTCCAAGTCCACAAAAGGGCGTAAAAAACCACATGAAAACCAAACAACACCGTGCTATATTGTTTCATCTTATATTTGGTTGAACTCGGTTGTTAAGTGGCAGTTACGGCTAAGGTTGTCATTTACACCTCACTGAAGCAATGGCAATAGTGGCCATTCAAAACAATTTTTTTTTAGGAGCTGTTTAGACTGAACACGTTTAAGGGCCAAAAAGCTAGACAGAAAACATGCAGACTGAAACAATTTCAAATTGTCTAAAGTACACACACAAAAACATCAAAAACCAGCATGCAATTCTCAGTGCTCTACTGCCAAATCAGCCAAGTGACATGCATGAATCCATTTTTGATAATTGTATGTACTGTGTGTGCATGTTTGAACTCACCACATATGTCCACTGGGGGCCTGCAAAGAGACATGACTGCTATACTGGAACGCTGGCTGTTCTTTAGACAACACTGGCTCCTGTCACACATACAAACAAAAGACACAATTCATTATAACCAATGAATACTGTTGTCTGTGGCTAATTTAATTCAGAACTCCTTTTAAAAACGCCAGTCAAATTAACAGGATCAATATTTCTGTTAATGTTGCGGATTTTCTTTCACACTACAGGTTTTTCACATTAGAGTGTTAAAGTAGGGTCCCATAAGTAGTCTTTTCTCCATAAAGAAATTTTAAGAAATTCTATAGAAGCCAAAATTCAGTGTGATTTAAATTTTTTCAACTTCAATTATTTTTAAATTGTGTTTAAAAGCCAAACGCCTAGTGTAAATAGGGATGTGCACGAGTAGTGGAATACTCGAGAATTCGTTCTGAAATAATTGTTTGAAAATAAAAATACTATACAAAGTTTTGCTTTGCTGGCCTATATACAGTGATATGCACGATACATCCTGAACACACGCAATAAAACTCAACAGTTATATCAGAATGCACTGGGTGGCGCTGTTGAGTGTGTACACAAGTTGATCACATTTGATAAGCAAACCGTTCTGTCAGTAGTTTAGATGGACACCAAAAAGCGGTTTATTGCAAGAATGTGGCTTACTGCGGGAAAGCTGGATTCCTGTTTAAATGTACTGTATATGCAGTGTACAATTTTCTCCCATATATGTGCAGCTCGTCAGAAAGCAGCATAGCCTTAGCAATGTAATCCCTGTGACACTTCTGTAAACAACAAATATGGCATCCGAGAAAGACTTTGCTAGCGGAGGGACATTCCATAATTTAAACTGTATAAATGAGTATAGTTTACTGAGCATGTGGATATGGTTGTTTTTCCTCAACAAAAACAAGACATGACACATAATTTAAACAACTATTATATGTTGAGTGTTTATATTCATCCTGTACATTAACTGCGTCAGTCTACTTCAGCGGTTTCTTTTCTTTGCATTGCGTGAGCTTAAATGCTTTCGTTCTGTACTTTTTTGTTTTCACGCATTGCTTATTTGCATGTTTTAAACAAAAAAAAAACACAGCACATAATATATGCTTGTTTTGGAAATAATTAGAAGCTTGTTAAATGGTGAAGCAACATTTATGAATAAATAAATATATTTTACAATATCACTTTCTCATTAATTACCTTCATTTAAATAATAGAATATCTGAGTATTTGTTTTTTTATGAGCGCAAATATTTGAATACCAAATTATTGATGAATGCCCATCCCTAGTGTAGAACTACACTACCCATAATCCTAAAGAGAAATCCACCAATCAGTGAAGTTGCTGTTTCTGGAGATGGAAATCAATGGAGAACTTAGCAGTGATCACCCACTCTAATAAAGTATTGCAGATGAGGTAATCAAATCATTCTGCCTACAGTCTCAAACTACTTACATATTTGTATAGATCAGAATATTTTGCAATAAACAATCAATGACTAAAAATGTATAGTTTTGCATTGTACTATCATTTAGATTCAATCATGTCATTGCAATGCTTTATGGAATACATACAGTTGTACCCTTGCCTGTTTTCCTTTAACTTCTTTTCAAATAAGTTTGTTTCAAATCAAAGTTTGTAATGTTCTTTTAGAGCTGGTCAGTTTGGATCATGCCTTATGGCACTTTTCCACTGCACTTTATGGTTCGACTCGCCTCAACTCGCTTTACTTTCCTGAGCTTGCATTTCCACTGCAGTTTAGTGCCATCTCAACGTGGGTGGGATTATAGGCTGATCGTCATAGTTGGGCCTGGTTGTTTTAGAAGCAAGCTTCCAGTAGCTGGTCAACTAAATAAATTGAAGATTTCAAGCAGAGTATAGAGTTAACATAACAAACATACCATCCTCCATCGTGGATCAATGCCAGTCCAGGGCACTCTCCCTCCCATTGCTCGTCGGTTTAGATAGTGTCCATTTGGTCGAACCACTTCCACATTTCCTTGATAGTTCTGTAGTCACTTCAAATTTTTTTTTTACTTTTCCCTACACTGTTGGTAGGTACGGTGGAACCTCGACCGAGGTGGTACTAAAAAAAGTATCAGGTACCAGGTACTATCCACAGTGGAGAACCCAAAAAAAGCAACCAGAGTCGAGTTGAGTCGAGTTGTATCGTGCAGTGGAAAAGCCTCATTAGAACCATTTACTGAAGAATGTTGAATGTGATTGATTTAATTTGTGTGTTTGTGTGCGTGTCACTGACCCGTCCTACAACTCCTCTGCCCCTAACGGTCTCTAAAGTGCCAGACAAACTGAAGATCCTCCAGTGTCTTTCTCTCAGCTGCACCACCTCATTCCCCAGATTCTCCAGACGAATACAGTACCGCCACTGACATATCAAAAAAATTAAAGGGATAGTTCACCCAAAATGGAAAAGTCTCTCATAATTTCCTCACCCTCATGCCATCCCAGATAAACTGCAGAACACAAACAAAGATTTTTAGAAGAATATTTCAGCTCTGTTGTTCCTCACAAAGCAAGTGAATGATAGCCAGAACTTTGAAGGTCCAAATAAAACAACTCCTGTGGTTTAATCAGTCATTTGAATCGATACAATTGGTTTTGTGTGAGAACAGCTCAAAATGTAACTCCTTTTAAACAACAAATCTTGTCACCTGTCTCCTTGGCATTTATTATTTTAAGCTTGATTACACTTCCTATTGCGCCATCTATCTCTCTGGGATGGCAAAAGGGTGAGGTCATTTAACAATGTCATACACTCACTCTTAAACATTATGGGTGGAAAAATGCTGAAAGCTTTAGGAAACTACATACATTAATATTTATAAAAAAAATTTTTTTAAAAAATGGATATCAGTAGATGATATGGATCAAATAACAACCTGTACAGTATTTCTTAATGGGAAAATGAAAGCCAGTGACTGAATCATAAAATTGGTTGATAAACACAAATTCCCTTCACAACTGTGCCTAAACCATCAAATTTGCATTCAAATCTCCAATTGACTGTATGCAGATATAACAGTAGCATCTGAGTGTAGTCACTTACCCAGTAAACATGAGAATTTTGTGCTTCCTGAAAAAAAGAAAAGAAAAAAAGATGAAGAATGTGAATGAAATAACTGTATGCCATCAGCTAAAAGGTGTCATTAACTTTAAATTCTTTGTTTGAGGTCTTGAAGTTGATATGACATTTCAAAAGCTTAGACAGAACATTTTACTGCATAATACATGCCAACATGATTCAGAACGATTGCAAAAACTGAAATTCTAGTGTGGAAAAACTGCATGAAATCTCCCATTAAATCCAAAGAAAAAATGTTCATCAAGTTTATCTTCGTAAACTAAAACAAAAATTATTGATTAAAAACATTTTTCGCAAACTGAAATAAAATAAAATAAATATTTCAAAATAAATTAAAAACTAAAACTAAACTAACAGCAGTTATTAAAAATAATAAAATAATAAAATTATGAATATTCTCAAAAATAAAAGTTTTCATAATCAAATAGCTCTCATCACAAGGCGGAAAAATCTAATCTGTGTGTGCGTTTGAGATATTAATCTTCTGCAGAGCCAAAGAGTCATAAACATACATATATTGGGCTGTTTAGGTGAACACCTTCAGATGGTGTTGTGGCATGTAATGCACATGAGGTTAGCTGATACTGAAAGACTGATATATGATGACATCTCAGACATTAATTATGGCTGGGAGTTTTTATTTAAAAACAAGTATAAAAAATGTCTGCACCATCTTCTTTAGATTAAGTTATTGTTTACAAACAAACACTCTGCCCAGCCACTTCCGGGTTCTTTTGGTAGCCCAGAAAAAAGCTGCTGTCTATGGGTGCTTCGCACAAATTGTGCTGAAACTGTCCAAGTTCTTCTGAGATTAGTTCTTCTTCAAATTTCCACCTGATCTTTGCATCATGAAAAGGTCATTATTTTACATCGCGTCTGCTCTATTAGAAAATTGACCCGCAGCTGCTGTTAGTGGATATTACATTTTTTAATTGAAGAAATCATGCAAACTCCATTCGCAAACAGCTGTTAATTTCCAAAGTGCTGTCGCTATGACAGATATGAGGTCAAATGTGATCTAACGATGATCTTATATGACCAGATGTAACAGGAGGAACAGATCCTGTCTCCGCCACAGCAGTGCATGGACTACTGTTTGTGAAAGGATAAATTAATAAAAATAATTTCATACAGTGAAAATTATGTCTTTGCATTTATTTTGAATACAGTAAATAATAAAAGTTACGTTTTTATATGGAATAGGATCATTTTGAAGTAAAATATATATTGTATGTGGGTTAATAATTTAAGCAGTTAAGACACATTGTATGTCTGATGTTAGTTTTCATTTCCATGTACAAAAATTCTTAGGCTTTAGATGTGTGTTAAATATGAGGATGTGTGTTCATCAAACTGTTACATGCCCAACATAATCACACAGGCTCATTGAACCAAGTTTAAACTTGTTTTGCCGATAATTCAGAAAAGAACCCACTGTAAACATAGATATTACTTTATAATAACTTTTATTAACATTACATTCTATAAAGCTTAAAAGAGTATTAAAACTGCAGCGCTGCCTATTTCCACCATTGAAATCCACAGCTCAAAAGAACCCGGAAGCACGTTTTCCTGCGGTGTGATGTCAGAGTAATTTAATCTACAAATAGTTTCAGGTCCTACTATGGCGAAGGCTGGTATACTGGGTAACAGGTGCAATACTATGGCAAAGGCGCTAGCACATTAGCCCATGTAAACATTAAAACGTATATCATGGCGGGGGCTCCCCGGCCTGAGAGAACAAGGGAGGAATGTGGCAGGGTGGAGGGCGGGGCCAGGTCGTGATTCCGCACACCCAGGCCCTAATTAATCTGATGAAGCTCAAGAGGGCTAAAGGCGACCGGAGACAGCAGTGCGACAGAGAGTGAGTTATGGGCAGTTGCCTGACACCCATGTGTGTGTATTTGTCTTTTGCTTATGTTAATAATTAAAATATAATTTATATTATCAAGCCGGTTCTTGCCGCCTCCTTTCCATTGAACTGTGTTACAATAAATGTATGCAAATATCTTACTTTAAATCATCATTGAGTGTTTTAACAGATTCTTTTACTGATTTCATGTGGATTTTATTCATAGAATGAAGCAGAAAGCATAATATTTCTAGAATTTGAGTTCAGTGCCTGATCCAACTGTTCATTAAACCTAAACAAATACAAGTGATCACATGGAAAATTCTGACAAACCATACATTTTCATAGTCATCTATATATTCATGACATCTTTCATCAGACTAAACATAATTTTTTTCGATTTACACAGTTAATACGTTTAGATATGAATGAGGAAGCCTTTTCATTTGGTCTCTGATGTGCTAAACTTTTTTCTTCATATTTGGATCATTTCTGCGCTGCAGCAGCTTCTGGCTTTGTGGTTGAATGGATAACATACTATATTGTTGTATACAACCACGGATTTCAAGATTATACGAGACACACTTCATTTTGTATGCAGTAAATGTAAACATATATAATCAAAGTGACGGAGCGCCTGATGTCTGTACAGTGAGCATCAGATTTCATGTTTAACATGAATATGAGTTGATTTGAAATTTTCATACATTTAACTTTTATACATTTGATTTGCTTTTGTTTGGTTCTTTGGGACTTTTTTTGAATTTCAAACCATTATGTTATTGTTATTATGCAATAATAACAATAACGATACTGAGTCTAAGTAAACTGTGCAAATATTCAACTGTTTCGTTTTGCTTTAAGTGTTTTGTGTAAGTTTGCCAAGCTTAAATTGAAATGTATTGCTTTGGTCTGCACTCTGGAAGTGTTCCGTTAACTCTCAAAACTATAATTACTAAACTGAAACCAAAATATATAAAAATGAAAAAGAAATGTGTTCAAAAATAAAACTAAATCATTCGTGAAACTAAAACTAAACTGAAATATATAACAAATTTGTAAACTATATAAAATCAAAACTGATAATAACTATAATAACCTTTGTTATAAACCTACTAACTGGTTTTTACAAAAGCACTTTTTTAAAACAGCTAACTTTTTTTTTTTTACAGCGTACATGATTCTGCAGTCCACAAAAAAATAGTCATGATAATGAATCGCTTAGTCAGTCACATACCCGCATACCCATGTAAAATGGGATGACTGTAACTCGAATGTTTTCCGTGGTCTCGCGGTGAACATCAGACAGCTCCAGCCATGGGTGGTTTTTTTCCTGCCATGCATGAAGTGTGTCTCTGGATATAAATGGTGGCACTGAGGACAGATTATGCAAGATTACACAAACTTACTATTGGTAAACTTAGTATTGGTCATACTGCAGAAGGGAGATACTTAAAAAAGACTCATACCTTTGGATGGGTTGAACATGAGGAATCTCTCAAACAGTTCGTGTTGAATGGGAACCTGGTCTGTTGAGTTATACGGTAAAATGTCTTCATGGCTCACATAGTCCAGACCTGCAAAAATTTAAGAATAAATGACAATTTTTGATTGATCTTGTAAATTAATCATTCTGGCCCAGAAAGCAAAACAGAAGAACATTCAAATATTTTTTTTTATTTTTCTACCTGGAATAGCATAGAGGGCCCTGCTTTCATCATGGTTGGCCAGAAATGTGACAGCCTCTGTTTGTGATCTCTGAGACTGACAAAAAAAAAATACAAAATTTGAATACTTTCATGTTCGCTTTCAAAAAGCAACTTTCATGTTAACTTTCCTTTAACTTCAGAACACAAAAGAACATTTTGAAGAATCTCTGAGCTGCTCTTTTAGGCTACATACAATGGCAAACAATGACAGGAACAAAGCACAATAAAGGTAGCATAAAAGTAGCCCATACAACTTGTGCACTATATTCCAAGTCTTCTGAAGTCAGGGCCAAGAATAGACTGTTCGTGCATGTACTTACAATATGTGGACAGTCTCTGGTGTCTATGAGGACCTGATAGTAAGTGTGGGTTTTTCCTTTCACCTCCTTTGACCCTTGAGCTCCTGTAGGCTCAGATTTACTGCAAGGGAGAAGAAAAATATCTGTCAAAAGTGTATTTCTGCATTCATACTGTACTGCATATTTTAGTATACACATTTTTTTCATTGATCTTTCCCCAACAAAAAAAGCTGAAAAGTTTTACTTAGAACATGATGAGTTTCTGCACCATCCAGTTTCTAAATCAGCATTAGCAGAGATGTGTAAACAGGAAACAAACTCACATTTCTGCAGCTGGGGGGGTGACATCTCTGTCATAAAGTCGAGCATGCCAGGGGAAAAGAACTATACCTCTGTAGCCAAAGACACTGTGCAAGAATAACTGAGACAAACATAAATGCAAAATTTAATAATTAAAAATGAATACAACAAATGCAATTATTTATTCAATAAAAACAAGCCAATTATTACACATCATGTAACCAGATAATTTCAGGCATTTGTACAATTATTGTCTGCTTCAACCAAAAGAGTTTGTTTTCCTTGCCTGGTTTGTCTTTTACATAAATATATGCCTGAAACAATATGTAATGTTAAAAGCACTACACAAATATAGCTGAATTAATTTTAAAATTAACTACCCTGAATCCTTAAAAAATTTAAATGAACATTTGTGACAGGTAAGATGGCTTTAATGTCGTGTTTTCTCTTTAGGCTATTCAGTATCATTCCCTGTGTGCGCTTCTTATTAATGAGCACAGACTCTTGTTACTGAGCCCAATGCTCCATTATTAAATGCGCACACATTTCCGATCTGTGATTGACGCATATTAAGTATTTGTACTCATTTATTGTAATGTAAGATACGTGAGTGAATCAAATGACATCCAAACCGTCTACTTCAGGAAACAACTGTTGTGAATCATGTTTTCTCATGACTTTTATCTCAAGAGGAAATTTTATTTTCTGTAGTTTACAGACAGCATTTCATCTGACAAAGTTCACAATCGTGAGAATTTCCATTGAGATGACTGTATTTTGCCTATGGAATTTTTCAGTGCGAAGGTAAATGTCCCATATGTATTTAACTTTCATTCTTCTGCAGAACACAAGCAAATATTTTAAAAGAATATCTCAGCTCTTTAGGTCCTTTCAATGTAAGTAAATGATGGTCAGAACTTTGAACTTAGCATAAAAGTAATCCATTTAACTCCAGTGGTTTAATCCATGTCTTCAGAAGCAATATGATTTGTGTGGGTGAGAAGCAGGCCAATATTTAAGTCCTTTTTAACTAATAATCTCCACTTTCACATTGTTCTTCTGTTTTTGGTGATTCACATTCTTCATGCATACTGGCACCTTCTGGGCAGGGAGGTATAGTAGGTATAGAGTTTATAGTAAAAAAAAGGACTTAAACATTGATCTGTTTCTCACCCACGCCTATTACATCACTTCAAAAGCCATGGGTTTAACCACGGGAGTCTTATGGATTACTTTTATACTGCCTTTATGTCCTTTTTGGAGATTCAAAGTTCTGGCCACCATTCACTTTCATTGAATGGACCAACAGAGCTGAAATATTTTCCTAACAATCTTTGTGTTCAGCAGAAAGGGTCAGCAACAAGGACCTGTTCTCCAAGAGTGTGTATATAAAACTGTGCTTTAAATACATTGATACTATTTTATAGAGTTGTTTATTCTAAAGGGGTTGTTATAGCTATATCTTATTAATTTTGGAAAATATAATTGTCATTCCTCTGTTTGGCCAATCAGAACAAACCTAGAGGACCCCATATTGTAAATACACTCACCTAAAGGATTATTAGGAACACCTGTTCAATTTCTCATTAATGCAATTATCTAATCAACCAATCACATGGCAGTTGCTTCATTGCATTTAGGGGTGTGGTCCTAGTCAAGACAATCTCCTGAACTCCAAACTGAATGTCAGAATGGGAAAGAAAGGTGATTTAAGCAATTTTGAGCGTGGCATGTTTGTTGGTGCCAGACGGGCCGGTCTGAGTATTTCACAATCTGCTCAGTTACTGGGATTTTCACGCACAACCATTTCTAGGATTTACAAAGAATGGTGTGAAAAGGGAAAAACATCCAGTATGCGGCAGTCCTGTGGGCGAAAATGCCTTGTTGATGCTAGAGGTCAGAGGAGAATGGGCCGACTGATTCAAGCTGATAGAAGAGCAACTTTGACTGAAATAACCACTCGTTACAACCGAGGTATGCAGCAAAGCATTTGTGAAGCCACAACACACACAACCTTGAGGCGGATGGGCTACAACAGCAGAAGACCCCACCGGGTACCACTCTTCTCCACTACAAATAGGAAAAAGAGGCAACAATTCAATTCAAATCATTTCAAATTGGTTTCTTGAACATGACAATGAGTTCACTGTATTAAAATGGCCCCCACAGTCACCAGATCTCAACCCAATAGAGCATCTTTGGGATGTGGTGGAACGGGAGCTTCGTGCCCTGGATGTGCATCCCACAAATCTCCATCAACTGCAAGATGCTATCCTATCAATATGGGCCAACATTTCTAAAGAATGCTTTCAGCACCTTGTTGAATCAATGCCACGTAGAATTAAGGCAGTTTTGAAGGCGAAAGGGGGTCAAACACAGTAATAGTATGGTGTTCCTAATAATCCTTTAGGTGAGTGTATATATAGAGTTGTTTCATTAAAATATTTTCATCCTTTTTTCTTAAGTTTTACATCTTCAATTTAGTATGGCATATAATATGGTCCATTTTAAAATCACCCAAGTGCTGTTACACATTGTTTACATCTTTTCACTTTAAATGAAAAGGGTGTGTTTGTGGTAACATACTCCTCACCTGCCCAGTCTCATATTTGCCATGGTGTTTTGGTGCTTCGAATACTCCAACTGTTTCCAGAACCTTGCCCTCAGGCCTGTTACTGATCAAAATAAGTAAAGTACACAAAAAGGACAGACATGTCAAATCCATGTAGAAGAGAGAGAGGCAAACACTAGTCAAAAATCATGTTATAATTGTTATTGATATATCGCACTTAGAATAAACACTTAACATCTCCAGTTAGATTGCAAGGACAGCAAGGCAAAAGCACAAAAAGGCATAAAATCACATTAAAGGAATATTCTGGTTCAATACAAGTTAAGCTAAATCAACAGCATTTGAGGCATAATATTGACTACCACAAATATTTATTTTGACTTGCCTCTCCCTTTCTTTAAAAGAGCAAAAATCTGGGTTACAAAGAAGCACTTACAATGGAAGTGAATGGGTGCCAAATCATAAACATTAAAAAACTCACTGATGCAAAAAAAAAAAAAAAAAAGAAGAAGAGCCACAAGATGTAAACCAATATGTGTTAACATGATTTTATTGTGATAAAATCACTTACTAACCTCTTCTGTGTAAAGTTGCCAGCCAATTCTATAACTTTGTTGCCATGGCAATGTAATGTCAACAAAAAATGACTGTAAAAATTACGATTTAAACAACTTTAATGTTAAAATAACAAAATAGTTTTAACAGAAGAATTAATGTAAGAGCTCTTATAAAATTATAATCTTCACATTTCTGCCTTTAAACCCTCCAAAAATGTACCCCATTCACTTCCATTGTAGGTGCCTCACTGAAACATTTTATTTTTATTTTATTTTTTATATGAGGGATGAGCTGAAGCTATTTTTTGTGGTAATCAACATTCTACCACAAACGCTGATGACTGAACTTAACTTGTTTTAAACCGGTAATATTCCTTTAATTGTTCATTTGTATTTTAGTTTTTAATCACACTAAACATGGAGATACAGGTGCTGGTCATATAATTAGAATATCATCAAAAAGTTGATTTATTTCAGTAATTCCATTCAAAAAGTGAAACTTGTATAATGTATACATTCATTCCACACAGACTGATATATTTCAAGTGTTCATTCCTTTTAATTTTGATGATTATAACTGACAACTAATGAAAACCCCAAAATCAGTATCTCAGAAAATTAGAATATTGTGAAAAGGTTCAATATTGAAGACACCTGGTGCCACACTCTAATCAGCTAATTAACTCAAAACACCTGCAAAGGCCTTTAAATGGTCTCTCAGTCTAGTTCTGTAGGCTACACAATCATGGGGATGACTGCTGACTTGACAGCAGTCCAAAAGACGACCATTGACATCTTGCACAAGGAGGGCAAGACACAAAAGGTCATTGCTAAAGAGGCTGGCTGTTCACAGAGCTCTGTGTCCAAGCACATTAATAGAGAGGTGAAGGGAAGAAAAAGATGTGGTTTAAAAAAAGTGTACAAGCACTAGGTATAACCGCACCCTGGAGAGGATTGTGAAACAAAACCCATTCAAAAATGTGGGGGAGATTCACAAAGAGTGGACTGCAGCTGGAGTCAGTGCTTCAAGAACCACCACGCACAGACGTATGCAAGACGGGTTTCAGCTGTCGCATTCCTTGTGTCAAGCCACTCTTGAACAAGACACAGCGTCAGAAGCGTCTCGCCTGGGCTAAAGACAAAAAGGACTGGACTGCTGCTGAGTGGTCCAAAGTTATGTTCTCTGATGAAAGTAAATTTTGCATTTCCTTTGGAAATCAAGGTCCCAGAGTCTGGAGGAAGAGAGGAGAGGCACAGAATCCACGTTGCTTGAAGTCCAGTGTAAAGTTTCCACAGTCAGTGAAGGTTTGGGGTGCCATGTCATCTGCTGGTGTTGGTTCACTGTGTTTTCTGAGGTCCAAGGTCAACGCAGCCGTCTACCAGGAAGTTTTAGAGCACTTCATGCTTCCTGCTGCTGACCAATTTTATGGAGATGCAGATTTCATTTTCCAACAGGACTTGGCACCTGCACACAGTGCCAAAGCAGTACCTGGTTTAAGGACCACGGTATTCCTGTTCTTAATTGGCCAGCAAACTCGCCTGACCTTAACCCTATAGAAAATCTATGGGGTATTGTGAAGAGGAAGATGCGATTATGCCAGACCCAACAATGCAGAAGAGCTGAAGGCCACTATCAGAGCAACCTGGGCTCTCATAATACCTGAGCAGTGCCACAGACTGATCGACTCCATGCCACGCCGCATTGCTGCAGTAATTCAGGCAAAAGGAGCCCCAACTAAGTATTGAGTGCTGTACATGCTCATACTTTTCATGTTCATACTTTTCAGTTGGCCAACATTTCTAAAAATCCTTTTTTTGTATTGGTCTTAAGTAATATTCTAATTTTCGGAGATACTGAATTTGGGATTTTCATTAGTTGTCAGTTTTAATCATCACAATTAAATGAAATAAACAATTGAAATATATCAGTCTGTGTGTAATGAATGAATATAATATACAAGTTTCACTTTTTGAATGGAATTACTGAAATAAATCAACTTTTTGATGATATTCTAATTATATGACCAGCACCTGTAATTATTCCACACACTTTTATTTTCGGCCGACGTCACCATGTCTTTTATTTATCAATCCTCCCCTCCAACCACCTGCGAGGTTGAGACCACTTATTAAATTCCCGACAGATAAAATGCAGTCCCGTCATACATAGTTTTTAAAAAACATATGTTGCATTCTGGGCACTCAATGTTCACTAAAGCTGTTTCCGGCTATCAGAAACACCATTTAATTTGCTACAAATAAATTTTTATTTTTTTTATAGACTTCCAGCTGTGAGGTGGTGTAAAATCTCTATGGCCACGTCTAATTTCCTTGAAAAGCAAAGACTAACTGGCTCGTTACAATGACATGTAATATTCCAGTCCAGATTCATACAACATATTTGACTTGCATATAGCCTACAGTAAACAAATCACGTGAATATGATGAATGAATCTTCTTTTAGCTGTTTCTGCCGCTCTTGGAGGACAGCCTCGATAGCTTGATAGGCTAAAAAGGACCACAGTAAGTTCTTACCGGGAGGACATGGACCGTCTCTGTTGAGGAGTATTGAGAAGACCACATCTAAGACACTGCAAGCGACGTATGTTAGCACCATGTCCACTATTAAAATCTACAGTTATTGTCCGTAAAGTGTGCGTCTGACTGTATTTACTAAAGGTGCAAAATAACCCCTGTCTTAGGACGCAGGCTGCCATTTTTATTTATAAAAGCGGCGAGTGCGCATGTTGAAGCAATGCAAGTTAAGGTTGGCTGTACTGCCATCTTGTGCTGTAATGACACTTTTTCATGTAGCCATTTAATCACATCTGCTCTTTTTAATGTACTATAAATATATCATTACTTTGGTGCCCCGGTGAAAATATGTGTCCGGTTAGAAAAAAAACGTTTTGATATCATTATTTAATAGAAATTTGTTTAATATCAGCAGCCTGTCACCATGTTGCTCTTGACTGGTTGGTTACAAGCAGGGTTGAGCCTGTACCTACATAGGAGACCTCCTGGAGAAAAAAGGCTGCTGCTGGAAAACATACACGATCAGCCACAACAGTAATACCACCTGCCTACTATCGTGTAGGCCCCCCTCGTTCTGCCAAAACAGCTCTGATCCGTCAAGCCATGAACTCCACAAGACCTCTGAAGTTGTCCTGGTATCTGGCAGCAAGACGTTAGCAGCAGAACATTTAAGTCCTGTAAGTTGCGAGGTGGGGACTCCATGGTTCGGACTTGTTGGTCCAGTACATCCCATAGATGCTCAATCGGATTGAGATCTGGGGAATTTAGAGGCCAAGTCAACACCTTGAACTCTTTGTCATTTTTTTTTTTTTTTACAGTGTGGCAGGACGCCATGAAGATGTGTACGTGGTCTGCAACAATATTTAGGTAGGTGGTACAAGTAAAAGTAACATCCACATGAATGCCAGGATGCAAGGTTTCCCAGCAGAACATTGGCCAGAGCATCACACTGCCTCCACCGGCCTGCCTTCTTCTCATGGTGCATCCTGCTGCCACCTCTTCCCCAGGTAAACGACGCACATGCACCCGGCCGTCCACATGATCTAAAAGAAACTGTGATAAGGTCAGACAAGGGCACCTTCTTCCATTGCTCAATGGTCCAGTTCTGACGCTCACATCCCCATTGTATGCACTTTCGGCGGTGGACAGGGATCAGCATGGGCACTCTTACCAGTTTGCGGCTACGCAGCCACATACGCAGCAAGCTGCATCGCACTGTGTGTTCTGACACCTTTCTATCATTGTCAGCAATTTGTGCTACAGTAGCTCTTCTGTGGAAGAGGAACAGATGGGCTAGCCTTCACTCCCCACACGCATCAATGAGCCTTGCGTGCCCATGACCCTGTCGCCGGTTGTCCTTCCTTGGACCACTTTTGGTATAGGTACTAACCACTTCATACAGGGAACACCCCACAAGACCTGCCATTTTGGAGATGCTCTGACCCAGTCGTGAGTCGTCTAGCCATCACAATTTGGCCCATTGTCAAAGTCACTCAGATCCTTACGCTTGCCCATTTTTCCTGCTTCCAACACATGAAATTCAAGAACTGACTGTTCACTTGCTGCCTAATATCTCACCCCTTGACAGGTGTAACGAGATAATGTTATTCACTTCACCTGTCAGTGGTTTTAATGTTGTGGCTGATCAGTGTAATATCAGAAAATTTCCGAAAAATGGAAAATGCTGCTTCAGAGGCTGTTTGAAAATAAGGTGCTTTTTAAAACTGTACTGAGACCAGTTTCCTTAATTCCTTATATTCATTCAAAAACGCTGTTTAGCCATTAACTGATTATGCAGCCAGCAAGGCATCAAAACCGTTAAGGTAAAAAAATAAATAACATGCGAATATTAATGTAATGTCAGTTGTAGAGGAGGGGGTTATTATAATTATTATAATTAGTTATTCAGTTTCAATTTTGGACATTTGCCATGTAAAATGATATGTGTAACATATATAGGAATTCATGATTACTCCACATTATGTCGGAAGGTGAAAAAGGGACAAAACGTGCCAGTAAAATGAACAATCAAGCATGAAGAAGGTAAGTGCTTTTATCATATTTAAAATTCTTAAATTAGTCTGTACACTATCATTAGAACGCTCATACTCGAGTTCTTCAGCTTCAGTAGTAGACCAGGATTTTACGACAGAAATGCCACATCAAAAGTCAGGAGTAGGGTATCATAGCACACAAAATCATACAGTATGATTTGTAATAAAGAATATAATAGTCAAATTGCATAACTGTTTCATGCAAGCTCTGCTGAATAGGCCATGTCATGTCAATGCTTCATTAAACAATATAAAACTTTTATAAGGACTTTTAGTTTTGCTCAAAAATATTATAATTTAACATGGATGGATTGCTCTCTTCTGGATATTGACTTTTAATTTCTGAACATAATTATTTAAATAAATATGAAGTAGGGATGTCTTATCTCATATGATGCTCATAATGAGGATGTGATGTTTAACTTTCTTTCCTTCTTTTAAAATAATAATTAATATATATATATATATATATATATATATATATATATATATATATATACACTCACCTAAAGGATTATTAGGAACACCTGTTCAATTTCTCATTAATGCAATTATCTAATCAACCAATCACATGGCAGTTGCTTCAATGCATTTAGGGGTGTAGTCCTGGTCAAGACAATCTCCTGAACTCCAAACTGAATGTCAGAATGGGAAAGAAAGGTGATTTAAGCCATTTTGAGCGTGGCATGGTTGTTGGTGCCAGACGGGCCGGTCTGAGTATTTCACAATCTGCTCAGTTACTGGGATTTTCACGCACAACTATTTCTAGGGTTTACAAAGAATGGTGTGAAAAGGGAAAAACATCCAGTATGCGGCAGTCCTGTGGGCGAAAATGCCTTGTTGATGCTAGAGGTCAGAGGAGAATGGGCCGACTGATTCAAGCTGATAGAAGAGTAACTTTGACTGAAATAACCACTCGTTACAACCGAGGTATGCAGCAAAGCATTTGTGAAGCCACAACACGCACAACCTTGAGGCGGATGGGCTAAAACAGCAGAAGACCCCACCGGGTACCACTCATCTCCACTACAAATAGGAAAAAGAGGCTACAATTTGCAAGAGCTCACCAAAATTGGACAGTTGAAAACTGGAAAAATGTTGCCTGGTCTGATGAGTCTCGATTTCTGTTGAGACATTCAGATGGTAGAGTCAGAATTTGGCGTAAACAGAATGAGAACATGGATCCATCATGCCTTGTTACCACTGTGCAGGCTGGTGGTGGTGGTGCAATGGTGTGGGGGATGTTTTCTTGGCACACTTTAGGCCCCTTAGTGCCAATTGGGCATCGTTTAAATGCCACGGCCTACCTGAGCATTGTTTCTAACCATGTCCATCCCTTTATGGCCACCATGTACCCATCCTCTGATGGTTACTTCCAGCAGGATAATGCACCATGTCACAAAGCTCGAATCATTTCAAATTGGTTTCTTGAACATGACAATGAGTTCACTGTACTAAAATGGCCCCCACAGTCACCAGATCTCAACCCAATAGAGCATCTTTGGGATATGGTGGAACGGGAGCTTCGTGCCCTGGATGTGCATCCCACAAATCTCCATCAACTGCAAGATGCTATCCTATCAATATGGGCCAACATTTCTAAAGAATGCTTTCAGCACCTTGTACAGCCATGTAGAATTAAGGCAGTTCTGAAGGCGAAAGGGGGTCAAACACAGTATTAGTATGGTGTTCCTAATAATCCTTTAGGTGAGTGTATATATAACATGTGTTACGATTCCCCATTGTCTGCCTTGTGTTTTTCCCTCACCTTCACTCCTAACTACGTTTCCCACACTTCCCGGCCCTAATCACTCCCTCATTATCACCTGCCTGTCATTCCCTCATTCTGTTCTGTGTGTGTATATAAGCCCTGTTGTTTCTCCAGTGCTTTGACAGTTGTTGAATGTCTTCTCTGTCCGTCACCGTGTTCCTGCCTCTACCCCTCGTGGTTATTTTTTTATAGTGTTTGCCTCAGTTTACCCATCGTGGATATTTCTTTGTTCCAGTGTTTTCCTTTAAGTTACTTTCAATAAAAAGCTGCATCTAGATCCTCACTCTTCGTCTCCTCATTCGTCACAGAACAACTGACCATCTATGGATCTAGCAGTTCAACAGGCCAACTACCAGCTCCTCTGCCTCAAACAAGAGGACTGGCCAGTGGAGGATCACATTAGAGAGTTTCTGGAACTGGCGTACATCTCGGACTTCCCAGAGTTTCCCTTGGTGTCCTTCTTCAGAAGGAATCTCAACAGTTCACTGAGGGAGCTGCTGCCACCAGTGACTCCTAATTGGTCGCTCCAGGATTTTTTGGAGGAAACCCTTAGAGTTAGCGGCTCTCCGTTCACTGTAGGTATTGTTGAAGAGGGCTTTACATCTCCTCCCACAGTGGTCACACCCCAGCCTTCCATGACTCGTCCTGCCACGGCCAACGAGCCAACACCCGCGCCTGCCACGGCCATCGAGCCAACGCCTGCGCCTGCCACGGCCAACGAGCCAACGCCCGCGCCTGCCATGGCCAACGATCCAACGCCCACGCCTGCCACGGCCAACAAGCTGCCCGCCTCGTCCGTCCCAGAGCCATCGTTGCCTGCCTCGTCCATCCCAGAGCCAGCGTTGCCAGCCTCGTCCATCCCAGAGCCAGCGTGGTCAGCCTCGTCCGCACGGAGGAGGAGGCGAAGAGGAAAGGCTTCCGCTCTCCAGTCTCCGCCTTCCACGGCTCCGTCCTCAGAGCCGGCGCCTGTAGCCTCGACCGTCCCAGAGCCAGAGCCGGCGCCTGTAGCCTCGACCGTCCCAGAGCCAGAGCCGGCGCCTGTAGCCTCGACCGTCCCAGAGCCGGCGCCTGTAGCCTCGACTGTCCCAGAGCCAGCGCCTGTAGCCTCGACCGTCCCAGAGCCAGAGCCGGCGCCTGTAGCCTCGACCGTCCCAGAGCCAGCGCCTCTCGAGCTTTCCAGAGCTCCGCCCCCCCCGAGCCTCCCAGTGCTCCGAGCCTCCCAGTGCTCCGCCCCTCGAGCCACCCAGTGCTCCGCCTCTCGGGCCTTCCAGGCCTCGGCCTCTCGAGCTTCCCGGGTCTCCGCCCCTCGAGCCAACCACGGCTCCGCCTCTCGGGCCCTCCAGATCTCAGCCTCTTGAGCTTCCCAGGTCTCCGCCTCCTGGGACTTCCTCTCCTCCAGTGCCCTCTGCGGCTCAACCCCTGGAGCCAATCACGGCTCCGCCTCTGAAGTCGGCTCCGCCTCCTGAACCCTCTATGGCTCCGCCCACTATGGCTCTGCCTCCCAGGGCTCCACCCCTCGATCCTTCAACGGATCCGCCTCCCATGGCTCCGCCTTCCGGGCCTTCCACGTCACCAGGGCCTTCCACATCACCAGGGCCTTCCACGATTCTGCCCCTGAAGTCCACCCTCGGCTCCGCCCCTTGAGCCTTCCATGGCTCCGCCCCTTGAGCCTTCCACGGCTCCGCCCCAGAAGTCCTCCACGGCTCCGCCTCTGATGGCTCCGCCTCCCAGGGCTCTGCCTCTCGAGCCTTCCACGGCTCCGCCTCCTATGGCTCCGCCTTCCCTGCTCCGCCTCCTGAGCCTCTCCCTGTTCTGTGGCCTCCTTCCCGGCCTTCTGACTCTGCCCTGTGGCCTTCCCCTAGGCCTTCTGACCTTGTCCCTGTCCTGTGGCCTTCTCCCTGGCCTCCTGACCCTGTCCTTTGGCCTTCCCCTAGACCCCCTGAACCTGTCCCTGTCCTGTGGCCTTCTCCCAGACTTCCTGACCCGTCACCTGTCCTGTGGCCACCTCCCAGATCCCCTGACCCCGTCCCTCCTGACCCATCCCCTGTCCTGTGGCCTCCACCCCGGCCTTCTGACCCACTCTACCTGTCCGATGTCCGCCCCCCGACCTCCTGACCCAGCCCCCACCTCGAGATCATCCCCTTAGTCTCCCTGGTCCCCATGGTCTGTCCGTTTGCCCCTTGTGCCCCCCCTTTGACCGTCTATTTTCCCCTTGTGCCCCCCTTTGACTGTCTGTTTGCCCCTTGTGCCCCCCTGTACTGTCCGTTGGCCCCCCACCCCTAGCCCCCCCTTCACACTTCATTTTTTGTTTTGGGGCGTCTGGAATCCGCCCCTTTGAGGGGGGATTCTGTTACGATTCCCCATTGTCTGCCTTGTGTTTTTCCCTCACCTTCACTCCTAACTATGTTTCCCACAATTCCCGGCCCTAATCACTCCCTCATTATCCCCACCTGCCTGTCATTCCCTCGTTCTGTTCTGTGTGTGTATATAAGCCCTGTTGTTTCTCCAGTCCTTTGTCAATTGTTGAATGTCTTCTCTGTCCGTCACCGTATTCCTGCCTCTACCCCTCGTGGTTATTTTTATAGTGTTTGCCTCAGTTTACCCATCGTGGATATTTCTTTGTTCCAGTGTTTTCCTTTAAGTTACTTTCAATAAAAAGCTGCATCTCGATCCTCACTCTTTGTCTCCTCATTCGTCACAACATGTAGATTCATTAATTATACATGATAATTATGGAATAGGTTTAAAAATATATTGATTATTGAAACTAACATCTTGTTTTCTTCTATCTTTTTAAAAAAAAAAAAGTTGTATGATTTGTATCTTCTCTTTAGTAAAAATATGTAATAAGTATTTAAAAAAAAAAAAAAAAAAAAACTTTTATTCCAAAGTGTGCACATTTAGTGAAATATGCCCTTATGTTTACTTCCGATTTCTTGGGGAAAAAATATTTTTAATATTTTCTGTTAAATTCTGCATCGGCATTGTACAGCCAGCAAATGCCATGTTCCTTTTATTGAAAAATAGCACCTATTGTGGTAAATATATAATAACACATATAATAGTAATGTCCCTTATAGAATTAACTCACTATATGTTGTTTGTTTTCTATGAAACTGCTTTTTGAGACAAGGGGTGGGGGTATCGTTTTGGGGGTTACAGACACTAATGGGGGTCCCCCACACAACAATTAACTTAGGGCCCCTAAAAGGCTAGGACTAGCACTGCTGGAAGAGATGTTATTTGTTGCCAGCAGGAGGTGTGGGTCCTAGCCCCAGTATTGTGATGGGGACCCTATACTGCAAAAAGGCATGTCCTTTGGATAAGACATTAAACTGAGGTCCTGACTCTCTGTGGTCATTACAAGTCCCAGGACACTTCTTGTATAAAGTAGAGATGTTACCACAGTGTCCTGGCCAAATTTCCCCATTGGCCCTTACAAATCATGACCTCCTATTAACTCCCAACCATAAATTGGCTCTATCAATTTAATCTCTCCTCTCCACTAATAGCTGGTGTGTGGCGAGCGTACTGGCGCACTATGGCTGCCGTCGCATTGTCCAGGTGGATGCAGCACACAGGTGGTGGTTTAGGAGAGTCTTCTGTTGTCTATGTTAAGTGCTTTGAATGTAGTATCAGAAAAGTGCTTAAGTGTAAAATTAATTATTCATTCATCCAAGGAGTCACTCAGGATCACCTAACATTGTGTAATGTTCAACCTGACTACAATTATTATTAGTTCCTGTTTTTTTAATAACTAAATAAGCACATATCCCTTCAATATCTTCCTCTGGATTAAAGGATGTAGTTGCATCTGAAAAACACACATAGAAGCTCACACACAAAACATGTCTGAGTAAGACTGTAGATTTGACACCAGGATTATGGGAATGTATTATATTTTATTTGAAGATTATTTAGCTGTGGAGATGATTATGATACATAGAGATCAGTGTCCAGTAGGTCAGAGGAAACCTGGGAGGCCTGCATGCTCCTCTCTGTTATTTTATCTGTAATTACTTTGATAGTAATATACTGTTCAGATCTTCAAATCCAAATGTAATCTAAGCCCCATAAGCTGATAAAACATGAGCCCTGGGGATTTTGATTTTGTTTTTTTATTTTATCTTTCATTTATTGTTTATTGTTTTTTATTCATTGTTTATGAGGATAGTTTTTGGGGGATATGATAAGAGCTGCATTGTTTGTACAGTTAAAGGTGAGATGGGGTTTGGTTCTCTCTTCTATTTAATGTTAGTGTAAGACATTTTCTTTTTTTGCCATTTTTTTTCTTGTTTAAAGTCCCCTGATGTTTCACTATTAAAAAAAAATACTTAAAATAAAGACTACAGACTCTGCAAACCTGTTATGGCTTTGTTATAGGCTAATTTTCATTCACTGGACAACTAAAGATATATAAAAAATTGTATATATATATTTAAATCAGATAATATTTGTAGGAATTATTGTCAGGTAACCTACTGTTGGCACATATGTGGTAAGAGTAACTCCATGTACAAAGAGGATTTTTTCAAAAGGATACCTTTAATTTGTAAAAGGAGAATGTAAATAAATAGATAAACAACAAATGTTCTCATATAAATACCAAATCACATAATGTTAACATTTTAATCTTGATACAAAAGTACAGAGGGACATTTTCCCATTGCACCAACAGAAAAGCATACAGAATACACTATTAAAATGTGTACTAAAGCAGATACTTAGTGTGCAGAACAATATACAACAGAAAACAACACATTCATCACATTTTCTTCCCCTAAAAAGAAGTCTGAAATGTATATCATTATTTTAGTAAATACACAAAAAATAGGAAAGAACTACAACATGCCCAATAGATTACCAGCAGGTGCTGGGGGGAAAAAACTAAAGTAATAAACAAGAAAAAATCCTGCACGCTGCTGAAAACAGTAAACAATTTCACTACGTTTTAGTCATGCGACCTTCATAAGATATTGCATTTTTTCAGAAACAGAGTAAAAAACAGCAGCTTCACAATGTTCAAAGCATTGCAGAGCATCTTTTTTTTTTTGTTTTGGCCAATCCAAACCTATAGCCGTTCACATAAATAGGAAGAAACAGGGGAAAATGCATGTTCCTTGAGCACATACAAATGCAATGACACATTAGAGTATAGTCATTTCAACAGAGATATAGCTTACGAAAGTGTTTATGAAGAAATACATAAAGACTATTTATTCTACTTGTCAGCAGTCTTCTAGATTGGTGACTACAGCTGCACTATATATGAGATCAGAGATATCTCCCAGCGAGGTCTGATGGTAGTGTGACAGGGCCTGATTCTGTCTTTGTAGAGCTCCCTCCAAATTGGCTTGATGTAAAGGAATCACTTGGTCTACAGACATGGAAGAGTATATGGCCTGATTGGCACTATAATATGATTTCACCTGATGTCCAGATAAACCTTCAGGGTGTGCTGTGAAGCAGTTCATCTGCCAGAGACCACTTGACTGATTTTGGAAAGAAGAGTGGGCTGGCCTCTCTGATGCACAATCGGAGAAAGATGAGGCTCCAGATGGATCGGGGTGTCTCTTCCCCCAGGGCAGAACTCCAGGCTGGTCTGGAGAAATGGGTGGTGTTGGATGCGGAAGATTTTGAGACCAGAGACTCAGAGCCGCAGAACTCTGCACTGAGGTGAAAGTCGATGGAAGTCTAGTTGCAGGAAAAGGGTTCGAGCTTATTGTCCTGCTTGCACTCACTCTCCTTTCTGGTCTGGTCGGCTTCTTGCTTTTCATACTGCGAGCTCGTCTGTTTTGGAACCACACCTGCCAAGAAAAGATTAAAAAGTAAATTAAAATCACTCGCCAAACGATTTAAAAAAAATAATTAAAAAAATCTCATTCGCCACATGCTTTCAGCTACAGTTTAATTACCTGAATTTTGCTCTCTGGAAGCAGTGTGAGTGCAGCCAGTCTTTCGCGCAGGGTGATGTCCGGGTACGGGGAAACCACAAAAGCGCGCTCCAATTCTGACAATTGAGCGCGGCTGAAAATAGTTCTCTTCCTTTTCCTCTGTCCCTCTGGAAGGTTAGTTCTTTCCAGTTCAGGAGAAGACAACGTTTGCTCTGTTGTTACATCTAGAAATATGTAATGTGACTTGTTTAGCAAAGTGTTTAGCTACTTTTAACGCTCAACATTTAACACATGTCGTTTCGAAAGGTTGTGTAAAAGATGGGATATTGCCTAAAATGTATTTTATATATTATTTCCAGTAGGCTATAGTTACTGTTTTTACTTTCATTTATTCTTTATCACTGTCGCACATGACGTTAAGTTTAACATTAAAATAAAAAAGGCAAACATTGGGTCATTCTGCCTTTTGTGTTGTGTGTGTGTGTGTGTAAAAAAGAATAGCGGATGCCAACTTTTACGGCGTGTTATTATAGGCAAAAATAAATAAAAAAATCAATCAAGTAACTATGATTAATTTTTAAGTGGCCTGTGTTTCCAACTTGTACTATTAACAAATACGCACATTACTAAATTCAAATAGTATTTAGTATTTACTCACTCTACATATTTTTATGTTTAGTGGACATAAATACTTAAAATTATGTCCCTAAGTTATGTGTCAACCCTGACCTGTTATCCCAATTAACATTCAATAAACAAACGAAATGATCTATTTTAAATCAACATACTATATGCTCACCTGTAAACCTGACCATGTTTGTGTTGAAAATAAAATCTCGTTCTCTTTCCACGCTGAATGTATTAACCAAATCGAAGGATTGGTCCAAAAATAATGCCATTGCCCCGAATTCACAAATGAACCGTTGATTTACTTTAGTTGTAGGCCTACTCCTCCTGAGTAAGAGGTTTTTGTCCTGTCCACATCCAACGATGAAATGTTTCAGAGTGCATCTAAACCCAACTAGTTTATACTCGCTCCTTTTCACACCCACCGGCGCCTATCGTCCTTCAAGGTGTCATTGTTGGCATAGTGACAGTCTATATCTATGCGACTCAACACACATTTGGAGAAAATAGTTCAACGCCTTCCACTTTGATCCCCCACCCCCAGTAGTGTCCCCTCCACAAGCATGTCTGACAGCTTTGTGGACAGGAAAGCAGAGATTCAGATACTGTCTGATGTCCTGCAATTGACCAGAAATCCTTTATCAGGCAAATAACCAAACACTTCTCGTCTGTCTCACTTACTAATTTAAACCAGAGAAAATGTTGGACCAACGTTGGAGCACAAAGTTTACATTTTACATCATATCATTAAAATATTATAGAAACTATATATAACACAATAGGCTACAATAATAGTTGAAAACTGAAATCACTTTACAATAAAAAACGCAAATAAATGAAAATGAGGTATAAGTTATATGCCGAATAAATGTATTCCCTGCATGGTTGTGTTTTCTAAAAATCGATGGATATATTATTATCTATAGGATGATATTACTTGTGCGGATTAAGAACGGTGTACAACCGAATGAACAGTAATCTAAACCCGAGATTACGTCAATAATTTATGCGTTTTTTTTTTTGTTTTTTTTTGTTGTTTTTTTTACTTTGTTGGTATGAGGCTCCAGAATTTTCAGGTCATAGGATTCAAAACACTCGAAAGACAACTGTTACCCTCTTTATGCATATCAAGGCATTTCGCCTATATTTGCGCATCCCTTTCCGCCAAGTGCAACACAATTCTGTGATTTTTCTAAAAAGTCACAAAATCTAACTCGTTCATTTACATAATTAAACCTGGCAACTTTAGTATTGGAATACACATATTTCACGTTTAGCCGATTCCGGACGATTTGATACTGGCCCATTCGTGGTGTCACAAGCGCCAGGTAGCCTACAGGGAAGTCGGCCCATTCACGCACATCACACAGACGTCTATTTGATGTGTGTTTTCATCTGGAATGTTTTGCAGTGCTTGCTCTTCTTCCATACATCTATTTCCTCTTAGATGTCAAAAGGACATTCAGCAGATGTCTTTGAGACGTATTTACGTCTTTTATCAGATGTCTCGGAGTCAGTTTACTGGCAGTGTGAATTGCGTCTCTTTCTTTTGGTTTAAGAACATTGAGGATTTCCCTGTGTTCTGATCGACACACCATTCTGTTTGCATCCAAACTTACCAGTGATTGAGCTCACTCAAAAAATAATATAAAGGTTTACGCATTTCAATTTAATAATAAAATTCCTGGGCTGAGTAATCATTATTAAAATAAAATAAATTACATATTTTAAGTTTTATTAATTTAATTTGGTTAAACAATAGGCTACACAAATCAGTGTGATGGAATTTTAATCTGAAATTAAAATAGGCTACAAAATGTATTTTATTATTATTGTTCAATTTCACAGCCTGATAATATTTAATGTACAGTGAAATCTTTATTAATGGGAATATTGCAGGGTGATTGTATTTTTTCTTATCTCAATGAAATTTTTTCTAACCAAAAACAAATATTTTGTAGGCCTATTCAATTTATTCAAATAGGCTTCATTTGAATCGATTTATCTAAGCGAAGTTAATTGACTTACAAATACATAGATAAAAAAAGTTTGCGTAAATAGACTAATTAAATAATTAAAACTAATTAATTAAAAAATATAGCATGTGATAATTTAAGGAAGAAAGCTGTTTGAAACTACCTATGAGTGCACGTTCAGGCTATTTTAGAGAGCTGGTAGGGTGGGAGAGATATACACACAAAAAAAATATTTTAAGTCAAGTCATTATTTGTATAGCGCTTTTCACAATACACATCATTTCAAAGCAGCTTTACAGAAAATCATGCATTAACAGAAAGTGAAATCTGTAAAATCTATAAAGTCTTAGTCATCATTGTGTAGTTTGATTAAATATGATTGTACATTGTGTATAAAAATAAATAATTAAATTAATAAATCACAGTTGTATTTAGAACCCCAGTGAGCAAGCCTATGGTGACTGTGGCAGGAACACAAAACTGTACTTTAATGGAGAAACCAGACTCACTGTGGGGGCCAGTTCCCTTCTGGCTAACCAGCATGAATATAATGCCAATATTAGTTATTTGTGTAAAGTGCAAGTCATGGTTTAAAATTATTAATCTAAGTGTTAATGGTCAGTGTTTAAACAAAGATTTTGTATGAACTGTAAGATTAATGACTAATGTCTTTGATGTTCATCCTGGATTAACTGCAGAAGTTCACATAGATCAATTGTCCTTTGGCTGATGAATTATTTTGTTGGAAAATAATTGATAATCTATGCATTCCATTTCAAGAGTGTAGTCCATCATTAGGCCAAGGTGATGCAGGCAGAGATCAGTGAGGTTGAGGTTCAACCAGCAGGTCATTTTGATGAAGTTTATCCAAATTCCAAGGTTCAGGCACAGTGGCATATGAAGTATTCCATGTCTTATGGTTGGAGTTGGCATCAGTTCATCCCCTGATGTCCATTGTAATAGACTAATGTGATGTCTGACTGGCATCAGCTGCATTTAGTCGTCATAACTCAGAGACACATAGCAGTGTAGTCCGACACCAAGCAGGAACGAAGGTGGATCTGGACGGCTCTGGTAACCTCTGGATATGAATCCCGAGGTTGAGACAGGGAAACAAATATAATTATATTAGATTAGATGCCATTATATATTTTGCAGCTATAAAGCATGATAAATGTTTCTGGTTCCGACAGACCTAACAGAAGCAGCCAAATTGTGAACTGAAGATAAATTAGGTGTATGCCTGTCTAAATAGATGAGTCTTTAGTCTAGACATAAACGGAGCAAGTGTGTCTGTGTCTCGGACAGTGTTTGGGAGACTATTCCATACTGTTTAGGAGCCAAATAGGAAAATGATCAATGTTCTTTGGGAATTTTGCAATCATAATGAACATGATGGAATATAGTGTGGAAGAAGTTCACTTAAGAATGTATAACTATTTTCATGTATTATTCGTCTTTTTTGCCAATGTGTGAACAGCTTGTAACGCAACTTAAAACATTAGCCCTTCCCGGACTTCCTAGGTTGCCTGTTAAAGCCTGTAGACTGATTTTCATGCGAAGGGAGCAGGTTGCTTTTGTCGGGAAAATCCAAAGGATGTGATGTTTATGCACGCTCCCAAGAGCCTTGCCTGAGTGCTTCCGCTATTCAACAGTGACAACAAACTGCAAAATTAGGTAACGTTATCTTAGAGATGAAATCCAGCAAACGGCCAGCTCCCAGCACAACACGACTTCTACACAAAAAATAAAAAAAAACATGTATCTACTGAATCTCGCCTGGCTAAGTGGGAACATGATCGTGGTCGAGCGAAAACTTGTGAACATCGGCAGGGCATTTGATTCCTGGAGGGACCTTTGTTGTTTGTTACAGAGCTAGACCATTCAAAGCTTTGTACGAAATTTAACAGTTAGCTAATGTAACAATGATAAAATGGGGCTAATATGATCATATTTCTTGGTTCTAGTCAGCACTCTGGATGTTGCATTTTGAACCAATTGAAGTTTATTTATTGAACTTGCATCCCAGTAATGCATTACAATAATCTAGTCTTGTGGTCATGAACGCATTAATTAGTTTTTCAACATCAGCAACAGAGAGCATGTGTTGTCAATTAGCAATATTTCTGAGGTAGAAAAATTATGTTCTACAAACATTGGAAATGTGATTTTCAAAGGACAGATTGGTATCAAATATAACACCTAAGTTCTTTGCTATAGAAAATGATGTAACAGTACATCCAAATTATATTATAGCATCTTATTTTTAGAGGTTTTTGGTCCAATAATTAATATCTCTGTTTTGTCGGAATTGAGTTGAAGGAAATTTCTGGCAATCCAATCTTTGATTTCATTGATACACTCTGCTAATTTGGAGAATTGTGAAATTTCATCAGGTTTCGAAGAAATATAAAGTTGTATCATCGGCATTACAGTGGAAACATATTTCACGATTCCTGATAATATCTCTCAGGGGAAGCATATACAAGGAGAAAAGCAGAGGCCCTAAAACTGATCCCTGCAGCACTCCATACTTTTGTTTGCTTTGACATTTACTTGTTTACGCATAAAGTGGTAGAAGTCTGCTAAATAGGACCTATTGTATTAATACAAGTCCAATTATGCCAACATAATTCTCAAGCCTATTCAAGAGAAGTTTGTGGTCTATGGTATCAAAGGCAGCACTAAGATCTAAAAGCACTAGAAAAAAAATGCTGCTGCGATCAGATGATGAGAGCAAGTAATTTGTAACTCTGATAAGTGATAAGTGTGATGGGGCCTAAATCTTGACTGCAATTGTTCATATATACCATTTCTCTATAAAAGTTAACATAGTTGGAGGACAGTACCTTTTGTAATCTTTTCGACATAAACAGGAGATTTGAAATCGGTCTATAATTAGACAATTTTCCAGGATCAAGCTGTGGCTTCTTAGAAGCAGTTCAATAAATGCCATTTTAAAGTTTCTATGTCCTAAGGATAGCGAGCTAAAAATATTAAGAAGCAGTTCGGAGATTACAGGAAATATCTCTCTTTAAGAGCTTAATTGGTAATAGAAAACCTATGACAGTGAAGGATTGAAGTTGCTTGTGAGGAAAATTACGAGACACTGTTTTCTGTGGTACTGTGACAGACGATTGCATAATTCCAGTTTAATTCCTGATGATTTCTATTTTATCAGTAAAAAAATTCATGAAGTCATTACTTGTCAAGATTCACTGTTGTCTGCCCTGTGTTTTACCTCTGTCATCTGTTCCCCATGGACTACACTTCCCATCATCCCCTGCTCTCATCACTGCCAGCTGTCTCTTATTCTTCCTCACCTGTGTTTAATGACCCACAACTCTAAACTATACTCCTCTCTCCACAGACCTACTCTGAGAGCTCCCCAAAAAAATCAAATATTTACCCCATTTCCCATTAAAAGACTTTCATATCCCCAGCCTTCTACATATTACCTCTTCGAAGGCTGCCACCCTTCCCATCTCCTCGCACCACTCCCAAATTGTGGGTGCTTCCACCAACTTCCCACCCCTCAAAACAAACTGCCTATCATCACACTGGTGGGAACCCAAACTTTTATGTATTTATCGCCTACGTCATTGATCACCCATCACACAAGACACAGAGTCTAGTCAAAACGAAATTCGAATGCCCAACACGTCACACACAAAACTCGGCACCATCAACCAAAACTCCTGAATCTCAGCGCACCACCAACAAACATGGGCCATGTTTCCATCTTTCGCTTGGCAATGCCAGCAGGTGGGTGTGTCTATAAGACCAAGCCTATACAGTCTAGAGGGGGTCCAATAGAATCTATGTAGAATCTTGACTTGTATAAGTTGCACCCTTGCAACTCTAGATGCAGTCTTGACATTTTTTAGAATCCCAGCCCACACTCAATCCACCAATAACAAATTTAAATCTTTCTCCCATAATCTCTTGATAGAGGTTAAAGCTACATCCCCAAGACTCTGAACTAGCAGGGAGTAATACACTGATGCCTCATAAACTTTTCTAAAAGCAATAATCACCTCCCCCAAAGTATCTGCCACTTTAGGGGGTGTATGCTACTCCCAAAAATAGTACAGAGCAGGTAGTGTAAATACCTACAAATCTGAGATCTAGGAATCCCAAAATGTTAAGCCAATTTACCAAACAATCTCAACACTCCAGATGGGGGTTCAGCCATATGCTCGAGGCAGCATTCAGATAAATGTCTGAATTAAACACTCTGGACACTTTTGTCCATACTGAATGCAAATGCAAAACAATGGGGTGCAACTTATCTTCTCCGGTTAGTTTGATAGAAATGCTTTGCAATGGCGAAATAGGGGCAAGGAATTCTTGTTCAATACGAAACCAGGGAGGGGCTCTCTCAGGTGGAAGTGACCACTGAGCAAAATGCCTGAGACCAAACGCATAATAATAAAACAAAATCTTGGGTAGGCCTAGCCCACCTTTGTCCAGCGGTCTATGTAATTTGTTGAAATGTAGTCTGGGATGTTTACCATTCCAAATGAAGGACTATGCTATGAAATTGCTTGAAATAAGAGAGGGGGACATCTATAGGGTGTGACTGTAGCAGGTAGTTGAATTTTGGAATATAATTAACATTAACTTTCCCAATCATCAAAAAATGTAAAGAAACCCACCTGTCCATATCATTCAAAAACCTTTTTATTAAGGGATCCAAATTAACTAAATTAGACAAATTTGCTGGGAATAAAATTCCCAAATACTTAATGACCTGTTTGGGCCACTGGAAGGCGCCCGGCTGGAAGGCCATTACTGGACAGTACGCTGTCCAAGCCAAAGCTTCGGATTTAGACCAATTGACTTTGTATATTGAGAACTTGGAAAAGGAATGAATAATTCTGTGGAGGCAAGGCATAGATCTAGTAGGGTCAGAGAAAAATAATAAAATATCACCTGCGTAAAGCAAAAGCATATGTGCCACACCTCCAGCAATTACCCCTGGAAAATCATCCTCCTTTCTTATCGCGGCTGCAAATGGTCCCAGGGCAAGACAGAACAATAATGGGGTATGAGGGCAACCCTGCCAGGTGCCCCTATCAAGAGTAAAACAATCTAAAATTAATCCATCTGTTTGTACTTTCGCTACAGGGTGTCTATAAAGTAACTTAATCCAACCAATAAATGTACTCCCGAACCCATACATTTCCAAATCTTAAAAAGATTATCCTATTCTACCAAATCAAATGCCTTTTCGGCATCACGTGAGATGGCAGTGGCCGGAGATTGATCATTTGCTACTGACCACATTATATTGATGAAACACCTAATGTTATCAGAAGAGTTGCAGGCCCGAATAAACTGCACATGATCTATATGTATAAGAGTAGTCATGACTTTACTTAATCGGTTAGCCACAATTTTGACAACATTTTTACATCTAACTGGATCAGGGAAATTGGACCGTAACTTTTACACTCGCTTGGATCTTTGTCCTTTTTAAGAATCAGACTGATCCAGGCTTGTGTCACGGTTGGGGGAAGCATTTGATTCTTAAATGATTCTATTTAAACTTCTAACAAATGTGGAGCCAGTTCTGTAGCATAAGATTTTAAAGAGTCAGCGGCAAAGCCATCCGGCCCCAGAGCCTTGCCCATAGGTAATGACTTAATTACCTTGCCAAGCTCCTCCAAGGTTATCTCAGAATCAAGAGACATTTTTTGCACAGTCATCAATTTAGAGAGTACTAATGGTTCCACAAATTTTCTAATATCTTCATCAGTAGACAAAGACATGGAACTACAGTATAAAGATCAAGATAGAATTCTTTAAAAGCATTATTAATATCAATGGCTGGGGTAAATATTTCACCACCAGCAGATTTCACTGAGAGAATGGTAGAAAAAGACTCTCTGTTTTATATATCTAGCCAAAAGTTTTCCTGCTTTGTCCCCTGAATAGCTAAAACTCCAACACTTTCTGTAACAAAATAGTATTACATCTGTATTTCAATCAGGTCAATTCTCTGAGGTCATCAGATGACTTCGGCGCTTCAGCTCTGCACTTTTAATATTTCCTTCCAGCTCCACATGTTCTCACGCTTTGGATTTTTTGATGAATGAGGCATATTGTATGATCCTTCCTCTAATAACTGCCTTAAGTGCCTCCCAAGTCACGCCCACAGAAGATACTGAGGACCAGTTGGTCTCCATATAAACATTGATCTCAGTCTTTAACAGTTGTTGGAAATCAGGATTTTGCATAAGGGATACATTAAGGCACCAACTATATGATTTACTTTTCTCTGTATGTGGCAGCACCTCTAAACTCACCAGGGCATGATCTAAAACTAAAATGTTTCCAATTGAGCAATCAACAACAGATGAAATGAGGGACTTAAGATATATAATAAAAAAATCGATTCTAGAATAAATCTTATGGACTGATGAAAAAAAAAATGTGTCCCTACCAGATGGGTTCAACAGTCTCCAAATATCTGTAAGACCAAGATTTCTACACATCCGGTGAAGTGTCAGTGTTGCTCTAGGGGGCTTACACACTTTTGCTTCACTATGATCAAGGACTGAGTCCATCAAAAGATTAAAGTCTCCTCCCATTATTATATCACGAGAGGTGCCAGCAGCTTGCAACATCCCTTCAAGCTCTATAAAAAGCCTTGATCATCAGCATTAGGTGCATATATATTAGCCAAAATCAACCTTTGCCCCTGAATTTTAGCTAAAGCAATAACTCTTCGTAATTTATCTTTAATCTGTTTGAGACAATTGAATTGTAGATGTTTACCATATCTTCCCAAATTTTTCAGCTTCCTGCGGGGAAATATGCATTTCTTGAAGAAACACTATATCATATTTCTTACATTTAAGAAAATAAATAACCAGCCTGTTCGGCCATTACTTGAGTGGAACAGATGCCCTAATCACTCTAATGATTTGCATGAAATATTCCACAAAACAAACTCCATCAAATAGGAGGCATAAGCACAAAGAACGTGCAGATACATCCACAAACTGTCCCGAAGGAGTGTTATTAAGGAGTGCCCAGTTTCCTCAGACGATCAAGTGAATATTCAGTGAGTCAGGTCCACTTGGCTGTATTGAGAGGATCACACAATTACTTACTCATTCCATTGACTTTATAAAGGACATCGTTTACTGTGGGCATGTAAATATTTTGCACCCAACCTTAGTATCTATCCTCAATTTGCATCAGAGCAAAAGCAACCTTCCATTGATGTAAGAGTTTCTTGCATTTATTGAATCAATCAAGTTTCTCTCTTGTCGAATTCGCAAAGTCTGGGAACAAGAAAATGCTGTGGTTCTTCCAAGAAAGTCTTCCTTTACTCCTCGCCTAATGTAACACAAGATCTTAATCGGATGGTCTCAGAAATTTGGCCAGAATTGTTCGGGGCCTGTCTCCCTCCGCGGATCTCCAAGTCAGAACTCTGTGAGCTCGCTCAATTTCCAGCTTATGGCCTGTTATGTCGAGCAGACTCGGAAGAGCTCGTCTAAGAATTTAACCATATCTCTGCCTTCTTCGTTCTCAGGAATTCCAACAATATGGACATTGTTTCACCAGTTACGATTCTCAAGGTCTTCCAACTTTTCCCAAACACGTTCCAAGTCCACCTTGGTTGCTAGCAGCTAATCCAATGACTCCAGATAACCGAGATCCGTTTCTCAACGTCCCCCACTCTTGTAACCAATTCAGAGCATTTCGTCTCCATGGCAGTGAACGATCGACATATTAGAGCAAGATCCTCCAAGCCAGCAACGACCTTCACCAGCATTGCCTATATGCTCGACAGTTGATGCTGAATCTCTCCCACCCCACAGTCCAAACTGAGTCCCCGATCTGCGGCCCTGTCAGGGGTATCAGCTTGAAAATTTAAGTGTCTTTTAACTCCAGAGCAAAATAATTTTGAATTTGGAGTGGCGGTGGTGTAGTGGACTAAAGCACATAACCGTTAATCAGAAGGTCGCTGGTTTGATCCCCATGGCCACCACCATTTTGTCCTTGAGCAAGGCACTTAACTCCAGGTTGCTCCGGGGTGATTGTCCCTGTAATAAGTGCACTGTAAGTCGCTTTGGATAAGCGTCTGCCAAATGCATAAATGTAAATTCTTTGACATATTGTCTTCATAGAACAGTTATGGAACAGCTGTATCAAATCTCACTGGTTTATGACACAAAATGTGCAGAGTTCACCATTCACACGTCTGACCCTTGGTGACACACGACTTCCTGAAACAGCACTTTTAATGGTTTGACCTAGTTTGGAGAGCACAGTGTTGATGTGAGGCAGGTGTTATTTTACACATGCGGACAGTAAGTGGCGCCAAATTCACTCGTGTCACAAGAGAGAACCAGAAGAGATCTCCAGCGCATCTGATCATATCTGTAGCACTCTAAAGCAATAAATGGTCTTTATCATATTATGTCAGGAGGATCTTTTTTTTTCTGGAGTACCAGCTTGAGCATTTAAGTGTCTTTTAATGTCTCCAGAGCCTGCCTATAGGTACAGTAGCCCCCATGTTTTCTTTGCTCTTTGTTTGGTGCTGATTGTGTACATGTGTCAGCAGGACTGTTGGCTCATGGTACACAGTTTGTCATGGTATTTATTTTATTTGCATCAAGTAGCAATTTTATTATTTTGTGTTTCACTATGTTTATAGAAGATAGTTTACATATTTTGTCGTACTGTAGTTAAAGGTTCATTCATTTTATTTTTCAAATTAAAGATAGGCATACCAGTTAAGAGTTTAAAGATGATCTCATGGAGAAATTTCCCCAGATTAAATTATAATGGAAATGGAAGTTTTGTAAAAAAATAAAATAAAGTGACTGATACATATACAAGGTCTGTAACAGATAAACTTTCTTGTGGAGCACACATTTACATTTTAGTATCTTATTTATTATTTATTTGATTCTGTCATTTTATGTCAAATTCTGTCATGTTCAATGCAAGAGGTCTACTTGAGGCCAACGGGAGGAGCCTGTACCACGTCACCGTACACCCTTTTCGAGAAAGCGGTTCTTTATTATTATAAATGAATGTTAAATAAATAAATAAAAATATCAGGGGAATGAGTTATAAAACATTGTATACACACACACACACACACACACACACACACCCTATGCCACCCCCCATGTTGAATATGCAAAATTTTATGCCTTTCCAAGTCATAGACGTTTGGCAGGAGCTTTGGCTTATCCAACCCTTTACACACACACACACACACACACACACACACACACACACACACACACACACACACACACACACACACACACACACACACACACACACACACACACCCCAAAACACAAACTTGCTCTTGCGCGCATGGGCAGTAAAACATGTGACATGCCTGCACATATGGCTTCTAAATAAAAGCGATTTTGACTTATAATTCACTTTTCCGTGACGAGTTGTTATTGCCAGATTATTCAAGCGAATTGTGGTATTTCCCTTATTCCCGCTAAAAATATTGCACATGCCCGGAAATAGTTTTACGTCATTTACCAAAACAAAAGCTAGTTGCTGTCCTTGCGGATTACTCCTAATTTCATCCTGAGAATTTATTTTTAGAGCCAGTCGAATCAAAAATCAATCTACATTTATTTTTCCTGTTCGTTCAGTTGCATTTATGTAACTCTCAAAAATTATGGCCTTGATTGCATTTGGTGGACAGCAAGTAGTAGTAGTTTCTATATTATTTCAGTTGTACTTACTGTGATAAATTAACATCAAAACTTTGATGTCGTTTGAGCTGACAGCCTGTTACAAATGCAAAACACATAATTTTTTTTAAACATGGCATTTCTCAGAATTGTAATTGTACCAATGTCAGGATTTTTTGTCAAACGAACATCTACAAAATGCAATACAATATCGTACCAGGCGAAAAGGCAAAAGATGGAAAGTAACAATGTTCGCCTTCACTGAGACCCGAGCAATTGGACAGTGAATAACACAACATATTGTATAATAGACAGAACCTTTACTGTTTTTGGTGTGTGAGCATGTAACAGAATGTGTACATTAATTTCAATCCACAATCAGAAATTGCAAGCAATTGTATGGCCATGCGAATAATTTCGTAAATACTCAAATGGCCCTTAATGGAAAAAAAGTTTCCCCACCTCTGGTTTACGGATACCATGCAATTGAATGGTTGGAGCTGTAAACTTACACCTGTCGTAAGATTGTCTGTAATTTCTCTTAAAAAACTACCATTTTAATTGTTGTAAACGCCACACATAGTTCACTCCATAATGATTGTGTAGTGTAAATCATGTTGAAGATCAACGGACATAAGATGAATTCATTAATTGATGAGCTGTTCCTCACAAAATCTGTTTATTCAGCACACTAAAGCATCTCCTACATAGCCATTCATTCAAAAGAATATATATATATATATATATATATATATATATATATATATATATATGTGTGTGTGTGTGTGTGTGTGTGTACATTTTGAATTACTAATATATATATATATATATATATATATATATATATATATATACACACACACCACAGTTAGTTCCGGTCCTCGAATCTGATTGGACGAGAGACGTTCCATAAGCACTGATGGTCTGACGTCATCAGCACTCAGATGCTTCACTGTGTGTATCATTCCACTTGTGTTCATGCTGTTCTAAACTAAAGTGTAAGTGTAGTGCATATGTGTTAAGAGTTGCTGTCTTTATTTTTTAAATTACATATATTAGCCAGCCGGTGGTGGCAAAAGATCATTTTAGTGTGTAATATGAGCCAGTTGGTGACATAAAGTGAATCTGTTAGTCATTGTTTACATAGAACAGCACTCTGTGAGTTTACACACATACTGTTTAAAATTGCGGAGGACACCGCTGTTTCTATAGTGAATGACATTTGCCCACCGGCTACCCCCAAATAGAGAGGAATACCCAACTTTGACGTCTATATTGCACTGAGAAAACTTACCTTCAGAAAGCTGTAAGCATCTCTGATTGGGTGTGGCAACAGGTGATCGCACAGGCTCCATCTCCATCTCTCTCTCTCGCTCTCTCTCACACACACACACACACACACATCCATCTATCCTTGTTTATTCAATGGCTTGTTAGAAACAGCACAAGCCATGATACTATTTCTGTAGTGAACATTTTGAATTACTAACGGAGGCTTGGGCATCATTTGTTTTGAACCAGCAATAGTAGATTCCATGCACAAATGCGTTTTTATGACCATACTCAGTTTTTCCTATTTTTTTTAAATGTACTTGTTCATTGAACTGTTGATAAGCAATTGTGCTATATGGCCCTATATCAGCACTGCTGTTTACGGCACTTGGCCTACAGCCGAATCACAGCAGTGCTGATGTAGTGCCATATCGCACTCTTACTCGTGTGATATTGCTTAAATATAAAGCAAAGGAGATAGCAAACTAATATATATAAATATATATAGGGACGACGTTATATGTTAATTAGCATATCCATTATGTCATCACGTCATTAGCATTCTGCCTTGTGTCAGCGCTTTACATCTGTTTGCTTCTCTCCTAGTTTGTGCTCACATACTGTATTTTAATACAGCCGAAATCCCTATATAGCTGTGTCTGAAACGCCTCCCATTAAGAATACATGTTAACCATAAAGAATACATGTTAATTTCCAAGCTGCTGCTCTGCACTGCTAAAATCCTGATTTTATAACATAAATTTAAGACAACGGCTGTGCTGTGATTTCGGCTATATTTACATGTAAAATTATCATTCAGAGAGAAAGTGAGAAGCGACAGAATGTCTTATTTTTTTCTCTCACACAGCGCAAAGCCTCCGTCTGGGTAACAGTGAGTGAGTGATAAGCAAAAAAATTATGGTCAAATTAAATAGTTTAAATTAAAACAAAGTAGGACAAACCGTTCAGATTAGGCTATTGATTGGTCCTTGGCAACTCCGTTTGCACATGTGCTCATTCACGCCTGTGTCAGCTGCCGTGCGGTGAACTGAATGTGCTGCTCTCTGTCTGTCACTCACTGAACAGAGTAGACACAGAGAGAGGTATGCCTGCGACTGGAAAGCAAGACCTTGCGCTCGCACGGCAGTACTGGCGACACTTCTACGGAAAGTAGCTAAGGTTTGTCCACAAGTTCGCTAGATGATTTTTTTATTTTTTTTTAAAAGTTGCTTATGGTGTCTGAAAAGTGCTTTTTAGGAATAAAAAAATCAAGTCGCTAAATGGGTCTGAAAAGTCGCAAAATTGGCAAAGAATTAGCGAGGAGTAGCCGAAGGGTGGCGCTATGCTCGCCGTAAATATCCAGCGAAGAGGAAACATCCGGGTATTGTTGTTCCACCGCAAAAGAAACGGACTAGAGGAGGTTTATGAATTTGGTGACTAATAACAACGATTTAATCGGACAGATAATTAATTTCTTGGATGACATGGCGGCAAGTACATTAGTTTGATTATTTTTTTCTGTGTTTTAAACGTATGACGAAAGCTTAAAGTCAACGAAACGTGCATTTATTAGCGGCAGCCCATACTCGGAAAATGGCGGATATAATGAGATAGAAAGGAATAAATCGTAATATTCAAAGCAACGGTGTGAAATAAGATGCAGGTTGATAAAGGTCAAGCGTATTGTGTATTTGAGATGTTAAAACTTGGTTAGAATGAACTCTCAAGCTGTAGCAACAACATTTGCTGGCGGTATTTAGTTAAAGGAACAGTTCACCCAAAAGGGATCATTTAATCAGCATTTACTCACCTTTACGTCGTCTCAAACTCGTATGACTTTCTTTCTTCTGCGGAACACAAAATAATATATTTTAATAGAGATATTTTGCCTTTTTGGCCATATGATGCAAGTGGATGGTGAAACAAAATTTCAACCTTTAAAAAACATCAAAGCAGCATAAAAGTAATCCATAAGACTCCAGTGGTTGAATCCACGGGTTCTTAAGCGATCCAAGACACATCGCTGTTTACATGTCTCCTGTGACTACTTGTGTTTGGATTTCGAGGGAGGGTCTCAGATTTCATTACGACATAGAGCAATCATAACACCAGTGTAATGCATGACAATAAACCACGAAAAATTCATGAAAGATTAAAAAAAAAAAAAAAAAAGAGCAAATAAAACCGGTGAGCTGTTTCCCATAGGAGTTTAAATTTGTTAATTTGTAAGCACAAATGCAGCAATTCTCCATTATTTTAGGGAAGTAGCTGTATGAAAGGAGCTTCAGATGTCCGTGCTTGTCATCTGTGTCAGTGCATTTTGATTTCAAACACACTGAAGTATATCCATTAAGTCCTCGGGCTATGTATCCGCTTTTTTATTTTTTGATCGGACTGAAGTACAAAGACTGAAGTGATGTCTGGCTAGCACCAGCTGTAATTTGTCGTCATCACTTGGCGACAAGTAGCAGTGAAGTCTGACAGCAGGCAGGAATGGAGCTGGATCTGTCCAGCTCTGGTAATCTTGGGATAGGAATCCTGAGGTTGAGACATGGAAATAAATAGAATAATATTAGCGTAGATGGCATTCAATTTTATGCAGATTTATAGATCATGATAGATGTTTCTGGTTCTGGTAAACCTAACTAAAGCAGCCTAATTGCGAGTTGATTAAGGCTGGGTATCGATGTCTATACGATACCTTGACTTCGATACCAGTTCCTAAATGATAATTTTTTCAATACCAATTTTATGAAATCCGTTTTAACAAGATTACAAACAGTACACATTACTGTTTTTTTTTACAGGCTCAAAGACTCCTCTCCTGAGACTTCTGGTCTGCACTGTTGGCAGGTCCAGATGCTATAACATTAATGTGAAGAGGACAAGAAAAAACAAGAAAGCTAAATTGATAATTCAGCCAACCCTAAGGATAAGTACGGTTTAACAAGATAACTAGTTTAATGTATGTTAAACTTGATCAATTACTGTCAACCTTAAAGCATTTTTAGCATCGATTTAGCTAGCTATTTCAGAATCAGCTTTATTGCCAAGTATGTTTACACATACAAGGAATTTGTCTTGGTGACAGGAGCTTCCAGTGCACAACAATACAAACAATACCAAAAAAACAGCAGCAAGACATAGGTAATTAAAAACAAAAAAATTCTAAAAATAAATAATTATACATATATGTACATACACTCACCATCATACATACACACACGTAGTGCAAATCTATTACAATCTGATTATAAAGAACAAAATACAGTATATTATGTACATACAGAGCAATGTAAGTAATGGCAGAAGTGGATATAAATGGACTTAAACTGTGTATTGCACATAATTATTGCTCAATGGGGCAATTTAATTGTTCATGAGATGGATAGCCTGAGGGGAAAAAACTGTTCCTGTGTCTAACGGTTCTGGTGCTCAGAGCTCTGAAGTGCCGGCCAGAAGGCAACAGTTCAAAAAGGTAGTGGGCAGGGTGAGCGGGGTCCAGAGATTTTACCAGCCTTTTTCTTCACTCTGGAAGTGTATAGTTCTTGAAGGGGGGGCAGGGGGCAACCAATAATCCGCTCAGCAGTCTGGACTGTCCTCTGTAGTCTTCTGATGTCTGATTTTGTAGCTGCACCAAACCAGACAGTTATTGAAGTGCAGAGGACAGAATCAGTGACTGCTGAGTAGAACTGTTTCAGCAGTACCTGTGGCAGGTTGAACTTCCTCAGCTGGCGAAGGAAGTACAACCTCTACTGGGCCTTTTTCACAATGGAGTCGATGTGTATCTCCCACTTCAGGTCCTGTGAGATGGTAGTGCCCAGGAACCTGAATGACTCCACTGCTGCCACAGTGCTGTTTAGAATGGTTAGGGGGGGACAATGTTGGGGTGTTCCTCCTAAAGTCCACAATCATCTCCACCGTTTTGAGTGTGTTCAGCTCCAGATTGTTATGACTGCACCAGACAGCCAGCCGTTCAACCTCCTTTCTATATGCAGACTCATCATCATCCCGGATGAGGCCAATGACAGTGGTGTCGTCTGCAAATTTCAGGAGCTTGACAGAGGGATCCATGGTGGTGCAGCCATTTGTGTAGAGCGAGAAGAGTAGTGGGGAGAGCACACATCCCTGGGTGGCACCAGTGCTGATGGTACAGGTGGTGGAAGTGAATTTTCCCTGCCTCACAAGCTGCTGCCTGTCCGTCAGAAATCTGGTAATCCACTGACAGGTAGAGGTGGGAACAGGGAGTTGGTTTAACTTAGTCAAACCATACATTTAACATGCATAACATACGTTAACATACATTTAACGTTTCGCTCATTTAACTTTATAACCATACATACAAACAATATCTAACTTTACGTAGGTCCCAGTTTATAGAACTATGTCAGCGCGAACAGAAATATTAATTAAACATGTACACAAGCATGTACCTCTACAATTAAAGTTAGCCAATTTTGTTTGTTGGTTTGTTTGCTAAAGGTTAACCTTACCTGTCAGTGTCCCAGTCATAGCGCTGCTGCATTCATCAGTAGTTTTGTAGGAGGACTCATGTGGTGGGCATGTTGAAGGAAGATGGAGCAACTTTCTACTCTTAAGTTTATTCCATGAACTGTCAAGTGCTTCATCAGATTTGTCGTGTTGCCGGTCTTGGCAGCAATTATCTTGTTGCAAATATTGCATCGCGCTGTTGTCAAGTCTGGTGAAATGTAGCCACACTTTTGATCTTTTCCACATCTTTTACATCTATGGGGGTTGAGACTCGTGTGAGCTGTGTCTCTGGGCGTAACCAGCGTAAACTAGTGTTTTTCCTTGATGCCGAAATGCAGCCAATCACTGGCACTTTTAGATTTGGGCACATCTAGCATGCTACATGCTTATCACTGACATTGACGAGATTAACCACAAGTATTGAAATTTGGTACCGAGCGACAAGACATTTTTCGATAATCGATTGTTTAGAGGCAATTCGGTCGATGCCTAAAATGTATAGTTGTTGGATAAATTAGGTGTATGCCTAGCTAAATAGATGAGCCTTTGGTTTAGACTTAAACTGAGTGAGTGTATCTGCATCCCGAACAGTGTAGGGAGACTATTCCATAGTTTTGGATCCAAATACGTTTATTTATTGAACTTGCTGGACAATCCTGCCAGTAATGCATTACAATAATCTAGTCTTGAGGTCATGAACGCAAGAATTAATTAGAAACAGAGAGCATGTGTCATAACTAATGGGGCTTTTCCACTGCACGGTACAACTTGACTCGACTCTGCTCACTTTTTGGGGGTTTTCCACTGTGGATAGTACCTGGTACTTTTTTTAGTACCACCTCGGTCGAGGTTCCAAGCGAGCCGAGCCGATATTAATGGCGCTTTTCCACTGCATGTTACAGGTCGACTCGCCTCTACTCACTTTACTTTTCTAAGCTTGCATTTCCACTGCAGTTTAGTGTTTCATCAGCGTGAGTGGGATTATAGGCTGATCGTCATAGTTGCGCCACCTCTACTGCCATGACATCATCTTAAACACGACACAAACTGACCTAAACAATAACACAACCGCTAGCTGTTAGCTATTTGCTCATTGTACTGCATAAAGCAGTTGTTGCATGGTGATTTTTCACAAGTGTAACGGTTAAATTGGCCTGGTACTTCCCCTACCATGTTGGTAGGTACGGTGGTAGTCGTGTGCAGCCAACAGCTGAGACATTTCCTGGGAGACTTTTTCGTTTCGCTCATCGCTAACGAGTGGACCATCTGCAACTCGTTTATTGACCGCAGAGTGGTTTTGCGCACAGCCATTTCTTTTTTTCACAATTTGAAAGTTGCATGAACAAATGATACTGTTATCGCTGTTGCTAACTTTAAAACTAGCGGGTTGATGTCACATGTTGGAAATGACGCTAGTATTGACGATTCTCCCTGACCAATCAGTGATCTGCAGGATTTTGATGTCACATTTAGTATCGGCTTGCTTGGAACCTCGACCGAGGTGGTACTAAAAAAATTATCAGGTGCTAGGTTCTATCCAGTGGAAAACCCCCAAAAGCAAGCAGAGTCGTGTTGTACTGTGCAGTGGAAACACCCCATAAATGTGATGTCAAAACCCTGCAGAACACTGATTGGACAGAGAATTGTCACTAGCAGCATCACTGGATTTTCGACACGGGACCCTCTAGTTTTAAAGTTAGCTACAGTATCAGTTGTTCACGTGACTTTCAAATTGTAAAAAGATATGGCTGTGCGCAAAACCGCACCGTGTTCAATAAATGAGGTGCAGACGTTCCTCTCGTTGGCAACGAACGAAAAGAAAAAGTCTTTCAGGATGTGTCTCAGCTGTTGGCTGCACAGCTGAGACATGGCTACCACTGGGCCTACCAACAGTGTAGGGAAAAGTAAAAAAAAAAAAAAAAAGTGGTAGTGGTTTGACCAAATGGACGCTATCTAGACCGGCGAGCAATGGTGGGGAGAGTGCCCTGGAGTCCATGATGGAGGTTGGTAGGTTAACTTTATACTCTGCTTGAAAGCTTCAATTTATTTAGTTGACCAGCTACTGGAAAGCTTGATTCTAAAACAACCAGGCAATTTAACTGTTACACTTTAGTAAAATCATCAACATGCAACAACTGCTTTATGCAGCACAATGAGCTAGTAGCTAACAGCTTGCTGTCATGTTATTGTTTTGTGTTGCATTTAAGATGATGTCACGGTAGTAGAGGTGGCGCACCTATGACGATCAGCCTATAATCACACCCACGTTGAGGCAGCAATAAACAGCATTGGAAAAGCAAACTCAGAAAAGTAAAGCAAGTAGAGTCAAGTCGAACCATAACGTGAAGTGGAAAAGTGCCATTAGCAATATTTCTGAGGTGGAAGAATGCTGATTACAAACATTGGAAATTTGATTTTCTGAAGACAGATTGGTGTCAAATATAAAACAAGTTCTTCGCTGTAGAAGACGACAACAGTATATCCATCGAAAGTCAGATTATAATTTAATGGCTTACTTTTAGAGGTTTTTGGTCCAAAAATTAGTACCTCTTTTTTGTCGGAATTTAGTAGATGGAAATTTCTGGCCATCCAATCTTTGATTTCATTGATACACGCTGCTAATTTTGAGAATTGGGAATTTTTGTTGGGTTTAGAAGAAATATAAAGGTGGGTATATCAGCATAACAATGGAAACTTATTCCATGATTCCTGATAATACCTTCCAGGGGAACATGAATAAGGAGAAAAGCAGAGGCCCTAAAACTGATCCCTGTGGCACACTATACTTTTTGATTTGACAATTCCTCGTTTACACATACAAAGTGGTAGCGGTCTGATTAATAGGACCTAAACCATGTTAATGCAAGTCCACTAATGCTAACATAATTCTCCAGCCTATTCAAGAGAATGTCGTGATCTTTCGTGTCAAATGCAGCACGAAGATCTAAAAGCACTAGAAGAGAAAACAGACTGGATCACCTGCTTAGATTGTCACGTACTGACTGTCACGATTTGTGAATCAGAGGAACTTTTGATTCTGAAATGTTTTATTCTGGATGATAGAATATGTGCTTCAGAGGAAGTTATTAGATGAGCACACGAGGGACGAAAACGCTGGAATTTTGTGAGGTTCGTGAATTACATCATTTTAAATGAGAAATCTGCATATTTGCAGATGGTATATAATAGAAGTGTTATTAATATTTGCCTTTTATCATTAGAAAAGTTACAGGGAACCATTGAAGAGAGTCTGTTATAGTACGTGCTTCAGAGAAAGATTTATGATGCTGGATATGTTGATGTTGTGTGAGGTTGGTTTATTACATATTTTAAATGAGATGTGTGCATATTTGGAGATGGTATATGATATTAGCCTTATTGATATTTGCCTTTTTATCATTAGACAAGACAGTTTAAGAAGAGAGAGGGGAGAATGAAACAGGCGAGCACTTCAACATTATGAGCTCAAAAGTGTCTGCTGCGGCTCTTGATATGCGGACTGTTTTGCACACTGGTCTATTATTGTAGTAACACGATGGCATGTAACAACAAAATGAATCGTGACTGTTTGTTTACATGTCTCAATCGCTTCACATGCAAGCAGCGATTCTCAGCGCCCTCAAGAAAAAAAGTCGGCCAAAGGGGAAATTTTTCGGCCAATACAATAATTAAATAATTCCAGATATCGGCAGATTAATCAGCCTGTGTGATATATCAGTCGACCACTACATTGTCAACCGGCATACATAAAATCTGTACTACATTTTGGGATTTGTTATATTAACCATGTGTGGTTAATATCATTCTCAAATGTTATTTATTTATTGTGATTTATCTCCAATCAGGCAAATGATGCCGACTTCATCGACTGTCTGTCTGGAAAATTGCAGACAGACCAGGATAATCGAAGAGTCGGGTTGGAAATGACAAAAAAATCTAAGAGCTCGAAGCACTCACGATCCAGATCACACTCAGTGGACCGAAAACGAAAGTCAGGTAAACAATTCTTTAAAATCTAAATACTCACGTACTTTACCTTAAGGCAGTAGTATACTTTACACAAGTATGCAAACACAGACCAGAGCAGTCCTAATGAGGTAGTCTAAACACTAGGGAAAGTTCAAAAAAAGTGTTTATTAAGCATGGGAATGCGTATGGTCTATTTGGAAGGCATGTACCGCAGAGGACGAGGTGGGTTCAGTTTGAAAAAGAGCAGCAATACTGTGGCTATCACTAATGGAGATGGTTATCAAAAAAAAATTTGAGAATGTAATCTTGGCTAGCTTCAGGGTCTATGTCTATTGCAGGGTTCCCACGGGTCCTTAAAAAGTCTTCCAAAGTTTATGGTAATAAAAAGTATTAACTATCTTAAATGATACAACAGAAGTCTTATTTTTTATTTAAAGAGGTCTTAAATTTGGGAGCAGAAAGACAGGAATCATGATATGACCTAATGTGATTATCAAATTTCAAAAGAATATGATTTAATTAAATAAATGTATGCGCTGCATCCTTCAAAGTGGCACTGTTGTATTTTCTCCAAGCACGTGGGGCTTGTGAGTGTTTCCAGCTGTTGCAGAGCAGTTTGCAATCAGTAAGCCATATTGGAAATGTATGAAAAACTATCACTAGCCTAATTTCCATCCACCTTTCGTGCAATTTTTTTTATCGACAAAGTGAAAATGCGACATTTGCCGCTTCTGCTCGTTTCTGTTCAAATGGCCTTTTATCGATAAAAAGGGTGTGCGTGATGACTTCATGCCTAAAAAAAACACTGTCGCATAAGTTTTGGTTTAGCGCCAAAGAAATCTGCCCTGAAGCCGTTTCCATTCAGAAATGTGTGTTTATCGGTTATTCGCCTCCCAGATATCCCTAATTTTTTCCTCTGAAGTTTTGGTAAAATGGGGAGAGTATTGAGCCAATTCATTAAAATTAGCCAATTTACTATCATTTTAATTAACAAGTAAAAGCAGAAGAGGAGGAATTGCATTCAAAAGTGAGCAGTTACCCTTCTGATAGGACCGTAATATTGGTCCTGATGTTGCACCTATCGCAGGTTGGCACAGGTTCCGACCCGAAAGCAGATCGTCATGGCCATGTTCATGGCCCTGTTCACCTGCACCAACTACCTGGGGAAACCGCATTCTGTCCCGCATATATCTTCACCAACTTTGAATGACCAACTGAACTTGATTAATATCTAAAATGTATTTTAGCTTCAAAATGCAAATGTATATTTTCTGAAGAAGCAGTAAATGCGACCCGAGAGGGTTAGATTTAAAATATTTAAACTTTTTAAAATGTTCAAAAGCTCCTTTTCTGAAAGTGAACTCAGTATTGGAAAAATAATTCTGATAGATTTATAGTCTTGAAAAAAGTGCAGAACATTCTGAGAATGTCATTAAGCCGAATTTATTAATCTACAGAACAGGGTAAAGCTAATTTAAGTTTGAGAAAAGGCATATATAGGTCTAATAAAAAAAAAAAGAAACATTTGTTTGGTAAATTATTTCTTTGCTTTTTTCGTTTGTAATTTAATTTAATACAGGGGATTTTGCTGGCATTTTTTCAAAAGTAAACTAAACAATAATTGAATAGAATTGGGCTGTAAGTGTTTAAAAAAAAAAAAAAAGCACGCTGAAGCTTTTCACCATTTAGTATTGTGTATTTATTCTTAATTTAAAACATCTTTGTGCACAGAAATAATGTTTCGTGGGGTAATTCCGTGACTGCCGTCTATTATATTGGAAAATAAATTTGAATAAATAAACGGATAGATACTGCGATTTAAATTAATCGCAAACAGTGGCCATTCATTTGTTCAACGTGCACAAGATATTTGTGTTGGCACTCCTGGAAGTGTCATGTTTGCAGATTGGCTCTTATGCCGTAAAGATCAATCCATAATCATGTACAATAAATTGGCTTTCAATACTGTTGTCATGATTAACACAGGCTAAAGATTGGGGCAAACTCTGTCATGTGACACTACCTTTTTGAGTTAATACCAATTTTATTGGTAAAAAGTGTTTCGAAAACATTTTTTCACGACATCGTTTATGTGCTTGAGTTAAATGGAAAAATATGATGTCAACATTTGTGACATTTTAGCGATAATTTGCGTTTCCATCAGCTTTATTTTGATACACTAAAAAGTTTTTCGCAAAAAATCCTTGTATGGAACGTAGTTACTAAAGATCAACTGTTGATAATGATGATGAAGTGATGGTGAAATATGACCATGTTTACTTTTAATTGTTTATATTGTAATTTATTGTAGGTGTGCACATTTTATATCCCTAGTTAAAGTGCATTTAAAGTTAAAGTTCCATGGTGTGAATGAAATCCCCCCGCAATCAAAGTGCATCTGGAATTTAATTCAATTTGGACTCTTGTAGCCTCTGTCTGGCCCTCCCCATCACAGGAAAAAAAGACTAAGAACATTTAATATAGGTTACAAATTTTATAAAAACTATTAGCAGATTAATTGTCTTTCAACACATTATTGTATCAGCACAGTCCAATATCGGTTCACTAATTTGAATTTATTTTTATATTTGTACATTAATAAACCAATTTTAAAGTGATAAATATGTGAGAAACATGTCTTGACTATTTTAAAGTTGCATATAGCCTACTCTGTGTTACTGAAACATTTTTAAGGCCATGGTGAATGTGTCCTTGCCTGTTTGATGATTTATTTTGAGATTGTGTTGGTTTGTTTTGGTATGGTTATATGGTATTCATTTTATTTGTTCAGATCTTTAAAAAGGTCTTAAAGTCATAAATTGTATTTTTAAAAACTCTGCGGCAACCCCGTGTTGTGACAATAGGACACCTTATTTATATACTTAGCAGAAAAAACGTACCCAAAACAGGACACTGCAAAACGTTAGCTAACTAATTGTTGCAATTTAACGCATGACAACAAACAAACACCATCTATCCAGGTAGTTTACATTAATTTCTTACCATGGCTGTGTTACTCCTCTTTTTTCTACTCCCGACTTTTAGGTGCACTTCATGATGACAAAAAACTCTTTGAGCGTGTAGTTACTTTCTTCCTTCCCTCTCGGGCCACAAGGGGGAACACTATCAACCATTTTAAGGACTGTTAGTCGGTTTAAGAATGTGACATCTTTGTCCCTTGAACATTTCCTACTAGTTGTTAAATTAATTCAAAACAACAGTGGAAGGCACTTCATTCTTTGTGACTTTAACATGATTACCGCTAATAATGTTAACACGACTGTCAAAAAATATTATTAAAATGTGGAAATGTTGTTCGGTGGCTGTGTGCTCTCTGGATGCCTGAAATTAAAGTGTTTAGATCTCTGAAAAACAACCGCAAATGGACACATGAACCGCTTCAGAGAAGCGAGATGGCTAAATACGTGCAGTACTAACAACTGTAGCACACATCTTATCTCTGGTAAGTGAACGAAATTTATGCAAACTAATTGTAGGTTTGAGAGGTAGAGCTCTATAAGTGACTATAGATCACTCCCATTATAATGAATGAAGCTGCGCAAGTTATTTACAATTACATATAGTCATTTAGCGGATGCTTTTATCCAAAACGACTTAAATATTTTGAAAATAACAAGCAATTTGCCACACAGTCAACAAGAGTAACTGGAGTAGCAGAAAGAGACACAAAGTATTTTGATAATTAAAAAAAAATAAAATCCTTGAGGGGGCTACACACTCGGCGTGCCTAACAATAGTTTTCCATAAATGTAGACACGCTGCTGACGATGAAGAGTGGCCCACCTACAACTCTGGAGACTGCTCAAATTTCTGCCGTGCCACTGAGCGCAACTCCAATATTTTCCATTAAGTTCGACATATATTATTTACTCTAGCCTTGTTCATTCTTTAAGAAGGGAAAAACATTGATAACTTTTGTGTGTACTGTCTGCCACGTGAACCACATCGACATGCCCTTTGTTTGATACCTGTGCCGTGTCCTTGCCTTCATGACGCTTCTCGTCTGGTTTGCAATCGCCTTTACCTTGTCCGCAGGTCACATAGACAGCTTCACTGATTATATCTGGAGTGGTCCAATATCACTTATCTCTTCTCTGAGGAAATAGCAGTTATCATCTAAAGCATCTAAACTACAATTTCATAACCTCCCATAGAAGCTCCGTATCAACAACATATTTGGATAAGTCAATTCTGGTAAACTTTTGATGTTTTTGAGAAAACAAGTTAACTCAGAGACTTATTTAAAGGATTTGGAAAATATACCGGAAGTACTCCCTGGCCAGTAGCATTCTAATTCCTTGGTTACTTTTTACATCCTTGAAATGGTCTGTAACTGTTTAATTGATCCATAACACCTGCCTTTGTCTTATTCGCAGCTTTTAGTATATTTAAAAATAAAATTTGCTTTACGGGGCCCCCTGATGTATTTATTTGGATCGTGGTGCAAAAATATTGATGACCGCATCTCCTGCTCAGGGATGATGTACTCTCCATAAACACGTCACCCTCTGATCTTGGCTTGAATAGATATGGCCTTACTTCAGACATAAATGCAGGCACATTTTCTCTTTTACATCATGTGAATGTGATGTTGAAAAATCTTCCATAGTTGAATGTAAAATGTCTTAATTGCTTTCATTCACACATCAATCTGTTTTGGCAGGCTGCTGCATAAACCAAAGTGTGTTGTCTGTTTAAAAAAATAAGCAGCCTTCAATATGTTTTACACCAACTTCCTGTTTCTTGGAAATATGTGTGATAGAATATTCCATTTGTTGAGCGATTTCATGCAGCCTTTGAAAATACTTTAATGTTTTTTTAATCCTTCAAACATTAATTAATTTGTATTTTCAGTTACACACTAAACTCAGTTAGACATTTTCAATTAATCCACTTTTAGGAGACAAGAAGCACAGACGAAGCCGGAGCAGGAGCAAAGAGGTAACTAATTTTTGTCCTTTTGAAGTCATGTAGACCTAAATTAAACTGGTCATATCAGCAGTAGTTTTGCAGCTGGCATTTCTAATTTTAGCCAAGGGTAAGTATTAAGCTTAGATGGAAAAGAATGAAATGCCAGACTGAGATGAAAAGCACCGAGATAATTACATCTAAGTGCATGTAATGTGATCTTAGATTTTATTAATCTTTTTTGGGAGATTTTTTTTTTAACATCCTTTATGTAGATCACATGATAACATTTCTATAATAAATTATACTCAGCGTGCTAATGCACGAAGAGACACTCTGAACAGAAGACGCTGCTGACAGATAGCAAAATTATATGCCTACTGCCTGGACAGGTAACTATCAGTCATTCAAACTTATTTGTCTACAAAAAGATCTGTATCTCTTTGTCACGTAACACTAGTTATTGACTTGTTTTGTTGTCACCAGTTCTGATTTGCTATTGAAACAGTGAATAATCATTCCCCACCTTTGTGAATGCACACACATTAGGACAAATTAAAATAGGTCTGAAGGTCTTAAAGTGATGAAAAGTAAAACATCATTTGCTTTCCATTTTACTTCCGTATTGTTACGTGTTGTTGAGTGAACCAGAATATTCAATGAGTAAAGCCAGACTTGAATCTATCTACCATAAAATTGTAGACCATATATTGTGAAAAGAGGGTGTTCTTTACTTGAATGCAAATTTGAACTTTAAATATTATTAGTGATGCACCGAAAGGAAAATTCTTAGCCAAAATCGAAATGGAAAATTCCGGGCCCACTGGTCTGAAAACTGAAAATTATTATTTAAAATAATTATTTGTTTGGAATAACTAAACAGATTCTAAATATTGTAATATAATAATGTCAGCCAAAATGAAAAGCTTATTCAGGGGTGGAGCAAGTTATTACATTTGAAGTTCAAACAAATACAAACTTTTAATCTGTTGGATAACCTTGCACTGATTTCATTGGATTTAATGCTGACTTTAATGTTGATAAAATAGAAAAATAGTACCGGTACATAAAAAAAAAAAAAAAGATTGAATCAAAGAAATCTTTGTAGGGTTCTCATATTTAAGCAGTAGTTTGCTTTTGCTTTTTTATAATGCCCTCTGTTAGACAGAGGCATCTTTCACTCCAGGACTGGTTTTGGTTCTGTTTGCTTTGTGAATTGGGTGTAAATGTGCTGGTTAAATGCACAGTGTTAAATGAGACCATACACATTGCACTTGTTGGATGGTGGTGAAAGTTGGGACAGGGCTCATGTAGTCTGAAATATTTAAGTGTTTTTCTTGTCAAAATGACTTGGCAAGTTTGTCCTTAAGCCAACTTACTAACTCTCTTTGTTGCACTATTTTCCTGAAAGAGACAAATTCTTCTTAAAACAGGCACGGAAGAAGGACTCCGAAAAGGCTCTGAAATGTCGAAGTGGATTGGAGGAGCAGCAAGAGTTGTCAGATAAGGGCCGTGATAGGCTGTCTGAAGACATAGAGGAGCGACACTGCCGCAAAGACAGGAAGTCTTCCAGGATAAGAAGCATGTCAAGATCACGCTCAAGGGAAAGGTACAACTTTTGACATTTCTCAATTGATTCTATTTAAAGCTTTCAGACCATACTCTTTCCTCTGTCATATTGTTTTTTTTTTAATTTAATGACAATTTTCTACCCTCTCAAGAATGCTGCGTTTCATTCAATAGCAGTTGATAGTTGACTTTGATAGTTGATATTTGACCAATTCATTCAAATCATTGACTTAAATCATTGATCAACTCGTGTTTTCAGAGCCCAAATCAAATATGACGGTATGTCAGTAACATCAGACCTCATTAGTTAAATCTTAAAGGGAGAGTTTTTTCTTCGGCAGAACACAAATTAAGATTTTTAAAAGAATATTTCAGCTCTGTAGGTCTGTGCAATGCAAATGAATGGTGCCAACATTTTTAAGATCCAAAATCACATAAAGCCATTATAAAAGTAATCCATATGACTCCAGTGGATTAATTAATGTCTTCTGAAGCAAAACGCTAGGTGCAAGAAACATAAATATTTAAAACGTTTTTACAAAAAATGTTTGCTTCCGGCCAGATTGTTGAAGAGGGTGGAGTTCAAACTGCCTCTTGTGTTACATAAGTGCGAAAGGCTCCTCTGTGTAGATATTCATACGTAGATCCCTTATTAGCAGATGTTTCTATGGACCGTGGTACTGTGTCCACATAAAAGTAGTTAATGCAGTGATCTGAGCAAGGAGCTCAGTCTGAGGTATCTCCTCCATTCACTTGCATTCAAACTGATTCAAACACTCATTGTTGACCGTTCCAAGATGGCGCCGCAGTTGACCTATTCAAACCAGTTGTAAACAACACTGCGCTTCCGGATTTCATGTGTCAGTTCTCGAGTAAACTTTCCAACACAATTGCGTCATGCAAGAGGCAAGCGTGTATTCGACCCTCCGGATTTTTCTGTAAAAAAAAAAAAAAAAAAGTTTTAAATATAGATATGTTTTTTTACACCTTGTGTTTCGCTTCATAAGACTTTAATCCACTGGAGTCGCATGGACTTTTAATCTGCTTTAATGTGCTTTTTGAAGCTTATAAAATTTGCATTGTATAGACCTACACAGCTGAAAGTCATACACATCTGGGTTGGCATAAGGGTGGAATTATGAGAGAATTTTAATTTATGGGTGAACTATTCCTTTAAAAGGTGCCTTTTAATTTGCTAATCCCTCCCGGATACATGCTGTGTTCCTCCCATTTATCCTCAGCATGGTATATGCTTTTCTTTTGTTCAATTAATCTTGATAAATAAATAAAGTGTGGGAATTATGGGTTTTCCCCATTGTCTCAATTTTGTACTCAGTCTTTTGAGTTTTTAACTTTTAAAATCGGAAGTAAATTTATTTTCAAGATATTTAAATTCAAGCAACATAGATATTTGACTTATGAGCTCAAAACTTGACATTTCAAGTGCAAACGTCACACACAATGGGCAGGCCATTTCAATGCCAAAACAAATACGAATGTTATGAAGTTGTCTAGAATATCAAATTTATATTGAATGTAAGCGCTAGCTAGCTAGGAAGATAAGTTAATGTTGAAAACTCAGACATGGAGTCACTAGTAGTCTCTACATTAACAGCAGGATGATGTCCCAGCACACCGTCCAGGATCTCGAACCATGGAAAGTTCTTCCTTTGGGCACCGCTTTGTCCATTGTGCATCTTAACAGTTTTGTAATGTGTCTGCAATTTGTTTCGCTGAGGTGGTGCGTGATGTCACACAAACATGTCGGCACCCAGAGATGTACAAATTTAGTGATAAACATTCACTTTTATTAAATTATATCGATCAATAAGGCAAAGTTCCTATGTTACAAGTTATTAAAGCTTGTTTAACAAACGTTTGTAGAGACTGGTGTACAAAGCACAGTAAATTAAACTCTCTTTTGATGACCGTACACACATGTAACACATATGCTAGCATAGCAGCATTGTTTATTAGTTGGGTTGCTAGGAGACTTCTCTGGTGACAGTTGAACACCTGTTAAGCTAACGGGAGCGTTGCAGTTTTGGTTGTTTAAATGTCATTTTCCAAGCATCTGGCAATGGAATTCCTTTATGATCAGAGAATTCAAGTAGGAATATCCCACATCCAACTTGAATGAAACGCAGCATAAGTATTTAGCTGAACTCCGCCTTTGACATTGACCCTGCCTCAATCCCCTGTTGGCCTTCTTTGGCCCAAGGGTAATCGGCGGGCCAAATGCCATTGGCTGTTGGCCCCAAATAAACCAAGATGAGGCACGATTAAGCCCCGGAAGTGACAGTGGGAATGCTATTGGCACGCACTAAAACGTCCTCATTTTGCCCGACAGTGGAAACGCAGCTATTGAGGTTTAGTCATGGGCAGTCATGCGTCAGTGCATTCATCCTTGTGATGTCACAAAGTGGTGGAAGTTCAGGGTCATTTTTGCTGCTAAGTTTTGATAAATCCTATTTTTGTTTTAATATCTGAAGAATGTGTTCGTAGTACATCAAGCTCTAATACCTCAAAAGATCAATGAACATTTGATTACTTATGACCCCAACAATATAGTCTAAAGTGAATATGTTCTAATTTAAAGTTGACTTGAATGTAAATTGTTTTACTCAAAGACGACATCATAGTCGAAACTGGGACAAAAGAAGATCTCGCTCACGCAGCGGTGACAGGAGATCTAGGAGTCGTGAAAAGAAGAGACGGGCCAGATCTCGATCAAACTCTAAAAGCAAACACCGACATCGCAGCAGGAGCCGCAGTAAGAGCAGGTGGGCTAATTACTCTTGTGTTTGGGAGCAATTTATTTGTGTGCTATTGAAAATGGGGATTTGGCCTTCAACTTTGAGATGGTCCAACTTAGGGAGAAGAAGAAGAGGATGGACAAAGTGAGGAGGAAGAGTCGAAGTGGGTCAGTTAGCCCTGTGACCTTCAGGGGCAGAAACACAGCCATGGATGCTCAGGAAGCTTTGGCCAGAAGGTAGAGTGGTGCAATGTAAAATCTCTGGTGTTGTCTCCATTAACAATTGAACAGACATTAGGTTGAAAAACAAACCTTGATTATTCCATCTCTGTGGCCTGCTGTCGAGTATCACAGATAATGTTTTAAAATTTTATACTTGGCACTCAAACTTTACATGTGTTAATATTAACTATGATTTGAATCTTTCTACTTGTCATCACCAGAAATAAAAAAAATAAAAAAAAAACTGTATTTGGTCTCCTTTCAAGAATAACATAAATTTATTACTAGAAGTTCCTCCAAGTAGATCAACAATTTAGACTATTTTACAGTTGAAATTGCTCACTTTTTGGGGCTTTACATTTCTGGTTTGAAATCCCTCTTCCCATCTTGCCTGCAAAGTTTTTGTTAAATGTTTTCTGTTTTATACACCTAGAGGAGTGCATCAAAATTGTCTGTGGTGCTGGATGTCATGCTATATACAGATTCGATACATAGACACAAGTTAAAAAAAATTAAATTCAAATATCCTTAATAATGTAACTTGCCATTTAATTTTACACATAGTAACTACCATACTGACTTCCACCATAAAGCGGTGTAAGTGTAGCATGGACCATTCATTTTTTTTTTCCTTCTGAAATGGAAATTTTCTGTTTTTATAGTTGTTTTATACACAATTTTTGCACAATGGTTAAAAGATCATTAGACTAAAGCAATTAAAAATACACAATGTTCAATCAATCAATATTTATTTATAAAGCACATTTAAAACAAACCATGGTTGACCAAAGTGCTGTACAAGGAAAAATGGTTATTACAAGAAAATAAAACATTCAAAGTAGATAAAAAATAAAATGAAGATAAAACGGGTCACAATAATTAAAGAGTATTGAAAGCCAAAGAGAAAGAATTTGTATTTAGGGTAGACTTGAAGGTTGAAATTGAGGGAGCTAATCTAATATGTTGAGATAGACTATTCCATAGTTTTGGTCCAGCGACTACAAATGCTTGATCACCATGTTTTTTTTTGTCTATATCTAGGCAAAGAGAGTAATCCAAAATTTAAAGATCTCTGATTTCTAGAAGGAGTATATGGCTGAAGCAAGTTTGACAGATATTTAGGGGCCAAATTATGTAGTGCTTTGTAAACAAACAGTAAAACTTTGAAGCCAATTCTGTACTTGACAGGAAGCCAGTGCAAAGCAATTAGAATCCGTGTAACTGACTCGTACTTGCGAGTCCCCGTGATAAGTCTGGCAGCAGCATTTTGTACCAGCTGTAGACGAGAGAGGGAAGACTAAGGGACACCGTAGTAAAGAGAATTACAATAATCTAAACGAGATGTTACCAAAGCATGAATCAGTTTTAATGTTGCATGTGGGTAAAAAGGTTTTACGTTGGTGAGAAGGCGAAGATGAAAAAAGAATGACATTACAACTGCACTAATTTGTTTATCAAATTTTAAATTATCAAATTGTACACCATGTTTCTGGCGCACTGTGTTTTATATGGTTTTAAGAGAACCTAGGTCGAGGTCAGCAGCACAATTTTCTTTAGGCCCAAATAAAATTATTTTTGTTTTATCTTCATTTAGATTTTATCATTATGTTAGCTTCTGAATGTTTAAAATGAGAAATACTGGTCCATTTTTAAGCACTCTTGTGTCTTAAAAGATTAAGCTATTGTTGATTATTCTGTAGCCATTATTATGATAGCTTGAAAGTGATTTATCAAGTGGGTTTCCAAAAATACGATATCAAATAATGTGTTCGCAGAAATACAATGAAACCTGCACATATTTTTTCAGTTACTGTTTTGCAGAATAATAAAAATTAATTGAAAAAGAAAATAAAAACAAATAATTTTGGCACTAGGCCTACATCATTCTTTTATGTTCTGTATACTTTGTATTAGCTATTTTAAATAAAGTGTTTTTATTAAACACTAAATTGTATACTCGCAACCACTTTATTAGGTACACTTGTACACCTACTTATTCATGTGATTATCTAATCAGCAATTCGTGTAGCAGCAGTGCAAAGCATAAAATCAGGCAGATGCGGATCAGGAGCTCCGGTTAATGTTCAAATCAACCATCCGAATAGGGAAGAAATTTGATCTCAGTGATTTCGACCGTGGCATGATTGTTAGTGCCAGGTGGGCTGGTTTGAGTATTTCTGTAACTGCTGATCTCCTGGGATTTTCACACAAAACGGTCTCTTGAGTTTACTCAGAATGAATGAACAACCTCTGTCATTAACAAGCCGTTTTTGCCCACAGAACTACCGTTCACTGGATGTTTTTTGGTTTTCGCACCAATCTCTATACACACTATAGAATGTTGGACGTGAAAATACCAGGAGATCAGCAGTTACAGAAATACTCAAACCAGCCCACCTGGCACTAACAATCATGCCACGGTCGAAATCACTGAGATCACTTTTTTACCTATTCTGATTGTTTATGTGAACATTAACTGAAGCTCCTGACCCCTGTCTGCTTGATTTTATTCATTACACTGCTGCCTCTCAATTGGCTTAGATAATTGCATGAATACGTAGGTGTACCCAATAAAGTGGTCAGTATGTATGTATTTGTGTGTGTGTGTTATTTATTTATTTATTTATTTATATATATAAATAAATAAAATTATTAGTGGAAGTAATAATGAAAGAAGAATAAAAATTTCTGTTAAAAGCACCATAAAAGTTGTCCAGATCACTTTTTTTTTTTTTTTTTCCCCCCCATACCACACAAGTTTCCCGTTACTTGTGTTTCACAGATGGTTGGATCTTATGTTCTATTGTACAACTTGCATGTCATGTTAGGATCATGTAGCAGCTTTAAAACACTTAAGATGTTTTAAGATATACACTTAGGGATAGTTCACCCAAAAATGAAAATTCTCTTATTTACTCCCCCCCCCTCATGCCATTCCGTGTGAACGACTTTCTTCTGCAGAAAACACTAAGATTTTTTGAAAAATATTTAGTATGGTATTACCAAACATGCCAGTGAATGGTGATCAGGACAAAATTTCAAAGGCTGCATAAAAGTAATCCATATGACTCCAGTGGTTAAATCCATGTCTTTTGAAGCAATATGATAGATGTGGGTGAGAAACATCAATATTTAAGTCCTTTTTTTTAGGATCAATCTCCACCCCAACCAGTAGGTGGCTTAATGTGAAAGTGTAGATTTACAGTTAAAAAAAAAAAAAAAAACGTAAATATTTTAAGTAATTTTGAAAATCCACACCTATCATATTTCTGAAGACATGGATTTAACAACTGAGTCACGTGTATTACTTTTATATTGCCTTTTTGTTCAGAGTTCTGGTCACCATTCACTTGCATTGCATGGTCCAACAGAGCTGAAATGTTCTTTTAAAAAACTTTGTGTATTGCAGAAGAAAGTAAGTCAAACATATCTAGGATGGCATGAGGTTGAGTAAATGATGAGAGATAATTTTCATTGTTGGGTGTATGATCCTTTTAAATGATTCGCTCACCATTTGCATTGATCACAATGACACCTGAAGCTGGACTGGAGTTAAAAGAAGCCATACTAAATTGCTTTCTAGTCTTCTGTGTTACTAAATATTTTTTTCACACTCTAAGGTTGGAGAGAGCAAAGAAGCTTCAAGAACAGAAGGAAAAAGACGTGCTGGAAAAACAGCAACAAGAGAGAGCAGTAGGCAAGTAATCACCATCTGCCTATGGGTGTAATCACTTCACATGTGGCTCATTACAGCAACCTTCAGCTCTAAATCCGTCTAATAGTTCATTGGTTGTTTCTCAACAGCAGCAGCTCCACTGTTGTGTGATACGGTCAGCACCGCAGCCAGTCCAGCCCTGAACGTTGCTGCGCTACTCGCCTCTGGCACACAAGTCACACCGCAGTTCGCTATGGCTGCTCAGATGGCAGCGCTTCAGGCCAAAACGCTGGCAGAGACTGGCATTGCTGTGCCAAGCTACTACAATCCCTCAGCAGTCAACCCAATGAAGTTTGCCGAACAGGAGAAGAAAAGGAAAATGTTGTGGCAGGGGAAGAAAGAGGGGGTGAGGGCAACCAAGCTGCTGTTATTTAAAGTGTCATGTAATCTTTTAGGGCTGTCAAGATACCAAAATGTCTGTTGTTCATGGCAATACCAGCGAAATTTCATGATTCTCGATCACAATTTCAATACCACTATGAAAACTAATATACTATTTATCACACTACTTTTATTAAAATAAGTTAAAAATAAATATGAACAAAAAAGGGACTGCTCATTTATTTTCATATTATTATGCAGTCTTATGTTGGACACCTTAAATCATACCGATGTTTATGTTGTAGGACAAGTCGCAGACAGCTGAGCTTTGGGAGAAGCTCAATTTTGGCAATAAGGACCAAAATGTTAAATTTCGTAAACTGATGGGCATTAAAGTAAGTGTTTCACTGTGTTGGCATTGCAACATTTTTTTTTAACAAGTTTGGAATGTAGAAATTTGATGCTTGTGTTTGATGCTTGTAGGGTGAAGATGAAGGTAGTTCATCAGGAGCAGCTGATGAAGATGGTCTTAAAACCCTGCAGCAGCAGGAGGAGATGTTCCGCAACCTGGACGTGCAGTATGAGATGGCACGCTCACAGACACACACCCAGAGGGGGATGGGCCTGGGTTTTTCTTCCTCTTTCTCCTCGAGAGGCATGGATGCCGTCTGAACATTCTGTTTTGTGTAAATTCTCATTGGTTTTACAGCCTTATAGCTGCTTTGTACGTGTTTGTAGAAAGTGCTATTACATTAGCTTGCATGGATATTGGTTTCATCAGATGTCATTTATTTAGCATCCAGGTTCGTCTTGGAAGAATGCACATGTAAATACAGTTGATCGTTTAAACGTGTTTTGTCGCTTGGTCTCTGAAAACTGTGCTTGATTTTGCCAAGTTTTCATTGGGATTTATGGTTGGGAATGTAATTGTATTTTGTATTAAACCTGTCTGTTGACAGATTCTTGCATAATCTGATGTACTGATATTAGAGATATCGCAAGTGCTCATGAAAAACTATGTTGGGTTGTCGTTGTTGTTCCAATATCAAGGATTCTGGTAGGTTAACAAATTGACCCAAAAAGTCTTGACACTCACAGAATACTGTAAAAATTAACACTTCTAGCTTTCAAGTAAAAAAAATCTAATTGAAATAGAGATTCCTGATATAAATGTCTTTTAAATGTTCAGCTGTTCCCCATTCAGTCAAAATTTAAGCAATATGGTACAAAAGGAGATGTAATAGAGGAAAGTGGGGTAAGCTGTCACGTGTGCCACTTTTTTACTTTTAGTTGAGGTTTAGTCATGGCAAAAGGAGGCTGATGTTGGCTTAGTTAAGATTAAAAGACCTATTTATATTTTTGTGTGAATCATTGGGTAAGACATGAATGGATCGCATTTGTATTAAAAAAAATAAAATACTGTACATTATTCACAGATTTTTAAAGCAATAGTGCTTCTTTAAATTCAGTCTGTACATCATCATACAAAATGCCTTCAGAAGACTTGACATTTGACTCCTGAGTTGCATGGACTGCTTTTATGACACTTTAGGGTGCTTTTCTTTTTTTAAGTGAGTAATTATCAACTCCTATCGTATTGATATCAGAGAACGGAACATCTTTTAAATATCATCTTTTTTGTTTTGCATACGGGTTTGGAATAGCAGGAGGGTGAGAAAATTAAATTTTTTGGTGAAAGATTATCAAAATAAACCAATCAGAAAAATAATTGTAATTCTTTAAGAATATTTTAATGTAGTAAAAAACAATTGTCAACATTGTTTTTTTGTTTTTCATATTTTTAGAAACACGTTTTTTAATAATTTTTTTTTGCAAAAGGATCCATTATTTTCATGAACAAAAACTATTTAAAATTCACATTCCTTCAAAGAAATTTGGCCCCCAGTTAAATCTTTTCAAAGTGATCAGTGTAACAGTATTTTCTGCATTTGAATGCAAATCTTATATTTTAGCGATTTTACTTCTTAGATGTTGGGCCCTTTCTGTATGAATGGCGACTTGACTAAAATTTTGCAAAGTTTCCTAGATTAAGAAGGCATCACAACTTGCCCACTGACATATTTTACCCTACAATCCCCTTCTGTCTTTTCCTTGGAACACAAAAGGAGATGTTAGGCAGAATGATAGGCCTCAATCACCATTCACTTTCATTGCATCTTTTTTCACGAATGTCATAGGTTTCAAAGTCATTTTTGTGTGAACTATCCCTTAACATAGAATCTATCTTTATTTGCATATTAGACTGGAATACAATACATGGGCAACTCCTGTAACTAGATTGTGATTGGCAAATTCCAGGATAAGCAATAAGATGGGATACTCGCTGTGCCTTTTCCAGCTCTCTGCTTCTTCACTCAGACCCATCCAGTGTGCCAAAATATTTTGCATAGCCTCTGGGAAGAGTTCTGCAGCCAGCTCCTCTGGAGGTGGCAAGTTTGTAATATGCTCAATGTGTTGTGCCTTAAAAACTTCGACACGACGGCTAATGGTGTTGTTAGCTGCATTGAACTGTTGGCCGAGCCAACCTGCCACAGCTTTCAGCAGAGTGCTTGAGTAGATAGAGTATCCTTGAAACTGAGTCTGAAACAGGGCCATCACTGTATCTGTCAGACGGCCCTCATCAAATTTTCCAGTTATATAGCATTCAGCATAGTCCAGTATCTTCATGGTAGTTTTTAATTGATCCTCCTCAATATTTGTTATGAACTTGAGTTTTTCCGCAATGCTGTGAAGTTTCTGAGCAAGTAAAGCAGACTGGCTTAAGTGTGTTTGCTCTGTTGAGGAACAATAGTCATGGTCCGTAGATGATGAATTGGTAGACTGGTCTCTGATTAGTTTAGGGAATCTCAAGTCATTGTCTCCTTCATTTGAGTTTAGATCTGCTTGGGGTGATGCACAACTAATATTATTTACCAAAACTGCATGTGCCTCTTGATCAATTTGGGGTTGAACATCCGCTTGGGCACTAAGATTATAGGTCATGTTTAGTTTGTTATCATTGATGCGGGATTTCCACAGATCCTAAACAGAAAATATTTTTAAAACAGTATTCATTATACAATTTGAAGATACAAAGACAGATTCTTTTTATCATGAAATTACACTCATGTTACCTGAAAGGACTCCATAATTGAGAGCTGATCTTGTTTGCTATACAGTTCAAAAGCCACTCTGAAAACTCCTTGAACACTGTAGAACCATAGACTGTTGTTGGAACAAGGAAGTCGCAGACCTTGGAATCTGCAGTCTATACATTAAATAGAGAAATATTAACATCTTAAAAGTTCAGGGAAAATATTATCCTTTACCCAAGCCAAAAAATTATGACTACAATACCTGATGAGAAAACCAGTTTAGTTGCTAGTCCTCGCTTAGCAAATTTGCCATGGTATCTGGGATGGTTTTCACTGCGAATGTCTGTGGCTGAGAACAGATCAGCTCCAAGAAATAGAGGAATCATTTGATCCTTTAAACGGAAACAAATTAATGAGCATTATATTGTATAAAAAAAATTATTAAAATATGTGTGTGTGTGTGTGTATATATATATATAGAGAGAGAGAGAGAGATAGATAGATAGATATACACACACACACATATATACACTCACCTAAAGGATTATTAGGAACACCATACTAATACTGTGTTTGACCCCCTTTCGTCTTCAGAACTGCCTTAATTCTACGTGGCATTGATTCAACAAGGTGCTGAAAGCATTCTTTAGAAATGTTGGCCCATATTGATAGGATAGCATCTTGCAGTTGATGGAGATTTGTGGGATGCACATCCAGGGCACGAAGCTCCCGTTCCACCACATCCCAAAGATGCTCATTGGATCCATGTTCTCATTCTGTTTACGCCAAATTCTGACTCTATGAGAAATTGAACAGGTGTTCCTAATAATCCTTTAGGTGAGTGTATATACACACACACACACATACCGTGGAAGAAGATTTTTTTTTGCAAAAAACTTATTGGCTCAAAACACAGTAGCAAAAGTAACACAGAAATTCAAAAAGAATAGAAAAGATTGCTGAAATGTTCAAACAGTCACTGTAAGTTTTCACCTCATGATGAGCGATTTTTGCTAAGAATTGCCAAGCACGTGCCTCAGAGCTTGCAAAAGCTGTGGGAAGCCAAACAAGAGTGACCGTTTCATCTCACACAGTAAGACACACTCTGCAAAGAAGTGGAATACATGGTTGTCATCCACGCAAAAGCTTTTTTAGCTTTTGCTAAGGCCAATACTGATAAAGGTGCAGACCTTTGAGAATCAATAAGCTGGTCTCACGAGCCTGTGTTTTTGGATCTGATGGAATCCAAAATGCATGATGGGGTCACAAGGGAGTACAGTGGGAGGTACATGGTACCCACAGTGATGTACAGAGGTGGTAAAGTTCTTATATGGGGATTAAGGTGTGCTGAAGGTGTGGGGGAATTGTACTTAATCAGTGGGATAATGGGATAATAACTCACAGATGTTTTTTTTTATCAAAATCTTAAAAGAGAAGATGCCACCCTCTCTTCCCACCAAAGTCGGTCACTTTTTTATATTTTTTACCATGACTACAACCCTAACATTTTTCCAAAGCCACTGCTTTATTCTTATGGATAAAAAAAGATAGTATGTCACCAAACCTCAACCCTATTTGAGCACCTGTGGGGTGCAAGTCGAGCATCACTCCCCGTTAAACATCAGAGTACTCAAGGAGGTCATCCTCCAGGAGTGGAAGAGTATATACATGACAATATGTAATGAACTTGTACACTTCATGTCAAGAAGGGTCAGAGCAGCATTTAAAAGTTATGGAGGACATTCTAGGCACTAAAATATTGTACACTATTTTAATTTATTCACAGGTGTACACATTTTTGCAAACCTTGACTTAAGCAAAACTGCCTAATTTAATTATTTTACAGATATTGACAACATATATTTCGATTCTGTTATTAAGTATATGTTAAATACATTTCAATTTTGTCATCTTCTCATAAATTGTAATAGAATTTTTAGAATTAGATCTTTATGTTCACTCATTTAAGCTGTGTACTGTATATATGCACACACTGGCAGCCAAAATTTTGAATAATGTTCAGATTTTGCCCTTATGGAAAGAAATTGATAATTTCACAAAATTCACAAAAGTGGCATTCAACTGATGCTGAAAGGACATTAATAATGTGAAAAAATACTATTACAATTTGAAATTTTAGACTACTTCAAATATTTCTCATCCAAAAAATCCTCCATGTGCAGCAATGACAGCTTTTCAGATCCTTAGCATTCTAGCTGTTAGTTTGTCCAGATACTCAGGTGAGATTTCACCCCACACTTCCTGTACCACTTACCATAGAAGTGACTGTCTTGTCGGGCACTTCTCACACATCTTACAGTCTAGCTGATCCCACAAAATCTCAGTGGAGTTAAGATCCATAACACTCTTTTCCAATTATCTGTTGTAAAATGTCTGCTTCTGTTTCAAAAGTGGCTTTTTCTTTGTAATTCTTGCCATAAGGCCTGCACCCCTGAGTCTTCTCTTTACTGTTGTACATGAAACTGGTGTTGAGCGTGTGAGGTATCTATTTCTCAAACTAGAGACTCTGATGTACTTATCCTCTTGTTTAGTTGTACATCTGGCCTTCCACATCTCTTTCTGTCCTTGTTAGAGCCAGTTGCCCTTTGTCTTTGAAGACTGCAGTGTATGCCTTTGTATGAAATCTTCAGTTCTTTGGCAATTTCAATCATTGTATAGCCTTGATTCCTCAAAATAACAATTGACTGATGAGTTTCTAGAGAAAGCCGTTTCTTTTTTGCCATTTTTGAACTAATGACCTTAAGACATGCCAGTTTATTGCATACTGTGGCAACTCAAAAACAAGCACAAAGACAATGTTAAGCTTCATTTAACAAACCAAATAGCTTTCAACTGTGTTTTATATAATGGAAAGTGATTTTCTAGTACCAAATATGCAATTTAGCATGATTACTCGAGGATAGTGATGGCTGCTGGAAATGGGACCTGTCTAGATTTGATAAAAAAATGACTTTTTTCAAATAGTGATGGTGCTGTTTTTTTACATCAGTAATATTCTGACTATACTTTGATCAGTTGAATGACACTTTGGTGAATTAATGTACCGATTTCCTTCCGAAACAGCTAAATCTGTACATTATTCCAAACTTTTGGCCGCCAGTGCATGCATATATACATATATTTAAGCAATATCACACAAGCAAGAGTGCGATATGGCCCTACATCAGCACTGCTGTGATTTGGCTGCAGGCCGAGTGCCGTAGGTAATCACAGCATTGCCGAATTAGGGCCATATAGCATGATAGCGAGTGTGATATTGCTTATATACAACAGTTCAATGAACAGTCATAAAAAACGCATTTGTGCATGGAACTACTTCCTTAAGTGGTGAATCAGAATCTGCCGTTGCTGGTTCAAAACAAATGGTGAGTCAAAGCCTCCATTAGTAATTAAAAAATCAGAAATAGTATCATGGCTTGTGCTGTTTCGAACAAGTTATTGGATAAACAAGGATGGATGGATGGGTGTGTGTGTGTGTGAGAGAGAGAGAAACGGAGCATGTGCAATCATCTGTTGCCACTCTCAAGCGGAGATGCTGTCTGTTTTCTGTAGGTCATCTTTCTCCGTGGAAAAATAGCGTCCAAAAGATAATGTGTCAAATGTTTATTATAAATATGTGCAAATCTGTAATTCACTTCAATGAATGAATAAATCGAGATTACACATGGTTTTAAAATGATTTTTGGCTTCATCAATTTATGATGAAATGTTATTGACAAAATAACATATTTTTCATCTCACAAATTAATTTAAATGGAGTCATTTTGATTTTCTGGTGTAGATATGAATAGAAAATAATATATGACTTTTTTTATTTCTTTACAGCTTGTGTGACGGGTTGACATATGGCTGTGACTAGAAGTAGAGAAATTTAAGATCTTTTGGGCTAGTTATATTAAACAGAAAAAAGATTGAAAAACAAACAAACTCACCATTTTACATAATAATTAATATAATCTATGCTAACATTATTTGATTTGCTTACTTCTCTCTACTAAAAACTGTGTCAGCTTCGTGTACAACTCCCACTACATATGTGTTGCTAAGCGACGACTGCAACTCAATGTACTATGATATGTACATGGTGCTCAAATGGTAACTTTATTTTAGTTGTACACTTACCTCACTTGTGCTTCGTTTAGCAACTTTAAATGAGTTATTGTTCGCCAGATAAAGGAATCGTATCCTCCTTTTACCACACTCCCAATATGACATACCGATGGGTGAAACTCCACTAGATGACATGATGTTGTAAAGATACAACAGTCACTACACCGAAAATATACAAATGATCGAAACTTTATTTTGTGCATCCAAATTAACAACTGTATCCTTTAAATAGTCGACGTTTGCTATCTAACGCTTTAAATGCGTTGAGTATTTCTCATCCGGTCTTTTTTCCTCACAAGCTTTTTTTTTGTTTTATTTCCTGTCCGTTGTCTTCTGGCCAATCAGCGCTCCGCGTCAGCGCGTTTAGCCTTTCGCCCTTTGAACCGTGATCGCATTTTGATCATCAAACATGGCTGCGGTAAATTTCGGAGACACTGAACTCTTCGAGCAATTCGAGGATAAAGTGCCAGTCGCTAAACACATTCGAATGACACAAAATGATGATGATGACGACGAGGTTTCAGATCAACTTCGACAGTCATTAGAAGAGTGCGAAGAGAGAATACAACGTCTGAATGCAGAGAATATCCTTAAAGAGCATTACCCATTGGGCGTGCTGACGGTTTCTCTTTGCATGCTTAAATACATTTTACTGTTTATATTGGGAAATGTTGATTTCTTTGCAACAGTTTGCTTTGCGGTTGAAACTATCTTGCACCTCGAAGTTTAGAATGACAAACATTGCACTCCACATTGTGCTCAGCTACGTAGAGCAACAAGAATTTCAATGCTTCTCGGATGTTTGTTTATCTGTTACGATCACAATATCACCTTAGAGTTTCTGCTTTAATCGCTAAAATATACTATGCGTATCCTCTCATCGTGTATCTTTAAAGGATGCACTGATTTAGACATTTTGCCCAATACCGATCATTATTTTTAGTTATGGCTAATAACTGATATGATTATGAATCTACATTGTTGAACCTGTTTCAAAACATCAAAACAAAATGTACAGTAAAAAATATGGATAAATGTTTATTATGGTGAATTTTAGGATAATGTGAGCCTAGGACACCGAATCTTTGATGTGGTTATTTCTTACTCTTATTACAGTCAAGTCCTATTTTGATTTTTAGCAATAAACTTGGCTGTCGCGTGATTGAAGTCTCATTTGTTGGTCTGTATTTTGGAGTGACACAGTTAATTTCGATATGCAAAAAATGTGCCAGATTACCTTAATTCACCTTTCTTCTGAAATATAGAGTATAATAAGTGTACACTGATTAAATTGAGACCAAGGAACTCTGATGCAATTTGCTTAATACCAGCCAAATATGACCAATACTGATAATAAAAATAATAAACACTAGAAAAGAATAAATGCAATTTTCAACTGAGATCCACCTTTACACAACAATTAAACCTTTTTGTTTTGTAGAATGTTTACTGAAAATGTTTGAAAACATAAATTTTGCATTATCCTTTGTCTAGGCTGTCGTATGTTACTGATATGACACGGGAGAGCTGAGGCGTTGTTAATTGGCTAAGCAAAAACATTGCAGATAATCTCAGAATGACCAAATGTCAGACAATATCACTAGTAGTCACTTATTTTGTGCATGCCTAGTACGTACCTGTTTGATGTATTTTTTATTTTTTTTGCTTTAATCCTATGTGATTTCCTGTTAATGTTAACCATTTGTCTGTTGAGGTGTCCACCCACATGTTTGTGCATTAAGTCGTGTTTTTTGCACCTTGACGATGATCCACATGAGGAACTGAAGAGAAAGTTAAATATATTAAGTCGTCCTATGTGAGCTAATATTTTCACAATATTTTAATATACAGTAAACTGGGCATTTATGTGCAAATGTTTATTCACTGTGATTGTTTGCCTATTTTTATGCCAGGGGTATAAAAATTGAAAATTCCAAAACCGATGGGCCACTGTGCCAAGTTCTTTTTGGAAACAATAGCATTTTCAAGTATGTATTTGTTCCATAACCCTTTGATTTGAAAGCATCACAATTTCAATGTTTTGAAAATTTCAGTTTTGTTAAGTAAAGCACATGAGACTCTTTGTTCAGGCAACATCGGCAAGAGATTGAAGACTTCATCTTCCATCTTGTTCAGAAACACCTACATGAGCAGAACAATGATCCAGACGGCTCTGCTCTTCATGTCAACCCACATGTGCGTATTTAATATCACTGAACAGGCCACTTGTTATAACGTATGTCTAAAAAAAAAATGTGTTTTTTTTCAAGTGTTCAAGTTTTATTATGGAGGAGAGTTACAAAACGAAGGCTTCCTGTAGCTCCAAACATATCAAAGATGCTTTCAGTGTGAGTTCTTCAGACCTATGACTGAACACTCAATATTCTTATACAATTATTAGACAAATCAAAACAAATGTAACCAGAGCTCATATAATCTTCTTGCTTTGTAGATGATTGGAAGTGTTTTGTACTTCACCAACTTCTGCGTTGACAAACTTGGCCAACCACTGCTGAATGAAAACCCCCAACTTACTGAAGGATGGGAGGTTCCCAAGTATCCTAAAAGTTTATAGCCAGTGTTGTGCCTTAAACTTATCCTACTGTGCTCTTGATGATTTAGAGAATGCTTTAAGTGTATTTTACTATTATGTTTATGCACATCACTGCTCCTGAATCACTTTTGCAAAGATACCAGCAGGTCTTTGGCCAGGTCATTGCCTTTGAAGGCCAAGAGGTGCAAATAAAGGAGAAAAGGTATGTAACACTGTTTGAAGGGATAGGTAAAGTGTGTTGGGTACCGGAAGTAAAAATCCCATTAATTTTTCAATAGGAAAAGTTTATATAATTTACAAACCTTTCAAGACATATCAACATTGAGCTCTGAGAGTGAGCAATGATAAAATGTTGATTTAGAAACCACAAGTCAGTGTGGTTTCAATTTCATTTTAAGAAATGTTTAACTGCTGAATTCATGTTGAAGAACTACAATACCAATAATCCTGAATAGAAATCCACCAATTAGAGAAGTCACTGTTACTGGGGAGCAAAATTGCAGCTGTACTCTTCTTTTGCCGCAAATTTTGCTTTAACCGTGAACGACCACTCCCATGAAGCATTCTTGACATAGTAGCATTATGCTCCTTTTCAAATACCTTTATGCTTCAAATCAAATTTTGTAATATCATAGCTGGTTGGTTTGGTTCATGGCTTCAAACTCTTATGGAACATTTTTTTAAATCCCTATGGAGAAAACGAATTGGAAAATAGTTCTGGAACTAAGGCTGCAGAAAAAGTGAACAACTGTTGTACTTTTTTGGCCTATGCTGCTTTCACTTGCTTTCGGAATTGTCATGAATATAAATTGCAAACTTGGAAGTTGCACATGAACGCCCGCTACAATCATAATTATGACTGGGAAGTTCAGAGGTCATTTTGATACCGAGTGTGAAGGTTCCCAGGGACGACACTAGTCAACAGGTTCCTTCAACTCAAGTGAGTACTTTTATTTAGTTTCACAGGGTGCCACAGCACGCCAGCTTCACAGTGGGAAAATAACTTACTTACACTCTCTTCCTGGTCTGCTGGATATGTGGCTCTTTTTATGCCACTCTCCCCATGTTCACTGTAATCAGAAACAGGTGTTTTAGCTCAGGTACAAGCTCAGGTACAAGCGCCCTTACCACTCTCTCTCCGGATGGACACTTGTCCACGCCCCCGCTGCCACATATCCCCACCATCCAACTCAGGGGAGACATCCGGACTGCCTACCACTCCACCCCCCCCCCCCCCCCCCCCCCCCCACCCCATATCTGGAAAGGAAATCGGCGGCCGCCATCTGCACTCTCGGTCTGTGGACCACCTTGAACTTAAAAGGCTGAAGAGTCAGATACCAACGGGTAATCCGCGCGTTGGTGTCTTTCATGTGGTGGAGCCAATGGAGTGGAGCGTGATCCGAACAGAGGGTGAAGGCCCGCCCCATCAGGTAGTATCGGAGAGAGAGGACCGCCCACTTGATGGCAAGACATTGCTTTTCTACAGTGCTGTACTTGATCTCCCTCAATGAGAGCTTCCTGCTAATATACAGCACTGGGCGCTCCTCCACCTCCTGCGAGAGCATGGCCCCCAGCAACCTGTCTGAAGCGTCCGTCTGTAACGCAAAAGGGAGAGAGAAATCGGGTGAATGTAAAAGCGGCCCTCCAATTTGGGGACGTACTGACCGTGACCCGAGTGGAACCCCAGATACTGTACCTCCACCTGCCCAATCGCGCGCCACTATGGGTTTGCTGTGAGTCCTGCTCGTCGCAGCGATCTCAGAACCGCCCTCAGATGCTGCATATGCCGCTGCCAATTATTACTATCAATGATGATGTCATCTAAATAGGAAGCTGTATGTGGTCTGAGGATCACATCCTCATGCCGCTGAAATGTAGGCAGTCCCCAAACAAACAGAACGGAAGTGTTACAAATTGGTGTAATAAAAATGGTGTGGAGAAGGCTGTTTTTTCATGGGAAAATGGTGACAAGGGGATCTGCCAATAACCCTTCGTCAATCCAATGTCGAATAATAACGAGCAGTGCCCAACCGATCGAGCAAATCATCAACGTGAGGCATTGGGTATGCGTCAAATTTAGATACTGCGTTGACTTTCCTATAATCCACACTGAACCGTCGCTCTTAGGCACTAGAACAACCGGGTTGGACCAATTGCTGTGGGATTCCTCTATTACCCCCATATCGAGCATTGCATCTAATTCTCCACGAACAATTTTCTTTTTATGCTCGGCAAGTGACTGGGGTGAACTGATTAAGTTTTGAATCTACCTCAGGCCCGAGCTCCGCCCTCTCTGGAACTACCATAGCCAACATCACAGGGGCCGCCTCCCTCCACAATTTCAGGAGGTTGAGGTGATATATTTGACGTGCGCCCCCTCTATCGGTTCGTGTGACCTCAAAGGGTCCTTACCACTTGGAGTAATTTGGAGCTCGATGTGGGTAGTAATACGAGTATTTTATCTCCCAGTGCAAATTCCCTTAGCTGAGTACACCTGTCATACAGTCGGCGCTGACGTTCTTGGGGTCGGAGCAAATTCTCCTGTGTTAGTTTCCCCAAAGTGTGGAGTTTTGCTCTGAGATCAAGAATGTATTGAATTTCATTCTTACTATTTGAAGGCCCCTCCTCCCAGGCTTTGCACAAGACATCAATCACACTGTGTGGGCGCCGCCCATACTGCAGCTCAAATGGGGAGAAGCCAGTGGAGGCTTGCGGCACCTCTCATACTGCGAATAACGGGGTCAAGCCATTTATCACAATTTCTAGCACCCTCGTGCATGAACATACGAATCATATTTTTGAGTGTTTTATTAAATCGCTCCACTAGGCCATCCGTCTGCGGATGGTACACGCTAGTGCAAATCGACTTAATGCCCAATAGTTTATAAAGCTTGCGTAGTGTACATGACATAAAAGTTGTTCCCTGATCGGTGAGAATTTCTTTTGGAATCCCCACCTGGGAGATTATTTTGAAGAGTGCCTCCGCAACACTGCGTGCTTAGATGTTGCTCGGTGGCACTGCTTCTGGATATCACGTTGCATAATCCACTAGGACTAATACAAAGCGATGTCTGCTCTAATGGCCCGACGAGGTCCATCCCAATTCTCTCGAAGGGGACCTCGATCAGTGGAAGGGGGCGCAATGGCGCTTTTGGGGTGGCCGGTGGATTTACCAGCTGACATTCGCGGCATGCCGCACACCACCTGCGGACATCGCCGCCAGTGCCCAGCCAATAAAAACGGGCTATTAGACGGTGTAGTGTTTTCCTTTCTCCTAAGTGACCCACCATGGGATTATAATGAGCCGTTTGGAACACCATTTCCCAACAGCTCCGTGGTATCAAAAGCGGAGTTGTATTTTCTTCTGTTTGAGCGTCCTGCGTCACTCCGTACAACTGCTCTTTTCTAATGGCAAAATAGGGATATGAAAGAGCGACGTCCGGCTGGAGTTGTTGACCATCAATTACTCTCACTTGGTCGAAGGTGTGCTTGAGGGTTTCTTCCCACAACTGCTCCAAAGGGAAGCCCCCCTCAGGCAGTTCCTTGAGAAGGGGAGGGGCTGTAGCCTCTCCCCTTCCCTTGTCATTCTGATGTGAAGCTGTCGAGGACGGCCCGGGCTCTGCCTCCCCTGCAAGAGCATCGCACATCTCACATCCGTGCAAATCCCCTTTAATAAATTTCTAAAATCAGGCCAATCAGTCCCCAAAATCAGCGGATGGGTGAGGCGGGAACTAACCGCGGCCTCCACTTTGTTTTTTCCCCGGAATATGATCACACGGGTCACCATAGGATACTTGTGAATATCCCCATGCACACACTTCACCCTCATCAGTTTAACTGTGCCCAAAGCCTCTGGTTGAACCAAGCATTGGTGGATGGTGGTTTGATTACAACCTGTATACACCAATGCTTGGGAGTACCCCCCCTTGACAGTTACCGGCATCCATTACGCTCCGGCCCGATCGGGGGCAGCCTGCGGTATATCGGAGACCCGTACCACCCTCCTCAGCTCCATCAGAGGGCACTGATCCCAGAAGTGGTCCTGGTCTCCGCACCTCCAACATGCTGGCCCAGGCGCTACACCCGTACTTGCATCGGCGGGCACCCCCACCTGAGGGGGAGGGCGGCTGAAGATCGGGGCAGGGGAATGTGTCGCCTCCCACAGCTGGGGAACTGGCCTCGGAAATCCTCCTCGCCTGCGTGGGGCAGGAACTGGCCCTGGATAGAGAGTAGAGTGAGAGGTTAGAGGGGAGGGGGATGAAATGGGGGGCACAGGGGGAGGAGAGAGTAGGAGGGCTCCTCCGCCCTCTGGATCACCACCATATGGTCCTCCGCAAGCCAGACGGATTCCTCCAGCAACGCCGGGCGGTGGCACTGGACCCACTCCGCCGTTATTTTTGGCAGGCGTTGTATGAAATGTTCCAATACCACCTTGTTGACCAGTCCCTCGATGTCGCGGTTCCCCTCTAGCAGCCATCTCCGGCAGGTGTCTTGGAACCGCTGGGCTATAGCGAACGGGCGGTCGGATTTCTCCCAACTTCAGGCTCCGGAAGAGTTGGTGGTTTCCTTCCGGACTCCGACCAACCCGTTGAAGGATGGCCTTAAAGTCTGCAAAAGCCAGGAGGCTCCTGGCTGAGGAATCTCCAGATCGCATGCCGGTCCTCTGCTTGCCGGAGTTCAAGCAGGGTCTGATGGTGGTTCTGATGCAAACCAGCGAGAGACTGGAGGACCTCTGCCAACTGGGAGGACTCTACGGGGTGACTTCCATCACCTTGGATAAATCTCCCGGGTTTCGGCACCTGTGTGTAGGTTCCCAGGGACGACACTTGTCAACAGGTTCCTTCAACTCAAGTGAGTACTATTTAGTTTCACAGGGCGCCACAGCACGCCAGCTTCACAGTGGGAAAATAACTTAGATTGCTTCACAGTATTCCTTAGTCTCAACACTTTAGGTTCACAGAACTTTCTGATCCACACTCTCTTCCTGGTCTGCTGGCTATGTGGCTCTTTTATGCTGCTCTCCCCGTGTTCACTGTAATCAGAAACAGGTGTTAGGCATAATTTAGCTCAAGTGCAAGTGCCCTTACCGCTCTCTCTCTCTCTCTCTCTCTCTCTCTCTCTCTCTCTCTCCGGACGGACACTTGACCTGGCCCCCGCTTCCAAACAGAGTTAACGAGTTGTGATTACCCATAAGTTTAGTTTTATTAGTGAATGGTAGGAAATTACTTCAGAATACAGCTACCTTGTAAACTGTTGCAGTTTCCATTGTATACATTTATGTATATCTGAAAAAAGTAATCATTGTCAACAGGTTCCAATGTTTCCAATTCACTCTCAGAAGTGGGAAGTCGTTTTTCCGACAAGCACGTGATGGCAGCATAAACTATATCTAATATTTATATTTATGATACTGCAGTTTCTTTTGACAGTCTTATTTTTTTTATACTTAATTCCTTTTAAAGGATTTACTGTGAAGCAAGACATGCAGCACATATCTGATTTGTTTTTTAGCTGTTTGGTTGAAGACAAAAACTGTTTTGTTTACAGACCGAGACCATGCTGTTTTAACTGTGGTTCTGTGGACCATCAGCTGCGAGACTGTCCAGAGGTGTTTCTCCTTACTCACAGACAGTATTTCTGTTTATGCTTGTTTAAATCTATTACATTATTATGTTAATACCAGAATTTTCTTAAATCACTTTCACTCATACAGCCTTTTCTGTATATATAATGGCATTTTTCTGTTTAGAGGTCATGTTTAAACAGGCAAATCAGCTCTGACAATTTGTGTTTGTAAGAAGTTGTTATATTACCTAAAGTTTTGAATTTGAAAAATTTGAAAGACTTAATAGTTTGAGTATTTACAGGGTAAAAAGTTTAGTCAAATTGTACATTTGCTGAAAGGGAAAGCGCTTCTCTCCATACTAGCAGATGAAGAAATTGGTCGACAGATTAATAGAACAGTTCAGTCCTAATTACACTAACCGATTTTGTGTGTGCTCCGTATGCAGTCTTCACATGCACCAGGAATTTGTTGCATTAATTAGTGGGTCCACAAGGTGGCAACACTTAACAGTTCACTTGTTACTTTGAGGAAATAGTACAAGAACTCAATGTTAACAATAGGAGATTAAAACAACTAAATGTGCACATCAAGAGTGTGTGAGAAGGTCAAGAGATACCTGCATTAGTATTTATCTCAAGTCTGAAAGACTATAAAGACCTCTAAACTCCTGAAGACAAAAAGTCCAGTATGGCATAGCAGTCGACCAGTGTATGCATGCACGGTCAAATGGAGTAAGCTTTGAAAGGATAGAGCATTTAACTGTACACATACACTATTGTACGTATAAAAGCAGAAGTATACTTTGGGCTTAAGAAGTTCTCTTACTTCAGGACAAAGTTACTGACATCACAGCGTTTGCAGATCACAATGCAGATAATAGACAAAGCCTTTGCATGTGTGAATAGGAGATGTAGTACATTTACCAGTAAAGGTAATCTAGCAATTTTACTGCAATTTAATGGGTTTGAAAGAGCAAATGGAGCACATATACAACACAGTAATAAATTGAGTCTTGAGTGTTTTAAACTTTAAATTTTTTATTTAAGCCTAAAGATATGGCTCGCATCAATGAGAAGAGGAGGGAGTTCTCACAGAACAACAATCAGAGCAACCAGCGGTACCATGCAGAAGAGGTCGAGGAGCGGTTTGCAAAGTACAAGCCAGGAAAAGTGAGGTCAGCCAATTTTTTTACGTAATACCCTCTAAACAATAAATGCCAGGAACAGACAATGATTCAGTGTTAATTTAAAAAAAAAAAATGATAAAAACATCTGAAAATATAGTAGCCATTTACTTATTTTTGTTTTGTTTTTTGCCTAGTGCTACATTTGGTTACATATGCAAGTAATTGCACATCACGACAGGAATAGTTCACCCAAAAATGAAGCTCTTATGATTCACTCACCTTCAAGTTGTCCCAAACCTGTATCACTTTCTTTTTTGTTTGGATGCAAAAAAATAATTTTAAAGAATGTCTAATTTAATATACCCAGATGTGTCATAAAAGTAGTCCATTTGACTTGTGCGTCATATTCTAATGCCTCCTACAAACTACACTACTTTCAAAGAAGTCAGATCATGGTACTATTCATATTACACAACTGTCTGTCTTGTCATAAAAGTCTTTCAAATGCGTTTTCAAATTACACAACAAATGGCGACATGGGCGAACACATTATAAAACATTTCACTGTTGACTAATCCCCGACAGCCCTGCCTGGACACCAAATTACGTTTCCCAACCGAGTACACGCAAGAAGTGATGTGCATGATCATATGTTATGCATTTCAGAATATAAGTGTGTTTTTAATCGCCTAGAGGCATCATATATTTAATTGGTTACAATATGAAAAAGTACCTCATACTGAAAAATCTATCTATTTGTTTATCTGACTGTCCAAGAAAATTGGCAATTTCTCCAACTCTTCTCTTTCTCCACCCAGTTGTGGTACAGTTCAGATGAAACATCAAATCTGGTGCTCCTGCCAATGTTCCACACATCGGTGACGCGTCTGCAATTCTCTCAGATAGCATCTTTGATAATTCATACGTTGCGATCGTCGCTCATTGGAGCGAGCTCCTAATTTGTCTACGATTTCGTGCTTTTGTCGGTGAGTGAAAATCAGGCTTAAAATCATGTGGTGTAAACTCGGCATAAGTCTTCTGAACACATATTATAGGTTTGGTGAGAAACAACCTGAGAATGCATGAGAAAAGACCTTACAAAAATCGAGAGTTCATGGCAAATTTGCCACAAACTTGCTGCAAATTCAGCACTGTTCATTTTCACATGCAAATGAGCATTACGGAAAATGTTGCATTGTTGCCAAAGGTTTGCTACAAGTTCACCACTATCGGTGAAGAGCTGCAAACATTTGTGGTGAATCAAATGCTAATTTGTATGTGAAAATAACGAGTGGCAAGTTTGCGGCTAGTTTGCCAGAATTTTTTTTATTTTTGTATTTTTTTTAAGGGAGTTAATTCATGCGTTCAACCATCATATGAGGTTTAAAGGGATGGTTCATCCAAAAATTTAAATTATCTTATTTCTCACCCTCATGCCATCCCAGATGTTTGAATTTCTTCAGCAGAAAACAAACATATATTTTTTTACATTTTTAAAAATTATATGTTTACATTTTTTTTTTTTAAATGTCAGCTCTGTACAATTAAATGGTGATCAGAACTTTTTATCTCCAAAAATCACATAAAGGAAACATAAAAGTAATCCATAGCTCCAGAAGCAAAATAATGTGTGGGTGAGAAACAGGACAATACTTAATCCCTTTTTTACTCTAAATCTCCACTCTAAATCAAACACTGCATGTGACTTTCGGATGTGAATGTGTAGTTAAAAAGGTACTTAAATTTTGATCTGTACGTCAACCACAACTATTATATCATTTCTTTTATTTGATTTTTGGAGCTGCAAAGGTCTGATCACCATTCACTTGCATTGTAAGGACCTATAGAGCAGAGATATTCTTCTCAAAATGTTTGTTTTTGATCAACAAAAGAAATAGTCATACACATCTGCGATGGCTTGAGGGTGAGTAAATTAGAGAATTTTAATTTTTGGGTGAACTGTCCCTTAAAGTAAAAGCAATTATGAATGAGTTTTTCCTCATGTGTTCAAGAGTTTGCAAAGAAGAGTTTTGGTGGAAGTCAAGATTTTCACTGTAAAATAGCTTAAAAATCCTGTGTTGTTTCTCACCAAAACCTATTGTATGACTTCAGTGAGCTACTGTCTACTGCCACTGTATTGAAATCAGTGAAAGGCGCATCCTTTAATATTCCTCCTTTTGTGTTACGCAGTAGAAAAAGTTATATGGGTTTGGAACTAAATGAGGGTGAGTAAATGATGATAGAATGTTTATATTTAGACTAACTATTTCTTTAAATGATATGCAATTGTCTTTGTAGTCAAGAGCTTCTTGATGCCCTTGGGGTCACAGCAAACACCCTTCCACCATTCATCTACCGCATGAGGGAACTGGGCTACCCGCCTGGCTGGTTAAAAGAAGCAGAGATGGAAAACTCTGGTTTAATGCTCTATGATGGCAAGGGTGAGTTTTGTGCTGTAGTATGTATTGAACTGAAATATTTTCATCTTGAAGAAGCAGAAAAACTAGATTTTTAAATAAAAACAGTTTTGTCATTGACTTATTTGCTTAATTTTCTTTTTAAGGAACAAATGATGGTGAGCATTCTGAAGATGAAGAAAACCTCAGCCAAAAGATATCGTATGATGTCTCCCAGCTGGTTGATTTTCCTGGATTCAATGTCAATCCACCACCCAACATAAGGGATGTAAGTGTACTTAAGTGTACACAAAATATTAAAAGGAAACACTTGCGGAACCTTCAAGTATTATAGTTATTTAAGCACACAGAATTCATACCTTTAAAGGGACAGTTCACACATAAATGAAAATGTTGTCATCAATTACTCACCCTTGTGTTTTTACAAACCTTTATAACCAGTAGTTTTTTCATGGAACACAAAAGATGCAATGCACAATATAAGCCTCCATCACATTTGTTTTCAACCATTGAAATCTAGTTTACTTTATAAGTGGATTACCTGACACTGACAACTGAAATAGCAGATTGCTGTACTGTATATTTATCTGAATAGTATATAACAATGAAAGAATTGGACCCATAATTAATGCTAATTGATATTAAACTCTTTTTTAACCAATAACTGTCTCTTGTTTCTAGTTTTAAATCCATCAAACTTGCATTTTTTTTCAGGACTTCAGGTCTTTTGGATCCATTCCCATGCAGCCACAGCACTGGAAACAAAATTTTGCTGCTTTTTTGAGCAATACATTTCCAGAGGTAAAAACATATTTTGCAGTGTATTTTTAAGATTTCTAGTTTGTTGCCTAAATTCATATTTCCCCATAAATTCATGACCGCATGAATTAATTTCTCTATCCACAGCCTGGCTCTAACTGCAATAAGAGACGTCATGAGTCTGAATCAACACCCGAGCAGACAAAGAAACAGAGATCCAGTTCAGACCCACACCATGGTTCTGATATGGAGATAGAGTCAGGTACATGGTTTGGACTCCTACATGTTGGAATGTAGGTTTTACGAGGACTGATTGTTCCTGTAAACACAAACAAAACTATTTTACTATAGGCATGAATTTCCGTAATGAACAAAATGGTTCTCTTTATTATCTTTAAACATGGGGAAAATCTATTATCTGTATTACTATGTTCCTGTAGCTCAACTGGTTGAGTGTGGTGCTAACAATGGCAAGAGTAATGGGTTAGATTTTTTAGGAAACACAAATCCTGATAAAATGTGTAACTTGAATGCACTTCGGAGAGCGTCTGTTAAATGCATAAATGAATAGCAATATTAGAACACTGCCTAACAATGTCATTTCCTGATTTATTAGTGTTGTTTGTTAAAGTGAGTATCACTAATGTTATTGCTAGTACTGATGATTAGGATTTGTTCTGAACCCTAACCTTAAATATTCATTTTGTTGCTTGAACAGTCAACCAAGACATTTTATCTTGTTTTAATCATATATCTAGCAAAATGTAGTTAGTTTAAAGCAATGTTCCAGGTTGAATGCAAGATAAGGTCAATTAACAGCATTTTTTAAGTAATACTGATTATCACAAAAAATAATTCCACAGTGTCTTACCTTTTCTTTAAAAAAACAAAAGAGAAGAAAAAAATCAAGGCACTTACAATGGAAGTGAATGGAGCCAATTTTTGGAGGGATAAACGGCAGACATTTTAAGCATATTACGTTTAAAAAAAAATCACTTGCATTAATTCTTCAGTTAAAACTTGTGTCTTATTTGAGCTGTTAAGTTGGTTTAGGGTTCAATGCATTATATCATCATGGTAACAGATTTAAATTGCATGTAACTGTACACAGAAAAGTTTAGTAAGCGATTTTTATCACATTAAAACCATGTTAACATGCACTTTGTTTATGTCTTGTTGCTATACTTTTGAAAAAGTGAGTATTTTATAATTTACTGACACCCCCCCCCCCCCCCCCATTCACTTCCATTAAGTGGCTCACTGGAACCCAGATGTTTTGTTTGTTTGTTTGTTTTCTTTTGGGGGGGGGGGGGGGGGGGTTAAGAAAAGGAGAGTCAAAAGGCAATCAAAATTAAATGAATATTCCATGTTCAATACAAGTTATGCTCCGACACCATTTGTGGCATAATGTTGATTACCACACAAATTAATTTAAACTCGTCCCCCTTTTCTTAAAAAAATCAAGGTTATATTGGGACACTTACAATGAAAGTTAAAGGGGCCAGTGTTTGGATGGTTTAAAGGCAGAAATGTGAAGCATGTAATTTTCTAAAAGCACCCGCATTAATTCCTCTGTTAAAACACATGTATTATTTTAGCTTTAAATTTGTTTATATTGTAATTTTAGGGTTTGTTGGCATCACATCATGATTTACACAAAAAAGTTTAGTAAGTAATTTGATCACAATAAAATCATGTTAGCATGCATATGGTTTGTCTTGTGGCTACGCTTTTGAAACCATGAGTATTTTAATGTAAACAAATTGGCCCCCATTCACTTCCATTGTAAGTGCCTCACTGTAAACCAGATTTTTTTTTTAAGAAAAGGAGGGACGATTCAAAATACATTTTATGTTAATCAACATTATGCCACAAATAACTTGTATTGAACCCAGAATATTCCTTTCATGCCATCTTGTTTTGAGGGTGTTTAGTTTAATTCTGTAAAACAGTTTAATTCTGTAAAATAAGACAAAGATACCGTTTAAGAAAATACGTTTTTGCACTGTGACATTTTTTGAGTTTTTGCCTATCTACAGATCATGACACACCTCAAAATAGACCTGATGGATTCCAGTTCCAACCACCACTCCCTCCTGGTTCTTCACCTGTAGGTGTTCCTCCACCCCTACCACTGGGAACACCTCCCACAACACCCACCCCACCTCCACTCCCTAAAGGTACTCCACCTGCTACTCCGCCCACAAATTATTCTCCATCTAGTCGAGTGAGAGGCATGGCTGAGGGGGAGGAATCAGAAGATGGGCTAACCCTAGAAGAACTTGAGGAGCAGCAAAGGCTTCTTTGGGCAGCCCTTGAGAAGGCAGATACTGCAACTAACAGCGATTCTGATGCTGGAGCTTCCGGGACCCCTGTTCCAAGTTCCCCCAGTATTTGCACTCCTGTCAGGCCTGATGCAGAAGAGGAAGAACAACAGGTTAAGATGGAGAACTTGAGTCATGCATATGAAATCATGAGCACACCTGCTTCACCCATTGAAGAGTCAGAGGCCAGTGTTTGTGAGGATGAGACAGAGAAAATGGATGAAACAAATAGTGATGGAGAGGTAAAACATTCGATAAATGAAAACGTGATCAATTTGCAAGCAGACATGAGTGACATTATTGTCCTGGATGAAATTTATGAGGAAAATGATGATCAAGATGCATCGAATATCACTGAAGCCACTCCACAAACAAGCACACAAGAGTCAAATGCTCCAGCAGAGAACACAGTGGAACCTGAGATAAATAAAGTAACTTTCGTTCCGCACCGTAGCAAATTTGCAGCAGGAATAATTCCATTTGAGGACACTCCTGAGTTTACAGAGGTCGCTGAAGCAACAGGGGTTTACCTCAAGATTCGAGATCTTCTCAAATGCTCCCCAAGAAATCAGGCCAAAAACAAAAAATAATTGAAGATGTTTGTTTTTACTGCCAACTTGTGGCCCACGAACCCTTTTTTCTTACTGTTGCCCTGTCAGTTTATATGTAGTGTAACTTTGGTGATCTGTTTCTTTTTTTTATGGGTTATCAGTAGTGTGATTTGGATAATTTAAAAAAAAAACAGATTGACACATTTGATCTTTATATACCTGGACATTAACTGGCTTTTTTACTTCAGATTTACTGTGCTGTAGATATTTTTTTTATTTTCCCTGTTGAGTTATTTGGGTCTTTTTTGCTACATCTTGTGGCATGCTTGGTTGTATGCCTAGTACAGATAATTTGTGTAATTTATTATTAATATCTTTCATCTTAAATCATTTCTTAAAGATTTTGGCCATTTATAATGGTGTCCACTTCACTGAATTAAAATTTTTAACTATAGAATGGTAGTAAAAGCAAATGATTTCACTTTTGATATTTCAATATAAAGTTGTTGCTCCCTGTCACCACACAGCCAGGTGAATTATTTCTACAGTTTTCACTAGGGATGTGTGTGACAGTGGTCGACTAAACGTTTCTGATGCTGCAAGTCAACTCTGGAATTACTAGTCGGTTAATATTTTGTCCCATTAAAATGCTGAACGTTTTTACACATTTACGTTTGGCTTTATATTTTACAAATTCTGTGCTTAAATTGATGTTCACGTTATACATTTAAATATAACTATACAAATACTATTTAAAAACGTGTATATCTGGAGCAGATACAAAGTTTAATTTCACCTCGCGGTGTAGAAAAATGTCCTTTCACTAGACAAGCAAACTCAACAAAGTAGCTATGAAATCACTTCGGTGGTGGTGCGGAAAGCGGATTTCAAAAACGTTGACTTGAAAGTCTCTGTGGATGTTTTCACATTTGAGTCTTCTGTTATTTAAGTTATTATAAGTTGTTTTCCTGCTGAGTGGGCTTTTTCAAGTGCAGAATAATTGCCTTAGGTCTCTGTCTTTCACAAGACCATGTTGACTTGTTAATTTTGCAAAAGTGTATGCTTTTAAGTAGCCTAGAAAATGACTGTTTTAACCTGGTATGCCATTTTTTGGTATAAAAATGGCATGAATATTTGCACCCCGATCTACCACACAATGCAGCTATAGATGTTGCAGCAGTGGGGTGTAAGGATGTTGTGAATGTGTACTCTTGTCTTGGCGACCACGGTTTGGATCCTCATTTTGTCCCACTATTTTTCTCATCTGATTTCCTGTTTTCACTCTTAATATTTCCTTTAATACTACTAAATATAATCGATACAAAAAAAAATCATGTAAATGTTGATTTCATCACAGTGGTTTGGCCACGGTGAATGTTGAGGAGTGCAGAGAAGGGTTTGATCCAGAGGCGGGGTCTTTCGATCGCACTTGTTCCCGTGGCTCGGTAGCTTGTGTGTAAATTGCATCATACTATAGTAATGTAGTAAACTTTTTCTTTTTTTTTTTTTTTTTTTCGCAAAAACATTTGTCTTAAGATGGTTATTTATATCTTCAGCTTTAGTATGTAAATAGGAAATATATATTTTAGTCTCCCAAGCATTCCTTTTGCAAAATGAATTGAAGAGAAGAACAGGGAGCCCTGCAGCAGATGGCTATCCCTCTGTGCACTTGTGCAGTGACGCCATACTCTCTAATGTGGATCACCGGGAAGAAAATGGTTATGCCCAACTACCCCCCTGTGTAGGAGGCTGTAACAGCACACCTCTGCCCAGCGAGTAAACAGGCGGTGGAAATCACACCCCATACATCCTTGCAATCCATTTCGACAAACGTCTGCTCTGGTGGGGAAAGCGTACTCTAGCGGCAGGACAAGCTGGATCAGCACTCCACGCAGTGGTGGCTTTCACCTCTGTGAAGTTGGCACCCCATATAATTAAATAATCACCAAAACTATTTCATTTGTTTGTGCTGATTAAGTGCCGCAAAAATTGGTTTGGTGTTTGAGATATTAAGCATTCTTGTTTGGGCTGTGTGACGTAACTCTCCACCCCATCTCGCTCAAATCGATCCAAACCATTGCTGGTCGTTTGTGTTTAAAACAAACGTTGTAACCATTTCCCTTCCTTAGATATAGCAAAAAAAAATTCGGGAGTGGTGATGTCATTCTCCATCCCATGTTCAAATTCACGGAGGTGTGGCGTTCCAGGTATTTCAAGCCAAGCTCCTCAAGCAAATGGATGAGCACGGCTTCAATCCAGACACATTCAAAGAACTCTGCACTGCTACAGACTACAGGGTGTGTTGGGGTGTGTTCGTTGTCCTTTTCTGCATATCGCATTGCTTTTTTGTGGTCTGTTCTGCATAACACGTGGCTCATTTTAGCTTATCGCGGTGAACCCACCGGTTCTCCCGATGGCCAGTCTGCCCCTGTTCGGCCCCAAAGTGCGTCAGCCCAGCGGGAAAATGTCCGGTATGCCGGATCTTCAGAAGGAATGTTATAGGTGTGGGTGAGACACAAATCAATATTTAATCAAAATATTATATATATATATATACACTACCGTTCAAAAGTTTGGGGTCACCCAAACAATTTTGTGTTTTCCTGAAAAGTCACACTTATTCACCACCATACGTTGTGAAATGAATAGAAAATAGAGTCAAGACATTGACAAGGTTAGAAATAATGATTTGTATTTGAAATAAGATTTTTTTTACATCAAACTTTGCTTTCGTCAAAGAATCCTCCATTTGCAGCAATTACAGCATTGCAGACCTTTGGCATTCTAGCTGTTAATTTGTTGAGGTAATCTGGAGAAATTGCACCCCACGCTTCCAGAAGCAGCTCCCACAAGTTGGATTGGTTGGATGGGCACTTCTTGCGTACCATACGGTCAAGCTGCTCCCACAACAGCTCAATGGGGTTCAGATCTGGTGACTGCGCTGACCACTCCATTACCGATAGAATACCAGCTGCCTGCTTCTGCTCTAAATAGTTCTTGCACAATTTGGAGGTGTGTTTAGGGTCATTGTCCTGTTGTAGGATGAAATTGGCTCCAATCAAGCGCTGTCCACTGGGTATGGCATGGCGTTGCAAAATGGAGTGATAGCCTTCCATATTCAGAATCCCTTTTACCCTGTACAAATCTCCCACCTTACCAGCACCAAAGCAACCCCAGACCATTATATTACCTCCACCATGCTTAACAGATGGCGTCAGGCATTCTTCCAGCATCTTTTCATTTGTTCTGCGTCTCACAAACGTTCTTCTATGTGATCCAAACACCTCAAACTTGGATTCATCTGTCCACAACACTTTTTTCCAGTCTTCCTCTGTCCAATGTCTGTGTTCTTTTGCCCATCTTAATCTTTTTCTTTTATTGGCCAGTCTCAGATATGGCTTTTTCTTTGCCACTCTGCCCTGAAGCCCAGAATCCCGCAGCCGCCTCTTCACTGTACATGTTGACACTGGTGTTTTGCGGGTACTATTTAATGAAGATGCCAGTTGGGGACCTGTGAGGCATCTGTTTCTCAAACTAGAGACTCTAATGTACTTATCTTCTTGCTCAGTTGTGCAACGCGGCCTCCCACTTCTTTTTCTACTCTGGTTAGAGCCTGTTTGTGCTGTCCTCTGAAGGGAGTAGTACACACCGTTGTAGGAAATCTTCAATTTCTTAGCAATGTCTCGCATGGAATAGCCTTCATTTCTAAGGACAAGAATAGACTGTCGAGTTTCAGATGAAAGTTCTCTTTTTCTGGCCATTTTGAGCGTTTAATTGACCCCACAAATGTGATGCTCCAGAAACTCAATCTGCTCAAAGGAAGGTCAGTTTTGTAGCTTCTGTAACGACCTAAACTGTTTTCAGATGTGTGAACATGATTGCACAAGGGTTTTCTAATCATCAATTAGCCTTCTGAGCCAATGAGCAAACACATTGTACCATTAGAACACTGGAGTGATAGTTGCTGGAAATGGGCCTCTATACACCTATGTACATATTGCACCAAAAACCAGACATTTGCAGCTAGAATAGTCATTTACCACATTAGCAATGTATAGAGTGTATTTCTTCAAAGTTAAGACTAGTTTAAAGTTGTCTTCATTGAAAAGTACAGTGCTTTTCCTTCAAAAATAAGGACATTTCAATGTGACCCCAAACTTTTGAACGGTAGTGTATGTGTATATATATATATATATATATATATATATATATATATATATATATATATAATATATACTTGCAAAATAGCAGGGTGTTCAAATACTTATTTTCCTCACTGTGTGTGTGTGTATATATATATATATATATATATATATATATATATATATACACAGTGAGGAAAATAAGTATTTGAACACCCTGCTATTTTGCAAGTTCTCCCACTTAGAAATCATGGAGGGGTCTGAAATTGTCATCGTAGGTGCATGTCCACTGTGAGAGACATAATCTAAAAAAAAAAATCCAGAAATCACAATATATGATTTTTTTTAACTATTTATTTGTATGATACAGCTGCAAATAAGTATTTGAACACCTGAGAAAATCAATGTTAATATTTGGTACAGTAGCCTTTGTTTGCAATTACAGAGGTCAAACGTTTCCTGTAGTTTTTCACCAGGTTTGCACACACTGCAGGAGGGATTTTGGCCCACTCCTCCACACAGATCTTCTCTAGATCAGTCAGGTTTCTGGGCTGTCGCTGAGAAACACGGAGTTTGAGCTCCCTCCAAAGATTCTCTATTGGGTTTAGGTCTGGAGACTGGCTAGGCCACGCCAGAACCTTGATATGCTTCTTACAGAGCCACTCCTTGGTTATCCTGGCTGTGTGCTTCGGGTCATTGTCATGTTGGAAGACCCAGCCTCGACCCATCTTCAATGCTCTAACTGAGGGAAGGAGGTTGTTCCCCAAAATCTCGCAATACATGGCCCCGGTCATCCTCTCCTTAATACAGTGCAGTTGCCCTGTCCCATGTGCAGAAAAACACCCCCAAAGCATGATGCTACCACCCCCATGCTTCACAGTAGGGATGGTGTTCTTGGGATGGTACTCATCATTCTTCTTCCTCCAAACACGGTTAGTGGAATTATGACCAAAAAGTTCTATTTTGGTCTCATCTGACCACATGACTTTCTCCCATGACTCCTCTGGATCATCCAAATGGTCATTGGCAAACTTAAGACGGGCCTTGACATGTGCTGGTTTAAGCAGGGGAACCTTCCGTGCCATGCATGATTTCAAACCATGACGTCTTAGTGTATTACCAACAGTAACCTTGGAAACGGTGGTCCCAGCTCTTTTCTGGTCATTGACCAGCTCCTCCCGTGTAGTTCTGGGCTGATTTCTCACCTTTCTTAGGATCATTGAGACCCCACGAGGTGAGATCTTGCATGGAGCCCCAGTCCGAGGGAGATTGACAGTCATGTTTAGCTTCTTCCATTTTCTAATGATTGCTCCAACAGTGGACCTTTTTTCACCAAGCTGCTTGGCAATTTCCCCGTAGCCCTTTCCAGCCTTGTGGAGGTGTACAATTTTGTCTCTAGTGTCTTTGGACAGCTCTTTGGTCTTGGCCATGTTAGTAGTTGGATTCTTACTGATTGTATGGGGTGAACAGGTGTCTATGCAGCTAACGACCTCAAACAGGTGCATCTAATTTAGGATAATAAATGGAGTGGAGGTGGACATTTTAAAGGCAGACTAACAGGTCTTTGAGGGTCAGAATTCTAGCTGATAGACAGGTGTTCAAATAATTATTTGCAGCTGTATCATACAAATAAATAGTTAAAAAAAATCATATATTGTGATTTCTGGATTTTTTTTTAGATTATGTCTCTCACAGTGAACATGCACCTACGATGACAATTTCAGACCCCTCCATGATTTCCAAGTGGGAGAACTTGCAAAATAGCAGGGTGTTCAAATACTTATTTTCCTCACTGTATATATTTATATATTACAATATAGTCCTTTTTTGCTATAAATTCTTCTCCACGCCCAGAAGGCGGCGACATACATGAAGAATGTGAATCACCAAAAACACTAGAAGAATGTGAATTGGAGATTGAGCAGGGAGGAGAATTTATAGTGAAAAAAGATTAAAATATTTCATAGAGTTAATCAGTCGATGGCAATTGGAAATTAAGCTGAATGACTGCAGTTCAGTTTTTGCATTCAGAATAAATACCTAGGTATGTATGGGACATAGGAGGCCTGTTGATTGGTCAAAAAAATGGTGTATGGGTGTATAAAGTTTAAGTTTGAATGGACTATTTTGATATATTCCTTAAAGTGACAATCTACTAACACTAACATTTTACATGACAGTGCAGCATAAAAATACTGTTTACCATTTATAGATAGCCTAGACTGTAAATAGGCTGACTGTGAAACAACGGAAACGTTCTCAACAGCAGAGAAATCTATTAGGATATCTAGTCATTTCAAAGTTTTGGACGTCTTTATCCATTCCAGAGACTATGACATCTTTGATTAATTTGCACAAAATTAGAACTAAAATCAGTTTGTTTATTATCAAAGGTTGGTAACATGCTGATTAATGAAGCTAAATTGAGACAGGGAAAACGTTATTGTCTAAAGGCACGACGTTACTTGTCACAGACCTGTCTTAGCTGTACAGTAGGAGTCATATATCTGACAGATGTAGATAGTTTTAATTTGCTTCATTCTTGTTTTCTGTCATCTACATTGCTGCTTACCGTGTATCCGCTACAGTTGTTAAAATGGGTGATTCTCACGAAATCCAGATTTAGAAGGTGTCCAGCATCAGAATTTTTAAAATGCCCTTAAAGCCAATTTTCTTTTTGCACATATAAGATTAAGGTCTGAACTTACTATAACCATTATTTTTAGAAGATTTAAAAAAATATTTCCTATATAATTATTTAATTTTTTTTAGATTAAAATCAAAAATTATCATTACCGCAACATGACATTACATTAAATATATGGTTAAAAATTTGTATTTTTGGCTAATGTTAAAGTAGACTCTTATTACTCATGCTCAAAGCTATGTAAAACTCTGGAGAGATTACTTTTTCATATTTATTATTTTTTGTAATTTCCTTATTTTCTCTCATTACCGAAACATGATTTACAATTTCTTTTATTTAATTGTTTTACTAAAAGATAACGTACACATTTATGTAGCATACCTTAAATAAGTAGTGTTGTATAATATGTATATACATTTTAAAACAAAATATGATTATCTAATTATTACTTAATTTGTAAAAATGATACATGTTGCGGAAATGAAAATGTCATTTCGGTAATGAGGATCAATGTTTCGGAAATAAGATTTAGCTCACACATTCACTGTTGACAAAGGGGTTTGATGCCTAACCCTATTTTACATATTTAAAACGCATACAATTTTTAAAAGAATATTTATTTCGTAAATAATTTCATTTTCTCATTTATCGTAATCATCACAGTACCATGCCTTGTGTTAACAAGTGTTGTGTATACAAGTTACAATCTTATGCTCATAAAGAACCATGTCATGTAGCCTACACTGTAGTACTAACAAATATACAACCATTAGTATAAATATTATAATTCTAGTATAACATATAATCATGTGGTCCTGAGAAACATTTAAATGTAACGGCATCTTGTGCTCTTGTAAAAAGATTTTAGTTTAGTTAAAACACTTTGGTCCTGACATTCAACCACATAACCTTTTTCTGAGAATAATTTCATGTGAAGAACTTGAATAGCAGCAACTCGATTTATGAGTTGGTCAAACAACTAAAACAAACAACTGGAACGACTGCTTTGTACCAATCACGTTTTCCCCAAACTGTAACTCATTCATGAGCGTTTTTTGTGTTTTGCCCATATGTCAGGTAAAATGCAGAAATGTCTAACAGAGGAGGTGACAGGAAGTGGTTCTGGGATTATGTCCTGACGGTAGTACCAGACCCTATCTCCTGGAAATCTGATCGATCTAGAAGTGCTTACTCTTGCTTTTTTTTCCTGTAATATTTTGCTGAATTTTGCTTCCATTTAATTTTTTTTCTCTCATGCTGTGAGGTCCTGAGTAGTCTTCATTTTACCATTTTCTTTACGTTTCCGGTACCTGGAAAAGGAAAAATGAATGAAAGGTGAAATGCAGTAAGCACGGACATAAATACAAAATTTGGACTATGATCAAAATTGCACACAATTGTTCATTTAGGAATGGTAGGTGTTTGTGTGTGCATGCGTATGTGAGTGTAAGCACGCGCACACACATGGGCATGCATGTCTGTATGTGATGTGTGTGAAAGAGTGTGTGTGTGTATACAATATATACTGTACAATTATGTCAGCCTTCACGTTTTCGTGTGTGTGTGTGTGTGTGTGTGTGTGTATGCACATGCATGTCTGTGTGTGTACTTATGTTTCTGTGAGCGTGCGTGTGTCTGTGTGGGAGTGAGCGCAAGTGTTGGTCAAAACAATGAATCCAAGTTATATTTTTTTCCCTATTATTACCCTGTCCCCTGACCTCTCTCTCTCCTTTCTTCTGTACTCCTCAAGTAACACTGGATTGCTGTATATTTTTTCCCTATGCTTTGCCAGCCTGTCTTTTGCTGATGCCCTTTTCTTTTCAACTGATGCTTGCCTGTAACAAAATACACAATAGTCATCTTGAATGTAACATTTCATGAAAAAGACATAGAAATACATTGTTTCACAGTAAAAATATTAAATACTATTACATTTATAGTAGGTGGCCTATACTGCATTCATACTGCTTTTTGTGGAAGCACTTCATAAAATGAAAAATTAGTGACCCCTGCTGGGGGGTTGTAATAGCTATTTTGTTTACGCAATCTGTTCAAGAAGTGTTTAAGGCAAATATCAAGTTATATTGAAATGAGCAAGAGTTATAGTGCACGTCCCTCCTTCATAAGTCTGTTTCTCATTACCAAAACATTGAGTATCTCCACCGCAACAGGCCTTCAATTGTTGCGGTGAATGATAATGTGGTTGCGGAGGATGAGCGACCTTAAACATTCTTGCTAACTGTGGAAGCTAAATGAGGGTTAAGCTAAACTTTCCCTCTCTTTTTATATTTAGACCATAATGGGGTATATAGTAATCAAAAAATTAAAACGGCAAAATTTTTAAAAACATCACAAACTCATGTTTCAGTAATGAGAACTAAAAATTCGTGTAGGTACTATGACAAACAAAATTGTAACTTTTATTTGGAGAGAAAAAATAAGAACTGCTTACCTGGTAGCCATCTTGAGTGTCACAGTCAATTATGTCCCTTCCAACAAAATTTCTTGAAAATGTTAGTTCCTTGAGGACTTAAACAATGATTGAAAATTGTTGCAGAGGATGAGAAAATTGGTCTTGGACACATTTATATTCCTTATTATTGTCACTACATTTACCAATGATCACCAAATACCACGTTTCTTTACTGTAAATGTTTATAGTATAACATGCACTGAAGATTTTATTTTTATATATTTTTTAATTATAAATATATCCATCTCAAAGAACACAAATCCAGTCATGGACACGTTGCGGTAATGAAACATTTCCCCTTAAATGTGGAAAAAACAACAAAACTGGTATTTATGATGCCATTTGAAATCATGTGCAAAATAGTACATGAAGAGATGTTTATAACTGTATCCTTCTTATTTTGATAGCATTTACTTTTATCATCAAAATGTTTCATGACACCTCATATGTCTAATTTCGTGAGAATCACCCAAATAACTAGGCTTGCAACTCTACTTATCAGGGTGTATGCGGCACTTCTATGTCAGAGAGAGAGAGAGGGGGGCGCATTCGGCGGTAGAGCAAAATAATAGTTCTCCGTAGTTTTGACACGTTGCTCACTTCAACTTTAAACCGTTGTCATGATGCCTCGCCACTATAAAACAGGTGCACACACACCATTTCCTCAGAATTTCTTCCTTCAAGACAGCGATTACCTCATGTCTCGAAGCCCTCTACCTTCGCCGTTGATTCACACCAGTCAGCGGACGGAATCTTCACAGCAGAGAAGAATCTCCGCTCCCCTGCAGTGCTCCGGCGAACATCACTCCGCCTCGCCGCTTGACGCTTCGCTGGTGAATGGACCTCAGCATCCTGATTCTCTGCAGCGCATCGGCAGGTGTAGAGTATCCTTTTAAAATACTGTGTGTATAAATATAAGTTATATAAATATAAATATGTTGTTCCGTAGGTGTTCCTTGTGCGAGAGACACATCCTGCCGTCAGATAAGCATGAGAGCTGCGTTTTCTGTCTGGGCCGCGCACACGCAGAGTCAGCCCTCATAGAGACGGACTGTCCTCACTGTGAGGACATGAGTCTCAAGTTGCTTCGTTCAGCAATCGCCCTCGTTCTGAGGGACCCACCAGCCTCTTCTGTGATTCCTGAGGGTTCACACGAGTGGGCACAGCAGGGCCGCGAGGTCGAGCAGGATGAACTTGAGGTGGATTTCGTGCCGGCACACGCCCCACGAGCCCCTCAATCTCCACGAAGCGCATATTTCCCCATACGCTATGTGCGAGACAAGGTCCGACCCTCTGAAGGAGCGTTCGGCCTCGTCTCGTTTGTTGGATCTGACGCTGGGGATGATAAGGATGATAATGACGATGTCATGTCTCTCGCTGCATCAGGCGACTGGTCAATGGATGGTGCAACAGCCCCTCCCCCCAGCGAGGGCGAGGACCGTGTGCGCACCACTGACAGGGAGATGCTTCGCGTACTTGCAAGGGTGGTCGAAGAACTCAATCTTGAGTGGTCTCCCCCAGAGGTACCTGGACAGTCTCACCTTGATGAGTGGTTCTTGCATTCCGGACGCCGTCAAGAGGCCGCGCCCCGCAGAACTGCCCCGTTCTTCCCTGAGGTGCACAGCGAACTATCTAAGTCTTGGCACGCACCCCTCTCAGCGCGCACGCGCAGTGACAACGTTCTCTCGAACGTGGATCACGGGGAAAAGAATGGCTATGCTCAACTACCCCCGGTGGAGGAGGCGGTAGCAGCACATCTCTGCCCAACGAGTAGCAGGGCATGGAAATCACGCCCCATTCATCCTTCTAAGCCGTGTAGGCAGACATCCACACTGGCGGGGAAAGCCTACTCGGCGGCAGGATAAGCTGGATCAGCACTCCATGCAATGGCAGTGCATCAGGTGTTCCAAGCGAAGCTCCTCAGACGGATGGACGAGCAAGGCTTTGATCCGGAGACTTTTAAAGAGCTTCGGGCCGCTACAGACTTGGCGCTGCGCGCCACGAAAGTCACGGCACAGGCCATCAGGAAGTCCATGGGTAACCTGGTCGTTCTGGAAAGGCATGTATGGCTGACACTCACGGAGATGAGTGACAGAGAGAAGACATCTCTATTGGCCGCCCCAGTGTCTCCAGCCGGCCTCTTTGGCGGCGCAGTAAGTACGTTTGCTGAGCGCTACGTCACGACTCAGCAGCAGTCACAAGCCATAAGGCACTTTATGCCCAAACGGAGCATACCGCAGACGGCTCGCCCCCGCTCTGTCTCAAGCCAGCTCCCGGCTAAAAGATCCATGCCCGCTAACTCAGCGCCTGCACGGGCACCCGCTGAGCCAACAGTGAGGCCACACAAGCCTTGGCCCAAATGGAAGCAGCCACATCAGCGCCCACCTCACGCCGATGGGAGGAAATCCCCCGCGCAGCGGAAGCACTCCTGACAGGCGCAACGCTCTGAAGAGGAAAATGGAGCCCGTCGTTCCCTCCGGTGCTCCGAAGAAGGCTCGACTGGAGACACAGAACACTGTTCCCCACCTCCCCACTGCTGTTCGTCGGGAGAGGAATATTGCTGTTCACAATGTTTTAAAAAATGTTGTTTCTGTGTCATATGCAATAAAAAATGCAATAAAGAATGCAGCACTCGTTGCAAACGCACGAGATGCTCATACTTTCTCAAAAAAGAGCCCTTTTCCTCTTCAAAGCACAAACATTATGCAAAACCTGCTTCCCTGTGGTAAGCGATGCATTATATCATATGGTGAGCAAACCGAAGTGCCCTCTGTCCCATTACGCGGACGCGTGGCGAGCCCTAACGGGCATTTCAGACTGGGTGCAAAAAACGATCGAACATGGCTATACGATCCAATTTGCTCGCCAGCCACCCCGTTTCAACGGCATTCTGTCTTCCACGGTTTTGTCCGAAGACGCGCCAGTGTTACAAGCCGAAATACACAATCTAATCATGAAAAACGCGATAGAGATTGTGCCAAATTGTCAAGCACAAAAAGGGTTTTACAGCCGTTATTTTCTTGTCCCAAAGAGAGACGGCGGACTTCAGCCAATCCTGGATCTGAGACATTTAAATCGCGCACTCATAAAGCACCCATTCAAAATGATTACTCAGAAACGAATTCTATCGCATATACGCCCACACGATTGGTTTGCGTCGATAGATCTGAAGGATGCGTACTTCCATATCCAAATTGTACAGCACCACAGGATGTTTTTGAGATTCGCGTTCGAGGGAACAGCGTATCAATTCAAAGTCCTGCCCTTCGGACTGTCTCCGGCTCCTCGCACATTTACGAAGTGCATCGATGCAGTGCTCGCCCCTCTGAGACTGAGCGGCGTACGCATATTGAACTACCTTGACGATTGGCTGTTACTAGCACAATCAGAGGCTCTGTTCTGCCAACACAGAGACTTACTGCTTCAGCATCTAAACAGCTTGGGCCTCAATGTAAACTGGGCGAAGAGCACGCTCTCTCCCAGCCGAAATATCTCCTTTTTGGGAGTCCGCCTCGACTCCACGAGCGGGCGCGCGCACCTCACGTTCAGGCCATTGTACAGTGTCTGTCTCAGTTCAAACTGGGGAGATCACTTCCTCTGAAGCTGTTTCAGAAAGCATTGGGATTTATGGCGGCGGCATCAGCCGTCATCCCATTAGGTCTCTTACACATGAGACCACTTCAGTGCTGGCTGAAGCGCCGTGTGCCACAACATGCTTGGCGCCAAGGGCGCATGCGTTTCACTATATCCAGCCGCTGTATAGCTGCATTGGTACCATGGACAGCTCCTGCATTTTACCAGCGAGGTGTGGCGCTGGGGCAAATTATCAGGCAGAAAGTGGTGACTACAGATGCTTCCAACACAGGTTGGGGGGCGGTGTGCGATGGGCGCCCGACTTTCGGCACCTGGACAGGTCCGAAGAGGGCGTGGCATATCAACCACCTAGAACTATCGGCTGTAATTCTAGCCTTGAAGGCTTTTCAGTCAGAAATAGCGAACTGTCATGTCCTGGTTCGCTCAGACAACATGACAGTTGTGGCATATATAAACCGCCAAGATGGAGTTCATTCACCGCCACTGCTGAGACTGACACGGCACCTCCTCCTATGGAGGGAGCATCATCTCCTATCCCTGCAAGCAACATATGTCCCAGGCTGCCTGAATTATGGCGCGGACCTGCTGTCACGCCAAGGTGTGATACCGGGCGATTGGAGACTTCATCCTCAGACAGTGTTGAGGATTTGGGAAATATTCGGCAAAGCAGAAATCGACCTATTTGCCTCAGTGGAGAATGCCCACTGTCCCCTTTGGTATTCGAAGTCCCAAGCCCCGTTGGGAACGGATGCAATGGCACACAAATGGCCGGCGAAACGCAAATATTTCCTCTTGTCTGGAGTTTGGCCCCGGCCTGTCAAGAGCCACTGTCAAACCCAGGAAAGGCTATGTACCCAAGGTTCTGACCACACCCTTCAAAGCACAAGTGGTTCATCTCCAGGCATTCTTCCCTCCCCCATTTAATTCAGATGAGGAACAATCATTGCATTTGTTATGCCCTGTGCAGGCACTACATACATACGTTGAGCGTACTTGCCAGTTCAGACTGTCTGATCAGCTCTTTATATGCTATGGAGGACGCACAAAAGGAATGTCCATCTCTAAGCAAAGACTTTCTCACTGGATTGTCGATGCAATTACACTGGCTTACGAATCGCAGGGTCAGACTTGCCCAATTGGTGTTAAAGCACACTCAACTAGAGGCATGGCCTCTTCATGGGCATGGACGAATGGTGTGTCTTTACAAGACATATGTTTTGCAGCAGGATGGTCCTCGCAAAACACGTTTGCAAGGTTTTACAACCTAGACGTAACGTCTCTTTCTTCACAAGTCCTCTCTGTTTAGGGCACTTGCTATTCAATGGCCATATATATATATATAGAGAGAGAGAGAGATAGATATATATATAGATATATATATATATATATATATTTACTTATGCCCCTTTTTAAGTACGGGCTCTGCATCATTTGCACAACCGCCTGCATTCAGGCTGTTATAATTCCATAAGTCACAAGCACTTCATTATAAATAAACTCCCTTCCCGGCCAGGTTCATGAGGTGTAATTCACACTATATGGCTATAGCTCATATATCCATTATGAGTGCTCTCCTCCTGGCCATCATGAGGAACACTCACTGCGGCATACTCATGTCGGTCGTCATCCCATAAGACTGCGCCGCCATGTTTCCTCTTTAGGAAGTTATGTCATGTAGTGCGGCGTGATGGGATTCTGTTCCCCATATGCGTTAGTAACGCAATGTCAAGTGGACTGAAGTCGCAAAGGAAAGTCTCGGTTACGTATGTAACCTCGGTTCCCTGAGACGAAGGGAACGAGACATTGCGAACGCTAGCCGCACCACAAGACTCAGAGTTCTTGAGGCACAAGCAATGCGCTCCTTGTTCTCAGTCAGAAATTCTGAGGAAATGGTGTGTGTGCACCTGTTTTATAGTGGTCAGTTTGCGCCGAAACGAGCGGTCAGTTTCGCGCCAAAAACAGCTGGCTCAAACACCATAGCCAATATTAGAATATTGGTGTTATTGTAGAGAGGTTTCAAGTAGGTCGTGTATGAAGGCACTCCCCATATGCGTTAGTAACCCAATGTCTCGTTCCCTTCGTCTCAGGGAACCGAGGTTACATACGTAACTGAGACATTCTCATTACTCAGCAAACTGGTAGTGTACAGATCTATATAAAGAATGAGAACAGAATATGTGTATTAGCGAGGGATTACCATTTTTTTATTTGATCAATGTTAGCTTGAAATCATTCTCACCAACTGACTCGTTTAACACTGAATGTAGCTGTGGTGACGGCGTTTATTCGTTTCGCCGTAATCCTGATAAACGTGCACGTTTTTTTTCCCCCTCCAAAATAGCTTCTTTTACTGTTTCCAGCTACAGGGGATACAGCATGTAATCTGGCATTTTGTGAATTCCTTGGAATAGCCTTGTTGCATCTCCGTGAACTAGGTGATGGTGTGGACAATGCGTTTGTTTCATTCGTGATGAACCCCAGTTGTGAAACAAGCGATGACAAGTCAACATTTGAAATATCTACAAACACAGAAAAATACATTTTTGTTTTGTTTTATCAATATTGTATGATCGAGATTGACCTCAAATAATGTATACATACCTTGCAGTGCATGTCTGTTGACAGCGTTGCTCTGACCCGTTATTTTATTAATTAATGGAGCAGTCAACTGAAAATCAAAGAATATAGTCACATAATATCTAAACACTCCTAATATATAAATACATGAAAAAATTATCTTTACGTAAATTTACACAGCTGATCAATGCGTTCCAAGTTTGCATGTTCATCAATTTGTCCTGAATTACATACAGACAAAATGTTTAAAAGCCTGTTAAACAGGCTACAAAAAGTTCAAGTTACAAAATGTAATTTTTTTTTTTACCTGTAAAGCGCAAATATTTAAAAATCATCGTACAAGCAACACATACTTTTGAAAATAAAAGCCATTTTAAAGAGTAATGTTAAACACCCGCTGTTATCTCGTACACGATCCTGAATGGGTCTGCTGTGACAGATGGTCACAAAAACACTCGACTTTCTGTTATAAATAGGGCGGAGTTAATCTAAAAAACACATGTAAATGTAATTAGTTTTTACCATGGCTTAAAATATATTTTTTTTTTAGATCGACTACCGCTTAAACACGTGTATAAGCAAAGTGAAACATTGTTAGGAAAAAGACTACATCATCTTCCATTCGGCCTAGCCCTCTTAACCCGCCCATTCATAAATGCAGGATGCAGCGCCGGCTCCTTTGTGACTCAGAGGCATCTGCATTTTGAATTATATAGACGACTGGCTGATCATAGTGCAGTTCCAGCGACTGGCAGTTCAGCGCACGGATACCATCTTAGCTCATCTAGTTTCTCTGGGGTTGAGGCTCAACGCCAAGAAAAGGGTCCTCTCTCCCACTCAGAATGCTGTCTATCGGGTATGGAGTTCGATCACAATGCGGGCACAACTGTCTCCCGCTAGAAATCGAGTCCATTCGGAATACCCTGTGCAAAATCAGGCTAGGTCAAGTTTGTACTAGGTCTCAGGTGACTGCGTCCTCGGTAATCCCTCTTGACCGCTGTATTGCGGGTGGGCAATACAGCGGTAGCCTCTTACATAAACCATCAGGGGATCCACGTTCATGTCAGCTGAATTTCTGGCACGTTGGATCCTCCTTGGTGCCCAGGGCAGCTCCTGTCACTCATCCCTGGATGCCTGTGTGCGTGGGAGCAGATTTACTCTGAGGTAGTGAACAAATCTGGGTGAGATTTCACAGGGCAGAAGAGGACCTCTTCGCCTCTATGAACAGCGCAATGTCTCATCTACTTCTCCCCAAGTCACCCAGTCTCCCCCACCCCGGGGGGTTGAACGTGGTGGCGCATACATGGCCCAGAATGCGCCTGTATGCGTTTCTCTCTACTAAGTTCATATTGCAGAACCAGCTAACTGCCAGTTCGCTTCAGTTCTGGATTTTCTGTAGGAAGAACTGTCAGCAGGCACATGCCCCTCCACTTCCAGGTTCTATGTGGCCTCCACTTCGGCTTGCCACGCCTTGATGGAAGGGTTGCCCTTTAAGAGGCATCCTCTAATCGTGTGCTTCATTCGGGAGCCATGCGAAGGACCTCTTCATAGGACTTAGCAGTAGTCCTTAAGGGACCCCTTTTTGAACCTCTAGAGTCAGCGTCTGGCACACTTCTGACTCAAGTTGGTTTTTCTTATGGCGACTACGTCTCTAAAGAAAATTGGCTCTGTCTCTTTTGCCAGCCTGTTTAGAGTTTTGCCCCAGGAATGACCAAGTCAATTTTGCACCCTCACCCTGACCACCTGCTTAAGGTGCCTTTCGTGACCCTCCATCCGGTCACTCTCTAAGCCGTCTGCTCCCTGCCGTTTGTAACGCCGGAGCAGCAAAGACTTTACAGACTTTGTCCAGTATGTACCCTTCAGACTTATGCCCACCGCATTTGCCAGTGGCGTAAAGTCAGGGCAATAATTCTTCCCATGGAAGCTGTAACTGGAGGGGGGCGTCACCTCCAAGCAGACTATGTCACCTGGGATGAGGGACGCTAATGCCCTGGCCTACGAGGCGCATGGTCAAGCTTCACCAGTAGTTGTTAGGGCTCACTCTATCAGAGGGTTCGCCGCCTCTAAAGCCTTGGCTAGAGGTCTCCCTCTACAACAAGTTTGTGATGCGGCAGGTTCATGGTTCACACGTTCATTCGATTTTTATAGTTTGGATGTTTTCGCCACTCCCTTGTGCCCTTGAGTCGACATCTCAAGCTTGTGTCTGAGGCCTCTCGCGCTCTTGTGAGCACACTACACAACCGTAAGGGGTCCGGACAGACACAGTGCGGCGGCTTGGGTATTCTCGTTCCCAAATCGATCTCAGCGTAACATCCTAGTGAAGCTTTTTGTAAAGGGAATGTCTCGGGTTACGTATGTAACCCTTGTTCCCTGAAAAAAGCGGAACGAGATGCTGCGCTTCTTTGCCGCACTGGGATGCCCCAGAATTGCTAATTTCTGATGACACTCTGGTGACGCATCCATTTATAGCCTGGCCACAGGTGCGTCTAATGATTACATCAGCCGAGGCTATAAATTCCGGTCAATATTCATTGACGTTTTACACACATTCACAGCTGGTCTCAATACAAGATTGTTCCCAAAGCGCTCTCAGCGCAGCATCTCTTTTTTTTTTTTTTTTTCAGGAAACAAGGGTTACATACGGAACCCGAGACGTTTTTAAACTTTTGTTAATGATACAACTCAGTTGTAGGGTGTAAGTCAAAAGAAGTGAAATTTAAGTACAAACAATTAAAATATTTGTTTAAAGAGGAAACTGATACAAATCCAAGAGAATCTAACCTGATCAGAGTGGATAGTTTTGATCGTAATTGTTGTTTCTGAACTTTTGTTAATGATACAACTCATCATATGTGTGAAGGGATGGAGAGTAACAAACCTATCCAATTGGTTATTTCCAAACATGTCATTCCTCTCACCATACAATGCTTACAGAACTCCACTTTACAAACAATTTACACCTGCCTACTGATTTACAACCCCAATGAATAGGACCTTTTGATGACATAATTTTTTATTTTTGTTTATTATTTTGTCATTATAAGGGGAGGGAGATTTATTTTAGAATGCTATGGTATGCTTAAATACACCATGCAAATGTACTCCATCAGAAAAAGACTGCTGACAGAGAAAGATGAGAAAGACCAAGCGAGACAATGGGAAATATAGAGAAAACCATAGTATAACATCATTGTAATTGAGATTTGCTTTCTCTTCTATCTCTGACAAATAAAATAAATATTAAATTTGTCTTGGCAAATTAAAATTACTTTGCAAGTTCTCCTGTATGTCACAATGGGGAAACAGACATGAATTTAAGCCTTCAGAAAGGAATCTAGATTAAATATCATCTAATTAATAATATTCGTGTTTGTTTATTTTATATTTATTTACCTTGATTGTTCACAACCTCCAATAAGAATGACAATTATCACTTGATGTATTAATTGCTTAATACATTTCATAATTTCAACGTTTTACAACATTCAATTATATTTTCAGTTACAAGTTTATGTAAAAATCATTTCATAGACATGTTCATAAACAATAATGATAAAACTGTATGTGCTGTATACACCTTTTTTTGGTGTTTTTGTTTTACATTCTATGGCATTATGTAGTCTCTTAAAAAGTCATGTCCATACTTGTCAGGATTATAAATATGAATGGTTTCATATAATGGTAATTTATACATTCTCTATGGTTACATTTGATGTTGTCATTGCAAATGTCACGTCCATAATGCTGGAATTGCTATACACTTTTCCCCTGATCATCATGGTCTGAAACAATGATAGTTTAAAAATGTTACTTTACAATAAGATTCCAATTTTAACAACATCAGCTAACAAGAACTAATAATGAACAATAATTTTACAGCTTTTTTAATCTTAATGTTAATTAAAATATTCTAAAACATTTTCATTATTTAATGTACTATGAACTAACATGAACAATTGTATTTTTATTAACTAACATTAACAAAGATTAATAAATGCTGTCAAAAAATATTGTTTATTGTTAGTTCATGTTAACTAATGTTGTTAAAAAATTTTAACAAATGGAACCTTATTGTAAAGTGTTACTGAAACAATAAAACAAAGCTTGTTTTAGCAGCAAAAATACACATTCAACATATATTCAAGTAAATATTTATCCATTCTTAGTACATTCTTTTACCACTGTCTCTAACCTTCTTCACTACTTGTACTTCTCTGAGCAATTTGAAACTTTGTTTCCTTATCTGTCACTCATTTGAAGTTGTGTCTATGAGTTGACACTAGGGGGTCACCCTTGGGAGCCCTGACATCTCTGATCTTTGAGAAAAGGCCAATGAGAATTGGCATGTGGAATTTGCATGCCACTACCCCGGACATACGGGTATAAAGGAGTACCGTTTGCAAACACATACTCAGATTTTGTTCTTCGGAGTCTGATTTGAATCCTTCCTGCCGTTCCAGTCATCTCTCCCTCTCGCTATAGCTGCTGGATCTATGGAGCATTACAGTAGTTCTCCCCCTCGCACACTACGGTTGTGTCGAGCAACACCCTTGGGCACTTCGGCAGTACAGCAGAGCCTCGTATGTATGTGTGTGTGTGTGTGTGTGTATATATATATATATATATTACACTCACCTAAAGGATTATTAGGAACACCATACTAATACTTTGTTTGACCCCCTTTCGCCTTCAGAACTGCCTTAATTCTACGTGGCATTGATTCAACAAGGTGCTGAAAGCATTCTTTAGAAATGTTGGCCCATATTGATAGGATAGCATCTTGCAGTTGATGGAGATTTGTGGGATGCACATCCAGGGCACGAAGCTCCCGTTCCACCACATCCCAAAGATGCTCTGTTGGGTTGAGATCTGGTGACTGTGGGGGCCATTTTAGTACAGTGAACTCATTGTCATGTTCAAGAAACCAATTTGAAATGATTCGAGCTTTGTGACATGGTGAATTATCCTGCTGGAAGTAGCCATCAGAGGATGGGTACATGGTGGCCATAAAGGGATGGACATGGTCAGAAACAATGCTCAGGTAGGCCGTGGCATTTAAACGATGCCCAATTGGCACTAAGGGGCCTAAAGTGTGCCAAGAAAACATCCCCCACACCATTACACCACCACCACCAGCCTCCACAGTGGTAACAAGGCATGATGGATCCATGTTCTCATTCTGTTTACGCCAAATTCTGACTCTACCATCTGAATGTCTCAAAAGAAATCGAGACTCATCAGACCAGGCAACATTTTTCCAGTCTTCAACTGTCCAATTTTGGTGAGCTCTTGCAAATTGTAGCCTCTTTTTCCTATTTGTAGTGGAGATGAGTGGTACCCGGTGGGGTCTTCTGCTGTTGTAGCCCATCCGCCTCAAGGTTGTGCGTGTTGTGGCTTCACAAATGCTTTGCTGCATACCTCGGTTGTAACGAGTGGTTATTTCAGTCAAAGTTGCTCTTCTATCAGCTTGAATCAGTCGGCCCATTCTCCTCTGACCTCTAGCATCAACAAGGCATTTTCGCCCACAGGACTGCCGCATACTGGATGTTTTTCCCTTTTCACACCATTCTTTGTAAACCCTAGGAATGGTTGTGCGTGAAAATCCCAGTAACTGAGCCGATTGTGAAATACTCAGACCGGCCCGTCTGGCACCAACAACCATGCCACGCTCAAAATTGCTTAAATCACCTTTCTTTCCCATTCTGACATTCAGTTTGGAGTTCAGGAGATTGTTTTGACCAGGACCACACCCCTAAATGCATTGAAGCAACTGCCATGGGATTGGTTGATTAGATAATTGCATTAATGAGAAATTGAACAGGTGTTCCTAATAATCCTTTAGGTGAGTGTGTGTGTGTATATATATATATATATATATATATATATATATATATATATATATATATATATATATATATATAAATCACAAAAGAGTATTTATTTTCTCTAAAAGAGTGGCACAAACGAAAGTGTCTTTTTCAAGATGCCTTTTCGTTTGTGTATATTTCCTGGTTGCGGTCGATATCTCTCCACTTCAGACGGCCACAATCGCTGCCTTATGTGCTTGGGTGCAACCCACTTGGAGTCAGACTTCTTGGATGGTTCATGTCCTCATTGCGAGTACATGACCATGGCTACGTTGCGGTCACGGCTTGCCTTCGTAAGAGAGCAAGCCACCCCAGCGGCTTCCCGACTATGTCCTTCTACCTACGGTTATGAGTCGGGGTCGGTTAGCACTGGGGGCAATGTGGGGACATCAATGGGGGGCTTCTTCGCCAGGTATTCCCCCACGGAACTTCCATTCTCTGTCACGCTCATATGCTCTGATCGAGCTCTGGAGCAAGGTTGCCGGCACGTCACACGCCCGTTCTTGTTCGGTGCTTGCGACAAAGATGAGTTATCGATCGCGGCATCTGAGAGTGGCCTCTTCATGTCTGACACTGAGGAATCGGCTGGAATCCCACCCTCGGATGCGGCAGCTCAGTCGCAGGCTGACGCGAAGCTGACTGTCATGCTTGCCCAGGCAGCTGCGAGTGTCGGGCTGGAGTGGAACCTCTACTCCCCCCCGAACCCTCACGGCTCGATGATTGGTTCATGGGGCCAGAGCAGCGCTCACGGCCATGCTCCGCCCCCGTTCATTCAAATTCGCCCTCCGAGTGACGAAGGTCATGGACACCCTGGTGGTCTAGGAACACCACCTTTGGCTGAACCTGGTTGAGTCGCGAGAGGCCGACAACATTTGTTTCCTTGACGTCCCCATCTCAGGTTGGACTGTTTGGCGACACCGTTGGAGTCTTCGCCTGACAATGGTAAGAAAGCAGACAGAGGCCATACAACATATCCTGCCCCAGTGGAGCCACAGAACCTGCACTCCGTCTGCTCATCGCCCTGGGCATCCCCCTGCATCGGCAACACCAGCTCTGCCACAGCCCGCCCCTCGGGGCCGGCCTCAGCGTGGAGCTTCCTACAGGATGCCTTACGGCTTCTATACGCCACTGAGACGGGTAGCCCCGGGACTCAAGAAACTGTATTATGGGAGCTGTTAAGCAGACCACTCTCTCCCCCTCCAGAGGGTCGGGTTTGGAGAATCCTTGGTTTCATTTGACTTTTGTTTTGCCAACGGGCTGCGGTACCCACATTTTCAATAAAAGAGTTGTTTCCTCATTCCCTGGGCCCTATTTCCGGTCTCCCTTCTGACTGCCGGCCACCGGTTCTCTTTGGCAGGTTTGGTGCCCCGGAACTTGGCCTCCCGCTTCCGCAAGCCCAGCCATGTCATAAACCAGCCCCCCATGTTTTTACATTTTTTTGTTCTTCACATTTTTATGCATTTGGCAGATGCGACTTACAGTGCACTTATTACAGGGACAATGCCCCCAGAGCAACCTGGAGTTAAGTGCCTGCGAGCCCACTCTATCAGAGTTGTTGCAGCTTCTTGAGTGTTGTCCCGCATCTTCTCTCTAGCAGACATCTGTAGAGCTGCAGGCTGGGCAACACCTAACATCTTTGCAAGGTTTTATAACCTATGGGTTGAGCCAGTTTCATCCTGTGTGTTATCAGGTGACACAAACAGGTAAGTTCGGGTCAGCTGGCTGTGTGTTCCGCTTGTGCATTTCCCCTCCATTGATGCAAAGACGTGCGCTTTTTCCCAGTGGCATTCACAAAAGATTGAACCCTGGACGTTCTTCCTCTTTAGCCCAGCGGCCGATGAGTCTTCAGAAAGGCTCGGTGCCGCCCCAGTACGTGCGTCACTTAGACCCACATACTGAGGTAAGTGCTCCACATGTGCTGGTTGTCTCCTTAGGTAATCCGTGTGATGTATATTCCACCAAATAGTTTCCCCGCTGGTAAAGCTCGTCTTCCTTGGGCAGATGGCCCTCTCTCCCTGGTCACCGTGTTTGTAGTAACTCCTCCCCTCCTTGGGTAAGACCTAACTCGGCGCCGCTCCGTACAACGTGCTTCCACTTCGACCTGGTAAGACCGTGTGTTGTATTCCACTTAGAAGCCCCTACCCCCCAACCCCCTCAGGCCGGGTGTGGTCTTTGCGGTGTCCTCCTCTTTGGAGGGACACCCCGTAACATGGCCCTTATATGGCCCCCAGCTGAACGATGTCGTTCCTTTTTTCGGGGAGAACAATAGAGAGAAGGCTATGGCTGGGCCAGCCAGTCCTTAAACTTCTGAGCAGTTAGCCACTCCCCAAGGTGTAGGGGATCACTTCATGACTCCCAGTTTATTGGGGGTTGTATGCAACGGCTTGCTGCGCTGGCTACAATACACACAGAGTTCTGCCCATCTCCCAACGCCTGTCTGCATAATTCGGTTCAGCTCTTGTGGCGTTTTCCACTGGCACCCCTAGTGTCAACTCATCGACACAGCGTCGAGTGAGTGACATATAGGGAACATCACCCGCCCCGGACATACGGGTATAAAAGCGGGGAAATACGTTGAATACATCCAGGATTTTTCTGAGGAGCCGGAAATGGCCCAGCCACTGCAGTGGCTCAGCTCAGCGACGTGGCCGAGAAGACATGACGTCTCGTTCCCTCCATCAGGGAACGGAGGTTACATACATAACCGAGACGTTCCTGTCTATCGCACACTTCGACGTCGTGTCGAAGAAGCGACACTAGGGGTCCACTTCAAATCACGCCATGCGCTGAGCCGTGTATGGAGTGGGCAGGTATTTCACGTGCACAAGCAACCAACTGTGTCAGACTGCACGTACCCTTTCCCAATGCCCCAAAAAAGTCGTAGGAATCCTTCTAGTTACCTTAGAGGGGTAGAGGCTTGCCAACCTGGGAACGGGCCATGCCTGGCTGGGCCTCATTTCTCTCTATGTTTCTCGGCATAGAGCAAGAACAGCCGGGGCCCTTACATGCATCGAGGGAAGGGGGTCTTACCCAGTTTCCTATTCTTTCAGGGGGAAAAGACCCTGCGGAGGTCACACCTGCCCAAAAGGGGAGGTAAAGGTGGCGAATACATCACATGGGGTTTTTAGGCAACATGTGGAACGTGGTAGATCCCACCTCCAGGAGGGGGGAGTTGCTATAGCATAGTGACCGGAGGGCAGCAGGAACTGCCTAAGGGAGGCGCGGGTCAGCTCGTAAGGTGACCATACCGCGGAAATACACACAGGAGGAGTCCGCGTAGGAGGCCTGATCTGTGGAGCACTTTTCCCAGTGCAGGGTAGATTTGAGATACCCGCAGTGGATTGGGTCGGTGAATTCCTCCACTGAATTGTGGACCCACAGGGCTAGGGAGGATCAACCAGGGACCCGGGTGGGTGGGATCTCCTGGGAGAGAAAGCGCACAGTTTTACCTAAACCGAGGGAAAGGGCACCAGGTGCAAGCAATTCACCCAGCCAGATCGTCAGCGTGTTACCGAGTTCTACCAGCTCGGACCTGAGAAAACACGGGACGATACTGACTCAACCCAGAGATTGTAAAATCTCGCAAAGGTATTAGGTTTTGTCCAACCCCCTGCTCTACATATGTCTGCTAGGAAAGTGCCTCTGGCCAGTGCCCACGAGCACGCCATACTCCTTGTAGAGTGCGCTTGGACCCGCAAGGGAGGGGCACGGCCTGGGTGCGATAGGCCAATGAAATGGCATCCACCACCCAGTGGGAGAGCCTCTGTTTGGAGACAGCGTTCCCATTCCGCTGTCCCCCAAAGCAGACAAAGAGCTGCTCAGAGCACCTAAAGCTCTGTGTGTGGTCTAAATAGGTACGCAAAGCACATACTGAACACAGCAATGAAGGGGCTGGGTCTGCCTCCTCCCAGGGCAGCGCTTGCAGGTTCACTACCTGGTCTCTAAAGGGCGTGGTAGGAGCCTTGGGCACGTAGCCCAGTCATGGTCTTATGATCACATATGTGTCTGCCGGACCGAACTCCGGGCAGGTGTCGTTAACAGAGAACGCTTGCAGGTCCCCGAACCCTCTTGATGGAATCGAGCGCAATCAGCAGGGCCATCTTTAGAGAGAGGGCCCTGAGCCAACTGATTCTAGCGGCTCGAAGGGGGGTCTCTGGAGGCCCGTGAGGACCTACAGAGAGATCCCAGGAGGGGAACAGGCTTGGCCGGGAGGGGTTCAACCTCCAGGCGCCTCTTAGGAACCTGATGATTAGGTCGTGCTTACCCAAGAACTTGCCGTCTACTGGGTCGTGGTGAGCTGCGATAGCGGCAACATACACCTTTAAGGTGGAAGGGGACAGCCTCCCTTCCAACTTCTGTTGGAATAAGAGCACTGACCTAACTGCGCACCTCTGTGGGTCTTCAGCACAGGAAGAACACCAATTTGTGAACAAGTGCCATTTCAGGGCGTAAAGTTGCCTGGTAGAAGGGGCTCTGGCTTGGTTGATCGTGGCTATGACCATGGGTGGTAGACCAGCTAGATCTTCCGCATCCCATCCAGGGGCCAGACGTGGAGGTTCCAAAGGTCTGGGTGCGGATGCCAGAGCGTGCCACGTCCCTGAGAAAGAAGGTCTTTCCTCAGGGGAATTCGCCAGGGAGGGGCTGTCGTGAGGAGTACGAGATCTGAGAACCAAGCCCGGGTGGGCCAACAAGGAGCCACAAGGGTGACTTGTTACTCTTCCTCCCTGACCTTGCACAGCACCTGTGCAAGAAGGCTCACTGGGGGAAATGCGTACTTGCGCAGCTCCGCAGGCCAGCTGTGTGCCAGTGCGTCTGCCCCTAGGGGAGCCTCTGAACGGGCATACCAGAGCGGGCAGTGGGAGGTCTCTTGGGAGGCAAACAGGTCTACCTGGGCCTTTCCGAACCGTTATTAAATCAGCTGGACCGACTGGGGGTGAAGCCTCCACTCTCCGCCGGGCAAGCGTTGTCGTGACAGCGCATCTGCTATCACATTGAGGTTGCTGGGGACGTGAGTGGTGCGCAGCGACTTGAGTCACTGATGGCTCCAAAGGAGGAGACGTGATATGTGGCGGGAGCGTACGCCGCCTTGGCGATTTATGTACGCTACCGCAGTGGTGCTGTCTGACCTGATCAGGATTTGTTTGTCTCAAACTAATGGGAGAAACTTCCGCAGGGCAAAGAAAACAGTGAACAACTCCAGGCAGTTGATGTGCCAGCGAAGCGGGGCCCCTTTCCAACGGCCTGCTACTGCGTGCCCGTTGCACATGGCGCCCCAACCCAATCTGGAGGTGTCGGTCATGACCAAGACATCTCGGGACACCTGCTGCAAGGGTACTCCTGCCCGTAGAAAACAGAGGTCTGTCTAGGGTTTGAGTGTTTGGCGGCAGGCGGGGATGATTGTCACACGGTGCGTGCCGCGGCGCCATGCTCGTCTCGGGACTCGAGTCTGAAGCCAGTGCTGAAGCGGTCTCATATGCATCAACCCCAGCGGCGCGACTGCCGCGGAGGATGCCATATGCCCCAGGAGCCTCTGGAAAAGTTTTAAGGGAACCGTTGTGGCCGGCCTGAAAGCGGCGAGACACCTCAACACTGACTGTGCACGCTCGTTGGTGAGTTTGGGACTGAGTCTAACTCCATGCCAAGAAAAGAGATGCTCTGGACCGGGGTGAGCTTGCTCTTTTCCCAGTTGACCTGAAGCCCTAAACGGCTTATGTGCCTGAGCACCTGGTCTCTGTGAGCGCATAGTAACTCTTGTGGGTGGGTCAGAATGAGCCAGTCGTCGAAGTAATTGAGTATGCGGATGCCGGCTTCTGGGAGCGGGGCAAGGGCTGCCTCTGCGACTTTCGTGAAGACACGAGGGGACAGAGACATGCCGAAGGGGAGTACTTTGTACAGATATGCCTGGCCATTGAACGCGAACCGTAAGAAGGGTCGTGTCGAGGCAAAATTGAGATGTGGAAGTACGCGTCCTTCAGGTCTACCGCTGCTAACCAATCTAGATGTCGAACGCAGGTTAAAATGTGTTTCTGCGTGAGTATTTTGAATGGGAGTTTGTGCAATGCTTGGTTGAAAACTTGCAAGTCCAAGATCGGTCGTAAGCCGCCGCCTTTCTTGGGTACGATGAAGTAAGGGCTGTAGAGACCCTTCTTCATCCTGCCCCAATCCCGTAGGAAGGAGGCGAGACGCGGGGGGCGGCTGAAGTGGCTTTCTCTCATGACAAAAGAAAGCCGCGACCGCAATGCTGGAACGGCCATGTCATGTCTGGGCTCCCAAGGGTGACCCCTAGTGTCAACTCATCCACACACCGTCTTGTTCCCTTCATCAGGGAACGGAGGTTACATCATAACCATGACGACTGCAGCTCATGTTATTGGCTAAGGACGAATTGCTGTTGCTGTATTCCTCATTTGTAAGTCGCTTTGGATATAAACGTCTGCTAAATGAATAAATGTAAAAGTAAAAATGTAAGTAAACTTGCTTTATACTAACTGCTAACTCATATACTACACAAACATGTAGTATACTACACAAACATCAATCCGGCCAGTTCATCTTTAGCCAAGGAGCTGCAAAAACCTCACCATGATTTTGGCATGACATTGCCTCCACTGTTGACATTCCCCCAGTCCCTGTTATTTCATATTATACTTCCTGAAACAAAAACATGGTATAAAACATGGTATTAACATGGTAAAGTCATGCTGAAATTTACTGCCTCTAAGTTGCATTTACATACAAGTTCTCAACTTACTAGCTCAGTCAAAGTAGACGTATATTTTAGAGGATGAAAATCTTAATTCTTTAGTGTTTTACAGGTGTCTGATACGGTGGCCGGGAAGTGCAAAGCAACATTACAAAGATTAAAACACTTTTACAAAGCTCGAGACAAATTTACATTTTGGAAAACATTTTTACCTACCATAAAACACAATTACATGGCAAAACACTTTTACCAAGAACAAAACAAATTAACATTTTAGAAAACAATTTAACAAGACGCAAAACACTTTTACCAGTCCCGAAACAAATTTACAAACGATAGATTCCTCACGGAAAGGGAATGTACCACATACCGGAAGTGACGAGATGAAAGCGGGTGATAGGTGTTGTTGGTGAGCGCGGTCAATTCGTGTTGTCAATGTGGAGTATATGGCGTGAATTAAGTTTATGGTGACCGAACATGGACTGCGGCCGAGGGATGTTTTGCCCGTTTTGTGGCAAACACCTGAACAGCTTAACGCGGTTTTGCTTTACGTGTGGTCGGTGTTTGGAGTTTTTAAAGGACGCGGACCAGACGGAAACACCAGACATACTGCATCATTGCGTTCAATATTTTAACGAGGGCCACTCGTACGCTGTAATCGTGGACATGATGTCAAGTCTACACGGTGTAAAAATCAGCTTGAGGACTCTTAAAAGTAAACTGAACGAAGCGGGGATGTACCGCAGAAAGGATTATTCCTCTCCAAACGCCGTGAGTAACGCCATCAGATCAGAACTTCGTGGACCTGGACAACTATTTGGCTACCGCACGATGTGGCAGGTACTTAAACAAAAGTACAATCTTCGAGTGAAGAGAGATGATGTGATGAATTTCCTCCGGGAGCTTAATCCCCGAGGGTGTGAGAGCAGAGCTCGCAGAAGGTTTACAAGAAGAACCTATCACTCAACGGGACCATATGTGGCATGCAGATGGTTATGACAAACTTAAGCCATTCAGTTTGGCCATTTCGGGATGCATAGATGGATTTTCACGTAAAGTATTGTGGCTTGAATGTGGACCAACAAATAATAACCCAACAGTGATTGCTCACCATTTCATGTCATGTGTGCGAAACCTCGGTGTCATCCCCATGAGACTGAGGACTGATTGCGGCACTGAGAACGGCATAATGGCTGCAATTCAATGTACCCTACGCCACCATCACAGTGACTACTACTCTGGAGCGTCCAGCCACATGTATGGCTCATCTATAAATAACCAGCGTATTGAGTCGTGGTTAGGGCTGCACGTTTTCAAGTTTTTCATTAACCGTTAACCGAGGCCCTTAACGGTTAATACTCGGTTAACCATAGTGTGCGCCAGGGATGGAAATTAACTTTTTTGTCCACCGGCCACTGTGGATTTCAAAATCTACCAGCCACTCAATGTTTTTACCAGCCACTTTCTTGTTTTTAACCGACAATGTGTAACTGCATGTGAAAATTAATACTACAAGATCTACAATACTTAAGCCGTTTATTTAATCCCAAGTCTCAATGAAATACTGGCATTTTCTCTTTCTCTCTTATAGCCTACACACACACAATCCATGAACTGATATTCATTTCAGTTCGCATAGGAGGAAAACACAATGTTACGGACCTGAGCGCTCTGAAAGCGGCACTGAAAGATGCTTTAAAACTTCCACAGAGACATCAAACAGAAAGCACAAAACCTTTCTTTAAAGTGAATTTCGTTTTGTATTAATTGTGTCTTAATTTTAATCAATGTTTCATCAACCAATTGCCTGGATTTATTAAATAAGAATTAAATATAGTGTGGCAGGATGGACTGTGGCTGAATCCAGTCCCTCCTCCTCATTTGATTATATTGGCTCATAGTGTGTTCTTTGTGGCCAATAAGGTCAGGAGGAGGATGTTATAGCTCGAGCGTACCCCTCGGGGGCAGTGTGACGCGGGAGGTTCGTGTTGTTTGGGTTTACCCAGTTTTTGTGGGTAGTGTCGCAGGTATGTAGAGGTCTCTTATAAATGTTGTACTGTTGCTAGTTTACTGGTGGTTTATGTAGGATTACGATTTTTTATAGAAGTCCTTGCTGTTGCGGCTATCCAATCTTTGCCAGTGGATCGAACGGTATGACGTGCTATCTTTGACTCGCGCATGGTGTATTTCCTGCGAGATTCAGGTGTTAGCTTGCTGTTGCTCAGGTAAGTTTTTCTATTTGGGCAATGTGGTTGCCTTATTTGGGTAGTAACTTAACAGAACTATTATTGTGTTTTAGGGATCGCTATCATAGCAAGGAAGCGTTTGCGGCCTGCCTTGGGGCAACTGCTGTTTTGCTCTGCTTTGCATTTTGCTTTCATTTGCTTTGCATGTTGCGTTGCATTTTGCTTTGCATGTTGCGTTGCATTTTGCTTTGCGTGTTGCGTTGCATTTTGCTTTGCTTTTATTTGTGTTGCGTTGCATTTTGCTTTGCATTTTGCTTTGCTTTCATTGGTTTTGCTTAAACGCTGTTAATACACGTCATCCTTGTGTGTTATTTTTGCATTTTCTTGATGATGAATTGTCCCCGTTGGATTATGGTGAATTTAGAGTCGTTGATGTTTATTTAGTGTGTTATGTTTTAAGAATATGCTGACGTCAGCTTTCAGAGTGTTTACTGTTTTACTGTGAATTTGATTAATAAAATTGTATTTTTGTATGGAACAATTTCTCTGTTTGTTCAGTGCCCGAACCTGATTGCCTAATTTAAAAGAACCCCTGATGGTTACTTACAGTTCCCCGGGTTAGACCTCGGGGTGGCGTAGTCAAAATACTTTTACTGCCGTTGCTACATTAGCAGACGATATAATCGCGGAGGCGCCGGCGCGTGAACTGGAGCTCGTCTCATAAATGAACCGAAACTCGGTGTATAAGGTAGCCTTGCCTCACAAATAATTCAAAACTAAAGAAAACAGACACAGACTGCTCTCTGCTTATGTAATCCGTAAGAAATGTGCATTTCTCTCTGGTGCGTTACTGAAGACCGCGAGTCAGCATCGTCAGCTTCATCTTTGCAAATGACACGGACAAAGAAAAGACTTGTTTATTAATAAATAATTAAAATATCTCCTTGCTATATTTTACATATTCATAATCATTACTTTTGCCGGTTCTTTGTGACAGATTTTAGGAGCTTAATTGGCAGCGCCACGTCGCCACCCTTACATGAGCGCGTCACCGCACCCACCAGAATAGCCCTGTTTTTTTGTTAAGGATTTGTTTACTGTGTGTGTGATTCATTTAATGGAAAGCACATTCACTGAGTTGTCTTGCTAATCAGTGTCTCCTCGTTTATTCAAACTAATTTGTCCTTTAACAGACGAACGTCGCATGATGCTATTTTTATTTACCCGCCACGGTGGCCGGTAGGTGAAGCGAGTTTACCCGCCACAACACAAAGTCACCCGCATTTGGCTGGTGGCGGGTGCTAATTTCCATCCCTGGTGTGCGCGCCGCAACCCCGAGATACAGACACACGAGAAAGGGGTAGTTCATTTTTAACACCTTTAATAACTGGTTGGACCACATTTGAAACGAAATTAATTTATAGAAATAAAACGCAGTGGTAAGGACAGAGCAGTTAAAGTAGGTCACTGACTTTTGCGTTCGTGGCCTGTGAACAAGGCCCTAGAATTTAATGCTGCATTGCAATACTTGCATTTTGCCCCGTCATTCTCGATTTTAAAGTGCTCCCACGCTGTGCTTTTCTTTGCCCGCTTCATATTAGAAAACTGGTCAAGACTACTACTTGTGGACATTACAAATATCTGGGAGCGCTCTGGCAGTCTCTGGTGGTGCAAAAATGTATTACAACTAAATTCAATGCACGCCATTGACGCCACTTAACCGAGCAAAATGTTTCACTCGGTTACGCAATTTTTAACGGTTAATCGGTTAACCATGGACACCCCTAGTCGTGGTGGTCTATATTTAGAAAGGGAAGGTGAGTCGTCTTCATATAGGGTCATTGCATCTTTGGTCAATGATGCCAAAAAGAAAATCGAATGACCAAAAGATTCACAGACCATAAATTTCATTACAACTAACCTTTGATTTTATTATTCAAACATGTGTGTATATACTTGAAAGTATAACTAAACATTTTTATCCATTTCTATAGGTCTCGGTTCTGGATGGAGTTATTTGCAGACCTTAGAGATGCTGGATACTTCAACGGGAGTCATGAGCATCAGTGCCTATTGAGATATTGCTTTGGTGATGTTATTCAGAAGGACTTGGATGAGTGTGTGAGACTGTGGAACAGTCACAGGATTCGCCCTTCCAGAACAGCAGCATGTCCAGGAGGAGTGCCCAATGAACTCTACTACTTACCACACAGGTGATAAACAGATCAAAGTATTAATATAATGTTTTAATTTAAATGAAAATAAATGCAATTATGTTTTCTATTTAACATAGGTTTGGCTCCAGAGACTGCGGATTTCAAATGGAACCGGCTGAACTGGATGCCCTTCCTGAGGCCAGCCTGTCAATGACTCCTTGTGGGGACCCAAACATGCAGGAGTACTTGGACTTTGCAATGGAACACAATCAGTTACAGAAGCCAGAGAACTGGGAGTCTGCATCAGAACTGTATATGAAACTAAAAGAAATGGCTCAGCTATGAAATGAACAAAAAGGTTTTTTTTTTTGTAGTGGTGAAACACTGCTGCCTGTCTGAACACAATATTTATGAATCTGTCACCCAAAGCTTAATTGTTTTTAAGTGTGAAGTAAATGAATCAAAAATAGTAATGAGTATTTATTACACTTTGTAGTATAGAAAACAAAAGTTTTTGTTTCTTTATCTAAAACAGTAATTCACAAAGGGATCCCAGTTTGAGAGTCATGGATCTAAAACCTTTTCAAAATGTTAACTGAGAAAAGAACATGCTCACATACTGTAACATTATAAAAACAACTGCACTTTAAAGTGCACCTTTAACAACAACTTTTTCAGAGTCTTAACTCTAGGGGTCATCCATCATATAGCTTAGAAACAGCTGAATCCTGGACTATTTTGAATTCCAAAGTCCATTTGTGACTTAAAGTGTATGAGTCTAGGAGTGGTAATCTTAAGGAGTTTGAACATGTATTTGCCATTGGGAACACAGAGTCATCCAGGAACTCTATTTATGGCAGTGGTTCCAAGCCAGATGGGGGAAGTGAAGACAGCCCAGTAGCAAACAACAAAACATCTTCCACAGACACAGCAGCCTGGCCTTCTGCAAAGAAAAAACAATTCAGATACATCATTGCCATGTGTTTTCTTAACTAGTTATACAAAACAAATGAACTAACAAACCTTCACAATCAAGGAGATAGTCTGCCCAGTAGGCCATGGTTTGACTTTCTTTGAGTCTTCGATTACTCCCCGAAGGACTGAGGTCAGGTTTGAAGAGTCTTTCAAGTTCAAAAGCAGTGAGTCGCCTTTCAGAGTGGTACAGGACAGGGGCCAGCAAAGTAGGGTGTTGCTGTAGTGCAGTCAAAAACTCCAGGGTTGAAAGACCGTCTCTGAATCTACAGAGTGAACACAAACATTGTTTCACTCCTGTGTAGTGACAATTGAATTTAAATGATCTAAAGAAAACTTAAATATTATCTTCTCTACAATTACTATCCACCTTAACGAACATACATTTGGGGGAAAAAATTATTGTGCTGAAAATTGATTTAAGAAACCCTATTTTTGCGTTGCACATTAAATGTTATTTTTTACAAACCAAGTATAACACATAGAAACAAAAGACTGGAATGACACAGACGGCTGGGTGGCTTGAGCATACGATGCCTTCAGAAAGTCTACACACCCCATGCACTTTTTCAAAACTTGGTTGCGTTATATATTCAATTTAAAATAGTAATATTAATCTTTTTCCTCATCAGTCTACACACAAATCATAATGACAAGGCAAAAACAGGTTTTTAGAAATTGTAGCAAATTTTATAAAAATTAAAAACTAAAATATCACATTCACACAAGTTAAATGAACCATTTTCTCAGTACGCTGTTTAAGCACCTTTGGAAGTAATTCCAGCCTGGATTCCTCGTGTATGAAGCTACAGGCTTTACACACCCATCAGCATCACCACACTCTTTATATCTGATTTTCAGGGACACTCACAAGAGATACTAAAACATCTCTGCATGTCATGATCTCTATGAGAACTGAGGTCAGAAATAGATTCAGATCACTTTAAGGAGTAACTGGACTGATTTTCCTCTATGGAAGAGTTAGTCAGGAGGAGAACCCTGAGATCTAATATCTGTTTTTGCTTTGTCATTATGATGTATTGTGTGTAGATTGATGAAGAAAAGGATTAATATACATTTTAAATTGAATCTATAAGGTGTGAAGACTTAATGAAGGCACTGTAGTTTGACACAGAATGAAGCAACATCACATATCAGTTGAAATACACTAAGGTACAAATTCTGTCACAGTGACAAATTGATAACAGATATACATGCCTGCATAAAACAAAGATGGGGACCATGAGGCATTTCAAACTAAAAAATCTTACATAAACACACAAAAAAAGAAGAAAATCTCATCACCACAAATATCATCTTACCTGTCAATTACAGATGAGTTGCGGTCAATAATATACCATTGGAGGTAGTCTGACACGATTTCTTTCTTTTCTTCCACAGTAGCCACATGTCTCAGACAACCTGCTGTCTGTAACATTGTGCTGTGTCTCATCATACATTCTTGCAGAGCATCCAATGAAGCAGCATTCTCAATCTGAAAGACATGAAAATGGGCATGAACACCCCAGTCAATAACTGTGTGCACTGTATCTCCTTGCCTATTTTTTAATGACATACATAGCATGGTGTAATCTTACACTATCAAAAACTAATAAATTAATTAAATAAATTCTGCACGTGATATAGGAAGTAAACATTGTCTCAAAAAACTGCAGGACCTATGTAAAATTCTGCCCTACCATACCCTAGCCTTATGCTATTCTCACCTCTTGCAAAGCTTTCCCTATTTCTTCATCAGTTATTAAATTATTTGTTGCTTTGAATGAAGGCTGGCCTGCAAGATAATGTACAAGATCTTCCGACAGGAAATGGGGTCCTGGACCTCCATGCACAACTGACACAGCAATCATCTTTCCTGCCAGGTAGTACTCATCCTCCCTAACAGCTGTGAATTAATTCATATAGCAAAATAAAACAAACAATGCATTACTGTATATACAAGCATATATATATATATATATATATATATATATATATATATATGTGATATATATGGTCAATGAGCATTAACCAACCATTAGTAGCCTATAGTACACATCTAACCAATATGCATACCATTTGCATTGTAGACCAAGAACCGATGTCCTTCTGGTCCATCAAAAATGGGCCGGTCTTTTAGGTGTTTCATTAGTAGAGTTAAAAACTCTCGTCTTGGACCACCAGTGTCAATTCCCTCTTCCAGAACACCAGTATCATCAGTAAATTTCACCAGCATGTCACAGGTTTCAGAATATGTTGTACGCTTGAAACCTCTGACTGCCCCATCCCAAACATTAGCCCTTGAGATGTTGAACCGGCTGACTTTTTTATGATCAATAGGAAGCGACAGGTTTGCTACGATGTCAGGTAATGCAATGTCCGTCTCCTCCCTGTAATGACAAAAAGTGACTTCATTTGTGGATATTCCAGATATACCAGAACTATTGTACAGTGAAAAAACTGGAGTGCTATAGTCAAAAGCTGTCATATTACATTGCTGTGTGTTGGAAATTCTTCACATTGACAGCAACCGGCTCTTCGTCCTCTTGCTCAACATTTGGTGAATACAGGTCTGTGTATTTACTGTTGGGAAATTACCATTTCCATGTTAAAACATCTTACAAACAAAAATGTCTTCCCCATGTAATCAGTTAAATAAATTTAAATTATGTCAGTCTTTATCTTTTTTTTTTTTTTTTTTACTTACCTGTAGCAAGAAGTTTTTTCTGGATTTGTTTCAGGTGGATCCAGATCCTCAGCATCAGATATTACTATCTGAAAAACAGATTAAAATGTCTGAAACAACAACGCTGAAAGCAAGAAATGTCATGCTGCCACAGTCTGCCTTATTACCTGTCCTGGCTGAATTGTTGATGATTGTCCTGGTGCATCTCTGAAACATGATAAAACATATTAAAATGATTAGCTCCATGATAAAAGCTATAAGGTAGTTTTGAGTAACATGTAGTATTAGAGGGAACAGAAAGATTTATAAAAAAAAAAAAAAAAAAAACATTATTTTGTTATAAATTGCATTATACATATGGTATTTTCTGTTTCAAGTTCATCCGAGCGAATTCTCTGATCACATCAACAACTTAAAGATAAATTATTTCTTAAGAACATGTGGATAGGAGCGCTTCCTGGACTCAAATCGGAGTTTGTTTGAGTTTCTTTTTGAATGGAAAAGGTATAAAATAAGAGAAAGCTCAAACTACTAATATTTAACTATTAAAATATTTGTATTGCAAGTGGCCAAGTCATACAGAACCAATTTAAAAGAACTCTAATGCGTTTTGGCATCTAGCCTTCGTCAGCGAGTCAAACTGATGAAATGAGACAATGGGTCTTTTTTAGTGTCCAAAGTGTTCTGGGCTAGAGTGGGTGTTGTAGACATCTTAAAACCAGCAGGTGTCCCTCAGGCCTACAATAGTCAAATCATGTAAACATTATGTATACAGCCAAGATTCCTATTGGTTGATTACCACTTGAAGAAACCCATCGTCTCTCATTACATCCATTTGACTCCCTGAAAAAGGCTAGATGCCGAAACATTTCAGAGTTCTTTTAGTTGGTTCTGGATGATCGTGCCACTTCAATAAAGGCCTATAGTACCTATGTAGGATCAACAATGATGTGGGACAGTGGATACCCCCCACTTCATTCTCACGTGGTTTTTTTAATGGTTTGGTTAATTTGTGTTTATTCACCTGCAAGAGCAACTGTATTTCAGTAGGTTTATTCTGTAATGTTAAGTAAAGCTCACACAGGCAGCTGTGGGTCCTTTAGGTAGGGAGCGAGGGGGCACCTCAGTCAGTTACATAAACAGCCAATAGCATGTAGCAACGTTGAGCTTATGTGCAGCAATATAAATGTATGTATAATGTGTATGTGAAGTGTGCAACACCTACATTTCATCTTCCAGTTTGTGTTTGGGAGTACTTCGATTTTGTGGTTCACAAACCTGAGAGGAAACCGATAAAATGATCAACAACTTTCAACAGCTTCCATTATTTTCCCATTACGACATACAGTATATATCAATGCTGAATCGTTGTCTGTATTACTGTATAATAGTAACTGCAAAATAATCAAAACAAGCCTTTTTCCACTAAAATATTGACCAGGACATTGATGTTATGCTTAAATTCCAATGTACATCTAATAAATTATATGAAAATGAATAAATACAAACATACATAAATGTTTTAAAAAAAAAAGAGAAATAACTGATGTACCAAAGTGTCAGCTCGATTGAATTCAGCTGTGCTCCTTGTTGTGATGACAATTTCAGAATCAGAGTCTGAGGTATCGTACACTGAAAAAAATAAGTCAAACAACCATTATTTATCCTCCAGCAGAGTATCTAAATATGTAAAAATATTGAATTATGAGATCCACTAAACTTTTTTAAAGTGTTTTTCTAGGCAAATGAAAAAAGTAATCCTGGAATATGCCTTTCCCATTTCCTTTTTATATTCTGCCAATTTAAATGGCCTTTCTGACCCAGGCACATGGACCACCTCTGAGCAGTCTGGATACAAAAGGACATAAGGTCCTTTGTGCATGTCCTTGTTAAATGTTCTCATTTTTTGGACAGCTTGTTTCAGTAGATCAGGTGCTGCTACCTCTGGGTCTGTAAATAACGGGAGTGTTTTCCCTCTTAGAGGTTTTAAATCAGCTCCATCAGGTCCATGTGGCCCCATCAATCCTACGTTTATCTAGTACAATACCAAAGAAATAATTAATGTATAGGTAAAATAAATATACACACACACAAATATATATAGAACATTGCAAAATTGTATAGGACGGTCAGTACAACTTACCTGGACGTGTTTTCTTTCTTTAGGTCTATATCTTCCTTTTGGCCCATAGTTAAAAGACTGTCGTTCTTTTGACTTCGAGCTTCTGTACTCCATGAACTGTTTGTATGATGGGCATGGTTGTTCTGCTGAAATGGGCAGAGTTCCGTTTCAAAATAGAAAGTTAGAAGCCGCTCGAAAAATCATTAGCATTACTACTCACTTTTATTCAGATGTCCTCAGATAGCTAGCGTTTTGCTACACTTACTTTGCTTAGCACTGTCCGGCTGTCGAGAAGTCCCCTGTCTTCCGTCTGGTCCGCGTCCTTTAAAAACTCCAAACACCGACCACACGTAAAGCAAAACCGCGTTAAGCTGTTCATGTGTTTGCCACAAAACGGGCAAAACATCCCTCGGCCAGTCCATGTTCGGTCACCATAAACTTAATTCACGCCATATACTCCACATTGACAACACGAATTGACCGCGCTCACCAACAACACCTATCACCCGCTTTCATCTCGTCACTTCCGGTATGTGGTACATTCCCTTTCCGTGAGGAATCTATCGCTTGTAAATTTGTTTCGGGACTGGTAAAAGTGTTTTGCGTCTTGTTAATTTGTTTTCTAAAATGTTAATTTGTTTTGTCCTTGGTAAAAGTGTTTTGCCCATGTAATTGTGTTTTATGGTAGGTTAAAATGTTTTCCAAAATGTCTCGAGCTTTGTAAAAGTGTTTTAATCTTTGTTAAGTTGCTTTGCACTTCCCGGCCACCGTAGTCTGAAGATTAATGTCAGCCACTTCTTTAGGGTTTTCAGCAATTATTTCATGACTATTGAATATAAACTAGCACACAACCTCAGGGGTCTGATATGCCACACCATAGTCTTCATTCTCATCCTCCTCATTAAGTTAGTTTCAGTGTACCATAGAGTGCCCCGCCCCCGGACATACGGGTATAAAGGGAGCGGGTGAGCGAATGCCAGACAGGTTTTCAATGAGGTGCTGAGAATACGGTTACGGTGCATTACAGTGGTAGGACTAGTGACGTGGCAAGGGGAACACAACGTCTCGTTCCTTCCATCGGGGAACGGAGGTTACAACAGTAACCATGACATTCCTCTTCTGTCACTCACTCGATGTTGTGTCGATTGTAGTGACACAAGGGGTCCCACTTAAAAATGCCATGCACTAACCCGTGTTACATGGCTGCCGAGCCAGGTGCAAGCAGGCTGTTGCGTGCTAGAAGCAGCTGGGTCGGCTGCACGTAACCCTCCCCAACGCCCCCAATAAAATGTATCATATACAAATCTTAGGTTCCCCATACCTGTATGGAAACAGACGACAGGGTGTGATAGACTAGGGAAATAGTGTCAACAACCCAATGAGCTAACCTCTGTTTGGAGACGGTGTTCCCTTTCTGTCATCCGCCAAAGCAGACAGAGAGCTGCTCAGAGCATCTAGAGCCCTGTGTGCGGTCCACAAGGGTACGCTAAGCACGTACCGGACACAGCAACGAAGAGGCTGCGTCTGCCTCCTCCTGAGGCAGCTTCGCTTGCTGGTTCATGACCTAAACCCTGAAGGGGGTTGTAGGAACCTTGGGCACATAGCCCGGTCATGGTCTTAGGATGAGGTGAGCATCTGCAGGACCGAACTCCACGCAAGTATCGCTGACAGAGAACGCTTGCAGGTCCCCAACCCTCTTGATGGAAGTGAGTGCAATCAGGAGGGCAGTCTTCAAGGAGAGGTCTTTGAGCTTGACTGAATCAAGCAGCTCGAAGGGGGGTCTCTGAAGGCCCGAGAGGACCACTGAGAGATCCCAGGAGGGGAACAGGCTTGGACGGGAAGGTTTCCACCTCCGGGTGCCTCTTAAGGAACCTGATAATCAAGTCGTGCTTACCAAGGGACTTGCCCTCTACTGCGTCATGGTGGGCTGCGATAGCAGCGACACACACCTTCAAGGTGGAGGGGGACAGCCTCCCTTTCAGCCTCTTCTCGAAGGAATGAAGCACTGACCGAACTGCACATCTCTGTAGGTCTTCAGATCTGGAAGAACACCAATTTGCAAACAGATGCCACTTGAGGGCGAAAAGCTGCCTGGTAGAGGGAGCTCTGGCTTGGTTGATTGTGTCTACGACTGCAGGTGGTAGACCACTTAAGTCTTCCACGTCCCGTCCAGGGGCCAGATGTGGAGATTCCAGAGGTCTGGGCACGGGTACCAGAGGGTGCCCTGTCCCTGAGAAAGGAGGTTCTTCCTCAGGGGAACTTGCTAGGGAGGCGCTGTCGCGAGGAGCGTGAGATCTAAGAACCAGGTCCGGGTGGGCCAATAAGGAGCAATCAAGGTGACCTGTTCCTCGTCCTCCCTGACCTTGCACAGCACCAGTGCAAGAAGGCTCACTGGGGAAAATGCGTACTTGCGCACTCCCCAAGGCCACCTGTGTGCCAGCATGTCTGTGCCGAGAGGGGCCTCCGTTAGGGAGTATCGGGCAGTGGGAGTTGTCTTGGGAGGCAAAGAGGTTTATCTGTGCCCTGCCGAAGCAGCCCCAAATCAGCTGGACCACCTGGGGGTGGAGTCTCCGCTGAGCAAGACCTGTCACGACAGCATTTGTGCCATCGTGTTGCGGTCGCCAGGGATATGAGTGGAAGGAGCTTAAAATGGCATTATGAAGTTAGTGAGTTTACAGCTATCTGGGTGCAATGGTATCTGGAAGAACCCACTGGTGCCATCAAGTGAAGAAAAGACTGTGGCCCCACTTAAACAGAGGTCTGGCCAATTGTCATACTTGAGTGTTATGTGATATCTTTAACACATGTATTCACTATAACATTTTCCCAAAACAATGGGAAGAGGATATGGTCAAAGCTGTTCCTAAAAAAGCAAAGTCAAGTTTTCCAACAGATTACCGACAGATCTCATTAATCAGCTGTGTTGGGATATATGAAGGTATGAAGGAATCCTCAGAGATGCCATTCTGAACGATACAGTTACAAAGTTTGCACCATTGTAACATGACTTTATGGTGAACAAATCAACTGTCACTGCTCTGATTCAGATTTATACAATACTGGCATGAAGCACTTAATAGCAACCCCAAAATGGACATTCATGCTGTTTTTGTCAATTTGACTCAAGCCTTTGACACAATTGAGCACTTTCAACTGCTTCATGCTCTGCTGAAATGCATGTTAGACATCCCCTTTGGCTCATCGTAAGGAGTTATCTAAGCAATAGAGAGCAAAGTGGTGTCCCTGTGTGTCTAACTCCTATTCGATTCCAGCTGGTGTTCCACAGGGGGGACTTTTATCCCCTCTGCTTTTTGTCCTCTGTACAAACTGCTTGGATACACGTCTGCCTCCTTCTGTAATCCCTGTGAAATATGATGATGATCTAACAATCACTGGGCTTCTAATGATATCCCTGCCTGGCAACAGAGCATATTGTCCCCTTAGTGCCCCTTGCCCAGACCTTGGACACGTGGCTAGCGCATTCCAACCCGTCGCGTTGGCCACGGACCAACAAGTCTCACATATGGCCAAAAAAGCAAAGGTCACAAGCAATAAAAGACAGAGAACACACAATCCTGGAATTCCCAAGAAAGACTCAGAACACACTCTGTTTTGTCCTCTGATATAAACCAATTTGCTAGACTCATCAGATCACAAGACATAGTGATTATTCTTATCCTGCAAACAGCAGCTAGAAAGGACATTTCATCTTAATCCAGGAACATTTCACACAAAGTCAGAGTACTTTGAGTTCTAAAATTTACAGAATGCGTTTAAACCCACAATGTACACAATACTTAGCTAGATAATTTGAAGATTACTTGTGACCTGTGATTACTTTTATAACTGACAAATGAATGATTATAGCCTGATGCGCTTTTACCCCCAGTCAAGTTCACGAAGTCGTGGACCCTGGATGTCTTTCCTCCCTAGCCCTGTGGCTCGCGATTTCAGCTGAGGATTCCGCAGCCAGACCCACTACGGGTACTAATATGCCCTGTACTGGGATAGGTGCTCCACAGGTGCCGATTGCTCCGGTAACCCCCTGTGATGTATTTTCAGTTGTACGGTCTCCCTGTCGGCTGACCCGCATCTTCCTTGGGCAGACCTCTCTCTGACCCCCGGTCACTGTGTTTGTAGAGCTCCTCCCCTTCGAGGCATGACCTACCACTGTGCAATTTCCACATACGGCTGGTGAGCCCATGTGTCATATTGCCACATGTTGACCTCCCCTTTTGGGCAGGATGTGGTCTCTGTGGGGTCTAGCTGTACTAGCTGCTGAAATGTCTGGGACCTTTCTCGGCTCCTCAGCAAAAAACCTAAATGAGATTGGGCATTCCTTCTCCATTTATATCTGTATGTCCGGGGGAGTGGCATGCAAATTCCACTCGCCAATTTTCATTAGCCTTTTCTCAAAGATCTGAGGTGTTTTGGGGCTCCCAAGAGTGACCCCTAATGTCACTATATCGACACAACATCTCGTTCCCTCCTTCAGGGAACGGAGGTTACGACAGTGACCAATGAAGTCATTACTCATTACTCTTGTGCTGCAACGTAATATCTGGTTCTGTTGAGACTTTATTCCTAACCAATTTAGCCACAGTACTGAATAAACTCCTAGGATTGTTGTGGTTATTTTCTATGAGGTAACTAAAATATGCTGACCAGGCAGCTTTTAGTGCCTTTCTGTAGCTACAGACACTATCCTTCCATGCACCGTGAAATACCTCTAATTTTGTATTCTTCCACTTGTGCTCCATTTTCCGAGCTGCTCTCTTGAGAGCATGAGTGTGAACATTGTACCATGGTGCAGGGTGTTTGTCTTTAGTCGAAGGGGGGCTACACTATCAAGAGCGCTAGTGATGACTGTATTTATATTTTCTGTTATTTGATCAAGTTCTTCTAGGCTTTGGGGTTTACTGAGTGTATGAGATAGATCTGGAAGATTATTAGTGACCCTATTTTTAGTGGTCAAAAGAATAGTTCTACCTGAATGATAGCGTGGTGTAGATTGATTAACATTAGTTGATCACAGCATACAAGAGACGCCTATAAATGATTTTATAGAATATAGAATTTCTATATTATCAACATCAACTCCATATGACAGAATTAAATCTAGGGTATGATTATAGCAATGTGTTGGTCCTATTACATTTTGTCTGACTCCAAGAGAGTTGACAAGATCGATAAATCCCAATGTGTCATTTTAATTATCTATGTGAACATTGAAGTCACCAACAATTAAAGCTCTATCGACAGTATACCTACAATATCTGATAAAAATTCACCAAGGAAATCAGAATAAGGCCCGGTTGATCTATATACTGTAGCAAGGGTAAAAGAACGTTTTTTTTATTTATATCTGATGGTGTCACATTAAGCATTATTAGTTCAAAAGACTTACATTTATATCCTGTCCTCTGAGTAACACCAAAAACTTAACTGTAAATTGTAGCAACACCTCCTCCTGGACGCTTCACATGAGGCTCATGTTTATAACAATAACCTGGGGGAGTACATTCATTTAAACTAATATGTTCATCCGGTTTAAACCAGGTTTCAGTAAAACAGAGCATATCCAACTATGATCTGTAATAATTTAATTTACAATTAGTGCTTTGGAGGAAAGAGATCTAATATTTAGTAGCCCTATCTTTAAATTATGTTTAACTTTAATTTGTTTGTTTTGTTCAGATTTGACCTTAATCAAATTTGTTCTAAATGATTTAGTGAGGATTTTGTGTTTGGTAGTTCGGGTAAAAGCCACAGTCTCTATGAGATATCTAGATGATACAGTCTATGTGTTGTAGTTTTTGTGACCTGTGTGACATCTCAAGGCAGCTAGCAGACATTTGGATTAACCAGTTTGTCTACTTTCTGACCTGGGCTCCAGTTAGTCAAATACTATCATTATTAAGACTATGATAATGATAATGTCTACAAGAGTAGAACGCCACCTTCCCTGGAGGGATGAGACCGTCTCTCTTTAGCAGGATGCATCAATCCAATAGTCTTATAACAATCCTCATTTGTGTTCTGCAGGAGAAAGAAAGTCTTGGGATGGCATGAGTAAATGTTTAGAGAATTAAACTTTTTGGTTGTACTATGCATTTTACTGCTACTCATCTTAAAGGGGTATTACACCCAAAAATAAAAAAGCCTAAAATATATCTACTCACTTTTGATATTCGTGGAACAAAAAAGGAGTCATTTTGCAGACTTTCCAAGCATCTTATTTCCATGCAACAAAAAGAAGCCAGTTGTATTTTTAGCCCTTTTTGGAACTTGAAAACCACTGGTCCCAATTTATTTTATTAATATGTTAAAGGACGGCCTGGATGTTATGCTAAAATCCTTTGTTTCATGGAAATAATACAGGTTTTAAGAAACCTGTTGGTGTGTAAATGATGACAGAATATTCATTATATTGTGTGAATCCCATTTAATACTGTAAAGATCTACAAAATATCAGAGCCATTTTGTCTGGCTCCATCATCCAGGGAGGGAGTTTGTACAGGACTCAGTAAGTTGAAAACAAGGTTGCATCATGTAACCAAGGTTACTAATGCTCATATCAAACCTATGAAAAAGAAAAATTAAGATTTACATATAAATATTTTATTTACTTTATTTTAATGTTTAAGATATTAATTATTGCTGAAGAAATAACAGCAAATGTAACGAACTCGAAAAATAAATGATTTGAACAATTCGGATTAGCTCCGCCCTTAGTTGGTTGCGTCATTACTAGCGGGGGTTAGAGAAGTCTCGTCGTAGAAAAAAAATGAAATGGCCGCTTGAGCAGTGATGCACGTCATTTTTGCAGCTGTAAAGTTAGGAAAGTAAGTGAGAAAAACTAGATTAATAACTGAAACCAGCACAATATTGACATTGGTGACAGGAAAGAGTTGTTTAGGAAGCTGTCAATGCATTTGTATTGAATCCAAAGATTAAACGAGAAGTTGAGCGCATTCATCCATTGAAAACTGCGTGAAACAGATTTTCCTCGGTTCATCAGCGATTATTCCTACTCATAATCAATTTATTCTTGTTGTTGTTCTCCGTCCTTCGATATCCCTCTTTGAAATTGAACGTGGAGGTTCTTGGGAGTTCTGAGTTTGAACTGTTTCTGCCATCAACGAGGAGTGCTCAATATTGGTGGAAACTGGCGAGCCAACCTGGTTTTTCCTGACCTTGGACAACATTTCTTGTTTCATCGAAGTGGTAGGACCATACATAGATATCTATATAAAGGCTAGATGTCTTACGGCGGAGTCTCTATCGTCATCACCGTCGGCCATCTTGTCACAGGCAGGTTTTCTGGCGGACTCTGTGGTATCTGATGTTAGGTGAGTGATCAGCACGAACACAAATACTCTTATCTCGCTGAAATCTTGCCGGATTTACAAACGGTTTGGTTTCTTACTAACGTTGTTAACGTGGCTATAATACTGGGTGTTTAAACATGTTGAAGTTGCAGCTTTTCTTTTCGAAAAACGACTTAATCTTGCAGCATAACGTTAACTTTAGTTGTGATTCACGGCTGAGACCACATCGAGCTTTTCAATTATATAGGTTTTACTGACACCAATAACGATTTTATGACAACTAATCTTTTGTCTAAATTACAATATTTGTGTATGTGGTTGTAGTTATTAGCTGGCTAATAACAAGTAACGTTAGCTTTGAGTGAGAACTAGTAACGTTACCGTTACAGTTTAGCTGCTACCCAGCAATTTTAGCAATCAGTGGGAGAGGCAGAATTGCTCTTTCTTTTCAATATAAATTAATTTGCACATGATTTCGGTTTGGTTTGTTAAAAAGATCTCACATTATGATACAGGAAATCGCTGACTTTATAAGAGAAGATGCCAGACTTTTGTGCAGCCTACGGATGCTCCAATCGCCGTTGTCTCAAAACGAGAGCCCGTGGGATCACCTTTCACCTGTAAGATATGACAATAGTATGATTATATTTGGGATAATTGTTAGTTACTTAGTGGATGTATGTACAATACAGGTCCTGTTACACAGGAACAGCGGGGCTATAACATAACGTTAATAGTATTACAAGATTGTTGTTGACCCAAAGCTTTTTAGAAGTTTGTTTACACAATCGCTGAATGTTTCTTTTGGACACATTTTTATAAGTAGTTATGTGTGGTTGTCTTATTCTAAAGTACATACGTACATGCATGCATACAATTACCCCCAACATATGATAATTTATGTTTTTATTTTTTGTCCTTACCCATAATGTTGAAAGAGGAAAAAAGGGTTGGATTTGTTGACAATAATTTCTGTACCTGGGTATATTTCTCACGGTTTTAAGGTTTCCCAAAACTGGAAAGATGAGGAGGCAATGGGAACTTGCCCTAAGAAGGGATGGTTTTGTTGCCTCTGACAGGTCACTGCTCTGCAGTGAGCACTTCAGGAGTGAGGACTTTGACAGAACGGGGCAGAATGTCCGGCTAAAAGATGGTGTTGTGCCAAACATTTTCAACTTTCCAGCTCATCTTCAAAGGGTATGTGTATCATTGACCAACAATAATTCAAGGTGTATAAGATTGGTATATCAATATGTGATTAAATGTCACTTTAGTTTTTGTTTCTGCAAGTTATATAATGTGTTGTTTATTATAGCACATTTTAGACACTCAAAACATCTTTACTTTATGTTAGCTGGTAGCAACAAGAAGCACAACCACCTCTAGAAGAGCAGAAGACAACCTGCCAATGGACTTGCCTCAGGATGTACCTCAACCTGATGTTGTGAGTGTTTGCATGTGGAATGTCAAACAAATGAGAGCAGCATATGGCTTGTTACAAACAAATGAGAGCATCATGTGGCTTGTTACAAACAAATGAGAGCAGCATGTGGCTTGTTACAAACAAATGAGAGCAGCATATGGCTTGTTACAAACAAATGAGAGCAGCATATGGCTTGTTACAAACAAATGAGAGCAGCATATGGCTTGTTACAAACAAATGAGAGCATCATGTGGCTTGTTACATTAAATCCTTTATCTTAGTGATACCCAGAAAGGTCTATGAGGAAGTTAGTAGTCTAAGAGCCAAATATTATTTGAGGTGGTACTCTGTACTTCTGGCTATCTTACTTGTATTTGGCTCACAGAAGGGAAGATTGAATTGTTAAAGTAACTTCCATATTACTATTATTTGTATATTTTGGCAAAACAACAGGGAACCACTGGAGAGAGGAGTTTGAGCCGCAAGAGGCAGGCCACTGACCACTTGTATGCATTGCCTGCTTGCCCTAAGGCTATAAAGGCCAAACTTGAAGAAGCTTCAGCGAGAGTGAGGAAACTGCAGCGGGAGAAGAGTAATTCCTTGTGGAAAGATCATTCAGGGGTGCTAGTTTTAATTTGTCTTTTTTTCTTTTAAGCATAAAACATTTTAAAGCATGCATTGAATATCTTTGTACTATACTCTTATATTGTGTTTTTAAAAAAAAATTTTTTAAAGGTGGCTGGAATAACAACCCTAATGCCAGCCAGTTCAAATACATCTTTAGGAAGCTGATGGCTCGGTGTGGGGTTGTTAAACCATGCAGAGGCAATGTGACCGCACAGGATGACACAGAATCCCTACCAGCTGTCATCGATACCTCTACAAGCCTGTCAGCTGTAGATATGTCCGCTGCAGCAGGAGGAGAAGATCTTCCATCCCCGTTTGCTGACATTCCTGCCCTAGTACATGACCACAGCTACTTTCCCGTACGCTTTGATGGTCTTGTGGACAACGCTCTCGTGTACATTTCAGGTAAAGGCTGACTGAAAGTTGATTTTGCCTATAACTGATAGTGCCAGTAGTCAAAATCTGTGGGAAAACATCTCATGATGGTCCAAAAAGAGAAATGTTCCCTTAATTTCCCCATGATCATTATTATAAGTTATAATATTATTATACTAACTCAAATTTCAGGATTTGTTGTGCGACGGGCTGTGAAGAAGCTGTCCTGTGATGTCTGCCGTGCCAGCCTGGTGACAGACGCTGCATCTGCCATCAAGGACCAGAGCTACCACCTGCTGAATTTAAAAAACAATGGAGGTCTGGTGATTCCATCAGAAGGCACAGTGAGGGTTGTCAGGGCAGCAGAGTGGGTCATTCGTCAGGCTTCAACAAGTACCAGACGATCACAGCCCATCAAACTGCTTGAGGTCGTGTACATTGTACGGAAGAGGATAGGGTCAGAGGATGTGTTTGTGCTCGGGGAGCACATCAGTGAAACGCAGTATGGCATAGACAACCACCACCATACACTGTTAACGTTAGTTGTGTCCCTGTTTTTTAAGATAAGGCTGCACCACATTGCGAAAATGACAAACCTTAGCTTACAGAGCAACAACATGCGACAGAAGCTCAATAAAACCGTCCTTTTCAAAGGGCATTAGCCAAGCTGTGTTTTTTTTGGGTAATTTTTGTTTTTTTATCTCTGTCCTCTGTGTATACCTCCACAGTAGTGTAGTTCTCTGCACAGGGTGGGGATTTCAACATGCAGCATTTCTTTGTATATTTGTAAAGGGGAATCTTGTACCTATTTTTTTTTAATGGAAATAAATGTCACTTTTATAATACTTTAAAATAGACTTTGTGTAATTATTCCATATATTGTGTAGACATTCTATATCAGAACCCCTGACGTACAGTCCAAATAGTCTACAAGAAATTTTGAGACCAGGATTATGCTTCTACACCAAGAGGTTTCTACACAGTAAGCCTTTTATTATCAGTATGCATTTTGGGTAACCAAAAGTCCTATGGGGAGTTTCCATAGGGCATTTTACAAAACGCATGAGCATACCTTGGCAAATCAAGTACTCCTATTTCATTCTGTATTGATCTGCCTTTGCACACAGCTTCACAAGACTTGGTGCTAGGGCTCAGTTGTGTTTCTAAAGTCATATCAAGTGACCAAGAGGGCTGAAATGTGGTCAGTTCAGAGATGCTTGTTATCCGGCAGAAAGAAAAAAAACAATATTCTAGCCTCTATAACTGTGCCAGTACTTCACACAATTATTCTGATTGTTTCCTAAGAAACTACAAGGTCTCAGCTTTTTGTAATAATTACATTTTTATTATAATAGTAATATACATATACTTTTATAATATGGATATTTCATGTTACCATTCTGTACACTGAGTTTTAGTAGCCTATATAATGATTTAACAAATACCTTGTGCGTGTGTATATTCATTGCACCTATCGGTTCTGTTCAGTGTTATTTTCATGTAGAAGTCCATGGTTATAGTTATTCATAAGTGTGCAGTGTTATAACTACATCTCTGACGCTTATAACAAACCAACCCGTTTGAAAATCGGTAGAAAATTGAGCAAGTTACGGTTATGTAAAAAGTACATGCACCATTATAACAATGTTACGAGTGAGCGAGCTGCCTGTGACAAGATGGCCGCCAGGTGCTGACGTCGACCTCCATTGGCCAGCCGCACGGACGAGATATCTAGCCTTTATATAGATATCTATGGGACCATACGTATACATTTCCCCTCCTTGGACATTATCACAACTGTGAACCGGAACCAGTATTTTCCTCTTTTCCTTTTATTTTGGAGATGCATATCTGCAATTCTTTAACTGAGCATTGAAACAGGACGGACACTGAACTGTTACATTTTGTTTATTTCCATAAAGGACAATTAATTGAAAGGAACTCTGATTTGGTGTGTCACTGGACATTTACCTGAAATTCACTGTCCCAATTGTTGTTGTTTTTTTTGTTTGTTTTTTTGTTCTTTATTGTAAATGTTCTGAAAAGAGAAAAAAGAGGTTATTGAGTTAAAAAACTGTAATTTGGGTTTGAGCGTGACCTGAGTATATAATTTATATAAAAAGAAAGAAACAAAGTTAATTAAGAGTAAATAGCCATAACTTAGGCAAGCTACAAATTAAATTAGTTAGACAGAATAAACAAAGAATAAACAGAGTTAATTACACGACTATTGAGCATACGGAGTCAATCATCTGTCAAAAAGTTAATTTAAGGGTTCTGTGAATTATTTTATTGAAGCTGCCAATTTCCCTTTCCCAAACTGAAAAAACTACCACAGAGGAATATAAAATAAAAATACTTACTCTTTTAGCTAAAATCCTGTCTTCTGTGATTTATTTCCCTTGTCTCGCTGCAATATTGGCTCAAGAGCGAACGTGGTCTTCTGATCTGGTCCAAGACATTAGAAAGTGGTTCACATTTAAACTGTAGGACGTGTGCTACAATCACATGTGTACAACAGAGTTATTGTGAGATATTAAGAAGCCACTCATTTAGCTCATTACCTAAATCTGACAGTTGAGGTTTGAATAGTGTAAATAGTTGCAATGGAGGCTTATGTTTAGCTTTGAGCTTCTTTTAATGAACACTCACAGGTCTCACAACCACACAACCACTCCCCATGAACTCCCGTGTCACCGTATATGACACATTATACATTATACATATCATATAAAATAATGTATGATATCTAATTATTCAGATTTAATTGATTACTTTGAAGTTTCACATAAAAAAATAACACTGTTATATAATTAAAATATATATATATATATATATATATATATATATATATATATATATATATATATATATATATATATATATATCCCATATGCATATACAATACGATAACAAAACAATGATATGACTGAAATCTTGTACCACAATATGAACAATTTTATGTCACAATATAGTATTTTTTTTCTGGAAATTCAATAAAAATGGGTTTATATATTAAATTGCCATATTTTAATGTCTATTTTTGGATAATCCAGTCAGTGAATTAAATATATAAATGAAAACTATTTCCACTTTTATAATCTCCTCTTTATTTGTAACTTGATCAACATAGTCAAACTAAAAAAAAATAAAAACTCAACTTGGTTTTAAATCACTACCTTAACACTAAATTTCACACGATGCCACATTTCAGTCTGATCTGTTGTTCAATATTATCAATATTATTATATTATAAACTTTCCACAAGGAACTTGACATATTCTTAAAGCAATACAAGTAAAAAAAATCCAATAAAAATAAACACATTAATTAAGTCTATAGAAAATGTATTCATATCTGAAGGCAAACATGGACAGTTTGTTTCCTAATACAGAGCTGTGAAAGTATGATTTCTTTGTTTTTGTGTATATCTCACACTAAATTGTTTAAAAAATTCTAACTAAATCTAACATAAAACAAAGACAATCTGAGTAAAAACAAAATACATTTTTTGAATGATAATGCTATTTATTGAAGCAAAAAAAGTTATCCAATACCAACTGGGCCTGTGTTACTAAATCTCCAAATCTATGAAACTGCATTCATAATGGGGTTCAGCTGGACTAGACACACCCAGGCCTGATTACTGCCAGTCCTGTTAAATCAAATCAACATCTAAATATAACTTTTTCAGCAGCATGAAGTTTGCTAAATGGTCTCACTCAGTAGCACACTAGGCCAAGGTTGAAAGAAATTCCAGAAAAGATGAGGCAAAAGGTGATTGAAATATATCAGTCTGGGAGGGGTTACAAAGCCATTTCAAAGGTTCTGGGACTCCAAAGAACCACAGTGAGAGCCATTATCTCCAAAAGGAGAAAACTTGGCACAGTAGGGAACCTTCCCAGAAGTGGTTGACCTTCCAAAATTCCTCCAAGAGCACAGCGATAACTCATGCAGAAAGTAACAAAAAAGCAGTGGACAACATCCTAGGAACTGTAGGGCACTCTCGCATCAATAAATGTCACTGTTCATGATTGCAGTATCAGAAAGACACTGTCCAAAAATGCCATCCACGGAGGAGTGGCGAGACGAAAACCACTGCTAAACCAGAAGAACATCAAGACTTTTGGGAGAATGTTCTGTGGACTGGAGTCAAAAGTGGAACTGTTTGGAAGACACGTGTCCCATTACATCTGGCATAAATCAAATACAGAATTACACAAAAAATATCATACATTGTCAAGCATGGTGGTGGTTGTGTGATGGTGTGGGGATGCTTTGTTGCTTCAGGGCCTGAGTGACTTGCAATAATACAAGGAAACATGATTTCTACACCCTACCTACATACTTAAATCACCAAAAAGCATATAAAGGTAGAATTAAAGTTATCCATATGACTCCAGTTGTTTAATCCATGTCTTCAGAAGTGATAATATAGGTGTGGGTGAGACACAGATCAATATTAAATTCCTTTCTTTACTATAGACACCTGTTATATTGCTTTTCAAGACATGGATTTTACCACTGGTCTTTTTTTTATTACTTTTAATCTGCCTTTTTGTTCTTTTATGAGCTTCAAAGTTCTGGCTACCATTCACTTGAATGGACCAACAAAGCTGAGACACTTTTCTAAAACTCTTCATTTGTGTTCAGCAGAAGAAAGTATTTTCACAGCACTGTAACAATTTATCCAAGACTATCATCTTGTGTCATCATTTACTCACTCTCGTGCCATTCCAAATGTGTATGAATTTCTTCTGCAGAACACAAAGAATTTTTTAAAAACATTTCAGCTCTGTTGGTTCTTACAATGCAAGTGAATGGTGGCCAGACTTTGAAGCTGAAAGAAATCACAAAGGCATCATAAAAGTAATCCATAAGACTCGTGGTTTAATCCATGTCTTCGGAAGCAATGTAAGGCATTATGATATTAATGTCAGACTCTCCTTTTTTATTTGCTCATTTTCAGGTTCTCATTATGACAAAAATAACTATCAAATCAGCAAAACCTCACAAAAAAAAATAAAAAAAAATCAACGAACTGATAACCTACCGAACTTCAGTGATTGTCTTTATAGCACAGACAAATACATGTGAAACCAGATAAGCCCCTAAAAAGAGGCTATTTTACAATACTTCATTAAGGCTTGTTATCCTCTGTGCCCATCTCAAACTACTTCTGAATACTTTCAAGTACAAAGCCATTTTTTAACTCATCTTTGTTGAATTTGATGTTCTGACGGAGTGTGAGGAGGAACATTAATGAATTTATGTTAATGATAGAATTACCCTCTACCTTAGCTCAACATCCACAAAATTTGAGGGCAATAGTTTAAAACATCCATTTCATTACCATCCTTTCATAACCTTGATGTCTTTGGCCATAATATGTAGTGACATTACAATATGCGTATTAATTTAAAGATAGATGGATTGAGGTTAGACAACTATTGACAAGCTTTTGGAAAGGAAATTTTTTTTTTTTGTATATCATCACAATCATAATGTTAATTAGCATGAGATTTCACTAGGCATTTTTAAGATGATACTACATAAAACATATATAATAGTATTTTTAATTATATAAAGCTACAAGTGTATTACATGGAATGTGGCTTTAATCACAAGTTATAATTCCATTCATGTCCAAATGAAGGAAACGGGCTAAGAAAATTATAAAGTTTAATCACTGAACTTTGTTTACTGAAAGAGATCAAAACAATTTCTACACTATTCCTTTAAATTGTTTATTAAAACATGTTTTTTTAAGTGGTGTTTATATTTTGTGCTTGTGAACAATGTAAATTTTAAATGAGCTTAAAATATACAAATAATTTAATAAAAAAAAAAACTGGGCCAAACGCATCTTAAAATCAACTCCAGTGCACATTAAAATGCTTCCTTTTGCACAAATCTATATCTCATATATATATATATATATAAATAAAAATGATGCTCAACTGAATGGAATCCTCCACCATTCCTTTATCATGAAGATAGAGGTTAGCAAATGGCTCAAAGAAATAAAAGAAAAAAAAAGGGGCTTCATCAGTCAGCATAAACCAACGCTATAACAATCCTTTAAGAAATAAGTTATAGACACTGTGGGTCTATCACAATACAGGGTACAATTCATTTTATGGTAAATTGACTTTTTTGGCAACACATTTCTTGTATCTTTACAGTAACTGCATGAAAACATAACATGCATCTATACAAACAGCAACAACTTATAGAGTTAGTGTTTGAGCCAAGGATGAGCAGCAATGGCTTCTTTACTCCGGTCACCATAATCATAAAGCAGCTCCTCGTCTACATTTATGTGCCTGTATGCCAGAAGGATGAGGTGAGGCATGCCGTTTATCTCATGTATTTTGGTCTGAAGGTTGCCATTTTTACTGTGGTTAATCAGTCGTCCCAGACGGTTGGTTTCTTTGGTAGCATCCACACTAATAAAAAGTTCAAGCACACATACAATTACCCTTTTATATCACTGTGTGGCCAACAGAATTTCCCTCAAACGTATATACAGTATATTTGTATTGGCACTGAAGGAAATTATTACTGGAAATTGTTATGGGACGAGTTGTACCTTGTATTAAAGCTTGTAATGGCTGGAATAATCTATGCAAACACTTCATGCTCAGGTTAAATATTTTGAGGCAGAAATCATTGGATGATATCAGTGTATGCAAATCGCTAGGTGAATAAGCCTTTACACCAAATGTTACAATAAAATACACAAATGATCACTACCCACCAGTATGTTTTGTCGAGGTAGCGGAAGTAGTACATATAGCAGCCTGTGGTTGGGTCTTGAGCATATTGAGATTCTCTTTCCTTAGCATCAGCAATCTCTAGCAAATCCCCATGATACTCCACTACAAACTGGCCTTTCTGGAACTCTCTGTCTGCAAAAACACCTCTTCCTTTTCCTTCAATGTTTTTTACCTGTTTGACAAATACAAGTTGCTTAAAACCAAAAATAAAAAGGTTTGCACCAAATGGCAGAGATCTGTTTTAAATGCTTACCTTCAGCCCCACTTCTACATTGTTTGTGATAAGGTCATCAATGTGCTGCTGCTTTTCGCACTGTTTTAACACAACATGCCTTATGTTTAGGTCTTAATTTGATAGATTAATGGATACAGTGACAAATCAAAGCCAAAAAAAAAAAAAAAAAAAACACATCATGTAAATTGGTTTATCCAATGTAAATGGACCGGCTAGTGTAATTGCAAACACATACTGTTAAGAAAAAAAAAAATACAAAAAGGTTTTTATGGTAACACCAAATATCCTGTAAGAATTTACAAACCTTTAATTCCGCTTTGCTTTTCCTGCAACTCCGTCTAATTGGATAATAATCGGTGACCTTTCGATTGTGTTTGGAATCATTGCCTTTCAATCTGAAAACCAAAAAAGTAAATGAGACAAATCACAGGGTCAGATGATCCTGCCAAAAAGATAAATTAAATCTCAGTGTATAGAAAAATGACAAAAAAAAAAAAAAACCACACATGATATGATGGTCAAAGCATCCAGTGGTTCTTTAGATATTTCCAGGCAGACATACTTCCTGCTTGTTGACTTTTTGCTGTTAGACCCCGGCCCAGATTTAGTTTTTGTTATTTCAGAATCTTCATGGAGCACAACAGTAAGGTCATTTGATCCACAAATTGGATCCCATTGGATCTGCTTGCCAGTGTTCTTTTGTTTAGGTGCAGTCAACACACTTGTACCTTTTCCTAGTGAGAGAAAGAGAAGTGCAGTGTAGAGTACCTGAACTGGAACAGTTATTTGTTTCTACAGAAGTGGTAGTTATTTAATGAGTTTTCATCTTCAGTGATCAATCTCTGTAACTTAAAAAGCCAAAGGGTTGGGCCTAGGAACTGTCAAAATGCAGATGCATATTTTAATGGCCAAGGCAGGACTGACCACCAAAAAAAAGCTCTGCATGGGTCATAAGGTACTTGGGTAGCTATTTAGCATACACTGCTTTTTCCACACACAACAATTATTTGGCTAGTCTTGTCTAACTCTGATATTGACAAACTGTGTGTGTGTGAAACATTTGTATAATGTTAATACTATTTTAAACAAATACCTTCACTTGGTTTGCTTGTGTTATTAGGGGAACTGCTTGTTACAGAATTATCCTCATGAATTGGGGCAAGAGGGCTGTTCCGGAGTGGGGAGCGTAGCTTGCTTGGATTTAGACAACTGTGTATTGTTGATTGCCCTAGGCACGTCTGGGAGACAATGGGAGATGTTCATAATAAGATTTTACGTTTCAAACAAAACACACTGTTGTGTCTACGGTGACGAGCAAAACAAAAACAGACAATAATAATAATCAAAAAAATTAAAGGATCGCTCAATAACAACAATTCCCACAGGTTTACTAAAAAGCACATCTCCTACCATGGACTTTTCATGCTTGTTTTCTTTAGCTTCTTTCACATTGTTTTCGTTTCTGCTTGTGCCCTCTGGTATTCGTTTAGCAGAAGTTTTCAGTTTACCTAATAACGGGCACATGAGCAAAGATTATCTCTCAAAATATTAGGTATATGCAGCCTGAAACAGTACAACTCAAAGGGTCAGTTTGCAGAATGTATTATTTACTTGCTAAAATTTCAATTCCACAATATATGTGATATCTTATCGGTCACTAGAACAAATAATTAATAGTAGTTTTATTTTTTCTTACTGCTTTACGCCTATCACAACAGAAGCATGGTCGATAAATGTATATAGTTACGCGCTCATTCGTAAACTTTACATTGTATTACCTTTTCCCATCTTAGTTTTCCAAAAAGAGATCCGATTAAAAGGGTCGCTATTCCACAAAAGGATATATTACAGCCTGCAATGGTGAACAGCTTTATATCAGGCTTTCTGTGTTTTTAAAAATCCACCTTATCGTTTATTGGTCAAACTCTTCAAGAGCAGGATTGTGATTGGTTTAATCAACGCGGAAGCAGTAAAGTGAATTCCGGTGTTGTGTCGAAGTCTGTTCCCCTTATGTTTCCCCTGTTCCCCGTCGTGCCGTTAATCATTAAACATAGGGGGAACAGACTTCGACACTAACCTAAGGGGAAACATAGGGGGGAACAGTTAACTTACGGTGAAACATAGGGGGAATAGACTTCGACACAACACCGGGCTCACCCGTGCAAAACTAGTGCTACGCTACGAGGACACAGATGCCTAATTAAAATAGTAACACGGGAGGTATTGTTTCCTACATTATTACTTTAACCTATGGAAATGTAAGAATGCTGAATTGAGTGTTTTCACAGCAAAGCAATAAATTGCCAAGCCATTCTTAATGGAGTATGTAATCTTTGAAAAATCTAAAAGACTGACCACTGAAAACCTGCAAATTAAGTCTTAACCTGGTTGTAAGAAGCATTTCATGCTAGGCTATCTATGTATATAGGATCATATCCTGCCATCTGGTTCTTCCCAGTTATAAATGGAATTCATCCAGTGCACATTTTTTATTTCAATCCAAGCAAACAAACAAATCAGCCATTTTTTAACGGCTTATCCTGTGTAGGCGGTGCTGGATCCTTTCCCAGCTACAAACAAATTATGTAAAAATAAATTAATTAATAAAATAATTGCATGTCTCTTTCTTTTACATTTTTGGTCAGAAAAAAATGGTGTGTATTCAGTATATTGAATACAATTCTGAAATCAATGTGTAGTATTAAATCACGTTTTACATTAACGTAGCTGTTTTCCTTGCCACTTAGATAATTTGGAGATTCTGCAAGGTGGGTGTCAATAAGTGACGGCCATATTTGCGGTGCAGCTGTGCTGTAAACAAAAAACTGTCGGAGGGATACAGGAACGCAGTGATTTCAGGGCGATTTGATTTACTACAATGTCTTTGGGAATGTCTTACAAACCTAACGCCCACCAGCATGTTCCAGGAACTTCCGTGTATCAAGGTATGACCGAATATTAAACGTTTCATCTGTTCTCGGTTAAAACGAAGCAAAATTGTATGATAAAATGAATACATTGGGAACCCGGATTCTGTAGTTTTGTCCATTTTCATATACTGTAGGTTCAACAGCAGATTCGTATACGCCATTGTCACTATTTAATTGTAATCCCCTCGTTCTTTGGAAATAAAGTTTAATATGAGCCTACATAACAAACATAATTCAATTCCCTATTTTTTGTAATGGATGAGGACAAAATGGCAATAAAAGCGTGTAGTTTGGGTGATTCATTCGTCCCATTCTACTATTTCCCCCTCCCCCGGTAAAAAATATGTCCGACTCTGATCGTAAACGCTATTTGAACCTTTGATGCCACCCAGCGTTGTGGATGCGCAACTGAAGATGGGGACAAAAATGCCCCATTCTTTAGAAACACTAGTTTCATATAGAGGCATATAATGGATAAAAATAAATATAGCATAACTTATGAATTACATATATTATGAAATTAAATTTGAATACAATCAATGTTACAAAACTGTTAGCAGGCACAAAGACAGCAAATTTGATCAAACTATCATCTTTAATTCGACCAGTATTTCATAATAGGCATAGGCCAAGTGAACATTATTGAAATTGTAATAAAACTAGAACATTCAGCACAGCTATGTTTTATTAGAAATTACTGTTTAAAGGGATAGTTCACCCAAAAATGAAAATTCTCATGAATTACTCGTGCCATCCCAGCTGTGTATGACATTATTCTGCAGAACACAAATTATGATTTTTTTTAGAAGAATATTTAAGCTCTGTAGGCCCACACATTTCAATGGATGCCAAAATTTTGATGCTCCAAAAAGCACATAAAATACCTATCATATTGCTTGTGAAGACATTGATTTAACCACTGGAGTCTTATGGATTACTTTTATGCTGAATGTTGTTGTTTTTTTTGAGCTTCGAAATTATGGCATCCATTCACTTGCATTGTATGCACCAAAAGAGCTGAAAAGTCCTTCTAAAAATCTCATTTGAGACACATCTGGGGTGGCATAAGGGTGAGTAAATGATGAGAATTTGTATTTTTGGGTGAACTATCCCTTTAAGGCCTACTTCATACGTGTGTGTGTGTGTGTGTATATATATATATATATATATATATATATATAAATATATATATATATAAATATATATATATATATATATATATAAATTATATATATATATAATTTAAATTAAAAAATTAAATACATTTCTAGCCATATCTAATGATTTATGTCCACTGTAATTGGTAATTATGTCCACTGTAAATCCATATGTATTTAATATTTAACTTTGCCTACTATTTCAGTAAAATATATCACTATTTAATTATTTTTATAATTTTTTATAATTTAAGTTATAATTTTCATATATTCATTAGATTATCTTCATAATTTGATCATTTTAATGAGTCTTAATTTGATATTCATGCGTTTCAATTACAAGCTGCAGTGGTGCACTCCCAGACTCAGAGTTCAGCTACACAGTCTTACAAATCTATTCCTAATGATTTTGGACCTCCATCACTGAGTTTTTCACAGGTGTGTTTATCACTTATCACACTTCATTTTATTTGCCTATAGTTGGAAAATGTATTCACAGTGATGTGGTAGCCTATAAAATGTAGTACTTGTGATTTTTTATTTTTTTTTTCAGCAGGGTTGTATTGCAACCCCAATGCCTCAAAGCAAGTATGCTGAACTTCTAGCCATTATAGAGGAGCTGGGAAAGGAAATAAGGCCAACATATGCTGGGAGTAAAAGTGCCATGGAGAGGCTTAAAAGAGGTTATTATTAATTTTTCATGAAATGAATTCCACATAAATGTGCATCAAAATTGTACAACACAGATTGAGGATTGTATTGGTTAAAGAGCTATGGTTCAATGTAATTCACTCATCATTACCACTGACTACAGACTCTTTACATAGACACAAGACTGCAGATTTTTCTGTTTGAAAGAATTCACAATTGTATGTGTTCTTGACAATTAGTTGATTTAAAAATAATATCCATACTGTTCATTATGTTTTTCCTTTTGACTTTATGCTTAAAGTAACTAAGATCTACATCTTGTATGTGGCTCTACTTTCTAGGCATCATAATTGCCAGAAGCCTGGTGCGCGAGTGCTTGGCAGAAACTGAAAGAAATGCAAGGTCCTAACATTCAGAACAGATCCAGCGGATTCCAAACAGGGTTCACCAGCTTGAAAATGAACTTTTTTCTATTGCCTGTTTAAAAACCTGAAACAAATGAACTGATTTGAAGTTATTATAACACATACCAATTTAGATATATCATTACAGCTTCTGATCTGTATATCAGAGGATTTTCCTGAATTTATGTTCCCAATTGGGAATAAACTATGCTCTCTAAGGCTACCGGAATACAAGCTCAGAACTTTGCATGTTACATAAACAAAAAGGGCATTTATATTACATTTTATGGCTAAAATTAATTTTATGCTGAAGGACCACAAATAGGAGTTGGCTAAGGAACAATTGGAACAGTGTTTATCAATCTTTTTTCTGCCACAGCACACTTTTTACAATTGAACAAATCCCATGGCACACCTCTATCCCACTGTCCACATAACCATCGTTGATAGTTTTCCCTTTTCAAGAAATTCCATGTTTTCTGCCCATTTTAGTTGCATATTTACTCGTAAATGTTTGAAATTCAGCTATGCAAAAAAACTCAAGTCAGGTAGGTATAATGAGATCACAGGTGGCGAGAGTGCTATTGGGTAATGAATTAAACAACAAATTTGCATCTTTTCTTATTTTTAGATTTGTTCTTGCAGTGCCACAGCAAATCATTTTTTATTTATATATTTATTTACATGGCTCCAGACTAACATTTAAGAGTGGTACACAGGTGTTAAATTCTACAAAACAGAAAATAAGTTTTCTTTCACAGTTTGTTTTTATCAGGATCTTGATGATTAAAATTCAGTAATCTGAAGACAAACAAAGCCTTTTTCTACAATCAGAGGGCATTAGAAAAGATTTTACATAGAAGGAAAGTTCCATTGTATCCATAGTTTTAACTGTCATTTGCAATAAGATTAACCAAAAGTAAAACCATGATTAGCAGTAACCATAAAACAAATCATGGCATTTTTCATAAGAAAAAATCATCCAGAAATTAAATTGTATTCTCTCGCTACTATATTGATTTAAGTTCATGGTAAATATTTGTTTCAATATCTGTGATGTGTGGATTGAAACCTTAAAATTTCTGTCTTTTTATTGTGCAGATTTCTCCTTTTTTCCTTTTCAATGCTGTTTAGAATGTTGGGGCTGTTTAATACATTTTTAAGCTGGTTTAATCATACACATTGTGGGCTTTTATAGATGTTTTAAACAAATAATCAATGCCGAATTCATGACCCAGCCCATGCTTCTCTCAGTTAATGAATATCTGCATGGCTGTGTGCTCGAGACCGGTCCATGTGTAAATGCACGTCTCTGCACTGATCAGTCAATTGAGCAGCGCTGACTGATCTGTTTAAAGCAGTTTCTTTTTGTGTTTGGAAAGTTTGCCGTTTGATAATTCTCATACGCAACAAAAAACGACAGAGCACAATCAGAGAGACAGCCAATTTGCTAGTCGCACTAATGCAACCTCTTGTAAAGTTTATTCGCACTGTTAGGAAAAATGGTTGAAAAATGTTGCCTCCGTCCAGAGCCCTGATTTATTTTGTGGAATCTGATCATTTTCCACAGCACACCTGACAATCTTGTCAGAACAGTGGCTGGGAAATAAGGTGCTTTTTGATTTGATGTGAAAAAAAAAAATTCTTAAGAGGAAGATGTGAAAATTATGGAAATATTAGTTTTCACCAAACAGGTGATCTCATGAAGATTCTTTGGCACAAACCAATTTGAGAAAACATTTCAGGAAAAAAAAATCATAGAGAGTAAAATTTTGAGAACAGTAAGGTGCTGATGTTTTTTTCTTTGTTTATTAACAAGTTTGATAAAATATTTTCGCATTTTAATGCAGTGTCATATTAATGGTAACTCATACATTATCGATACAAAGTAACTGATTAGCAAAACTATTGGTAAAATTTTGCTCAACGAGTATGTTTAATTTAGTTGATACATTGTAACATTTTGCAGAGCCTAATACTGTATCTAGGTTTCTAAACCATAATACAGTCCCCTTTGTGAACACCACAGTGTATACATGATAAACAGGCCTAATGTTATGCTATAACAGTAAACTTTATAACTATCATCTGCAATTCTTGTTCGCTTTATTAAAAAAATAACTTGTTTGCACTTCAGCATTTCTTATCTCCTTGGTCTGAGTAAAGCATCTCCTTGAACAGTCTCTTTTTTTCAATGTTTTGATTTACTTTTCTCCTTTTGTCCTGTTTTCTATGTATGGTCTCCTTTTTCTGTTTCAGCAGCTCACTTTCCTCGCCCTTATATGCAATGTCCAGTTTCTGGCGTAAAATCTCTCGTGCCCGCTTTCTGTTCAAATCCACAGATCTGGTCTGGTGACACTGCAAGGGAATATGACATCCTTTTTTATTTTAAATGCAAGTTTTCATTTGGAACACACTTTTAGGTTGTTTGCTAATCTGCAATATGTCTAAGACATTTTCTCTAGAATGTCAAAAAGACATTCCAAAGATGTCTTTGACACATTTATGATGTAAAAATGTATGTTGTTTATCTCATGTTTATTAGAATGAGATGCTTTCCAGATGAAACGCTTTTAAATAGACATTTCAGAGATGAGCGTGTGCTATTATCTATCTATCAATCTATCCATCAATCTGCAGTTGAAGTCAAAAGTTTACATACACCTTAACCAAAAACATTTAAACTCTTCCTGACATTTAATTGTCGAAAACATTCCCTGTCTTGGGTCAGTTAGGATAACTATTTTAAGAATGTGAAATGTAAGAATAATAGTAGAGAGGATTATTTATTTCAGCTTTTAGTACTTTCATCACATTCCCAGTGGGTCAGAAGTTTAGATAAACTTTAGTATTTGGTAGCATTACCTTTAAATTGTTTAACTTGGGTGAAATGGGTAGCCTTCCACAAGCTTCTCACAATAAGTTGCTGGAATTTTGGCCCATTCCTCCATACAGATCTGGTGTAACGGAGTCAGGATTTTAGGCCTCCTTGCTCGCATACGCTTTTTCAGTTCTGCCCACACATTTTCTATTGGATTGAGGTCAGGGCTTTATGATGGCCACTCCAATACCTTGACTTTGTTGTCCTTAAGCCATTTTGCCTCCACCTTGGAGGTATGCTCATTGTCCATTTCGACCGAGCTTTAAATTCCTGGCTGATGTCTTGAGATGTTGCTTCAATATATCCACATCATTTTTCTTCCTCATGATGCCATCTACTTTTCAAAGTGCACCAGTCCCTCTTGGAGCAAAGCACCCCCACAACATGATGCTACCACCCCCATGCTTCTTGGTTGGGATGGTGTTCTTCAGCTTGCCAGTCTCACCCTTTTTCCTTCAAACATAATGATGGTCATTATGAATAAACAGTCACGTTTAATTTTTTTTTAGAAGAGAGGACATTTCTCCAAAAAGTAAGATCTTTGTCCCCATGTGCACTTTCAAACAGCAGTCTGGCTTTTTTATGGCAGTTTTGGAGCTGTGGCCTCTTCCTTGCTGAGCAGCCTTTCAGGTATTGTCAATACAGGAGCGGTATTATGGCTGTGTGGTCCCATGGTGTTTATAATTGCATAATATTGTTTGGACAGATGAACATGGTACCTTCAGCCATTTGGAAATTGCTCCCAAGGATGAACCAGACTTGTGGAGGTCCACAATTGTTTTTTCTGAGGTCTTGGCTGATTTCTTTTGATTTTCCCATGATGTCAAGCAGAGACACTGAGTTTGAAGGTAGGCCTTAAAATACATCCATAGGTACACCTCCAATTCAGTACACTTGCCATCAGAAGCTAGTTGTCTAAAGGCTTGGCATCATTCTCTGGAATTTTCCAAACTGCTTAAAGGCACAGTTAACAAGGTGTATGTAAACTTCTGACATCAGCTGTATCAGTCTATCTGGTAGAGTAGGGCTAAAGGCATACCATAAAGGGATAGTTCACCCAAAAATGAAAATTCTCTAATGATTTACTCACCCTCCTGGCATCCCAGATGTGCATGACGTTCTTCTGCAGAACACAAATTAAGATTTTTAAAAGAATATTTCAGCTCTGTAGGTCTGTGCAATGAAATTTTGAATCTCCACAATCCACATAAAATGAAGCATAAAAGTAATCCACAAGACTCAATGTTTCCCATGTTATATGATAGGTGTGAGTGAGAAACATCTATATTGAAGTTATTTTTTATCAGAAATCCTCCTCTCTGCCCAGTATGGGGCGATATACATTAAAATTGTGAATCATCAAAAACAGAAGAATGGTAAAGTGAAACTGAAGAGGATATTGACTGAGCAGGGAGGAGAATTGAGAGTAAAAAAAAAAGAAAAAAAAAAAGGGGGGACTTAAATATTGATCTGTTTCTCACTCGCGCATATAATATCACTGGTGAAGATATGGATTACTTTTATGTTGCTCTTATATGGATTTTGGAACTAATTTTTTTCACCCATTCACTTGCATTGTATGGACCTACAGAGGCTAAATATTCTTCTTAAAATCATAATTTGTGTTCTGCAGATGAAAAACGTCATACATAACTGGGATGGCATGAGGGTGCGTAAATGATGAGAGAAGTTTAATTTTAGGGTGAAGGGTTAGGTCACCCAAAAATGAAAATTCCTAATAATTTATACTCACACAAAAAGATGAAAAACAATGCTTTATGGGGGCCTTTAGCACCTGCAGCGGGGATAAAACGAATTTGATCTTATCTACCCATCTTATTTATCCATCAATCCAAGTTAATATTGACGAATTTCCCTTTTTATCTGTTTTATGATGAACTGATCACAAGTAATCTCACCTTTACGACGATACCTGTCGGGGTATGTTTGAGTACCACGCAGTTGCTGGTTTTGTTGGTGGCTTGTCCACCAGGGCCAGATCCGCGAACAAACTGTTCATCAAGGTCTTCCTCGTTTAATACTGGCAGGTCAATGAGGTCTTTCTTGCCAGCTAATAAAACACACGGCCATCCTAATTGTCGTCTGTGCCACAGTAGAGAAAGCCTGTGGCATATGCCAGTGTTCGGTGCTCCCCACTTCAGTTTCCAAGCGGTGGCAATTATGTGGTTAACTAAAAGCATCGAAGACATCCCCCAAAGTTACTCCTTGTTGTCCACAGAGACATATATTTTCTGCAAATACAATTCCTTTGAACGTCTATATATTAACTCTCATAGGACGTCACAAACGATTATTGAGAAATGCGTATAGTCAACACAAGCGCCTTAATTGTTAATCATCAAGCAATTTGCCTAAAAATAGCCAAATACTATACTACAAATATAACATCAATCTAAGGCATAGAACACAGAATGAGCCTCACGGACGACTTTCTTCTTCTTTATTTTATAGAGATCCACAGACTATGTCATAGTGCGTACCGCCACCTACTGGGCTATTGTGCAATCAATACTTATGTCAACTTCATTATTGAAGAAACAAGCAGTTGACCATCAGTTTCGGAATTGTGTATACTGAAAAGTGTTTTGTAAATGAATACACTTAACACTTCTGTATTAGCCAACAAAATAACAAATAAAATTATATATATTTATTACTATATATACACACACACACAGGTGCTGGTCATATAATTAGAATATCATCAAAAAGTTTATTTATTTCAGTAATTCCATTCAAAAAGTAAAACTTGGATATTATATTCATTCATTACACACAGACTGATATATTTCAAATGTTTATTTCATTTAATTGTGATGATTAAAACTGACAACTAATGAAAATCCCAAATTCAGTATCTCCGAAAATTCGAATATTACTTAAGACCAATACAAAAAAGGATTTTTAGAAATGTTGGCCAACTGAAAAGTATGAACATGAAAAGTATGAGCATGTACAGCACTCAATACTTAGTTGGGGCTCCTTTTGCCTGAATTACTGCAGCAATGAGGCGTGGCATGCAGTCGATCAGTCTGTGGCACTGCTCAGGTGTTATGAGAGCCCAGGTTGCTCTGATAGTGGCCTTCAGCTCTTCTGCATTGTTGGGTCTGGCGTATCGCATCTTCCTCTTCACAGTACCCCATAGATTTTCTATAGGGTTACGGTCAGACGAGTTTGCTGGCCAATTAAGAACAGGGATACCATGGTCCTTAAACCAGGTACTGGTAGCTTTGGCACTGTGTGCAGGTGCCAAGTCCTGTTGGAAAATGAAATCTGCATCTCCATAAAATTGGTCAGCAGCAGGAAGCATGAAGTGCTCTAAAACGTACTTGTAGACAGCTGCGTTGACCTTGGACCTCAGAAAACACAGTGGACCAACACCAGCAGATGACATGGCACCCCAAACCATCACTGACTGTGGAAACTTTACACTGGACTTCAAGCAACGTGGATTCTGTGCCTCTCCTCTCTTCCTCCAGACTCCGGGACCTTGATTTCCAAAGGAAATGCAAAATTTACTTTCATCAGAGAACATAACTCTGGAGCACTCAGCAGCAGTCCAGTCCTTTTTGTCTTTAGCCCAGCCGAGACGCTTCTGACGCTGTGTCTTGTTCAAGAGTGGCTTGACACAAGGAATGCGACAGCTGAAACCCATGTCTTGCATACGTCTGTGCGTGGTGGTTCTTGAAGCACTGACTCCAGCTGCAGTCCACTCTTTGTGAATCTCCCCCACATTTTTGATTGGGTTTTGTTTCACAATCCTCTCCAGGGTGCGGTTATCCCTATTGCTTGTACACTTTTTTTCTACCACATCTTTTTCTTCCCTTCGCCTCTCTATTAATGTGCTTGGACACAGAGCTCTGTGAACAGCCAGCCTCTTTAGCAATGACCTTTTGTGTCTTGCCCTCCTTGTGCAAGATGTCAATGGTCGTCTTTTGGACAGCTGTCAAGTCAGCAGTCTTCCCCATGATTGTGTAGCCTACAGAACTAGACTGAGAGACCATTTAAAGGCCTTTGCAGGTGTTTTGAGTTAATTAGCTGATTAAAGTGTGGCACCAGGTGTCTTCAATATTGAACCTTTTCACAATATTCTAATTTTCTGAGATACTGATTTTGGGGTTTTCATTAGTTATCAGTTATAATCATCAAAATTAAAAGGAATGAACACTTGAAATATATCAGTCTGTGTGGAATGAATATACATTATACAAGTTTCACTTTTTGAATGGAATTACTGAAATAAATCAACTTTTTGATGATATTCTAATTATATGACCAGCACCTGTATATATATATATATATATATATATATATATATATATATATATATATATATATATATATATATATATGTGTGTGTGTGTGTGTGTATATATATATTGTGAATCTGTTTCTTACCAAATATTATATTCATAAATGTAAATTCTCAAATAAAATGCCTATTTTACTATTTCCAGGAAAGATGTTGAACTATTTAAATTCTCTAAAACTCAAAGTTTGATTGCTAACAAAATTTGTTATCCTTCTTGAATATTTTGTTAATTGCTATTTGTTTGTAATTATTATTATTTTTTTATTAAAAAAACAATAATAATAATAAAGTTTCAGCTTCGTAAATAAAATCACCAGTGGTCCAAATGGAAATATTCTTCAGGACATGTGGGCCAAGCCAGAATATTTTCTAAACGAAAAGCTACTAACTATAGATAACAGTTGTATGATATATAAGTTAACTACATAAATAAAAACATGTTTTTATAGCTTTCATTTGTTTGTCATGAAAAATATTTCCACCTAGCAAGAAATTCAGGAAAGAATGCAGGTGCCTTGTCACAAAAACATAACCGTGATTGGTGCAAACTTTTGCAGTGTTGCCAAGTCCGCGGTTTTCCTGCGTAATCGGGCTACTTTTAAATGGTTTCCGTGGATTGATTTTTTGTTCCGTGGATCTAAGTTATGACATGCTGTATAAATTAGGGATTTGGCACTGCGCTTGGTCATGTACTTGGTAAAATGTTTTGATACCACTCAACGCACATATCATGCCTAAATTTGTAGAGCTGCTGTTGTGCTCGCAAATGGAGCATACTACATAGAGTGCGTGCAGAGACAGACACACCAGCGCACTCACAGATAAATTGTACAGTTGGTTAAACTTTATGAGTTCGTATGACAATTACAAAAGCCAATTTGGTGACTCTCTCTTGTCTCCTTCTAAAACACGAGAGGTTTAGATATGAGGTTTGGATAAGGACATAAAATAAAAAGCATATAGGCCCTACACAATTTCTGACAGGCCGAACTTTAATTTACTTCCACATTAAACTTCCGGGGATTTACACGTCTACAATTCGTACGAATTCATAAGAACAAACATGTATGATTTCATATGATTAAAAATTATTTGTATGACTACTCATGAGATCGGGTTGTATTGGTTAATTCGGATGTTTCAGAACTATTCACAGACAGCAGCAGCCATATCACCATGTAGCTCTTGCCTGGTTGCCCACTGAAGCCAAGTAGGGTTGAGCCTGGTCAGCACCTGGATGGGAGACCTAAAGGTTGCTGCTTTATGAGGTGTTAGTGAGGCCAGCAGAGTGTGTACACCCTGTGGTCTTTGTGGGTCCTTATGCCCCAGTATATTGACGGTACACTATTCTGTGAAAAGGCACCAACCTTCAGATGAGATGTTTAACCAAGGGCCTGACAATCTGTGGTCATAAAAAAATCCCAGTGCACTTCTTGTAAAAAGAGTACAGGTGTAACCTTTGTGTCTTGGCCAAATTCTCCCCATTGGCCCTTATCAGTCATGGCCACCTTGTAATCCATGATTTGGCTCTATAACTCTACTCTCTCCTCTCCACCAACAAACAGCTGGTGTGTGGTGAGTGTACTGGTGCAATATGGCTGCCGTTGCATCATCCAGGTGGATGCTGCACACTGGTGGTGGTTGAGGAGAGTCCCCTGTTCACTGTGTAAAGTGCTGTAGTGTTGTATCAGAAAAATGCTATATAAATGTACCTTTCAACTTTCATTCATTAATTTCATTCAACGTAACAACAGTGAGGACTTTGGAGAGTCACTAATTTTGCTTGCTTGTATCTGACTCTACGTATGTACTTGGTTGCTGTCTGTTCACTCAGCAAGTATGCACATACATGCAACCAGATGAAAGGAGCGTGCTCATTTTTATCAAAATAAAATTGTTTACAATGACATTTAAGATCTTTGTTTCACGTAAAAATGACAAATAGTTACAGTATCTGCATTTACTAAACTAAATGAGTATATGATTCCATTATTGCTTACCCAAACAAATTACACTTCATATAAAATAACTTTTAAAATAACTTGATGCCTTGGTGATCAACTGTGTACTGTATGCATGTATTTGATGTTTTAAAATTGAAGTGCTTTAAAATATGCTACTAAGGTGTCTGACAGGCACAGATATTTTCACGAGGGATCTGGTACGGAGACTGGCTCAATGTCATGTAATACTGCAATCATTTTAATTTCTATGGTAACCGATTGGCAGATTGTGGGAAAATTGTATTACAAAAGTAAAATGTAAAATATAAATCTATAAAAGCATTTGCCATTTATTATACTCCTAAGAGTACATTGTAAGTATCTTTTACTGTATAATCCAATCAAACAAGACAATTACAATTTTACATTTAAAACAATAAAACAAAGAATAAATCAACAAGATAGAAGAATAACAAACAAAACCTCACAATTAAACTGTATGCTAAATATTAAAAATAAGATTTAAGGGAAGATTTAAAAAAAATAGCAAGAGGAGTAGAACTCATGTGAAAGGAGAGACTGTTCCATAGTTTGGGGGTGACAACAGAAAAGGTACGTCCACCTTTGACTTACAACGACAGCAGGGGACAGAAAAAATTATCTGATTACTAGAATTGAGCATTCTGGGAAGATAGTAGTCAAGTCAAGTCAATTTTATTTGTATAGCGCCTTTCACAACACACATCGTTTCAAAGCAGCTTTACAGAAGTTCAGCATTAACAGACGATAAAAATGTAATGTCTATAAAGTCGATAAATCATCATCATTGTGCAGGGCTCCAAACTGCGACTAAAAATGGTCGCATTTGCGACCAAATAAATTTATTTGCGAGTGTAATTTCTGTCAAGGTCGCCATTGGCGACAGTAAAAGTTTACTCCCTTTGATTTTAAAATTTGCATTACATTTCCCGAAATACATTACAAAAGTTTATATCAAAGAAATAGCGGGGAAAACGGAGTTCATTGCAGGAACTAACCATTTCAAAAAAGAGACTGTGAGAAAACACGGTGACAGTAACAAGCATAAAAAATGCACGTGATCACATAATTGCGAAGAATGCTCCACAGACTACACTGTTAGCACGTGCTAAGGGTATAGTAAGGGTAAAGGTCACTAATGTACTATGGTGCAAGACCAAAGAGGGACTCACTACTGTAGATAAGAATTTTTAAATCAATTCTGTATTTAACAGGAAGCTAGTAAAGAAATGCAAGGCTGAGGGAAATAATCACTTTTTTTTACCCTGTTGAAAATCTAGCTGCAGCATTTTGAACAATCTGTAAACATGATAAAGCAGATTGAGACAGGTGAGTAGTACAGAGAATTGCAATAGTCTAATCATGATGTAATGATACTGAGCTGCTTGAATTTTAGGAAGAGATACTGTTTTTATTTGGCAATAGACCTGAGATGAAAGAAACTTCCCTTAATAAGAGAACTAATTTGTTTATCATGTATAAATGTATTAACACTCCTTTCATTAAGTATTAATTAACAATGTTAACAGGTAGATTACTTCTGAAATGTAATCCAGTATTGATTACACAGTTTGTAATCAGTAGCATAATCTTTTAGATTTTATTTTAGCTAATCTGATCTTGTATTACTCAATGCATGTTTTAATAAATCTAATCATTAATTTTAAATGTATTAAGTACCAAATCAAAGGTGTGGCCTAAACCTATGAGAGGTGCAATTTCTACCATCCTGAAACATGGGCCAAAGTGTATTTGCAAAGCTTTGGCTCAATCTGCTCTTTTAAAATGTAGGAGCATAATCAGTAAATTACACAATATTGGCTGATTGGTAATGTATTCAAAACATTTAATAATGTAATCGATAAAAATAACTGTAATCTAATTATGCACATTTTAAAATGTAATGTAATCCAATTACAAGTACATTATTTTCATTATGTAATCCAGATAACACTGATAGTATAATTGATAACCCTGCCACTAAACGCCACTTATAACAAATCCAACTGTGATCGATCACTTTACATTACAGTAGATGGCGCTTTCTGTCTCAATGGGCGAATCTTGGCTAATTTAAGATGCAATACAGTACAGACCTTTGCTGATTTAGTCAAAGGTCTGGCTACGTGAGATCCGACACGTTATGTATTACGCCTTGAAGGCTTCTCATGGTGTAGTGGCTCTGGAGGTGAAAAGAGATTGCAAGAATGCATTTTTGCAGACTGAACAGGTGCTGCTGTTAAAGGGATAGTTCACCCAAAAATTTTTATTCTCCTGTCATTTACTCACCCTCATGGTATCCCAGGTGTGTATGGCTTTCTTTACCTGATTACATTTGAAGAAAAATATCTCTTGCAACTGGTTGGTGATTTGACTTTTGAGTCAGCATAAACGCCATCAATACAACTCCTGAGGTTAAATTAATGTCTTCTAAAGTGATATGATCGCTTCTGGTGCAAAAAAGGATCAATATTTAAGCATTTTTTAACAATAATCCAATCCTCCCAGTAAGCTTCACGAGAGGGTGGAGCTAATGCGGTTTCTCGTGTGACGTATTCACGTTGCCATGTTACGGACCTAGTCTCACATTCTCTTATCAATTGAGACATACAAGAAAATGCACCATTGTGAGTAAAGAAACAGATAAATAAAAATCTAAATCAAAACCAACAAAGCTTTTGAACAGCATTACTCCTACGTGCATTTTTTATGCTTGTTACTGTCACCGTGTTTTCTAACAGTCTCTTTTTTGAAATGGTTAGTTCCTGCAATGAACTCCGTTTTCCCCGCTATTTCTTTGATATAAACTTTTGTAATGTATCTTGGGAAATGTAATGCAAATTTTAAAATCAAAGGGAGTAAACTTTTACTGTCGCCAATGGCGACCTTGACAGAAATTACACTTACAAATAAATTTATTTGGTCACAAATGCGACCATTTTTAGTCGCAGTTTGGAGCCCTGCACAAGGATGATGATTTATCGACTTTATAGACATTACATTTTTATCGTCTGTTAATGCTGAACTTCTGTAAAGCTGCTTTGAAACGATGTGTGTTGTGAAAGGCGCTATACAAATAAAATTGACTTGACTTGACTACTCTTCCATGTGTCTCCTGTGCATAACACTGCAGACCAGAAACGATGTTTTAGAGTTAAAAAGTATTTAAATATTGATCTTTTTTCGCACCAAAAGTGGTTGTGTCGCTTTAAAAGACATTGATTTAACAGCTGGAGTCATATGGATTATGTTTATGCTGACAGTTTGTTTTTTTGGAGCTTCAAAAGTCTGATTAAGATATTTTTCTTCAAATGTGTTCAGGTGAAGAAAGTCATACACACTTGATATACTGTATCATGAGGGTGAGTAAATGAGAAAATTTTAATTTTTTTGGGTGAACTATCCCTTTAAAGCAGTTTGCTCAGGAGTTATTTAATAAAGATTTTTGAATTATACTCCACCTTGTAACCTGCATTTTTATTACCTATGCCCAGCGGAGACTGAGATTTTTGATTGTTTATTTAGATGATAATAAACTATTTGAAGGAAGCAAAAAAAAAGGTTTTTTTAGGTAAAGGTATATACAGCTGAACCAGAAAGTTGGTAATTGATCTTTAAATGGCATGTACCAATGGCACAGATGAACATGGATCACTTGTTTGATATGTACAGGATATAGTGTGTCTGTAAATATATCATGTTAATTGTCATTGTGCAGAGTAACAGTGCTTATTTTCAGCTACTATAATGCATGAATGCTAAAGTAGATTTGTACTGTAAATATATTATACTCATTGTGATTAATATGATTTTTGTAAAGACAAATTCCACTGATATATTTATTTAGGCAAACCTTTATTTTAAATATATTTTCCTTTCAAAATGTGAGGTATCCATTTTTAATGCATTTTGTTTTTCTTTTAAAGAAAGAAACAAAAAGTTTTACAAACATTTATTGGTACAGCAGTCCGCTGGTAGTCTTCTCAATGTTACCACCATCAACTTTGTGTTTAGCTCATAGGTGATACTGCAGACATGCTGAGCTTCAATGACAATGAATTGCATCTTTCAATAATGGCAAATTACTTTGTTTCTAAATAAAATCCAATCTACCTCTGTTACTTAAGTATTATTTAAACCTTTAATGGTTAACCCCTTTTAGCCCCTACTAACCTGTATTAGAAGCTAATGCCTAAAATATCCTTTTCATTATGTAAAGACACAGAAGCATTTTCAGCACTGGCAGACAATTACATTTGGAATAAAGACACAAATATGACACTTTCCTCTTTTTTTGTATGCCATCTTATATATCACCATGTTTCCAAATGGAAAATGTAAATTGTAATGAAAAAGTAACATCAAAACTAAAAGTGTTACGATGCATATCATTAAATATGCATTACATGAAGTTTGAACTGCTGAACTGATGTCACAAGAACCTTTTGTCAGAAGAATAACACCGAAACAAAAGAGTATCTGAATAGGAGATTGCTGAATTCTGGTAGAATGCAGGAGGAGGATACTTAAAAGATTTTCACAGTCAGTCTTAAGATCTACTGGATCATTCAAATTGGTTTTAAAATTGGTTTCAGTCTCGCTACCTGTTGATCCCTAATCTCTTCTGGAAGGCATCACCATCTCCTCTAGTTGCTTGCTGTGTAAAGCAAAAAAAAGGCAAGGATGATAAATCTCTCATTTAATTGTTCTTCTACCATTTACAAAAGGAAAAAGAATGTCTCGCAATTGATATCATGCACTGCACCTTGTTGATTTCTTTGTGTCTTTCCTGGCTGACAATCTCTTCTAAAATTTCTCCATCTCCTCGAATAAGCCTGCATAAAATGTTTTATTAAAATGTTAACATTTCTTTGTTTTACGGATGAAGCAGATATTGAAGTTGATATGTAAAGAGATTAAATGTCAGGAAACTGAAATAAAAGTTATGTTAAATAAGAACACCTGGTACGGCCTGTCTCAGAGTCGTAGACCCGACGTATGACACTTTGCCTGGCCTCATATTCCTCCTTTGTCAATGGTCTCTTGGTGTGAAGTCTGGCCATCTGTTCATCAGTCATGACTACAGTAAAAAGGAAAATATCATATCTCCAGCATTTAAGATGTCACATTATATAATGTTTTTAAAAATTATTTTATTATTAGGGTATTTTGTTCCCCCCCCCCCCCCCCCATGTATAATTGTTTTAATTTGTTTTCCCTGAGGGAATTTGTTTTCCATATATAATTGTAACTTTTTTCTTTCATAATTTAGTTTCACAATCTTTCTCCACCACAAGGAGTTTGTAACAATATAGAAACAGGAAAGAGTTAGCATGAAACACATGTCTGCTTTGCTGCAACATAGGAGATCTAAATCACCTGGAGAAAGCTTTCCGTTAGCATTCCCATTCGTTTTAATGGCACCTGCTCAGCTAGCACAGGGCTCCTTGGAAGTACACGATCTGGAGACTAAAATCTTGCTTCCAGGATCTGCAGTCACGTGACCGATTAAATCAATGGGAACAGAGGGGAAATTTTGTCTACTTCACACTTTTAAGAGCCCTTCAATTCGGTCTCATTAAATAGATGTACTACAATGTAATGAAATGATTGTGATTTAAATGTTTCTTGGGAAAAATAAAAAGTATTTAATCAGAAATCACAGCTACTTTTGAATGGCTGACCCAATGACCTGCAACGTCCTGGATGATTTTTCTATGGCAGTTGGCAAACCAACTTATGGAGCATTTCCGCCACCTACTGGGATGGACTGTGAAGCCAAAACTGAATTCCTATTCAACAGACCACAAGTTATTTCCATCAGATAACTTAAGAGCATTTTTTTTCCACCCATTAGGCACCTGTAATGTGGATCGTCATGTATTCATCTGTTTGATATCAAAAGTCAGAATAAGTTGCTTAAGAAGCTTTGTTTCAACAATGGTCTTTTTGGATTGGGGTGGAAGTTGAGTTATGAAAGTTACAGTGTGTTTTATAGTACATGTTTGAAGGCTAATACAGCTCTGAAAAAATTAAGAGACCAATGCAAAAATGTTTCTCTGGATTTACTATTTTTATAGGTATGTGTTTGAGTAAAATGACATTTTTTGTTTTATTCTATAAAGTATGGACAACATTTTTCCCAAATTCCATATAAAATATTGTCAGAGCATTTATTTAAAGAAAATGACAACTGGTCAAAATATAAAAAAAGATGCAGTGTTTTCAGACCTCGAATAATCCCAAGAAAACATGGGTCTTGGCATGCTCACATTACCAGTCACATTGCTATTGGATGACTTTATGCCATTCCTGCTGCAAAAATTCAAGCAGCTCAGCATTGTTTGATGGTTTGTGGCCATCCATCTTCCTCTTGATCACATTCCAGAGGTTCAGATCTGGAGATTGGGCTGACCATAACAGGGTCTTGATCCAGTGGTCCTCCATCCACACATTGATTGACCTAACTGTGTGGCATGGAGCATTGTCCTGCTGGAAAAAACCATTCTCTGAGTTTGGGAAGCAAGTTTTCTTCCAGGATAATCTTGTACTTGACTTGATTTATGCGTCCTTCACAAAGACAAATCTGCCTGATTACAGCCTTGCTGAAGCATACCGTGATCATTACAGATCCTCCATCAAATTTCAGTGGGTGTGAGACACTATGGCTTGAAGGCCTCTCCAGGTATCTGTCTAACCATTAGACGACAAGGTGGAGGATTGGTGATGATCTGGGGGGGCAGAGTGGGCCAGCTCCCTGTACATTTGTTTTACTGTTCGAGGAAACGGAGTGCCTTTTTTCCTTTTTGTGCTGGTTCCACCTAGCAACTGGAATTTGCTTTGTGGAGTAACACACCTTCGGGACAGTTTTGTTAATGACTCTACATGCTCCGTTTACTCCGCCTATTAGCTATAGTTTGTTTTATTGATTATATTTTGTTGTGTGTAATTCTGTCTCACAAAATTTGTATAGAGACACTGGATTTGTGCAACACGAAGACAATGTTGTCACGGGGGCTTTCGTAGGAGTACATGGACTGTTTGAGTTTAGAGGGATAGATTGTCGCACGTGGGGTTAATGTGCACATTTTAATTTTTTCTGTTTGTTTGGATCTGGGGGATCTTTGGGGTTTGATAGTTGCACTAATGTTGGAATGTGGTATTTATAATTTTGTTTTTGACACACAATCTATTTTTTCTAATATGTCAAAAGTTTTTGAGTTGATTGTCTCACTCCATATGGAATTTGAATGGGTTGGGGCACCCCAAAAAAGGAAGGAAGGTTATTTGTCTTTTTAAGAGTGAGAAATATGATATAGTGTTTCTTCAAGGAAAAACATCTTTCCCTGCAGGAAGCTGAAAAATTTCTGAAGATATGGGGGTGGACATGTTTTACATGTCTTTAGTGCTGGTTCAAGTAAGAGCAGGGGAGTCATTACATTGATATGCAAACATCTACAATTCAAATGTCTCAAACAGATTAAAGATGTATTAAGAATAGTAATTATTGTTTTAGCAGAAATTCATTGGCAAAGTCTTATTCTGGCTAATATTTGTGCACTTAACATTGATGATCAGGGCTTTTTTTATAGATCTTGAAGGGATGTTGCAAGCCGCTGGCACCCATCATGATATAATATTGGGAGGAGACTTTAATCTGTTGATCGACTCAGTCCTTGATCATAGTGAAGCAAAATTATGCAAGCCCACTAGAGCAACATTTATGCTTCACAGGATGTGTACAAATCTTGGTCTTACAGATATTTGGAATCTTTTGAACCCATCTGGTAGGGATCATACATTTTCTCAACACTCCATAACATTTATTCTAGAATTGTTATATATATATATATATATATATCTATAATATATATATAATATAATATATATATATATAATATATATATATATATATATATATATATATATATATATATATATATATATATATATATATATATATATATATATATATATATATATATATATATATAATATATATATCCCTAAATTCCTCATTTCATCTGTTGTTGATTGCTCAATTGGAAACATTTTAGTCTCAGATCTCACTCTGGATAGTTTAGAGGTGTCACATATGGAGAAAAGGAAATCATATAGTTGCTCTTTAATGTATCCCCCTTTTGTAAAATCCTGAATTCCAACAAATGTTAAAGGCTGAAATCAAATGTTTATATTGAGACCAACTGGTCCTCAGTATCCTCTGTGGGCATGGCTTCGGAAGCAGTTAAGATGGTTCTTAGGGTCCGGATCATACAGTATGCCTCTTTCACCAAAAAATCCAATGCAAAAAACTCCTGGAATTGGAAGAGAATATTAAAAGTGCAGAGGCAGAGCTAAAGCACTAAATGTCATCTAATGTCCTTAGAGAATTGACCCGATTGAAATACATATATAATATACTATTTTGCCGTGGAAGGTGAAATTTTGGCTAACTGATTAAGTTAAGACATCTCTCATGCATATAGATCAGGTGGGGTTTATTCCGGGCCATAGCTCTTCTGATAACATTAGACGTTTCATCAATATCACGTGGTCAGTGGCGAATAATCTCGGTCGCTGCAATCTCACTTGACGCCAAAAAGGCGTTTGATATTGTAGAATGGGATTATCTTTTAAAGATTTTGGAAATGTACGGGTTCGGGAATACTTTTATCGGTTGGATTAAGTTACTTTATAGACACCCGGTAGCAGTGGTACAAAATTAATGGATTAATTTCAGATTATTTTACTCTGGATAGAGGCACCCGGCAGCGTTGCCCTCTTTCCCCATTATTGTTCCGTTTTGCCCTGGAACCATTAGCAGCGATAAGGGTACATGCTTACATGCGATAAGGGTACATGCTTTTCCAGGGGTGGTGGCGGGAGGAGTGGCGCATAAGCTTTTGCTATACACAGATGATCACTTATTATTAGTCTCCAACCATACTAGATCTTTCTACTGCCTTGCCTCCTTTTCTAATTTCTCAGGATACAGAGTCAATTGGTATAAATCCGAAGTTGGCTCTGACAGTATACTGCTTGGTAACGGCCAAAAAAATTTGGTTCAACATTTTGGGATTCCCAGGTCTCAATCAGTGTATTACTCCCTGCTAATTCAGAGTCTGGGGGACAGAGCTTTAACTTCTCTCAAGAGATTATGGGAGAAATATTTAAACTTGGTTTTGGAGGGAGTGTGGACTAGGATTCTAAAAAACGTCAAGTCTGCATATTGAGATGCAAATGTGCATCTGATGCAATTCAAGATTTTAAATTGATTCTATTGGACCTCCTCTAGATTGTATAGTGTTGGTCTATCTGCTGGCAATGCCAATCAGAAGATGGGGACAGAACTCATGTTTTTTGGTGGCGTGTTAAGATGCAAGAATTCTGGTTGAGGGTTCAGAGTTTTATGTGTGATGTATTGGGCACTCAAATTTCACTTTGCCCCAGATTCTGTATTTTAGGAAATGGGGTGGTCATTAGTATAGGGGATAAATACATAAATTGTGTCCTAGCCAGTGTCATGATTGGTAGACAGATCATTCTGAGGGGATGGAAGTTGGCTGGTGCACCCTCATTTCGGGAGTGGTGCACGGAGATGGGCAGGGTGGCGGCATTTGAGGAGATGTCGGATAGAAAGCTAGGCAAGCAGGGGGTGTTTAATATGAAGTGGGGCAGCTATTTGACCTTTTAGAATACACTCAGGAAGGGGCAGTGGGAAGGGATTTATAGTTTTAAATGTGTGTGATATATGTTTTTTTTTCTGTTTTTAAATTTTGGCTTTGACCACAGGGATGTTTGTTGGGGATCAGGGTGGGGTAAGGGGAATAATGGGGGTTAAAAGTTGATTCTGTGCATACATGTTTTGCTTTTCTGTTTCATGTGTTAGAAAATCAATAAAATGTGTTAATTGGAAAAAAAAAAAAAAAAAAAAAAAAAGGTAAATTTTACTCAAACATACCTATAAATATTAAATCCAGTGAAACTGATAATTTTGCAGTGGACTAAATTTTTTCCAGAGCTGTATTCATTAAAATATTTATTTTACTTTCTTCCTTTAGGTATTCTAGGGTTGACAACACAGATTTCTGTACTATGTAACAATACCAGTAAATGTTATGATTCTCAATTCAAAGCAAAAATGGTTAATATGCTAATGAACACACTCCTTTAGCCCATTTAAAAATTTAAATATCAATGTGAATAATAAATAATTGCATGTTTCTTTCAAGAGTTTCTCAATTAAGATCACATTGTTTAAAAAATACTTTTAAGCAGGGCTTCTTATTTCTTCGAAATTCAGTTTTATTTATCCCCGCCAAATCCAGTTAAAAAAACTATACTGTTAGTTTAATTAAATTTCATTATCAAAATTGTGCCTAATCAAATTAAACTTTAAAAAAAAGTAACAAATAATTTAACATATCGTAGCATTTATTTATTTTTTTTTTTCAATAAAGTGCTTCAATAAAGATCACAACATTGGTCGTATTTTTTGTCAAATAAAGTGTTGTACAAGAGTGTCACATTATAAATTGATGTAAAAATTTATGAAAACTTTTATCCAGTACAACAGCACACTTGCTTGAGAGATACTGCTTAAATATTACTACTAATATTATTATTATAACAGTGGATATGACATTTATTTATTTCTGGTGCAAATTCTTCTATTTCATACGTGTAGCTGAATCAAGTTTTTATTTGGTTGTGAGGGCTTTTCAGTGTGCTGTTAACATAGATAGCCTCACACCTCCGGATAAGCAGTTGGTTGTACGGTCCAGTGTGATTAAAGCACAAAATGCTGCGATTTTATACTACAAATATATTGCCTGCTTGTACCGCATACAGTGACTGAGCGCTTTGCTCTTTCATGTACTACAAAACGCACAAGTGCACGTGATGCTCATTATGTGGCATTTTCATCATATGAGTGGCTTCAATCATTCACTTTGAAGCATGCAGCTCATGTATGACAGTATATTTATTTAATTGCATTGAATCCTTTTGCAGTTTAATAATCATACAAGTACATAAATCACAATATGACATATCACGATTAGAATTTTCATGATTGATGCAGAAACACTGTGACATCTTTTTTTATTTTAGTACCAACTTGGCACTGAAGAACCAGTACTTTTCACATCCCTCAGCCATTTAAATGAACTCTGTAATTGAGGCAGTCATATTTGTGAGGTCTGTAAGTGTACACATACCAGGGCCATGTTCTTTAGACTCTTCACTCTGCCAGGTCTGCAGGAATTTTTGGGGACCAACTGAAACAGGAGTCTGAACAGAAGCTGCCACATCCTCTCTTACAGCTTTCTCTGCTAACTTTTTTTGCAACTTCTTCTCCCTTTTCTCCTTTTTCTTCTTATGCTTCATTTTCTTTTTGGCTTCTCTGAGTTTCTTCTTCTTGGCCTCTTTTTCACTGGATGAGATGGAGCTTGAAGATGATGAAGAGGTTGAAGGACTCCTTCTCCTTTTTGTCTTCCTCTCTGATTTTGTATTAGAAATTAGATGTACATATGTTATATTTAAACTTACTGTCATTACAAACAGATGATCATTCATGGATAATTTAATATGGGCCTTGGGATATATTGAAAATAAATATGCCCACAAAAAGAAAATCGTGAAAAAGCTAAGAATCCATTAATGTAATTTCATGTGATTTTCTTCTATGAAACACACAAGGACATTTTTTTTTAGAAAATATCCAAGCTGCTCTTTTCCAAATGAGGTCTGTTCCTCACACAAAACTATAGTGTTGAAAATAGTGTGCAACTCATACGGACTACTTTAATGATTCCTTTGGAGTTGACAGCCCTTGGTCACTATATGCCTTCACTGCATGGGAAATAAGAGCTCACATTCAGCAGGATATTTCATTTTGTGTTTCATAGAAGAACGTCATATAGACTGTAAATGATGTCAGACTTTCCATTTTGGTTGAACTAAGTTATAAAAAATATGAATAAATTATTAATAGTGATTGTTATAATAATAATGATTGTGAACAATAATAATAATAATAAAAAATATAAAGCACCATGGGTCCATTTCCACCCAGTGGCATTTGGAAAAAATGCAAGGTGGATACATGCATTTGGCATTATTCTAAACCATTTAAGCAATTTGGGTAAATATAAGAGGACTATTTTAAGTCTATTGTAAGAGCCACACTTCATGCTGCCATGTGGTGAGCATGAAGTCAAATCCACGTGATTAGCCCCCAAGACTAAACATCTCAATTTTGATCTAAATCACACATTGCACACAGAAGACACTTCCTGTTTCCCATTTTTTTTTGCAATTAATTTAATGCCTCACATGGCAACACAGTTCGATATATCAAAAATCTGTTCACAATTTAACATCTTCAGTGTCTTGGCATAATATTGTCTAAATGTGGTGAGTCTCATAAATCCCCTAGGAGAATTATTAAAAAAATTATGAGACTGCAATATTCTAAAAATACAAAATGGCCAACTTGTAGGGTGGAGCTAATAACTATAATTATGAAAGTTGTCCACCTTGAGGAGAGCTATTTACAGATGGTAGACTTCATCCACCTTAGCCAAATACATTTAAACAATTTTCACAATTCCTAAAATTTTATTGTAGAAAACATTCCAGTCTTAGGTCAGAATAATAGTAGAGAAAATTATTTATTTCAGCTTTTATTTCTTTCATCATATTCCCAGTGGGTCAGAAGTTTAAATACTTGGTAGCATTGCCTTTACATTGTTTAACTTGAGTCAAAAGTTTTGGGTAGCCTTCCACAAACATCTCACAATAAGTTGCTGGAATTTTGGCCCATTTCTCCAGACAGAACTGGTGTAACCGAGGCAGGTTTGTAAGCTCCCTTGCTCACACATGCTTTTTCAGTTCTGCCCACATATTTTCTTTCAGATTGTGGTCAGGGCTTTGTGATAGCCACTCCAGTATCTTGACTTTGTTGTCATTAAGCCATTTTGCCACAACTTGAGGTATGCTTGCATTGTCCATTTGGAAGACCCATTTGCGACTAAGCTTTAACTTCCTGGCTGATGTCTTGAGATGGTGCTTCAATATATACAGGACATTATTTTCCTTCCTCATGATGCCATCTATTCTGTGAAATGCACCAGACCCTCTTTCAGCAAAGCACCCCCACAACATCATGCTGCCACCCCCATGCTTCACGGTTGGGATAGTGTTCTTCAGCTTGCCAGCCTCACCCTTTGTCCTCCTAACATAACAATGGTCATGATTACCAAACAGTTTAATTTTTGCTACCATATGACCTTGAAAACTGTAGTCTGGCTTTTTTATGGCGGTTTTGGAGCAGTGTCTTCTTCCTTGCCGAGCAGCCTTTCAGGTTATGTCGATAAAGGACTTGTTTTACCATGTCCTCCAGCATCTTCTCAAGGTCCTTTTGCTGTCGTTCTGGGATTGATTTGCACTTTACGCACCAAACCATGTTCATCTCTAGGAGACTGCATCTCTTTCCTGAGTGGTAAGATGGCTGCGTGGTCCCATGGTGTTTATACTTGCGTACTATTGTTTGTACAGATGAACGTGGTAATTTCAGGCATTTGGAAATTGCTCCCAAGGATGAATCAGACTTGTGGAGGTCCACAATTTTTTTTTCCTGAGGTCTTAGCTGATTTCTTTAGATGTTCCCATGATGTCAAGAAAGAGGCACTGAGTTTGAAGGTAGGTGCCTAATTGGCTAATTGCCTAAATGCTTGACATAATTTTCTGGAATTTTTGGAACAGTTAAATTGATAGAAGCTTGAAGTGTATGTAAACTTCTGACCCACTGGAATAGTGATAAAGTCAATTAAAAGTGAAACCTGTCTGCAAACAATTGTTGGAAAAATTACTTGTGTCATGCACAAAGTAGATGTCTGTAAAGGATTTTGTCTGAGATCGGCCTTTATCCCTCTCGGAGGCTTGATTAGACTGATACAGGACTGGGTGTGTATCATCACGACCCGGCCCAGCCCTCCGCCCTGCCACAATATCCTAAACGACTTGCTAAATCTTTATTTAGCTAATTTGAAATCTGTGGAGTGGTTTAAAAATTTGTTTTAATGACTTCAACCTAAGTATACGTACACTTCTGACTCCAACTGTAAACGGGGGTGCTACAGAGTCCCCCCTACACGCCCATGCATGAACTTTTGCCCAGCCCTAATGACCAATGACTCTGATGTGTGTGCAAAAATTCATGACATTTTAACACCCAAATACAGGAAGGAATAACAACAATTAATGTGTTGCCATAGCAAAACTATTTTAAGATATCAAATATCCCTTGAAAATATTTACATGAGCAGTGTCTTGACATTATTCTAAAGCATTTTAATGTCAGTGTTACTGGAAACTTTTATTTCCTTTTTCTCTTTTTTTTCAAACATTCTTGTCCCTCTGAGTCATTTATGTTTATGAAGGCTACACAATGTTCTCAGGGTTTGACACATATTATTTAACAGTCATACTGGTGTCAGTGAGTGTTGTTTACATAAATGTTTATTTTCTAGTAAACATACCACATATCTTTACTAAAATGAATGACAAATGACAAGCTATGCTGTGGTAAATTTTGACATGGAGTTTTCTTATTTGGCATGTGTACATAGATGTTTTAGGAAATGTATGGTCATGAAAATTTGCCTCCAAGTCATGGAAAATTATTGGTAAAAATGTGTATTAACCCTGATAATGGTTCATGTCTGTACACATCTGTCCTGCTAGCCTGCATGTTAAAGTGCGTGTTATGTATATGCGTGTTGCAAAATGGATCACTTTGTATTGACTGAGTTTCCCCACCTCTCTTGAAAGGCTATGAAAGTCCTCATCCCCTTCACTTTCACTTATGTGAGTGCGGGTTTTTCGCTTTGATCTTGCTTAAAAGCAAATTACCGATCAAGGCTGCAGGTGGAGGTCAGTTTACGTTTAAACAATGAAAATGAATAGACAAAATCAGTTATCAGATTTTTTAATTTTTCTGCTTAACGTAGGCCTATATGGAAGTGATTTTTACGCATTTGATTCTGTAACAAAACGGTGCTGTCCTTGCTGATGTCGTTTGATATCTGATGTTGATGTTTTCAAAGTTGACTTGGCTTAAGTAGCCTAAAATCACAAAAATAGCTCTAATTCAGTTGAGATAACATTAGTAATTAATTAACATGTTACCAGTTTAGTTATTTGACCATCAAAGGTTATTTGTTCAGTGATCAGAGAATAGAGCTGTCCATCGTGCTGATTTCATTATATGTCTGATTTTGTTGGCTCTTTTTGTATAGGGCTGTTGAGAATATTTGTTTTTTGACTGTGGAGGATTCTGTTTAGTAGGCGTTTCCCAATTGCTTGAATGTGGTAAAAATGTGTTGCAAAGTGTGTGATCAAAATATATTTTAAAAAGACAAACATGTTAAGATTATATTTTTTCAAAACATTTCAGTTTCAAAATGAAACTGCCATGGCTGTCCATGTTCTCTAGGGGGAGGATCACTTTAACCCAATTTGAAAACACCTGCCCTAGGAGGACTATTTTAAAAGGTCAGAGCCTGCGATATTCATAAAATCCCAAATGGCGACTTCCTGTTAGGCGGAGCTAATGACTAAGTATGAAAGTTGTAAGGCTTGATGAGAACAATATGTACAAGTTTAATGACTGAGTGAAAATGGGTGAGCTACAGAGACCCCTCCCCACCAAGCATGTTAGTTACCCCAAAGTGACAGAAAACCTTGAAAAGAATATTAATAATAGTCCTTAGAAGAACAATAGGGCCTCCACACTTTCAGTGCTTTGGCCCAATTAATAATCCTTAGAAAAGCAATAGGGCATCTGCACTTTCAGTGTTTGGGTCCCAATAAAATATAGTGAGGTACTGGCAGATAGTGGTACACTTCCTCTTACCAGAGGTCCGTTCATGTTTCTTTTGTGGACTTGGACTTTGTCTGCCAATGCTTGAAGATGACAAGGATCTGGATTTTCTATCTTCTTTGTGTCGGCTCTTAGACCTATGACAGCTGCTACCAGACTCGCTCCGACCCATTAGTGAAAATCTAGAAGCAATACAGACATAAAACATCAAGTCCTATTTTGTTCCCGTTTTACTTCAAAAGTAAGAAAAATTTCTTTCTGAAACAAAAACGCAACTGTAATCATAGAGCAGGTTACAAAACAACATAACACAGTGCATCATACCACAACAAAATCAGACATATAATGGAATGGTGGACAGCTCTATTCTCTGACCACTGAATAAATAACCCTCGATGGTCAAATAACTAAATTGGAAAAATGTTCATTAACTACTAATGTTATCTCAACTGAATTGGACTGAACTCAACTATTTTTGAGATTTTAAGCTACTTAAGCCAATTCAGTTATTTCTATTTAAATAAATGCTGCATTCTTAAAATTTTCTGTTTGTCCAAAAAATCTTCTTGCAGCATTTAGAAGCTACTAGTTTAGGACATGTGAGAGGTCCTAAAATTGACTTGTCTTTTTGTTGTACATCTGGCCATCCACTACCCTCTCTATACTGGTTAGAGATTCTTTTTTCAAAACAGTCATTCATGGAATAGCACAATAGACCTAGAAATGGAACAGGAAAACTTTCAGGAGAAATGGGTTTCTTTTTGCATATTTATAAAACCAAAAATTGACTTGCAAGTGTAAAGAAATGTGTAAGAACGCCTAGGTTATGGATGTAACCTCCATTCCCTGATGGAGGGAACGAGACGTTGTGTTGAAGTGACACTAGGGGTCTCTCTTGAGCGCCTTCTGCATCTCTGATCTATGAGAAAAGGCCAATGAGAAATTGGCAGACAGAATTTGCATGTCCCTCCCCCGGACATATGGGTATAAAGGAGGGGAAATGCATCCGTTTCATTCAGGATTTATCAGAGGAGCCGAAAATGGTTCGCCGCAACAGTGGCTCGGTTCAGCGATGTGGCCGGGAGGACACGATGTCTCGTTCCCTCCATCAGAGAACGGAGATTACATCCGTAACCTAGACGTTCCCTGTCTGTCGCTCACTTCGACGTTGTGTCGAAGAAGCGACACAAGGGGTCCATTTTAAATCACGCCATGCACGTGTACTGCTGACACAGGAGCGGGCAGGTATTTTATGTGCCAAAGCGACCAGCTGTGTCAGACCGCACGTACCCTTCCCCAACACCCCATAAAATCATCAGAGCCTTCTGGTTCTTTACCCCCGACAGGGGGGAACAAGGCGATGTGCCAAGCATGGGAGCAGGCCGCGCCTTTTCTCTCTCTATGTTTCTCGCATAGAGTTAAAGCAGCTGGAGCCATCTTAACGCTATCATACGCATCGGAGAAGGCTTACCCAGTTCCTATACTTTCAAGGGGAAAAGACACTGCGGAGACCACACCTGCCCAGACTGGGGGAGGTAAAGAGTGATGAAATACATCACATGTGCTTTTAGGTCACATGGCGCAGTGGTAGATCCTACCTCATTGGGAGGAAGGAGTTGCTACAAACACGGCGACCGGGGGTTCGTGAGGACTGCCCAAGGGAGACGCGGGTCCGCTCGCAAGGGGACCGTACTGTGGAAAATACACACAGGGATAAGTCCACCTAGGGGCCCGTCCTGTGGAGCACCTATTCCAGTACAGGGTAGATTGAGTACCCGCATCACGGGGGGGCGGCCTGGGTGTGATAGGCCAATGTAATGGCATCAAAAACCCAGTGGGAAAGCCTCTGTTTGGAGACAGCGTTCCCTTTCCGCTGTCCACCAAAGCAGACAAAGAGCTGCTCAGAACGCCTAAAGCTCTGCGTGCGGTCCAAGTAGGTATGCAAAGCACGTACCGGACACAGCAACAAAGGGGCTGGGCCTGCCTCCTCCCGGGCCAGCACTTGCAGGTTCACTACCTGGTCTCTGAAGGGATCGGTAGGAACCGTGGGCACGTAGCCCGGTCGCGGTCTTAGGATCACATGAGTGTCAGGGCGTAAAGTTGCCTGGTAGAGGGGGCTCTGGCTTGGTTGATCGTGTCTACGACAGCAGGTAGTAGATCAGCTAGATCTTCCACATCCCGTCCAGGGGCCAGACCTGGAGGTTCCAGAGGGATGGGTGCGGATGCCAGAGCATGCCCCGTCCCTGAGAAAGAAGGTCTGGCTGTATGATCACACGGTACATGCCGCAGCGGCACGCTCGTCTCGGGACTCAAGTCTGGAGCCAGTGCTGAAGCGGTCTCATATGCATCAACCCCAGCGGCGCGACCACCGCGGAGGACGCCATATGCCCCAGGAGCTTTTGGAAAACTTGTAAAGGGACCGATGTGCCCAGCCTGAAGGTGGTGAGGCATTTCAGAACTGACTGCGCGCGCTCGTTGGTGAGGTGATGCAGGGGCTGAGAGCTGGGCCCGGGTTGAGGCGGAGCTGCATGTTTCTTAGCTGCAGGAGGACGCCCTCGGTGAGCAGACGGGGCGTGGCTCATGGTAGCAGGTCTGCGGTGGGGCAGGATGTGTGAGACTGAGATGGCCTCAGTCTGCTTTTTCACTGTGGAGAACTGCTGGGCGAAGTCCTCGACGGTGTTGCCGAAAAGGCCGAACTCAATTCCGTGGGAAGGAGGAGCGACGCAGGGGGGGGCGGCTGGAGGAAGCGTGTCTTGTCCACTTCGCTCATCGGCGAAGGCTGTGGGGAGGACGGAGGATTCCAGTCCAGCCCCACGCTGGCGGCGGCCCGGGCAAGCATGTCGGACATCTGGGCGTCAGCCTCAAACTGGGCATGCTGGCCGGAAGGCGGCAGCCCAGTCGAGTCATCCGCGTCAGACGCCGGACCGCTTTCCGATGCAGCGGCGAGCTCAAGAGGGTGTGTACCCGGCGGAACCGAGCCCGCTGCCATCCCCAGATTGCCTCCATTGCCAGCTGGGTCGTCCTCAATCCCGTGGGAAGGAGGGCTGGCTGGAGTGGCATTCCTTCTGTTGAAGGAAAGCCATGACCGCAACGTTGCCATGGTCAGGTTCTCGCAGTGACAGGGTTTCTGCAGGTATCATCAAATCTAATTTAATGCTTTCTAATGCATTTTTTAATGTCATACATGACCCATGACTAACCACATACACACACACACACACACACACACACATATATATATACACATACAAACGATACATTTTTAAAAAGCCCATGTCCCAATTCTAACCATTCAATTGGACAATGATGCAATGATGATAATCTTGGATATTTGAGACAATCTACATAATTTAAATAAACTGTATCACTCTGAACTGAATTAGAAATGGCTCAGGAAACAGCTTAAAATATTAATTTATTTGCAGATATGTCAAATTTCATTTAACATAGTACCAATCAACTAGATATTGAATGCTATAGGCATACTGAAAAATCAGGCCATGACTGGAAAAAGCCATTATGTTTATGTTTGTATAAATTGTACCGCCATCGAATACACTTGACCTCCTTCAACTATAACCACAAATTCTATTAGTCTGGACAGTGAAGGAAAAACTCTGAACTTTTTAAGGCTGGAAATTAATGTATGCAAACTTCAAGTGCTATAGAAATTACACAGTTTTAACTTTGTGTAAATAAGAGAATTAATCCATTGCATTAGTTCTCACTTTTAGTTCCAACTCTGACTCAACATTTTTCAATTCATTGCATTTGTCCTTGTATCTCCTCATAGTATTATATTTTGTAATCATTTGAGCCATGAGTGTGTTAGATTTGTATATGGTCCTGGCTGAAGCTACAGAAGCCAGTAGTTCACAATTGTCCTGCATTGTTATTCGCAGAAATCAGTTTATTTTTGAAGTATGGGGCAAGTCCACATTTTAAAATGTAGCTGGTTTTGTCCTTTCCACATGTGAAACATTTGGCTATTTGCGAATCAGGAAACATTTCCTGGAACAACTCAGAAACACCTTCATTTGATGCGTATGAACGGTGCTGCACACTCATCATCTGCCTGCAGCGTCGCATTCGAACCAAACGCTGGTCAAAGTTCGATCGATTTTCCTTCGGTAGTGGCTCCGCAGGAAGCGGTGGTCACTACAGCAGCAGTTGTGGTGGTAGTAGTTGCTGAAGATGTTACTTTGTCGGTCACGGCGAAGTAATTTGAGATAGTTAATGGCTGTCTGCCTTTTAAAGCCGATTTGTGGCCATCGGACTGTATATGAGATTTAACGGCTCCATGTTGACAACCATGTCCTAAATTCTTTGTCTTCTAACCACTTTTGCTGGAATTTGCACTTACCCATTACTTAGCAACTTTACTAAATTTACGTTCTCTGTTCTAACTCCTCCAGGTCCCAGCCCGCCGGTGTCCAAACATCCGGCGTTACGTCAATTTTACACCGGCCGGAGGCAATTACCAAACTGGATCCACATGTTTATCACACCAATGTACATATTTTGCGACAGCAAATTCAAGTTATTAATTGTGAAGGCTATATTCAAAATAAATTGTAAATATTATTTTTTCAAAACTATCTAAAATTTTTAATGCCTGTAGGAATAACATTTAATGCTTTTTAATGCTATTTAAGGCCTTAATTTTCGCAAAATCCATTTAATGACTTTTAATGCCCCGCGGAAACCCTGAGTGAGAACATGAGCCATCCACAAAAGCTGCCTCGGTGTGATCGCAGTCCAGACACACGAGACAGCGCCTGTGGCCGTCAGAAGCGGAGAGCACTATACCGCATCCAGGAACTACACAGGGGCGGAAAGGCATCTTTATAAAGACGTGTCCTGAAAAGGATGTTCAACGCCAGATGTGTTATTGCTCTTTTAGCAAAATAACTCTTAAGAGATAATCAACTCTTTTAGTTGCGCTGTTGAAGCACCCAGGGGCAAACTGCACTGCCGTGCAGAGAAGAGAGAAAGCCTCTGATATGCGCCAGCAGCAATCGCTCAGAGATGAGAGGAATAAGTGTGTGACTAGCAGCTCACTGCAAACACAACCATGGGCTCCGAAGAAAATTTCTGAATGAAACCGATGCATTTCACCTCCTTTATACCCGTATGTCCGGGGCGGGACATGCAAATTCTGTCTGCCAATTTCTCATTGGCCTTTTCTCATAGATCACAGATGCAAAAGGCACTCAAGAGAGACCCTTAGTGTCACTTCTTCGACACAATGTCGAAGTGAGCGACAGACGGGGAACTCAACATCTCAGCAAATGCAGGGAAAAACCCACTGTATTTTCATTTGTTCAAATAAGAAGAAAATCTAATTTTCCAAATTAGGAAAATATATTCATAAATTAGAAAAATATATAATTTGAGTACTAAATTAGCACTTTAAAATGCTTCAAAAGGTATAGGTGACAGTATATGTTTGCCATCACGGGTAAAGAAAAAACGTAATAAATATCGCTTAAAACAATTATATCAAAACATAATAATATTGGCAATTAATGATTTTTAAAGTATTTTTGATCAATTTAATGTATCTTTGGTGAAAGGAAGCATAAGATTCTTTCAAGAACAAAACTGTCTTTGTGTTCTAAAAATGTAAGCGTATATAGTATAGTAGTAGTTACTTTATGAAAATTATATTAAATACAGTATATAATATACTGTATTTAATATAATTTTCATAAAGTAACTACTTGAGTAGATTTTCATCAAGTTTCTTATTTACTCTTACTTGATTCATAATATTTCTTAGTACTTCTAGTTGTAAGTAAATCAAGTGAATGATTTCTTCTGTAGCAGTAATTTTTCTTGATTTTTCTTGTCTCTATTGCTTGAGCCTTTTTATATTTGTCCAAGAGAGCAGTATTTCGTCCTTTTTGTAAATCACTCTAATATAAAGGAACAAGACTCTTATATCACATTAACACAAAGCGTACACACACATTAACCAGACTAAACATTCCTCATTTCCTCTTAAATGTTAGTATTGCTCTACTTTTTAACATAGGCGTCAGCTAAAATCCTCTGCTTTATCAACGTCTGTTATAGCAAGTGTATCCGCCATTTATTTACTGTTTCTCTGAATCACTTAAAATCTTCCTAAAGATACACTTCGCTTATTTCAATCTCTCCACAGACATTATTACACAATCCCAACCAAAATCTTTTAGCCACGCGAATTACTCTAGTTACTCTTTAACTATTGCTTGTGCTCTCTTTTAATTAATCAGATAATTACAGGAAAAAGATCTTCTTACCGTCTTGCGTGCTTGACTGCCTTACTTCGCTCTTCGGTCCGCCATGAACTTATTTCGTGGACTGCTTCGCTTAGCCCTTCTTCTTCATCACATTCGGTTTTATGGCGGGTAGCACCAACATTAAGGTGCATTATCGCCACCTACTGTGTTGGAGTGTGGACCAGCGTTTACCCATTTCGTGAGAAAAAATAAATAAATTGTCTTAATTAACTCTGTTTTCTTAAGATAATGAAATACACTCTCTAACCAATGAATAAGTATATTTTTAAGCTTTATTTCTTCCACTCCCACCTTTCTAAGTTCCTTTTCCATTGTTTCTCGTTCATTAGAATACTTTTGGCAGAAACAAATATGTTTACAAGTATGTTCTACTGACTCCTCTATTCCACAGTGCTCACACAATACTGTTGGATGTTTATTTATTAATTTTAAAGTTTTATTCAGAATGGTATGCCCAACTCTTAATCTTGTTCAAATATTTTCCTCTTTGGTGCTTATTTTAGCTATCCTCGCTACTCCTACTTCTCTTTGTATTTCATCAAGTTGACGTCCTGTTTCCTGTATCCCATTTTTGATGCCACTCCTTAGAAGTATATGCTTTAATTATTGCTTTTGCTTCATATTTACTAAGTGAGATATTCATGATTTCCTCATTTTCCAAAGCCTGTTTTGCTAACCCATCAACCACTTCATTGCCCTTTATCCCCCTGTGAGCTGGAATCCACAAAAATATTGTCATGATGCAGGAGTCGTTTTAAAAGCTCCACAACAAAGTCTCAAAGCTTGAGCTTGTATCACAACCAGCTTCTTTAATAAAGTTTTTGCTGACGATTCATAAGAAATACCTCCATTGTCTAACACCGATCTAATCAGTGCTATATAAATATTTTTCATTGCAGATCTACTCGCTCCCCATTCTGATCCTCTTATACATCACATCACATTTAAATCTTTTTGCATTTAGTGACTATCTTATGAATATGTTAATTCCATGTTCATTTTGCATCAAACCACACACGCAGAAACTTAAAAACTTTAACTTAAACACTATTTTGTCCATACATCTTTATCTGTGTATCAATGCCTCTTTTCCTAGTGAACATTAATGTTTTGGTTTCTCTACTGAAAACCTGAATCCCATGCAAATGACAATTTTTCTACCACCTCAATTGGCTCTTGTATTTTTCCTATAATATGATTTATATTCCTTCCCCTTTTCCACAATGCTCCATCATCAGCAAACAATGATCGCCCAATGTCTCCTTGGACTTGAGAAAATATATAATTTATAATGGAAAAGAGTATTGGACTAATGATGCTGCCCTGAGGGGTACCATTTTCCACCATATAGCTTCCAGATAAGGCTTTCCCAACTCTTGAATAAATCTATCAAATAAAAAGTAATCCAATTATAAATTCTACCTGCTATTCCTATCATATCTAGTTTGATCATTAATCCTTCTTTCCAAACCATAATCATATGCCTTTTTGATGTCAAAGAAAACTGCCATCATTGATTCTTTATTAGCTTGAGCTTTCTTAATGTATGCTTCCAGACACATGATGGTCCATAATTCCTCTCCCTCTCCGGAAACCACTCTGATGAGGAGATCATCTACTTTCCAAATAAAACGCTATTCTTTCCATTATCTTTCCTATATGTTAAGTTAATGCTATTGGTCTATAATTCTTTGGATTTGATGGGTCCTTCCCTGGTTTCCTAATAGGAATAATCACTGCTTCTTTCCATCCAGTTGGTAACTTTCCTTTTTTCAAAATTTTATTATAAAAGCCTTTATAGATGCCAAAACACCCAAATTTTTAACATTATGTAGCAGATTTCATCCTTCCCAGGAGATGTTATTCCAGCTCTTGCTATTGCCCTCTTCAGTTCTTCTATAGTAAACAGAGAATCCATTGAGCTACTCATTTCATTCCATCTCTCAAGCCTTCAAGTATAAGATGATTTTGTTAATTCCTTTCCTCTCTTTCCCTCCTCAGTTAGGTTATTTGAGCTATGGATTTCAATGAGTGCCTTAGCTATCATTTATGCCTTTTCTTCATCAGATACTGCTGCCTTTTCCCCTACCTTCAGAACAGGATATTTCCATTCTCTTCTTATTCCTCTCATACTTTTAATGCCCCATACCTCTCCCACAGGTGTTGATCTACCACTTTTATTGCAAAACATCTGCCAGCATTGTCTTCTTGCATTACATATAATTTTACTAACATTTGCTTATATTTAATTAAGTTTTGAAAATTTTGAGTTCTTCTTAATATTCTTAAGAGTGCTATTTCTTTCTTTAACTACTCTACTACATTCATCTGTCCACCAAGGGACCATCTTCTCTTAATTTTTCCCTTACTTTTAGGAATTGACTCATTTGCAGCTTCACTCTATACTGTTTAAAACATTTTTTTTTTTATCAATCTCCTCAATATCTTAATTTAAATCTATTTTGACCATTTCTCTCTCACAAATAAAACTAAACTCTTCCCATTTCGCACTGTCAAATATCAATTTCCTCAATGTTTTTCCTTATTGTTTATTTCCCTGTAGTAATATTGTACAAAACACTGGATAATGATCACTCCCGGTTGATGTTTCATATTATACAACCCAATCTCATTTCCTTGCTAATTTATTCGACACTAAAGTTAAATCCAATACTGACATGTTCCCTGTATGTACATCTAGTCTCATCCCTCTCTCATCATTTAAACAAACCATGTCCTTTTCCTCTAACAGTTCTTCAATCACCTCTCCATTAACATGTTTTTATTCCTCTCCATAATGTGCTACGTGCATTATTTGCTCAGCCCTTTCTTCTTTTTCCTTTTTATTGCGGTTTGATAACAAGCTAGAGGTGCATTTCCGCCTCCTACTGGAAGGGAGTGTAAAGCAAAGACGTGGGAGATAAATACTTACATTTAAAGAAATGTAAAATCCTTAATATTTAAACTTAGATTTTCTTTAGATAGTATTTTATATTTTTGACCATTTCTGAGCACTTTATAGTAGGTTTTGTAATGTCAAGCTGTTGATTTCCAGAGATCATCGGAGAGTTGGAATTTTTCTCAGACAGTGCCATGCAATGTAGCAGTACATCAACTGTCTTAGACCACACTTGACACAACTGCTACATTACGTTTGTTTGAGATGTCAAACGCCTCACCTTGAAAGTAGATGGGAGTAGCAGTTTGTATGCTTTGGCGGTTTGTATGCTTTTATGAGAAACACAACTGTAAACTTCATAAGACATAGCGAGTCACTAAAACTTTGTACATAATGCTAAAAAAATAAATACAAATTTAAATCATGCATTTCTTCAGCAGCAACCTGCCCAGCTCTTCTTATCTGTTTAAATACAAATTTCTCTCCTCATTATAGAATACATAGTTTCTGCCCAACCACTAAACATTATAATAATTTCTATCAAAAGCCAGATGAAGGGAAACAATTAAGAAAAAAGAGGTGATGGGTCAGTTCAGTTACAAACCCCTATATTCCTTTCCATGTCAGTCTTTATGGTCAGTAACAGTAGCCCTTTTAAGAATGTAATATATAAATAAACAGTGTGTCTTTGCAATGCTTATTTGATCAGTTATCGCCCATGCTGACTAAGCTATTGACCATTACTGACCATGTAGTTCACCCCCACACTTTCATATTTCACTACTGATCAACATTAAAATGTCGCAAAGACAAGGAAGCATGGTCTAAATAACATTGTCTAAATAGTTGTTCAAGAACTTTTCTTATTAATAAATATGCTTAAAAACATCCAAAAATTCTGACAAATCGATTTTTTTTTTTTTTTAGATTTAAACAAACAAAAAGCTAAAAAAAAAAACAAGCGGTAACAGTGTAGAAACAAAAGAATGAAACCTGCATCTAATGGTTGGCAATGCATTTAAAAACTAAATAACTTATTCTCTAAACAATGTTATTTATATAATAATGTAGTTTAAGATACTGTATCTGAATGAAAAGGCAAATTGATTTTCTCAAACCTTAGAACACCTCTATCTGGATAACTGTCTGATCATGGTAGGTTAAAAATAGACAGTGAACCTCAAAAACAGCAGTTAAAGCTATTGCTTTTCCACTTGGAGTCCCTCAAAAAAGGGGGGGGAAAAATGGAGGGGGGCACAGTGTGGATTGCAAAGTGAGCAAAGGATGAGGATTTTATGAGGACGCTGCCATTCGCACAGACTGAGGTGAGGTTAGAATGATGTTTTTTGCTGCCTTGATGGTATTTTTCATTAGCATGGCTACAGTCATGGGTCCAACACCGCCTGGAACTGGAGTTATATAACTGGCCTTCTTTCTTACACCTGTGGAAACATAAATGGTTTAACAAATTTTAAAAGTCACAATGTCCTTACAACCAAATTTTGTCAAAGTTTGGAAAATGAAACAGTCTTTGTGAATTCCGATACAAATTTCACTAGTATTGTGCTAGATCCTTACCTTCAAAATCCACATCACCAACAAGTTTGTTTTTGCCAGTCAAGGGGTCCAGTATTCTATTGATACCAACATCTATAACAGCTGCACCCTCCTTTATCATATCAGCAGTGATGAGATTAGGAATACCTGAAGAAATATATAGACATTAGAAGAATCATTCAGACAAACAAGCAATAGTGTGTGTGACTATATAATTAAAAGGTAATCTCAGTCTTCCTAATCAAATGCATTTATTTTGATTATGCTTTTAATCATGAATACTAGAAGTCATAGGTGTATTTGATATCTGAGGGGTGACTGTGGGCAGGGATTGATTAACCACCGGGCTGATTGGGCCGTTGCCCAGGGGCCTCTAAACCCAAGGGGCCCAAACTCTGAATCAATTATTTATTTATTTTGAGATACCTATTATACATCCATGTAAATGTCAGCCTTATGTGAAATACTATTTGTTTGGCGGAATGCATGCTGGACAACAGCAGCACGAGCACAGACACTCGAGTGCATGCTCAGATAATCTGCATGTCACATGTGCAGCACATTTATTTGAAGGACTACAGAGAACAGCGTTTGATTTACAAAATGCTTTCAAAGACAAAGATAATGTGCAGTTTACCCTGACTGTGTACAAAGTTGATGGTTTAAATTCATAAACAACAGAATTTGTGCAAAGGTACAGAGGACTTTAAAATGTTTAAGTCCTGCATGCATTTAATGTTTAATGATAGAGAGAAAGGTTCATATTTAATATCCTAAATATGTGGATGGTAATCTTTTATAATATTTTTATTTGTCAGGAGTATGGATGCTTCAAACATAATCTCAGATAGCGGGAAAAAAATTGCAGTGAGCTATGAGCCTAACACAATACAAATCTTCAAATGAAAAAAAAAATAAAAATCACATTAAAGTCTAACAAAAATAATCTCTTTCACTGCCTGCAACATAGTATTCTTAATAAATGGAAAATGTGTAATTCTGCCAGGGGCAGGTTCACTTTCCATGAGGCAGTGAACGCTACGGATTATAGGATTTCTTCGGGATGCTTTGATTTTTAAATGATTCAGCATTTAAGTGCAATAAGCCAGAGCTTCAAATCGCTCATAATCATGTATAGGCAATTGATGAAAGTTAATATTTTTCCAGCCATGCATTTTCTTTGGGGTTTTTGAAGGTTTAAGCATCCAAGATACACACACCAAACAACTATTTTGAACAATACAAATCTACAGCAAAGACAATTAAACTTTTGTACAGCGCTCCTTCTCTTGTCAACAATGACGTGCTTCCTGCTGCCTCCTTCACAAGATGCATGACCTTACCAACGAGCTTACGTCATCCCTCTCATGAGCGCGTGTCACAGAGATGTACAGAAGAGAAGATTTGTTGTTAAAAAGTATATATGTATTGTTTTGTTTCTAAAAAGAATCAATCGTTTGGGTTCAGAAGAACTTTATTTGTCGACTGGAGTCATGTGGATTATTTTGATGGTCAAAAATGGAGTACATTCACTTGCATTGTTTAAAGGAGGAGGCCTGAAATTAAATCCTAAAAATCTTGAATTCTGTTTTGATGAAGAACTAAACAAATGTTCATTTGTGGGTGAACTATTCCTTTAAATATTGATCACCCACACCTATCATATTGCTTCAGAAGATATGGATTTAACCACTGGAGTCTTATGGATACTGCCTTTTAGACCTTCAAAGTTCTGTTCCATTGTATGGACCTACAGTGCAATAAATATTATTTAAAAAATATTTGTTTGTTTTGCAGAAGACAGAAATCTTTGCTTCCAGAGAATATACAGTATTCTCATGTGTGTTGTAATTAAATGATTGATCATCACATGATCAATTAATCAAGAGTTAAATTTTGTATGAAGAGATTTTAGAGTTTATTTCTTCACGCTTGTATTCTGCAAATGTTTTGCTTTGCATATAGGAGGCAATAACAGCTATACCTAGATCGATAAGATCACGGACCTACTACTGACTGGATAGAGATCCGATCACACTTACCTGCACAAAATGGAAATCATTACTAGATTTTATGTCTAGTTCTAAATTATCAGTTGTTAAGCTAATTTAAAAACTGACTGACAGTTAAATAATAAGGTATAATACCATTTTAGAAACATTTCCACAGTAAAGAATGGTAGTGTTAAATGGTGATAAGTTTTGTCTACTTTGCATATATTTAACCAATTTAGCAGCTTTTAAACTGTTGATTCTTGTCTGCAGCTGACTGAAAACAAGACGCACACTCAGTATCAAGACAACCGAAAAGCTGTGGCCTATACCATGAAGCTCACTGAACAAACTCAGGGTTCCAGGATTGGTTTCCAGTTGACAAAATCAAACCAATCTAATCAGGCTTTATTGGTACCATAATGCTGCTCATTGAATTTCTCTGTCAACTCAGGCTTTGATCCAGAGTTTAAGATTAGTTCACATGCTTGTTCACATGAATAAGTGATACATTTTATCAGCACAGCAGGAGATTGTTATAAAAATATGAATAATAAAAACAAATTTAAACTGCATAAGAGACTGCCATTAAATCATGAAGGATTATAACATGATGATTTGCAGAGATTATGATAATGATTATGCATTATGTATGCAGTAAATATATGAGGACAATTTTAAAGTCTGTTGTAAGAGCCACACTTCCTGCTGCCAGGTGGAAGGTGTGAAAAGGTGGCACTACAGAGCTCCCAGCCACGCCCATATTTAACTTTTTCCCAGGCCTAATGGCCGACATCTCTGATGTGTGTGCAAAATAGGATGAAAATTCAAGCAAGCCAAGCAATTCAGGTAAACATAAGAGGGATATTTCAAAGTCTCTTAAAGTGCCATAGTTCCTTCCACCAGTTGGTGGCATTACGAAAATGACCCACAATAGCCACATCAATGTGATAATCCCACAAGGTCAAACATTTGGCATAATTTTGATGTAAATCACACGATTCTTGCATAAGATATGAGACACTTCCTTTTTCCCATTTTTTATGTAATTTTTTCACATTGACATGGCGACATCATTCAATACATCAAAATCGTTCGCAATTTAGCATAGTCAATGTCTTGGCCTGATGTCGCCCACATTTGGTACCTGTAACATGAAATCCCTGGGAAGAGTATATGCATTTTTCAAACAAAACAAAATGGCCAACTTCGTTTTGGGCAGAGCTTATGACTGTCAGTGTGAAAGATGTCCGGCTTGATGAGATCTATATGTGCACAATGTTTGGTGACTGTACCTCAAAAGGGATGTGCTACATAGCCCCCCGAACATGCCCATGTTCTAAGTGCTTAGGCCCTAATAATAATCCTTAGAAGAACAGTAGGGCTCTGCACTTTTTATAAAAAAAATTTGGGCCCTAATTATATAGAAATTAAAGACATTTACACAGCAAGAAGAAACACTGCAGCTGCTGTGAGAGATCAAGGCTGCTGGAAAAAATATTCTGAATGTGATAATTTAAAACAGCTGTTACATCAATGCATAAGTGAATTCATGAATGTCCACAACAAGAACAGACAGGATTATTCATTTCAAAATCTTAAAAAAAAAAACTTTAAAACATTTTTTTATTCTTTATTTAAAATATATTTTACATAAATGTAAAGCTTAATATAATTTAATACTATTACAAATTATTGTAGGCTACTGAATAATTAAAAAGTGAGCACTTGGAAACCTGCTTCCAATAATTGGTATGCAATAAGATGCATTTGTTCTTTTTTTAAGACACATTTTGTTTACTGCTAATGAATTTCACATGAAATATTGTATGTTCATTTCTAGTCCATGAAACAAAGATGTTTTGGAAGCATTCTTGTTCAGCCTTCTTGCACAGTGATTAAACTTTTAATATTTAAAAAAAAAAAAAAAAAAAAAAAAAAAAAAAAATCGATCATTATTGGCAGGCATTTTATTAATCTATATAACTAGATATTTTATAGATATTTTATTTTTATTGCGAGTAGTTAAATGAAAAACAATAATAGTTTTATTAAATAAAATAAAAGAATATCGTATTTAGACTATAGAAATAGTTACATTATAGAATAGTTAAATAGTACATTAGAAATAATTTATCGTATAGAGTCGATTTTGTGAATTTCAAAGATTTTTTTTCTGTAAATGCACTTTAAGAGAAACAGGGAGTGACTTCATTGTGTCAGAGATGTCACTTTACTCACAGCTGACTGGTTCACTATCTGAGTGTTAGTGATCTGTTACACAGAACAAAACCTGCCACAGAACAGTTTAGCAGTGTAGCATAAATTACTATGGCGATAAACACTGCTAAAAGCAGACCAAACTTCAAGGTACCTAAAACCCAGGGTTGACGTAAACTAAACTGAAACTTACCTGATAGCAACTGAAACCAGCTTAATGGTATAGGCCACAGCTCTGATGCAGCATTTCATTAACACAGAACCAAAGCCTAAAACCTAAGCTAACCAAAAACGTACAAATTTTCTTTTGGTATTTCCTTTAGGAAATTTAAAACTAGTTTGCAAAATGAAATTTGAAATTTGTACCTGCAGCAGCAACAATAATGTCAGCAATTTTTGTGTGCTGACAGAGTTGTTCTTTGGGAGTGTAACGGTGGGAGATGGTTACGGTGGCATCACCTGAAACAAAAGTGACAGGGCAGGAATTATTATTATGGTTCAGAAATCACTCTAATTGCCCTCTAGAATACAAGAACCTCTTCACAGCTTAATTACCCTCTATAATAACCATAACTGCACACACACGTTGAGCATTATAATGGATGGGTGTCCATGAAACATGTGAGTAGCCCATTTTGCGGTTTATTTTTTCACTCAACCATTAACTGTAGACTCACCTCCTGGCCTTTCATGTCTTCCATCTGTGTGTAGCATCATTGCAATGGGCATGCCCACATTCTTAGAGCGACCAGCAACCACCACATTCTTACCCAATGTCGGTATGCCTATGAGAAAAGAAAGATTCATTAAGCCTAAAAATAACAAGCATTTAAATAGCACATAGGCTTTTTCTATCAGTCCGTCTGGAAACAAAGTTGTGTACCAGGATATAACGGGTGCTTTTGAGGATGAAATAAACTAGATATAGACAAGCAGAACTGTACACTCACCTAAAGGATTATTAGGAACACCATACTAATACTGTGTTTGACCCCCTTTCACCTTCAGAACTGCCTTAATTCTACGTGGCATTGATTCAACAAGGTGCTGAAAGCATTCTTTAGAAATGTTGGCCCATATTGATAGGATAGCATCTTGCAGTTGATGGAGATTTGTGGGATGCACATCCAGGGCACGAAGCTCCCGTTCCACCACATCCCAAAGATGCTCTATTGGGTTGAGATCTGGTGACTGTGGGGGCCATTTTAGTACAGTGAACTCATTGTCATGTTCAAGAAACCAATTTGAAATGATTCGAGCTTTGTGACATGGTGCATTATCCTGCTCGAAGTAGCCATCAGAGGATGGGTACATGGTGGCCATAAAGGGATGGACATTGAAACAATGCTCAGGTAGGCCGTGGCATTTAAACGATGCCCAATTGGCACTAAGGGGCCTAAAGTGTGCCAAGAAAACATCCCCCACACCATTACACCACCACCACCAGCCTGCACAGTGGTAACAAGGCATGATGGATCCATGTTCTCATTCTGTTTACGCCAAATTCTGACTCTACCATCTGAATGTCTCAACAGAAATCGAGACTCATCAGACCAGGCAACATTTTTCCAGTCTTCAACTGTCCAATTTTGGTGAGCTCTTGCAAATTGTAGCCTCTTTTTCCTATTTGTAGTGGAGATGAGTGGTACCCAGTGGGGTCTTCTGCTGTTGTAGCCCATCCGCCTCAAGGTTGTGCGTGTTGTGGCTTCACAAATGCTTTGCTGCATACCTCAGTTGTAACGAGTGGTTATTTCAGTCAAAGTTGCTCTTCTATCAGCTTGAATCAGTCGGCCCATTCTCCTCTGACCTCTAGCATCAACAAGGCATTTTCGCCCACAGGACTTCCGCATACTGTATGTTTTTCCCTTTTCACGCCATTCTTTGTAAACCCTATAAATGGTTGTGCGTGAAAATCCCAGTAACTGAGCAGATTGTGAAATACTCAGACCGGCCCGTCTGGCACCAACAACCATGCCACGCTCAAAATTGCTTAAATCACCTTTCTTTCCCATTCTGACATTCAGTTTGGAGTTCAGGAGATTGTTTTGACCAGGACCACACCCCTAAATGCATTGAAGCAACTGCCATGTGATTGGTTGATTAGATAATTGCATTAATGAGAAATTGAACAGGTGTTCCTAATAATCCTTTAGGTGAGTGTATATCCTGCTTTGTTTTCTTAGTTATGTCCGTGAAATAGTCTTAGAATATCTATACATTTTCCACAAACAAAAAATTCTGTACAATCTTTTGCCAATTATTTTAAGTTATTTTCCTCACCAGTCTATTATTTTGGTGTAATATAACTCAAATAACCCAATTCCTTAATAGCAAATAAAAACTAAATCTGTGGTTAGTCACTTTATGTCAGTTAGACAGATCATCCGGTCTCAATGGACAGTTCTTGGCCAGAACAAATTGCAATACAGGCCAGGCCTTTTGCCATTTTTTTTAGTCAAAGGTCTCACTACGGGAGACTAATGATGTAGTGGTAGTTAAATTGTAAAACCTATTTATTTATTAAAAATAAGGGGCATACCGCCTAACAATTCAGTAATATTTTTCTTACCTGTACGTTTGATAATCTCCCAAACCCCCCAAGGGGTGGCAGGCAACATGGTTGACTGGTCCAGGCACATGCGACCAACGTTAACCACATGGAAACCATCAACATCTTTCCCTGGGCATACAGCATTACAGACACGTCGCTCATCAATGTGATCTGTGTATGCAAGAGAACCAAGGGAATTTGACTGCAATTCCAGGGTATCTCTGGGTGTATTCGAGTACTGATAGAGCATAAATTTGGTCTGCACCTATAAACTTTCACAATCCATTTTTTCTTTGTTCAACCTGGACTGCAGTAAACTGAATCTTGTTGAACTGGTCAACATTTCTCAATTATGTTTAAAATCATCATCAGTTTCACATTCAAATTTGAGCCAAATGTAATTATTTCTAAAATCCAGTTGACAGCACTGACAATGTCAATTTCCACCCAAAAATAAAAAATGTTACCAATTAAAATACTTTTTTCTATTCCATTATAATGTGCAGAGTCACTGATATGTTGATTCCCTCAAGAAGTAGCTTTGAGTTTGTGTGATCTGTTCCCAATACATTTCAACCTACCAGGAAGGGGTAACTGTACCAAAAGACCATCTACTCTGTGGTCCAAGTTAAGTTTGTTGATCAGATCAAGCAGCTCCTCTTCACTAATACTAGAAGGTTTCAAGATGGACTCGCTACAAATACCTAAAGAGTAAGAAAGAAGTACAATAGAAAGTAAAAATCCAAATACTATACAAGTGCTATCTTCTCACAATAATTCAAAATAAAAAAAAAAATCCATAGAATTGATTTTGTATATTGCTTTTAGGGATGTTTCAATCAAGATTTTTACAGCCGATACAATAATTGTTCCCCGCCTGTAGCACACTTCGACGTTGTGTCAAAGAAGCGACACTAGGGGTCTCTCTTGAGCACCGAATATGCCTCTGGTCTATGAAAAAAGGCCAATGAGAAGTTGGCAGACAGTATTTGCATACCCCGTCCCGGACATAAGGGTATAAAAGCGGGGAAATACATCGAGTCCATTCAGAAATTTTCTTCGGAGCCGATGGACGTGTATGCAGCCAGCTGCGAGTCACACACCAGATTCCTGCTTCTGTTCCTCTGACGCTCTGCTTGCTGTTGGATCTACGGCGCACTTCAGTGGCTTTCTCCTTCTCTGCACGGCAGTGCAGCTTGCCCCTGGGCGCTTCGACAGTGCAGAGAGTTAAGAGTTATATTTGAAAGAGTGATTTTCTCTATAAAAGAGTAATTTCCTCTACACAGCTTTACACAGTGGTGTTGAACGTCCTTTTCAAGACGCGTCTTTTTAAAGATGCCATTCCGCCCCTGTGTAGTTCCTGGATGCGGTAGAGTGCTCTACGCTTCAGACGGCCACAGGCGTTGTCTCGTGTGTCTTGGAGGGCATGACCGTGGCAACGTTGCGGTCGTGGCTTGCTTTAAATAGAAAGCACGCCACTCCAGCCGCCCCCCGCGTCGCTCCTTCTTCCCACAGGATTGAGGACGATGCGACTGGCGCTGGAGGCGATCTGGGGATGGCAGCGGGTGCAGCTCCGCCGGGTACGCCCCCTCGGACCACCCGCCCCCCGGCACGCTCGTTGACTCCCATCCATGCTCAAGGCAACAGCCGCCTTCGGGCCAGCACGTCCAGGCTGAGGCTGACGCGCAGATGTCCGACACGCTTTCCCGGGCCGCCGCCAGCGTGGGGTTGGACTGGAACCCTCCGTCCTCCCCACAGCCATCGCAGTTGGATGACTGGTTCCTGGGGTCTGCGCGCCACTCACAGTCTCGCCCCCCCCGGTCACGTTTTTCCCGGAGGTGCATGATGAGCTGACATCTCTCCACTCGTCACAAAGCCTGCTCATCCGCTCTCGCTACTCTCGACGGCTAAGCGGCCCATGGGTATACGGCGACTCCCCAGGTGGATAGGGCTGTTGCGCTCCATCTATGTCCCAGAAACCCTACCACCTGGAGGGGTCGCCCTGTGCTCCCTTCTAAGGGCTGCAGAATGACGTCATCGTTTACTGCCAAAGCCTACAGCGCCACTGGACAGGCCGCTTCCGCCCTGCACTGGCGTCAGCTTCTCCGCAGTACACGGCGAACATGTCAAATCCTCTCTTACTCAAAGACGCGATAGAGCCTGTCCCTCCAACCGAGATGAAGAAGGGTCTCTACAGCCCTTCATCATACCCAAGAAAGGCGGCGGCTTACGACCGATCTTGGACTTGCGAGTTTTCAACCAAGCGTTGCACAAACTCCCGTTCAAAATGCTCACGCAGAAACACATTTTAACCTGCATTCGGCATCTCGATTGGTTCGCAGCGGTGACCTGAAGGACGCGTACTTCCACGTCTCAATTCTGCCTCGACACAGACCCTTCTTACGGTTCGCGTTCGATGGTCAGGCGTATCAGTACAAAGTCCTCCCCTTCGGCATGCCTTTGTCCCCTCGCGTCTTCACGAAAGTCGCAGAGGCAGCCCTTGCCCCGCTCCGAGAAGCCAGCATCCGCATACTCAATTACCTCAACGACTGGCTCATTCTGGCAAAGAGCAAGCTCACCCCTGTCCAGAGCATCACTTTTCTCGGCATAGAGTTAGACTCAGTCTCAATGTCAGTACGTCTCACCAACGAGCGTGCGCAGTCAGTGTCGAGGTGCCTTGCCGCTCTCAGGCCAGGCACAACGGTCCCCTTAAAACCTTTCCAGAGGCTCCTGGGGAATATGGCATCCTTCGCGGCGGTCGCGCCGCTGGGGTTGATGCATATGAGACCACTTCAGAACTGGCTTCTGACTCAAGTCCAGAGACGAGCATGGCGCCGCGGCATGCACCACGTGACGATCACCCCTGCCTGCCACCAAACATTCAAACCCTGGACAGACCTCTGTTTTCTACAGGCAGGAGTACCCTTGCAGCAGGTGTCCCGACGTGTCTTGGTCACGACCGACGCCTCCAGATTGGGTTGAGGCGCTGTGTGCAAGGGGCACGCAGTAGCAGTCCGTTGGAAAGGGGCCCTGCTGCGCTGGCACATCAACTGCCTGGAGTTGCTGACTGTTTTCTTTGCCCTGCAGAAGTTTCTCCCGTTAGTTCGAGACAAACATGTCCTGATCAGGTCAGACAGCACCACTGCGGTAGCATACATCGTGACATGTGACACACCGTACACCGTACGCTCCAGCCACGTCACGACTCGCCCGTCATCTCCTCCTTTGGCTCCGGCCCCTGGACAGGACGCAGAAGATCTAGCTGGTCTACCACCCACGGTCGTAGCCACGATCAACCAAGCCAGAGCCCCTTCTACCAGGCAAATTTACTCCCTGAAATGGCGCTTGTTTGCGAATTGGTGTTCTTCCCTTGCTGAAGACCCACAGAGGTGCGCAGTTAGGTCAGTGCTCTTATTTCTGCAAGAGAGGCTGGAAGGGAGGCTGTCCCCTTCCACCCTGTCCTCCCAGCCACGTCGCTGCAGTGGCCGGACCATTTCCAGCTCCTCAGAAAAATCCTGAATGGACTCATAGTATTTCCCCGCTTTTATACCCGTATCTCCAGGGCGGGGTAACTTCTCATTGGCCTTTTTTCATAGACCAAAGGCATATTCGGCGCTCAAGAGAGACCCCTAGTGTTGCTTCTTCGACACAACGTCTCGTTCCCTCCATCAGGGAATGGAGGTTACATACGTAACCGAGACGATTTTCTTGTCATCGGATCAGCCAATACTGGTCCCAATCATTTAAGCATTTATCAGGAGCTTTGTCATAACCAGTTATATTTATTTGTTTTTGCTGACAAAAAAAATGCTGTAGGTAGGTTAAAGAAAATCAAATAAACAAACATATTCATATAATATTTGTATTCCATAGTTTACAAAGATTTTTTTTAAAATGGGCCTTAAAAACAAGTAGGCTTACACAAATAGTCCTATCCACAAAATACTTTTTGTGTCAAATTGTTATGATGTACAGCAATGTGCAAAAGTCTTAGGCACATGTTTAACAAAAACATTTATCTTAAGATTGTTAATTATATATTTAGCTGTACTGTGTCAATAGGTAATATACATTTTAGACTCCCAAAAATTCCTTCAGCAAATAGAATAGAAGAATATGTAGTCATGCAACAGGTGGCATGGCCACTTTAAAAATGCATTTGTGTGTGTAGAAATTAACATTTACCATGATTAAGTATTGATCATTGTTAGATCATGTTACCTAATGTACTTTTTTTAATGTACTTAAATGTTAAACTACATATTAACTTAATATGCATAAAAGAGCACAGGAATAAACTGGTGTCTTTATATTTATGCATATTTATAATACACGCACACATATTATTAGTGGACTTTCACAAAAAGACCAGGTTTATGTCTGTCCGAAGAAAGGTTTATGAACTGCAACTATATTTTGATTTAAGTAGCCAGGGGTCTGGGTAGCTCAGCAAGTAAAGACACTGACTACCACACCTGGAGTCGCAAGTTCGAATCCAGGGCATGCTGAGTGACTCCAGTCAGGCTTCCTAAGCAACTAATTGGTTGCTATGGTGGGTAGAGCCACGTTGGGTAAACCTCCTAGTGGAGCTATAATGTGGTTCTCGCTCTCGGTGGGGCATGAGTTGAGTTGTGCGTGGTTGCCACGGAGAATAGCATGAAGCCTCCACACGTGCTAGGTCTCCGCGGTAACGCACTCAACAAGCCACGTGATTGTATAAAAAAGAAAACAAAACAGCGGGTCAGTTTTCTTCACAGTGCTCCATAAGGCTCTGTCTGATCAAATTTGCTTGTCTGAGTGAGAGAACCTGTGAGAGGAGCCCTGTGTACACTAAAAATAGATTTACATAAACAGCCAAGAAGTGGAACGCTACACTCACTTATACTTGTGGTTGCATACAGTACATACAAGAGTAGGGTGACCATATTGTGGTTCTCCAAATAGAACACTGTGGACCAGGGGGAGTCCACATCTTCCATTAAATGTATGTAATACATAGCAACATTAATAAATTTAATAATGGCCATTAAATAAAATACAACCACATAAAATTAAGACATTTGTTTTTGTACTACTGCACTTCAAGATTTTCAGTCCTCCTGATGTGCCCAGGTGTAGCCTTCTTCCCCAAACATAAATGTTTTAAGACAAATTCTCCTTTGGCAACATTTCGAGCTTGTCACATAATATTTAGTATGGATAGTATGTGACTAGAGATATTCCACCTCCATCCCCATCCAGGGCTGATACGTAGTATATTTGATGTTGTCTAGTCAACATTTTCAGTTACAAATGTCAATGCGTAGTAGTGTGCAAATGAGTCAGATGTTAATTTTTTGCAGAGTTGGGGAAAGTACTTTTAGAAGTGTATTTACATTTTTCTGGCTGACAGCAGCAGAACACTCTGGCAATAGACCTTATTCACGCTAGCACCATCTTTGTGAATGACAACGAGGCTGTGTGGGCTAGATTTACAGTCTCTTCAATGGGCTGTACTGCAGTTTAAAGTGTTTTTGGATCCTTCCACTGACAAAACTTGATATAATATCTGTCCAAGAATATTCAGTATACAAAGAACTCCGACAACATGAGTTGTGGAAAATCAGATGTGATCTTGAAACTTTTTACAGCTTTATACCATTTGTGCCATTGAAGACAGCCTCATTGTCATTCCCATTAAAAATAAAAGATGGAGCTAGTGAGAATAAGGTCTCAAACATAAAGCGCACATGCAGAGAGTGAGCGGTAGAGTGAGTGATAGATAGCACGTAAAAAAAAAAAAATTATTTGAAAAAGTGAGTGCTCTGCCACTCTCTGCCAGAATAATCGCATAGTACACTTAACATGGCAACAGATGAGCAGTATCAAATGCAACAAACGTATGATAGTCCTAACTGTAGAGAGTACATTATTATGAAGGCAACACAAAATCTTGGGACATTTTTAGCCAATTTTGAAATCCAGACCTGCTTTTTTCCGGCATGGGATAGGAAAGAGGACATTAAGAAGACATGGGAAGAGCACATATCTGGGAAAAAGAGGATGTATGGTTAACTAAAGCAACACTTAAGTCAACCAGACCTACAGTTACAAGTTTCAGGTAGTGTATTGTACTCAATTTAAGGATCACTTCACTACAAGTGAAAAGTTTGGACACATCTACTCATTATTTATTAGTACATTTATTTATTAATAATATTAGTCCTTAAATTATTTAATTATTTAATATGTAGAGACAAAAATTAAAACTTTGTAAAACATTTTGAAAATGAATCACGCTGTAATATGTAGAAAAATGAACACAGTCACTTTAAAACTCATTTCAAGCATTTAAGCATAAACATTTTTAGATCAAAAAGTTTAAGATGGTAAGAAATGTTTGCACTGATGAAATAATCGAAAAGAGAATTACTCCTATCTGGCACTAGGAGAGAATGTATTCATGCTCTTACCCACATCAGCTGCTGCACGGGTCTTGTTGAGAACATAAGAGTGACTGGCTGGATTGTCCCCAACTAATACTACACTTAAGTGAGGCCGTCGGTTTCCAGCAGCAACCCACTCCTCCACATCAGTACGTGCCTCCTCACGAATCTGACGTGCCAGTCTCCTGCCTGAGATGACAACAGCCTCTTGTCTGGAAAGTAAAACGTCAAGGTTTGGGGGTAAAATTTCTCACAAAACAACAGCTGTTTCTGCTCAGAACACAAGCACACAAATACTGTATGTTCACTTCACACAAGTCCCTGGAATTAATCCACAAAACATTAAGATAATTTCTAACAATAATTAAAAGGTCCTGTGCAAGCATCCTCCAACAATCCACTGACACCCACAATGACAAGTGATAGTTCATGGGTGACCTTGTCTAAAGATAGGCTGTCCGATGGTGTGATAGAAAATAGTCTATGAAGAAATCTGGAAAATAAATTGATCCAAGAGTAACTAAAGATTACAGATACTGGATTTGAACTGTCATGAAAATTAAACTATAATGGTGCATTGAACAATGTAAGAGCATCCTTGTGTTTTTACTCATTTATGTTATTTTGGACAAAACATTTTAAAGGATATTTGGAATAAAGGAGTATTCCAGGTTCAATAGGAGTTAAACAAACAACAGCATTTGAGGCATAATGTTGATTAGCACAAAAATGAATTTAGACTCAACCCTCATTTTATTTAAGCAAAAATCAAGGTTACAGAGAGACACTTACAATGGAAGTCAATGTGACCAATTTTGAGGGTTTAAAGGCAAACTCATAATTTTATAAAAGCACTTACATAAACTATTCTGTCTAAACTCATGTATTATTTGAGCTGTAAATTAGTTTAAATTGTCACAACTGTTACAGTCATTTCAGGGTTCATGGAGATCACATCATCATGACAACAAAGCAATAAAATTGGCTATGACTTCACACAGAAAAGGTTAGTAAGTGATTTTATCATACTAAAATCATGTTTACACACATATTATGTCTTGTGGCTATACTTTTTAAAAAGTGAGTATTGTAACGTTTAAAAATTGCCCCCATTCACTTCCATCGTAAGTGCCTCACTGTGACCTTGACTTTTTAATTTTTTTAAGCGACGAATCAAAATACATTTTTGTGGTAATCAATATAATGCAATAAATGCTGTCCATTGAGCTTATCTTGTATTGAACCCAGAATATTCCTTTAAGTGGATATTTAAGAGCCACAGTCCTGTGGCTGCAAAAAGGACGAGAGGCCCATTTTAAATTGTTCTCAATGCAACATCTTTTGAGTCATCATAAACTCAACGTCAATTTAAAGCAGAGAAAATAATGAACTACAACTACTCTTAATACAGTACATGAGCACATTGTTCACTCCCAAAATATCCTTTAGGTTTATAGGTGCAAAATAGAGCAAATGGCTATGTCTTTAGAGGACATAGTGAAGTCAGTGACACTTCACTTCATTCAAGACGAGCATCCCTCACTCAAAAAATAAAAATAAATCACTGAACTTAATTATATTGAGGAAAAATTTTCACACAATTAAATAAAAAAATCCCAACAAAAAATAACTGGTTTGAACTGACTTACTCTAGTTCAAGTTGTACAAACTTAAATTCATTTTGTCAGATCAACTAAGTAAGATTAAAAGTTTTAAGTTAGTCCAACTAAATTAATTTTATTAACCATTAGTATAACGTATGTCAGGTGAGCAAGTGTAACAACAGTGAAACACTCAGCTTGATAGCAACAGCTTATAGAGCTAAACAGCACTCAAATCAAACTTCACCAAAAGTGAGTGTCCATCCCCAACCTAAAAACAGGCGCCAATCTTCTCCACAATGGTAACTCCAAAAACCCCAGCCGAACAAACAATCCTTTTAAATGCCAATATAACACAACATTAAACATGAACATATCTCTTCCTATTCTTATCTTACTCAAAAAATACATAAAAAAAATGACACTTAGTTTCAACATTTGTTCACCCCATCCAGTCCCATGCTGGGAAATGGAAAAGTCCTGCCCAGTTTCATCAATGCTACAAAAAGTATTCATGTAGTACTAACTCAAATTGATTAACCCTTGTGCGACCTTCAGGACATTTTTGTCTTTTTAATTATTTGTATTTTTTTTAAATAATTTTGTTTGTGTTAATGCCAATGGCATACATTTTGCCAAAGGTGTGTATCTTTGTTGGAATTTTGATATTTCAACCTCAGTTCCTATAATATATCTATAATAATCTGTGTAAACAAAATAGTTACACTCAGGACCTTCAGGACAAAATTGTCCCCATTAAAACTGCAATATTTTAGCCCAGTGCCATTAAAGAATACATCATTTATTCTATGATATTATGATTTAATTCTGGACCCCTGGCTTCAAAAAAGTTTTTTTTTTTTAATTTTCCACCAGAGGTGCCATATTTCTCATGTTTAGCCTATGCAGCAAATGCATGCTTTTGCCTATTTTCTGATTTCTGTATTATAGAGCACTGCAGGCCAATCCTGAAAATGAATTAATATTTCGTAATTATGATCAGGACTGATGTTGGTTAAAAATCTAAGTCTGTGAAAGTGGAAAATAATATAAATATATAATATTTTTATGTCAGTTTTTGATGTGGACATTTATTTATTTTTTTTATCTGACACTGCACAAAAAATTATAATGCATCAAAATCAATGTTGTTGCTAATCATTGACATATCCCAGAATGTGATAACCCCCCCACCACCATTTAGTATATGGAAAATAATTTTTGTGAGTTTTATTTTTTTATTTTATTTTTTCTTCATAAAAACGGCATCATTAAAGCTTGGAATAGAAGAATATTTGAGTTCTGTAGGTCCTCACAATGCAAGTGAATGGGTGCCAAAATTCCCTTGATCTTTTGGTATAAGAGTTTGTTGTGCTTTAAAAGCATATGCTACTGTACATTTAATAACTCAAAATGCCATGAAGTGATTTCTCTCACTATATTGAATACTTCCTTTAATAACATAAATCATGACATCCTCTGAGCAAGTGTAAGGCTGAGGAAGGCTTAGCCTGGTTGCCAGATATTATTATAAAATGTGTCAGTATATTTCACTTTCACTTGTAGGATGTGCTCTTTGTAGTGATATTAATTGTGGAAATTGGGTACAAGCATGCAGGTTTTTAACATTTATTTTGATGGTTGACAGATACAGGCATCACATGAATGAAATGGAATGGTTTTCTAGACAGTATTTCTGTGGGCAAAAAGCTAAAGTCTTAAACATTTACTCTGTCCACCCAACGTTTGGACCCCTTTAAGTGTAATTACACCGCGTATTACATTTATGAAGTAATATATATATATATATATATATATATATATATTTATTTTATTTTTTTTAAAGCCTTATGCACAAAGCATTTATCTCGCTCCCTGACACTACCTTTATTGATTTACATTTTCTCCCAAACTCATCGATCAATTAGTAGCACATGATGACATATTCTGATCGTTTAGAGTTTATGCAGAGCATCTAGAGCACCTACGTTCATTCTTTTCAAATCTGTATTGTTAATGTAAAAGTGGCCTAATTAAGATGTCTCAGTCATGCAGAAGTCATGTGTTGACAATTTCGCCCAGCGCTTAAATACATTACACTAACTAAATAAATAGCGACATGGAGCATTAGTAACATGCTATGAACAAAACCGGTACTGAATTTGAGAAATTGGTCAAAAGCATTAGAAGAAGCCCGGCTCATGAACCTAGTACTTAGAAGCAGCACTGTCCAAAATCTCTTGTAGAAACTTAATGCCATGCAAGCAGACTGCGCGATTACATCAGCTTCAACAGCCGGCAAGCCACGGTGCGGGCATACAGCTGAATGGAGTATTTAAACCGGCGTTTGTAGGTTACATAATAACTAAACATAGAGAGGACCTTGCAGTCCAGTCGCAGAAGACATGGTAATTACTACGGTTTTATACCGAAACAAAGTGTAATACTGAGATCACCACAACAATCGAGGTATTTCTGACAAAGGCTTTACACAGACTTATTCCGTCACAAATGACAAGCAGTTTAACGAGAGCGGTGTAACGCAGTGACATTCAATAGCATATTAAACAGTGCATAAATAAACGGAATTAATTACCCGTGCTTAAACTTTATAAACGTGAGAAGAGAGTACACCTACCTTGAAGTCGACATATGAAAGCTGTATGCCTGATGGTGAGAATGCCGATATAGTTTTTGCAATGCTCGGAGTGTTGCCATTTGTGCGTAGAATAAATAAATAAAAAAATATTTTAAAAACGATAAGTACAGCTAAATTGAAACTGGGCAAGCTGCAACAAGACTAGAAAGTGTTCGCTTCATTAACATTTGGCGGAGAGTTTATAACCTCATGCCCCAATGCGTCGCTTGCGTCACTTCATGGGATGGTCTCAGATGATAAACTACCGCCTCTTGACTCGAAAATTGTGCACGCATGCCACGCATGCTCCGTAAGTTTATCTGGCAAACAGGCACACGCATAGAGAAAATGGCGATTTCACGATTTCGGCGCCATTTGCCTCCCACTAATTTAACATTTGCCAAGATGCATCTTAAAACCCATCATTTACCCACCCACATGCCATCCCAGATGTGTATGACTTTCTTTCTTCTGCTTTTTTTTTTTTTTTTTTTTTTTAGAAGAAAATCTCAGCTCTATAGGTTGATACAATGCAAGTGAATGGTGACCAACACTTTGATGCTCCAAAAGCACATAAAGGTAGCCAAAAATTTATCCATATGACTCTGTTGGTTAAATCCATATCTTGAGATGCGATCTGATAGGTGTGGCTGAGAAACATATCAATATTGAAGACCTTTTTTACTATAAATGTCTAAATGTCTTTCACATTCTTTTTCTTGTGTTTCTGGCGATTCACATTTTTTGTGTAATCACCACCTTCTGGGAAAGCAGGAGAATGAAAAAAGTCAGAAGAAAAAAAGTCTTCTTTGTGATGGCATTAGGGTGAGGAAATGATTTACATTTTTGGGTGAACTATTCCTTTAAGGTAAATGACCTTCATGATCACTTACATGTAATTTAAAATAAAATAAGTTTAAACATAAAATTTTCAAAGCTGAAAAAACAAAATTTCTCATGTCCCACTGCTCTAGCACTACACTTTAAATGAGAAATAAGAATTAAGTGTACATAAAAAAAGTATTATTACTATTATTATTATTTTGCATTGTACAAAAATTGTCTGTATTATGCTTACACTTGGTCATAAGAAAAAAAAAGTGTTTTTTTTAGGTGTCGCATAAAATTGACCCTGTTACCTGAACACATTAACCCTATTAAATATTCTAAATATTCCACAAATCACATATTCAACAGGACATGACATCATCTTAATTTCCTGAATACCATGGGAAGATTAAATGTTTTCTCATTCTTTTTTCTGTGTTTCTAGTCTCAACCTAGGGATTCATATCCCAAGGTTACCAGAGCCGGCCAGATCCACCTCTGATCATGCTTAGTGTCGGACTCCACTGCTATGTTTATCAGAGTGATGACGAATAAATATAACCGGTGCCAGCCAGACATTACTTCAGTCTATTACGATGGACTTCAGTGGATGAACTGATGCCAACTACAACCAAAAGACATGGGATACTTCATATTCCACTGTCTGAACATTGGACGTGGGATAGACCTCACCGAAATTAACTGCTGGTTGAACTTCAATGCACCTCACTGATCTCTGCCTTCATCACCTTGGCCTAATGATGAACTTCACTCTTAAAATGGAATACACAGACTTTCAATTATTTGCCAACAAAAGTCTTTATTGGCCAACTAACAAAGGACAATGCATCAATGTGAACTTCTGCAGTTAATCCAGGATGAACTTCAAAGTCATTAGTCATTAATCTTACAGTTCATAAAAAATCTTTGTATAAACACTGGCCCTTACTTTGTTTACACTTACTAACACTACATCAGTTCCCTTAGGGAATTGGCCTCCACAGTGAGCCAGGTTTCTCCCAAGATTATTTTTCTCCATTAACCAACAACCGAGTTTTGTGTTCCTTGCCACAGTCACTTTCGGCTTACTCACTGGTGTTCTAAACAAAATTATAATTAAATTTTTAATTTTACACAACGATGACTCGAAAACTTTACAGATATTACAGTTTCATTTTCTGTTAATTCATGATTTACCGTAAAGCTGCTTTGAAACGATGTGTGTTGTGAAAAGTGCTATAAAAATAGTAATAGAAAAAAAAAATAGACTAATAAAAATAGTCTTGACTCCACATGGCATTACTATAGACACTAGAAAGCCATATTTTGTGTTTGCAAATTTTATGCTAAAAAAATGGTTGGGCCTAAGAGTGTGAAAAAGAGTGGCAAAGCCAGAGAAGACTTTTTTTTTATTACTCCTTTAGCGACAGACAAAACTTAAATAAAAAGGGCTCTTTGTGGCCAAGTAAACACCCAAGCAAGTGGGGAGAGAGAGGTTAGGAGCATGTAAAAGCGGCCCCCACAAATTGCGGACTTTACATCTAGTAAGATCAGTCAATGGGCTGGTGATGTCAGAGTAACTAAGCACAAACCTCCAGTAGTAGCAACCAGCCCCAGAAATTGTCTTACCTCCTTTTGGGTCTTGGGCCTTGAGCAGGCTGCGAACACTGCGGTTTTGTTAGCCTGGGGTCGGACCTGACCATGTCCCCAGTGGAAGCCCAGAACTTCTACCCGCCCAGTTGCGCACTTCTTCAGGTTGGCCATGAGTTTCGCCCATCGTAGCAACCTCAGAACAGCTCTCAGATGTTGCATGTGCCACCACCAGTCATTACTATGAATAATGATATCATCCAAATACGTGGCAGCATTTGCTGTATGTGGTCTGAAACTTTTGTCCATGAGATGCTGAAACGTGGCCGGGGCCATGAACAAACTGAATGGAAGAGTCACAAATTGGTGGAAAAAGCCATTTTTTTCTTGAAAGATTGGAGTTAAATGGATCTGCCAATAGCCCTTTTTTAAATCCAGTGTCGAATAAAATTAAGCCACGCCCAACTGATCAAGTAACTCATCAATCCGAGGCATTAGGAACACAAATTTGGATACCGCATTCACTTTGTGATAGTCTACACAGAACCGGACCATCCCGTTGCTCTTAGGTACCAGAACCACTGGGCTAGAAGTAAATATAATTCCTGATCTTCACAGAGAAACCAATGAGTTAGTATTTCTCAAAGACTTTTGGCCAGATCTCAGTACATTCTCATTGATAGAATGAACAAACATTTTGCAGAACCCTTCATAGCAATGAGAAGTACTAGCAGCCTTGACTGCCATCTGGTGCTGAGTTTTCTCTTCTTGCACACCAATTGGTCGATTATAAGAGGCTTGCAGCATCTATTGGCCAAATTCCTGCCTGTCAATCTCTCCATGAACGTGCAAAGCGCTGTTGTGTTCAGCATCAAACAGTTGCTTGACAATAGTAGCAAATTACAGCTGAGTGGAAACAATGCCCAAACAAAAGTGCAAATTTACAGAAGATTTGCAAAAAATGTATGTTTTTTAGTATGTTTATGTTAAGCTAATAGAGAGTCTTTTTCACTGTAGTAAAGTTTGCACTCATATTAACACTGTTTTGAACCCTATTATTCTACCCCTCTCTGTGCAGCGTAGACTAACGCATGTGCATGTGCTCTCGTGATGGGACAGTGGGCTAGTTTTATCAACAACAAAAAAAAAAGCACATTTTCTGTCATTAATTCATCTTTAGAGATGAAGCGCCGAATGAGATGTAATAAACTCTGTCTCTCACTCGACGTTGTGTCGATTGTAGTGACACTAGGGGTCTCTTCTGAGAGCCTCGGTTACCTCTGAACTTGAAAAAAGGCAAATAAAAAATTGGCAAACAGAATTGTCCTTCCCCCGGACATACGGGTATAAATCGAGGGAATCGTGCATCTGTTTAGTCAGATTTCTTCTTTGGAACAGAGCGGTTGTGTGATCAGCAAGCTGATGTTCACTACTGTTCCACTCTTCCAGAGCACAGCTGTTTGATCTTATGGCACATTACCAACGGCTTTTCTCTTCCTCTGCACGCCAGTGCAGACTACGCCCCTGGGCGCTTCAACAGTGCTTCTAAAAGAGCATTACCTTCATAAAGAGTAAAATTTTCTCTTAGAGCAATACACATTGGCGTTGTACGTCTTTTTAAAGATGCATCTTCTTAAAGAGGCCTTTCCACCTTTGTGTAGTTCCTGGATGCAGCAGATATCTCTCCTCTTCCGACGGTCATGGTAGCTGCCTCTCGAGTCTGGGCTGTGATCACGCTGAGGCAGTGTTTATAAATGGTTCATGTTCTCATTGCAAGAACATGACCATGGCAACCTTGCGGTCACAGCTTTCCTTCTGAGAGAAAGCCACTTCAGCCACCCCTGCACTGTGCTTTCTGCCTACGGGATTGAGTTTTTCCTCAGAACAACGTCTCAGGACGCAACTTTACTCCCCAACATAATATTACCTGCTCCTCTCCGCTGCCCCACCAGGTACGTTAAACATGATAGTCCCCCTAGTGCCCCCTGCTCGGAGCTTGGACGCGTCGCTTACACTTTCCAACCTGTCGTGCTGGCTGGCTGGCTGATTCAGTTCAGCAGTCGCCCACCCCGTTTCAGCGGCATTCGCTTCACTTCGGTGCATGGCGAGAAGGACAACACCCTGCGAGTGGAAATCGCAACCCTTTTATACAAGGACGCAATTGAACTTGTCCCTCCAGCCGAGATGAAGAAGGGTTTCTACGGCCCTCACTTCATCATACCCAAGAAAGGCAGTGGGTTGTGGCTAATCTTGGACCTGCGAGTTCTGAACCGGGCCTTACACAGACTCCTTTCAAGGCGCTCACGCAGAATCTTATTCTAACGTGCGTCTAGCATCGAGATTGGTTTGCAGCAGTAGACCTGAAAGACGCGTTCTTTCACGTCTCAATTTTGCCTCGACACAGACCCGTCCTACGGCTCGTGTCCGACGTTCTAGTACCAGGTCCTCACCTTTTGCTCGTCCCTGTCCCCTCGCGCCTTCATGAAGGTCGCAGAGGCAGCCCTTGACCCGCTAAGGGAAGTGGGCATATGCATACTCAGTTACCTCAACGACTGGCTGATTGTAGCTCACTCTTGAGAGTCACTGATTTTGTCCTGATTCTGTTGGACCTTTCTGCAGCCTTTGACACTGTCAACCATCAGATTCTGCTCTCCAGCCTCTCCTTGCTGGGTATTACAGGAACTGTGCTTGACTGGTTTAACTCCAAGCCACATCAACTACTTACTGGGGTACCTCAGGGATCAGTGCTTGGGCCACTTCTCTTCTCTGTATACACAACATCATTGGGACCCATCATTCAGGCACATGGTTTCTCATACAACTGTTAGGCCGATGACACACAACTCTACTTGTCTTTCCAGCCCAACGACACCACCATGACTGCTCGAATCTCTGCATGCCTGGCAGACATCTCTGCCTAGATGAAGGAACACCACCTGCAACTCAATCCAGCCAAAACTGAACTCCTGGTCTTTCCAGCCAACCCTGCTGTTGAACGCCTTCAAAAATGATCAGAAATCTAGGGGTAACCATTGATAACAAACTAAATTTCATGGACCACATCTCAAAGACCGCAAGATCATGTAGATTTACACTGTACAACATCAGGAAGATAAGACCCTTCTTATCTGAACATTCCACACAACTGCTTGTTCAGTCACATGTCATAACTGGACTACTGTAATGCTCTCATTGCATGCCTCCCTGCATGTGCAATTAGACCTCTGCAAATGATCCAGAATGCAGCAGCACGTCTGGTCTTTAATGAACCAAAGAGAGCACATGTTACACCACTCCTTGTCTCTCTCCACTGGCTACCGGTTGATGCACGTATCAAATTCAAGGCTCTGATGCTGACATACAGAACAGTCACTGGGTCTGCTCCAACCTACCTAAAATAATTTCTGCAGTGCTACACACCCACTAGAAGCCTACGTTCGGCTAAGGAACGTCGCCTTGTTGTACCAACACAAAGAGGCACCAAAACCCTTCCTCTGATTTTCATCTTCATCATACCATGTTGTTGGAATGTCCTCGAGTGAAGCAGACTCACTCTCTGTCTTTCAAAAACTACTCAAAGCGCAACTTTTCCAAGAGCACTTAACTAGTCACTAACAAAAAAACGTTCCTCTTTAGATAAAAGCGTCTGCCAAATGAATAAATGTAAATGTAAAATGTAAATGTCACTGTGCGCCCACAGGGACCAGGTGCTCAAGCACCTCAGCTGCCTAGGGCTTCAGGTCAACTAGGTTAAGAGAAAGCTCTTCCTGGTTCAGAGCATCTCTTTTCTCAGATTGGAGTTTGACTCAGTCTCAAAGACAGCACGCCTCACAAGCGAGTGCATGCAGACGGTTCTGAACTGCCTAAGTTCATTCAGACAAGGCACAGCGGTTCCATTGTGGCAGTTCCAGAGTCTCCTGGGGCATATGGCATCCTCCGCTCGGGTTGATGAATATGAGACCGCTTCAGCACTGGCTTCAGACTTGAGTCCCGAGATGAGCATAGCGCCACGGCACATACTGTGTTACCATCACCCTTTTCTGCATCAGCTACTCAGCCCCAAGACAAACCTCAGACAGAAGTCCCCCCCACAGCAGGTGAACAGATACGTCATGGCAGTGGCGGCTCCAGAAAAAATTCTCAGGTGGGGGCAATTTTTCTGATAATGATTAAAGTGACCCATTCAATGGGTACAGATTTCCCCTCTAGCTACATAAGTTACAGGTGGAAAGTGAGAATGTAAGAAATTAGCATCCAGGAGCCTTCATAAGCAAAAATGACATGGCTCCGCAGTTAATTATTCCACTTATTCATTACTTACATTAATCCAATGTTGTGTGATGTAAAATAGCTAAACAGGACACATTTTTAAAAAGATATGTCCAGCAACAACATAAAGACAGGGGCAGCATATAAGTCAATACCAGAAGCATTTATTAACTGATCTCAAAATTATTGGCTTACAAAAGCAAAATAAGTTATCACAGTACAAATAATCAAGGGTGTTCTTTCACATTCCTCAACACTGCATAAATAATCTGCATTTCCATAAACAAATGAAATATCAGCTGAAAATACAAGTAAACAAATTGTTGAGAGAAGTGAATCTTTAGAACAAAATTTTCTTGAATGTAGGAAATCACCAAAGTGCTACTTAATAAAAGCAAAGTAACGTTGTCCCAAATAAGTGAATGTACAAATGAGGCTTGACCTAGTGTGGTCTGTGCATCTTGGCTTTACACATTGAAGACCAAACCAGAATGATGAGGTGCTGCCAAGTTTAACTAAATAATTCTGATATACACATTAATTACTTACTTCAAAAAGGCCTCATGGTTGAATTGGAAATATGTGCACCAGAACATAATTCACAACAAGCGAGCAGAAGCTTTTGAAAGAGGCTACTGAAAACACTGATGCAAGTTATTGGTAATAAGCAATTTGTATAGACTTCCATATACTGCCCTCTTGTATAGATTTGTGAAAATGAACAGTGATAGACATTTTGCCTGAAAACAACATTTGAAAATTATTTCTAGAAAGGTAAACACAGCTATTTGTATGGCTTTGTAAATATGAACAACCATATTCTGGCCAATTGTATAGATTTGTAAAAATGAACATGAACAGATTTTATTTTTTGTAACTTTTTTTGAATGAATGAAAAATAACAATTTAAAACAACATCAACTGTAAACTGATTTGGTGTGTTTGTGTGTGTGTGTGTGTGTGTATGTTAAAGAGACAGACAGACAGACAGGAAGAGAGAGAGAGAGAGAGAGAGAGAGAGAGAGAGGCTACATTTTTGTACTGAAACTGTGCTCTTCTCTCTTTCAATGCAGCAAAGCGGTCAATGACTTTCTCATTGAAATCAGGCATGTTGAGGACTAGTTCCCTCTCCATGGAAAGCAATGCCAGTGCATTCAGATGTTCCTGGCCCATTGAATTTCTCAGGAATGTCTTAACTCGTGTCAAAGTTGAGAAACATCTCTCAGCTTCAGCTGTTGTCATGGGAGTAGTTATGAGGATGTTCAACATAGTCACAGTCTCAGAGAATGTCTCCTGGAGGTTGTAGCTCATGAGAACCTGGTACAGTGCCAGTGCACCACAGCAGCCCTTGAATTCAGGATTCTCATAGATCAGAGAGAGTTCTGTCTTGAGCTTTGCCTTGTTCAGCATGGGGTATGCGTTCACAGTGGCATTCAGAGCCTCATCAGGAAATGAATGGCAGTACCTTTCAAACATATCTGCTTGCAGTAAGGTAGCACTCACAAGGTGGCCGGTGAAAGAGAACCTTGCTTTGGAGTGGTCCAGGATGGTGTTGCAGACCTCTTCAGACAGCCTCTGCTTCTCCTCTTCTCTCAAAGATGTTCTGGGTCTTTTGGCTCCTGTTGCTACTTGCAGCTGCTGTTGAGAGGAGTCTCTGAAGGCAAACAGACCAATGTGTTTGTTAGGCTATGTAAAGTACTGTAGTCTAGGTGATGCACAGATATATATGAAATTTATCTACGTATAGTACAAACATTTAATTTCCACTTAAAATGGGCAGGGATGCATAAAGTCTTTAGTGTTTAAGTTAGCCTTTGTTTCTCACCTATCCTGGATGTTCAGCACAGTATACAGTATATAAAGTGAGCTAGATTACACCATTAGCCATATATAATGAGAATAGTGTAATTTCTAACACAAATGCAGTCTCCTTTCATGCATACATTTTCAAATGACAAAGCTCTGCTTTAAGATGATCGAATTATATTGTTTAATCTTACCTTATGGCCTGCACACTGCTTGTGAAGCTGTCGAGGGCACGTTTGATGAAGACAGCATCGATGTCCTTCTTCTGGAGCTTCTGGTACAGAGTATTGACGTGGGGCATGATTTTGTGAAAAAGCCACAGGAAAAAATTAAATCTTCATCATGTAGCATCCTCACGTAGCCAGATGCCAAATGAACCCATCCTGATGGCTTCAAAACATTGTATGAGGTCGTCTCAATTCTCTGCTGTTGAAGTTCCACCGTGTGAATGAAGCTTTGGGCAGTCTTCGTGCAACAGTCTGGTCAAGAATGCTGGTCCGTTTGGGTGACCGGAGAAAAAAAGTTGCAATCCCGCTCAGATCGGAAAAGAAAATATTAACATTTTTGATGCGAGAAGTAGCTTGCTGCATGATCAAATTCAGCTGATGCGCACAGCAATGCACATAATGGCCATTCTTGAAATGCTCATGCACCTTTTGCTGCACACCAGCCTTCTCTCCCCTCATCACACTGGCTCCATCGTAAGCTTGCGCAATTAGTTTAACTTTCTCGTTGTCGGCAAAAAGACCATTCAAGCTCTCCAAAAGCACACTGGCAATTGAGATTGAGGTTGATTCCGAGATGGGAAGAAACTCAAAAAAGCGTTCCTGCACTTTATGGTTGCTATCGATGTACCTCAGCACAAGCACCAGCTGTGTCTGTGTAGAAACATCTGTGGTCTCGTCAGCTTGTATGGCTACAAAGTTCGCCGACTTCACCTCCTCCACAATATGTTCCCTCACAACCGCTAGCATACACTCCAGTAGCTCGTTTTGAATTGTCTTTGATGTGCCCTTGAAAACTTTTTCATTTTTAAGATGCTCTTCAAACACCTCATCTAACTGTGCCACAAAGTTGACCAGTCCAAGAAAAATACCAGGGTTGTGGAGCCCTCAGTTTCATCTTTGCCTCGCAAAGCTAACTCAAACACTCCGCAAAACTTCACACACTGGATTAGCCGGATGAGGATGTGGCGGTTCTTGCTAACCTCATCGTTGTGGCGACAGACAGCTAGCCTGTATACCTCATCCAGTTGAGTGGCAATGTTCACTCTCCCCAAAGCAGACAATCTCAAACAGCTATCCATGTGGGTCTTTGATAGCTCATGTTTCTTTATCTTTTCTGAAAGATGGTGCATGTCTGTTACACCAGTCGATGTCCAAGCAGTGCTGTCTGCTGAGCCGCCTTCAGGGTGAAAGAGTAGGCAGGGGTAGCAGAAGACTGCATAGGCTACATCGCATCCTGCTAGCCAGGTTTTTCGTTCATACCAATTTTTGGAAAATCCTCGGGTGTAGGACTTTCCCCCTTTAGTAGAAACCTGTTGAATGATTACATTTGGTCTGGGAGGTCCTAATTGTTTCGTTGACAATTTATCTTGATTCGTTCGCTGACTAAAAGGAACTTCTTTCAAAGAGACAATCGAGTTGCACTGAATGCTTGCCATCTTGACTGTAGTAAGTGAACTGATTGACGCTGCTACCCGCTCATTTCTTGTTCATGGTTACGTTACGTATGACGAAAGGGCGTAAGTGCAAGCCCTCCCGGAACCCATAGAGATTGTATTGAAAGCTCTGATATTTGAAAAAAATATATTTTACATGAGAGTCTATGAGAGACTTCTTGGGCGATTTTCAACCTGACTGAAATCGCCCCAAAAGGGGCGGGGCTATTTTAAGCACGACTTTAGCCTGATTGGCAGATCAGATGTCTAGATTAGAACACTGATAACGACTGTTGCCGTGATAGAATTGGTTAGAAAAAAAATCCCTTCCTTTTCCCGTTTGGCAGTGCGTTGCCCATATCGCCCTAATGAACACACCACCCCTGCGTCATGGTCACCACAGACACCTTGAATGTGGGCTGGGGCGCCATGTGCAACGGGCATGCAGCTGGCTACTGGACAGGACCGTGGCTGGGCTGGCACATCAACTGCCTAGAGTTGCTGGCTGTACTTCTTGCCCTGTGGAGATTTCTCCCAAATTTTCTGGGCAAGCACGTCTTGATCTGCTCAGACAGCTCTGTGACTGTAGCATTTATAACTCGCCAAGGCAAATTTCACTCTCGTCGCATGTCGCAACTCGTCCACCATCTCCTCCTCTGGATTCAGCAGTGGCTGAGGCATGCCACTCACATCACGGATCTCACACTCCTCGTGACAGCACCTCCCTGGCGAATTCCCCTGAGTAAGGACCTTCTTCCTCAGGGATGGGGCACCCTCTAGCATCCACGCCCAGACCTCTGGAACCTCCATGTCTGGCCTCTGGATGGGATGCAGAAGATCTAAGTAGTCTACCACCAGCCATTGTAGACATTATCACCCAAGCCAGAGCTCCCTCTACCAGGCAGCTTTATGCCCTAAAGTGGCGTTTGTTTGCAAATTTGTGTTCTTCCCAATCTGAAGACCCACAGAGGTGTGCAGTCTGTCGCACCTCCACCTGTGGCTGTCCCCCTCCACCTTGAAGGTTTATGTAGCCGCTATATCGGCTCACCACAATGCCCTTAGGGAAGCATGACTTGATTGTCAGGTTCCTTAGATGTGCCCAGAGGTTGAATCCACCCAGGCCATGCCTGTTCCCCTCATGGGATCTCTCCATGGTCCTTTCGGGCCTTCAGAGAGCCCCCTTCGAGCCGCTAGAGACAGTTGAGCTAAAAGCCCTCTCCCTGAAGACGGCCCTCCTGATTGTGCTCTGATTCCATCAAGAGAGTTGGGAACCTGCTAGCTTTCTCTGTCAGCAACACTTGCCTTGGGTTCAGTCTGGCAAATGCTCATGTCATCCTAAGACCCTGTCCGGGCTACGTTCTCAAGGTTCCTACGACACCCTTAAGGGATCAGGTAGTGAACCTGCAAGCGCTGCCCTGGCAGGAGGCAGACCCAGCCTTACCGTTGCTGTGTCTGGTGCGTGCTTTATGCACCTATTTGGACTGCACACATAGCTTTAGATGCTCTTTGTTTGCTTTGGCGGACAGCGGAAAGGGAACACTTTCTTTAAACAGAGGCTTGCCCACTGGGTCGTTGACAGCATTGCATTGGCCTATCAGACCCAGGCCATGCCCGCCCCCTTGCAGGATCGAGCACACTCTACGAGGAGTGTGGCATTGTGGCAGCGGGGGCATGGTCAAAGTGGAGAAAGCGGTAAGGGCGCTTGCACCTGAGCTAAATTATGTCTAACACCTGTCTCTAATTTCAGTGAGTACGGGGAAAGCGGCAGAGGGAGGGGGAAGAGGGGAACACACAAGGGGAGGGGGAATAGAGGGAGAGAGAGAGAGAAGGAACAGGGCTCTTCCACCCTCGGGTAAGCCACCAAGTGGTCCTCCGCAAGCTGAACAGCTTCCTCCGTTGACGATGGTGTAAGAGTTACCATCCAATTTCCTTGATCCAGCTTGATGTAAAAATATTGTCAAAAATATTGGCTAACCGATTAAGTAAAGTTATGACATCTCTTATAGATATAGATCAGGTGGGGTTTATTAGGGGTCTCAGCTCTTCTAACATTTGACATTTCATGTGGTCAGTGGTGAATGATCAGACTCTGGTCACTGCCATCTGGTAGAATGGGAATATCTTTTTAAGATTTTGGAAACATACAGGTTCGGGAATACTTTTATTGAGTGGATTAAGACACCCGGTGGTGGCGGAACAATCTAATGGATTAATTTCAGATTATTTTACTCTGGATTGAGGGAAAACCTGCCGGTTGCCCTCTATACCTATAATTGTTCTGTTTTGCCCTGGAACCATTAGCAGCAGCGATAAAAAGGAGGATTTTCCAGGGGTGATGGCGGGTGGTTTGGCGCACTTCAACATTTTGGAATTCCCAGATCTCAGTTTTTTTAGGTATCTACACCTGCACCACTTGCTCTTTACTATTTTTTGGAATAGCATACCCCTAAAGTGGTAGATACTATGAGATGTTTGATTACTACTTTTGGAAAAGATCATGATGCATCAGTGTATTATTCCCTGTTAATTCAGAGTCTGGGGGACGGAGCCTCAATCACTCTCAAGAGATTATGTGAGAAAGATTTAAACTTGGAATTGGAGTGGGCTAGGATTAAAAAAAAATTCAAGACTGCATATAGACGCAAGGGTGCGTCTTATTCATTTCAAGATTTTACATCGGTTCTATTGGACCCCCTCTAGATTGTATAGGCATGTCTTAAAGACACACCCACCTGCTGGTGATGCTTCCTAGAAATATCCCACCTGCAATTTATTCCATTGATGTTTGGTAGTGTTTTGGTGGACATTGCACAAAAAGCTTCAAAGACCCCAAAATTGATATATGCATTATGCAACATTTTGACCTATTTTGTACACATATTTGGCACATTTAGGGACGGTGTCCATAAGTCCGTAATGAAAAACCTATTGGTTATTGGGCAAGTGGGTTTTCCAGATAAGAGGTGTTAAAAGGTCAGAGGGTCTTGAAATTCAGGATCCTTGTTGACATGGGGGCCCCCGACCAAGACCCCGAATTCAGAAGCTCTAGATGCCCGCTGAGCATTATAAGCTCCTATGAAAAATCTGCTGATCATGGGCTTCGCAGACAGACTGTCTCTTTGTCAATCTGCCTATGCTCTCTCAGACAAAGAGGTCTATTGAAAGTATTTATTAAGTATTTATTAAAATATTTTTTTGAGTCCGGCTTAGTCCTTTTAGTATGTCATCAAGGGGCACTCACTTCTCAGGGGCCACTTAGAGAGTGTGCAAAGTTTGCAGTCTGAATGAGTTAAGTGCTTAATGTCAAGGTTACTGTTGTAACCTCCATTCCTTGATGGAGGGAACGAGACGTTGTGTCAATTGTAGTGACACAAAGGGTCTTTCTTCAGAGCCTTGTGTATCTCTGGATTTGAGAAAAGGCCAAAGAAAAATTGTATGCATGTCCCGCCCCCGGACATACAGGTATAAAGGGAAGCAGACGTGTGTCTTCAGCCAGATTTTTGCACTGAGGAGCCGAGAGTAAGGTTCGGCCGTTTACAGTGGTAGGTCTAGTGTCATGGCTAGGTGGACACAACATCTTGTTCCCTCCATCAGTGAACGGAGGTTACAACAGTAACCATGATGTTCCCCTTCTATCACACACTCGACTTTTTGTCGATTGTAGTGACACAAGGGGTCCCATTTAAAAACGCCATGCACTAAACCATGTTACGTGAACTACTGACACAGGTGCAAGCAAGCTACTGCGTGCGACTGTATCGGCCGCACGTAACCCTCCCCAACGCCCCCAAAAAGTGTCATATACAGTTCTTAGGTTCCCAGCACCCCTGAGGGGGGAACAAACAACATGACTATCATGGAAGCAAACCAGCCAGCCGTGGCCTTTTCTCTCTCTATGTTTCTTGTCATAGAGCATAAAGCGGCCGGGGCTAACTTAACGCTATAAAACACATCGGGAAGGCATTCTTTTCCATTCCTATTCTTTCAGGGGGAAAAGACTCTGAGGAGACCACATCCTGCCCAGGCTGGGGGGAGGTAGCATGTGGCCAATACGTCAGTGGGTTGTCAAGCCACACATGGAAGTGGTGCGGTGGTAGGTCCTACCTAGTAAGGGAGGAGCTTTACAAACACAACATTTCTGTCCGCAGTACAGAGCACTTGTAGCTCATAGTGGGTCTGGTCACAAATTCCTCCTCTGAATTCGGAGGCCAGAGGGCTAGGGAGGAGTCATCAGGGAGCCGAGTTAGTGGGATCTCCTGGGATAAGAGCGCATGTATTCACCTCAGTGTAGGGGAAAGGCACTGAGTGCAAGCGGTACACCCGGTCAGTTGTTCCGTGTTACTGAGTTCTACCGGCTCGGACCTGATAAAGCAAGGGACGAAACCAACTCAACCCTGAGATTATAGAATCTCGCAAAGGTATTGGGTGTTGCCCAGCCCGCTGCTCTGCAGATGTCTGCTAGGGAGGTGTCATTGGCCAGTGCCCACGAGCATGTCACACTTCTCATCGAGTGTGCTCGAAGGGGACGGGCACAGCCTGGGTCTGGTAGGCCTGGGAGATGGTGTCAATGACCCAGTGGGCTAACCTCTATTTGGAGACAGAGCAGACAAAGAGCTGCTCAGAACATCTAAAGCTCTGCGTGCAGTCCAAATAGAAAGCATGTACCGGACACAGCAATGTAAAGGCTGGGTCTGCCTCCTCCAGGGGCAGCGCTTGCAGGTTCATGACCTGGTCCCTGAAGGGGGTCTTAGGATGACATGAGTATCTGCTGGACCAAATTCTAGGCAAGTGTCGCTGACAGAGAACACCAATTTGCGAACAAGCACCACTTTAGAGCGTAAAGCTGCCTGGTAGAGGGAGCTCTGGCTTGGTTGATTGTGTATACAACCGATGGTGGTAGGTCACTCAGATCTTCCACATCCCTTCCAAGGGCCAGACGTGGAGGTTCCAGAGGTCAGGGCATGGATGCCAGAGGGTGTTCCGTCCCTGGGAAAGAAAGTCCTTTCTCAGGGGAATTCGCCAGAGAGGTGCTGTCGCGAGGAGCGTGAGATCCGAGAACCAAGTCTGAGTGGGCCAGTAAGGAGCCACTAAGGTGACTTGTTCCCCATCCTTCCTGACCATGCACAGCACCAGTGCAAGAAAGCTCACTGGGTGAAATGCATACTTGCGCAGCCCCCGGGGCCAGCTGTGTGCCAGCGTGTCTGTCCCCAGAGGGGCCTCCGTTAGAGAGTACCAGATTGGGCAGTGGGAATTTTCTACCTGTGCCATGCCAAACCAGTCACAAATCAGCTGTCTGCTGCCGTGTTGAGGTTGCCCGGGATATAGGTGGCGTACAGAGACCCGAGTCGCTGCTGACTCCAAAGGAGGAGATGGTGGGCGAGTTGTGACATATGACGAGAGCACATCTGTGATGGCATCTGTGGTGACCACAACACATCTGGACACCTGCTTTAGGGGGACTCCTGTCCGCAGAAAACAGAGGTCTGTTCAAGGGTTGAAAGTCTGATGGCAGGAAGGGGTGATTAACACACAGTACGTGCTGTGGCACCATGCCCATCTCGGGACTCGAATCTGAAGCCAGTGTTAAAGCGGTCTCATTTGCATCAACCTGAGCGACACAACCGCGGCTGAGGATACCATATGCCCCAGGAGCCTCTGGAAGTGTTTTGGAGGAACCGCTGTGCCGGGCTTGAAGAGAGCGAGGCACTTTAGCACTGACTGCGCATGCTTGGTCGTAAGGTGCACTGTCATTGAGATGGTCAAACTCCATGCTGAGAAAATGCTCTGAACTGGGGCGATCTTGCTCTTTTCCCAGATGACCTGAAGCCCTAGATGATTGAGGTGCCTGAGCATCTGGTCCTGTGAGTGCATAATAACTCTCGAGAGTGAGTTAGAATGAGCCAGTCGTTGAGGTAATTGAGTATGTGGATGCCCACTTCCCGTAGTGGGGCAAGGGCTGCCTCTGCAACCTTGGTGAAGACACGAGGGGACAGGGACAGGCTGAAGGGGAGGACCTTGTACTGATATGCCTGGCCATTGAACATGAACCGTAGGAAGAGTCGATGTCGAGGCAAAATGGAGACGTGGAAGTACACGTCCTTCAGGTCTACCACTGCGAACCAAGCTTGATGCCGAATGCAGGTTAGAATCTGTTTCTGCGTGAGCATTTTGAATGTGAGTTTGTGTAAAGCCCTGATGAGAACTCGCAAGTCCAAGATTGGCCACAACCCACCATCTTTTTTGGGTACAATAAAGTAAGGGCTGTAGAAACCCTTCTTCAGCTCGGCTGGAGGGACAGGCTCTATCAAATCCTTGAGTAGCAGAGTTGTAATCTCTGCACGTAGGGTGCTGGCATTTTCGGCGTGCATCGAGGTGGAGCGAATACCGCTGAAACGAGGAGGGAGTCTGTTGAATTGGATCGCGTAGCTGAGTTGGATGGTTCTGGCCAACCAGCACGATGGTTTGGGCAGTGAAAACCATGCATCCAAGCTCCGTGTGAGGGGCACTAGGCGGATGATAGTTTTTGACGTACTGGATGGGGCTTCGCAGCAGGTGGGAGCAGGAGTGAAACTCTGCTTGCTGCTGCACATCCGCTCGGCTCCGAAGAAAAAAATCTGACTGACAGACACACATCCACTTCCCTTTATACCCGTATGTCTGGGGGCGGGACACGCAAATTCTGTCTGGCAATTTTTCATTGGCCTTTCTTAAATTCAGAGGATGTGAGCCTCTCAAGGAAGATCCCTTGTGTCACTAAAATCGGCACAACGTCGAGTGAGTGACAGAAGGGGAACTGGCTAACTTGTGAATGAAAATGGACCATTATTTTTCTAGAATATTTTACTTTATTTTTTTAGGCATTTCCCTATGCCTGAAGGTTGCAGATTTGTATATGTTGTTTGTGGCCCAGACAATGAAGCATTAGAAGCCCCCAGTTCTGAGCCCCGAGTTTGAGGCTGTCCACAAAATCAATATGGAATTACATTGGTTTAATGGGCAAGTGGGATGTCTAGAAAAGAGGGTTCAAAGGGTCACAGGCTTGAAATTCAAGATCCTCGACCGTTTAGGGGCCCCCATATCAGGTTCTAGAATTTGGAAGATATAGGTGCTTGCTAAGTATTAAAGTCTCTGATGGATTTACTGCTGCACATGGACCTACAGGGCAGGCTGTCTCATTGAATCCTTTGACAAGCAGGGAGATACATAAAAAATAATGAAAAAAAATGTCTGCGTCCTAGGCCTTAGTCCTCTTAATAAGGTGTCGAGGTGCACTCTACGTTTCACTGTGTGAAATTTGTGGTCTGTCGGAACTCCGGGCACAATGCCAGGCTTAAGCCCATGTATAATTTGAACCAATAGTTTCTGTAGTCTGTTTATGGACACCACTCATAAAGCACCAAATTACTCCAATTTTAAATCTGTAGCTTCTCAGGAGGCCCTTTGACAGTGTGCAAAGTTTAAAGTCTGTTAAGTACGTAATTAGCAATTAGCTGACTTACAAAATTTCTAGAATATTTCTCAATCAGTGGGAGACAAGGATTTTTAATAATTGTTTATGAAGACAATGAAGTATTCAAAGCCCCCAGGTCTTACCATCAAATTTAAGGGTATTTTCACAGGGTCATACAGGAAATGCCAAATACATGGTCCGTGGACAGTCATCTTTTTACTAATTATATGTTTGTAAAAGTTGTAAGTGAAATAAATGCATTAATAGGAGTTTCTTTAGTGCTATACAAGTTGTTTGATTGATAATATTACATGTAAATACCAAGAAAAGCCATAAACATGATTGTCCACAGACCTCCTATTTGCTGCACTTCATGTAAGTTGCACATGAGCACTTCCTGTCTTTTGCTTAGTCATGCAGGAAGTGTCCATGTACAACTTATTTTAACTTGAATACGTGTTTCCTGGACAGTCATTTTTAAGCTAATTATATGTTTTTAACATACATGCTGTGCTGAAGAGGAGGGTGGGGCCAGGCCGTGAGTCTGCATGGCCAGTCCCCAATTGGGCTAATCACAGTGCAGACTCATGGTCCGGCCCACCCTCCTCCTCGTCACACATGCATTTTTAGGAGTGTCCTGAGTGTCATAAATTGTTTAATTGATAGTATTTAATGCTAAAATTTAGTATTTAATGATAATAAAGTGATATAAATAAAAAGTGTGGCAATTTTTCAGCAAAAAATTTCAGATATAAAAGGAAAGATCAGACAGTATAGCAGTCTCAATATAGGATTGTTCTCTTAGTAAAGTCGACGCCCACAGAACACCAACATTCAAAAGGAAAATAATGAAGGCTTGAATCTAATGCAGCTGCTGATGAACCTGGAGCTTGCCACTAAGAGATGGGGCCTTAACATCAGCCCAACCAAAACTAAGCACCTGCCTGGGTATTATGTACCATCGGACACTCCATCCCCACAGCTCCCAATTGGTGATGGGGCAGTTGTGGAGAGAGTGGAGTGTTTCCCATATCTCCCTTAGGAAAGTTGACACCCGCAAAACATCAACATTCAAAAGGAAAATAATGAAGGCTTGAATCTGAGCACTGACATGAGGAGGGTATGTGTGTGTGTGTGTGTGTGTGTGTGTGTATTGGAGGAGTTGGAGGTACTGCTGTTGAATCTGGAGCTTGCCACTAAGAGATACCTGGGCAGTGTGCTTATGACCGTCTCCGGTTTGACAGCAGAGGTCTCACTCCGAATCAGTCGAGCAGCATTATCTTTTTATCAATTGCGTTATGCTGTGTGGAAGCTACCCAGTTTGTCGCACCGTACGAAGCTTCAGGTATTCTTGGCCAAGGTCATCCCCTCCCTTCTCTACACTTGCGAAACATGGACCCCCCCCCCCCCCCCCCCCCCCCCAATGGAACATCTTCGCTGGTTAGAAACATTTAGGCTGGTCTGCCTAAGATCCATCCTGGGTTTAACCAGGTTGGATTGTGTGATGAGTTCACGAATCTTTGTCTTATCTTAGCGGCGAATGGCGGTTGTTGTTGTTGTGTGTGTGTGTGTGTGAGTGTGTGTGCATAAGGAGAGAAGGAGTACACATAATGGCGGGCATGGCTCTCATGGAGAGTATATCATGTGAGGTTTCCGGCCAGAGAATGTAGCCGTAAATGTGGGCAGAGAGACTGGCTAATGGCATCTGCCCGTTTATCCCGAATCTAAATCGCCAATTTATCTGCTCATCAAATGTGTGTGGGGGTATGATTGTGAGGGGTCATGTGTGTGTGTGTGTGTGTGTGTGTGTGTGTGTATGTGTGTTTGCGGTTAGTAAGAAAGAGAGAGAACAGAGTGATGGCACCGAAGCCATCTAGGGGGAGAAGGCAACCGTTAGTTTTATCACTTAGAGACATGGTGAATGACTCGCAATCCATCCATCACGGTTGTAGGTTATTTAACAGATCAACTCAGTGTGCCAGTCTCGCCCGCGATGGCGGAAATGCACAAACAGCCAAACATGGTTGTACGACAACACAGCAAATCGCATTTGTGGTAACAGTAATTTACATTAATACCTTGAGTATTATTAGCAGCAATGAGTGGACTCGGCAGTCTGTATACTGTACAAGAAATTATCTTGATACACAAGAATAACACACTATAATAATCTATCTCTACCCAGACATAAACTTCTTGAGTCGCATGAGGATGCAGGTAGAATGTGTGTTGATGGTGATATCAGCAAAGTTGACAGCAAAGACAAATCTTCTCTCTTCACTTCTCCAGGCAAAAGGGATTGCTTGGCACTTTCCTTCAAATAATGTGCTTGTTGAAACATGGAGAAATCTTGTGATTAAAATAGTGTGGCAACTGTTCCTCAAAAAACAAAAGGAAGGTCCCATCTCCAGCTTATTTAACGGCCACCAAATATGTGATTCATTGACAATAATTTGTATGAAAATTATACATTATTATGAGTTGTAAGTTGCATAAGTGAGTTCCATTGAGAATATTAAGTGTTATACAGGATGTTTGATTGCTAATATTGCATTTAAATACCAAGAAAAGCCATAAACATTACTGTCCACAGACCAAATATTTGTTATAAATAAGCCATAAATAAGTTGCATGTGGACACTTCCTGTCTTTTTGCTTAGTCAAGCTTATTTTACACATTTCTGAGTAATACATTAAAAACCTTAAAAACAGACCATCAACGAACAGACTATATTTATGAATGGTACAGATTGTACGTTGGATCTGCATATCTCATCTCTCGGCAGACTTACAGTGCTGAAACCTATGCTCCTGTGCTCATCTCAGTTTTTTCTCTTTATGGTGTGAATTTCGAGAGGAACAGACGAAGTCAAAAATTTAATCTGTAAAAAAACATAAGAGCTGAGGTATGGCGACCCCACTAACAATTTATCCCAAAATGTAAGCGGCTCGTGGACAGTGGAATTTTGAGTTCAAAGTGGCTGCAATGTGTTCCACTGAGGGTGCTGATGCCGAACAAGTGCTCCTATTAAAATGAATCAAGTAAATCAAATGTCCACCAACCACCTATTTGGTGCCATTTAAATACATTGTAGTTGGACATCTTGGTGATGGACATCTTGGACATCTTGGTGATGGACAATCTGTTCAACATATTTTCAATTTATTTATATATATTGTATCCTATGTTACTTAATATGCATTGTATAGTAATATAGATACATGTGCATATATGTAGCATTTTTGCACATTTCACTTCTGAACCACTTATACCTCATACCTTACCATGTCTCTGAACCACTTATTCCTCATACCTTACCATGTCTCTGCACTACAATGTTCATCAGCATTATTCTACATATCTACCTCATTCACAACTGCACTTTACCTACATTTATTTTTCTTATAATATATTACTATTTGCACATCTGTTTGGATGCTAACTGTATTTCATTGACTTTGTACTTGTACTGTGCACAATGACAATAATGTTGAATGCAATCTAATCTTATTTTGAGAAAAACAGCTGTACAGCATTCAGCACATCCCCTAGAGGCTATTGCACCCACTTAGATGGCAAAGCAGCAAGTCTCTGTATTCGCTCAGTAGTGCCTCTGATTGGGCTAGTTTTGAATTACCTCGATGATTGTGGTAATTCAATCATAATCCAATCATCGAGGTAATTCAAAACATGCACACCGTTCGTTTTCAATGGGGTGAGTATCGATACATTTTGTGAACCTGCGGGAGCCAGAGACAGACCGAAAGTAATTATGATTGATACGTTGTTCCCTCGAATGCGAATCTTAAAAACCACTTCTGACATGGTGCAATTGGTACATGAGAATACGCGTCCTTCAGACGATACAAACCAGTCCTGAGGACGGATGTACGATAAGGTATGTTCCCTTTACAAAAAGCTTCACTAGGATGCTGCGCTGAAGAGCGCTTTGGGAACAATCCTGCATTGAGACCAGCTGTGAATATGTGTGTAACACGTCAATGAACATTGATCGGAATTTATAGCCTCGGCTGGTGAAATCATTAGATGCACCTGTGGCCAGGCTATAAATAGAGGCGTCACCAGTGTGTCGTCAGATCCTTTTTTTTTTCAAGAGCCATTCTGTGCTGTGTGTTTCACAAGCCTGTCAAACTTTCTTTCCTCTGTTAAGAGTTAGATTCTGTTAGGCAGTGCGCAGTGAACCTTTTCTCCTTTCTATTTCCTCTGAAAAAAAAAAAAAGGATTGATAAACAAAACAAGCAGTGTGTCCCATGTTTACACTCTATGGCTGAAACAAACACACACCAGTTTTTGTTTTGTGTGTTTGGGGAAGAGCATGCTGTTCTTGCGTTGGGGCGGGGCAGGTGCAAACCTTGCTTATTTCCAGGAGTCAACGCCCACACTTCATTTGTGGGGCTCTCGTAGGAATCTGGCTGAGGAGCAATAGACGGGTTCGTCCCTTTCACTCGCTCTTTCCCCAGATGTTTACACTCTATGGCTTAAACGAACACACACCAGTGCCTCGGTGCCTCTTCGGTTCACAAGGTCACTGAACCTCTGTAAATCCTGTGCATAATAATAAAGCGGCTGTGGAATTAAGAGACAAATGTGAGCATTGCGATCTGCTTTCGGGCAAAATGCTTTGCGCTCACCTCACTTACTTCCACATTTTATTCGTGGGGCTCTCGCATGGATCTGACTGAGGAGCGAGAGACAGGTTCGTCCCTTTCCCTCGCTCTCTCTCCCCAGACCCAGCTGGTCCTTCCCGTGATCTCGAAGCACGCTTCGGCGCCTTTTCGGTTCACGAGGGGGGCGGGGCGCTGAACCTCTGTACATTCCATGCACAATAATAAAGTGGCTGAGAAATTACTCGAGTTGATTACGCAGGCTGTGGCCAGACTACAGCTAGACTGGCCACGCGAACAAGAGACCCTCCCCCAAACGCTCCAAACTAGAAGACAAATTTCTGTCTGGTGGCCAATATAATTAAATAAATAAAAGAGGGAAGGGAACTCTACATCAGTCCCTTCCTTTCTTCTATGACCTCCATAACAAGTATTTTCTTTATGGAGGAAACTTTATACTTCCTGTGTCTTCGTGCACTCGACGTTGGTGTATTCAACTATCGTGGGTGCTGAAGCTCGGGGGTATTCGGTGATGCCGCCGGTAGAAGAGACACCCGCAGGTTTTCTCTCGCCTGGCTCGGTATCATCGCTAAAGAGACCTACTCTCCTACTCTCTAGTTCCATTCTTAGAGGTCCACGTTCATGTCAGCTGAATTTCTGGCGCATCTGATTCTCCTTGGGGCCCAGGGCAAGCTCCTGTCACTCAGGGCTGTTTATATCCCTGGATGCCTGAATGTGGGAGCAGATTTACTGTCCAGACAGAAAATACTGACGGGGGAGTGGAAACTCCACCACGAGGTAGTGGAACAAATCTGGGTGAGATTTTCCAGGGCAGAAGTGGACCTCTTTGCCTCCTAACGGACAGCGCAATGTCCCCCCTACTTCTCTCTGAGACACCCAGCCCCCACCTGGGTCTGGGCACGATGGCGCATACATGGCACAGAATGTGTCTGTTTGCGTTTCCCCCGTTTCTCTGCTCCCGGGAGTCTTGGCCAGAGTTTGCCAGCAAGGGTCTTGCCTCTTACTGATAGCGCTGCGCTGGCCGAACAGGGTATGGTTCTTGGAGTTAATATCTCTCCTCGATGGCTCGCTCACAATTACGGACAGGTAGGATATTTTTTCTCAGGCACAGGGGACAATTTTTCATCCCCAGCCCAAACTGTGGAACCTTCGTGTTTGGACCCTGAGGGGTTCCAACTGAGGTTATCGAGACTATTTTAGTGCTAGGGCTCCTCCCACTTGGAACAAATCTGGGTGAGATTTTAAAGGGCAGAAGAGGACCTCTTCGCCTCTATAATTAGCACAATGTCTCCTCTACTTCTCTCTGAGTCACCCAGCCCTCAATGCAGGATTTTTCCCAAAGCGCTCTTCAGCGCAGCATCTCGTTCCGCTTTTTTCAGGGAACAAGCGTTACAACACGTAACCCGGGACGTTTTTGAGTAAACATTTATTAAATTTTTTTACTATTTTTATTGATTCCCAACAAATTAAATAAACATAACAGAAAATACGTAATCAACTATAATGAAACCCTTCCCCCCGAACATTCCACCCATCAAAAACACACAACCCAGTGGCCATAATTATTTAGAAACATAAAAAAACATAAAAAGTATACTTTCAAAAAACAATAAGAATGCACACACACATTAAAAGCTACAAATCCCTCTCCACTGCCCCTCCCTGAAAACCTTTTAAAAGGACAAATATCTACCCCACTTCCTATTAAACAAATCTAATTTTCCCAGCCTTCTATATGTCACCTCCTCGAATGCTGCCACTCCGCCCATCTCTGTGCACCACTTCTGATATGAGGGTGCTCCAGCCAACATCCATCCCCTAAGAATAATCCATCTGCCGATCATAACACCAGCTAGGACATTTAATGAATCTATCCCCTATATTATGACCACCCCATCGCCTAAAATACAGAGTCTGGGGCAAAATGAAATTTTAGTGTCCAGTATATCACACATTTACTGTACATTTATACATTTACATTTATTCATTTGGCAGACGCTTTTATCCAAAGCGACTTACAGAAGAGGTAAACATAAGTGAATCATTGCCATACTACAAATTTTCACTTGCATCAGAATAGTATTCAAAACAGATTGCAACAATAATTTTTTTTTAAGTGGAAAAAAAGAGGTTAAGTGCTCATGGAAAAGATGTGTATTAAGTAATATTTTGAAGACAGAGAGTGAGTCAGCTTCACGGATGGAGTTGGAAGGTCATTCCACCAACGTGGTATGATGAAACTGAAAGTTCAAGAAAGTGTTTCGGTGCCTCTTTGTGTTGGTACAACAAGGCATTCATTAGCCGACAGCAGGCTTCTGGTGGGCGTGTAGTTCTGCTGAAATTATTTTAGGTATGCTGGAGAAGACCCAGTGACTGTTTTGTATGTCAGCATCAGAGCCTTGAATTGAATACGTGCATCAACAGGTAGCCATTGCAGAGGGACAAAGAGTGGTGTAACATGTGCTCTCTTTGGTTCATTAAAGACCAGACGTGCTGCTGCATTCTGGATCATTTGAAGAGGTCTAATTGCACATGCAGGGATGCCTGCAAGTGACTGAACAAGCAGTTGTGTGGCATGCTCAGAGAGGAAGGGCCTTATCTTCCTGATATTGTACAGTGTAAATCTACATGATCTTGCAGTCTTTGAGATGTGGTCTGTGAAATTTAGCTTGTTATCGATGGTTACCCCTAGATTTCTGAACATTTTGGAAGGTGTTACTGTAGTTGTACCCAGAAGCATGTTGATGTTGTGTTCAACAGCAGGGTTGGTTGGAAAGACAAGGAGTTCGGTCTTGGCAGGATTGAGTTGCAGGTGGTGTTCCTTCATCCAGGCCAAGATGTCTGCCGGGCAGGCAGCGATTCGAGCAGTCACTGTGGTGTCGTTGGGCTGGAAAGACAAGTAGAGTTGCGTGTCATCAGCGTAGCAGTGGTAACACATAAAACTCTGAACACTCAACCTAAATTCTTGGAACTTAACACACCACAAAAAACATGGGTTGTGTCCCCCTCTTCTTATTGCCAGCAGGTAATTGTGTCTTTAAGACCAAGCCTATACAATCTAGAGGGGGTCCAATAGAATCAATATAAAATCTTAAATTGCATAAGAGGCACCCTTGCATCTGTAGATGTAGATTTGATGTTTTTTAGAATCCTAGCCCACACTCCCTCCTCCAATACCAAGTTTAAATCTTTCTCCCATAATCGCTTAAGAGAAGTTGTAGCTCTGCCCCCTTGAAATAGCTGGGAGTAATACAATGATGCCTCGTGGCCTTTTACAAAAGCAGTAATCACCACTCCCAGATTATCTGCTGCTTTAAGGTGGGTGTATGCTACTCCCAAAAATAGTACAGAGCAGGTGGCACAGCTGCAAATACCTAAAGAATTGAGACCTAGGAATCCCAAAATGTTGTATTTTATCTCAAAATGTATTTTACAAAGGATCCACTCTCATATAGGTCACCAAGCGTATTAACCTCCCTCACAACCTCCTGGGTTCAGCCATATGCTCGAGGCAACATTTAAATAAATACACTCTGGACACTTCTGTCCATACTAGTGCAAATGCGAGATAACGGCGTGTAACTTCTCCGGTTAGTTTGACAGAAAGGCTTTGCAATGGCAAAATAGGGGCAAGAACTTCCTGTTCAATACAAAACCAGGGAGGGCCTCTCTCAGGTGGAAGTGTCCAATGAGCCAAATGTCTGAGACTGTATGCATAATAATAAAACAAAATCTTAGGTAGGCCTAGCCCACCTTTGTCAATCGGCCTATGTAACTTACTGAAATGTAATATGGGACGTTTACCATTCCAAATGAAGCACTTCGCTATGATATCAAATTGCTTGAAATATGAGTGGGGGACATCTATAGGGAGAGATTGTAGCAGTTAGTTGAATTTTGGAATACAATTCATTTTAATAACATTAACCTTCCCAGTCATAAATGTAATGAAGCCCATCTACCCACATTGCTTGAAAACCTTTTTATTAAAGGTTCAATATTGACAAAATCACACAAATTTGCTGGGAATAAAATTCCCACATACTTAATGCCTTGTTTGGTCCACTGGAAGGCGCCCGGATGAAAAGCCATTACCGGGCAGTACACTGTCAGAGCCAACCCTTAGAATTTAGAACTACTAACTGTGTATCCTGTGAACTTATTATTAAAAATTATTAATAAGTCACGTGACACCATGCAAGGAGCAGACGTGCGAACGGCTAGCATAATAGTACTCGCATAATAGTGCATAATAGTTTTAATACTATTTGTGTGAGATTTGATACTCCTCAATTCTATTGAAGACAATATTTAAATCCTCGGGATCTAGAGACACTAAAAGACACGTACGTATCTGTAATTAATGTATCTGTAATGCTAAAGAAGGTTGTTGCAGACTTGGAGGATCTGGCTGTAATACGTTGATCAATCACTTTCATATAGACTAAATTCTCTGAGCTGGTGTCGTGTTCTTTTTTGAGGAGACAAAGTCAAGTTTTCAAGGTAAAAAATATATTTATTAACAAGAAAGAATAAGTACAAAAATCATTCAGCCAGCTGGGGATCTAGTCTGCTTCACTCGTAAGCTCTGCTCAAAAAGACCCAGTTTCTCCTGTGTTCCCTCCTTTTCTACTTTTCTGACCCAGGGTGTGTTCCTTTCTTCTAATTTTTTTTTACTCTTTTGATTGGCTTATTTTTGCCGCAGGGGCATCTCCAATATTTTAAGAGATAAGTTTCAATCATCCTGTTGGTTTGTTTTTGCCGCAGTGGGATTACTTGTTTTGCCTTCTATTGGTTGATTCTTATCAGTTCCCTGCCTAAAGAATTTCCAATGTATACACTGTTTTCTAAGTCCCCCTGCCTAAAGAATTCCTGTGTCAGTAATGTAGCTGCAGTTTATCACACTTCATATTTAGTGTTTTTGGTTTTAACATATATTTTCTAGTTAGTCACACATCATTCATCATTTGTTAGCAGGCATACATTGTTTAAGATTTGTCACACACATATATACTGATTAAGATTATAACACACAACAATTCCCTCCTTTTACACCATTCATGGTGTAAACACTGTCCCTTTGAAGCTTTGTCAGGTGTGATACTCTGTGGTGAGTCTTTCTCTCTTAAACCTTGTTAGGTGTGATACTCGTTCCAGCACTTTTCTCTCTTAAACCTGCATCGGTCTCTCATTCCCTTAGGGCCATCTACTGCGCCTATACAGGCGATCAGCTGGCCCCTCGGTCCTGGGATCCCACTTTGTTACAAAATACAAGGGAAAATTTAAGGCTATCGTATCTGCTGTGTGAAGAGGAAAACCTGTTGGGGAGTGTAATACAGTCTTCATGCCATCAACTGTTCTTGACAGGATTCTCTTCCACTACTCCGCCGTGTTGGTGGTCACCTGTAAGGCATAAGGCTAGAACATGTCATTATTTACAGTATTTGGAGTGCTGGATTTTTTTCTCTTAAGCTAACCAGATTTCTTCTTCCGCTTCGCTCTCTTCCATAAGGAGTAGTATCTTGGATAAGGGAAATTGTCCTCCCACTTTGAAGTAAATGGGGATTCTGAATCTTCCCCTATCGCTGCTTCTATTTCTTCTGAAGTATTTTGCAGATTCTAGACATCTATCTTTTCCATGCAGCTCAGCCAAATCAGTTCTAACCTCCACAGTTGTGTGTGACTGGGCCTGTGAGGGTACACAATGTGTCAGGTGGTGCCAATTAGCTCCTGTCTTACCCCTTACTTTTAGGGCATGGGGGGTGCACTCCACCACTTCCCATGTCCCTGTCCACCTGGGTTCAGACCACTTTCTCTTGTGGACCTTCATCCGTACCCAGTCACCAGGCTTGACAGGAGGCTCCATGGTCTCTTCCTCATTTTCCACCTCTTTTGGCATGAGTATGGCTCCTAGTAATGATTTTAACTGTTCAGCATGCTTCACAGGGGACTTTTGTGTGGTTATGAATCCTCTTCTCATCCATTGAAGCCCATCAACATGTACTACTCCAAAGACATAGGCAGAGTCGGTGTAGATATTTCCTCTTTTGCTCTCACTTATTTCGAGTGCTTTGGTGAGTGCGGTGATTTCAGCCAGCTGAGCTGAGGCTGGTTGTGGGATAATCTGAGCGTCCATTGTGGTGATATTTTTCCCTTCTTGTTTAACCACTGCATAGTAGGCCATATTCCCATGATTTCTCTTATAACAACATTCGTCACTGTCCTGGGTTAAGTCTGGTTCCTCCAGGGGTTCTGTGTGTAGTTCCATTCTTATCTTCAGATCTTTTGCTGCCCTGAATTCACAGTCATGTGACTCTTGTCCTTCAGAGTTCATTCCTGTTGTCATGTTTACCCCTGTGGCGGTGTAGGTAATATGAGTTTGTTTCAACATTTCAGCAATCTTTAGTTTTCTTACTGTTGAAAATGTGAAGGCTGCTGAGTTTAGGTATGCCATTACTCCATGCAAGGTGTTCACTATGAGTGGATGGCACATAATGATGTGGGCCGTATATTGCTCTGCAGAGTGTTGCTAAATGTCTCGTGCATCCCACCTGGCCTTTTTCAACATTTTCCAGCTTTGAGTTGTGGTACTTAAATACTCTCTTTTTTCCCTCCTTTTTCTGAAACAGAACATCATTCACCACCCAACCTGTTTCAGAAACATCCAGGAAGAAGGGTTTTTTATAATCTGATGTACTGAGGTGTGCCGCTTGTGCCAATGCCTGTTTATTGTGGGTGAATGCCTTGTCAGCTTCTGTTGTCCATGAAAGGGTAGCAGCAAGGTTCCTGTGTCCTACCTCAGCCATCATATCCTTCAGGGGTTGTGTTAATTGCACATAGTTTGGTACATGGTTCCTGCTGTATCCAGTAAGTCCTAGAAAACCCAACATTTGTTGAACTGTCTCGGGTTTACCATGTGAGAGTATGTTTGTTCTTTGCGCTGCAGTGAGGGTTAGTGAGTTTGCAGAAATCAGCCTTCCCAGTAAGGTAACTGTTCTTCGTGCCACTTGTGTTTTTTTTTCTTTTTAACTTTGTACCCAATCTGAAGATCCGTCAGCACGCCGGTCCTAGTTACAGCTATAACAGTGGTATCACTCAGATAGTTTGGTTCTCCTAGCTTGGTTGGTTTCAGGCTCTTCATGAGCACCTGCATAATCGCTGTTGCAGCCACTGCTCTCAGACAACCAGGGAAGCCCTTTGTGGTTTCTGCATCATCAACACTTTTAGTAACCTCATATGCTCGCTCTCAGTATATTATTCATCCCACAGTGCCAGAGGAACTCACAGACATTTCCGGTAGTCTGGAGCGCTATCTGGTGGTTTGTAGGAGCACACAGCGGGTTTTGCTCTTGCTACTAAGCACTGAGGTGCTCATCGATCCTTTTCTTTATTTTGTAATGTCTTATTCTCTGACCCTCCAGTGGTACTTCTAGTGTTTCTAAAGTTTATCAATTCATACTATATTTCATTTTACATCATTGTTATTTTAGACCGCAATTGTTTTCCACCTTCTCTCTTTCATCTGGTCATTCTGACCCAACTTGCTTCAATGATGGCAACATCATTACTATTTAATTTTATATTCATAAAGCACACTGTAATTTACTCATATGGTTACTTGTTTTATATTAACTAACAATCATCACTTTCTGCATTCATTTGATTAGTATATTAAATGATTTCCCTTATTACAGTCATCGGCTACACACATTCTTGTAAGATAGTAAATGTGTGCACACCCACATACATTTGTTTCATCCCGCTTGTAGCAATAAATAACACACAGGTCCTCTGCCTCCTCCAGGTAGGTGCCAGGCAGAGCCTGACTTTGTTCCAATTAAGAACATTAGATCATCCCTTTAGTATCTCTACACAAAATTTACAGGGTCATTCAGAAGAAGGCTATAATTCTCCTCAGAGGAGGAAAACTACCACAGGTGTTCCTTATCTTAAAACTCCCTATTAATTCCCTTATCACATACATTCCATTCCCTCCTGTTTCCCAAGTTCTCTCATTCTCTGTATCACATTAACACACTTTCCCTTAACACGGAACGTCCTTACAAACTGCAAGCTATGCTGTTTTTGCATAGTTTCAGACTGCATCAGAATAATTCAGAGTATCAAATCAATAAAAGACAGGAAAAAAATCAAATATATAACATATCATTCATCTCCTCACACATATCTTCATTGGAGGAATCAATTTCCTCCCAGTTTGGTTTTTCTGTTGCATTGGACCATTCACATTGATCAGTGTCATGTACTTAGTTATTGCTTTGATAAAGATTAATTTGATCAATGTTAACACACAATTCAATATTATTCCCCTCACAAGAATTGCTGTTTCAATCATTATACCAATTTTAGTCAACCCTGCACCCTATTTCTTAAACAATTCCATTTATATTGTTATAAATAAACAAAACAAGCAATCTTAACTTTAGTCACTGTTGTGGCAAAAAAAATTATTAACCAACCATTATCACTCTGAAGCTTACGTGGTAGAGCTGGAACTTCTCAGTCCAGGTGGCCAAACACCGTCCGCTCTCAGTCCAGAAGGCACTTCCAAGACACTTTGCGTAAGAGACACTCTGAATCAAACAGTTTTTTAAAAGAATTTATTCTTGCAAGAAGGACCCAGTCAGTACACAGGAATAATCTGTGCCATGAGTGAGACGGAGAAGGGGAGGACTGAGTTGTTTTTATACCTCTTTTCCCCAAGGTCTCCAACAAAAGCAGATCTTCCCCCTCTACATTCATTAGATACAAGGGCATCTGATATCTCCAGTTCCTCCTTTTGCAGCATCGTCAGTGCACAGGCCTTGTTCCCTTGACAACTTATCATGGCCTTCTGCACTTCAGGATTCGCTTGACCTTTTCTCTTGTCTCCGTTTCCCATCCAAGACATCTCTTCCTTTGTCTCTTGTTCAAGCTCAGGTGCCTCAAAAGGTTTCGTCGTCGTTGTTGGAGCTGCTTCAACTACAATAATGTCAATTGTGTCATACCAGTCAGTTCCTTCTTTATCCAGTCCGCAGTAGTACCTGCCTTGATCAGAAAGTCTTACTTGTTTCAGCTTCACTTGCATTCCATCCCTGTTGTTGCTGAGTTTGTGGTTCGTTTGTACTCTGAATATTTCGTCGTTCCCCTTCTTGTAGTCATAGTAGTATGCTTTCATGTCGCCCCACTTGCATGGGTCTCTGCAGACATAGAAAGGTGCATACTCTTTTGCTGCGTCCCTCACAGTTCGGACAGTTCTTTTTAAACGGGTTGCAGTTGAAAGTCACATTTGTTCCTTCCTGAATCGTGATGATGTCTCCTTCCAGACCACGCATTGGCTCCACGAACATAAATGCGCGTCTCTTGACATGTCGGATGGTATTGTTCGGCGCAGTTGTCTCATTACAGTTGTTGTGGTTTTCTGTTGCTATCACTCTCAGGCCATCGGTAAAATGCAGTATTATCATACAAATTGTCATTGCAAGCAAAGTCATTATGCACATACTCTTACCCAGACCACACATTCCCGGCACTCTGAATGGGTGCCACGGTCTCGGACGCTCCATTTCTTCAGTTTGCTAGATCAGTACTGCAGCTTTTCACGATGATTACTGCTTGTGACCACACGATGGGGTTCACTCTGCACACAGGCTGTGTTATTCTCTGTGGTTGGCCTAGGTCTTTCACTGATAGTGGTACTTGGTGTTCAAACTTAACCTCTGCGTTTATTGATATTCCCTCAGAACAATCTCCTCCTGTTGCTGATTCTCCTGCGATGTGTGTGGAACTTTCCTGCAGTGGTTGGCATGAACCCACGTAGCTCTCTCTGCGACCTTCACTGCCGTGTGAGTCATCAGTAGCACTTGGAATGGTCCCAGCCACCTTTTCACCTTCCAGCTCTTTCTCCTCAGGTCACGAATCACAACGAAATCGCCAGGCCTGATTTTGTGCAGGACGGTTTCAGAAACCTTTCCCTGAGCAGCTTTTGCCTGAACACAAACATTGGACAACAGAGAAGACATTTCTTTGCAATAATTCAACATGTCATTCTCACACAGATCTGTTGATGGCAGCCTTTGTCTCCCCCCCCCCCCCCCCCCCCTCTATTCCCATGAATGGTGGTCTACCAAAGAGTATTTCAAATGGACAAATTTGTTTTGACTCTTTTTCTCATTCTGGTGTACATCAACACAAATGTGAGCCCAGTTTCCTCACAGCACTTAGCCAATTTGTTCTTGATCGTTTGATTCTCCCTCTCAATAGCATCTTCACTGGCGGCATGGTAACTGCAGTGTGTTCTCATGTCAATTCCCAAAAACTGACCCACCTGCTTTATTGCTTCATTGACAAAGTGTGTCCCATTGTCCGAGCTGATTTTCCTTGGAATTCCCCATCTCGTAACAATCTCTGTTAAAAGAGCTTTTGCTACTGCTGCCGAGTCTTGTTTTGAGGTTGGGAAGGCCTCAACCCATTTGGACCACATGTCAACCATCACCAGGCAGTATTTCTGCTTCCCACAAGGGGTTAACTCGATGAAATCCATCATCAGATATTCAAAAGTCCCCCCTGATGGTGGTTGAGATACTATAGGTGTTTTTATCCCTCTTGCCACGTTATGTGTGTTACAAATGACTAATTTTTTTCAGCAAATATCGTGAAACCCTTTATAAACCACAATTCTTTCATTTGCGCAAACATTCCCGCTTTTGATACATGGTCTAACCCGTGTATCAACTTTCCATGATGAGGAAAGAAGTGTTTGGGTAAACAAGGCATGCCATCACAGCTCATCCACACATTCTCCTTAAACCTACAGCCAGCCACCTTCCACTTGTTTTTCTCCTCGCCTGTGGAAAAAGTTAGCATGCTCTGTAAACAAGAAGAAACGTTGAGGTTATTGTCAGATATCAAAGCACACGTAGTTTCTTTTGACTCCATTGCTGCCGCGGCCTTCGCTGCCGCGTCTGCTCGTGCGTTTCCTGTTGAGACTGAACTGTTATCGTTAGTGTGTGCTGCGCATTTGCAAATCGAGACCTTGTCTGGTAAAAGAATGGCCTCCAAAAGCTCAGACACAAGAGATGCGTTTAATATTGGATGACCATCTGACTTCAGAAATTTTCTGTGCTTCCATAAAGCACCAAAATCATGTGTTACCCCAAAGGCATAACGCGAATCTGTGTAAATTGTCACACATTTGTCTGCCATAAGTTTACATGCTTCTGTTAAAGCAACCAGTTCAGCTGCCTGAGCTGAATAATTTGATGGCAGTTTGCCAGATGTCACGACCTCAAATTCAGTGGTTATCGCATAACCAACCTTATTCTTTCCTGTTTGTGGATCTTTGGAAGCCGACCCATCCACAAAGAGGATATTGTCACAATTGTTTAATGGCGTGTCTAATAGATCTGGACGTGGTGTGCACATCTGTTCAAATGCTGACAGACAACAGTGATGTTCCTCGCCATCCTCGTCTGTGGGGAGAAGTGTGGCAGGATTCAAAGTTGTGCATCTTTTAACATGTTTGGCATGTCCAATAAAATTGTGTGGTATCTCAGCCATCGGGCTGTAGATAAATGTGACGTTCTCTGTTCTTGCAAAATCATGGAGACTGCGTGTGGAACCATCAAAGTTTAATCAGAATACCCCACAAATTCCCTGGATGCCAGTACTGCCAGTTCAGCAGCCGCCACAGACCTCAAACAGAGTGGTAGACCTTCTGCTACTGCATCAAGTTTGGTTGAAAAATATGCCACAGGTCGCAGTCTGTCTCCATGAGTCTGCAAGAGAACAGAAGTCATAAACCCATTTTTCTCATCAACCATCTGAACAAACGGTTTGTTTACATCTGGCAGGCCCAAAGTAGGAGCCAGAGCCATTTGTACCTTCATGTTAGCAAATGCCTCTCTGGCTTCGCTTGTCCAAACAAGCTTGTCACATGACCTCAGCCCTTTCCCTGTCATCAGGGCTCGTAAAGGCTGTTCAAGGATGGCATAATTAGGAATAAATGTACGACAATAAGCACACATTCCTAAAAATGACAATAATTGTTTTTTCGTAATTGGTTTTGGCACATCTTTTATAGCCTGTACACGTTTGTCACAGATGGATTTACTGTTTGGTCTGATAACATGTCCCAAAAACTTTATTTCCTGTTTTACAACCTGCAATTTTGAAAGACTGACTCTGTGTCCCTCTCCTTCTAGGTGCTTCAAAAGGGACACAGAGTCAGCCACACACGTAGCTTCATCACATGCACAGATCAACAAATCATCCACATACTGTAACAAAGCCGTTCCAGCTGTCAGTGTTAAGGGTTCAAGGCTTCTTCGAAGCGGTTCATTATTGATCGTCGGGGATTCAGCGTACCCCTGGCACAATCGTGTGAACATATAACCCTTATTGTCAAAATCAAACGCAAACCAAAATTGACTTTTCTGGTCCACTGGGACGCTAAAGAAAGCATTAGCCAAATCCACCACAGTAAAATACATTGCATTTTGCGGAATTTGTGACAAAATTGTGTAAGGGTTTGGTAAACATGCCGCCCTAGCAATGACAGCTGAATTTACGGCCTGAAGATCTTGCACAAATCGCAACTCAGTCGGTGAATTTTTTTCTCTTATTTTCTTCACAGGGAAGATTGAAGTGCGCACTGGAGAATCATGACATGGTATAATTATGCCCTCTTTCAATAAGGAGTCAAAAACTGGCATAATACCCTGCAATGCCTTCCGTTTGAGGGGGTATTGCGCTTAACACGGTCTGTAATCAGATTTTGGGGTGATTACTACCAGTTCACAGCCTTTGATTAAACCCACATCATATTTGTGTTTTGCCCACAACCTAGGAGGTACTTCTGTCAGAGCAGGGTGAATGTCTGAGACAGAAGTAGCCCCCACCTCATGTTTCTCCACCGCACTCTTCACAATAGCAGTTACAGTTCTCTGTACTTCAATCTCAAAATCACATTTTGACATAAATGCTCCTACACTTTTGCTGTGTTTAATTTCTGCACTTATTTCAGCCCAATCTGTTGCTTTCATGCATTCTCTCACAAAAGGGCCCAGATCTGCCCACAGCTGCTCTTTGGCCTTGGTCACTGATAAGTGTGCTATCAAATAGAACTGCATTTGTTTTTCTGTCAGGCAAGCTGAGAGCGCACACACATTTTCTGTCCAGAAAAGCGTATCAAATTTCACAGTCTCATTTTCTACCCCGTTAAACCACCCCTCCTCATATTGTGGTTCACGTTCAATTACGACATGTGACGTGCAATGCAATTGGTCAGGCGTCATATTTTCTGTGTTAAATGACATTGTTCAATCCTTTGCCAATTTCAAGATCATTTTTGCCCAATCATCATTTTTCACACGCCATTCATATGCCCACTGCGGTTCAAATTTAGAACAACATATTTGTGGTTCTTCCTCAATGCTAATCCCAGAGGAACCCCCCCTAAGGGTCAAATTCAATTCACACATTAAATCTCTGGCCATTAGAGGTACCGGACAAGCTGGTGAACACAGAAACGCATGTTTAAATGCTCTCCCCTTCTCCGTCTCACACTCCAAGGGCACTGTGAATTTTTCAGAAATCAAATGGCCCGAGACCGAAGTGCTCTCATGCACTGAACCTGTCAATTTTGGTACACATGGCAAGTCACATGATCGTATAGTAGAATGGCTAGCCCCAGAATCTACCAAAAAATCTACTAATGTCCCATCAGCTAACATGGGATATCTCGGCATTTGTAAAAATCCTGAACTTTTGTACATTCTCAAACATTCATCCGAAACATTATCACATAAAGCTTCATCAGTCACACTCAAAGATTTGCAAGCATTGTCTTCATTGCAGAGAGCAGTATGTAAATCAGTGTATGTGTGCGTGTTGTATGTGTGTGTGGTTAAAAAATGTTCACTTCCCTTTTCTGTAGCCGGCAGCTGATCACCCTCAGCTCGACCCCCCTCTCACTGCTCTCCACTCTGCTTGCTTCAGTCTGCCCTTTTCTTCCCCGGACAGTCTGTAGCCCAGTGTCCCTCTTGTTTGCACAGTTTGCATTTCGTGCATTCTCTGAACTCATGGTCGTCAGTCCCACACAAGCCGCAATTCCACTTCCGCTGGTTTCTGCTGCCTCTCTTCTTTTTGTCGGCACATTTCTGTTGCGGTTTAGATGTGCTGACATTAGATTGTAGTCGCACAACTGCCAGCTGAAGATCTTTCTCCCCTTTGCCTTGACTTTGTCTTTCTTTGTCAGCAGCTGTTCCTCTGCATGCACAGCGTGTGCCAGGGTGGAGGTCAGCCGCCCGCTCTTCCATTCAATGTAACTTGCTTTCACCGCTTGCGCGACCTCAGGTCTCAGTCCATTCAGGAAACAACCTTGCAAATGGCACTCCCACGTACCTGGTTGATTTCCTCTGTCAGCTGGCTCTGTCTGGCCGCTGTGTTTTCAAAATGTCTCAAAGTCTGGTGTAGTAGTCTTGGACAGTCTCATCTCTCAGTTGGTAACAGCTGTTGATCATTACTTTGTCCACGCGTGCTGGGAATGCCTCTTTCACGGCTTTCGCGAGTTCCCCCACAGCCAACCGATACAAGCTGTTGGTCTCATGTCCCCAGTCTCCGTGGTTTCGCCGAATGTCCACTCTTGTCATCTTTCTGCTCACCTTGTGCCAACTTGTAGCACCCAGTTTCACTGCCAGCAGTCTTTTCAGTTCCTGTGTCATGGGACTGATTTCTTGACAAAAGGTGGTTAGTTCATCTGCAAACTTGTCACCTGCGTCGTCATGATTTGGCAGATGGGCCATGGCTTCTTTCATGTCAGTCACCGTCCATGGTCTGAAGACCATCATCGGCCCGTCTGCCCCCGCTACCTCTACCATCGGCGCCGTGAAGCTGTGTTTTTCTTGTTTCACTTGTGATCTTGTCAGTATCTTTCCCGGTTTGCTGGCCCCTGTGCTGTCTGGATCAGGGATGTCGGGGATCGTCTCAGAAAAAAGTTCATTCAGGTCTCCTTCACTGTCCGAGTCGGGAGGAGTTGCTTGTCGTGCTTGTCTTCTGGGCGGAAAGCAGTCGAGGTCGGGGTCCAGCTTCAGGGCTTTCAGCTCCGCCACGGGATAGTGATGATTATACGCTGGCGGCGCCGGCACAATCGCCGTTGCATGTGGGGAAACACAAACATACTTTTCATTAGTCGATTCTGGTGGTGCTGACACACAAACAGATCTTTCACACATTTTATTTTCTTCCACATTGTCAATCCTACATGCTAATTCTTTCTGCATTTGCTTTTGTTCTCTTCTATCTGCTTCCTTAAGCCAACAACCCACTGTCTGTTCACATTTTTACACACATGTTGAACGCAGCCACAACAACCTTTTTGTGCCTCGCTGCCCTGTTCAGCTGATTCTCGCACCACTCTCAGTCTAGTCGTGCTCAGTGTTCCCTCTCTGGGGAAATCATGGTATTTGATCAGTTTCTCTATGTCCTGCATACATTTTCTCCCATAGTTTTTCTCATTTGACAGAAAACCGGTGTATCAAATTTGGCAAGCTTGCTTTGAGACTTCCCCATACTGGCTGTTTCTGCTTCTCTGTGGATTTACCATTCGACGCACGTCTAATAATCTGTCGGACGCTCAAACAGATCTGATTTCTTAACCTAAGATCAGATAAGGGTGCACTCCCTAGTGCTTTGTTAATTACGGTTTACTCAAAATCTTTCTCTGGAGTACGTTCCAGCGCTCAGTATTTTAGCTAACCTAATTAAACCTAATTTTTGCGAGAACTCAGTCTCTGTTTAGAAAACCTCTTGTTTGTAGGTCTCAGTTTCTGCTCGAGAACCTCTTGTACTCGCACCACAGAAAACAGTCTCAGCCACTATGGTTCACTCACTCTTATACCAAAAGAAAATAATTTAGTTGTATCTTATCAGAGATATTTGGGTTGCCATGGGTTCATTTTCATTTGATTCCAGTGGAGTTTCTCCTGGCCCTGATGCGGTCGGTCACTCTCTCTCTGAAGCTTACGTGGTAGAGCTGGAACTTCTCAGTCCAGGTGGCCAAACACCGTCCGCTCTCAGTCCAGAAGGCACTTCCAAGACACTTTGCGTAAGAGACACTCTGAATCAAACAGTTTTTTAAAAGAATTTATTCTTGCAAGAAGGACCCAGTCATTACACAGGAATAATCTGTGCCATGAGTGAGATGGAGAAGGGGAGGACTGAGTTGTTTTTATACCTCTTTTCCCCAAGGTCTCTGACAAAAGCAGATCTTCCCCCACTACATTCATTAGATACAGGGGCATTCCTTTGCAATGACTATTACTGATCACTGAGTATTTAAAATTTCTACAACACCACCAACATTGTCACAACGATAAATGAACGATCCAAAAGCAGAGATAACAGAAATAACAGTCTTTAATTAAGTAATAATGAACAAAGGCAGTCTGTCGTTATTGCACACAGAGCTGGAGAAAATAACTCAAAATGAAGAGCAGACTCCTGTCACGATGAGCAACAGGTCAGGACTCCCTTGGAGCTGATTTGGAGAGCAGAAGTTTGCAGACTCAGTCAGGAAGAGAACCGAAGAGGTTCACATGCAGCAGCAGCAGCAGCAGCAGCAGGGCACGGACATAAACTTGAAGTTTGACTGTTCCAGGTAAACGAGACAAGAAAGGGTAAGCACTAAACTGTACAGACAAGACGGTCGCTGGAGATGTAACGTGTGACATGCAACAATAATCCGACAAGAATCTACCAGAACAAACATCAGATAAAGGGTGAACACTTAGGGAAAAGTAGAGAAAGGTGTCAAAGCAAATCAGCGCGAGAGCTGATTGCAATGACTAACAGGTGTAGGTAGAGAGGTTTGCGGAATGGAGCAGAAGAGAAAGAGAAAGAAAGAGTAATTCCATAACGAGCAAAATAAGGTGTGTGTGTGTGTGTGAGAGAGTGTTTGTGAGTGTGTGTGTGTGTGAGAATAAAAAGGGAAGAAAAACCTGACTCATGACAGTACCCCTCCCTCAACGAGCGCCTCTAGGCGCACGAGGAAGGAGCCTGACGGGACCGGTAGAAGTCATCAATCAGCGAACGGTCCAGGACATCCCGGGCCGGAATCCACCACCTCTCCTCAGGACCGTACCCCTCCCAGTCCACCAAAAACTGGTGACCACGCCCCCGAGGATGAACGTCGAGGAGCCTGCGGACTCTGTAGATAGAGAACCCCTCGTCAATAGGAGGAGGAGGAAGAGAGGGGCGGGCGGGCGCACGAATAACGGGCTTAAGGCAAGACACATGAAAGACCGGATGGACACGGCGCATCTGACCGGACAGTCTAAGCTTAACAGCGACTGGACTGATGACCTTTACAATAGTAAAGGGCCCAATAAAACGAGGCATGAGCTTGCGAGACGTCTCTTGAACAGGTAAATTGCAGGTGGATAACCACACCTTCTGACCGCAAACATATCTGGGAGGTCTAACTCTGTGGCGATTGCCGGCTCGACGAGTACGTTCCCTAGTTTGGCATAAGGCAGATCTCACCCTCCTCCAAGTACGTTTACACCTCTGAATGAAAGCCTCGACGGACGGAACTGAGGCCTGAGACTCTTGTGAAGAAAACACAGGCGGCTGGTAACCGAGGCAACCCTCAAATGGAGATAACCCAGTAGCGGACGATGGGAGAGAATTATGGGCATATTCGGCCCAGGGTAACTGATCGCACCATGACACGGGACTCTGAGAGGTGAGACTACGCAGCATGCGACCAAGAATCTGATTGGTCCTTTCGGCTTGCCCATTGGTCTGTGGATGGAATCCTGACGACAGACTGGGGGAAGCCCCTATCTGAGGACAGAATTCCCTCCAGAACACAGAGGTGAATTGCGGACCTCTGTCAGACACAATGTCCGAAGGAAGACCATGGATCTTGAATACGTGATCCACCATAGTCTGGGCGGTTTCCTGAGCCGACGGTAATTTAGGGAGCGGAATAAAATGCGCAGCCTTAGAAAAACGGTCCACGACGGTGAGAATGACCGTATTACCAGCCGAAAGAGGAAGCCCGGTAACAAAGTCCAACGCGATATGAGACCAGGGACGCGAGGGAATGGGAAGAGGTCTGAGAAAACCCGCCGGAGGATCGTTACTAGATTTGGTCTGAGCGCAAACAGAACAAGCAGCAACAAAACGCAGAATATCGCGCTCGCGAGTGGGCCACCAAAATCTCTGACGGATAACGGCTAGTGTTCCTCTTACCCCAGGGTGCGCGACTAATTTAGATGAATGCCCCCAGCGAAGAACCGTTGAACAAGCGGCCTCGGGTACATACAAAGTTCCCTCAGGAGCGCGGGGTGGTCTCGTGGTGTGCGAAAGTGCGCGCTTAACCGCTTGTTCCACTCCCCAGACGGCTGCCCCGACCACACAACGCTGAGATCTCATTGGTCGAGGCACCCTCTGACGAGTCGAACTGCCGAGAAAGAGCGTCTGGTTTGAGGTTCTTGGAACCGGGTCTAAACGAAATAGAAAAGTCAAAGCGATCGAAAAATAATGCCCAGCGGGCCTGACGAGCGTTTAGACGTCTTGCTGAGCGAATGTACTCCAGATTGCGATGATCCGTCCAGACAATGAATGGTAAACTGGCTCCCTCAAGCCAGTGTCGCCACTCACCAAGCGCCAGACGGATTGCCAGGAGTTCATGGTTACCAACGTCGTAGTTGCGCTCCGCGGGCGAAAGACGGTGGGAGTAAAAAGCGCACGGATGAACCTTGTCATCCTGGGAAGAGCGTTGCGACAAGACAGCTCCTACCCCAATGTCGGAGGCATCGACCTCAACGATAAACTGACGTTCAGGATCAGGAGTGATCAAGATGGGCACAGAGGTAAAGAGTCTCTTTAGACGATCAAACGCATCCTGAGCAGTCTCTGACCAAGCAAACCTGGTCTTAGACGAGGTGAGGGCGGTAAGAGGAGCGGCAACCTGGCTGAGAGTAATTCCATAACGAGCAAAATAAGGTGTGTGTGTGTGTGTGTGTGTGTGTGAGAGAGTGTGTGTGAGTGTGTGTGTGTGAGAATAAAAAGGGAAGAAAAACCTGACTCATGACAAACATGTTTCTTTTCCATTCATCATTACTTTTAAAATGTAGATGAGTTCAATAAAAACATAAGTAAAAGCAATAAATCATCTTCCTGTCTAAATTAATTATCATACAAACCATGTTTGTTTAATACTTCCATAATAAGTCAGGCACTCCTTTGTCTGCAACAGTTCTCAAAACTTTACCCCCAAAATCAATCTATAAATAATCCTCTAATGATTCCCTGATGACACAGTGACAGAATGCTTGGTATTTAACACTGTGATAAGTTATTTTAGTAAAGCTAAAGCATTCATCCACTTCCTTAAACCCCTTTCAAACCTTCTTGGTCAGGTTTCCAGGGCGGTGAGGCCCTTGCCACTGGATATTCTTACCCCTTGCCACTGGTCTTGATACTGCTCAGTCCTCAATCCTTAATAATTTGGTATCAGTAAACAGATATTTTCTTTTTCAAGGAGTATCACCAGAGAACCAACACAGCCAATGAAACATCTACAAATGCTTAAATATGGAAACAATTTAAAATATGGTTAAATTCAAATTCATCAATCTATTAAAATTGTCCAAATTAAAAGTAAAACATGCTAAAATTGAACTCATTTATAGATCACTAATTTCCATTCAGGTTGTATTTCCTCTAATTTAGCAAACATCATAAAAGACCATGTACCATGGTTGGGAATAACATCAGAACAAAGCCCTGTCAAGCTTCTAGGAAGCTTCATTTAAAAACAAATATTTTCTAGATAGTTTTTTAATCTATATTTCAGATTAATTTTCAACTTAATCTCTTATCTTTATTCTAAACCCTTAACTTTAGATTGGCCTCTAAATATATAAAATCTTTAATAATTGATAAGGAAAGCTGTTTGAACATCTCCTTCATATCACTATATTTAACATTATTGTCAAAGCACATCATTTTACATATAAAAATACCATAAAACAAAACAAAAATAGAATAAAACAACTTAGAGATGTTCCTTCAAAATCTGCTCTTGTGTTTCTGTTTCAAGCAGACACTTATAAATTTTAGACCGAGAGTGAGGGGGGCATTCCACTCCCTCACACTGTTTCTAATCTCATTACAGCTATTTCTTCTTCTTTCGTTTTAGAAACTCACAATAATATATTTCATTTATTCTTCAACAGTAAAAATAGTGATATCTATAATAATTTATTATATTAACGGCTTTCAAACTTTCCCATCCCACATCATTTAAAAACAAAAAACTCTCAACTCACTTCTGTCCAGACAATCATACATAGAACCTTCAAATCTTTAATAAAAACAGAAGTTTTACCTTTCTTTTTCAACATTTTCTATATAATCAATACAGCTCACTTTTAGCCTTCTGTTCAAGCAGAGGTATACATTTACAACACCTATCTCGTAGTCTGTCATCTTATTATTAATATATTATAATCCCTTTTTTATTATTAAGTAATAATTTATTATTACTACTTTCTCAATTTCTTACCCTTTCTCAGGTGAAAGAACTTCCATTCTATCTAATAAAATAATATAAATCAAGTTTTTAAACTAACAGAAAAGCAAGTAAAAGTTTAAACAGAATAAAGTTGTACAGAGGCACAATGGAAATTCAAACATATCTCTTTTCTTGTGTTTTGAAATACTCGATCAGTAAAATACACTACATACTTTTAATTCCTCATTACTCTTACATTTTTTATCCAAATGTTTCATCATCATTTAACAGTTATCATTATTATACCTCTAAAATGATACTTCCGCGTATTAACTATGGCAAATGGAAGTAATAGTAATAGAAATAGCCACTCAATCAACTCTTTGTAGCACCCACTAACCCTTTTTATTTTAATTATAAGGGTACTCTCTGGAAAATTTGGGGGAGTAACCAATCCAATAGGTTACTCTATAACTTTGCCATAAGTTTGTAATATTTACTCTTCAAATCAATATATCAGTGGTTAGCTGCTGGATTTAAATTTAGACCCTCAGAACAATTTAGACATGGGTATTGGACCCCATTGATGGCACTCTAGTAAATTATAAAGGTATAGTACAAGACAAATCAACTTTTCCAGAGAAATTTTAATCCACAATACAATGACAAATCAGTAATGATTACCAGCAGTAATGAACGCAGGAGGATCAATCAGATAATAGCCCACATCATTTCCAGTCTTCTTTTTTCTCCTGATTTCCTCCTGCAATATTAGTAACTTCTATAAAATCATAATTCAGCCAGGGAACTCTGAAAAATCTCACTATTTAGGGTCCCTTCCTCAGATAATATGGGGGGAGCCAGAAGATAACTTCTGTCTGGTGTCCCCAGATTCACACTATTTGAGTGACCGGTGTATTCCCTCCCCGTCAAACAGTAGATTCCAAGTGTGTGTTTGTTTCAATTTAAATCCCTCTTTAAGCAGCCATGCTTCTACTCACAAGTGACAGTCATAAATTGGGATTATTTACCTCAACCACACTCTTCTGTTAGAATCTTTTTATAATTCCTCCCACATTTCCTTTTCACTACTTGTGGCCGGTCAGTTTGTATGGAGTACACCCGAGCAATCTGTCACAACCCTTGAGTTTGTTTACACCGTTAGGTTACCGCTCTCGGGATTTATTGTGACAGAGACACCCCAAGTTTAAAACACACTGCTCAGTGAGCATTCCACTCACTCTTCAACCGCACAACACAAAACACAATGTCCCTACCAATTTAATCTATTTGACTAAGTGCGTTCAAAGAGACGGATACTCAGTGTCCCATGACTACGTGGCACTCGCTAGACACTCCACCCGTAATCCGGTCCTGGCTCCACTGTTCCAAACAGGCCTTCAAGGTGTTTATCTCCATGAACCACTCTGCCCTTAAAGCCGGCCTCCAAGGTCTTGTTATTACACTATTAATTTTTTGCAGTAAAAACTGGGCCTCCCAGAGGTCTTCTAAAACATTTCACACAACACTTTGCATTCATCAAATTGGTTCTAATTATTCTGCCCCTTAGAGCAGGCCTCCCAGAGGTCTTATTTCCCTATTAATTTATTCCAGTAAAACTGGGCCTCCCAGAGGTCTTCAAAAACATATCACACAACACATAGCATTCATACAAATAATTTCATGTACTTATTCTTTCATATGTAACATTTTGCATTCTTATACATATAATGTATAATTTTGAAAATGTAGTTACTTACAGGGGCGGCGTTGGTTGACACCCACACCTAAATAAAATACTATCTAAGCCAGTGCTTCTCAAACTTTTTTGGTCATGCCCCCCATTCGACCTATGAAAAAATGTGAGCCCCCACATTAAATAATTTTGCACAAAAAATCATGACAAATTAATGATTTTTTTAATTGAAATTAAACATTTTAAACATTTTGAAATTACAATTGCTGTTCAAACTGATTGGGAATCCTTGTTAGAGAATTACAGATTATAGAATAACTTTTAATTTAAATAATCAACAAATTTACATATTTCAGTGATGCTACATTATGAACATTCAGTGGCTGCAGTGAGCCTGCTTTTCACTGCACATTTTTTCAAAACGGGGCTGCAGCTTTGATATTGCCACTCTTAAGTCATTTTCAATGTTGAGCTTAGATCTGTGCTTTGTCTTCAGTAAGGAAACAGCAGAGAACCCTGTTTCACACAGATAGGATGTAGCAAAAGGGAGCAGAATGTTAACTGCCTTCTGACCAATGAGTGGGAACTTCTTCTCCACACCAAGCCAGAATTCACAGAGTCTTTGTGATGGGAACTTTAGCCTCATGTTTGAGTCAGACGTCATCTCAATGAACTGTTCTTCCTCTGAGGAGCTCAGATCAGCAGGTGCAGGAGCAGTGAACGGATCTCTCACCCAGTCAAATTGCACACTATTGTCAGGGAAGTACTTCTGAAAATGACCTCTCAGAGCAGAAATGTGTTCCAAAAAACACGGGATTGGTGTGATTTCTGTGAGCTTGTTAATTTCGGAAAAATTTGTAAGATTTTCAAATGAACCTGTATTGCCTTGCTCAAGTTTCCTGCGCCACATCTCCAATTTCCGGACGAATGAGTTGACTTGGTCTGCCAGATGTGGTAGGTGTTTGTCTTCGCCCTGCAGCTGAAGGTTTAATTGATTCAGCTTGGCGAACATGTCACTGAGATATGCCAATTTCATTAGAAATTGTTCATTGCTGAACTTGCTGGAAAGCTCATTCAATCCTTCTTCCTGCAGAAAAATTTGAATTTGCTCCCTGAGCTCAAACACTCTGGATAGCACTTTGCCGCGGGAGAGCCATCTCGTTTCACTGTAAAACAGCACAGCACTGTGATCGGTGCCCATCTCCTGACAGAGCGCGGAAAACAGTCGGAATTTCAGCGGTCTTATTTTGATGTAATTGACCGCGGTAACAACATCAGACAAAACGTCATTTAACGCAGGACTTAACTGCCGTGATGCGAGTGCTTCTCGATGTATAAAGCAGTGAGTCCACTTTGCTTTAGGTGCGACTCTCTTGATGAGTGCCTGCAATCCTGCTCGTTTCCCAGCCATGCTCTGTGCGCCGTCTGTGCAAATTCCCAAGCAGTCCTCCCATTTAATCCCTGCCTCTGTCAAGTACAAATCTATAATCTTGAAAAGTTCATCAGCTGTTGCTCTGTTTGGGATGTACTTGCAAAACAGTATATCTTCAGTCAGCGAGTTTTCATCAAATCAATCAAATCAAATCAAATCACTTTATTGTCACACTACTGTGTACACGAGTGCAACAGTAGGTGAAATTCTTGTGTGCAGTTCCGAGCAACATTGCAGTAATGACAGTGACGAGACATAAACCACTTTACAATAAACAACATATTTACACAAAACAATTTACATAACAAATGTACACAATACACACAATGTAGAATACACATACACTAGATACGGGTATAAATATATATAAACACTAATTGAATTGGGAGAATATATTGACAGAGTGATGATTAATAAAGTGCAGTGCTGATTGTTGATCGTGAGAGATCATGTGTTCAAAAGTCTTATTGCTTGTGGGAAGAAGCTGTCATGTAGTCGGGTGGTGCGGGTCCTGATGCTGCGATACCGCCTGCCTGATGGAAGCAGTGAAAGCAGCCCATGACTCGGGTGACTGGAGTCTCTGATGATCCTCCGAGCTTTATTCACACACCGTCTGTTATATATATCCTGGAGGGAGGGAAGCTCACCTCCGATGATTTTTCTGGCAGTTCGCACCACCCTTTGCAGGTCTTTGCGGTTGTGGGCGGTGCTATTGCCGTACCAGGCGGTGATGCAGCCAGTCAGGATGCTCTCTACAGTACTGGTGTAGAACCGTGTGAGGATGTGGTGGTTCATTCCGAACTTCCTCAGCCGTCTCAGGAAGAAGAGGCGCTGGTGAGCCTTCTTCACAACGGCCTCAGTGTGGACGGACCATGTGAGTTCCTCAGTAATGTGGACACCGAGGAACTTGAAGCTGCTGACTCTCTCCACCGGTGCTCCATTAATGGTGATGGGGCTGTGCTCTCTGTCTTTCTTCCTGAAGTCCACCACAAGCTCCTTGGTTTTACTGACGTTGAGGAAGAGGTTGTGCTCCTGACACCAGCGTGTCAGAGTGTGCACCTCCTCTCTGTAGGCTGTTTCATCATTGTCAGTGATCAGACCTACAACCGTCGTATCGTCAGCAAACTTAATGATGGCATTGGAGCTATGTGTTGCCACACAGTCATGTGTGTAAAGGGAATACAGGAGTGGGCTGAGAACACAGCCCTGCGGGGCTCCAGTGTTGAGGGTCAGTGATGAGGAGATGTTGCTGCCCATTCTAACCACCTGACGTCTGCCTGACAGGAAATCCAGGATCCAGCTGCACAGCGATCTGTTTAAGCCCAGAGCCCGGAGTTTCTCATCAAGCTTGGAGGGCACTATGGTGTTGAATGCTGAGCTGTAGTCTACAAACAGCATTCTCACATATGTGTTCCTTTTTTCCAGGTGGGAAAGAACAGTGTGTATTGTAGATGCAATGGCATCATCAGTGGAGCGGTTGTTACGGTAGGCAAACTGCAATGGGTCCAAAGAGGTGGGCAGAACAGAGCAGATGTGATCTCTGATCAACCTCTCAAAGCATTTGCTGATGATGGGGGTGAGGGCAACAGGACGCCAGTCATTTAAGCAAGTGATTTTGGCTTGCTTCGGTACAGGCACAATGGTTGATGTTTTGAAGCATGTGGGGACTACAGACAGGGATAGGGACAAGTTGAAAATGTCCGTAAAAACACCAGCCAGTTGGTTCGCGCATGCTCTGATGACGCGGCCCGGAATGCCGTCTGGACCCGCGGCTTTATGGATGTTCACCCGTCGAAAGGATCGGGTTACATCCGCAACAGAGACGGAGAGTGAACCATCATCTGTAGTATCGGCCGCGAGTGCTCTCTCCGTGAGGGCGGTGTTGTTGTCCTCGAAACGAGCATAAAATGTATTAAGCTCATCCGGGAGAGAGGCAGCGGTGTTCATGGCAGAGTTTTTATTCCGTTTATAGTCCGTGATGGTGTTAATTCCCTGCCACATACTTCTGGAGTCAGTGGTGTTAAACTGTTCTTCAATTTTGTGCCTGTACTGGCATTTGGCTGCACGGATGGAGTTACGGAGGGCATAACTGGCTTGTTTACGCTCCTCCGCGTTCCCGGAATTAAAAGCGGTGGTCCGCGCAGTAAGTGCCGCGCGAACATCGCCGTTAACCCATGGTTTCTGGTTGGGGTAGATCTGTATATTTTTTGTCGGAACAACGTCCTCTACGCACTTTCTGATGAAACACGTTACGCTATCAGCGTAAACCTCGATGTTGTCATCGGAGGCAGACCGGAACATCTCCCAGTCCGCGTGATCAAAACAGTCCTGTAGCGCAGAGTCTGATTGGTCCGACCAGCACTGGATCATTCTGAGGGCGGGTGCTTCCCGGTCCCCTCGTGTGTTAAAGCTGATGTGTTGGTGGTATTTTGGTGCTATTGTTTTGAAGTTGGCTTTGTTGAAGTCCCCGGCAACAATGAACGCGGCCTCAGGGTGCGCGGTTTCCTGCTGACTTATACTGCCATACAGTTCCCTAAGTGCCCGGTCTGTGTCGGCTTGTGGGGGGATGTACACAGCTGTGATAATGACCGCTGTGAATTCCCCCGGTAGCCAGAATGGTCGACACAGAAGCATGAGAAATTCCAGATCAGGAGAGCAGAAAGACCTGATAAAATGTATATTCCTCTGATCACACCATGATTTGTTGATCATAAAACATACACCTCCACCTCTGCTTTTACCTGAGAGGTCTTTCGCTCTGTCCGCCCGGTGCACGGAGAAACCCGTGGGTTCGATGGCCGAGTCTGGAATCTCCACGGACATCCAGGTTTCCATAAGACAGATAACACAGCATTCTCTCGTCTCTCGTTGGAAAGAGATCCGCGCTCTCAGCTCGCAGAGCTTGTTGTCCAGAGACTGAACATTTGCCAGTAGTATACTGGGTAGCGGGGGGCGATTTGCGCGACGTCTTAATCTGATGAGAACGCCGGCTCTTTTTCCCCTTTTCCGTCTGCGTTTCCGCGGCCGGGCAGCCCAAACATGGGCTCCACTGGCGTGTTTGTAAACCGCGGGTCGGCACTGAGGAATGTGAAGTCCGGTTTTCGGTGTGTGATTGCCGAACCAATGTCCAAAAGCGTTTGTCTGTCGTACACAATAAGGCAGACAACATCCAAGACAAAAAAACACAGAACTGTAAACAAAACAAACAATAAACTGCAGTGTTTTGACGGCGCTCGCGACGCAGCAGCCATACTCGGCGCCATCTTGAGACCAAAAAATCAACGAAGTGCACATACGCTATTAACAAACTGTCCTTGGAACTGTCAGTGGCCTCGTCAACTTGGAGCGCAAAGCGTTTCCTTTTTATTTTCTCAATGAGCTGTTCCTCCACGTCATTTGCAATATCAGAAATTCGTCTTGATATTGTATCATTAGACACTGGGATAGTCTTTAATTTCGTGACACTTGCCTCATCAAGCATAACTGACACTATATCTATGGCAGCAGGAATAATCAATTCTTCTGCAATCGTGTGTGGTTTCTTGCATTGTGCAATGCGATACGCAATTTTGTACGAAGCCAGTTGCGCTTTCGCTGTTGCTGAAGTGGCTTTTGCAAAATGACTTTGCTGCCCACGACATTGATCAAGTTTTCTTTTAAAAAACTCAATTGGCTTGTGTACATAATTCGGATGTATCGTCTCAATGTGTCTTCTTAATTTGGTAGGTTTCATGCTGTCTGCTGCCAGCGTTTTAAGACATAGTACACACATTGGCCTCTCCTCCTCACCAACCACATTAACAGTGAAGCCGAGAGCAAGATATGCCTCATCATATTTTCGGCATTTCGCTTTAGAATGACCAGCACCTGCCTGTGATGTCTGTGAGACCTCATCTACTGCTTTCCTCTTGCCTTTTATAAACCGATCCATCTTCCATGCGACGTCAGTTAACTTGGCAGTTTTTTTGTTTAGTTTTTTTTTAAAATCTCCCGTGCCTCCCCGCTACGTCATTTGGCAGTTTTGTTTTGTTTTTTTCTTTTTTTTTCCCCCCTGCAATACCTGTGCGCCCCCCTTAGGGGGCGCGCCCCACACTTTGAGAACCACTGATCTAAGCTATGCAGATTTTGATTTAACAGGCTCTGGTCACTTTTTTAAATGGGCCCACATGTGGGTATCGATCAGCCACCGCCTCCTGATGTCGTTTTCAATCGCTCCACATCACGTCAGGGTCACCAAAGTCTGTCATGTTCTTTTTTGAGGAGACGAAGTCAAGTTTTCAAGGTAAAAAATATATTTATTAACAAGAAAGAATAAGTACAAAAACCATTCAGCCAGCTGGGGATCTAGTCTGCTTCACCGGTAAGCTCTGCTCAAAAAGTCCCCGTTTCTCCTGTGTTCTCTCCTTTTCTACTTTTCTGACCCAGGGTGTGTTCCTTTGTTCTCATTTTTTTCTACTCTTTTCATTGGCTTATTTTTGCCACAAGGGCATCTCCAATATTTTAAGAGATAAGTTTCAATCATCCCGTTGGCTCGTTTTTGCCGCAGTGGGATTACTGGTTTTGCCTTCTATTGGTTGATTCTTATCAGTTCCCTGCCTAAAGAATTTCCAATGTGTACAATGTTTTCTAAGTCCCCCTGCCTAAAGAATTCCTGTGTCAGAAATGTAGCTGCAGTTTATCACACTTCATATTTAGTGTTTTTGTTTTTAACATATTTTGTAGTTAGTTACACATCATTCATCATTTGTTAGCAGGGATACATTGTTTAAGATTTGTCACACACATATATACTGATTAAGATTATAACACACAACACTGGTTCCAAGATTATCAGACGTCAAGAAATGGATCGATGATCTGGAGTCATCAGAGAGGGAATTATCTGCTAATCTGCTTGCGACCAAAGCAGATTTACAGTGCGTTTAGGACCATTTCTGCCATTTGCAAAGACATTGCAAGACATTGCAAATTCGACAAGAGAGAAACGTGAACAAATCAGGGAATGCAAACATTTCTTACATCAACGGAAGGTTGCTTTTGCACTGATGTTTCTGGCCAAACTGAGAATAGATACTAAGGATGGCCATAGAGAATTTACATGCCCACAGCAAGCATTGTCTTTAATAAAGACATTGGAGTGAGTAAGCCATTTGGTGATTTTCATGTTGCTGCCTAGTGGACCTGTCTCACTGAAAATACACTTGCCAGTTATAGGAAACTGGGCATCTTTTTCATTTTGTTTTGTGCTGGTTCCATCTAGCGGCTGGAGTTTGTTTTGTGTAATATAATTTCTTCAGGACAGCTTGAGGATGAACTGCTCATTTTGGGTGCTTATACCTCCTGTTGGCTGTATCTGGTTTTGTGGAATTTATCTTGCAGGACATTGGAGTGAGTTTGACTGCCCGATGAGCTGAACCGCCCGTTTATTTATTTTTATTTTCGTTTTTTTGGTGCTAGTTCCGCTAGCGGCTGGAGCTTGTTTTGTGGAGGCACGAACCTTCGAGACAGTTAAATGGATGTTTTATTTTTGTGTTTATTCCACTTATTGGCTGGAGTTTGATTTATAGATTATCTTCTGTTGTGTAATTCTGTTTTACAAATATTTGTATAGAAGCACTGGATTTGAGCAATCCGATGGCAAAGTTGTCGCGGGGGCTCTCGTAGGTGTACACAGACTATTTGAATTTAGAGGGATGGACGCTGGTTGGCGCTGTCGTTCGCAGGGTTAATGCGCACATCTTATTTTCTGTTTGTTTTGTTCTGGGGAAAGTTTGGGGGTTGATTGTTGCACCAATGTGGAATATTATTTTTGACACACCATCTATTTTTTCCTCATATGTCAAAATTTCAAATGTTAATGTGAGTGTATTTTCTCTCTCCATGTGGAATGTGAATATTTTGGGGCACCCCATAAAAAGAAGGAAGGTTATTTCTTTTCTTAAATGTAAGAAATATGATATAGTGTTTCTTCAAGAAACGCATCTTTCCCCAAAGGAAGCTGAAAAATTTGGGAAGATATGGGGTGGGCATTTTTTCTTTAGTGCTGGCTAAATTAAGAGCAGGGGAGTCATTACATTGATAAGTAAACATCTACAATTCAAATGTCTGAAACAGAGTAAAGATAAATTAGGAAGAGCTATTATTGTTTTAGCAGAAATTTAGGGGCAACGGTTGATTTTGGCTAATATTTACACACCTAATGCTGATGATCAGCTGAAGTCTGTATTTCATCTGTTGTGGATTGCTCATTTGGAAACATCATAGTCTCAGATCATGCCCTGGTGAGTATAGAGGTGTTGCCAAATATGGAGAAAAATAATTCATATAGTTGGCGCTTTAATGTATCCCTTTTGGAAAATCCAGAATTCCAACAAATGTTAAAGTCAAATCAAATCAAATTAATTTTATTTGTATAGCACCTTTCACAACACACATAGTTTCAAAGCAGCTTTACAGAAGATCAGGCATTAACAGACGATAAAACTGTAATGTTTTAATAATGTCTATAATGTCGACGAATCATCATTGTGTAATTAGATAAAATACGATTGTTAATCGTGTTTAAAAATAAGTAATTCAATAATAATTGTATTAATATCCCCAGTGAGCAAGCTGAAGGCGACTGTGGCAAGGAACACAAAACCCCATAAGATGTTGATTAATGGAGAAAAATAACCTTGGGAGAAACCAGACTCACTGTGGGGGCCAGTTCCCCTCTGGCTAATATCATGAATATAACGTAAATATTAATTATGTATAGTTAAAGTCATGGTTTAAAATTATTAAACTAAGTAAGTGTTAAGGGTCAGTGTTTAAACATCGATTTTGTTTGAATTGTAAGATTAATGACCAATGTCTTTGAAGTCCATCCTGGATTAACTGCAGATGTTCGCATAGGTGCAACTGTCCTTGTTAATTGGCTGATGAAGGCTTTTGTTGGCAATTGTTAGTCTATGCATTCCATTTCAAGATCGTAGTCCATCAATAGACTGAGGTGATGCAGGCAGAGATCAGGGATGTGAAACGCAGTTCAACCTGGCTGGTAATTTCGGTGAGGTTCGGTGTGGTCCATCCTAAATCCAAGGTTCAGACAATGGCATATGAAGTATCCCATGTCTTATGGTTGGAGTTGGCATCAGTTCATCCTCTGAAGTCCATCATTATAGACTGAAGTGATGTTTGGCTGGCACCGGCTGCATTTAGTCATCATCATTCAGCGACACGTAGCAGTGGAGTCCAACACGAAGCAGGAATGGTGCTGGTGACCTCAGGAAAGGAGTACCGAGGTTGAGACAGGGAAACAAAATAAAATAATATAAGCATAGATGCCATTCAATTTATTGTAGAGTTATAAATCATGGTCAATGTCTCTGGTTTCTGGTTCCGGCAGACTAAACTAAAGCAGCCTAATTGTGAGTTGAATTATAAATTAGGTGTATGCCTGTCTAAATAGATGAGTCTTTAGTCTAGACTTAAACAGGGAGTGTGTCTGCATCTCAAACAGTGTTAGGGAGACTATTCCATAGTTTAGGAGCCAAATATGAAAAGGATCCTCCTTTTGTGGATTTTTATATTTTAGAAACTATTAACAGGCCAGAATTTTGCGATTGTAATGAATTTGATGGAATATAGCGTGGTAGAAGGTCACTTAAGTACTGTGGAGCTAGACCATTCAAAGCTTTGTACGTAGTTAACAGAATTTTAAAATAAATACAGAATTTAACAGGTAGCCAATGTAACGATAATAAAATGGGGATAATATGATCATATTTCTTTTGTTTTTGTTAGCACTCTGGCTGCTGCATTTTGAACCAACTGAAGTTTATTTATTGATCTTGCTGGACATCCTCCCAGTAATGCATTTCAATAATCTAGTCTTGAGGTCATGAATGTATGAATTAGTTTTTCGGCATCAGCAACAGAGAGCATGTGCCTTAATTTAGTATAACATATATAACAAAACTAAGTTCTCCACTGTTGAAGATGATGTAACAGTACATCCATTGAGAGTCAAATTATATTGTAGTGGCTTATTTTTAGAGTTTTGTGGTCCAATAATTAGTACCTCTGTTTTGTCAGAATTGAGTAGAAGGAAATTTCTCGCCATCCAATCTTTTATTTCATTGGTACACTCTGCTAATTTGGAGAATTGTGAAATCTCATCAGGTTTTGAAGAAATATAAAGTTGTGTATCATCGGCAGTGGAAACTTATTCCACGATTCCTGATAATATCTCCCAGGGAAAGCATATATAAGGAGAAAAGCAGAGGCCCTAAAACTGATCCCTGTGGCATGCTGTATTGAAAACTGTCAGCAGGCATTTGCCCAACTACTCTCAGGGTTTATGTGGCCGCCATTTTGACTTGCCACGCCTTGATGGACAGGGTGCCTTTAGGGAGGCATCCTCTACTTGCTCGCTTCATTCGTGGAGCCATGTGACTGAGGCCTCCTGTTAGGACCAGGACTCCTTAGGACTGTGCAATAGTCCTGGAGGGTCTGGTTGAGACCCCCTTTTTGACCCTCTAGAGCCAGCGTCTGACAGACTTCTGACTCTCAAGATGGTCTTTCTTATGGCAATCACCTCTCTTAAGAGGATTGGGGAACTACAGGCCCTGTCTGTTTTGCTGGCCTGTTTAGAGTTCGCCCCAGGTATGGCTAAAGCAATTTTGCACCCTACATCCTGTCACTCCTGAAGCTTTCTGCTCCCTGCCGTTTGTAACGCTGGAGCAGGAAAGACTTCACAGGCTTTGTCCAGTCCATGCCCCACAGACTTGCATTCACCGCTCTAGCCAGTGGCGTAAGTCAGGGCAATTATTCGTCTGCCATGGGTGCCACAACAGGAGGGCGGCCGCCACCAAGCAGACCATGTCGATTTGGGTGAGGGATGCCATTGCCCTGGCCTATGAGGCACGCGGTCAAGCTTCGCCAGTAGGTATCAGGGCTCACTCCACCAGAGGGGTCGCCTCCTTTAAAGCCTTGGCTAGAGGGGTCCCTATGCAGCAAGTTTGTGATGCGGCAGGCTGGTCCTCTCCGCACACATTCCTTAGATTTTAGAGTTTGGATGTTCATGCTACTCCGGGCTCCTACGTCCTTGATTCGACATCTCAAGCTCATGTCTGAGACCTCTCGCGTTCTTGTGAGCACACTTCACAATCGTAGGGGTCCGGACAGCCCCAGTGCGGCGACGTCGGTATTCTCGTTCCCAAAGCGCTTTCCTCAGCGCAGCATCCTAGTGAAGCTTTGTAAAGGGAATGTCTCGGTTTATGTATTGTAACCCTTGTTCCCTGAAAAAAGCAGAACGAGATGCAGAACTTCTCTGCCGCACTGGGACGTCCCAGAACTGCTCTTCAGAAGAAAAAAAATGATCTGACGACACACTGGTGACGCCTCTATTTATAGCCTGGCCATAGGTGCATCTAATGATTTCACCAGCCGAGGCTATAAATTCATATAAATGTTCATTGATGTGTTACACAAATATTCACAGCTGGTCTCAATGCAGGATTGTTCCCAAAGTGCTTTCCTCAGTGCAGCATCTCGGTCCGCTTTTTTCAGAGAACAATGGTTACAACACGTAACCCGAGACGTTTCTAATTATTGAAACAAGATCAGATGTCTGAGTTAGAGCTACTTTGACTCATAAAAAGCACTCAAATATTTTGAGTTTGCTATTCACAAAAGAATCTGCTGGTGTGGACCTTGCCTATCAAAAATGTATCATAAAGCTGCAAAGTTTTACAATGTTTTATTGAAAAGCTTAGACATTCATCTGTTCATGGTTGGACAAACTGACATGATATGGTACCTTGAACTTCTCCCTAGAAGTGACTTAAATGATACCGCAGAATGCTCAGTGAGGTAAAAGAGAACACTAGAGTGACAACAAAATTCTTGAAGGAATCATTGGAACTGGTTAACATCCCTGTTCATGACTTTACTATATAGAAAAGATTAAACAGGCATGGCAGGGCACAATGAAGGAAGCCGCTGCTTTCCAACAAAAACATTGCTACACCCCTGAAGTTTGTGAAAGTCCACTGTGACACTCCACAACGCTACTGGGAAAATGTTTTGTGGACTGATGAAAATAAGTTTGATTTGCTTGAGAAGAACACACAACAGCATGTATCGCATAAAAATGGCACTGCATACCAACATGAAAACACCATCCCAATTGTGAAGTGTAGGGAGCATAATGATTTGGGGCTGCTTTGGTGCCTGGACCACTTGCCATTGTCGAGGGTAAAATGTATTCCCAATTTTATCAAGATATCCTACAGGATAATGGGTGGCTGTGTGTCAGCTGAAGCAGAGTAGAAGTTGGGTGCTACAACAGGACACTGATCATAAACATGAAAATAAATCCAGTACAGAATGGATGCTAAACAAGAAAATCCAACTTTTGGAGTGACCCAGACAGAGTCCAAATCTTAACCAAATACAGATGCTTTGTAATGACATCAAGAGAGATGTTCACACCAGACATCATAAGAATATAGCTGATCCTAAGCAATTCTGTAAGGAAGAATGGTCCAAAATTCACTCTGCAAAAGGAGGATCGACCAGGTTTTAAATGAAAGGGTTCACTTAATTTTTCCACATCACTGTGAATGTTTAATGGAATGTGTTCAATAAAGACATAAACCAAATTGCTTGTGTGTTATTAGTTAAAACAGATTGTGTGGCAAATATTTATTCTTTATCTCTTAAATGTAAAAAAAAAAAAATAATAATTTCGTACTACTGTCTTTGGCTTATTTTCATTATTTATTTTTTTCACCTTTTGTAATGCACGCTTTTGCTACTTTTTATTTCTAGATTTATCTTTTATATGTTCATTATCCTGTAAAGCTGCTTATGAACGTGCATTTTAAAAAGCTTAATACAAATAGAATTCATTCAAATAAACAAATTTAATTCACACATACAGTATATTTTATGGCTCAATCACAGTTAGATATCAAGATATTTGTACCAACCTTCACTTTTGCCCGCTTCCGGTTCCAGATGTTACTCATCTCAAAAGTGTCAATGGCTGCAGCTTTGTCTTGTGATTCCTTGTTATATTTTTGGATGAATAGGTACATGTAGACATTTATGACCTGACAGAAGAAAAACAATTTTAACTACATGATGCACAGATGATCATGACGTCTACCAATACGTTTTGGACACGAGGTTCTATTTAAGGCCTCCATGTATTCATTTTCTAAGCTGCCTGTCCTTTGCATAGATATAATGCACTTAACACCTTCCTCCATTCCCAGGTTCATGATGTACATTTGACATATTTAGCAGATTTACTTTGCAAGAGAATTGATTGGCGAAGAACATGTTGAATTTAAGAACTTTATTTTTTGTATTTTTGTACAAGATGTTAAAAAGGGGAGATTTATTATTACATATTACATGTTTTCTAAAAATTCTGACTGAATTTACAAAATGTAAATCAAATTTTTACCATGTGTTGTAAACTGGAGCCATTTTTTCCCTGCCTCAATAACCTTAAAAAAATGCCAACATTTTTTCCAGAATTATTTAAGATATTATCCCAATGGGAAGATGGAGTTAAATGTTGAAGTTTTGACTGCAGATACTTCAACATTGTTTGTTTAAAAGAATGAATAAAAGAATGTAATCATTATCAAGCCATGTGTCCTACGGTTGCATCCACCATGAGCAGGAAGTGTGAAAGGGGTGTGCAGAGTTAAAGTTCTCCTTGACATTGTCTAATTTATTCAGAATTATATAAAACAAATCTGACGGATTTGACGTAAAGTGAGGACACAACTTTAATAGGCAGTTTTTAATGGAAAATATAATGTAAAGTTTACTGTATTGTTTGATATCTTACATATTGCTACCTTTCATTTGATATCTATATATACACTAATTAGTTTCATTTTTAAACACATTCTTTTGGACAGTTTCACGTTGTGACAATATGCTGAGGACAGGTTAAGTTACATATGCTTCCAAGTATAGAGCATTAATTTTAAAAAGTTCTATTGAAATTGTTTAAGACATTTAAGTATTATATATTTTTATGAATTTCTTAATTTTTAACATAATGAAGACTTTTTCATGTTGGACATGTTTTGCCCCCTATCCCAAGAATCAGTGCTTAATTTTTTTAATGACATTTTTCAATTGGTAGCAGAAACGTGTTATTTCAAATTACATCTTAATTATGCCAATTTAACTTGCAGTATTAACACGCTATTTGAAAATTACAACTTAAAATCTTTTTTTTTTTTCAGTGTATGGTCGAAAAACTTTCATATTTCAGTCTAACAATGTTATTTCTCTTATTTTTAAGTTTAAAAATAAAAGCATTGACCTTTTTTTTACCTATATAGCTGAAATGATAATATCATTAAGCTATCACAAAGTGACTTAGTTTTAACAAGTACAGTACCACATCCTGTGAGCCTGGAGCAAGTCTCACCTCACTTTCAAGTTCCATTGTTGGTGCAGTCTGATTAATGTCAGCATAGCACGGTTTAAATGGACCGATTTTTGCCAGGAGTACATATAAATTTTTCCCACTCCACGCTTCTCTCACACCTGAAAAATTATTTAGGTGTGTAATCTATTCTTAAGGCTCAGTTCTAAGATTAAAAATGTGGAGGCTAGGAGAAAAGAATAAAGTTAAATTTACAGGTCAATCACATACATTAAGAGGGTATGCCAAACAGTCCAACAAATGTATTTATGTTTACCAATTACTTTACATTGGATGCAAAGATATTTGTTCCTCATTTGATCTGTTATCATTATTTTTGTTGAATACTAAATACATATATGTTTTTACATCAATACTGGATGCCTGGAAAGAAGTAGGAGTCTGTGATGCAATACTGAATGGAGAGGATGGAGGGACTTGATTTGCTGTCTTGGGTGTGGAGATGGCTGGATAGGATGGAGAGGCTTGAGGTGGAGTCTGAGGAGAGGAGATGGCTGGATAGGATAGAGAGACTTGAAGTGGAGTCTGAGGTGTCTAGATAGCTGGAGAGGCTGGAGGGCCTTGATTTGGAATTTGGGGTACGTAGATGGATGGAGAAGCTGCAGAGATAGAAGATTTTTGAATCTTGGAGACTTGAGGGTTTTTGTAATTTGTGAGGGACTCTGGGAATGTCTTCCAAATGAGGCCTTAGATGGTCAATGTTAATTTTTGGGAACTTGACACCCCTCTCATCCTCAAGGTCAACAGGTCAACACTCTTTGCTTCCAGTGCTATAAAATGGTAAAAGGAAAATTGCCTCAAGTTTACCACCTTTTCGTTGCTGGCTCCTCACATTTTTCCTCCACACTCGGTCTCCCACTGTATATTTTCTTATTGATGATATATGCAATTTTTGCTTCACCTATTTTTGGGATGATCTGATGTTTTCCTCAGCCTCAAGCAAACTGTCACTCAGCCTTATTGCAGATTCTACCACTTCTTCCACGGACAGTGTTTCTTCCACACTCTGGTCAATCTGAAAAAAAAAAAAAAGTTTGTTAATCCCGAAGATAAATTGGAAACGCCAGCCAAAGCCCGCAGGGACAAACGGACGGCTTAGTGTAAAGTGAGTATTTTGTTTGTTTTTCTTTTTTGTTACGAAGACGTCATGTACAGAGTTTGGACACCCTGAATTATAATGTTCTTCCCGCGTAGTCAGTCAATTTATCAACTAACTCACGACTTATAGAATCACGATGTATCAATACAAGCATAGTTGTATCATATTTTCAGATACTGCCGCCTGTAACTGGTAGGCGTGGTTTGGGAGTGGCCTCGTAAGGGCAGCAAAGCAAGTGCATTCTGGGAGTTGTTGTCTTTCAGCCACATGTGTAAAAAAATACATTTTCTGCCTTTTCTCTGTCTAGAATGCTTCAAATTCAAAAATAATTTCACATTTATACTATATAAATGACCAATTTTAAATACACATTCATCTTCCCAGAGGTGAAGTATCCATTTAAGAAAACATAGAAGAAAAAAACGGTAACTCAATGTTCACTTTTTAAACAGCATGTTTTTTTCTCTCTCTTTTTTCTCACAATGACAAACACAAAACTAATGAATACATAAACAGAAACAAGCAGATTGTGGCTCAAATTCAGTTCTGACTTAACAATTTGATTCACAGTGCGTCTGTGCGTGCGTAGTGAGCGTGTGTGTGTGTGTGTGTGTGTGTGTGTGTGTTGACTGCAGGCAGCAGGCTACGTAGCGGACCTACCACTACACATTCAGAGCCTGGAAAAAAGTTTAGAGTCTTAGCGCGGGGTTAAAAGATGATGGACAATGCTAATACCTGTGGCAGGTGAGACAGGCTGGAGTTATGTTGCACCAGGCAGGCGAAAGGGGCAGAGCTCAATTTCTCCGTCACTCCGGCAGCGCCCGGCCTTCAGGTAGCATGTTACCCTCTTAGTTAACCTATAAGTTTTAAGTTTATTTTCCATTTTTTCCTCCTCTCTCTCTCTCTCTCTCTCTCTCTCTCTCTCTCTCACTTATACAAATTTCCCTCTTACTTCCTCATTGGTTTCCGCCCATTAGGAAAAGTGAAAGAGACGGTATGGATTTTTTTCCGTATCGCCACAAGGTCCTGTTTTTTATTATTATTAATAATTTGTAAAAAACAAACAAAACATTTTTTAATAAAATGTTTAGGATAATAAAGGTTGTTTGAAATGATAAATAATATGATAAAAAAGAAAAGAAAATGGAAAATTACATCGATTTATTAATTGTAAGTTTCATAGAATTATCATGTAGTATACATGCTCTGATCAGGCAGAAAACAAGCAAATCAGAACATGGCATCGAGTTTGAGATTGCAGAGATAACAAGATGACAAACTCAGCGAAGACCAGGGACGTCACTAGGATTGGAAGACAGGGGGGGCTTAGCCCCCAGGGTATTTGTAACTTGCGTTTGCAAAATCTTTGCACTCACATCTAGAGCTACACTTATGTCAACAACCAGTCAAGAATCCAAGATGTTAACAAGTAAAACATGACAGACATATCCTCTTCTTCCATTTCTACTCTGTTAAAGAAAAGTTACTGTAATGTTGCTTTTAGACACATCAGAGCTGCATGGGGGAATTTACTTAGGCCAGACTTTGCTCCTGATGAGTTATTCTATAAGCAATGACTTAAATGCTATCTGTCTGCTCATGTAAATGTATGATAAAGTAATTACATTTAGGTAACATCTACGTATTTATTTAATTTATCACAGCCAATGAATGCAGAAAAGTTAAATTGGTATAGCTAGCATATATAATAAATATAATAATTTAGTTTAGGTTATGCATAGTGCCTAGACCTGCCAGCAAATGCTTATTGTTAGAAGAAAACAAAACAATCCTTAGACCTATAAACCATTACTGACCTCAATCACACCGGCTCCCTCAGAATCAACTGGCCTGCCAATCTCCTGCGGCTGCTTCTCTTTCTCTCTGCTAAAATATCTTCGAATATCCATATTATCTGCTCAATGAATTGAAGAATACAACGGTAATAGCATTAACAGGGACCCTATGACATTTAGTTTTCAGTGACAACAACATACTATGGGGATTGATATTGTTTTATATGCCAATTATAGAGATAGGTTATATTATTGGCAAAGAATAAAGAGTTGTGATTAGCTTGCTAAGTTAACCATTTCTTGTATTTTGCTTGTTCACTCTAGCTAGACTACAGTTTTCCATAGCAAACCAAAATATCCCCTTTCCTTTACATCAAGAAAACGTAGCTAAAGGTAAGCAGGTAATTAAAAACAACTTACAATTTCACTCTGTATCACGACACTTACCAATCTTCCTTTCACCATTAGCGTGTGTATCGGTGTGTGGGCGGGAGGGTGCATAGCGAGTTCAACTTCAGACCAAACTAGAGTAACGACGAGACGAGATGAATCCTCCAGTTACTTGCAGTGCTCCGGTCTGCAACGCTCCGAAAGAAGCCACAGTTCACACCAATGCAACGAGACGGTGCGGTGCATCATCTTGATAGCACAACGACTCTGTAATTCTGTCCAACTTCCGACTTTTCTGCTATTTTTTGTAGCTGGATATATATATATCATTTGTTGCGTCTAATTATAAATATGAATGAGGATACGGTTATTGATAAATCGAATTGTTATTGTTGTTCTTATTATCATTTAGGGGGGCTTAGGAACATTTTGGGGTAGCTTCAGCCCCCCTAAAATAGGCCTAACGACGTCCCTGGCGAAGACCCATGCAGGTGATCCAACAATGAGAACACAGCTTGACGAGCATCTTTAAATAAAATATACTGGATATCTTGTGTACAAGTTGCAAAGTGTCTTTTTGCAGAGGAGCGAGTGCTCATATTCTACTCATATACGGTTACTGTGTTTAATATTTCTAACTATTGTTATCTTGCATAAGATATTTGTATCATCCCCTCCCATATACAAAATGAAATAGATGGCAACATGATATGTAAAATTTGGACCTGCTTCAAGTGTGTTCAAGTCTTCCTAGAATCCTAGTTTCATGAATTATTTACTTGTTTATCATCAGTTATCTGTGTTACCTTGTACCCTGATTTAATCTGTGGTTTTTCATTGTTTTTCTCTTCTGAGTTGTGCAATAAACTGCATCTGGGTTCAACTCCTTGTCTCGGCTTTGTAAAACTTTCTGACCCAAACCTAATGTTTTTCACAGCACAAATCTGAATATATAAATCAAATCGCAACATTTTAATATCCAAAATAATATCAGAGATCGCTGTCTTCCAGTGACACAAAATTTGATAAAATAATCTCAAAATTGTTCAGATTAAATAAATTTAAAAAAAAATATATTAAATTAATGTAAAGATTATGACAAGCACACACACATGCCTTTATTAAATATGTTAAGAACATGTTTAGTGAAATCTATGATTAAGAGGAAAATATGCCATTATTTGACATCAAAATAATAATTATAATAAAAAAAATAGTAGTTTAATGATGTTTAATGAAGTTTCTGATGACTAAGAACTCATCAACATCCCTTCTTAAACCATACTTTTGAAAAGAGTCTAATGGTTTTGAGGACACTGTCTCCATAGGAAGTTATGTTACCAGTAAAAATGTGATGTCTCTGTAAACTTTTACTCCTGAGATAGGGAGGGCACTCCAATTTTGGCAGGTGTAATGATAACATTGCCAAAATGATAATCCCCCCTGGTAAACCTATTTTATTAAAGGTACAGTCAAATGGTTTTGAGGACAGAGCCTCCATAGGAAGTTATGTTACCAGTAAAAATGTGATGTCTCTGTGACATTGTAATCCTGAGATTGGGAGGGCACTCCAATTTTGGCAGGTGTAATAAAAACATTGCCAAAATGATAATCCCCCCTAGTAAACCCTTTTTAATAAAGCTACAGTTAAATAGTTTTGAGGACACAGCCTCCATAGGATGATATGTCCCCAGTGTAAATGTGATGTCTCTATGAATTTTTAATCCTGAGATTGGGAGGGCACTCCAATTTCGGCAGGTGTAATGATAACATTGCTAAAATGATAATCCCCCCCAGGTAAACCCATTTTATTAAAGCTACAGTCAAATAGTTTTGAGGACACATCCTCCATAGGATGATATGTCCCCAGTGTAAATGTGATGTCTCTGTGAACTTTTAATCCTGAGATTGGGAGGGCACTCCAATTATGGCAGTTGTAATGATAGCATTGCCAAAATGATAATCCCCCCCAGGTAAACCCATTTTATTAAAGCTACAGTCAAATAGTTTTGAGGACACATCCTCCATAGGATGATATGTCCCCAGTGTAAATGTGATGTCTCTGTGAACTTTTAATCCTGAGATTGGGAGGGCACTCCAATTATGGCAGTTGTAATGATAGCATTGCCAAAATGATAATCCCCCCTGTTAAGCCTATTTTATTAAAGCTACAGTCAAATGATTTTGAGGACACAGCCTCCATAGGAAGATATGTCCCCAGTATAAATGTGATGTCTCTGTGAACTTTTAATCCTGAGATTGTGAGGGCACTCCAATTTTGGCAGGTGTAATAAAAACATTGCTAAAATGATAATCCCCCCAGTAAACCCTTTTTAATAAAGCTACAGTAAAATAGTTTTGAGGACACAGCATCCATAGTATGATATGTCCCCAGTGTAAATGTGATGTCTCTGTGACATTTTAATCCTGAGATTGGGAGGGCATTCCTATTTCGGCAGGTGTAATGATAACATTGCCAAAATGATAATCCCCCTGGTAAACCCATTTTGTTAAAGCTACAGTCAAATGGTTTTGAGGACAGAGCCTCCATAGGGGAGTTATGTTACCAGTAAAAATGTGATGTCTCTGTGAACTTTTAATCCTGAGATTGGGAGGGCACTCCAATTTTGGCAGGTGTAATAAAAACCTTGCCAAAATAATAATCCCCCCTGGTAAACCCTTTTTAATAAAGCTACAGCCAAATAGTTTTTAGGACACAGCCTCCATAGGATGATAAATGTAATCCTGAGATTGGGAGGGCACTCCAATTTTGGCAGGTGTAATGATAACATTGCCAAAATGATAAAATCGCATGCCCTCCTGTTCAGTCACTATTACACCAATGGTTTGTTCCTAATCCAAATGATGGGATAAATTGTCTTTAATAATGAATTACTACATTTTATTCATCATAAGACAATTGTCTTAATAATATTATTTATTTTTTTTTTTTTTTACATAAACCATTTAATGTTTAGTGTCCAGTTAAGTTTAGGCAAATGTGTTTATTTATTTATTTTATGTTTCCATCTCTGAGCTTGAACCATATTGCCAGCTTTTCTTTCGCATTGGGCCGCTTCATACTCCTGTTCAGTTGGTGGCGGTATTCACCAAAAGCTGGTTTGCCAAGAAGTCCAAGGGGTGCGAAAATGGCGACAGAAGGGAGGAAAGTGTGGGGAGAAACATCGGACGAAGACGACAATGAACAAGAAATGGAGTATCAGGAAGTAAGATACAATAAAAGGAAGAAAAAGAGCAGCATGGGTGATGGATCTGATTGTGAACGAACAATTAATAAAATTAAACAAACGAGAAGTGAAGCTGATAAAGAAGAAAGAGAAATCAAGGTTCTAATTACTTTTGCTAAGCAGTCAGAACAACAAATTCATCCTGTTAAATTATCAAAAGCAATTGAGAAAGAGATAGGAGCAGTGAAAGCTGTAGCTTGTCTAAGCAATGGAAGAATAATGATTAAATGTAAGGATGAAAAGCGAAAACAAAAAATTCTGAAAATGAAAACGCTGGCAGGAGGAAAGATATCATGCACAGAATTTAGGTAATGGAATCAGAGGGGTTATCTCAGGTGTACCTCTTAATGTAAGTATGGATGATATTAAAGGAAATCTAAGTGGAGGCACAGTTATCTCTACTAGAAGACTGCAGATGTGGAAAGACAACAAAAGGTGTGAGAGTATGAGTGTGATGATTCAGTTTGAAGGGAGTAATTTACCCACAAGAGTGAAGCTAGGATATGTTAGCTTCTTGGTGCGAGAATTCACACCTCCACCTTTGAGATGCTTCAAGTGTCAACGGATGGGACATATTGCAAATTTTTGTAAAGGGAGAATGCGGTGCGTAAAGTGCGGGGGGGGGAACATGAATATGGCAAGTGTGAGGAGGGCGTAGTGATTAAATGCTGTAACTGTGGCGGTGGACATAGTGCAGCATACGCAGGATGTCCCATACAACAAGAAGCTCGAGAAGTTCAAAAAATAAAAACTGTGCAAAATCTTATGCAGAAGCTATGTGTAAGGTAAAAGGCAAAGGTAAAACTGAATCGAAGGTAACTAATGTGCAAGGAAATAGGATGGAATCCTATTCTCAGAGAGAAGTAAATCATGAGAGGAATGAGCCAGATCTGCATGTCACAGTAAACAAAATTGACTTTGTGGCATTCATTTGTGCGGTGGTGAATGGTACTTCACAAGTGGAAAAGAGATCTGACAAATTAAGGATTGTCGTAGGATGTGCTAATAAATTTCTCAAGTTAACAGGAGTTTCAGCAGAGGAGGTGCATGGGATTCTGAAAGCGGAGGATAGAAATGCTGCCATGGATATGACTCAGAGTAATAATTCTTAGCTGTACGATGTCTTTCCTACTACTACACTGGAATGCTAGGAGTTTAATAGCAAATGGTCAAGAATTTAAAAACATGTATCAGAAATGGAAAAGGCCCCAGACATCATATGCATTCAAGAGACATGGTTAAACAATTCTCTGGACTTTTAAGATCAATGGATATGTAGTAGAAAGGAAAGACAGAGTAACTGGAAGAGGGGGAGGGTGTGCAACATTTATTAAAGAAGCTATAATATATAAGAGGATAAACACAAGTAATAATGTAGAGTGTGTAAGTATAGAAGTAATGGGGAGGTATGAAGAAATTAGAATTTCAAACTTTTATAACCCATGCAAAGAAATAAATAATAGTATTCTAGAAGATGTGATGGGTGAGTCACAGGGTAAAGTTATTATATGTGGGGATTTTAATGCACATAATGGTTTATGGGGTAGTAAGAGTACAGACAATAATGGGTTAGTTGTGGAAGAATTTATAGAAGAACACTCATTAGTATGTTTGAATGATGGGAAATCAACAAGAATGGATATAGTTATAGATATAGTTTAGATCTCACAATTACATCAGCTGCATTAGCAGGTAAGTGCACTTGGAGCGTACAAGAGGACAATTTGGGCAGTGATCACTGGCCAATAGTCTGTGAGATTCAGAGTGCAGTACAAAAGCAAAGTTTTAATCAGTGTGCAAGATGGGGATTTAAACAGGCAAGGTGGGAAGAGTTTTATGTGTTGTGTGAAGAAAATTTCAAAAATATGAAGATGGAAGGGAATATTGAGGAGATATATAAAAAAGTAGTAAGTGAAATTATTTTAGCAGCGAACCTATCTATACCATTAATTAGAGGCAATGGAAAAAGAAAGAAAAATGTTCCATGGTGGTCTGAAGAGTGCACAGTGGTAATTAAAGAAAGGAATAAGGCATTCCGTGTTTTAAAAAGGTTAATAACTCAAGATACAGTAATAGATTATCAGAAAAAAGGGCAGCTGCAAGAAGGGTAATTAAAAGTGCAAAGAGAAAAGCATGGCAGGAGTTCTGTAATACAATTGGGAGAGAGACTGGAATGCATGTGGTATGGGGAATGATAAGGAAAATGAATGGTACTAATACTCATAAACTAGTTCCTGCAATTGAGGAAGATGGAAAGGTGGCCAGAACAGACAAAGTAAAGATAGAAATATTGGCCAATACATTTGCCAAAGTCCATAGTATTGAAAACCTGAGTGATAAGTTTTTAAAAAGAAGGCAAGAGTTAAATAAAATGTATGAGAATGTTTGTGTGAAAAAACAAGATGATAGTAACATGGATGATGATTTTAATCTCTTTGAACTAAAGATTGCTATTAGCAATTCAAAGGATACAACACCAGGGAGGGACATGATAAGCTATAGCATGATAAAAAAACTTACCGGACGTAGCCATTAAAGTAATACTGGATTTATATAACCAGATATGGAATGAAGGCACCTTACCCAAAGAGTGGAAAAATGCAATAGTTATACCAGTAGCAAAACCAGGAAAAGATGCAACAAAACCAAGTAGTTATAGGCCAATTGCTCTTACATCTACATTATGTAAGGTGATGGAAAAAATGATAGTAAGAAGATTAAATTATTTTTTGGAGAAAAATGAGATTTTATCATCAGCTCAAAGTGGGTTTAGGAGGAAAAGATCTACAATGGATGCTTTGGTATTATTTGAAAATGAGGTTAAAAAAGCTTTAACAATGAAAGAATTCCTTGTTGCAGTTTTCTTCGATATTGAAAAGGCATATGACACTTTATGGAGGGAGGGACTATTAATTAAGCTAGATAAAATCGGAGTAGGGGGGAGAATGTACAACTGGATATTGGATTTCTTGTTTAAACGTACATTTCAGGTTAGAATAGGGGAAGAAATGTCATCAATACATGATATTCTGAATGGGACTCCGCAAGGAAGTGTAATCAGTCCAATTTTATTTAACATAATGATTAATGATATTTATGAAAGAGTGAAACCAAGTGTGGGGAAGGCACTATATGCAGATGATGGAGCAGTGTGGAAAAGGGGTAGGAATTTAGGGAATGTAGTCAAAGGAATACAAGAATCAATAAATGAAGTTGAAAGGTGGTCAGTGGAATGGGGACTGAAGTTTTCAGTATTAAAGACCCAATATATGGTTTTTACCAAGAAAAGGAAAATGGAACAATTGACTTTGAATTTATATGGCCAAGCATTAGAAAGAGTGACATAATTTAAATACCTTGGGTTAATATTTGACGAAAAATTATCCATAATCTTAATAGACATATTAAGAAAATTGAGAACAAGTGCAAAAGAGTAATAAATTGCATGACTTCAATAGCCAAATATGAGTGGGGAGCAAGGAAAAGTGCACTACTTCACATATATCAAGCCTTAATACGGTCTAGTATAGATTATGGGTGTGCAGTGTATGGTGGTGCCACAAAATCAGAGCTAAAGAAGCTGGATACTGTACAGGCTAGGACACTTAGAGTTTGTTGTGGAGCTATTAGATCAACCCCTCTAGATGCAATCAGGGTTGAAATGGGGGAGATGCCACTAGATTTAAGAAGGGAAAAGCTTACAATGATGTACTGGGTTAATTTGCAGGGTTGTAATAAGAGTCACTGTACACGAGCAATTTTAAATGACTGTTGGGAATATAAAAAGAATAATGGGAATAGTTTTGGATGGAAATATAAACAATGGGTTAAGGAATGTGGCCTGGAAAATGTAGATATATGTCCCAATATGCCATTAAAAGGGGTATCAGTGTGGAATATTCCTGAACCTAATGTTGAAATGAGATTGTTGGAGGATCGGGAGAAAGCAGAAGGAAGATATATTAGCTGTTTTGAAATCAATGGTTTTATGAGAGAACATTTTTATTCTTGTATTCAGATTTATACAGATGGATCTAAAGACCCAGTCGAACAAAAAGTAGGAGTAGGAGTATATATTCCAAAATTTGAGACGAAAATAAGTTTAAGGTTGAGTGACAAAATATCTGTATATTCAACAGAACTAACTGCTATAATAGTAGGATTGCAGTGGTTAGAGCAGACTAAGCCAAATAGGATGGCGACTGTAATTTGCTCAGATTCTGCATCAGCACTTAAAAGTATATTGTCAACAAAAACTGACAGAGAAGACCTGATAGTAGAAATTTATACTTTATTATATAGGCTGAACATAGAGGGTGTAATTGTATACTTTTGTTGGGTGCCGGCACATATTGGGATAGTAGGAAACGAAATAGCAGATAAGTTAGCAAAAGAAGCGTTAAGGAAAGACTTGGTAGATATTAAGATACCTTTAGGAAGGAATGAAGTTAGAGCAATAATTAATAGAGAAATAACAAGTATATGGCAACAAAGATGGGAAAGTAGCAGTACAGGTAGGTGGTATTATAGTATTGTAAAAGCAGTAGGGAAAAAAGAATCGTGCTATGGAAGACATAGAAAGGAAGAAGTAATGATTTCTAGACTAAGGATGGGGCATACAGGGTTAAAATCAACACTGGCATTAATGGGAAAGCATGGAAATGGTATGTGTGATGAATGTGGTGTTATTGAAACAGTAGAACATGTGTTTTTTAAGTGTAGTAAATATGAAGAACAGCGTAGCGGTCTTTTTAACAATATAAAGAACAGGCCAGTGAGTATTATGGACCTATTGGGAAAGGGTTTGAGTGATAGTCAGAGGTTTAAGGATGTGATAACATTTTTAGAGCATACAGGGCTAGATCACCGGATCTAGAGCCTGAGGACGAGGAGCAAGTAGCTTTGATCATCCTGGAGGTGGAGGAGCTCAATGTGGAAGCTGGAGGAGCTGAACACGCAGCGTCAGCTGAAGCTAGGGCTCTGATCCTCTGGGATGATTATATATATATATATATATATATATATATATATATATATATATATATATATTTTTTTTTTTTCCCTCTCAGATACAGTACTCATGTGCGCAAGGTATACAGTAGGTGGCGGTAATACTCCAAAGGAGTGAACGGCCATGGAACGGAAAGAAGAAGAAGAAGAAGAAGAAGTCCAAGGAGAAGAAGTCATAGGCAGGCATATCGTGCTTCATTTTTTAATTAGGCTATTATAGTTTTACAAGTTACAGTTTGGTAATTATAGTAGTAATTACCAAACAATTGTAAATGCATGTGCATGAGACGTTTCTTCTGTATGGTACCTTGTCTGCAACTAAGCATTTTACTCGCTTATTTTATTTGGTTACAGCGCACTCTCTGAACCAATCGTTGACACTTCCTGAGTAAATTAAATTGTATACTCCTACTTGTTTTACGGGCTGTGTAAACCTCGAACTTCAAAGAACACTTGTTAATGGTGTTTAATGGCCTTAGCTAATCTTATCCTGGATTACTAATTCATTTTGCCTTCTGACAACTTTTTTGAAGAAAAGAACCGACGATGAGTTTCTTATTGTAAGTATTTTAGCCAAGGTAGAAGTTTATTGGATTGTTTTCTCTAGCCATAGTCGCTTATGCGAGATATGTCGCCAACTAGAAGCATAATCAGAACTGTTAATATCTATGGAACTCACCCATCAATATATAAAGCAAATTAAATTTGCTGCTCCGAAAAATTACAATTCATTGGCCAACCATATTTCCTGTTGATTTGTCTGTTCCTGTATTCGTAACATCAAAACATGTTTCATATTCAGTGCACACTACAAACATGGGCTTCAACAGGTCTTGTCTGGTATTATTTAAACCTTTTCCCTCCTTATTTTCCTTTTAAATTCTATTTTATAAATTCCTCTGACCTAATCAAAACCCAGTAAGCAGATATTATTGAAGCTTTATGCTACCACAAATCCCTTTTAGTTGCTTCTGTTTAGGGTCAATTTGACTCCAGCAAGAACACATTATATAAATTTACAATAAAACAAATAAAGAACATTCAAATCAGTGTAAACAATTAGGAAGAACTGCTGCAGTGTTTACATCAATCAGAGAATTTTATGTGAAAATTCATAGCGTTTTTTCCCCCTGGTGTTTTATATCTGGGTCTAATAAAATGGATTTGGATCTCTGAGACTCAAAATAGAGGGGTAAACACCTTTAACCACCTCTGTGCATTTTTAAATGGTGTGCCAGAATATGTAATTTATTGATTTTATTTATTTATTTATTTTAGTGGAAGTCGTTCATCAAAGACATTCAAGCCAAAGAAAAATATTCCAGAGGGTTCTCACCAGTATGAATTGCTAAAACATGCTGAGGCTACTTTAGGAAGTGGCAATCTTCGAGCTGCTGTGATGTTACCAGAGGGAGAGGACCTTAATGAATGGATTGCTGTCAATAGTGAGTTTGTGTATGGTTGATTTTGAAGAAGACAAGCATTCAACTATGTTTATATCAAAGGGTGCATCTCATTTTTATGCATTTTTTTTTTTCAGCTGTGGACTTCTTCAACCAGATCAACATGCTTTATGGCACAATCACTGAGTTCTGCACAGAAATCAGCTGCTCTGTTATGTCTGCGGGGCCCAGGTAAAAAAAAAAAAAAATGCATTTTATTTTCTTGAAACAAGTCAATAATAGTTTGCACTTTGCTGAACAAAACTTGCTGAACTTTTGCAAACTGTTGTCAATCTTAAGTCTTTTTTACGTTTAAATGTTTCTTTTAACAAATCACTTTTAGCTGAAAGGTTTCTTAGGAATGTCTTGTCTTGTCCTGTAAATGATTAGGTATGAATACCACTGGGCAGATGGCACCAACATCAAAAAACCCATTAAGTGTTCTGCCCCCAAGTACATAGACTACTTGATGACCTGGGTTCAGGATCAGCTGGATGATGAAACCCTCTTCCCTTCTAAGATTGGTTTGTTTCACTCAATTTTCAGAGACTCTGGTATACCCTGGTATACTCTGGGGGCCCCCCATCTCGCACATGGTCGAGTGCTCAGCCTTTTAAAATATACTCTTTTGACCACGAGCAAATGGGTCTCGTTCGACAATGCGCTCAGATGAGGAGGACTGTTTTCATGTCGAGAAAAACTGGGACCGCACATGGACAGTCTGCGCAGACTCTACTGATGACGAAAGTTGCATCACACATACTGTGCGCAATCCGATCTGGAATGCGTTAAACCAAAGTATACTTTGGTTTTTAGAAACTTTTTAGAAAAAGTTGTGCACTTGACATTTAAAATGTGTCCCTTACCAAACGCTGGTCTGAACAAGCAATGCTCCTAAACTGACCTACTTGCATGTGCATCAGACGTAAAGAACAAAACAAACAAACAAAAAATGTATGCAATGCTAGCAAATCTAATTTTAACATCTATTATTTAGGAGGGTGAAGAGATAATAAAATGCAAAATTTTAATTCAAACAACTTTAGTGATATTAAGAAATACTCTATTCAAAACATAATCTGATATGTGTGTGTGTGTGTATATATACAGTGCATCCGGAAAGTATTCACAGCGCTTCACTTTTTCCACATTTTGTTATGTTACAGCGTTATTCCAACATTGATTAAATTAGTTATTTTCCTCAAAATTCTATAAACAATACCCCATAATGACTACGTGAATAAAGTTTGTTTGGAATCTTTGCAAATTGATTAAAAATAAAAAAAATGGAGTAACAAAGTATTCTGACCTGACTGTTCACAATGTTTGTCACAGTACAAAAAAAATACAAAATGTATCCAAATTATTTCCTCATTTAAAAGAGGCTCAGGTTGGAATTGTCAGATTCTAAGTTATCTTTTTTGGTTCATACTGTTATCTAAATACAGATTTGTGTGTTGTTTTGGGCCACATTCAACAGTTGTGTGCACATAGCCAGTATAACCTTTATACAGGTTCTGTCATTAAAAGATTTTCTCTTCTGTAGAGGTATTTATATAACCCTTAACAGTCTCTTTCCAGGTGTTCCATTTCCAAAGAACTTCATGTCAGTGGCTAAGACTATTCTGAAGCGTCTGTTCAGAGTGTATGCTCATATTTACCACCAGCATTTCGACTCTGTCATGCAGCTCCAGGAGGAAGCCCACCTTAACACCTCCTTCAAGCATTTTATCTTTTTTGTACAGGTTAGTGCATAAACAAGCACAGTTCAAGATAAACAGGCCTACCTGCATCCATTGTAGACCTTGCTATAAGATCACATACAGTCAGTGGTTCAAGCAGTTATGGCCATTTTAAAGTATTTTCCTTAATGTGTGGATTTTTGATTCCTCTTTGTAGGAGTTCAATCTCATCGATCGTAGAGAGCTGGCACCCCTGCAGGACCTTATTGAAAAACTGGGTAGCAAGGACAGATAAGCATTGATAATATCACCACATCATTCAGCCTTGAAACAGTTTTAGAACTCCTGAAAGCCTTTCCTTTTTTTCTTTTCATGTCCAATCTTTGGAATCTGCATTGCTATTTGTGCACACTGATTATCTTTGCAGCATCCCAACTGAGCTTCTTAAAAACTCATAGAATGGGTCCATTTTTTTCTTGCTTAATGTGTAAAGTATTTTGTTTTCTGTCTATTGATCTTTTCAGTATTACATTGTAGACTTTATTTTGGGCTGTTCTGATCAGAATTGTGTTTTTATGGAAGTGAAACAAAAACCAGGATTTTGTCAAACAAAACATTACATAAACCATACATTAATTCTTTCATGGGGTTGAAAAGGCTTGGATGTATTTGTGGTGTATTTTTGTAATATTGCATACTGTTTTGTAAAATTTTAAGAGTGTTAGGATCTTAAGGGATAAATGGTTGTCTCTGATGCTTAAACCCCCTTTTTAATTGTAGGTACATTTTAGAGATTAATGTGTGACCATTTACCTTGTTACATTTTACAGATTAAGTACTGAGTTTTCATAGCAGGAGAGATTAAATGCAGGCATGTCTGCATTCCTGCAATATATATATTTTATTTATTTTTTTTGTCTAAATAATTGTCTACTATATCCAGAATAAGATTTACTAGAGGAAATGTTGGTTGTAGCCAATAAAGTTTGGAAAGATTTCCAAGACTTTTTTTCTTTTCATTTTTAATAAACATGCTATTCACTGGTTCTGACTGAACACTTGTATATTATGGTTTAAGATGTATTAAAAAAAAATAATAATAATAAAAAATTAAAGTTAAAATATCTGAACAAAATTAAGTTTGCATAACTGTCAGTCGTTGAAACAAAAGTACACTCAGAAATTTGTGTTAATTTACTGTAACATTGATTGGTCTATAATTTTATTGTTATGAGATTGATAAAGTCCAAAGAATTAAAGGGCAGGTTTTCACAATGACCAAGTTGGTGGTGGTGTCATGTGTACCAAAATGCTGTGAGCTACGCAAAGTTTAAAAAAACTCAAGTTGGTTTAAACTTATTAAATATATGTGCACATCAGATGTTTTATACCTTAACTTATATACGCACGAGGAAATCAATAAACGTAAACTTTTATTTTGAAACTATGCCATTTCTTAACCAGAAGCGCGCTGGTTGCTAAGCTGCTAAGTGTACATAAATTGTTAGTGTGAGACTTAATCGATTTGAATATATATATAGAGAGAGAGAAGGAGAGAGAGAGAGAAAGAGAGAGTATTTGTAGTACATTCTACGTTTGTAGAGGAAGTAGTCTTATAATTATGATTAAAACATCGAACATGACTTTAAGAGAAATGATACGTTTTTTCTCCAGTTCTGCCTTCTACCGTCTGGCGAGCAGTTATATGGACGTTAGTAAACGAATAAAGAGAATCTCGATCGAAGGAAACATTGGTATGTTGTGAATATATTTTAGTGTAACGTAATCACTAGTTTAATGTGAAAAATATATATATATATTGTTACTTTGTTTATATAGGCTTTTAATGTTATGTCCATGTAATTTTTCAAAGTTTCAAGGTTAATAATAGTGATGATTTAATTTCTTCTAAACAAGCGGTCGGGAAGTCAACATTTGCCAGGCTGCTACAGAATGCAGGGCAGGACTGGGAGGTGATAGCAGAGCCCATCAGCAAATGGCAAAATGTGGACCACACGACTCAGGTCAGCCTGCAAGAATACCCAAAAATGTTTTAATAAAATCACAACAATAAATAAAGTCCAGCACATGGCATAAAGGAGTAGTTCAACAACAACAATAAAAAAAAGTGCATACAAGATACTTGTATGCTTTTTGTTTTTATATATATATATATATATATATATATATATATATATATATATATATATTTTACTTGTATATACTTGATGTAGTATGTACACCTTGTGCTGTTTTCTTCTTCTTCTTCTGTGTAATAGTCAGTGCATTGCCCTCAGCAAACGACCAGTAACCTATTAGAGATGATGTATCAAAATCCAAAGCGATGGTCTTACACTTTCCAGACGTTCTCCTGCATGAGCCGTTTGCGGACTCAACTGCTGCCACCACCTGCCAGGTTACTGGAGTCCACTTGCACACCTGTACAGGTCTATGAACGCTCTGTGTACAGTGACAGGTGATGTTTTATTACATTATTCATTGAGAATGTATTTTGAAATTCAGAGCTGGTAATCTTTGTCATTAAAGGGGTCATATCATGTCAAATTTTACTTCTGTACACTAAGAACTTGGTGTACTTTGAAAACATACTGTAACTTTCAGAACTCCTGTCCAGTTTAAAAAGAAAACTTATTGAAAACAAGTTGCAAAAGCGATTTGTTTAAACCTAAGGAACTTTGGTATAACAGACCAATTAATCCACCACCCACATTTACACGTTAGTGATACTACCCATTGACAGTAATAATGAGAATGCAGGATAGAAGCAATAACTCCTAAACACCAGAAGAACTACCAAAGAAGGGGCAGTCACACTACACTTTGCTTTCCATCACTCCCATTTAAACATATCCGAATACAGGAGACCGGAAATGCAAGCTTATGCAAATAAATTTTGTAGTACGCTACAGAGGAAGGTTCAAGTTTGGTGAACTGCAAATCCAGATGACAAGAAGACTTGTATGAATGAATGAGTAAATTAATGCTTTTTATGCTTATATAGTGTTTTTCTGACACTACACTCAAAGCACTTTACATGGGAAACAGGGAACTCTCCTCAACCACTACTGGTGTGCAGCATTCACTTGGATGATACAATGGAAGCCATAGTGCTCACTGCAATGTTTTCTAAAGTATGTACAGGTTACTTATCTTTAGACTCCAGTGGTTAAATCCATAATTTTAGAAGCAGTATGATAGGTGTGGGTGAGAAACAATCAGGAGAATTGATGGTAAAAAAAGACTTAAATATTGATCTGTTTCTAACCCACACCCATATTTCTGAATATATGGATTTAAACACTGCAGTCTTATGGATAACTTTTACATTGTCTTTATGTGCTTTTCTTTGATTGTGTTCATCAGAAGAAAGTCAAACACATCTCAAATGGTGACATGAGGGTGAGTAAATTATGAGAGAATTTTTTATTTTTGGGTGGACTGTCCCTTTAAGGGTTAAATGTGAGGAAGTATTCCAAACCTTGTGCTGTTCCAGGCTGTGTGTAGCATTTGCCATTCTGCATATTTTTCTGAAGAGTCCCACATTAGAAACAAATAACTTAAGTTTATTTTTGACACCGTCAGATCAATTCAGTCTGTATAGTCTTTTAATTTCACATTTTCTGAATGTGTTCCCTCTTCTCACAGGTACATCTTTGCTTTAAATATGTTTGAGCTTGGCTGTATAAACTCAACAGAGTGGGCTGTGTATCAAGATTGGCACTCATTTCTTGTTGAGCAGTTCGGTCATCAAATACAATTGGAAGGCATCATATATCTCCAAGCATCCCCACAGGTCTGCATTGCTCCCTTCATGCAGAGTGGTGGCAAAAATGCACACACTCTTGCAGAGGCAAATTATACATAGTACATGAGATACATAGTCAATTATGAGTCTCTATGACTATAAAAAATTATAATTTCGGATCATTCAGATTTGTCCCCAAAAAATTGTCCATGGATATGCTTGGTCTGTAGCTTGACTATATCACACCGTTTACCTTCAGCATCAGGAAGTGTCGCAAACTCAACTGTAGCGAGAAAAACATTCCTGATTTATGATCAATGCAATAAACCCTTTGATGCATTTATTTATTCTTTATTAATACTTGAGTAAAGAACGTTTCATAATTTAAATAACATTTCTGTCTCCATTTCTTTCAACCCTTTTCTGAAGGGGCTGACTACACGCCACTGCAATGTAGTTACATCTATAGTGTGAAATACCTTTTCACTTAGTTTTGTATCTATTACAACTATTGCCTTAGTTTATAAGTCAGGCACTATATCTTTTAGTGGAAGTATGACAGGGATTTTCCTTAATAACGGTTTAATACAATTTGGGACCTTTATATTTGAATTATGTAGTAGCTATTTGATAAAAGCAATAAGGCACCTGAGGCTGTACTATATTGTGAATATAGTCACGACTCATGCCTAAACATTCCCTTTAACCATGATTTTATTTACAATATAACACAACCTTTTGTACCTTATTGTTTAATAATATGTTATGTTTGGAAAGGCAGACATATTGACCCCAGTGTTCCCAGAAGATAAATCTGCAAATGATCAAATTTATACCTGAAGTCACTTTGAATAAAACCAAAAGCCACAATGAATAAATGTAAAGGTCAATTGCTTTTGCAATTATCCTAGCTTTACATCCAGGCTTAGAATAAAAATTAATTAAATCAAATGTTATTTTATTCAGACCTGCATGGAGAGGTTAGGAAAACGAGGCAGAATGGAGGAGCAGGGAATTCAGTTCAACTACCTTGAGAAACTGCACACAAGACATGAAGATTGGCTTATCAACAAGACTACCAAGTGAGTTCTCTTACTCTACATTAGTTATTTTCACACAAACAGACTTTTCTGTAAATTGAATGTCATTTTTCAGTTTAAAGTTCATGAACAAGATTTGATCATGCTCTGAGTTTGAACAATCACAGAGTTCTAAGGGAGAAGACACAGTTACTTCATGCTGTTTATATCCAAGTGTTTTTTGTGTGTGTTTCTAATTACACATGGTATAACAGAGTATTGCACACGGTATACAAGTATTGTAATACAGTGCTCAAAGTTCAAACTAGGGCTTTGACTAACGATTATTTTGATAATCGATTCATCTAATGATTATTAGAATGATTTTCCGACTATTCTGCGATTATTGCAATGATTAATCAATAGCTCTTAACCGATTATTCAGCTTGTGCCTTAATATAAACTTAAACGGTTGTATTAAACGTGCTTACTAACAATAAAGAGGACAAAATCATCTTTAAAATATCTCTAATTGACATTCACTCAATTAAAGAGTAAAGAAATTCACTGCAAAAAATTATATTATCAAGTTTTTAAAATGGTCTAAATATCCTTAAAACAAGATATATGTTACATCTCAAGTAAATGCAAGATATTTAGATTTGCTTTAAGAGAATGTATCTGAAATATAAGTGTATTTTGTATATAAGTGTATTTTTTCACTTGGTTATACTTATGCGAGTGCAGAAGTCCTTTTTTTTTTTAAAGGAGTTTTGGATATTTATATTGCAAAACAAAAACAAACAAAAAAAATATTATTTTGTTGCTGTGTATAATGGGGCAAAGACTTCACCTATCTGTTCACTTCAACCATCTTTAACTCACAAAAAAACAAACTCTCTCTTATTAATAAAGCTGCATATTGCCAATTTTCTCCATGATAAGAAATGCACATTGACCTATATTATGATTCAAAAAGTCGCAAGCCATCACATTATAATCTACAGTTGAAGTCGAAGTTTACACACACCTTAGCCAAATACATTTAAACTCAATTTTTCACAATTCCTGACATTTATTATTAGAAAACATTCCCTGCCAAAGGTCAGTTAGGATCAATACTTTATTTTAAGAATGTGATATGACAGAATAATAGTAGAGAGGGTTATTTATTTAAGCTTTTATTTCTTTCATCACATTCCCAGTGGGTCAGCAGTTTACATACACTTTGTTAATATTTGGTAGCATTGCCTTTAAATTGTTTAACTTGGGTGAAATGTTTTGGGTAGCCATCAACAATTTTGGCCTAGTCCTCCAGACAGAAGTCAGGTTTTTAGGACTCCTTTCTTGCACATGCTTTTTCAAATTGAGGTCAAGGCTTTGTGATGGCCACTCCTATACCTTGACTTTGTTGTCTTTAAGCCATTTTGCCACAACTTTGGGGGTATGCTTGGGGTCATTGTCCATTTTGAAGACCTATTGCGACCAAGCTTTAACTTCCTGGTGTAACATAAACCTAACCTAATTTAAATATCTACTCAAACATTTATGCCTTTAGTGTTACATTTTAATTATTCAAATTATGGCTCTTACACTATATTAGTATTCAAATATGTAGCTAAATTCAATATAACATCTTTTAGTATGCAAAATGTTATTTCATTTTAATATATATTGTTTTACATGATTTTAATCACATTTTAGATATTTGTAAAATGTACAAATTCCATATAACCTATTCTATCCATATAATGTCATATTGCTTGTGTAATAATGATATGACTTGTCAGTGCTTGAAATGTCTTTCACACAAAATTTGCACATGTAAAAGTTAAAATACAATTCCACATTTTCGCCTGTAAGTGTTTGTACTATTTAGAAAAAAAAAGTTTTAGTTTTTGATAATAACCTTGGTTGGAACATAGCATTATGTTCCTGCAATAGTACCCAGGCCCAAGCATGTGGATGGGTGTATCAACAGTAGGCCCTCTTGGAATCTGTGCTCCACAGATTTCCAAAGAATTGGAAACACATGCCATTCCAAAGTATCCCCTTCCCCTTGTATGTTTGTTTATTAAATATTTTGGTGAATTGGATTATGCTTTTAGCTACCAGAGTGTAGTACTCCGCTCCATTTAAATAATTTTACCAAGTTTGAATCCATTTAGCAGTTTTTCTTCATTGATAAACACAGATAATGCATAGACAGTTAACAGTTATACATTTTTCTTTAATATATCTATTTAAATAAATAGGTAAAAAGAAAAAGTTTGTAAACTCCACAAAATACTTACGTCCAGTATTTAGTTTGTTATATTTATAAAACAGTAAAGATTAAAGCACTGTGCCCTGAGTTATTCTCTTTCTTCACACAGGGTTAATTTTGAGCACCTGGCAAAGGTGCCTGTGTTGGTTCTAGATGCCGGGGTGGAGTTTGAGGAGGACCATAATGTGCAGGCCAAACTCTTAGCACAGGTATGTCTTCCTTAGATCTTTTCTGTGGTAGAAAAAATGTCTCTGCGATAAATAAATTAAATGTACAGTGCTGTGGAAAAGTGTTTGCCCTTATGCTGTGAAGGATACTGTATTAGTGGATTTGATTTTAATGGTGCAGGATAAGGTGAACAGGCTGGTCTCGATTAAGTGACTAGGATAGATTGATCACACAGAGAGACTGGTATACGTTCCAATTACCCTTCAAAGGGCCTTTTATTTCCCACAGAGACATCTTGAATGTCTTGAGGGTGAATATATAGATTGAGGTATTTGTATTCTGTGTGTTGGTGTGTTATAGAAACAAAACAGAGCAAAACAAAATCAGTCAACATGGTATAGCAATTATCCCTAATGAGTAAATATTTATTAACACAAAATATCAGTGTAACAGATGTTCGTATTTGGGTCAAAAGGTGGAAGTGGGACACGCCGATTCCAACACAGGAATGTGTTGTTTCACTTTACGGTACAGCTTCAGATGCACACAAAGTCAAAGTGCTTCAATGAAAGAAAAACACACATACAGCTTCTCAGCCAGACTCTCTCTCTTTCGGTGGACTCTCCCCCGACACTCACTGTGAACATTGAAACGGTAATTAATCACAATTCATCTCAGGTGGATGTCCTTTCTGCTTTCTCTCTCCCCAGAGGGGTGCTCGACCACGCCCTCACCTCCACATATACCCACCGCCCGACTCATTTGGTGGTGCCTTTGGAGCGGTGCGTAGTACGAACAGAGGATGAATGATCATCCCAACAAGTTGTAGCAGAGAGTGAGGACACCCAACACTCCTTCTCTATGGTATTGTACTTAGTCGCTCTCATAGATAACTTCAAAATAATGTACAGCACTGGGTGCTCCTCCCCCTCCACCACTTGGGACAGAACAACACCCAGCCCACAGTCCAATGCAACTGTCTGTAAAACAAAAGGGAAAAAGAAATCAGGGGCATGCAGAAGCAGCCTGCCACAAAGTGCAGCTTTTACCTGCGTGAAAGCTTGTTGGCACGACTCAATCCACTGGAACGGGTCTGGGTCTCCCTATTTAGTGAGATCAGTCAGCGGGCTGGTGACATCTGAAAAATTAGGCACAAACCTTCGATAGTAGCTGGCCAGCCCCAGAGACTGTCTCGTCTCCTTTTTGGTTTTGGGTCTTGGGCAGGTCGCGATCGCTGCAGTTTTGTCAGGACTACAAATAACAGGATCCCAATTCCGAGCATCTTTGGGCACAAACTTACGAATCATATTTTTTAAGGTCTTATTAAACTATTTAACCAAGCCATCTGTTTGTGGATAGTACACGCTTGTCAAAATAGATAATTTGTACAGCTCGCTTAGTGTACGTGACATGAAAGTATTGCCCTAGTCAGTGAGGATTTCTTTCAGAATCTCCACTCAAGAGATTATTCTGAAGAGTGCCTCCACAACACTATGTGCTGAGATGTTGCACAAAGGCACTGCGTTGCATAGTCCTCCAGAACGATGCCTGCATGCTAACCGTTCTAATGGCCTGACTAGGTCCATGACAACTCTGTCAAAGGGAACCTCGATCAAAAAGAGAGGGCGCAGTAGTTGCAGAGGGTAGATGGATCTAAGCTGGGACCTTCAAGGACTGGTGTAACAGTGGCAATTTTAAGATCAGTTAGAACAATGGCAGATGCCAGAGATATGTTTATCATATGCAAAATAGGTTCCGAAATGACTGACTCACAGTGTTTAAGAAGGGAGGTTGGGGCAGGGTCCAAATGATATGATGATGAGTTGGAATGTAAAATTAGATCATTGACTGATAATGGGCTAGTGGTTGTGGAGAAGGAGAAAGGGTGATAGCTGAATTAAGACGTGCCAACCTTGAAATATTTTTTGGAGCACCATCAGTTTGATGGGGCGGGACGCAGGGTTTCAGGGGAGGGTGGTTCCTATATACTTTAATTTTTCAACATATAAATTTCAAATCACATATTTTTCAGAACAACTCTTTTAATGAAAAGACATATTTACATTTAGAAAGTGACAGCCATTTGTGCGCATGTGTGAATAATCTGACTGATCTTTATTGAGATGCCATTTTGCATCATTCATCACCTCTACTTGCAGTGGCAATTGCTCTTGACTGCTTTGTCTCATAGCTTGCTGACTTGGCCTTTCTGAGCAGAGCATCACTAAAGCTTTTCATGTGACAGACAGTCTCCTTTGCAGCCATGCTCACCTTTCTTGCCACCAAGGCACTTATCATGTCATTGCTCAGGGTCTTGTTTTTTGTAACAAGGCTGAAAACCGCTCACAATCAGCATTGCTATGGAAGACAACCAATATCTCAAGCATTACTACTGAAAGGTTGGAGAAGACCTCCTTGCCTCCCCTCTTCAACAGGCCAATGTCTCGCCAGGCCTCATCAATGCGCTTGCGGAGGATGCTGTTGTCAAACCTTGTGGTTTGATACATCTGGAACTCAAATTCCACTTGATCCACAGTGACCTCTTCAGGCAGAATAGAAGGAAAGTGACAGATAAAGAATCGGAGAGAATAGAATTTCACAAATTACCTCTTTGCTACATATGTCTGCCACAACAGCATGCATAAGCAGCTCATCCCCAAATGGATATTTGGAAAACATGTAGTCAGCTGCAGATGAAAAGAATTTTGTAACATCTCAGAAGAATGGCCTCAGCTCTAGGTTACCTTGGCTTTGAATAAAGGTTTGAGTGTCATGGCCAATTGAGAGTTCCTCATCAGGTAGCTGATTTTCCCTTGTGCTGGTTGGCTTGACACCTCTACCAATTTCATTCATCATAGTGATCACATGCTCAGGCTTACAGAATGAAAGCAATACATTTTCTAGTTGCAGCTCCAAAGTTGGAAGCAAGATATGTATGTATGGCACTTCTTTTTTAGGTATTTGGTTGCCAATTTAAAAAAAAAAAAAAAGGTATGGCTATGAATATGGGGTTGGTGAGACACTTAAATATATTTTCAGGTTTTGTCGGATATATTTTCTCTTCTTTCTTGGTTCTTTCTGGTTTGTTTTTTTTTTTCTTTTAGAGATCTTTCCAATTGCATTTTGCTTGAAGAGGAATCTGGCTAAGTCAAACTCTGCAGCAAGGTGTGCAGGATCTTTAACTTCTGGTAGACTAGTAAGTGGCTTCTGGGTAGAACCATAAAGAGGTGTGGGCAGCTTTGATGGGGCCAGCTTTGTAGCTGGTATGCTGGTGGAGGGTGAAGCTTTTGGCTTCTGGGCAAGACCAGATGTAGGCTTTGGCAACTTGGAGGAACCTGAGGGCTCGGTCTTCTTTTTCTTTCCTGCATCCACTTAATTTTTAAAGAAAACAGTTAGAGGATCCCACTGTTGCAGTAGACAGTTCACCCCAGAGACAGCCATCTTGTGGAGGCCAGCTTGAGGATCTTCCTCACCTCTGCATCACACATGAACTTTGTCACGTAGACATGACTTTCTCTTACTGCTTTTGTCCAGATGTAATTAATGGTTATAAGGAAGTCTTCAATGTTCACACTAAGCTGCATAGATGCTCTCTCTGCAGCTAGATGTATCGGGGGCAGGCACAACCAACTAGGTAGATGTGTGGATTTTGTGCCTTCAAAAATGCTGATACGCATTTCCCCAAACCTTGCATGATGGCAGCGTTATCAGATGCAAAGCTGACACAATTTGACCATGGTATGCCTCACTTCTTCAGTTCACCATCAAGCAATTCAAATATTTCTCTCCCAGTAGACTCTTGGTTCACATATCTTGAGCAACATTACAACTATCAACAACAATGGGGTAAATTTGTATGTCCTCCATATATGCGCATCCATCTGTAGCAAGGTTGTATGGAGACCACTTCATTGCTTCTATAATGCACTCATCATCATTCCTGGACGATGTTACCGGAAGCCATTCCAGGATTTTTACTACAGAGGCCGTCTTGATTCTGGCACAGCCATACATCTCCCTATCGGGAAACATCTTCCTAAACAGTGGTCCGACATGGTCTGCAGCAGCCAACGGCAAGTTGTGTTCTAAAATGAATGTAGTGAAAAGGATTTCTACCCAAACTGGTCTCAAATCTTGTGATTTTAGGAAGAATGAGTTAATTCTAGGGGTTGAATCTTTAACAGCCACAATTTGTAAAGTTTTTTTCCCCTCTACGTGACGTCAGCCATCTGCAAGACACACAAACACACGTGCACGCCTATCTTCATAATTCTAGTTTTGAAAGTTACATTTTTTTAATTTGACCCAATTCAAAAATGTAACTTTCACAACACTGGGCTATATTATAATATACAGTGAAATTCAAAAGTTTCAATACACCTGCTCAAAACCATTGTTTTATTCATGATTAATATTGCAATGCATAATGTGTGCTTATACAAACTGATAGCCATAAGTGAATCACATTTAATTATTTAATATAAATGGAAATATTTTTTTTTTATGCAATTTCAAGTATTTACATTAGGGATGTGTGCTACGACTAATTTGAGTAGTTTAAATTAAGGTTTTGTAATGACTAGTCAACTAGTCTAAAATTAAGAAACTCCTGGAAAACAGTAAAAATTAGGAACATTGTGTGTACATGTTAAAATATTAATTTATTATTCCAATATCCAAATATGATACTAAATCCCACAGAAAAAAAGGGTTTATATTTGTGATGTGCTGTCTTTGCATCTGATCATTGCACATTATAAACGGGACAAGCATTAGCTGAATAAACATTAGCCATTACAAACATATTTATAGAAAACAGTTGACAATGAATAGATCTGACCAATAAGAGCAAAACAAATCACTTATTCTAAAAAGAATATCAAATATAAGTCCAACATATAACGAGGGGTTGGGTTAACGGTAAAGTGTCCATCATTTAACACATTTTAAAAACACAGATGGATAGTACAAAATGCTTACATTTTGACAGAAAAAAAACACTTAAATCTAGCACGTCAATTTTCATTTTACAATTATCTTCTCTCTCTCTGTGTGCGAACATTTGTGAGAGACTATGGGAAGCCAAGAAAAATATTTGTATTTATAACTTTAAACTATAATCACTGGCTTCCTCTATCCTCTGTGCTTCCGCGTTCATCACTTCTCACCGGTGCTTACACTACGCCTATGTCATATGCCGGAACTCGTCTCACTCGTGAACGTGCAGACGATGTTACCGGAAGCCAGTGATTATAGATTATAAAAGTTATAAATATGGATATTTTTCTTAGAAAAATGCATCGCTTTGCTTCAGAAGGCCTCCTGGAGCTGTATGGATTACTTTTTTGATGTATGGATGTGCTTTTTTGGACTTCAAAATCTGGGGTACCATTCACTCCCATTATAAAGCTTGGAAGAGCCAGGATATTTTTTAATATAATTCTGATTGTTTTTGGCTGAAAGAAGAAAGTAATATACACCTAGGATGGCTAGAGGCCATTAGAATTATTATGGGATAATTAAAATTTTTGGGTGAACTAACCCTTTAGTGCTTTACGGTGTTTAGAAAACAAATCAAGAAAACAAATGTTTCAAATCTTAATACGGTGATACAAAACACGTGAATTCTTTCCCTCTTGGCTTTCCATAAGAGACAGCTCGCGCAGCACTGAGACAACGGTACTTTTTAATCCATAAGTAACTAACGCACTAGTTTTCATACAAAATAAATATGTAACATAATTAGGTACTTAAATTATTATTAACAGAATAATATAACACATGTAGGCTACGTTTCTCAACACTGAGAATTAATAAATAAATGCCTGTTTCTCCAGACTCGTGCTTGTCAGTCACCCATGATTTTAGTTTTAAAGTCTTTGCTAACCAGCACATTATGTTGTGCTGAAGTTTTAAAGACTACGACTGGAAAGTGATAAAATTACAGTCTAAATTATGGCCGAATAATAATGAAGAACGAAGCATGAATAACATACAATGTTTTGCTAATCAGGACATTGTTCTGTGCGCACCGCAAGTGAAAGTGAGAAGCATGAAATCATCCTCCAGATGAATGCTTAAAAAATAATAACACAATTATGCAAGTAATGATAAAAACAATATAACGCAAAGTGTAATTAAAATGTTTTGGGAATTCAATATTAACAGACTAGTCAATTATTATTTCCAATGCCGACTGCAGCAGGTGTACCATTTAGTCGATTAGTCTCGCAGATCCTTAATTTACATTTGTAAAAATAATAATTTTTTAAAAATTATGTTGTGATGAAAACACTGTCAATGAGATATGAATAAAAAAAGTTTGTGTTCAGGATTTCCATTTTGTTTAATAACTATATCTAGACACACATCCTGAAATAGGCTAAATGAAAAATGTAGCCTGTTCAATTAAAAAATATCTAGAAATGTAGGCCTTCCAAGATAGCTTCAGTATTACCTGAAGCTCCTTGATGGTTAATGTCAAAATCATAATTGCATAATGTGCAAAATGCATGGTTTAGCAATTTTGACGGGTGGAGGCACAGCCATTGCTCCTGATACTTAGTGAGGAAGTGCTGTGGGGCATGGACTCGTTTCTTTTTAGGCCTGCTGCTCTCTCTCTCCCTGTCAGCATCCACAACTTATGTCATGTTTTTTAGCTACAAGGTGCACACACACCCACACCTCAGTAACTTTCTAGGTCTCACTTTTTCCCATACTGCCATAATCTGTTGAATGGGAATAAAAAGTCACGTTTAACTATTTGCTACACATGGTCCCTGATCATATAATTTTACATTACTTTGCCAACTTAAATGCCTGGTGAACAAGCAAGCTAGCTTGCAAATTACGTAGCGTTAAATATTTTCCAAATATTAGCAGGTATGCACTCACAGGTCACACACACATTTGTGCTATTCCTGTTAAGGCAGTATTTTAGAGTAAAAATGGTCAAAATCTAACCAAAACTAGGACAAAATTTATATTTACTGTCTTTAATGTATTCATTCTGCCAAAAAAAAAAAAAAAAAAAAAAAAAAACTTACTACAGTATATGGTAAATTTTCATAAGCGTTGATTTATAAAAGATTCTCATTACAAATCAGGGGAAATGTTTGCACATCTTGTGGTGCCTGAATAATTCTGGAACTCTTCACTCTGGAACACGCTGCGCAACAAAATATTTATTTAAATCACAGCACTTTCATAATCACTAAGCCATATAGCAATTTCAATTTTATTTAGATTTATTTTTCAGCATTAATTGAGCATTTTATAATTTGCATGGCTTAATAATGTTTTCCTCTTATCTGAGTGATCTTGAATGACGAATGAGTATTTTAAATTAATCCATGCGATCACATCGACTCCAGAGGATTAATTTCAATATTTCAACTTTCCACATCCACCCCAACCAGTTTACCTTAAGGAGTTAGAAGTACAATGACTACTGTACTATCCTCGAAATCAGTAAAATGGTGGGAGTGGAAGGGGGATTGAGCGGGTTTTGTGTTGATATGCGCATTTGTCAACCATCTCCACTTGCTGTTTGATGAATGAACCCAGCGCTATGATTGGTCGAACTCTTCCTCTTTTGCTGTTGCTTGATTTGAGTACTGCGCATGCATAGATGTCACCAGGTTTTTGCATAGTTTAGAGTGACAAATCGTACCAGCGTACTTTGAGGTCAAAAAGCGTACCCGCTACGCAAAATGCATACAGGTTGGAAGGTCTGCTGAAGAAGTTTCGAAGAATCAGAAAGTAAGGGAGCACAGACAGAGGTGCTTTTAGGTTGTGATAAGATACCACAGTTCTCTTGTATGACTTACAGTGAGGAAAATTCTATAAGTTTGTGATCCGAGATGCCAATTTGTGTACCAGTCGTAGAAACATTATTAAGACCTGATGTACAAACTAAGTAAATTATATGACGATGGTTTGGGTAGAACAATTCATATGCTGTGTTAAATTGAAGAATTCAAGAACATTCATGAGGTCAGTTGTATTTGAACAGTATCAACATGGATATTGAAATCACCAAGCAGTATAACATGGGGAGATATAGCTCAGGCAAGTGTGAGTATTTCACTTAAGTTCAGAGAAAAAGTGAGGCTGATACTTTGGAGGTCGATAAATCAATAACACAATGAAAGGAGTTTCACCAACAATCTTGACAGCCAGATATTCAAAAGACGTGAAATTATGAAATTCAGTCAAAACCACTCTCAAGCCATCTCAACAAACAACAGCTAGTCCGCCCCCTTTCCGTGAGGTTGGGTTTAGACAAATATTTGTTTCCATGGGAAGTAAGCAAATTTAGTTGTAAAAAGTCATTAGGTGTTTGCCAGGTTTCAGTTAGCAGTAGCATGTCCAGTTTTTTTTTTTATCAGTGATGAATTCATTGAAAATTGATGCTTTGTCCGTTAGCGAGCGACAGTTCAATAGTGCCAAATCCTGACGAACAAATCCAAAGTGTTTTGATGTGGAGTATTGATCATCTTTAGTTAAATGCCCCAGTGAAAGTGAGTTTGAGCACCTTGTCAATGCAACATCAGTTTTACAGCACCACCTTTTGGTCCAGATAGAAGAAATTGCTGTGGGAGATGAGTGATAGACAGACTGGAGATTTTGTGGTGAGCGTTGGATATACAGCGGCCGCCTGAGGATTCCAAGTTCATGAAAGAGTCAAACATCTTAACATCTTTGGTTTGCTGCTAAAGGTGGCACAAGCTATTAAGTTTAAGGGGACAGTTAGTTTTTCACATGGGTGATATAGTTATTGAATAATGTTTTCTTCAATAATAAATATATATATATATATATATATATATATATATATATATTTATTTGAAAACTGTATTTTGTGTTTACTCAGGTTACATTTGTTTTATGTTATATATCGTTTGAAGATCTAAAACAATTTAGTAAGAAAAATACACTAAAATATAAGAAATCAGGATGGGGGCAAATACTTTTGCAAAGCACTATGTAAATGATTGATTAAATGGCTTTACTCTTTCTGTTTGTGCATATTCTGACACCTTGGGTATTACTGATATTATATTTTTACTAATCTAGGTAACAACTTTTTTCAGTGGATTATAAATGGCAGCATGGGATCAAACATCAATTTAGGTTATGTATGGACTATTTATTGACAACAATGTGCCTAGGATCTTGGACTATTTATCTAAATGGTCTTTGGTGCAGAAGACCTTGTTTATACTTTCACCTGGGTTCGTAGCGCATTCAGCATGCATCCTGTGTGCAGCTCTTGACGACAATAGACTGTAAACCTCACCATCTCATTTTCATTCTTGTCAAAATAAAATGTTACTACTGTGACTACTGTGTACTCTATACACTCACCTTTACTTTCTTAATGATTACTCATAAAGTGGGGATAAAGTTTATATTTACCTTGTCAGCAGATAGAAATACCATTATGGTCAATAACTGTTACTTTTGCAGTGATATGCCCTTAAAAAGGTTTTGCATTGTCGGGTAATAAAAAAGTTCTGTTATTTTACTGAGACAAATAACTGATTTCTTGTCATATGTTTGTTTTCATTATTGATTTATTTCAATAAACCCATATTTATATTTGTAGAGTGAAATTCACTTGATTGAAAATTGCTTCCAATTTCTTAAATTGTGCATCCCTGTTTCCTCGCTCCTCCATCCTTTAGAAATAAATGCACTTTATTTCAGTTCTGCATAGATTATAAGGTTTCCCATTTCACATTTACCAGTGAGTCTTATGCTTTCCATGTATGTGGTTTTTAATGGGTGTTGTCCATGGATTATGCAAATTGTGAATGTGTGCACACATTCTACATTGGGCCCCATTTACAAATGTTTGGAATTCACTAACATACACAACACACAAATGTGGGGCAGAAAATATTTGTGAAGGTCGGATTTGCATGCAAATTACACCCAATGAACACATTATTATATATATACGAATGTCTCATGAATGAGGCCCTGTTTCTTTAAAATCAACAGTGTACTCTTATCAATACTGGCACTCCTTCCCAAATCCAGCTGCCAAAAAATTAAATGAAACAATTGTTTATGAGCAAGCTGAGAAAGCAGAGGAACAAGGCCCCAATGTCACTGTGTATTGGTTTTACATACAGATAAAAAGACATTACCTTAAAATTAAACATGCAATGGCCTTGATTTTTTTTAAAAGAGGGTTTTTTTTTTTTTTATACGTAGTTAACATTATCAAAACATACTAATCAAATAAACATATCAAATTCTTTTTTGACCTGTTCCTCCCACTCAAAGCACAAAATATGTGGTAACAAAATACTCAGGGGGGAACCTTGCATTTACAAACACAGATTTGTGAGTAGATTGGGTCAGTTCACAGTTTTAAGTTTCTTCTTCTTTGTTTTAGCCATCTGAGGTAGTGGCATTTTAAAGGCAGTCCTACAAAGTGCACAAAACAGACAATTTGTTAAAAGATTGTCTGAAAACTGAAAGAATCCATTAATCTGTCAGACACATTTAAAAATTATTTTAAAATTACTTACTCGCATGTTGTGCAGATTGGACTAAAGTTACAGAATACTGGGGGGAAAAGATACAACATTAAGTCTATCTAAAGATACAAAATTATCATGACTACATGTTATGATAAAATAAAAAAAGGATATTTTGTGTTCTTAGCTAATTTAGCTAAAAGTAAAATGTATACTTAGCTCAGGCTCCTGTTTAAATGTACTGTATATTTTTAAGGAGTATATATACACTGTATAGCAGTGCATTCAAAAAGTATTCAGACCCCTTCATTTAAAAAAAAAAAAAAAATTATTTGCTAAAATGCTTTAAATAATCTTTTTCACATCAATCTACACTCCATGCAATATACTGAGAAAGTAAAAAACAGATTTTGGATAACTGCTAATTTATTAAAAAGAAAACACTGAAATATCACATTGACATAAGTATTCAGACCCTTTGCTATGATACTTGAAATTTAGCTCGGGTGCATCCCATTTATCTGGATCATCTTTGAGATGTTTGTACACTTTGATTGGGATCCACCTGTATCTTGATTGGAAGGGCACACACCGGTCTACATTGATCAGCCACAACATTAAAACCACTGACAGGTGAAGTGAATAGCATTCATTTAATTACAATTGCATCTGTCAAGGAGAGGGTTATATTAGGTAGCAAGTGAACAGTCAGTTCTTGAATTTCATGTGTTGGAAGCAGGAAAAATTGGTAAGCTTAAGGATCGGAGCAACTTTGAAATGGGCCAAACTGTGATGGCTAGACGACTGGGTCAGAGCATCTAAAAAATGGCAGGTCTTGTGGGGTGTTCCCAGTATGCAGTGGTTAGTACCTACCAAAAGAGTTCCAAGGAAGGACAACTGGTGAAACGGCGACAGGGTCATGGATGCATAAGGCTCATTGATACACGTGGGGAGTGAAGGCTAGCCCGCCTGTCCGATCCCACAGAATAGCTACTGTAGCACAAATTGCTGAAAAACTTAATGCTGGCCATGATAGAAAGGTTTCAGAACACAGTCCATCACTGCATGCTGCATATGGGGCTGCGTAGCTGCAGACCAGCCAGAGTGCCCATGCTGATCCCTGTCCACTGCCAAAAGTGCTTACAATGGGCACGTGAGCATCAGAACTGGACCATGGAGCAATGGAAGAAGGTGGCCTGGTCTGATGAATCACATTTTCTTTTAGATCAGTTGGACAGCTGGGTGCATAGTTTACCTAGGGAAGAGATGGCAGCAGGATTCACCATGGGGGAAAATGCAGGCCGTCTGAGGCAGTGTGATGCTCTGGGCAATGTTCTGCTTTGAAAGCTTGGGTCCTGGCATTCATGTGGATGTTACTTTGACACATACCACCTACCTAGAGATTGTTGCAAACCACGTACACCACTTCATAGCAGCAGTATTCCCTGATGGCAGTGGCCTCTTTTAGCAGGATAATGTGCCCTGCAACACTGCAAAAATTGCTCAGGAATGGTTTGATGAACATGACAAAGAGTTCAAGGTGTTGACTTGGCCTCCAAATTCCCCAAATCTCAAACTGATCAAAAGTCCAATCAATGGAGGCCCCACCTCATAACTTAAAGTATCTGCTAACGTCTTGGTGCCAGATACAACAGGACACCTTCGGAGGTCTTGTGGAGTCCATGCATCGACAGGTCAGAGCTGTTTTGGTGGCACGAGGGGGAGCAACACGATATTAGTTGGTTTTAATGTTGTGGCTGATCGGTCATATAAGGTCTCACAGCTTTCCAAAACTTGGCTGCATTAAAGGTTCCCAAGGGAACAGTGGCCTCCATAATTCTTAAATAGAAGAAGTTTAGAACAACCAGGACTCTTCCTAAAGTTGGCCACCAAGCCAAACTAAGCAATCGGGGGAGAAGGGCCTTGGTTAGAGAGGTGACAGGAACACGATTGTCACTCTAGTTGAGCTCCAGAGATCATGTGTTGAGATGGGAGAAACTTGCAGAGGGACATCCATCACTGCAACACTCCACCGATCTGGGCCTTTTGGCAGAGTGGCCAGACAGCGGCCGCTACTCAGTGCAAGACACAAAATAGCAAAGGGCTCGCAGACTGTGAGAAACATGATTCTCTGGTTTGATGAAACAAAGATTGAACTGTTTGGCTTCAATTCCAAGCATATTGAGGGTGCCTGGAGGATACCAGGCACTGCTCATCACCTGCACAATACCATCCCAACAGTGAAGCATGGTGGTGGTAGCATCATGCTCTGGGGGTGTTTTTCAGTGGCAGAGTCTGGGGGACTTATCAGGATTGAAGGAATGCTGAACACAGCAAAACAGAGATATCCTTATGGAAAACCTGGTGCAGAGCATTCAGGACCTCAGACTGGGCTCAAGGTTCACCTTCAACGGGACAATGATCCTAAGCACACAGCCAAGACAACACAAGAGTGGCTTAGGGACAACTCTGTGAATATCTTGAGTGGCCCAGCCAGAGCCTGGTCTTTGACCAAATCGAACATCTCTGGAGAGACCTGAAAGTGGCTGTCCACCGACCGTCCCCATCCAACCTGACAGAGCTTGAGAGGATCTACAGAGAAGAATGGCAAAACATTCCAAAATCCAGGTGTGCAAAAGTAGTTGCATCATACACAAAAATACTTCAACTAAGTACTGAGCTAAGGGTCTGAATACTTATGTCAATGTGATATTTCAGTTTTTCTTTTTAATACATTTTAAAAGTGATCAAAATCGTTTTTTGTTTTTTTTGCTTCATAATTAAGGGGTGTGGAGTGTAGATTGATGTGATTTAAAGGAAAAAAAATAAAATTCAGCACAAGGCTGCAACAAAAAAATTTGTAAAAAATTAAGGGGTCTGATACTTCTGAATGCACTGTATTTTTTTTATGGAGCAACATCAAATAATAGAGCGAATTAGTCACCAGTTCTTTAAAAAAAGATGCCTAGGTCAATTGTTTACCATTTATCTACATCTGGATGTAAATGTGGACTACCTACTTGTGTAAATAAAATTTCATCATGACAATCAAATTCATAACAGTTGTCAATGGCACAATCCCAATAAGCAATTTCAGAATAAACAGAAATCAGTGCCCACTAATGAACAATAACATATTTTTCTTGAAACTGATTATAGACAATAAAGGGTGAATGGAGACATACTTGATAGGCACACTGAACAGACATAGCCTATTTCAATAAGGTTCCGGTGGCAGAAGCAAGCAGCTCTGTAGTCTACATGTACTGGAGGCGGCAATAACAATTGAGAGCGTTGGTCTGCATCTGGTAAGAACACCCACTGACACAACAAGCATGTACAATAAGGGAAAGTGTTTCGTATATTATTATGTTAAACAGTTCTTCGCAAAATAAACATTTGATACAATAAACAAATATTTTACATTTAAACAAAGCATATAAAGAGCTTAATTACATATCGTCACCTTCCTAAAATAATGTCCTTTTGACTAAACGTTTTTGTCATCTCCTCATGATGCTGGCCACCTCTGGTAAAATTTCTGAAAAATCTGAAAAAATGACTTAGGACATTATTTTAGGAAGGTGACGACATTCAAATAAGTTAAAAATTGAACAAATAAATCTCACCAACAAATACTGAGTCAGAGCAATTTTCTGTGGAATTCTAAGATACAAGCCCCCAGTTATGTCACAAGCCTGTTGAAAGGCAACAAAAAACACAAAAGAAAAATAAGGTATCTGCTCCACTCATACAGTTTATTTCAAAAATAAAAATAAAACTGTTTTTTATTAATAATCTTAATCGTATTAATAATCTTAATAAATATTTTAAAGTTTATTTTGTTGGTAAATAAAAAAAACCGAGTAGGAAATTGGTAGTTTCAGCCTCAAATGGCACAGCCAACAAAATGACATGAAACATGAAAAAATATGGAAAGAGTTGGCAAAAGGTTTTTGGTTTCAATTTGACTGGCTGGTTGATACGCACGCAACTTCCAGGAGTCAGGGTGTGCATTATTTTAGCCGTTCGTCATGAAACAAAGTTTTGTTTACCAGGCTGCCACAAAAAGAAACTCAGAGGAACTAATCCCTTTTTTATCAAAGTTTACAAGGTTCATGGCATCCAATCTTTGAAAGAATTTAAAGAATTTGGTTTGAAGTAGCTAGTAAACAAGATATCCTTGAGTAAAGAGGTATATTCCACTTTATATTGCCTTTACATTGTCTGCACTTTTTTTCCCACTCCTTTTGTACATAGAGTTTTCAATATTTTCTCAGGCATTTGTGATTACTCATACAAATTTAAAAAATTATTTAGATTTGGACCGATTTGCTAATGAATAATTTAGACTAATTTCTTAATCATTTCGACTAATTTATTGAAAAGAACTAACTCAAAACAATTTCCATGCATGGAAAATACAATTTTAAAATTGTGTTATATTAGGGGGCCTGGGTAGCTCAGCAAGACACCGATTCCCAAGTCGCAAGTTCGAATCCAGAGCGTGCTGAGTGACCTGTCAGGCGTCCTAAGAAACCAACTGTCCCGGTTGCTAGGGTGGGTGGAGTCATGTTGGGTTAACCTCCTCGTGGTCGCTATAATGTGGTTCTCACTCTCGGTGGGGTGCGTGGCAAGTTGAGCGTTGATGCCGCGGAGAATAGTATGAAGCCTCCATACGCACTTGGTCTCCACAGTAATGCACTCAAAAAGCCACGTGATAAGATGTGCAGATTGACGTTCTCAAACACGGAGGCAACGGAGATTCATCCTCCACCACCCGGATTAAGGCAAGTCACTACGCCACCACAAGGACTTAGAGCGCATTTGAAATTAGGCATTTCAAATTGGGGAGAAAATTCCAAAAAATATATATATATTTTTTTATATATATTTCTAGGTTTTCCATGACCGTAGGAACCTTGTACAAGGACGGAAATTCAGACTTCTAAGTTTACAAAGATGTTCTTCTAATTTATTAATTTCTAATTTCCATAATTGGAATTGATAATTTGTAATTGAATGCTACTTTTGCAGAGATTGCAACTCTATAAATTTTACATTTCAATGTTATATATTGTGGGTCAGAAACAGGAAAGAATTTAAGTCCTTTTTTTTACTCTAAATCCCAACTTTCACTTTTATATCTGCAAGTCACATGAGGTGATTGATTAGTTTCACTTTCACATTTGAAGACTTACAGTAAAAAAGGACTTACAGTTGAAGTTAGATGTTTACATACACTTAGGTTGAAGTCATAAACCATTTTTAACCACTCCACATATTTCATATTAGCCAACTATAGTTTTGGCAAGTCATTTAGGACATCTACGTTGTCCATGACACAAATAATTTTTCCAACAATTGTTTTCAGACAGATTGTTTCACTTTTTATTGACTATATGACAATTCCAGTGGGTCAGAAGTTTACATACACTAAGTTAACAGTGCCTTTATCCAGCTTGGGAAATTCCAGAAAATTATGTCAAGCACTGAGTTTAAGGTAGGCCTTAAAATACATCCACAGGTACACCTCCACCTTTGCTTGACATCATGGGAAAATCAAAATAATTCAGCCAAGATCTCAGGGAAAATTTTTTATTTTGGACCTCCATAAGTCTGGTTCATCCTTGGTAGCAATTTCCAAATGCCTGAAGGTACCAAGTTCATCTGTACAAACAATATTACGCAAGTATAAACACCACGGGGCCACGCAGTCATCATAAAGCTCAGGAAGGTGACATTCTGTCTCCTAGAGATGAATGTATTTTTTGGCGAAAAATGCAAATCAATAACCAGAACAAGAGCAAATTACCTTGTGAAGATGCTGGAGGAGACAGGTAGACAAGTATCTATATCCACAGTAAAACAAGTCTTATATCATCATAACCTAAAAGGCTGCTCAGCAAAGAAGAAGCCACTGCTCTTGTGCATGTGCACATGGCGACAAAGATCTTACATTTTGGAGAAATGTCCTCTGGTCTAATGAATGAACACCATCCCAACCTTGAAGCATGGGGGTGGCAGCATCATGTTGTGGGGGTGCTTTGCTGCAGGAGGGACTGGTGAACTTCACAAAATAGATGGCATCAAGAGGAAGGAAAATTAAGAGGATATATTGAAGCAACATCTCAAGACATCTGCCAGGAAGTTAAAGCTTGTTTGCAAATGGGTCTTCCAAATGGACAATAACCCCAAGTATACCTCCAAAATTATGGCAAAATGGCTTAAGGACAACAAAGTCAAGGTATTGAAGTGGCCATCACAAAGCCCTGACCTCAATCCGATAGAACATTTGTGGGCAGAATTGAAAAAGCATGTGCAAGCAAGGAGGCCTACAAACCTAATTCGGTGTGACGACCTCGAGTCTCCTCCTCCTACTGGGGCAGAGCATGAGAGTTTTTGATTGGTTTTCCCCATGTTAATTGATAATTAGTTAGAGTATATAAGAGTGTTGTGTGTTATTTGGGGGAGACACTCTCTATGGGATAGTTTTTCTCAGGAATGGCTCTTGCTTTTTCTCATTTTGTTTCTTAAATTATGTAGCTTAAAGATTTTGTCAGTTATTTTGTTTATATTTCTTTTTTTCCTTCATTATCCATAGACTTATGTTTTTTTTTTTTTATTAATATTGGTTGTTGTGCTTTTTGTTTAATTAAAATAAAAACAATTGTATTGATTAGATTTTGTTGTCTGATCCCTCTTTTATGTTGCGGCTTGAAACTATCTGGTCGCGGCACTCAGTTACACCAGTTCTGTCAGGAGGAATGGGCCAACTTTCCAGCAACTTTTTGTGAGAAGCTTGTGGAAGCCAACCCAAAATGCTTGAACGATGTTAAACAATTTAAAGGCAAAGCTACCAAATACTAACAAAGTGTATGTAAACTCCTGACCCACTGGGAATGTGACGAAAGAAATAAAAGCAGAAATAAATAATTCTTTCTACAGTAATTCTGAAATTTCACATTCTTAAAATAAAGAAGTGATCATAACTGACCCAAGACAATTAATGTTTTCTATGATTAAATTGAAAAACTGAGTTTAAACCGAGTTTGGCTAAGGTGTATGTAAACTTCTGACGTCAACTGTATATATTGAACTGTTTCTCACCCACACCTATTATATTGCTTCTGAAGAAATGGATTTAAACGCTGCAGTCATGTGGATTAATTTTATGTTTCCTTTATGTGATTTTTGTAGCTACAAATGTGTGATCACCATTCACTTGTATTGTATGGACATACAGAGCTGAGATATTTTAGATATTCTTCTAAATCTTCGTTTCAGTTCTGCTGAAAAATTAAGTCATACACATCTGGGATAGTATAAGGGTGAGTAAATGATGAGAGAATTTTAATTTTTGGGTGAACACTCTATAACTCTCTGGCATCTTTACCAGCCCAAAATAGAAACACTGGCAAATCTACTGCCTGATTTTGGGGCCAATGGCAAAGATGGAGAGAGTGTTTTCCCCACCGTTCGATGGCTCTAGTGGCACAGAAACGACACGCTTCACCTTTAACAATCAAGCATAACAATATCAGCAATCTAAAAATTTCCACAGTGCTTGCAAATAATCATCATTAAAAAAACACAAGTAAACAGTTATAAATGCCAAGATTAAATAAAATACCTGTTGCAAAAGTCCTGAGTCAGTGTCCAACACACAGGCATCAATCAGGATATTCTTTGGGAATGATGAGAATGGATGTTTGTTCAACGATAGAGCATTATATAGATACACATCATTGAAAGAAAATACAGTATAAGATGACTGTTCCAGTTGTTAACCCCACCTTCTTCTGTGCTGCAAAGATCACATTCATGAAGTTCATGTACTGTAATGTACAGTCCTCAGCTGCTTTTATAACCTGAAATAATTTTAAGCAAAATGTTCAGGTAGCTTTTCAATTAAACAGTCATTTTTGCCTGTTAAACCCAAAGATGTACTTACCAAGATCCTTGATTTCACATCCTGCCCAGCTGTAAGTAAAATACTAAAGGTTCAGTCCATGTCTAAATTGCACTACATAGAAATTCAATACAAAACACTAAGTCTATTTAATACAAAATGACAATTAAACCAGAGCTAGGAAAAAGGACCATTTTATTTGTGCTTTTGCAATGCTGTATAAATCTATCTACATATCTCTACAAAACATTACACCAAAAAATAACACCACAAAAAACATGTGTTTAGTTTTCATGGGACCAAACTATAGATGAGAATACATGCGTTTACCTTCCACTTCCTTAGAGACTCGATGGATATCTGAGAGTCAAAAGTTAATAAAAATTGGAATCTTTGCACATCATATTCTATTTACAAAACTGCCTTGTGCTTCTAGAGAGAAATAAAATGTGATCTCTTTAGCGACTGATCTGTACTGTATATATATATATATATATATATATATATATATATATATATATATATATAGAGAGAGAGAGAGAGAGAGAGAGAGAGAGAGAGAGAGAGAGAGAGGTACAGGATACAACACAGAGCTCTGGAGAGTGATCCGGCCAATAAGGTGTCTGTTTGATTGCTGCTGACCTCTGCTGTTAACAGGAAAGGAAACCATAATTATCCAGTTGTAGTAATACCCACTAAAAAAGTACTCAAGTGTCCTCAAATACTAGGCCAGACACACCAAAACCAGTCAAATACAGCACTGATTCTGACATTGGACCAAACATGTCTCACAACTTTGCAAGCCATTAGTTTTTAAAATGGTGACATTTCCACTTATTATTATTATTAATAAAAGATGATCACTATAATGTTCTTAATGTGAATGTACCATTTAATTTAATTTTGTCTTTCTATTTTATTTTAAAGTATGACATAATATTATAACTCACTATCCATAAAAACCACCAGTCCACAGAAAATAACTTGATATTTCATAGAGTTTAAATATTAAAATTAAGGGAAACATTACTACTGTGATATTCAAAACATGGTTTTGTCAACAAAATCAGCTGTCCACACCAATTTCTGTTTGACTGTGGTGAATTCAGTAGATGGAGCTCACTATCTAGTACTCTCATTTCATTCATTCATTCATTGAAGTTAATGCGACATTTGTCAATATTTATAAAAATGTCATATCGTTTTTTAATTTGACAGTGTTGACCCATACTGAGTGAATGAAAAACACATTTTGTGAGAAAAAAATTAATTAGCAGTTTTTTCAGTTCCGTTTTAAAATAAATGACAGACCATTCATTGATTAAACAATACCATTTAAGATAAATTATTACTTTAACCTGTATAATAACAATAATCAATAATTAAATATAAAATACTTACTACTGTCCAAGAGATTTCTCAGCTCTTCCGCTAAGAGATCATTGGCAAATGACAGAAGCTCATATTTGCCATCACCATTAGCAGATAACACATCCCCAGATTTCCACTTCTTACTTGGATATAGGAAGTGGCTTGAAAAGACATCAAAAGATTGTCTAATTTAGTATAGTTACTTTTACCTTCAAACTAATAAACTCATCTGAAGACAATACAGATTATATTATGAGAAAAACGGCAGGCTTCTAGGAGTTTGTCAAATAAAGAGAGACCTCACTGACAGAACAAGGTCTACAATGAAAGAACAATTACTTCCCTACCTCTCTTGATAGAGGTTTGCAATGATGCCTAATTTGTTGGATCTTGCCATAATCAAGTGGGAATTTGCCAGAACCATCAAAGAATCCAAACATTTTGTGAGGGTGAACTGAAAAAGAAAACAAACAATCTTAGAAAAAATCCCTAACATTATTAACCTGGCTGACTTCATGACGACAAAGCCAAACTCCATAAAACCTGTAATCCTGCTAAATTAAAATTTAAACAACTTTCCAAAGGAAATGTGAGGTCCACGGCCAGCTAGACATTATGAAATGAGAGACAGAGAAAGAGAGTGTATTGTGAGGCACTGAGGCATTATAAAAATGCAATACACCACATAAAGCAACAACATCTAAACCACACTCTTAATGAAACTGAAGACTAAATTAATAATAATCAGTTCTGGGAAAAATAAACAGTCTGAATAAACAACACAGCCAAGACGTGATGGAGAGTTGTGGAAAGGATATTTAAAAAATATATTTAAAGAAATTTCTCCAGAAAATCTCACACCTGACCAGAAAAACATGCTAAATAAAATGAGTCAATTGGAATCTATAATAAAAATAACCAAAACCTTTTAGACTATCAGATTAGCAGAGAAGAATTGACAGATGCACTTAAGAAACTAAAACCAGAAAGGCATGTGGTTTTAGACATTAGAACAGAAATGTTGAAGCACAGCCTGCAGTAATGCAGGAGGCCTTGTTAAAACTGTTCAATCAGGGTTCTACAAACTGGCTATTTTCCTGATACCTGAAATATGGGTTTAATACACCCATTATATAAGAGTGGAGACAAATTCGACCACAATAACTACCGAGGCAATTGTGTGAACAGTAATCTGGGGAAGACTTTCTGTTGTGTCCAGAATGCCTGGATACAGGCCTTCCTTACCAAGCACAATGTCTTGAGTAAGAGTCAGATTGGATTCCTACCAAACCACCGCACCACCGACCACATTCACACGCTACACATGATAGTCAACCAGCACTTTCATAAAAAATGCAAAGGCAAAATATATGCATGTTTTGTTGATTTAAAAAAAGCATTTGATTCCATTTATGCCAAATGATGGTCTATATTATAAAATTCTACAATCCGGCATTGGAGGTAAAATGTATGACACTATCAAATCTATTATTCGGACAACAGGTGTTGAGGTAAAATTGGCAATAAAAGAACACAATTCTTCACTCAAGGTTTGAGCCCAACTCAAAAACTTTTACATTTATGAGTTAGCAGTGCTACTGTAACAATCTGCAGCATCCGGTCTTACTCTAAATAATTCTAAAGTTAAATTTCTTCTCTATGCAGATTATCTGTGCACTCCTTGTGCAGTAGCTGACAGTATGTGGACCTACTGGAGAACTGGGCCCTGTCAGTCACTTTGAAAAAAATAAAATGAAGATCTTCCAGAAAAAAGACAGCATACAGGAAACCAGATACACATTCACTCTGGGATACACTGCAATAGAACACACCCTACACTGGGACTACCTCAGTTTTTGTCTGGAAGTTATTGCACTAAAAGATAAAGCTAGAAGTGCATTCTAAGCTATTGAGGGCAGATTTACCAAAATTTATATTCCTGTAACAATGTGGTGTCAAATCTTTGGTATTGGTAGTAGTAGTAGTAGTAGTAGTAGTAGAGTTGGTAGAGCGGGTTGTCCACTAATCGCAGGGTTGGTGGTTCGATTCCTGGCCCACACGACTCCATATTCCGAAGTGTCCTTGGGCAAGATACTGAACCCCAAGTGGCTCCCAATGGCAGGCTAGCGCCTTGCTTGTGTGTGAATGAGATGCAGTGTAAAGCGCTTTGAATAGCGTTAGTGCTTAACCCTAACCCTTAAATATATATATATATATATATATTGAAAAACGATCCCTCAAATTTTGGACACACCTAAATTCAAGTTCCACTAACACACTACAACATGAAGCCTAAAAACAGTCCCTTTTGTAAGCTGACTCTAAAAATCACAAACCCACTGACAACTAACAAACACCAGCTTCAGACCAGCACTGCTTAACTAAACCAAATCAGAATAAACCAAATCATAAAAGAAAGCAAAAATTCATATTTGGACCATTGGGAAAATGAAAGTAAATACCAAAGCAAATTGAAATATTATCAGGCCCTATACAGAAAGTATAAACTGGCAGAATATCTCTACACTGTAAGAGATCCAAAACAGAGACGGATCCTCACCAAATACAGACTCAGCGATCAGTCTGAAGACAGAGAAAAAAATGGCTTCCAAAAGAAAAACGAGTCATGCTTACTGTGACACTGGTGAGGTCGAGACAGAGACATACTTTCACCTTCACTCAGAGAAATTTACAGAGGTGAGAGAAATACTTTGACAAACACTCAAACCTCATGCCACCGTTTTCCAGTTCAGCAGAAACAGACCAAATGCAGGTGTTACTGGGGAGGACAATCACGCATTAGTTGCAGCAAAATTCATTTCAAGTGCACACCCTCAGAAACCAATTACTGCCTTAATGTACCTCGTCACATTATTTTTTAATGTTCATAATGTCTTGTTAAATTTTATTTAATATTAATGTATACTGTTATTATATTTTTATTTTATTAATTACCTGGCACATTATTTTAATTCTATTAAAATTTGGTCCTGTTTTAGTATTATTTGTCTTGTCATTATGTTTTTTGTATTAATGTTTTGCCAATTTTGTATGTAAACACAATCATCAAAATAAAGTACTTTAAACTGAAATTAAATTGAGTGAGAGAGAGAGAGAGAGAGAGAGAGAGAGAGAGAGAGAGAGAAAATGTACCTTAGGATCCCTTTGTGTTTGCTGGCCCCACCAAATAGGGTTGACATCTATCACCATGACCAGAATGTTAATTTCGTCTTCTGCAAACATGAGTAGTCGTTATTATTAAATGTGTGTGATTATGTTTAATGCGTTATAGGGGCACGATAGTTCATACAGTGATTTATTTGCTCTCAGTGTTTACACTGCTATTTTTATAATATTCCATATATATAGATGCAAAATAAATTATGTTTTTGACCAGTTAAAAACACTTTTACATGGTTTAAATATAAAACATTGTTTATCAGATTTGCAAACCTGATGCCATTGTTGAGATACCAGTATAGCGATTTAGCGGTATTACGTTGCTATTTATAACGCCTTGTTAAAAAATATATCGTAAGAGTCATGACGAGTTTACACGAATGTACCAATAAACTGAACAATTCATAGCTATCTCTACAAGTATGTAGTCGTTATGTTTACACCACTGTAAAAGACTTGCGCAGTTAGAACACTGCAAACGTCGCGCAGTTAATTGCGTAACGAATGACGTCATAACCAAGCGCCAATCATAGAGGTTTTTTTAAGGAACATTCCGGGTTTAATACAAGCGAAGGTCAATCGACAGTCACAGCATTTATTGAATAATGTTAATTACCACACAATCAATTTGGGGTTTTCTCCTCTTTTTCTTAAAAATAAATAAATAAAAAGGCTGGGGATAGGCCTACAGTGAAGCTTTTACAGTGAATGGGGCAAATCCCTAAATGTTATAATGTTGTTTTAAAAGTATTGCCACAAGACATTAACAATATGTGTTAACGCTGATTAAATCTCAAACCTTTTCTTTGTAAAGTTTTATATCACTTTACAACTTTGAAATGATGACGTAGCCAATCTCTGTAATCCCGGTAAATTACAAATCAAACAATTTTCAAGTCAAATAATACACAAATTTTAACAAAAACATTTATGTAAGTGATTTTATAAAATTGTAAGCATCACATTGTTGCATTTAAAACCCTCCAAAAAGTGGCCCATTCAGTTCTATTGTAAGTGCCTCTGTCGATTTTTTTTTTTTTTAAAGGCGAGACGAGTCAGGTCACTTGGCGCCATGTGAGGGTGATGTCACAAACATTGTGAATGGTGAGCTGTGCATACTTTGCTAGTTTTTAATACTTTTTGTGTCATAAACAGGTGAGACTCTATACACCCTGTTCCATAACTGTTCTATGAAGACAATAGTCAAAGAATTCAAAATCCTCAGTCTCTGGAGACATTAAACACACTTACATGCTCAAGCTGATACCCCAGACAGGGCCGCAGACCAGGGACTCAGTTTGGACGGTGCGGCGGGAGAAATTCAGTGTCAACTGTCGAGCATGTCGGCAATGCTGGTGAAGGTCGTTGCTGACTCGAGGACCTTGCTGTCGATCGATCACTGCCATGGAGACTAAATTCTCTGAGTTGTTTACAAGAGTGTCGGACATTGAGAAACAGATCGATTATCTGGAGTCATCGGCGAATTAGCTGCTAAACTGCTAAGACAGCTAAGACTTCCAAGACAGACTTGAAATGCATTTGGGAAAAGTTGGAGGACTTAGAGAATAGTAGCCGGTAAAACAACGTCTGAATTGTTGGAATTCCTGAGAACGAAGAAGGCCGAGATATGGTGAAATTCCTAGATGAGCTCTTCCCAAGTCTGCTCGACATAACAGACCTTAAACTGGAAATCGAGCAAGCTCACAGGGTTCCAGCACAGAGATCCGCTGAGGGAGACAGGCCCAATCAATTCTGGCCAAATATCTGAGATCATCCAATAAACATCTTGTGTTACGCGAGGCTGGGAGTAATGGAATGCTTTCTTGGAAGAACCACAGTATTTTCTTGGTCCAGATTTTGTGAAATCGACAAGTGATCGATTCAAAGAATTGCAACAAACTCTTAAATCAACGGAAGTTTGCTTTTGTACTGATGTTACCGGCAAAATTGAGAATAGATACCAAGGATGGCCGCAAAATATTTACATGCCCACAGCAAGCGATGTCCTTCATAAAGTTAATGGAATTAGTAAGTTATTGTGTGATACTGTCTATACAGCCGAGTGGACCTGACTCACTAAACAATCACTTGACCGTCCGAGGAACTGAGTGGATTCTTTGTTTCTTTTTGTGTTGGTTCCGCCAAGCAACTGAAGTTTGTTTTTTGGAGAAACACTACTTTGGGACAGTTTGTGGATGAATCTGCACATTCTTTGTGCTTACACCTCCTATTGGTTGGAGTTTCTACTGTGGAATATTTCTTGCAAAACATTGAAGTGATTAGGGCATTTTTTTGCACTCATGTAACAGCAGAGTGTCTCTGTCCACGTGGAATGTGAATGTGTGGGGGCATCCCATCTTTTCTTAAACGTAAGAAATATGATACTGTGTTTCTACAATAAACGCATCTTTCCCCGCATGAAGCTGATGTTTTCTTTAGTGCTGGCTCGAGTAAGAGCAGAGGAGTCATTACGTTGATAAGTAAACATCTACAATTCAAATGTCTCAAACAGATTAATGATCAATTAGGAAGAGTCATTTCTGTTTTAGCAGAAATTCAGGGGCAAAGGTTGATTTTGGCTAATATTTACACACCTAACATTGAGGATCAGGGATTTTTTATAGATCTTGAAGGGATGTACTGTATGGCAGTATAAGTGAGCAGGAAACCGCGCACCCTGAGGCTGCGTTCATTGTTGCCGGGGACTTCAACAAAGCCAACTTCAAAACAATAGCACCAAAATACCACCAACATATCAGCTTCAACACACGAGGGGACTGGGTTTTGGATCATTGCTATTCTCCTTTCCGGGATGGCTACAAATCCCTCCCCCGCCCACCATTTGGCAAATCCGACCACTCTTCCGTTCTGCTTCTGCCCGCTTACAGAATGATCCAGTGCTGGTCGGACCAATCAGACTCTGCGCTACAGGACTGTTTTGATCACGCGGACTGGGAGATGTTCCGGTCTGCCTCCGATGACGACATCGAGGTTTACGCTGATAGCGTAACGTGTTTCATCAGGAAGTGCGTAGAGGACGTTGTTCCGACGAAAACTATACGGATCTACCCCAACCAGAAACCCTGGGTTAACGGCGATGTTCGCGCGGCACTTACTGCGCGGACCACCGCTTTTAATTCCGGGAACGCGGAGGAGCGTAAACAAGCCAGTTATGCCCTCCGTAACTCCATCAGTACAGCCAAATGCCAGTACAGGCACAAAATTGAAGGACAGTTCAACACCACTGACTCCATAAGTATGTGGCAGGGTATTAACACCATCACAGACTATAAACAGAATAAAAACTCCGCCATGAACACTGCTGCCTCTCTCCCGGACGAGCTTAATACTTTTTATGCTCGTTTCGAGGATAACAACAACACCGCCCTCGCGGAGAGAGCACTCGCGGCCGATACTACAGATGATGGTTCACTCTCCGTCTCTGTTGCGGATGTAACCCGATCCTTTCGACGGGTGAACATTCGCAAAGCCGCGGGTCCAGACGGCATTCCGGGCCGCGTCATCAGAGCATGCGCGAACCAACTGGCTGGTGTTTTTACAGACATTTTCAACCTGTCCCTCTCCCTGTCTGTAGTCCCCACATGCTTCAAAACATCAACCATTGTGCCTGTACCGAAGCAAGCCAAAATCACTTGCTTAAATGACTGGCGTCCTGTTGCCCTCACCCCCATCATCAGCAAATGCTTTGAGAGGTTGATCAGAGATCACATCTGCTCTGTTCTGCCCACCTCTTTGGACCCATTGCAGTTTGCCTACCGTAACAACCGCTCCACTGATGATGCTATTGCATCTACAATACACACTGCTCTCTCCCATCTGGAAAAAAGGAACACGTATGTGAGAATGCTGTTTGTAGACTACAGCTCAGCATTCAACACCATAGTGCCCTCCAAGCTTGATGAGAAACTCCGGGCTCTGGGCTTAAACAGCTCGCTGTGCAGCTGGATCCTGGATTTCCTGTCAGGCAGACGTCAGGTGGTTAGAATGGGCAGCAACATCTCCTCATCACTGACCCTCAACACTGGAGCCCCGCAGGGCTGTGTTCTCAGCCCACTCCTGTATTCCCTTTACACACATGACTGTGTGGCGACACATAGCTCCAATGCCATCATTAAGTTTGCTGACGATACGACGGTTGTAGGTCTGATCACTGACAATGATGAAACAGCCTACAGAGAGGAGGTGCACACTCTGACACGCTGGTGTCAGGAGCACAACCTCTCCCTCAACGTCAGTAAAACCAAGGAGCTTGTGGTGGACTTCAGGAAGAAAGACAGAGAACACAGCCCCATCACCATTAATGGAGCACCGGTGGAGAGAGTCAGCAGCTTCAAGTTCCTCGGTGTCCACATTACTGAGGAACTCACATGGTCCGTCCACACTGAGGCCGTTCTGAAGAAGGCTCACCAGCACCTCTTCTTCCTGAGACGGCTGAGGAAGTTTGGAATGAACCAACACATCCTCACACGGTTCTACACTAGTACTGTTGAGAGCATCCTGACTGGCTGCATCACCGCCTGGTACGGCAATAGCACCGCCCACAACCGCAAAGACCTGCAAAGGGTGGTGCGAACGGCCAGAAACATCATCGGAGGTGAGCTTCCCTCCCTCCAGGATATATATAACAGACGGTGTGTGAATAAAGCTCGGAGGATTATCAAAGACTCCAGCCACCCGAGTCATGGGCTGCTCTCACTGCTTCCATCAGGCAGGCGGTATCGCAGCATCAGGACTCGCACCACCCGACTACATGACAGCTTCTTCCCACAAGCAATAAGACTTTTGAACACATGATCTCTCACGATCTACAATCAGCACTGCACTTTACTAATCCTCATTCTGTCAATATATTCTCGCTCCCAATTCAGTTAGTGTATATATATATATTTATACCCTTATCTAGTGTATGTGTATTCTACATTGTGTGTATTGTGTACATTTTTTATGTAAATTGTGTTGTGTAAATACGTTGTTATTGTAAAGTGGTTTATGTCTCGTCACTGTCATTACTGCAATGTTGCTCGGAACTGCACACAAGAATTTCACCTGCTGTTGCACTCGTGTACACAGTAGTGTGACAATAAAGTGATTTGATTTGATTTTGATTTGATTTGATTTGATGTTGCAAGCCAGTGGCACCCCTCATGATATAATATTGGGATGAGACTTTAATCTTTTGATGGACTCCTTGATCATAGTGAAGCAAAAGTGTGTAAGCCCCCTAGTGCAACTCTGACGCTTCATATGATGTGTAAAAATCTTGGGTCTTACAGATATTTGGAGACTTTTGAACCCATCTGGTAGGAACTAAGTCTAAGTCTAAGTCCCTCATTTCATATGTTGTAGTTTGCTCAAATGGAAACATCTTAGGCTCAGATCACACCCTGGTGAGTTTAGAGGTGTTGCTCTACCATTCCCTCAGTGAAATCTGCTGGTGGTGAATTTTTTACCTCAGCCATTGATATTAATAATGGTTTTGAAGAATTCTGTCTTGATCTTTGTAGTTCTACATCTTCGTCCACTGATGAAGACATTAGAAAATTTGTGGAACCATTAGAACTCCCTAAACTGACAACTGAGCCAAAAAATGATCTTGATTCTGAGATAATCTTGGAGGAGCTTGGTGAGATAATTAAGGCCTCAGGCAAGGCTCCGTGGACAGATGGCTTTGCCACTGAATGTTTTAGGTCTTATGCTACAGAACTTGCTCCACCTTTGCTAGAAATTTATACGGAATCATTAAAAAATGGAAAGTTTCTGCCAACCATGACACAAACCCGGATCAGTCTGATTCTTAAAAAGGACAAAGATTCAAGCGAGAGTTACTGTCCAATTTTCCTGATCCAGCTAGAAGTAAAAATTTTGTCAAACGTTTTGGTTAACTGATTAAGTAAAGTTATGACATCTCTTATGCATACAGATCGGGTGGGTTTCATTGGGGGCCGCAGCTCTTCTGATAACATTAGGCATTTCATCAATATCATGTGGTCAGTGGCGAATGATCAGACACCGATAGCTGCCATTTCACTTGACGCTGAAAAGGCATTTGATATGGTAGAATGGGGATCTTTTTAAGATTTTGGATATGTAATAAAAATACTTTGATTGAATGGATTAAGTTACTTTATAGACACCTGGTAGTGGTGGTACAAACAAATGGATTAATTTCAGATTATTTTACTCTGGATAGGGGCACACGGCACGGTTTCCCTCTTTCCCCATTATTGTTCTGTCTTGCCCTGGAACGATTAGCAGCCACGATATGAAAGGAGGTTAATTTTCCAGGGGTGATGGTGTGGCACATAAGCTTCTGCTTTACGCAGATTATATTTTATTATTCGTCTCTGACCCTTCTAGATCTATGCCTTGTCTCCACAGAATTATTCATTCCTTTTCTAAGTTATCGAGATATAGAGTTAATTGGTCTAAATCTGAAGCTTTGGTTCTGACAGTGTACTGCCTGATAACGGCTTTTCTGCCAGGTGCCTTCCAATGGCCCAAACAGGGCATTAAGTATTTGGGTATTTTATATTCAGCAAATGTGTGTGATTTAGTTAGACAGTTCTGATCCTTTAATAAAAAAAAGTTTTCGACCGATGTGGGCAGGTGGGCTTCATTACATTTATCGATGATTAGGAAGGTTAATGTTATTGAAATTAATTATATTCCAAAATTCAACTACCTGCTACAGTCCCCCTCTCTTATTTCAAGCAATTTGATAACATGGCATCCTTCATTTGGAATGGGAAACATCCCAGATTACATTTGAGTAAACTGCGTAGGCCAATTGATAAAGGTGGGCTTGTTTTATTATGCGTTCAGGCTCAGACATCTGGCTCATTGCCCGCTTCCACCTGAGAGACAGCCCTCCTTGGTTTTGTATTGAACGGGAAGTTATTGCCCCTATTTCGCCATTGCAAAGCCTTTCTATCAAATTATTTATTTAAATGTTGCCATGAGTTTATGGCTTAACCCCAAATTATGTATAAATCCCCTTTCTGCTGGTCGGAGTAGCTTGTTAGGGGGATTACTACACTCTTTGACCTATATGAGAGTGGAGTGTTGAGATCCTTTGAAAATCTTGTTCAACATTTTGGGATCCCTAGATCTCAGTTTTATAGTATTTACAGATGTGACACCTGCTCTGTACTATTTGTGGGAGTGTCATCAGTTTTACTCCCTGCTAATTCAGAGTCATGGGGACAGAGCTTCAGCTTCCCTCGAGAGTTTATGGGAGAAAGATTGGTATTGGAGGAGGGAGAGTGGGCTAGGATTCTGAAAAAAACATCAGGCCTGCATCTAGAGATGCAAGGATGCGCCTTATGCAATTCAAGATTTTATATAGATTTTATTGGACCCCCGCAAGATTGTATAGGCTTGGTCTTAAAGACACACCCACCTGTTGGTGATGCCAGTCAGAGGATGGAGACATAACCCATGTATTTTGGGGGTGTGTTAAGATCCAGGAGTTCTGGTTGAAAGTTCAGAGCTTGTATTGGGTACTCAGATTTAATTTGGCCCCAGACTGTATCTTGGGCGATGGGGTGGTCATCAACTTTGAGAATAGGCACATAAATAGTTGTGTCCTAATTAGCATCATGATCATCAGACAGGTTAGTTTAAGGGGTTGGAGGTCAGCTGGAGCGCACTCATTTCATGAGTGTTGCTCAGAGATGGGCAGGATGGCAGCCTTTGAAGAAGGGTCGTTTAGAAGACTGGGAAAATTGTATTTGTTTATAGAAAAATGGGGTGATTATTATTATTATTATTATTATTATTATATTTTTTATTAATCTTTTTATTTTTGTGTGTAACTATAATCATGTGTATATACTTTTATATGCACAAAGGGATGTTTGTTGGGGTCAGGGTGGGGAGGGGGAGGGATGGTTGTGGGGTTTAAATGTTTGATTGATTGCTTGATCTGATGACAGTCAGATTTGGAGATACCAATCTAAGCCATTTTTAATTGAAGTCAAAACGGTTTGTTTGCTGGGGTGTAGCTAAGTAGTTTTCTAGTGGATACTTGAATAGTGATGGCTCACCCAAGTAAAACAAGCCAGCTCTCATGCCTCTAAGACATTCTGATCCAAAGATGTCCCTCTCAGCCATTTTGAATGGAAGTCAGTAGGGCTGGTTGCTAGGGTGCTCTAAATGGTTGATAGGGCATGGTTAAGTAGTTTCCACGTTGATGCATAAAAAGTGCTTTGTCTTCTGAGTCAGATGAGCAAATCCCCAATCTCTATGACATTCTGTTCTGAAGATATCCTTCTGAGACAATTTGAATGGACGTCTATGGGGGTGGTTGCTATGGTGCCATAAATTATTATAATAGTGATGCTTTGCTTTATAAGCACCACTAATAAATAAATAATCCAGAACAATAGGGCCTCCGCACTTTCAGTGCGGAAATATTCCGCCTAATGTTATACTTATTTTGTGCAATATGGGAATCATGCACGCGAGTGCACTTTTTCTATCTCTCACTTTCCACTTTGAACAAACTTAGCGATCTGTAGTGCAATATTCTGCTCAAGGAAAAGTGTTGTATGGCTACTCTGTGTCCTTGAGGCTGCTTGTGATGTTTGGTGCTACTTTGCAGGTAAACCTTCTCAGTGATTAAATTAAATATAAAAGTAGATCTCTGCATCATTGACATGCGAGCAAAAGCAAGCCAGAATATGTATATGTATTTTTTATTTGTGCAATTTAGAAATGTTGAAGTCCCTTCGCACCTGTATGTTAATCTAACTCTTGCAGTAATTATTTATCATAGTCATGCAGCTTGTGTTATTCAGTTGTGTGCTGAAAGTCAAACCATCGAGGAGACCCGCATCATGAACCTTTTAGCATATAAACGGGTAATGTTTTAGAAAAAATATACAGTAAAGTAAACGCGCCCGCTTTACGACAAATATTATAAGTTCTATAATTTTTTTTTTTCATTATTAAAACAGACCCCTGATGTAGAGATTGTTAAATTGAATAATAAATTAACAGGGAAGTAGAGATGGTAAAATAAATGTATAAGCTGAGCCTTTATTCAGTTTTTTACACAACCCCTAAACCTAAGCTACTTAAATTATGGGGACTCTAGAAATTTTCTCATAAACCACATTTATAACATAATTTTAGAAAACGCCAGTTTTAGTTTCTCTAGTATGGAGTCAAGGCCATGCCATATATATTTGCAAACAATATAAAGTATTGCAAAAGAAAATAAAGTTTTGCAAAAGAAAAAAAGTATTGAGCAATAAAAAAAATGTTTTTTTCAAACAAAAATTAAGTATCACAAAAGTAAAATAAAGTATCGAGGAAAAAAATTCAAGTTTTGCAAACAAAAATAAAGAATTGCAAAATATAAATTAAATATAGCAAATACCAAGATATAATTAATTGCAGCATTGATTTTGCCACACATATTTTTCTTTGCAATGCCTACTAATTATTTTGCAACGCTCCTTTTAATTTGCATTTCCATCAAGTGTGAGCTCGTGATACCGTTTTGCCTTTGCGCTTCACTTTTCTGCACGTTTCAGTATATGGCACTGTTTTGACGTGGGGGTGGAGTCATGGGATTGGGGCGTGTACAACGGGCTCAGGGATGCCTCCCTGGAAGTTACGTCATTAGCTTGAGACACGGATCAATCATCATGGCTGAGCAGAGGCATGCGGGTGGATCTCAGGTATGTAAAGTTGATTATTACCTTTTATTTAATTAGCATTAAATGTGTATTAACAGCGTTTGCTTCAGATAAAGATGTTAGAGATCAGTTAAAGTGGTGGATTTATTAGCCATACTCGCTAACGTTAGCTAGCAGCTTTGGATAATGTACATATTTGTAAGGAATTATTAGTGTTAACAGATAATTGACAATCGTGAGAGGATCCTCTGGTGTCAAACAACAAATACGCTGTCAACAAGTCATTTTTATTGCAGCTATAAATTAAGTAATATAACAAACTAAACTGTCATTTCCATAATATCTTGTCAAAATATCATACAAACCTTATTTTGCGTTTTGTATGTCAACTTGCTTTCTGACTCCTGTTGAGTGCAGAAGATAGCGAGTCTTACTACATTGATGAAAACGGGTTATTTAGTTTGTGACGTGCTGGTGTTTATTATTATGTAAATAATTTATAACCAAAGTTTACTATATTAAGTAACATTGCATTTACATATAGCATATAATTAATTTTACTTTTCTGCCAAGGATCTCTCATTGGCATTCATATGTACCTTGTAATAAACTTTCAATTGTAAATCCAGTAGGTCAATTCAAATTTTAAAGGCAAATTCACCCCAAAATTCAAAGTGTATCCTAGCACTTGGATAATTTCCTCACATTCAAACACTCATGAAAAGCTTTCCTTTTTATGTTTGCTCACATTTTCTAAGGATTATTGATTAAAGTGACCATTACTGTTACTGTATACATGTTCGAGTCATTTTACTGTACAGTTTGTTAATTAAAAAATTAAAGGCAAATTCACCCATATGCAGTGCACAGTTCATTTGAATATAACTTTTATCCTCTTTAACTTAATACGAAGCAATAACCACAAAATAATTACCCCCAAATTAACATCAACACTGAAATAAGAGTGCATGTTTTATCTGTCAATCAGACGCACATGAAAGTTGCATTCGTTACTATAGCAACAATAAACTGCGGGCGCGTTTTTTTAGAATCATCGTCTGGTAGAAAGAAAAAGTAAAAAAAAAGGATGCATTTTATTACAATTAAATTAAGACCATCATGTCGTGGTGGTACCATCTGATGGTAATGATGTAAAAAAACAACAACAAAAACCCACTTAGTTGCAAATGGACTGTTTGATCCATGAGAAAGTGAAGTTCAATGAAATAATATTCATTGTTAATTCTTACCTGATGATGTTTAAAAGAAAATATTGACCTGGCTAAACTCATTTCATCAAACAGGCTTTTGCATCCTGTAAAATACCCTAAAAAATATATATATATATATACATATATATATATATATATATAAAAAAAAAGTTTACACTGTGCTCCTAGGAGGGGTGCCAATGGTGCAGTTACTTTGCAGTATTTTTGTGTATGTGTGTGTGTGTGATTATTTTAGTATGAATAATAGAAAACAGTCATGTTCATGTTTTGATGCAATATAATATATAGAAATAAATAAAATCAAGTTTTTCTTTCCTTGTTTTTATTTTTTATTGTCCAGAAAGCTTGTAACCAGTGATGGTCCTCTTGGCTCTGCAGAGACTCCCTGGTGTCATTCTACCGCAGCCTCTGCTCCAGCTTATTCCTGTATTAATTTATAATAATTATTATTAATAATAATAATAATAATGCATTTTATTTATATGTTCCTTTCAAGACAGTGACACCTTAAGCACAGTATTGATTGATAATGAGAATACTGCAACTCAACCTAATGCAATTTAAACAAGAGTTTATAAAGTCAATTTTACAGAAAGATGTGTGATAATTATTATGTAACATGTGTTATGACATGTCACAGTATGCAAATATGTAATCTTTAACTAATAAGACAAAAATCTAATATGAGAAGCTAATTTTATTAGGTGTGTGTGTATCAGTGTGCAGCAGGTGCAGAAGACACAGTAGACACTGTTGTGCATTCTGATGGATTGTGCATGAGCACAACAGCATGCAGATAGTGCGGTTGTTCTTTAAGATGCACATAGCTGTTATCTGAAATAAGAAAAGCAAAGAATTTATAAAAGTGTGATCATTTGAAAACAAGTACATGACATTGTTTTGATTTTTCTGTGTTACCAACTCTCTTCCCTTATCTCTCTGTTCTGTCACTTGTTGTATCAGGGTTTTCATTTAGATCATTTTAAAGTTAAAGTTCATCTCAATGCCATATAAAACATAAAATGTAAGAAGACATTCTGGGTATGATGTCAGGAGATTATTTCCCTGTAATTTTGTCCAATACTACATTAAATGAGTTTAAATTCAATGTTAATAATCATGGCATGCTTGAACAAGAACTCAAAAATGAAACTTTTTACGAGTGTTTGAATATGAGGATCTGATCCACGTGCCAGGACAAAATGACATTTTTGGAGTGATTTTGCCTTTAATTATATTAATAACAACCTATAAATTAAAGCTTTTTATGATGTGTTTGAACATGAGTAAGTGATGCAAGTGCTAGGATGAATTTTTGGTGTGATTTTGCATGTAATTTCTTCAAACACTGTACAGTAAAATGTCTCGAACATGTATACAGTAACAGTAATGGTCACTCTAATCAATAATCCTTAGAAAATGTGAGCAAACATATAAAGGAAAGCTTTTCATGAGTGTTTGAATGTGAGGAAATTATCCAAGTGCTAGGATACACTTTGAATTTTGGGGTGAATTTGCCTTTAAAATTTGAATTGACCTACTGGATTTACAATTGAAAGTTTATTACAAGGTACATATGAATGCCAATGAGAGATAATTGGCAGAAAAGTAAAATTAATTATATGCAATATGTAAATGCAATGTTACTTAATATAGTAAACTTTGGTTATAAATTATTTACATATTAATAAACACCAGCACGTCACAAACACTAAATAAACCCGTTTTCGTCAATGTAGTAAGACTCGCTATCTTCTGCACTCAACAGGAGTCAGAAAGCAAGTTGACATACAAAACGCAAAATAAGGTTTGTATGAGATTTTGACAAGATATTATGGAAATGACAGCTTAGTTTGTTATATTACTTAATTTATAGCTGCAATACAAATGACTTGTTGACAGCGTATTTGTTGTTTGACACCAGAGGATCCTCTCACGATTGTCAATTATCTGTCACTAATAATTCCTTACAAATATGTACATTATCCAAAGCTGCTAGCTAACGTTAGCAAGTATGGCTAATAAATCCACCGCTTTAACTGATCTCTAACATCTTTATCTGAAGCAAACGCTGTTAATACACATTTAATGCTAATTAAATAAAAGGAAATAATCAACTTTACATACCTGAGATCCACCCGCATGCCTCTGCTCAGCCATGATGATTGATCCGTGTCTCAAGCTAATGACGTAACTTCCAGGGAAGCATCCCTGAGCCCGTTGTACATGCCCCAATCCCATGACTCCACCCCCACGTCAAAACAGTGCCATATACTGAAACGCGCAGAAAAGTGAAGCGCAAAGGCAAAACGGTATCACAAGCTCACACTTGATGGAAATGCAAATTAAAAGGAGCATTGCAAAATAATTAGTAGGCATTGCAGAGAAAAATATATGTGGCAAAATCAATGCTGCAATTAATTATATCTTGGTTTTTGCTATATTTAATTTATATTTTGCAATTCTTTATTTTTGTTTGCAAAACTTTATTTTTTTTCCTCGATACTTTATTTTAATTTTGTGATACTTCATTTTTGTTTGAAAAAAAAAATTTTTTTTTTTTGCTCAATACTTTTTTCTTTTGCTATACTTTATTTTGTTTGCAAATATATGTGGCATGGAATTGCTTCCATAATCTTGTCCATGCTACAGCACAGAAGGTGGCGGTACTGATCGATACAAGTTTGCGACAGCATTAAAGAAAGTAAAGAAAAAGCTCATGCAATTTGGCGAAAAAGCACGCTTTGGACACATTTTCATGAATTAACAATTAATTAAAATTAATACATAAAACAACTTATTTTAGGAAAGTCAAAATATTTCTTCTGGTTTTAGTGTCCTAATGCGTTCTCAGTCATAGAGCTAGAACGTTGCATCAGCACGACGGCCCACAGCGACTAGAGTAACTTTGGATTATTTTATATTTGTATGTAAAGGAGAGTATTTGCTGGTAAAACATCCCTCAACTGAGACACGTCTTGACGCGGACTTTCAATATGGATGAAAGAGGTGGGTTTTGAGAAGCTATTTTAACCATTGCATCACATTCACCAGACAATCGTGTCAGCCATCGGGTCTCCTGTCGTCTACTAGTTATAACGTTATGAATCTGTACCTCGCAACAAGTCTCCAATATTTCAAACTCAGACCCAGATTTTACATTGGACATTAAGTGGCAATCCACCATAGTTAAAAAAAAAAACAACAACCTTCATTTAATGTATCATGGATGGCCTTTTCTTTTATCTTACATAGTTTTGTTAATTGTTTTTAAGCATACGGGTTTTTTTGTATTGTTTTCTCACCCCTTTTTAAAAGTTTATGTGCTTGCACTTATATTTTCAGTGCAGTGGCCTTGAACAAGACTCCTCAATACCATAGTCAGTAGCTTCAGTTAAAATTCACATCAGCCATCATTATTGGGAAAAATGTGATCTCAGTGATTTTGACTGTGGCATGAGAAACAGACTGACTGGTTTGAGTATTTCTGTAACTGCTGATCTCCTGCGATTTAAACACAGCAGTCTCTAGAGTTTACTCGGAATGGTGCCAAAAACAAAAAAATATCCAGTGAGTGGCAGTTCTGCAGACAGAACTAAGCTAAGACTGGCTAAGGCTGCAGTGGGCACAGACTCACCAAAACTGGACAGTTAATAGACTGGAAACACATTGCCTGGTCTGATGAATCTTGATTTCTTCTGAGGAACACAGATGGTTGGCCCACTGCAGCCTCAGCTTTCTGTTCTTGGCAGAGCGAAGTGGAACACGACGTGGTCTGCTTTTGTAGCCAATCCGCCTTCAAGGTTTGACGTGTTGTGCATTCTGAGATGCTATTCTGCTCATTAGGATTGTGTATCTAATGAAATGGTCAGTGGTGTATATTTATATATAGGGTACAATGAGGATTAAGGCACATTCGATTTTATTTTCTACCCAAATACTAAATAGCAATAAGAACTAATAAGCACTTGCCTAAACACCTGTTTGTCATTATGCACTGCAAAATAATCTGGATCGATGAGATCAATTCTTGCAATGTCTAAAGGATAATTTCAAGGTCATTCTATCTAATATTGAATCATTTTCCAAATGTTGCAATGTTTTTTAGCTAATGAATATTATCATGTTTATTTTGAGACAAAATACTTATTTGTGATTTTCAGTTTTGTTCTAGGTGATTAAATCAAATGTATTCATAACTGTCCAATAAGTGAAATAATAGTATTTGGGGTAAAAAAAAAAAAAAAAAAAGCCCCCTGTTGGGGTAATTTCTGATGTAGTTATTTTGAATAAGCATTATCATAATTTGTCACAAAAAAAAGCGTCCTGCTGTCTCAAAAGTATTTACAATAGTTGTCCAATTTTGCCCAATGAGTTTGGAATTTTGTGTGTGGTGGGGGAAAAAAGTATGTAAAAGAGGAATGTGTAGATTCATAAAAATGTCTCCTTTTGTGCTTCATGAAAAAGAAATGTGTTGACTATTCCTTTAAGTCTCCACACTTTAAATTGACTTTTAGGGAGGACTTGAAAAAGGAATTTTATTGTTGTTTATTTACCAGTTCTACATGAACCTACACAACACAGTTATTGGTACTTGATTGCAAGGTTGTTGTATTTATCCTAATTTTCTGTTGCTATTATAGTCTCCTATCTATCTATCTATCTATCTATCTGTCTATATATATATATATATATATATATATATATATACATACACATATACACACACATACACACACAGTGGATATAAAAAGTCACAGCCCTGTTAAAATGAACACAGCCACATCCCCAGTTATAAGAGGGTGTGCACACCTCTGCAACCAGGTTATTGTGAGTTTTTTATTTTTCCCCCTCAAAGATTTCAGTTTGTTTTTCAATTGAATTGTTCATGTTATAGGTCACATTAAAGGTGGAAAATATTCTGACATGATTTATCTTTGTCTCATTCTTTTACATCACAAGAACCTGGCATTTTAACAGGGGTGTGTAGACTTTTTATATCCACTGTGTGTGTGTGTGTGTGTGTGTGTGTATGTATATACACATATATATATATATATATATATACATATATATATATATATATATATATATATATATATATATATATATATATATACATACACATTTGTTTTGGTTTGGTGTTTGAGATATTAAGCATTCTTTTTTGGGCTGTTTGACATCACTCTCCACCCTATCTCGCTCAAATAGATCCAAACTGGTGCTGGTCGTTTGTGCTCTGTTTGTGCCATTAAAACAAACGTTGTAATTATTTCCCTTCCTTAGATATAGCAAAAATGTTTTCTGGAGTGGTGAAGTCATGCTCCACCCCATGTTGTCTAAATCGCTCCTAACCAGTGTCATTCATTTGTGCTTGATTTATGCCATTCAAATGAACACTCTATCTATTTCCATTCCTTGGAAATAACAAATATGATTCGGGCTTTGACGTCATTTTCCACCCCATGTCGTCCGAATCGTTCCAAACCGGTGTCATTCATTTGTGCCGGTTTGTCCCGTTAAAATGAACACTTTATCTATTTCCTTAGAAATAACAAATATGATTCGGGGCTGTGACGTCATTTTCCACCCCATATCGTCCAAATCGTTCCAAACCAGTGGACCATTTGTGCTCGATTTGAGCCGGTTTGTGCTGTTTAAAGAAACAATCTAACTCATTCTATTACATAGAAATAACAAAATTATATCCCGGATCTGTCACGTCAGTCATGCATTTACCTAATTTTGTCCAATGCACTTATTTTCTGACTTGTTCATTTGAGGATTGGTGTGGCATAGTGGGCTAAAGCACATAACTGTTAATCAGAAGGTCGCTGGTTCAATCCCCACACCCACCACCATTGTGTCCTTGAGCAAGGCACTTAACTCCAGGTTGCTCCGGGTGGGTTGTCCCTGTATTAAGTGCACTGTATGTCGCTTTGGATAAAAGCATCTGCCAAATGCAGAAATGTAAATGCTCGCTCTGTGCTGGTTTCTTACCGTTGCTGTCATTGTTGTTGTTTTTTTTTTTTGTTTAGTTTTTTGACAGTTTGATCATTGGCAGTAACTTCAAGCTTCAAATCTAAATCACATATGCCCAAATATGTGATAAACACAAAATATTGTATAATAGACTGACCTTTTAGTGTGTTTGTTGTGTGAGGAATGTGCACATTAATTTCAACCCACAAACAGAAATTGCAAGCAATTGTATGGCCCGCAAATAATTTCGTAAATACTCAAATGGCCCTTAATGGGAAAAAAGTTTCCCCACCTCTGACCTAGAGACATGAAACCAACTGCAAAACACTCACAATATTTTTCTTTATTCAGCACAAGACTTGTTTTTGGGAGTACACATTCAGTCCTTTTTTTACAGATTCAATTATCCCTATACATCTATAAATTCATTGGCAATAGAATTATAATATTAAATAATAAAAATATACAAATATAATATAACAAATTATTTAATAAAAAGTACTTTTTATACAGATATTATAATTCTATAGGCCTAGTCATTGAGTTTAATAGATTTATAGGGATAATTATATATGTAAAAAAAAAGGACTGAACCTGTACTCCCAAAAACAAGTCTTGTGCTGTATAAAGAATAATATTCTAATAATAATAATAATGTAGGCTACCTGCTACATCAGAGCAAGTGTGATTGCTGCATTCACGCACTCCTCGGATGGTCTCATTTGTCGGAATGTGAAAACAACATGGACACTAACATTACTACAAAGATGTGTTGGATATGTATTATCAGGCTTTATATTATGAAGGGATTTTGTCCCCGAGTTGTTACTGCACCAGTACATTACCTGAAACCACTAAATATTGCTTTACCTAACAAAAATGTTTTTTGCTAAATTACATGGTAGCAAAAAATGTATATGCAATATGTAGGGTTGCGCCGGATGCACCGTATTCCACTGTATGAAAATCTCACATGCGCATCTCCTTTCCTCCTTGTCTGCCTGTCAGACTCGTCAACTTGCGACACACACACACATGCAGCGGAGAAAATTTAAGAGATAGGCGAGGGGGTCTGACATAAGTGTGTGTGTGTGTGTGTGCGCGCGTTTCTCAACTAGTCTTTTCTGACTGGGTTGCGGACAGTAAGGAAAGAACAATGCCATGGTTCTCCCATTGAAGATATTTCGGTGGTCGCCCAAGTGATAGACTATTTAGGACTGCCGAGGAAGATTTAATGATAATCTCGCAAACAGCTAAGGGCTTCTCATCTGCACTTTCGCACGAGTGTAACGAGTTTGCGATCATGATCTCCTCTTCTCTCTGGCACGCGTGCATGCAACAACTGGGCTTCCCTCGATATTGCGGAGCGCAGACTTCAAAACTTATGTGACCAATTTCAATTCTAGTGAGATTTTTTTTAGTTTAAAGCATTACAGATTAAGTCAAGTCGAACCTCTCAAACAGTAGGCAGCCCTGACATGCCAAACAGCAGTAAGGAGGAAAAGAGCAACACTGTGCTATGCGGCAAACTTTTTTTTTTTTTTATACACACTGTCACCATACACAAATTTGTATATTCATGATGAGTAATAGTAACTGTTATATTTTCATATGAAATAATCTTAATGAATCTATTAGACCTCATTTTATATCAACAGTGGCAGTTATTACATATTTATTATATTACACAGAAGGAAAGGCTCCTCATTACCATGGTTAGGTAGTGTAGCTAGTCTTAACCCTCTGGGGTCGACGGACACGCCGGCGCGTCCTACTGGATATTTTCATCATTACAGCATAAACAACTTAAAATACTCTGTCATTTTTGGGTATACAGATAAGTGTAAGACATCATTAGAGACTATAAAGGGTCTACTTTTATTTGTGTACACATAATAACAATGAAACCTTGTGCTTTTGTAAAATAAAGAAAAAAAGGGTGAGCTTTCAGCAGTCTCTGTGTTCACGAGCATATTTCAGAAACACGTCACAAAAAAGAACTGAAACTCTGCGAATACTTATCACACAAACATGAAACATATGTCTAAAGAAAGCTTAAAATGTCTACTTTTTAATAAACCAATTCAAATTTAAAACAAATATTCTCCTGTAATGCAATCTGTTTGAAACAAAGCGATGTACAGTTTTTACTGGTCTATCTAATTATCTGTAATGTGATCCCACCCACCAGCAGAGCGCGTCATTCATACGCTAATGAGGCGATCAACGCAAATGTACACGCCCCCGACTGTGAGGTCAGTTGTAAACACATTTCATTCATTTTTCTGCGCGTTTGCAACGATACACAGGCGAGAAAGCTCTAGGAATGTATGAAAGAGTTAACATTTTCCTCAGAAGAAGAGTGGGACTCCGATGAACATTTGTATTTTGAAGAGAGACTTGATCCAGCCGAGGATACAATTTCGGACGAGTAAGTCAATTAGTTTTCATTAGTTGACATGCTATTTTATATAAACTTGAACATATTTTACTAGTGGGAGTGTTTCTAGAATTGCCAGACAGGATTCAGAGTATTGAAATTTGAAATATGTCCTAATTAGCGAGTTTTAGAGGTTATGCTGCCTCATTATCATCAACAAAGCTTGTGCTTGCAAATATGTGTTCAAGTTAAATGAGTAAAATGCACTTTAAATATGCCCATATTAGAAAATCAGCATATTATTATGATTTCTGAAGGATCATGTGACACTGAGGACTGCAGTAATTATGCGGAAAATTATGCTTTGATCGCAAATTGCATTTTACAATATTTTTAAATAGAAAACTGTTCTTTTAAAGTTTTTTAAAGAGTTCAGAATATCAGTGTTGTTTCTGTATTGTGGATCAAATAAATGCAGATTTGGTGAGCAGAAGAAACTTCTTTTAACGGTAGTGTAGGTCTAAAATTAATGTCTTTATGTAAAGTAAATATATAGTCAGATTACTTATTTTAACTTAAAACTTGATTTTGATCATTAAGTCTCCTCATATTCATTCTCTTTCTGTCACATTCCTCATTGATAGGCCCAGGGGTGGGGTCATTGTCTATCAGGTGTGAATTACACTCCATGTTCTGATCGTTCACGTCTCCTCGTATATTACCTTTCAACACTAAAATTGTCTTACAAAAGTTAAATTACTATATTGTTTTGTATGAATGAGTGATCAGGATGGTTTTCACATCATTTTGTAGCAAAAACTCTATGCTACAAGATCCAGTTCTCAAAAGTCTTGTGGACAAATAATTAGTATGTGTTATATGACCTTATTTCAGTGACTTAAAATTTTACATTTTTTCAAAAATCATGCATAAACGTTATTATCTCAAAAATACAAACATGTACACACATGTTGCTCACATATTATTGTAGCCCTGTTTGTGCTGAATACAGTGTTATCAGACTTTAGCCATTAATATGTTTTTAAGCAACTGAAAAAAGCACAAATGTCAAGGCATGTCCAAATTCTCCAGGGCCCAAAATACCCTCAGACCCCAGAGGGTTAAATAATAGTAATAATAATAACAAATTATAGTATTTATGAAAAATAAATACTAGCTGAAACTCATTTTGAAACATTAACCTATTGGTAGCAAATGGGATAATAATGGGCTCATGTAAGTAAAATATGCTCTTCAATTTTTAAAAGGGGGGAGAGAAAACTTCCTGTAGATTTTTTGGTTGACATCAACAACAAAAAATGTCACGATGAAAACCATGAACAAAACTATGCAACATAAAAGGAAATGCGACCCAGTATACATTAAATACAGGTTACGTCTTTACTATGGTGGGTCGTCACTTGATTTCCAACGTAAAATCTGTCCTGAAGCTAAACCAGTTGAGAACCACTGAGTTAAAGCTACAGACAGGAGCAGTCTGGCCTCCCTGTTGTGCACCTACAGTATGTTAATTATTAATAATCATAGGACATTACTATAAAAGCTCACACAGCTGATGTTATTTTTCATTTAGTAGTTCATTGAACATGCTATGCTAAAATGTAAACTAACATGCTTTAATTCTATAACATGTCATAGTTACATGCTATTTTTATCATGTTTATTATTATAATTCTTTTAGCTTTCTTATTTTTTTTTATTTATATTATTTTGAAAAGGGAGACTTTTTCACATCAATAAAATAAATGGCTTCAAGTTTCAATTGTTATAAAGTGTTTGCACAACAATAAATAAATAAACAACCCTTATGTTTTCACTGATAATAGTAATTGTGTAATACCGAATACCATGAAATCTTGATATTTTCTGAGGCGGTTATCATACCGTGAAAATCTCATACCATTGCAACCCTAGGCAATACGTTATTTTGCCCCATTAATCAAAAATATTATTACCATCAACATTTCCAGGAAATTATTTTTCCAATTATTCTGACACCACATGAATGCAGTATAATTTAACTAGCAATCATATATATATTACACACACACTACCGATCAAAAGTTTTGAAACACTTACTTACAACACTTCCTTTTTTTCACATTTGAGAATAATAGTAAAGTCATCAAAACTATGGAATAACAAATGGAACTATGGGGATTATGTTGTGACTAAACAAAATCCAAAATAAATCAAAACTGTATTATATTTTAGCATCTTCAAAATAGTCACTTTTGCCTAGAATTTGCAGACATGTACTCGACATTTTCTCTACCATCTTCTTGCGGTATCACCCTGTGATGCTTCTTAAACAGTATTGAAGGTAGTTCCCATCTATATTTGGCACTTATTGACTGCTTTTCTTTATAATTTGGCCTAAGTCATTAATTTCAAAAAAGTTATTTTTTTTTATTACATTTTAGTTTTATAATGAAATAAATGAAATGGTGGCTATTTTTTGTCTACAAAACAAATTTCAAACCTTTAAGCTTAGGGTGCTCTGATTGTTCGACGTGAACATTATTGGCCGATAATCGTTTTAAATAGTTTGTTCGGTTGTCTCTATAAAGGCCGATCAGAGAAGCTGATAAAATTATGCAAAACTCACAAGACAATTTTTCTATGCGTAACTAAAATGGCTTCACTATATTCAGTGGTCTGGCAGTTCTACCAGGTATCTGAAAAAGACAATACATTTGCAAAAATGTGTGCCAAGGAAATCCCATGAGGCTGAAAGCACCAAAAATACTTCAACTCCACCAACCTCATCAAACATTTGAAGGTTAGTCACGTAAAGGAGTAGGAGCAGTTTTTAAAGCTAGCTAGCACTAAGGTAGAGAGAGAGCGGGACCGTTTAGCAGCTCAGGCGCCACTCACTCAGCTGTCGGTAACAGAGACATTGCAACAACATCAACCCTACAGCAAAGACAACAAGAAACAAAAAGCCAAAATAATGGAATTCATATGCCTTGATCACCAGCCGCTGTCTATTGTGGAAGACGAAGGTTTGCGGTGACTCATGTAGTACTTGTATTCATGCTACACTCTTCCAGGGCATAAATATTTCACTGATGTATGCCTGCCGCAGTTATACCAAACGGTGTTTACACATGTCGACAGCCTTATGAAGGACAACATCCCATCAATCATTTTCACAAGTGACATTTGGAGTTTGAATGTATGTTCCATGTGGAGCCTAACTGCGCAGTTTATTAATCAAAACTTCAAACTACAAAAAGTTGTTCTTCATTCTCAAGAGTTTTCAGGGTCACACAACACAGAGGCTCTTGATGCCACATTCAGCAACATGTTTTGAGCATGGGGAATCCCGAAGGAAAAAGTGCACGTTATTCTAAGGGATAATGCCAAGAACATGGTAAAGGCCATGAGGGATGCGGACCTACCCAATCTGCCGTGCATGGCTCATACACTCCAGCTCACCGTGGGCGATGGAGTTTTGTCACAACGCAGCATTGCTGATATAATAGCCTCTAGAAGATGCATCGGCGGTCATTCCAAACACTCCCAGCTGGCCTGCCCCCGACTTCAAAGTATTCAGAAACAACTTGTCCAGCCTATCAAGAGGCAAGATGTACCTACCAGGTGGAACAGTACTGTATATATGCTACAGAGTCTGCTAGAACAGAAATGTGCCCTGTGTGCTTATGGAGCTGACTATGACTTGCCTTCCATGTTCAACGGCAGCCAGTGGAAATTGGTGGAAAATATGATTTCTCTACTCGCCCCATTTGAAGAGTTGATGCAACAGATCAGCAGAATGGTGAGGCGAGTCTGGCAGCAAGCGGCTCCTAGCCCCCAAGAAAGTACCACAAGCTGGCTCCTTTCATGCCATGTATGCGGAGTTGTTGGATGAATTTGGGAACAACGTGGCGGTGACATCAGCAGCTCAAACCACATCGCAGATGAACCTCTAACTATCGGAGCCAGTTATGCCACGGAGCGGACAGACGCTTGTATTTTGGCAGGACAATAAAAGCTGTTTTCCTACTCTCGCACAAGCAGTACGAGCCTACCTATGTGCACCGTGCACAACTTTTTAGCACAGCAGGGAATATTGTAGATGAGAAGAGGAACAAGCTGTCTGCCAAAAATGCGGAGATGCTTATATTTATAAAGAAAAACATGCCATTAATTCTGAAGATGTAACCTTTGGGAGATCTGAATCTACTAATCTCTACCCCCCCCCCCCCCTCTCTCTTTCTCTACCCCACTCACCCTCTCTCTACTCCTCTCTAAAAGCCCACAAAAACTGCCTGAGCTGTCCAGAGCAAAATGTTGCTACTCAAGAGTTTATCATTGACTCATAATGCAAAAGCCGTAATGACAGTGCAGCTGTGGTTCTGTTAGTGTCAGCTGCATTTCTTGACATCCCAAGAGATGTGAACTTACAATGGGCCTGGCTTGTTAGGCCTGCCCAAAGAAGTGAGATAAAGTGACATATAGATAGATACAGATATGGAGGTACAAGGTTGTTTTTTTCTTCTTGCTGTGCACTTTATTGCCCATGATCCTTTATCTCCTAAATACAGAGATAAATTGAGGACTGACTGACTTTGAAACAATATTTTGGCTATAGCCTTTGTTGAAGTAAATTTATAAAGACTCTGTTCTGTTTTTGTCATTTATTCAACAGGAAAGCTATATTTGTTAAGCTCTACGCTGTTCTCAATATCCAAGCATAGGCAGCTATGGTTTAAGTTGTGTCTCTAAGAGAGGGAGTGGAATATTTTGCACAAGTTTCCTGCCAAGAAATAAACAGTTGTCAGTTCATGATACTTTATCATCTCTTAATTTTAATACTTAATATACATTGTTGTTAAGAATTGTTAAATAAATAATGCTACATGATAAATAGAAGGCTTCTAATAGATCCCGTGATCGGTATCGGCCGATACTGCTTCCAGCGATCGGTGATCGACCCCAAAAATCCTGATCGGAGCACCCTTAATTTAAGCCTATGCCTTCAGATCAAAAGATTTTTAAGATCATGAGAAACATTTCAGTCAAGTGTTTCAAAACTTTTGACCGGGTGTGTGTATGTGTATATACACAGAACACAACATTCACCACTTAAAAACGTCTTTAAATTGCTAAGTTTAGGTTGACATCAGATGCTGTTTTAACGGTTATTTTTATTGTTTTCAGAACTGGTTGAATATTTCAGAATGCAGATCAGAGAAGACCCAGATGTGGCTTCAGCCGTGGCTGCGATATGCTCACTACTTGAATTCCTAAGGAGAGATCAAAGTTAGTTATTTTCTCTTATTTTCTCTCTCTTTGCTCGGAAGTCTCCTGGTATGCACTCCTATCTGGTTAGCCCTGGATGTGATGTGGATGTGAAATTATGTTTGTCCCTGTCTAGGTGAGACTATTGTTGGCTTGAGAGAGAACATGACACAGGCTATACACAGACTACAGGAGACTGATTCATCAGTTGCTGTTTCATCTGGAGGAGAACTCTTCCTACGTTTCATCAGTCTTACCTCTCTGGAACATCCGGTCAGTAAGACATTTGTGTGTAGAGTGAAGCTAGTTGGTCTGTTCTACTCTTTAATATTAAGAATCCATCCCATATCTCAGAGTTTAATTCTTATTATACATAGATGATCTTACTGTACACTGTATGTACATATCTTGCTGTAAATAGACTAGTGGTGCACCAGTTAGGAAATTTGAGGAAGACATTTTAACACTTTGATCAGTCGATACCAATCTGATCCTCGATTTTCTGTTTAAATTGCACTTTGCCAACATTTTTCAAGATATGTGCTGCAGTTATATTAATGTTAACTGTAAAGCGAGTCAGAATTACTTCCATATTGACTCTTGAAAATGTGCACCTTACAATTCATACTCTTGTAATTCAAATAAATTTTTTATAAACAAACCAGAACATTTATCTGAATTACAGCATTTCTGAAATTTTTAATTTGTGAATGCTTAGAATTCCCAGCATCTCACTCTCCATTGGCTGCAATGTGATGCTTCGAGAGCTCAGCAAGTGCTCATTCATTAGAGGAGCAATTTTGTGCATGTTGCAATTGAAAAAAGATTGGCCCTAATCACGTGATGCCATGCAAGGTTTGGACGTGTGAACTGCGAGCTGTGTGAACTGCGAGGTTTGGACGTGTGAACTGCGAGCTCTGCGCACTTTGCTAGTTTTAACACTATTTATTACAAACCAGTGAGATTCAGAACACTCTGTTCCATAACTCATCTAGGAGGACAATATGTAAAAGAATTCAAAAACCTCGGGCTCCGGAGACATTAAAAGGCACTTACATGCTCAAGCTGATACCCCTGAGAAGGCCTCGACCCGGGAGCCAATTTGGTCCGAGAAATGTTGAACATGTCGGCAATGCTGACTAAGGTCATTTCTGAATTGGAAGATCTTGCTGTAATACGTTGATCGATCACTGCCATCTAGTTCTCTGAGGTGGTTACAAGAGTGAGGGATGTGGAGAAATGGATCGATTATGTAGAGTCCTCAGAGAGGGAATTACCCGCTAATCCGCTAGGGACAATGCCTTTTTTTTATCAGTCCATAAGATTTATTCTAGAATAGATAATTATAATTTTTTTTTTTTATATCTAAGTCCCTCATTTCATCTGTTGTTGATTGCTCAATTGGAAACGTTTTAGTCACAGATCACATCCTGGTGAGTTTAGAGGTATTGCCACATAAAAGGAAATCATATAGTTTCTGCTTTAATGTACCACTTTTGCAAAATCCTGAATTCCAACAAATGTTATAGGCTGTAATCAGTGTTTATATGGAGACCAACTGGTCCTCAGTATACTCTGTGGGCGTGGCTTGGGAGGCACTTAAGAACTTGTGGAGTTGGACGGGAATATTAAAAGTGCAGTGGCAGAGCTGGAGTACTGAAAGACATCTGATTGCCTCAGAGAATAGACCCGATTGAAATACAGAGGTAGTACTATTTTGTCACAAAGGTGGAGTTTTGGCGATTCAGGGCAAGACAGTCATTCTTTAGGTCAGGGGATAAGGCAGGACAACTTCTGGCTAGATATATAAAACAGAGAGTCTTTTTCTACCAACCCCCCAATTAAATACTTACCTCAGCCATTGATATTAATAATGCTTTTAAAGATTTCTATCTTGATCTCTATAGCTCCATGTCTTTGTGTACTGATGAGGATATTAGAAACTTTGTGGATCCATTAGAACTTCAGAAACTGACATCTGAGCTATAAAATTATCTTGATTCTGAGATAACCTTTGAGGAGCTTGGCGAGGTAATTAAGGCCTTGCCTACAGGCAAAGATCCGGGGCCTGATGGATTTGCCGCAGAGTTTTTTAGACCTTTTGCTACAAAATAGTGGGGGTTAAAATTTGATTCTGTGTGTATATGTTTTTCTTTTCTTTGTCCATATCTGTATGAATCAATAAAAAATGTTAATCAGAAAAAGATTGGCCCAGAATCTATGCACGATTATCACCGAGCCCTCTACATTGCAAGTAAATCACTCTCATAGGCAAGTGAACTGCAAGCATCTCAGGGAACTTCACCGTGGATGTCATAAGAGCAGCTGTCTTGAGAGCATGTGAAGATGAACCACTTCTCAAGCGCTCTGATGTACACGCTGTCTACAGAGGTTTGTGCCATACTCCCGCAAAAAATAAACAAGGTATAAACGGATTGTGAATGCAAAGTGTCCCAGTTTCACTTAACAGCCATGTAATGGCAAATGTCCAAGGTCATTGTGGGTTTATTCACGCAGTGTTAATAACACACAGTGAGACAGATGAGATGCCCTGCTCTATTTCTGTGGAGATGATAATATGCGAGAAACAGAATCTCAAAGACTTCATGAGAAATAATGGTTTGTGAGTTAATCAGAGAGCCTTAAAATAATGTGTGAAAGTGAAGAATTTAAGGCAGAAATATTTTGCTATAATATACAGTGCATCCGGAAAGTATTCACAACACTTCACTTTTTCCACATTTTGTTATGTTGCAGCCTTACTCCAAAATTGATTATATGTAGGGCTTTTGATTTAACGCGTTAATTCAGTGCGATTAATTTGACTAAAAATAACAATGCCCCTGGAATGTAATATGGAAGATTCCTGAGAAATGCAAGCTTGTAGAACCACCTGTTTACTCCAGAGGTTACTAAGGTGAAACTTCAGCTGCATGGCAATGCGCAGTTTATACAATGAAGAAAAACACCCTTGAACAGCAGAATAACCACATATCAGTGATCAGTGAGAACAACACAAGCATGCGTTACATTCTTGTAAGTTCTTGTGTTCACTTGGAGCGCAAATCCGAATAAGGGATCTCAAGATGTGTTCTAAGTATTAAACTATATTTAACTTAAAACAGTGACCTAAAAGTTTTATGTTTATGATGCGACACACCCAAGACGCTACACATGTCTGACGCAGGTGTAAATTGACGGGTTCTTGAACAAGCCCTCATAAAAACTCGAACTGACAAATTCACTTGTGAAATGGATTGCTGTGAACTGTATGCCAATGATTGGCTTAAGTTCAATAATATTGTAGTAAAAAAAATATAAATACAATACATTGTATTCTAAAGCTACTTTTTGTATTGTCTTATTAATGATTAACTCTTCTGCTACAGGAATACATTTTAATTATCTGAATATTTTATTTATTTTATATATATATATATAAACATAATAATTTTTAAATATTTAAAGATAACTATCATTATTTCATCATTATATACTGAATTATATTTATATGAGGTGCTTTCTCAGCAAATATTTGTATATGCGATTAATCGCAGTTAATTAATCAGGACACCATGTAATTAATTTGATTAAAAATGAATCGATTGACAGCCCTAATTATATTCATTAATTTCCTCAATTCTACAAACAATACCCCATAATGACAACTTGAAAGAAGTTTGTTTGTAATCTTTACATATTTATTAAAAATAAAAAACGAAAAAAATCACATGTACCTTTGCCATGACACTCAACATTGAGTTCAGGTGCATCCTGATTCCACTGATAATCATGATTGAGATGTTTCTACAACAAGATTGGAGTCCACTAGTGGTAAATTCAGTTGATTGGACATGATTTGGAAAGGCACACACCTGTCTATATACAGTATCTCACAAAAGTGAGTACACCCCTCACATTTTTTAAATGTTTGATTATATCTTTTCATGTGACAATACTGAAGAAATGACACTTTGCTACAATGTAAAGTAGTGAGTGTACAGCTTGTATAACAGTGTAAATTTGCTGTCCTCTCAAAATAACTTAACACACAGCTATTAATATCAAAACCACTGGCAAAAAAATTTTGTACACCCCTAAGTGAAAATGTCCAAATTGGGCCCAAAGTGTCAATATTTTGTGTAGCCACCATTATTTTCAAGCACTGCTTTAACCCTCTTGGGCATGGAGTTCACCAGAGCTTCACAGGTTGCCACTGGAGTCCTCTTCCACTCCTCCCATGACGATATCACAGAGCTGGTGGATGTTAGAGACCATGTGCTCCTCCACCTTCCAGGGTACAAATGCCTCCTAAAGGAAAAAAGTTAGCCCTACATAGAGACAGACTAGCCCCATACAGAGGTCACTCCACCCCCTGTTTAAAAAAAAAAAAAAAAAACGGTCCAACCCCCATGACACACAGAACAACATAGGAAGTGACCCCATGCCCACATCAGAGACTTCAGTGGCCCAAAATGTCCCTTTCAAAAAAAATCCCACATACAGCCACCCCACATGGACTGTCCCCTACCGCCTGGCCCCAGTTTTTCACTTCCATAAAAACTCTGACCTGCCGAGCCATGGGAGCCCTGCCAGGCCAAAGAGGCAAAGGTGACAACCTGTATACCTGAGAGACATTATTTGCCCCCTCAGAGAGGAGGGTCTTTCTTTTTTGGGGGGGGGGGGCAGCGTAATGTCATTACAGTAACATCACTAGTTTCACAATGTTCAGTATTACATTAGTTAATAATAATGTTGTGTTTATACATCATTATGTGAGGGGGTGGAGTTATGTGGGAGGAAGGGAGTTTTTTTTTCTTCCTCTGGTAGAGTGAGAGGTGTGTGCAGTGTGACGGCTACACGGCTGTGAGATTGAGAAGTGTAAAGACATGGGTTACGGCCATAACAGGAGCCTTATCTTTGTGAAGTATTCAATAAACACTAAAAGAGTTCAACTGGCGTTGTATTTGAATGAGAAACGCTACAGTGTGGTGGAATTTAAATAATCATCAAAGTTCAAGTGTTAAATTACCTACGAGCGAAACACAACATAAAATGGAAAGACAGTAGAAAAAACAGCATTACATATATGTAAGGTAAGAATTAATTTTATTTATTTCATATTTCCATTGACTTGCTTGCATTCGACTTTTGATACAGTTAGAATATAGAAACTGTGTTTTCTGAGTGAGTGACAAGCAAAGAGCGCCATTATATAAATCTACATCTGTATCTTTTCATACATATATGTAATGTGCAAGCCAAACAAATCACTGAACCCAACCCAAAAGCCTATACTGTTGTGTTCTTAAAAAGAAACTGAATGTATTAATTAGACAGATATGACTCGCACTTAAGTTTATAAATATATCAGGCGTATATACCCTGGAAATCAAGCGTGCAAAAATCTAATTTTGGCCACATTCAACTGCGGTGTGAACGTAATATTACAATAGAAAGCGTAAAAAGTTGTGCGCAATCCCTTGCCAAATTTCATGCTATTTTTCATGTATTAAATGACACAGACCTTTGCTATATCACAAATATAGCAAGCTATTTACATTTTGGATTATTGATATTTTAAACTGGCTGCTTATCCGGTCAAGTGTTAATGTTGAGCCCTGCTTTATATACAGTGATACATAGTAGCCTAATAAAAATTATTAGAAAAAAAACATCCCCCACATCTCCCGAACTGCTGTCTCATTATTATTTTCAGCTGTTTTTCCCTGTTGTGCAAATGAGTGCAATTACGGGCGCAAGCTTGTCTTTCGTGCTGTTACATATTAAGAATTAACACTCTCATTATGCCTATGTGCGTGAGTTTGAATGAATTTCGGATTGTTTCAGCCTGTAAATGGGTCAGGTTCGAATGAATGCACTCCATCTGAAAGGACTAAATATTAAATTAAACAAATGACAATAAAATGCAAAGTAATCTCTTCAGTAATCAAAATACTTTTTGAATGTAGCTGTATTCTAAATAACATTTATTTAAATTGTAACTGTAGTGGAATACAGTAACTTATATATTGTATTTTAAATATTCCTGTTTCTTGTATTTCGTTACTCCCCAACCCTGGCAACAACTATAAAGTAACTTTGGTCATATGGATGCAAACAGTTTTGAATAATGATGCAGAGAGCCCAACTCAAATCTTGCGTAGGTTCGTGGAGTGAATTCAGCAGCAAAAAGCGTGTCTTATATTTTCTGGCATTTTGTTAACCAGCATCGCTTGAATGTGCTGATTTACAGTCTTTTTACCAACATGTAAATTTGCAGGCTATTAATATTACCAAAGCATATTATTACAGGGCATTTTATAGTCTAAATAAAATGAGTGACATGACAAGGGATTAAAATGACTGGAGCTCTGGTAATTTACAAATAAGAACAGAAGCTATTCTTCCAATGGAGAAATTAAGGTAAGGGTAAGCTGTTAATTTAAAAGTTTATCTGATTTACAAGGATTGGCTGAATGGTAGAACGTAACTGTCTGTCTTTGAAGATATTTCTTGTCATTTGGCTCCCTCTAGTGGACAGTTTTATCTCCATATTTCTAATAGCTATAAAATGCAGTTTATAAAATAGCTATTTCTTGTTATAGTTCTAGCCAAATGTATGTAATTTTGCATGTAGCTTCAGAATGTTCCTTTTGCTCATGTTTTCTTTTTCAGTTTTGCCAAGTTTGAAAATTGTGCTACCAAGATACGGGCCAATTAGTTATTATGGCACACAGGCCGAAATGTATTTAATTATATATTCAGAATGATATTTTTTTTTTAAATAATTTTTGTCTGGATGGTCTGTAGATGATGTATAACAATTTTTGTGCAAATTGAAAAAACAGCCTAGGACGAGTTTGAAAAAGTACGTTTTCAAAAAATATATTTGTGATAAAGTTTGCTTGCGGGATGGAAATCCTTGTGGCCATATCATTGGGGGCAATGGTGGTTTCAGAGAAGCAACAAATTTGTACTATAGCCTATATGGTTCCAGAGTTATGAGCAAAAACACGAATTAGCTAGTTATACTGCCACTTTGTGACCGATTGTCACAATTTTATATAGATAATTTTGAGTCGACACCCTGCTAGTGATTTCCACAATTCTCTGCCATTCCCATTACAAGTTATAAGGTGCTGAAATTTGATTGGACATATGGCGGTAATGTTTGTTAATTTGTTGAATCAATTTAAGAACATTTTAGCATTTAAACCAAAGAATATGTATATATAATTTGAAATTTGTCGCTCAAACGGCTGTAAACCGAAGGAATTTGGCGATAATATGTTTGAAACTATTTGACATGTTAATTCTTTTGATAACTTTTTGTCAGGAGGGTAGATGATGTATACAAAATTGCATGTTGTTCGGACTAACGATCTAGGAGTTCAAAAAATTCTAAATAGTGGAAATGGTTTGGTGTCTCCACAACATACAGTCGCTGACATCCAGACACATTAAGGGTAGATAAGGGTAGTACAATTACATTAAGGTTCCAGCAGCTTCGCTGCTTGGCCCCCTAATAATGTTTGAACTCTTGTTTTAAGGTAAGCACTTACCATTTTCTTTTACCACTGTAAATGTAATGGTCACATTTAGAGAGCACAAGTAGATGTAGAACTCAAAAATATTTGATATTTATTTATCTGGTCATAAATGCTCAAACTAGCATAACAACCCACTGAACTATTTAGTCTTAGCCTTCTGATAGTCATTGCACCAGGGGTTTATGAAAACGCAGAGGTGTAGCTAGTGGCTATCACTCTGTAACACAGAACAAATACGAAATAAATAACATAAATGTGAACTTTTGTAAAAACAATATTTATATTATGTGAACATAAAACCTATTAAACTAAATTCAATGTTGGAAATTGGTAAGAAAGTGGATGTTAGCAAACAACACCAATTTATGATACATACATACTGATCATTCACAATTTAAAGATGATCTGGATGTTTTGTACTTTGTCCTTCTCATTCATTCAATGGATGAGAGAAATTGTAGTTCTGATAAAAAAAAATATCTCTTTGACTGCATCAGCCAGACAATGTTATTTTGTAAAATAGATTAAATATGTGAATCATCACAGGAAACTGTGAAAGACTTTTAAAAAAAAAGTGCAATTGAAGCCATCTTTATGACTTTCTATATGCAGGTCACAAGAAATGCATGTAAAGTTTAGTTGTTTTCCTTCATTTAAATCTCAGCTGTTAATTTCAAACAAAAACTTCTAACTCAAATTATAACGCTAAAAACTATACATGCTCTGTTAAGTTGCCGGTGTCACCCTTTTTTTATTGGCTTTTAACTTACCTTGATACCTTGGCTTATGTGTTTTCCTTTTTTTTTAAAAATCTTGTCAAATATTTATTTGATTTTATTACCCTGTATATTATACTTTAAAGCACTTTGGTCAACTTCGGTTGTTTTTAAATGTGCTCAACAAATAAACTTTGACTTGACTATTCACTACTTAAAAACATGATAATAAAAAAAACACTCTTTCCATAGTTCATTGTACATTGTGTACAACCTGATGGTTTTAAATCATAGAATCATCGGGTGTGTTTAGTAGTTACAAGTCCATTAAATAAGATAAAATGTGTTTATGAGGAAAAAAATAGGTGATGGACTTGCCAAAGTTTGCAAGGTTGTCTCTTAATAAAATATTTTATTTTGTTGAATAGTTTACAAATTCCTTGAGTATAGATGCATTGTAGTCTTTGGTTTTCAGGTTTATGTCTCTAAATAGCTTAAACTCATGTTTTAAAGAATTCTTACAGTATTTAAAGGAGCAGTAACACTATACTTTGGCCAAATACAGGTGCTGGTCATATAATTAGAATATCATCAAAAAGTTGATTTATTTCTGTAATTCCATTCAAAAAGTGAAACTTGTATAATGTATACATTCATTCCACACAGACTGATATATTTCAAGTGTTCATTCCTTTTAATTTTGATGATTATAACTGACAACTAATGAAAACCCCAAAATCAGTATCTCAGAAAATTAGAATATTGTGAAAATCAATATTGAAGACACCTGGTGCCACACTCTAATCAGCTAATTAACTCAAAACACCTGCAAAGGCCTTTAAATGGTATCTCAGTCTAGTTCTGTAGGCTACACAATCATGGGGAAGACTGCTGACTTGACAGCTGTCCAAAAGACGACCATTGACATCTTGCACAAGGAGGGCAAGACACAAAAGTTCATTGCTAAAGAGGCTGGCTGTTCACAGAGCTCTGTGTCCAAGCACATTAATAGAGAGGCGAAGGGAAGAAAAAGATGTGGTAGAAAAAAGTGTACAAGCAATAGAGATAACCGCACCCTGGAGAGGATTGTGAAACAAAACCCATTCAAAAATGTGGGGGAGATTCACAAAGAGTGGACTGCAGCTGGAGTCAGTGCTTCAAGAACCACCACGCACAGACGTATGCAAGACATGGGTTTCAGCTGTCGCATTCCTTGTGTCAAGCCACTCTTGAACAAGACACAGCGTCAGAAGCGTCTTGCCTGGGCTAAAGACAAAAAGGACTGGACTGCTGCTGAGTGGTCCAAAGTTATGTTCTCTGATGAAAGTAAATTTTGCATTTCCTTTGGAAATCAAGGTCCCAGAGTCTGGAGGAAGAGAGGAGAGGCACAGAATCCACGTTGCTTGAAGTCCAGTGTAAAGTTTCCACAGTCAGTGATGGTTTGGGGTGCCATGTCATCTGCTGGTGTTGGTCCACTGTGTTTTCTGAGGTCCAAGGTCAATGCAGCCATCTACCAGGAAGTTTTAGAGCACTTTATGCTTCCTGCTGCTGACCAATTTTATGGAGATGCAGATTCATTTTCCAACAGGACTTGGCACCTGCACTCAGTGCCAAAGCTACCAGTACCTGGTTTAAGGACCATGGTATCCCTGTTCTTAATTGGTCAGCAAACTCGCCTGACCTTAACCCTATAGAAAATCTATGGGGTATTGTGAAGAGGAAGATGCGATACGCCAGACCCAACAATGCAGAAGAGCTGAAGGCCACTATCAGAGCAATCTGGGCTCTCATAACACCTGAGCAGTGCCACAGACTGATCGACTCCTTGCCACGCCACATTGCTGCAGTAATTCAGGCAAAAGGAGCCCCAACTAAGTATTGAGTGCTGTACATGCTCATACTTTTCAGTTGGCCAACATTTCTAAAAATTCTTTTTTTGTATTGGTCTTAAGTAATATTCTAATTTTCGGAGATACTGATTTTGGGGTTTTCATTAGTTGTCAGTTTTAATCATCACAATTAAATGAAATAAACATTTGAAATATATCAGTCTGTGTGTAATGAATGAATATAATCTCCAAGTTTCACTTTTTGAATGGAATTACTGAAATAAATCAACTTTTTGATGATATTCTAATTATATGACCAGCACCTGTACATAGCCCACTACAAAGTTTCAGGAGTGACTCCTAAATTATCCCCCGAATCCCCTATAGTTGAATTGAATCAGAATACAAGACTGACTCCATCAATTGAGATGATTGACAAGTGATCACCATATCAGCACTGAAGCGTCTCACGCCTATTAACAAGAAACATGAATGCCATCAGTTTAACTTGTTTTGTGTTTGCTTTTTGTGCAAAGAGATTATCTACCAAAGATGTATTCTCATCCAGCAAAGTTCAGTTAGCTCCATTGGCAGAATCGCTTTGTTTATGCGTGTCTAAACTGCTGTTGTTAAACAGCGTGCATGCTCTCGCTGGACTCTCAAGTATGGGTACACTGAGACTGCAAGGCAAATGAAAGAAACAACAGCGGAGAGAGACAGAACTATAAATACACTATACTCTGTGTGATTTGCACCATAAGAAGACTGATACATCTCACATGCTGTATTGATCATGTCATTAAAAACTAGTTGTTCAGTTTGGTCAGGGACAATTTATTTAGCAGATGGGCCACTTCTATTAAATGAATGAGAGAAATTGGAATGCCCAACCAAGCAGCTCTAAGTGCCCAACAGTCTACCGATGTAGGAAGGAAGTCTGCTGCAGCGTGTACATGGCCGTTGAGGATTTAGGCCAGTGTGAAATTTCGATCTTCTTTTGGTCAAATGTCTTGTCATACAAATTGGCTGGTCAGAGTATACCATTTGAACTTGTACTTTTTCCTCAGTGGAATGTGAAATTTCTTTAAAAGACATGAGCTTGCATTTCAGGTCTTCTGCTTTCGGATGTGATTGAATGGAAGTGAAAGGAGTGGGATGTGACTGAAAGAATTTTTAATACTGCTTTAAATTGTCAATCGCTTTTTTTGACAGGATCTCTCGCAGTGTAAAAATGTGATGATAGAGAGAGGTGAACTCTTCTTGAAGAAAATATCCCTCTCTAGGGGTAAAGTGGCCAAACTTTGTCACACCTTTGTCAAAGATGGAGCTGTAAGTGTACTAGTATTTCCTCAAAACTTTCTGATAGACCCTATATCATGAATTAATTCTTGTTTTGGTGATATGTTGAGGATTAATTATTTTACATTTTTGTGTTTCTGCCTTCCATTTGCAGAAAATCCTGACACACTCTTCATCTAGAGTTGTGTTAAAGGTTCTGGAAAATGCTGCAGCTGATAATAAACGTTTTACTGTGTATGTCACTGAATCACAACCAGACTCGGCAGGGTGAGTCTTCATTACACATGTGTATCTGATCCTATACATTTTCTAGAGAGGTCTTGCAATCAAACTTTATGTAAATCCCTGTAAACATGAAAGGGTCATTGATTGTTCAGATTTGTACAACACTATTTTATTGCCACATTAAAAATAAAAAAGAATAAAGAGAATCTTTTTTTTTTGAGAATAGGCCTTTTACAAAAAGATCAAAGAAAAAAGCATCATGAGATTAAAATCATGTGACAATAATAAATTCTTTAAATTAGATTGCGTGAATAAAGTAGAATTATCACAATTTGAATAGAAGCAAGGAATGTATGTTGAGGATTTAAGTTAAATCAGGTTAAATTCAAGTTGCCCCCCCCCCCCCCCTCCCCCCTTATTTTTATTAAACTGAGTGTTGCATTTTATGCCTATAAAAACATTAGTTTTGGAGCATATTAATGTAGCACATACTTAATGATTGTTTACAGTTCAATGCCAGCCATTAAAATAATAATTAAATGCACTGCAGGGGTCTGCAACCTTTTAACCTTAAATGAAATGTAATTAAAAATTTTCCATATCTACTCCAAAAAGATAGATGGACAGTAGGGATGGCCATGAGTACTTGAGTACTCGGAAGTGACCGCAATGATCGATAATGATCATGCGTGACTTCATTTCAAGGTAATTTCTAGTTTCAAGTTAACAAGAGGTGGTGGTGGCGTAGTGGCTAGAGCACAGGGCTGCTAATCAGAAGGTTGCTGGTTCGAACCCCACGGCCACCACCATTGTGCCCTTAAGCAAGGCACTTAACTCCAGGTTGCTACGGGGGAATTGTCCCTGTAATAAGGGCTCTGTAAGTTGCTTTGGATAAAAGCGTCTGCCAAATGCATAAATGTAAAAGTAATGTAAATGTAACAAGGTGTTGGAAAATTCTACATTATAACAGCCTATAATAATGTACAGTATCTCACAAAAGTGAGTACACCCCTCACATTTTTGTAAATATTTCATTATATCTTTTCATGTGACAACACTGAAGATATGACACTTTGCTACAATGTAAAGTAGTGAGTGTACAACTTGTATAACAATGTAAATTTGCTGTCCTCTCAAAATAACTCAACACACAGCCATTGATGTGTAAACCGCTGGCAGCAAAAGTGAGTACACTCCTAAGTGAAAATGTCCAAATCGGGCCCAAAGTGTCAATATTTTGTGTGGCCACCATTATTTTCCAGCACTGCTTTAACCCTCTTGGGCGTGGAGTTCACAGGTTACCACTGGAGTCCTCTTCCACTCCTCCATGTCAACATCACAGAGCTGGTGGATGTTAGAGACCTTGTGCTCCTCCACCTTCTGTTTGAGGATGCCCCACAGATGCTCAATAGGGTTTAGGTCTGGAGACATGCTTGGCTAGTCCATCACCTTCACCCTCAGCTTCTTTAGCAAGGCAATGGTCGTCTTGGAGGTGTGTTTGGGGTTGTTATCATGCTGGAATACTGCCCTGCGGCCCAGTCTCCGATGGGAGGGTATCATGCTCTTCTTCAGTATGTCACAGTACATGTTGGCATTCATGGTTCCCTCAACTAACTGTAGCTCCCCAGTGCCAGCAGCACTCATGCAGCCCCAGACCATGACACTCCCACCACCATGCTTGACTGTAGGCAAGACACACGTGTCTTTGTACTCCTCACCTGGTTGCTGCCACACGCGCTTGACACCATCTGAACCAAATAAGTTTATCTAGGTCTCATCAGACCACAGGAAATCCATGTCCTTAGTCTGCTTGTCTTCAGCAAACTGTTTGCAGGTTTTCTTGTGCATCATCTTTAGAAGAGGCTTCCTTCTGGGACGACAGCCATGCAGACCAATTTGATGCAGTGTGCGGCGTATGGTCTGAGCACTGACAGGCTGACCCCCCACCCCTTCAACCTCTGCAGCAATGCTGACAGCACTCATACGTCTGTTTCCCAAAGACAACCTCTGGATATGGCGCTGAGCACGTGCACTCCACTTCTTTGGTCGACCATGGCGAGGCCTGTTCTGAGTGGAACCTGTCCTGTTAAACCGCTGTATGGTCTTGGCCACCGTGCTGCAGCTCAGTGTCAGGGTCTTGGCAATCTTCTTATAGCCTAGGCCATCTTTATGTAGAGCAACAATTCTTTTTTTCAGATCCTCAGAGAGTTCTTTGCCATGAGGTACCATGTTGAACTTCCAGTGACCAGTATGAGGGAGTGTGAGAGCGATGACACCAAATTTAACACACCTGCTCCCCATTTACACCTGAGACCTTGTAACACTAATGAGTCACATGACACCGGGGAGGGAAAATGGCTAATTGGGCCCAATTTGAAGGTGTACTCCCTTTTCTTGCCAGCGGTTTAGACATTAATGGCTGTTTGTTGAGTTATTTTAAGGGGAGAGCAAATTTACACTGTTATACAAGCTGTACACTTTGTACAATTGTACAATTGTAGCAAAGTGTCATATTTATTCAGTGTTGTCACATGAAAAAATATAATCAAATATTTAAAAAATGTGAGGGGTGTACTCACTTTTGTGAGATACTGTATATGCAAGATGAATTGCAGCAACCAAAGACGTGTACATGTCAATTTAAGACCCTTTAAGTACTTTGAGTACTCAAGTAGAAAAAAATATCAAAATGTTCATCCCTAATACAGTGCCTATAAAAAGTTTTGAACCCCCAAAAAGTATATATATATTTTTTAATATTGAATCATAATGGACTTGGCTTTTTTTACACTGATCAACAGAAAAATAATTTCATATCAAAGTCAAAAACATTGCTACCAATTATTCTAAATGTGGTTGGTTGTTTAAGTCCGTATTTATTAGATGCACCTTTGGCAGCAATTACAGCATTAAGCCTATGTGGATTGGTCTCTATCAACTTGGTTCGTCTGTACACTGCAGTTTTTTCCCATTCTTTGCAAATCTGCTCAAGCTTTGTCAGGTTACATGGGGATTGTGAGTGCACAGCCTTTTTCAATCCACAAATTCTCATTTGGGTTCAGGTTTGGACTCCGACTCAGCCACTCCAAGACATTAACATTGTTTTGAAACCATTCTTGTGTAGTTTTGGCTATATTCTTGGGATCGTTGTCTTTCTGGAAAATAAATCTTCTCCCAGGTCTTAAGTTTTCCTCCGGGATTTCCCTGTATTATGCTTCATTCATTTTACTCTCTACCTTTACAAGCCTTCCAGGGCCAGATGCAGAGAAGTATACCCACAGCATGATGCCACCACCACCACCATGCTTCACGGTGGAGATGGTGTGTTTTTGATTATGTGCTATGTTTGGTTTGCGCCAAACATAGCGTTTGGTTTGGCCAGAAAGCTCCATTTTGATCAGACCATAGAATCTTCTTCCAGCTGAATTTAGAGTCTCCCACATGCCTTTTGGAAAACTCTTGCAGAGATTCCATGTGTTTTTTTTTTTTGTTTGTTTTTTCAATAGTGGCTTTATCTTTGCCACTCTCCCATAGAGCTGTGACTGAGGAAGAACTTGGGTAACAGTTGTTGTGTGCACAGTCTCCCATCTCAGCCACTGAAGTCCTTCAGAGGAGTCATAGGTCTCTTGGTGGCCTCCTTCAGTAGTTCCCTTTTGCATGGTCAGTCATTTGGCCTGCTCTAGGCTGATTTACTGCTGTACCTTACATTTTCCATTTCTTAATTATTGATTACACCGTACTCAGATGAATATTCAGGGACTTGGACATTTTCTTGTATCCATCCTCTGATTTGTTTATCAGTAACCTTTTATTCAGATTTGCTTGGAGTGTCTTTTGTCTTCATGGTGCAGGTTTTCCCCAAGCTACTGACTCATTAGTAAGTGCACCTTCCAGAGACAGGTACATTTTTACTAAAATCATTTGAAACACATTGACTGTGCACATGTGATCACCATTTAATTAATTGAGTGAATTTTAAAACCAGTTGTTTGCAGTGTGATAATTTATGTGAGTTGCATTAAAGGGGGTGAATACTTATGCAACCAAATATTTTATTTAATTTTTATATATAAATTTAGACTAACTGATAGAAATGTGTTTTGACTTGGATAGGCAGTTCTTTTTCTGTTGATCAATGTCAAAAAAGCCAAATGAAATTCACTATGGTTCAATATTTTAAAAATAAAATATAAAATCATCCAAGGGGGTGAATACTTTTTATAAGCACTGTAGATTGATAGTTAAACCCTCTTCATATAGAATAAAAAAGTTAGCATACTTGTATGACTTGATCTCATGTGAGTGATTATATAAATATATATAGATATATATTTAATCTCAACAAAAAAGAAACGTCCTCTCACTTTCAACTGCTTTTATTTCAACAGCACACTTAACATGTGTAAATATTTGTATGAACATAAAAAATTCAACAACTAACAAGTTTCACAGACATGTGACTAACAGAAATTGATTAATGTGTTCCTGAACAAAGTCAAAATCCAAAGGAACATTCAGTATCTGGTGTGGCCATCAGCTGCATTAAGTACTGCAGTGCATCTCCTCCTCATGGACTGCAACAGATTTTCCAGTTCTTACTCTGAGATGTTACTCCACTCTTCCTCCAAGGCACTTGCAAGTTCCAGGACATTTCTGGGGGGAATGGCCCTAGCCCTCACCCTCCGATCCAACAGGTCCCAGACGTGCTCAATGGGATTGAGATCCGGGCTCTTCGCTGGCCATGGCAGAATGCCAGACAGACATTTCTGTCTTGCTGGAAATCACGCACAGAATGAGCAGTATGGCTGGTGGCATTGTCATGCTGGAGGGTCGGTAATGTCTGGTAAGGACCTGCCTTACAACAGGCCTACAAGCCCTCAGTCCAGCCTCTCTCAGCCTACTGTGGACAGTCTGAGCACTGATGGAGGGATTGTGCATTCCTGGTGGAACTCAGGCAATTGTTGTTGCCATCCTGTATCTGTCCTGCAGGTGTGATATTCGGATGTACCGATCCTGTGCAGGTGTTGTTACAAGTGGTCTGCCACTGCGAGGACGATCAGCTGTACTTCCTGTCTCCCTGTAGCGCTGTCTTAGCCGGCTCACGTACAGACATTGCAATTTATTGCCCTGTCCAAATCTGCAGTCCTCATGCCTCCATGCAGTATGCATAAGGCACGTTCACGCAGATGAGCAGGGACCCTGGGCACTTTCTTTTGGTGTTTTTCAGAGTTAGTAGAAAGGTCTCTTTAGTGTCCTAAGTTTTTATAACTGTGACCTTAATTGCCTACTGTCTGTAAGCTGTTAGTGTCTTAAAGACTGTTCCACAGGTTCATGTGTATTAATTGTTTATGGTTCATTGAACAAGCATGGAAAAATGGCTTAAGGACAACAAAGTCAGTGTATTGGAGAGGCCATCACAAAGCCCTGACTTCAATCTGATAGAAAATTTGTGGGCAGAACTGAAAAGGCATGTGTGAGCCTGGAGGCCTACAAACCTGCCTCAGTTACACTAGTTCTGTCTGGAGGAATGGGTCAAAATTCTAGCAACTTATTGCGAGAAGCTTGTGGAAGGCTACTCAAAAAGTTTGACCCAAGTTAAGCAATTTAAAGGCAATGCTACCAAATACTAACAAAGTGTACGTAAACTTCTGACCCACTTGGAATGTGATGAAAGAAATAAAAGCTGAAATAAATAATTCTCTCTACCATTATTCTGACATTTTACATTCTTAAAATTAAGGAGTGATCCTAACTGACCTATGACAGGGAATATTTTCTATGATTAAATGTCAGGAATTGTGAAAAACTGAGTTTAAATGTATTTGGTTAATGTGTATGTAAACTTCTGAGTTCAACTGTACAAAATATCTTGTTTTGGGTTCTTAAGACATATACAGTATGTGGGTGGGTTTGAGTTTTTTGGTGGATAACAGGAGTATTGTTTTTTTTTTTTGTTGTTTTTTGGTGTCTAAATAAAAGTTTGGATGCCTAAAGGTCCAAAGTTCACTCAGCACAAAATCATGCACACATTTTTCATCCATAGCAATATACAGTATATGTTAAATAACGTTAATACATAATGGATGATATTAGTACATTTTTAGTCAGTCAGAAAATTCCAGTGTTAAATATGTAAATTAATAAAAGCAATAAAAGACCATGTTCGTAGTGCGCATGTGTGGCCATCAAGGGTTATTGTACATTATAAACATATAATCATACAATGCCGTATAATACACAGCAAGCATAAAAAAAAACTAACACCACTAATGTCATTTTAAGATGAATTGCTAATTTTACATGTATTTTTTAGCCAACTGTTTAATATCATGCCCTAACCCTAAACATCAAGCAAAAAAATGTCATAAAAAACACTTTCAAGTGAAAGGGATAGTTCAACCAAAATTAAAATTCCCTCATAATTTACTTGCCCTCTGCCATCCTAGATGTGTATAACTTTCTTCAGCAGAACACAGCGAAGATTTAAAATATATATATATATATATATATATATATATATATATATATATATATATATATATATATATATATATATCAGCTCTGTAGGTCCACACAATGCAAGTGATTGGTGATCTGACCTTTGCAGCTCCAAAAATCACATAAAGAAAACCTAAAAGTAATCTATATGACTCAAGTGTTTAAATCCATATCTTCAGAAGCGATATAATAGGTGTGGGTGAGGAAAAAAAAAAATTTAAGTCCTTTTTTTACTCAGATGTGAAAGTGAAACTTAACAGGCGCCACATTGTATAAAACAAATATTGATTCAGCAGGGTTGAGTTATTCAGATTCAGTAACTGATTCAGACTGCTTTGCGAATTATGTGACTAATTTATTGTAAACACAGCTACATTGGTAGATTCATTTTGGCTTCACTCAATGTAGCACATTGGTTGAATGAAAGTGCTCTCTGTTGGCAAAAGGTGTAGTGTGCTGATTACAATTGGTATAACAATCAATTGCTATTTGATCATTTGTATAATTGAGTGGAAGTGCATTTTCTTTTTATTTTGTCTTCAAGTCACTTGTTTGGCTCAGCAGTCACTAAAATGTTGACACCAGTTAAATAGACTGAACATTGTATGAAGTTTATATTACTATATGCACATCATGTATATATTATGCAATGTCTACGAAGTATGCTTATATCGAATATTGGCTGAGCTTGCTGTGGAAGGATGTTTGTATTTGTGCATTGTATACAGCAGTGGTTCTCAAACTTTTTGTCTGACGAACGAACCCCATTGACTTAAATGACTTTGAAATATAGTTAATTTAATATATTTGCACTTTATTTTTTATTACCATTTGTTATATTTTAATGAACATTTAATAATATCTATTGTTGTTTTCTTTCCATTGGCATTTCTTTCCCAATCAAAGATTGTACCACAGTCACAGTAGTAAAAGGTACAAAAACAAAAAACTTGGAAAAAACAAATGGTCTATTTTTATTTGTCACTTCTGTTTTAATTTCCCTGACAATTTTATAAAAGTTTATTTACATTTGATATCTATGATATAGCCTGTATTTATATTTTGAATCATTGAAAATGTATTTTCATTGAAGAAAGAAAGCAAGCCAGAGCTGTAGCAACCATTGTATCCTGAGGTGGAGGTCGTGTCCCCCTTACTTCTGAAAATATTTCTAGGATGAAACATGATTTTTTATTTTTATTTTTTTAAAGGAAATTATACATTAGCCTATTTTAAGTTTTGTGACTACATTGCAAACAATGTCAGGTTAATGAAGGTTACTTTTAAAACACGATTTCTTTGATCTTGAAAGTAATTAGGTATGTTATACCATTTAATGGAGAGTAGCCCTAAATTAACTTTTGTATTTAAAGTGTGATTTTCCTCACCGATAGTCAGTTGCATGAGAGTGCGCACACTCTTTCTCACACACATGCAGCGCGCAGCGAGAGAGAGACAGAGAGAGTGCACTGACAAAAGGTTGGTTAAAAGGAAAATTGAAGTGCTTGGTTTAAGTTGTGTTCTTGTTTTTTGGAGGTATTCTTTTTTTATTTGTCAAATGACGGACAACATTTTGAATTATCAGTCAATGTTTTTAAAAATCGCTAAATGACTAATATTTTTAATGCAATCTCTAAAACCCCTATTTGGGAAAACCTGGTCTACAGTATTAAATTATTCTTTTTGTAATCCCCCCCCCCCCCCCCCCCCTTAAGTGAACTTATGGCTCAGAAACTACGCAGACTCAACATACCTGTCACAGTAGTGCTTGATGCTGCAGTCGGGTAAGTGTTTATTTAGTTTAGGTTTTTTTATTGTTACATCAAAATAAACAAACATCTTCATCTTAAACTTAGACAACTTTTATTTGTGAAAAAATTAAGTAATAATCGGTGGTTTTTAAAAACTGGTTATCACAAAAATGTCAGCAAGTATGAGGTAATTTAGAATACTTTCAAGTTAAGACAATCTAATATTCTACTCCAGAGTTTTAGCTGAAGAATTATGTTTATGACTACCAGTACACAAAATAAATGAGTACACCCCCTCTGAAACCAAACAAATCTAACTCTATCTCTTTACAAATAAGACATACAGTATTTGGTGTTTATGTATGATGTAATATTCAAGCAACTCTACTAATACTAATGAAACATGTCAATACTAAATAAAGAACTGACTTTCTTATAAAGAAATTATAAAAGGCCATGTTGCAAATATTATTACACCCTCATGAAATTTACAATACTGTATAAAACTTAATGAAAAAAAATCTGGTGCTTGTTGAGGGACATTGATAAGCAGATAATTCTTTTGAACTTTTACACTCTAATAGACGTAATTGGTTAATGTGTAAAAGTGTTACTTAACCCATTGAATCACTCTCAGACTCCACAATGACAACAAATGGACCACATGGGAGAGAAAAGTTTTTTTTTTTGTTTGTTTAATTGCACAAAAATGAACAAAGTTACACGAGTATTAGCAAATCACTGTTATTAAGTCAAAACACTAGCAAATGTGATATAGAAATGAAAAAAACTATTGATTTGTGACAAGTTAACATGTGAAATGTTCAGACCGTCGTTTAAGCTTTCAACTCATGAGCGAATTTTGTGTAGAATCGTCAAGCATGTGCCTCAGAGCTGGCAAAAGCTTTGGGAAGCCAAACTGGAGTGACTCTTTCATCTCACACAGTAAGACACACTCTGCAAAGAAGTGGAATGCGCATTGTTGTCATCCATGCATGAAGGCACTGCACATAGCATAAAAAAGCTTGTTAAGCCTTTGCAAAGGCCCATAAAGTCTGTCTGATAAAGATGCAGACCTTTGAGAATCTATAAGCTGGTCTCATGAGCTCAAAGTCATTTTTTGAAATCTGATGGAATCCAAATTGCATGGCATCACACAGAGAGGTGTACAGTGCGAAGTCCATGGTTCACACAGTGATATACAGTTGTGGTAAAGTTATTATATAGGGATTTATGAGTGCTGAATGTATGGGGAATTGTACTTCCTCAATGGCATCATGAATTCAAAGATGTTCTGCAAAATCTTAAGAGAAGTTGCAAAGCTCTCTCGCCACCATTGGCTGTCAGGAAATTTTTCACCTTGACAATGACCCTAAACATTATTCCATGTGGATAAACAAGATAGTACGTCACCCAACCTCAACCCTATTTGAGCACCTGTCGAGCATCCCTGTTAAACATCAGAGTACTCAAGGAAGTCATCCTCCAGGAGTGGAAGAGGATATATGTGACAATGTGTCATGAGCTTGTACACCATGTCAAGAAGGGTCAGAGCAGTATTTAAAAGTTATGGAGGACTTTCTAAGTACTAAAATATTGAACACTATTTGAATTTACATGAATTTTTTCACCTAATTTAATTATTTGACAGATATTAATAACATATCTTTCTATTTTGTTATTAAGTATATGTTTAATACATTTACATTTTTTCATCTTTGCATGAATTGTAATATTTATAATTTAGAAATAGAAATATACCTTTATGTTCAGAGGGGGTGTACTCATTTATGCTGCATACGGCATTTAGGCTGTTATGTATATTACTCTGTAAAGGTTGTGGGATTGTTATGTGAATTACTGAATGCAGCAGTTAGTATATGACTTTGAGGTACAGTAAAGCATTATGTAAATTTGTTACAAATTTTGTGTTTTCAGCTACATCATGGAGAAAGTAGACCTGGTAATTGTTGGTGCTGAGGGTGTTGTGGAAAGTGGTGGTGCTATCAACAAGGTCAGAAAATGTAATACTTTTGTTTTCTTGATGTATGTGGATGTATTTATCAAACAAAAATTTACACTTAATGTTTTATTTACTTCTCAGATTGGTACCTATCAGATGGCAGTGTGTTCCAAGGCACACAATAAACCATTTTATGTGGTGGCAGAAAGTTTTAAGTTTGTGCGACTCTACCCTCTAAACCAACTAGACGTACCCGATAGATTTAAGGTAAGCTGGTTTAAAAATTAATTAATGCTTTGCATATATACAGTATATATACTACACTAAAATAAATGAGAATTCTGCTCAGAACATCACAGTTGTGCAATAACACACTAACATAGTAAGTGATGTAGTCAGAATACGTGACCCTCCCCTCGAAATTAGACCACAAGTTGTAACAGGAGACGCATCTGTGATGGATCTTAACACCAGATGTAAACAGTCCAAGTAAACTCGTAATCACTGCAGAATGGTCTTGTTCTATCTCTTTCAGTATAAAGCAGATATCCTGAGAACAGTGGAAGATCTCAATCAAGAGCACCCAATGATTGACTACACCCCTCCTTCCCTCATTACATTACTTTTCACTGACCTAGGTGTGCTGACCCCCTCTGCTGTCAGCGATGAGCTCATCAAACTCTACTTATGATGCGCTTGAGTGTTCTGAATAAAAACATTATATGACCACATATATTGCACCACTTACTGAATTTTTTTTTAAATTGTAAAAGGTCCTGTATTTGAAAACTATACCACAGTGAAATATAAATGATCTGGTTTAAATATCAGAAAGGACAATGGATAATTTCCATGTGCCTATCCTTACCCTCACCTTTTTGCTGTCCTCAATAAACCATTAGTACATGACTGCCCACATAAAATGATGCATATTTAGTGTTCAGAAACTTGGTATGCCTAGTTACAGTGTTAATAAGGAGGGCGTAGAATAAATATTAAGATACCCGATAAGATTATCTTAACAGTGCAAGACAAATATACTCAAACAAACACAAAGCTTTTTATTAGACTTTTAAACAAACACTTGTTTAACACCAATCCTTGGAGTTAATAAGAATATTTTTTTGTTTACAAATGTCTAGTGTTTGATTTGAGTACTTATGTCCTTCTTTTGGTTGAAAAACAATAAGCCCTTATCCACTCCAGGAACTAAAGCTCGTTTTTGGTACTTTTTGAGGAACTACTCCATTTTCATCACTTTCTCGCATAAGGAACTATAGTCCCTTTTATGCGTTTAGAGGGACTTTTTTTAGCTCCTAGTCTGGGATAGGTAATTTTTGGGGGAAGAGTAACTGTGGTGGGTGCTGCAGCCTGTGGTGGGTCAAAAACATACATATAAACAAACTTGCAGTTGCTAGACTGCTATTCAGAGGATTGTGCTAATTTTCCCAATTCCCTTAACAGAAGTGAAATAAAACCAACAAAGTATCTAAAGTTTTCATCGCTTCTCTACTGTGAAAGTTGCAGCACTATATAGAATACATTCGTTAGCAATTGTTGTAATCAAAAGGTAATCAACATGTTTTTATTCATATGCATTTATTCAGTTTGTTATAATTATGAATGATGCAGGCCGTTTGTGTATTTGACTTCTGAGGTGTAACTGAATGGTCTGACCTATGTCAGGAATGCAGCAACAGTGTTTACTCGTTTAGCATGGCTCCCGGTTAGCGAATATACTCTCACCGACCACTTTATTAGGTATACCACTTGATCAGGTACACATTTCACTGCTGCCACACAATTGGCTGATTAGATAATCACATAAATAAGTAAGTGTACTTATTTATGCAACTATCTAATCAGCCAATTGTGTGGCAGCAGTGAAATGCATAAGATCATGCAGATACAGGTCACAAGCTTCAGTTGATGTTCACATGTTGTTGGTGCCAGACAGGCTGGTTTGAGTATTTCTGTAACTGCTGATCTCCTGGGATTTTCACGCACAACTGTCTCTAGAATTTACTCTGAATGGTGCCAAAAACAAACAAAAAAACATCCAGTGAGTGGCAGTTCAGTGGACTGAAATGCCTTGTTGATGAGAGAGGTCAATGGAGAATGGCTAGACTGGTTTGAGCTAACAGCAAAGCTATGGTAGCTCAGATAACCCCTGTGTACAACTGTAGTTAGCGGAATAGCATCACAGAATGTGTAACATGTCAAACCTTGAGGTGAAAGGGCTACAACAGCAGAAGACCATATTGGGTTCCACTTCTGTCAGCCAAGAATAGAAATCTGAGGCTGCAGTAGGCACAGGCTCACCAAACCTGGACAGTTAAAGACTGGAATAACATAGCCTGGTCTAATGAATCTCAATTTCTGCTTAGGGACACAGATGGTAGGCCCACTGCAGCCTATTCTAGCTATTTTTAGGACAGTGTAACATAGTTCAAGGGAAAGGAGGAGGCGAGAACCGGCTTGACAATATAAATAATATTTTATTGATAAACTTAACCCTCTGGGGTCGACGGACGCGCTGGAGCGGTGCTTAAAATACTCCGGAATTTTTGGGTAAACAGATAAGTGTAAGACATCATTAGAGACTATAAAGGGTCTACATTTGTGTACACTCACAATAACAACAAAATCTTGTGCTTTTGTAAAATAAAGAAAATAAAAAGGGTGAGCTTTCAGCAGTCTGTGTTCATGAGCATATTTCAGAAACACGTCACTAAAATGAACTGAAACTCCACGAATACTTATCACACAAACATGAAACATATGTCTAAAGAAAGCTTAAAATGTCTACTGTTTAATAAACCAATTCAAATTTAAAACAAACATTCTCCTGCAATGCAATCTGTATGAAACAAAGCGATGTACAGTTTTTACTGGTCTATCTAATTATCTGTAATGTGATCCCACCCACCAGCAGAGCGCGCCATTCATACGCTAATGTGCTGAGACGATCAACGCAAATGTACACGCCCCCCACTGTGAGGTTTAATGTAAACACATTTAATTAATTTTTCTGTGCGTTTGCAACGATACACAAGTGAGAAAGCTCCAGGATTGAAAGGAAGAGTTAACATTTTCCTCAGAAGAAGAGTGGGACTCCGATGAACATTTGTATTTTAAAGAGGACTTGATCCAGCCGAGGATACAAGAGCAAGCCATTTAGTTTTCATTAGTTGACATGCTATTTTATATAAACATGTACATATTTTACTAGTGGGATCGTTTCCAGACTTGCCAGCCAGGATTCAGAGTATTGACATTTGAAATATGACTCCTAATAAGCAAGTTTTAGTTACATTTAAATGCTGTTTCGGCTAAAGCAGATATTTCAATTGTAAGCTGTATGATATAAATATGTTATGTAATATGATATAAAAATAATATGAATGTTTAGATTATATTTTATCTAGCGTTTATAATGCCTCATTATCATCAACAAAGCTTGTGCTTGCAAATATGTGTTAGGGTTAAATTAGTAAAATGCACTTTAAATATGCCCATATTAGAAAATCACCATCTTATAATGATTTCTGAAGGATCACGTGACACTGAAGTTTGCAGTAATGACGCTGAAAATTATGCTTTGATCACAAATTGCATTTTACAATATATTTAAATAGAAAACTGTTCTTTTAAATTGTAAAAAGAGTTCAGAATATAAATATTGTTTCTGTATTTTGGATCAAATAAATGCAGCCTTGGTGAGCAAAAGAGACTTCTTTTAAACAGTATTGTGGGTCTAAAATTGCTCATTGATAGGCCCAGGCTCTCAGGTGTGAATTACAATCCATATTCATGATCGTTCACGCCTCCTCGCATATTACATTTCAACACTAAAATTGTCTTACAAAAGTTAAATTACTATATTGTTTTGTATGAATGAGTGATCTGGATGATTTTCACATCATTTTGTAGCAAAAACTCTAGGCTACAAGATCCAGCACTCGAAAGTCTTGTGGACAAATGTTTAGTATTTGTTATATGGCCTTATTTCAGTGACTTCAAATTTTAGTTTTTTCAAAAACCATGCATAAATGTTATTTTCTCAAAAATACAAACCTGTACATACATGTTGCTCACATATTATTGTAGCCCAGTTTGTGCTGAATACAATGTTATTAGACTTTAGCCATTAATATGTTTTAAGCAACTGAATAAAGCACAAATGTCAAGGCATGTCAAAATTTCTCCAGGGCCCCAAAATACACAGACCCCAGAGGGTTAAAAGACAAAACACACACATGACGGACATGTCCGTAAGTGATCACTCTCTCCTCGCACCACCGTCTGCCATTGGCCTTTATCCCTCTCGGAGGCTTGATTAGCCTGATAGAGACCGGGTGTGTATCATCACATCCCGGCCCTGCCATCCGCCCTGCCTCAGACATATACCCCAAAATTTTAAGCTGGAAGTTATTAAACTGCTTATGGTAAATGGTCTGCACTTATATAGCACCTTTTTAACCTTAGTGGTTATCATTCACACACACACACGAATAATGGCAGAGCTGCCATTCAAGGTGCTAGCCTGCCATTAGGAGCAACATGGGGTTCAGTGTCTTGCCCAAGGACACTTCCACATGTGGAGTCATGTGGGCTGGGAATCGAACCATCAACCCTGCGATTAGTAGCCGACCCTCTGTACCACCGGAGCCACAGCCGCAGCTTGATCCTGGACTGATCTCAAATCTCCCATTTATTTCTAAAATACTAGGTACAAGTACTAAATACTATAAAAAGGTAGTGTCCTTCCACTTATGTTCTTTAATTTTTACAGAGAAATGTTTTTTGTGAAGACTTTTAGTCAGGAACCATGGAATTCGTTTTCTCTGTGATGCAGATGACATTCAGAATTTTTTCAAGACTTAATGCAGTTTCAGAATTTTCCAAGTTAGCAGAGACTAACTTGACTAGCAATGATATCAGAGGCTGGTTCACCAGAAATGTTCTTCTGTTCAATTCTGGCAAATGAGAGGTACTATTTATTGGACCAAAAATAATTCCAAGTTAGCAGAGTGTATCAATGATATCAAAAACTGGATGGCCAGATATTTACAGAAACAGAGGTACTAATTATTGGACCAAAAACTTCTAAATATAAGATGCTATAATATAATTTGACTTGATGGATGTGCTGTTACGTCGTTTTCTACAGTTAAGAAATTGGGTGTTAAGTTTGATAGCAATTTGTCCTTTGAAAATAAAATTTACATTGCTTGTAGAACAGCTTTCTTCCACCTCAGGAATATTGCTAAGTAACAACACATGCTCTCTTTCTGGTGCCAAAAAAACGAAGTAATGAGCTCATGTTCTCAAGCCTATATTATTGTAATGCTGACTAGACCCAAGAAATTTTGATCATATCAGCCCCATTTTATCGACTCTACATTGGCTGCTGTAACAAAGTTCAATGACGGATGTAAGGAGGAAGTGGAAGATGGCGAAATCCAAGTTAAAAGGTATTTTATTTTCACAACTTTTCTTGATATAAAAGGTTTGCTTTCCAGCACACAAGATTTTGGGCTTTTCAGAACTGCACTAAGTCTCTCTGGCAAGTGTCTCTCTCACACTGATGTCTGACTCACCCTTTTAACCTGTCTCCACTCTCACTGCAATGAGAAACAGCTGTTAGAGACAATTAATGACAGGTGATGATTTTAACTGTTCACATCTGATCTTGCTCTCCATTCACAAATTGGTGCTCAACCATGCACCCACCACCACAGCTACCTCTTAAGTTTCATATAAAATTATATTTTATTACTTATTACTTCTAAAGCTTTGAATAGTTAAGCTCCCCAGAACTTAAGTGACCTTTTATCACGCTATTATCCATCATGTTCACTACAAAAATTCTGGCCTACTGATAGTCCCTAGAATATCAAAATCCACAAAAGGAGGTAAATCCTTTTCCAATGTGTCTCCTAAATTATGGAATTATGGCACACTCTCTCAGTTTAAGTCTAGACTAAAGACTCATCTTTTCAGCCATGCATATACCTAATTTATCCTTCTACTCAAAGTTATTCTAAGTTATGTCCATTCTGCCTGAAACCTTCTCATATCCTATAAATCTGCTTTAAAGTGAATGTCATCTACACTAATATTATTCTATCTGTTTCCCTGTCTCTTGCCAGAGTCTCGGATCCAGCTTCAGCCCAGCCCGATGTCCCACTCCCACTACTATGTGTTGCTGAGTGATGGCGACTAACTGCTTCCTGTGCACTACGATGGACTTCATAGAGCAGGGGTACTCAATTAGAAACCTAAAAGGTCCACTCACCAAATTTTCCTTGCGTCCAGGGTCCGGAACAGTGATGGTCAAAATCCAAAAACAGAACTCCAACAAAAAAGGTGGTAAATCCCACAAAACGTTCAAACTATGTACAAAAGGTGATGTGGTCTGGCCTTATTAGTGTGAAAAGTGACACTTTTTTTGTGCCACCAGTTCTTTAAACTTGGGCATAAAAGGTGTGAGGGCCAGGCGGAGGCACTGATGTATGTGTTCATTACTGAGGGTGCTCCTGTATTTGTTTTTCACCATATTCATGGTTGAAAAGGCAGACTCACAACAATATGTTGAGGGAAACATGGTGAGAATTTGAAGGGCCACCTTCTGCAAGGAAGGGACACCTGCTGCAGGGACCATCTTAGTCCAGAAGGTGGTAGGGTCACAGAGAGACTCCTGCAGTGCAAGGTTTTCCTGAAGCTCAATTAGCTCTGATTGAAGAGAAGCAGCACTAGCCCATGGGCGGATTTTCAGGGCTTCAGTTGAAAATTCTGCGATGTTTTTGACAAGGAATGGATTTCCCATGCATAGTAAGACTTGTTTTCCCAGAGGGAAATCTCCAAAGCGAGTTTGGACATTTTTTATCAGCTTGTCCAGGAATTCAGCATGATTGTGATGATGATGTGTTCCTGCTGTTTGATTTAAAAGCTTTGGGAAGTGAAGCAGGTCTTGCTGTAAGTCACACTTGAACAGCTCCAGTTTCTTCTGAAAGGCACAGACAGCTGATGTGAGGTTACACACTGTGTTATTTTTGCCCTGGAGCTTCATGTTCAGATCATTGAGATGGGAGGTAATGTCAGATAGAAATGCAACAATTTCCATTTTTTCTTCATTCTGCATAAATTCCACAAATTGTTTTGCTTTTGCACTCTTCTGATCCAACAGAAAGGTTTCCAACTCTTTCCGTAATGTCCAAAAGCGCTCCAGTACCTTGCCTTTACTAAGCCACCGGACATTGTTGTGAAGGAGCAAATCATCAAATTCTGCATTCACCTCTGTTAGGAATGAGCGCAACAAGCGATGCTGCAGAGCAGATGATGCCCTCAAAAAGTTCACAAGTCTCATTACTGTTGTCATGACCTCTGCATACTTTTCTTCAAGACTGGCACACAAAACCATCTGATGAATTATACAATGATATGCAATTAGGTCAGGGTGATGAGCTCTCAAGCGTGCCACTAATCCCCTCTCTCTTCCAGTCATACATGGAGCTCCATCAGTAGCAATGGAAATAACATGCTTCAGGTCTATCTCTCTGTCTCTCAACATCTGCATCACTGCTTCATAAATATCGTCCACTCTTGTGTGTCCATGGAGGGCTGTGAGGCCTAACACATCTTCACAGAATTTTCCCTTCTCTTCATCAAAAAATCTGACAAACACCAGAAGTTGTGCGTTGTCTGTGTTGTCTGTGGATTCATCCAAAGCCAATGAAATGCATTTAGCCTTTTTTATTGCAGACTTCATTTGGTCAAGCAAATCATCAGCAAGGACTTCAGTTCGCTTTACAGCAGTGGAGTCAGACAAAGATATTTGGTTTATTTTTTGTATGATGTCATCTTTTTGAGTTCCCTCAAACAGGGCAATTGCTATTTCATTCATGCATTCCTTCACAATCTCCGAGTCAGAGAATGGTTTCTTGTGCTTTCCTAAGACCCATGCCACTCTTAATGAGGCTTCAGTTGCACGTTCTTGTTGGGTGGCTGATCTAACTATTACACTGCATGTTGCATGGTATGATGATTGCAGTTGTTTGATTTTTCTGGCTCTTACCTCAGATTTATGCGGGTAATTGTGGTCAAAGTGTCCGTGCTTTGAGTCATAATGACGTTTCACGTTACCACTCTTTACAATGGCAACCGTCTCGTTGCAAATTAAACACATTGGTTTTGTGCTCCCCACCGGCAGCCCAAATGCATATCTGTCAGTCCACTCTGTCTTAAATTTGCGATTTTCAGAATCGACTTTTCTCTTTTTGTCAGGTTTTGAGCACGCCATGATTTTCACTAGCAAGGAAACAGGTACCGTTAGCAGATGGATTAGCGCCTGCGTTGCGCTTGCGAATGACACACACACACACACACAGCGCGGCCAACGAGTGAGTGAGTTGTCATGGTGATTACAGTTATTACAGCTCCTGATTGGATCTTTGGATTGGACACAGAAGATAGATAAACCACATCTAGTAGGAAAACAATATAGGCGTGAAATCACGCACCAATGAAAAAACTCGCTTGGATCATGACTAAATTATATAATGTTGATTTTGGCTTCGGTCCAAATTGTATTGCGTCTGGGTCCGGATCCGGACCGTGGTCTGCCTATTGAGTACCCCCGTCATAGAGGATGAACTGCTTCCAACTCCAACCATAAGACATGGAGTACTTCACTGGCCATTCCCTAACCCTTTACTTAGGATGGACTTCACCAAAATAAACTGCCACAAGCTTCCAGCCAAACTGCGATGCACCCCACTGACCTCGGCCTGCATCACCTTGGTCAAAAGATGGACTACACTCCACAGGAAACAATGAAGGCTTGAATCCGAGCACTGACATCCCCTGCCAGCCTTTGACACAGGTGTATCCAAACACCTGTGTGTGTGTGTGTGTGTGTGTGTGTGTGTGTGTGTGTGTGCACAAAATGGCAGACGTGATATTCGTGGAGAGTATGTCATGCGAGATTTCCGGCCAGAGAATATGGCCACGAATGTGGCTGGAGAGAAGCTGGTTAATCGCGTCTGCCCGTTTACCAGGTGTCTCCACTTTTACGATAACCTGGGACAAAGCTGAGCTTTATCACCAAGTTATCTACAAGCCAAATGTTTGTGAGGGTTCACGTGTGTGTGCGGTGAGTATGACAGAGAGAGAGAGAATAAATTGTTGGCACTGAAGCAGGTTTCACGATCGTGGGAGAGAAGGCAGCTGTTAGTTTATCACTCAGAGACGTGGTGAATGGCTAGTAAACCGTCCTGCGGTCTTTGGTTCTTTAATGGATAAACTCAGTGTGCCGGTTTCATCTGCGATGGCAGAAATACACAACAGTACAGCGTGGATGGATTACAACACAGCAAAATCTAATTTGTGATAACAGTACATTGCAATAATACCTTGAGTATTATTAGCAGCAATGAGCGGACTCGGCAGTCTGTAAACTGTACAAGCAATAACCTTGATACACAAGAATTACACACTATAATATTCTATCTCTGCCCAGATGCAAACCTCTTTCTTGGATCAAGTCGTTTGACTCTGACTTGGTTCCTTGAGGCTCGGGTGATGACGGGAGGCCATTTCCTCGCTCTGTCGGTGGGCGGTATGGCTGCTGATTCTCTGTGGGCTGGCAGAGAAATCAGCAACGTTGACTTGGTTGAAGAGGGAAGAGAAATCTTCTTTCATCACTTCTGCAGGCAAACGGGTGAAGATGCGGATTGCTTGGCTGTCTCCTTTGGATCCGTTAGAGTGTTCGGTGGAAAACTCATCCAGCGAGATTGTATGGCCACAGTTTCATACATGTCATACATAACTTCCTTGTGCAACGAGGCTACACCTGAGAGCAGCGATGTGCGTAGATGCAGCTCAGCACACAAAGAAGCTGGAAGCCATGCCCAGAAGGATCTCTATGTATTTCTTCTCCCGATGACGTCATGGTTGAGGGGCGTTCTGTCGTGCACCTCATTGAACAGGAGTTGAGAGTTTGATCCTTTGGAATTTCACACATAGGTGTAAATTGAGCAAGGCTTCATGGGATTTTTAATCCTTTTGGACTCACTTTGTTTGATTTTGGCAAGACTTATGACTGTGTGTGTAGGCCTCAGTCAGGCTTTATGACTGTGTTAGGCCTGCCTTTGTAGTTCATACATTGTACTTCCTTTATATCTGAATAAATGAGGCCCAGCATTACTTTTCATACAAAATCATTTACTTGATTTACTCATTTAAACCATGACTTGTACTAGACATAAATAACTAATATTGGCATTATATTCATGCTGTTAAGCCAGAGGGGAAATGACTTGACATGTACAGTATATACACAAGGCCGGATTTACCACTGGGCCGATTGGGCCGTTCCCGGGGGCCTCCGACCTGTAGGGGGCCTCCAAGACCCCACTAACTGTGTGGCCTCATACTTTTTTATTTTATTTTTTTATTTAAAATTAAATTAAAATACAATTAATTAATGAGTGTGTGTTTGTGTGTATGTGTGTTAACAATAATTTATTTGCACACAAAAAAGTATCATGATCAGTGTTTTGGCTGTGATGATGACAATGAGTCAGGTTACCGCGGAAACTGTTGATAGCGGCAAGACCAGCGGCAGAAGATAGTGTGAGAATTAAAAAAAAAAAAAAGAGAGAGAGAATTGAGGACATCGAAAAAACAAACAACACGTATAAAAAAAACGGTGGAGCAGTGGAGCCACAAAACGGAAAGCCAAAAGGGAGAAGGATAGCAGAGAGGATTTAATTAGGAGAAATATTCCAACCATCTCCACTTTTTTCAAAAGTCGGCTTGACGCAAATAAAGAGCCTGGCGGCGCCTGCGGTGTTGCTAGCAAAGAGGAGTTTAGCACAACATCCAGCGTTGCTATTTCAGATGAACCTGAGCATCAGCACCAGCACGACAAGACAGAGAACCACAGCCCGGCTGGAGTGACAGACACCTGCTCAAGTGCCCCACAAGTAAATGTAAAAGCTTTATAAATACTCTGACTCCTCAACCCTTGATCCAACAATCAGCAGCCATGGGCTCCTCTAAGCAGCTGCCTAGCACTCTGAAAATTGAAATAATATATGCCCACAAAGTAGTATAAGGCTATAAGAAGATGGCAAAGTATTTTCACATTGCCGATTCCTCAGTTCGTAATTAAGAAATGGCAGTTAACAGGAATGGGGGAGGTCAAGTTAAGGTCTGGAAAACCAAGAAAACTTTCAGAGAGAAATGCTCGTAGGATTGCTAGAAAGGCAAATTAAAACCCATTTTGACTGCATAAGACCTTAAAGAAGATTTAGCAGACTCTGGAGTAGTGGTGAACTGTTCTACTGTGCAGCGACACCTGCACAAATATGACATGTCAAAGTCATGAGAAGAAAAACTTTGGATTTTCAACACAAAATTCAGCATCAGAAGTTTGCAAATGAACATATAAACAAGACTGATGCATTTTGGAAACAAGTCCTGTGGACTGATTAAGTTAAAATATAACTTTTTGTGCAATGAGCAAATGTATATTTGGAGAAAAAAGGGTGCAGAATTTCATGAAAAGAACACCTCTCCCAACTGTTAAGCTCAGGGGTGGATCAATCATGCTTTGGGTTTGTGTTGCAGCCAACGGCACGGGAAACATTTCACTGGTAGAGGGAAGAATGGATTCAATTAAATGCCAGCAAATTCTGGAAGCAAACATCACACCATCTGTAAAAAAGCTGAAGATGAAAAGAGGATGGCTTCTACAACAGGATAATGGTCCTAAACACACCTCAAAATCCACAATGGACTACCTCACAAAGCGAAAGCTGAAGGTTTTGCCATGGCCCTCACAGTCACAGACCTAAACATCATCAGAAATCTGTGGATAGATCTCAAAAAGAGCAGTGCATGCAAGATGGCCCAAGAATCTCACAAAGCTAGAAGCCTTTTGCAAGGAAGAATGGGTGAAAATCCCCCAAACAAGAATTTAAAGACTCTTAGTTGGCTACAAAATTGTTTACAAGATGTGATACTTGCAAAAGGTGGTGTTTCTAAATACTGACCATGCAGGTGCAGTTTTTGGCAAACAAATTTTGGACAAGGTGGAAGGAGTATCTCCTTAATCAGCAGCAAAGACAAATATGGCAGAACGAGAAGAGAAATCTGAAGGTTAACGACATTATCATCCTGCAGGAGGACAGTTCTCCACGTAACCAATGGAGATTGGCAAGGGTGACAGAGGTGTATCCTAGTACTGATGGAAAGGTTCGAAAGGTGAAACCGTTAATTAGTGACTCGAACTTAGACAGCCAGTGAAGACGCATTTCCAAGCTAGATAGTCCTAATAGAAGTCTTTGATAGCCCTGTACAAAGGACGGTTTTACTGCTTGAAGCAGAATAAGGGTTATGGTTGCCATTTCATGAATACAGCATTTTATGTTACTGTAAGGTTTAAGGCTTACCGTATGGTTGAAATTAAGGTGTGAAAAGGTTTAAATTGTGAGGTGAAATTACAAAATAGTCATTTGGTGGGAGTATAACTGCCATTCATATTATTTCTGTTATTTAACATGTTTTGTTATTTGTTTAATCTGTTCATGAATATTGAGTGTTGACGTTAACTAAGAACTAAAGTACATTTTGCGTTGCACACGGACACTTTTAAGGTGCAACGGGAAAAATACATTTTTGGTGATAAGTTATTCTTCTTGTGTGGACCATACAAGAGTTACTTGTGTTTGAGCGAAGAAGTAAAGATGTTTTTAATTTTTGTTTTTTGAATCGGGTATTTTCAAGTGAACTCATTCCCTCTTGGTTATTTGCAGCCAGCGAGGTATGTGTATTACGTTTGTATTTCCCGAGTGTATTTGTATTTACCTCTTTAAAGTGTATGTGAACGTGTTTATCTTTTACATTGTCATACTATAGTTTGACGGTGGATTTCATTGACGGTGAATGTGATGACGGAGAAAGGGATGACAAGTGCAATAAATCCATCAGTAACCAGAACCATGGTGTTTTTTTTATTTCCTGGAGGGAGTGATACATGTGAATTGTTGTAAAATTTACCTTTAGTTAATAATTTGTGTTATGATAAAGCTGAGCCGTGTACAACGGAGGTTGGTTTAATGGTCAGATTAGCAGTAAACAATAAAATGTTTTCATATCCCAATCAAGGTTGTGCTGTCATATGTTGTGTGGTAATGTTGTGCATGATTGCTCCTACCTGGTGAGAGGTGTGCTCGAGCAATGGCCCGCCTCATCTTTGTGGATGGCCCACAGCACTGGGTCGACGTTGAGCAGTTCCTGTTTTGCAGCAAGTGTTGTCAGATGTTAAGCTGCAAACTTCTCCACAATGTTCTGTATACACAGACTGACAATATACTAAGGGAAACAGTAATTGTAGTGAGAACCTATTTTTGTCCCAATTTTATGCATCAGATCACAGCGCACGCAGTAGGTAGTATGTTTGTGGTCAACATTTAACGATAAAAAAGGCAGTGCTGAGTTATCGAAATGCAGCATTGATGCTAATGCATAAGTGGAGGTCTCAGTGCTTTGTGGGCTTCCCTAGCGCGGGGTCCGCTGTTTGGGATAGTGGGGAGCAGAGCGCTCTGAGGGTCAATCACACAGAGCATTTTGGTCATTTCCGTTACCATTACGATTTCCACAGTTATCCTGTCGGTGATTGTGCCCGCTTTTACGCTGTTGTAAATCATTGTAAAGAAGTTCAAGGTTACGGGCAAGGAAGAGGCGAGAAACTGGCTTAACATATAAATGATAGTTTTAATGGTAAACTCAAAAGACAAACACATAAGATAACGGACGTCCGTAATTGAGCTCTCTCTCTCTCGATCGCCGTCTGCGAGTGGCCTTTATCCCTCTTGACGGCTTAATTAGCCTAATACGGGACCGGGCGTGCGTAATCACACCCTCCACCGTGCCACAATCATATTGTTTCTTTCGACATTCATGCTTAACATGTCCCGGCTTACCACGTTAATAGCAATTTCTGTTGTTCTTACCTTGTACAACTTGTGCCATTACTGGGGTTGGTTTAAGTTTTGTCGGGAATCCCATTGTAGATCTTCCCACCAACCTTTTACCATCGATTTGGCCTTACTCTTAAATCGATCGTCAAATGAGCCTTCTCTTGAGTATGGATCTAATTTTGTGTTTTTTTTTATATACGGCTCAGTATTATAACCTTGATTACTATGAAACATCCATTGTTTTGGTGTTTCCTCCAGTAGAGGACGGCTTATCTCCTGTCCCATAATGTCACCTCAGTATGAGTATTCAGGTATATGATGGTTAGTCAAGAGAAATGAAGCAAGTTAATAAAATGCTATCTGGACGGAGAACAGGACAGCAGACCAAAATCTATATTTTTGTACCCAGAGAAATCTGACTTTGAGATTGAACTCTCCTTCCTATTTATCTTTCAAAATAGGGATACCCAACTATAGTTGCTTTTGAGGTGTAAAACCTCCTTCCTATTTATCTTTCAAAATAAGGCTACCCCAACTATAGTCACACTTCAGATTAAGATTATCCTTCCTATTTATCTTTCAAAATAGAAAGAGCTATTAACAATCTTTAGCCAAATTAAACTACGTCCTCTTCAATCTCTCATCAGACAGGTAAATACTTGATAATAATATCAGTCATACCTGTCTGGAGATATTGCACTTCTGACACCAAAAGAGTAGGGAATTTTTAGAATTGGCCCCTAAGTATCAAGTCAGGTCTGCAGTCGTTTTCTCATTCCGGATACTAGCGAGGGGAGAAAGAAGTGACACACACACTAGAGCATATCAGATCATTCTCCAAAGATTATTGTCCAGCTCATCATTATATGGTCCAGCAAAACAACATTCCACTAGACCCACCAATGAAATAGTTCTTTACCCTATATGGGGGTGACATATATGTTTGAGCTATGTGTGATACGTGAGAGTACAGAAACAGGAAATGCATTCCTATATCCTCTTGCAGAACAGGGAACAGCTGCAACTGTGTTTTGTGATGACACAGCAAGCTACACCTACAAGAGAAGAGGCCTTTATTATTCCACAACAGATTAGTTCACGAACAAACCATCACTACTATCGGGTCTGTGTGGTTTCATGTAATTTAACTCTAGTAATAAATTCTTAAATTGGATGTGGCCCCTTTAAGAACTGGAGCGTTGCGGTTCTTAAAGGGACCACAGCACTTCTCGTGTAGTGCATGTGTGCTAGTTAGAGATCTGAGGACTTGTTTTGTGCAAGAGAGCTCCTAGTTTTGTTCATCATTTGAGAATTCTTTGGGTAAATATCAAATTTGACACAAAATCCTTATACATTGCATTAAATATGTGTTCAGAAGAGTTGTATGTTTAAATTGAGTGTTTAATAGATGTATAGAGTTTAACCTTGTTATGTGCACACTTGTGAGAACTGGGTATGCCAATATAATCATATCTTATTTAATGATTTATAGCCCAGAGTGTTTTCAAGTTTAGTGAATAATTGTAATATATGTTATATGTGAAACATGTGTAATAAGAATTATATTGTTTTAAACTGTTATACATGTCCTTAAAGCCTGGTTATAATGCATAAAAAGCTTTGAGTGATTTAAACGTGTTAAATGGATACATTTCTTTGAATTATATGAGCAAGTACATAAATGCATAAACTACTGTGAGTGTTTAAGCATGTATTTAGTATGTGTTGAAGCATATGGGTAAGATAATGCCCTGTTTGTATTTTCATTTGACATTAGCCTCTACCGTATTCCATTTTTGTACTTAATTTCCTTGTTTAATTTCCTTTTTTTTTATATATATATATATATATACGGCCCCAACAGACAGCTGTCAGAATAAAACCCCAAATGATATTTATGTATCCTGTGGTGATTATTTTCAACCCACTGGCTACATCAATAGTATTGTTGTTTTTTAATACTTGTGCAGTAGCGAGCCGGCCCAAATTACCCTGCGGGCAACTAGGAAAAAGCCTGGTGCTCCAGATGGCCAGTCCACCCCTGAACCAACACAGTAAATCAAAACATACATTTTTATCACACACCCCAGTTTTTTTTCTTAATAGGTTTATAAATCCTTCCAAAATAATCTTGAATAAATACAATGTTAAAACAGATGAAGAATTGTTTTTCCAATTCACAGAATTCAATTTAAGCCTTTCCAAAGACATATTTGGCTGAATAGATCCTATGCAATATTATGTATGATACATCTTTAACTTTGTTATTGAGACAACATTTATTCTGTATTTTCTATGCTTTGTCCCAAGATATACATCCAAATACAGAAGACCAAAAAAAAAAAAAAAAATCTTGCTGCAGGAAATGAAAAAGGACAAAGTCTATTCCTTACCTTATTGTTACACTGATTTTTTCAAACATCAACATTTTCAATATAAATATGTTCATAAATATCACTGATGTTGTGTTCCACTGAACAGGAATTTCTTAAAAATAATATAATTACATCAGTGAATACAACACGTTTTATTGCATCGATCCCTTCATTAAACCACGAGTCACTCGAACTCATCACTACTTTAACAAACAAGCATGTATGTTACCAACACTTGTTGCCAAGTCCTTTGGATTTTGAGGCATTGAAGTTGCTGGAATTTAAGAATAAATGGCGCCAATAAACGTAATCCCACAGTAAATCTAATAAGAAAATAGATATGAAAGGATGCATAGACATATTAATAGTTCATATAGTGTTTATCTTAGATGCGTTAGTGACAATGGACTGTTTTTAATGATTATTTTTATGGGACGTTTTTCTTTAAAGATCTGGCAACGTCTCTCACTGACACGAATATTTACGCACCATTTCCTTTTTCAATTCCGAGTTCAACTCTGCGGTGATAATGCTGCGTTCTGTTGTTTTCCGAACTTTTTCGCAAGTTTATCGCATCTCAACATGCAATCATTCGACGATTCCTGCACCAAACATTAACCCAAACGTTTACTACAACAAGGTAATGCACAAATACTGAAACTTCGTTTGCAAGATTACATAATGTTTACATAGGTTGCAAGTGAAACAAATGTTCTTAAATATGCACTAGCCTAGTTCCTTTAATGTTGTTACTAAAATTAACAACTTTTAAACGTTTGCAATTGTTTAACAAGTAGGCCTACGGTGATAGTCAAGTGTCATTTACAGAGCATTCAAATGAATATTTCGTCAAAACACGCTGATTAAACTTGACTGCTGTTGGAATTTGCCTTCAGGTTCAGGGTCCGTGTACGTTCGATAGTTTCCATTTAAAACAGTTTTCTATTTAACACTGGAAAAAAGGACTAACGATTCATCCCAATTTTTCGTTTTTGTGTGTTTATTGGTAGTTTACGGCTTAAATATCTGATTTGAACATATGGGTGGCCTTTAAAGGCCCCTTATTATTGGTCAAACCGCACTGTAATATTTTGTTTTACCCCCTGTGTGGTAGGGGTCGTAATCGCAATGTAACTGGCGAATATATCGATATCTTTATTATGATGCGATACAATTGCGATTCTTTATTTTTTGGTGTGTGGATTCAAAATTGTGACATATTGCGATATCATATTTTACTCACTGTTTTTCATACTTATTCATAGGAATTCAGAAAACTGTTGCCAAATCAACAAATGGTTTATTAAATAAGTATTAAGGTGCCTCAAATAATTTGAAAGTAAGCTATTTATTTGTGATGATAAACAATACTGACCCTCAAATAAGTCTGTTTACATTTTTGTTATTCACACTGCATGTCGACCTGGAATGTGGAATAGATTAATTAGTGGATCTTTGTTGTTTTCACTTTATTTGTGATAGTATAACAACGATTTGTCCCGTATTTAAGATGGTCAGATGGAGTCATGTTAAACTCATTCCCGATTGCTAATTTAACATTAATATAATTTGGAAAATTTGTCCACTGTGGGTAAGGGATCGTCTGAAGTCCACATTGTGCTAAAACGTGTAAATACTTTGGAGGGTGTGGTAAGGGACCGACTGAAAAGTCCATAAATGGTGCAAAAACTGGAGAATATTTTCTATATAAATGTTCAATAAGATCAAACAGTGTATGAATGCAATCACAGAGTCATAAAGACAAATACAGGAAAAGGAAACAAATAAAATAAAAATGTAAAAGTATAAAAATACTTCAACCAACCAAAATGTATACATAAGATAAAGACGACAAAGTATCAGACAAATAAAACTATTTTAAACATATAAAAGTTTTATATATATATAAAACTTTGTGTTTAAAATAGTTTTATTTGTGACCATTGCAAAATTCTCAGTTTCTTTGGATTTGCTATTTTAGGTATGTGTTTGAGTAAAATGAAAATGTTTGTTTTATTCTATAAAGTATTGACAACATTTCTTCCAAATAAAAACATTGTCATTTAGAGCATTTATTTGCAGAAAATGACAACTGGTCAAAATAACGAAAAAAATGCAGTGTTTTCAGACCTGCAAAAATGCAAAGAAAACAAGTTTATATACATTTTTTAACTTTCAGAAAAGTTAATATATAATATTTCAGAAATCAATATATTTCAGAAATCAATATTTGGTGGAATAACCCTTTCAATCACAGCTTTCGTGCATCTTGGCATGCTCATTACCAGTCTTTTATTCTGCTGTTGGGTGAGTTTATGCCACTCCTAGCACAAGAATTCAAGCAGCTTGGCTTTGTTTGATGGCTTGTAGCCATCCATCTTCCTCTTGATCACATTCCAGAGGGTTTCAATGAGGTTCTGGTCTGAAGATTGGGCTGCCCATGACAGGTTCTTGATCCGATGGTCCTACATCCACACCTGCTGGAAAAACGAATCCACAGAGTTGGGGAACATTGACAGAGCAGATGAAAGTAACTGTAAAGGAATATTTGATATCTTAAATAATGTTGCCATGGTGACACATTAATTGTTATTATTCCTTTCTTCCAATACTTTGAGTTTTTTTGAGGCACTTGGCATGCTTAAAATTTCTTTAAATTTTTTACACATATCAGAGTCATTGGCCATTAGGTCTGGGCAAAGTTCACACATTGCAAATTGGTGCATATCTAGTTCTCATCAAGCCGGACAACTTTCATAATTATAGTCATTAGCTCTGCCCAACAGGAAGTCAGCTAATGTGCCCTGCCCCTTCCCTCAAATCCATCCAATAGGATTTTAGTGCTGCGTGGGCTGTGTGAATTGGAATACACACATGCGTCTTGTTAAGATGAGGTGAAAATGATGATGAAAGTGATGAAGTCACTTTCTGCTCTCCATGCTTCAATTATAAACCAGACTTAAAGGGTTACTTCAGGATTTAGCATTAAGCTTTGTATCAGTAGAAAACCAGTAGTATTTTCTAATTACCGAGCTCCCCCCCCTCATATCCCCCTGAGACGAGAGATTTATTTATTTTTAGTCTGGAAAAAAATCCTCCGATGACGCAAAAATCGTCATTTTGCGTCATCGGAGGATTTTTGGTCCAGAGGCTTAAAACTACAGCCAGTATTCCACATGTTTTCACCACGCCCATAAGGGGCGGGATCTCACTCACAGAATGTGAAGATAGTGTCAGCCATCTTTCTGTAGAAGCTAAGAAAACAGGCTCTTGCTCTGTGTAGAAAGTTTGTATACAAGTAGGCTAATCACGATGGCGGAATGTAGTTTTGAAGTTGAAATGGCAGAAGGGGATTTCAAAGATCTGTTGCGAGAATCTGATGTTCGCGGCTACCTGTACGAGCCGCAATACAGCGATGAACAGAGGCTGGAGCAGCTGCTGTAGCAGGGGAGCAAAACCTGCTTGGCAGGCAGGAGGAAGAGAGTGATAAATTATATTCAGACTCGTGTTGGGGCGGACTGGTGGTGTCAGTGCTCTCGCTGTGCGCCTATGGAAACAGATAGAGAGTCCTATTGCTGTCGCGAATTTCAGCGATACTGGACGAGATCGCTGAATCCGCTGATGAAACTGCACCGATAACATGAGCATATATAACTGAGCACCCAAGTTTTGTACCACACATGGACAGGGGAGTCCTGGAAACTTATTTTAGGATCCCGAAGATAAATTGGAAACGCCAGCCAAAGCCCGCAGGGACAAACGGACGGCTTAGTGTAAAGTGAGTATTTTGTTTGTTTTTCTTTTTAGTTACTAAGACGTCATGTACTGAGTTTGGACACACGGAATTATAATGTTCTTCCCGCGTAGTCAGTCAATTTATCTACTAACTCACGATTTATAGAGTCACGATGTATCAAAGCAAGAATAGTTGTATCATATTTTCAGATACTGCTGCCTGTAACCGGTAGGCGTGGTTTGGGAGTGGCCTCGTAAGGGCAGCAAAGCAAGTGCATTCTGGGAGTTGTTGTCTTTCAGCCACATGTGTAAAAAATACATTTTCTGCCTTTTCTCTGTCTAGAATGCTTCAAATTAAAAAATAATTTCACATTTATACTATATAAATGACCAATTTTAAATACACATTCATCTTCCCAGAGGTGAAGTATCCCTTTAAGATCTAGTCTGATAAATCTGGTTACATCAAGTTGCACAGTTGCAATAAACAGAGCAGTTTACTGTATGTTTAATTTATCTAAGGAGACAATGTAAGAGCAGTGAATTTATATTTTTGCACACTGCATTGAGAAAAACAGATTACAGTGTTGGTTGACCAATCATCTTAAAGGTCACTTCAGAGCCTCCCATATGTGTAAGGGTAATCAGGTACTTGGCACACTTTTGGGCAAGAAATAATTTTTCAAGACCCCAATCCCATTGCAAAATGCCCTTCATTTAATATCATGTTTGATATGGCTTTCCATTTTCATGGACTTTCAAATCCTGTTACAGGCAAAATGTAAACCTGCCTGGAAGCCTATAAGCATGTCTTGACAGTTTCATCTTCAAGTGCAGTTCCAAAACTTTCCATTTTATACAAATTTCATGGCATTTGACATTTCATATGCAGAATATGTCAATAAATCAGTATAGCATTTTAATAAGCTGAATTATAAATCTGTTGTCTATCATGGCACACTAAAATATATATCTTCTTTTTATAGATCTTCATTAATAATGAGTGGCATGATGCAGTAAGCAAGAAAACTTTTCCAACCATCAATCCAGCTACTGTTGAAGTTATCAGCCAAGTGGCAGAGGGGGATAAGGTAGGTGTTTGTCAACTCAACATTTTAAAAACCATGTAACATCCCTTCAGAAAGATGTTTATCCTAGTCCTAGTACATTTCATTCTAACTTTTCAGAAACATTGTCTTGGTGACATTTTCATTTTGATTACACACCCTCATGTTGTTCTAACAATGCACAGAAAGCACCAGTATAATGAAACTGATATTAATCCTAACAGGTAGCCAGAGTTAGTGATGACAGAATTGGGTGTATATGATCTGATTTTCTGGATCTAGAAAGAACACTAGCTGCTGTATTTGAACCAACTGAAGCTTGTTTATTTAGACTACAGGGCATTCACCTAATAGTGAATTACATTAATCTACCTTTAAGGTCATGAATGCATGAACAAGCTTTTCTGCCTCAGAAATGGAGCATGTTTCGTAGTTTAGCAATATTTGAGGTTATATTTTAGTATCTTATGTTTAGAATTATGGTTGCAATAAATATTACCTATAATTAATATTCATTTTGGCAGAATTTAGTAGAAGCAAAATATTGGCCGTCCGGTCTTTGATATTAATGCACACTAATAATTTGAAAAATTGGGAAATTTCATCTTGTCTGGGGGAAATATAGAGTATGATCATCATGAGTGTGATGGAGCACGGCCGGCGCTGAATCGGCTGATCAGCGGGTGATCGAGATAAAGGGGCATCCGGAGACACTGTTTGGGGGGGGGGGGGGGGGAGACGCACTCTTTTTTTTTTTTTTTTTCGCCTTCAAAAATACAAAGTTTTTATGTTCTTTCACATGATCAATCATGTGAAATTACACAGCATCGTGCAGATGAGTTTCTTGGAATTAAAAAGCATTTGTTGCCCTTCTCACAATATCCACCTGGTAGTGCTTGTGACACTAGAGTAGGAGTTCATGCCCCTCTGTCGTATATACTGTAGTTACAGGTAACCTACTGCATATTTTGTTGGTGGGGCATTACACATTATATCATGTGCATTTTAAGTTATTACCTTGTAAGACATTTATTAAAAAGTATATAATATACCGTAGGCTACAGTTGCACTATACTGATGAGAAACAATGAAAAATAAAGAAAACGTGCACTTCATGCTTTTCTACTGTTCTGACACTTTTGCCTACTGCTCCATTCTTTTCTACCTTACTTTTGCTGTTTAATATCTTATTTTCATATCAGTTCAGCACAGTACTTAAATGACCTAATTTGGCACACACTAAAACCACAGATATTTAGGACTAAAAAAATTACCACAAAATGGATTTTCTGTCTACCTGCCTCCTACTATTAGCAGTTTACATTACTGAAATGAGACAACCCAGCTGCCTTCACACAGACAGACTTGAAAGAAATGCCTCCTTTCGGCTCAAACTTCACTTGCTGTTCAAACTGCCACAGACTTCTACAAAAGATCTCATTTATTGAAACAAAGTTACTTGCGGTACTGCCACCCCTGAACCACAGGAGAGTGTCACCGTGGACCCCCGAAGCCTACAGCCAGTGAGTCCTTTGAATCTAACATTCTTTTTTTTTTTTTATTCAATATTTGTATTGAAAGCTATGGCACAATGTTACAGACATTGTTTCGTATTGTAAAGACGATCATTTTCATGGGCAAGGAAGAGGCAAGAAACCGGCTTGTCAACATAAATAATATTTTAATGAAGAACTTAAAACAAACACATAGGACAACAGACATGTCTGCTGATTAAGCTCTCTCTCTCGATCGCCGTCTGCGAGTGGCCTTTATCCCTCTTGACGGCTCAATTAGCCTGATACGGGACCGGGCGTGCGTAATCACGCGCCGGTCCCGCCCTCCACCGTGCCACATTCCTCCCCCGTTCTCTCAGGCTGGGGACCCCCGGCCTGACGTACATCCCCTGGGGGGGGGGGGCGCCTCCCACGCGGTCTGCCGGCGGGTCATCCCCATCAACCTGGACGAGGGAGGGGCAAGGGGAGGGAAACAACAATTAAAAATAGGGGGGGGGGGAGGTTCCTGCACTGGGCGGTACCTCCCCTCCCACGAACACCATAATTTAAAAAAAGAGGGAAAAGGCCAACGCAGAGCGGTATCGAGAGAAAGAGGAGAGAGAGATTTAAAGGAGAAAAAAAAAAAAAAAAAAACTTGCTCTCTGGTTCTCTGATACGCCGTAGCTCGTTCCTCAGCCACTTCTCCACCCTCTTCAGGACAACAGCCGCGCCTCTCCGGGCAGATCGGAGGCAGTCCTCAGCCCCTGGCGGACGGAACGCCCCGCCGCATTCCCGGGGTGTCGAAGGGGCCTCCCCCCGCCCCTGGCAGCGGTTCTCCCGCTCCAGGCGGTCGGCGGCGAGCCCCTCCCCGCACGCGGTCAGCAGTCTCCAACCCCGCCGCGTTCCAGCGGCTAGTAGGGGACTCCCCCGCCCCTGGCAGCGGCCCCAACAGCTCCAGGTGGTCGGCCAGGAGCCCCTCCTCCCCTCGCGGTCGGCGGCCGTTCCTCCGCGTCCAGGTGGCTGGGCTCCTCCGTCCCCCGGCAGATGGCCGCGGCTGCTCCATTGAGAAGTGGCGAGAACTCCGCTACGGCGTATCCCTCTTCCTTCCCGGGCTTTCGGCACCAATGTAAAGACGATCATTTTCATGGGCAAGGAAGAGGCGAGAAACCGGCTTGTCAACATAAATAATATTTTAATGAAGAACTTAAAACAAACACATAGGACAACAGACATGTCTGCTGATTAAGCTCTCTCTCTCGATCGCCGTCTGCGAGTGGCCTTTATCCCTCTTGACGGCTCAATTAGCCTGATACGGGACCGGGCGTGCGTAATCACGCGCCGGTCCCGCCCTCCACCGTGCCACACGTATGTCTTAGTGAATCAACAAAATGGGAGCCATACTTGTTTTGTGTACAGATTAGAACACACATTCATACATTTGTACATAAGATAAAATATCGATATCTAACAAAAAAAAAATTGAATAACTATAATAATAAAAAGGAATAAATAAAAAATTTAAATAAATGAATAAACTAAATAAAATTGTAATAAATAGAATGGGGGGGGGTCCCTCAATCTGAAGAAAAAAAATGGCAGAGACTTGAAGGTTAAGAAAGGCTGCCACTTATTGTAAAACTTATCAGAGTTGGCACCCATAGAGTACCTAATCTTTTCCAATTTTAGAAAATACATTACATCCCTGAGCCACTGAGTGCTGGAAGGAGGCTTTATGGATTTCCAATTGAAAAGAAGGCGCCGTCTTGCTAACAGGGAAGTGAATGCCAAGAGTTCTAATTTGTTCAAGTTGTCTCTATAGAGATCTTTGAAGGTTTTGAGACCTTTGTCATGCCAGATAGCAAATGTGGGGTCAGATAGTGCAGGTTGGAATTTTCAGTAACAGAGCTAAGGTAGCAATTTTAAAATGCTTCCTGAACTGGTACCAGATTTTTAGAGTACTGATAACCCAGTGGTTAGTTCAAAAGTCGAAGAAGTTGGTGGGAATAGATGAGGTAAGCAGAGCCATTGAAGAGGATGAGCTACATGAATGTACCTCTAACGTACACCATGGGGAATGCGCTGGTCTTGACCAAGATAAGATTTTATGAATCTGTGATGCCCAGTAATACAGCTGGAAATTTGGGAGAGAAAGGCCAGCATTGAGTTTAGATCTCTGAAGCATCAGCTTACTTATTCTGGGTGCCTTACCACACCATAAAAAGCTAGAAATGTCCCGATCAAAAGTCCTAAACATTTTTTCGATAAGAATAGAGGGAGACATTGGAATAAAAAGAGGAACTTGGGCAGGATATACATTTTTTTTATATTAATTCTTCCTATAAGCGATAGAGTCAGTTTTGATTTTAGACATTAACAGGGAGAAGTTAGCAGAGAAACGTGAAGTTAGAGTTCTGGTTATATTGATTCCTAAATACTTAAAGCCAGAGGGGCTCAGTCTGAAGGGGATATCAGATTGATTTAGTTGTGATGCTAAAGTATTAACCGGATAGCACTCACTCTTGGAAATGTTAACTTTATAACCTGAAAATGAAGCAAATCTCTGAAGAAAGGAGAGAATTCCTGGTAAAGAACTACTTGGGCTGGAAACATACAGTAATCATTCGCATAAAGAGATAGTTTAAATTCCATTGCCAAACGTGATATCCTGGTGAAAGAGGAGGAGGACCTCAGATAGACTGACAAGGGCTCTATAGCTAATGCAAAAAGTAATGGAGACAAGGGACAACCCTGTCGAGTGCCACGGGATAAAGTAAAATAAGTTGATTGTGTACCATTGGTGGAGATACTAGCTTGCGGGGATGTGTACAGATGGCGTATCCAAGCAATAAATGTATCACCCAAACCAAATGTATGTAATACAAGATTGTTTTGCATGTTATTTATGGCTAGGTTGATTTCATCTAAGGTTAATGGTGAATCAAGATCTTTAGCAACATCCGGGTTAATGGTAGGGAAATTGAGACTGCTTAAAGCATTCATTTCAGAAGTCCCAGATGGAAATTCAGCCGTATACAGAGAGGAATAGAATGAGCAAAACAGCGAGTTAATGGTATTAGGGTCTGTATGGAGTATGCCAGATGAATCTTTTATTTGAGGGATCATGCACAAGGTTGCCTGGCGACGCAGTTGGTGGGCCAAGAGTCGGCTCGCCTTATTGCCGTGTTCATAATATGCGGAGCGTAAACGTAGAAGGCACTCTGCATCAGCAGTTGTAATGAGGTCAAATTCAGTCTGTAAGTCAACACGCTCTGTAAGTAAGGCAGAAGAGGGGCCAATGACCAATTGTCGATCTATTTCGTCAATTTTACTCGATAGCTCTTGAAGTTTGGTTGTACATGTTTTTTTTAAATGTGCGCAGTAGGAAATTATTTGGCCCCGTAAGTACGCTTTTAGTGATTCCCACAGCAAAAAACAAGAAATGGGTTCAACCTCATTCTGATTGATTTCAATAAAGTCATCAATTGAAGCTGCAATAAATGTATTAAATTTGTTGTCTGACAAAAGCAGAGTATTAAACCTCCACAGTGTTAAACATCGGGGTTGGGGGGAAAAGCTGAATATCCCAAAGAAAGCGGAGCATGATCAGAAATCACAATCGGATGATATTTAACCATCAACACTAACCATGAAAAAATTATCAATTCTAGAGAAGAACTTATGCATCTTGATACTAGGATTATAGAATCTCCTAAGATCAATGCAACCATTCTTGGCCATGAAATCAGAAAGCGTACTTAACATTAGTGAGGGTGTCATGGTCTTGGAAGTAGAGCGGTCCAACCTAGGGTCAACAACGCAATTCATGTCTCCTCCAAATATAAGGAAAGTATTATGTAATGAAGGGAGGTGCTCAAAGAGCATATTCATGGAGTGTGGGTCATCAAAATTTGGGTGTAAATATTAACCAATAATACAGGGCCATGCAACAATGTACCTGAAATTAAGTATCTGCCATTTTCATCTGATATTACTTTAGACGATGAAAAGTGAATTGACTTGCCAATTAAAACGGCAACCCCTCTGGCCTTAGAGTTGAAATTGGAGTGAAACACCTCAGAAATCCATGGACATTTATGCCTAACGTGGTCTGTGGTGCGCATATGAGTTTCTTGTAGAAACACTATGTCCGCATTGAGCTGTTTCAGATGAGCAAATACCCTAGATCTTTTTATAGGGCTCCCTATACCTTTAATGTTCCAGCTTACAAAGTTCACATATGAGCCAGAGTGTCCAGTATTAATGGCCATTTATTAAGTGCTTACGGTAGGAAGAAAATGAAAATGAAGCAATGCCTCTGAGAGAAGGAAAAGGGGAGAGGAAACAAGAAGGGAGAAAGAGGAAAAAAAATAAAAAAAATAAATACAAGAATAAAAAACTAAAAATAAAAAAAAAACTCACACACTCCAAACAAACACTTGGCAGGCCAAAAAGTCCCAACCACCCTCACCATAGCGCTTACATCGTCCCCATCCCCAAACGATGGAGAACCCAGTGCAAACTCCACAAGGAGTCAAATCCCTAACAGAAAAGCTAACAGCTGTTGACCCAATAGTAATAGTCAACCAAGTTCGGGCTCCTGCGAATTAAACAATGATAAAGAGCAAGGCACGTAAATATATTCACTGCAACATCTTGTGCTGTAGAGTTAATAGTCGTCCAATTCAATTCTGTAGACGGATAATCAGCCTGTTATGTAAACAGTTTTCTTACTTGATCAGTGTCCTAATGAAGGCTCTGGCCCGATCCTCCGGGGATTTAAACACCCTCTCGGTGCCGTCATGTATAACGTAGAGGCGTGCCGGATAAAGCAGACCAAACCGTATTCCCGGTATCTCACGAAGCTGGTGGCGGATGTCACTGAAGGCGGCACGAGCACGGGCTGTCTTCACGGTATGATCGGGAAAGATAGAGACAACCATGTCACCAACCTTCACCCGTTGTTGGGCTCTGGCCTGCTGCAGGATGTCCACACAGTCCGCATGATAATGTAGCCGGGCGATTATGGGGCAGGGGCACTCGCTGTGTTTGGGCTTCGGCTGTAGGGTGTGATGAGCGTGGTGCAGAAGCGGCTCTTTGTCCAGCTTCTTTAAGCAAAGTGGAAACAGCTGCCGGTGTGGAAGAGCTGGTTAATTCGCCTGGGACACCAACGATCCTTGAATTATTGCGCCGCGACCTAGCCTCGAGATCCTCACATTTATTTTCCACTCTCCCCAACTCGGCAGATAGGTGCTCCACTATAGCCTGGAGCGTAGCGATGTCATCACAGCAGGTGGAGAGTGATGTTTCCATTTCCCCCACTGTATTCTTCAAGGTGCTCACATCTGACCGGGGATTCGTAATACTGACTGTCAATTCCGACTTTACGGTCTGTTGCTCTTCCTTGATAGAGGAAGAGTTTTTGCCCAGGGCCGCCTGGAGCTCAGTTTTGAAAAAAGCCGCCATTTCGTGTCGGAGTGAAGAGAGGAGGTCCTCCTCGAAATCAGGATGGTCAGCGGGCATAACAACTCCCCCGCCGGGAGTTGCGTACATAAATATTTATCTGTAGAAATGTCCATTCGCTTGCATTTTAAGAGCCTACTAAGCTATGATATTTTTCTTCAAATGTGTTCTGGTGAAGAAAGTAAGTCATACACACCTGGGATATTATGAAGGTGAGTACATAATGAGAGAATTTTCCTTTTTGGGTGAACTATCCCTTTAAGGAAGTGACCATTTGACCATTTCTGTATTTTCTTTGAAATATTGATTTCTCATTGGAAGCCAGTGATTATAGTTTATAAAGTTATAAATATGGATATTCTTCTTACAAAATGCATCGCTTTGCTTCAGAAGGCCTTTATTAACCCGCTGGAGCCATATTGATTACTTTATTGATGGATGGATGTGCTTTTTTGGGCTTCAAAATCTAAGGTACCATTAACTCTCATTATAAAGCTTGGAAGATCCAGGATATTTTTTAATATAACTCTGATTGTGTTTAGCTGAAAGAAGACAGTCATATACACCTAGGATGGCTTGAGGGTGAGTAAATTATGGGAAATTGTCATTTTTGGGTGAACTAACCCTTTAAGTTGACTGCAAATGTTATAATGCTTGCGTTGCGTCCTTCATAAATTAAAATGTTTAGTATAATGTAAAAATGATTGTTGATTATAGAATGTTGACTATTCTCTGATTTATTAGAGGGCCATTGGATTCTTACATTTGAGAACCTCTGGATTCTGTTTAGCCTACATTATTTGCAATTCTTTATGCGATGAGTAGCATGTAGTTAATTCCCTAATTCTATAGAGAAAATGTATGTATCCCCGAACAAATTGTGCTGGGCACTCACCCTGTTCATATATATATATATATATATACACTACCGTTCAAAAGTTTGGGGTCACTTGTCTGAAATGTTTCTCATGATCTTAAAAATCTTTTGATCTGAAGGTGTATGCTTAAAAGTTTGAAATTAACTTTGTAGACAAAATATTATTCTGCCAAAACATATACATTTATTTAATTACAAATCTAAAATTTCCTAAAAAAAAAAAAAGTTTTTGAAATGGATGACTTGGATCAAAATATGAAGAAAAGAAGCCAATAAGTGCCCAACATAGATGGGAACTCCTTCAATACTGTTTAAAAAGCATCCCGGGGTGATTCCTCAAGAAGTTGGTTGAGAAAATGTCACGAGTACATGTCTGCAAAATCTAGGCAAAGGGTGACTACTTTGAAGATGCTAAAATATTACATAGTTTTGGATTTATTTTGGATTTTTTGGTCAAAATAATTCCCATATTTCCATTTCTATTATTCCATAGTTTTGCTGACTACTATTATTCTAAAATGTGAAATAAATAAATAAATAAAGAATGAGTAAGTGACCCCAAACTTTTGAACGGTAGTGTATATATATATATATATATGACTATTAATAGGCTATTACTATTATATTATTAATTAACACAACATTTGTCAAAGGAGTTTTTTGGGAAGTATTTTCTAAAATGTGCTGAAGACACAAAATGTACACAGAGCAAGAGATTTTTAACCTAATTTTTGTGTTGTGGAACAGAAGTCAGAAATATCAATAATTTATTATAAAATTTAGTGAACACAGGGACGTGAATGCTTATACAAACAGAAAAAATAAAACTACTGTTACATTAATCATTGTGCCAATATGAATAAATGATTACAATGTCTGACGATGTAAACCAACAAACTGTCGGTATGTATACCTGTTAACATTTGGGTACCAAAATCTGTCTGCACAATCAACGGCTCAACTCGGTTGTGGGTTGCAAGGTTGAGGTCACAAATTGGTTGAAATGTGTATGATGTGTCGATTGTGTGAGCAAGATAATTTTCATACAAGATCTGGCAACTGAACAACCTTGGAATAATATATTTATGTGATGATTCATATAAAAAGGTGTGGGCCATACAAATAACAGGAGTTTCCTGGGAGAAATAACAAAACGGGAGTGGGGTGGGAGATGGGTGTGTGAAATACAGGTGAATCCTGGGAAAAACGGGAGTGTAGACGGGTATGATGTAGACCGTTGATCATGCGTATTTGATTTGCATGTACATTTACATATCTAATTGGAACATTTAGCCTACTGAACCATTAATTTAACTATATCTGCCTATTTAAGTGACATTTAATTTAAGGCTCATCATTATATTATGCATGGTCACTGAATTAACTTGCCTGGTCTCATGAAATTTACGTAAGCATTGCAAAATTTTTGCAAACTGAAATTACGTGCTTCGTTCCACGATTAGCTGCAGTTTCAAAGTGAAATTTCCAGATGGTGCTGCCAAAACTGCGCAAAATGAGGTGGTTATCAGACCAGGTTTTTATGGTGAATATTAGATGGAGGTTTCAGTAAGTAAAACCTACATCCCTAACATAAAAGTTATGTATGGCCGGGGTGTAAAAATGCATCAATATTATACTGAAACTTCGAAGCATAGATTACGGAATTTAGGAATCATTATATTGGCTGACTTATATTACACACGCACTCTCGCAAAAGATGCGCAGTGTGACTCAGGATATGCACTTAAAATCAAGTACGGTAAGTTTAGTTCAGATTTCTGCCTAATTTCGGTCATCTAAATAAGCAAAATACAATAATTGTTCTTTTCTTCCCCAGTTATGATATATTATGCATATTGTGGAATATTTCAGAATACACTTGGAAAGGTGTATTTTTCCTTAATGTGCTACGCGTTTTTAATTCTGTGAGCCTGCTTTGGTTTTAATATCAGTGCCTGTTGCATAAAGCACCTTAACTGTAATTTTCCTTTTAAATCACTCTAAAGTTTCCCTTAAATTTAAGGGTGTTGCAGAATATAACCCTTAAGTGTTACTTATGGAAAACTGTTTCAGGAGTACAGATTTGACTATAAATCGCGAACAAGCTGGAGGGCGACACACATAAACCAGAAGTGTGCCCAGTATTATTTGCTCTCTGCATCTTTTTATAAACTGTACAAATGGATGCATTAAAATCATACTGCAAGTTATTTTACAATATATGGCAAATTCTTATATACATCCAACACCCCTACTGACCACTACTAATATTCTTCATTTTGGATGGCAATCGGTTCTCTGCACAGTTACAGTCATGGCCAAAATTGTTGGCACCCCTGAATTTTTTCCAGAAAATGAAGTATTTCTCACAGAAAAGTATTGAAATTACACATGTTTTGCTATACACATGTTTATTTCCTTTGTGTGTATTGGAACAACACAAAAAAAAAACTGGAAAAAAGCAAATTTGACATAATTTCACATAAAACTCCAAAAATGGGCCGGACAAAATTATTGGCACCCTCAACTTAATATTTGGTTGCACACCCTTTGGAAAAAATAACTGAAATCAATCACTTCCTATAACCCTCAATAAGCTTCTTACACCTCTCACCCGGAATTTTGGACCACTCTTTTGCAAACTGCTCCAGGTCTCTCATATTGGAAGGGCACCTTTTCCCAACAGCAATTTTAAGATCTCTCCACATGTGTTCAATGGGATTTAGATCTGGACTCATTGCTGGCCACTTCAGAACTCTCCAGCGCTTTGTTGCCATCCATTTCTGAGTGCTTTTTGAAGTATGTTTGGGGTCATTGTCCTGCTGGAAGACCCATGATCTCGGACGCAAACCCAGCTTTCTGACACTGGGCCCTACATTGCGACCCAAAATCCTTTGATAATCCTCTGATTTCATGATGCCTTGCACACAGTCAAGGCACCCAGTGCCAGAGACAGCAAAACAACCCCAAAACATCATTGAACCTCCACCATATTTGACTGTAGGTACTGTGTTCTTTTCTTTGTAGGCTTCATTCCGTTTTCGGTAAACAGTAGAACGATGTGCTTTACCAAAAAGCTCTATCTTGGTCACAAGACGTTCTCCCAGAAGGATTTTGGCTTACTCAAGTACATTTTGGCAAACTGTAGTCTTGCTTTTTTATGTCTCTGTGTCAGCAGTGGGGTCCTCCTTGGTCTCCTGCCATAGCGTTTCATTTCATTCAAATGTCGACGTATAGTTTGCGCTGACACTGATGCACCCTGAGCCTGCAGGACAGCTTGAATTTCTTTGGAACTTGTTTGGGGCTGCTTATCCACCATCCGGACTATCCTGCGTTGCAACCTTTCATCAATTTTTCTCTTCCGTCCACGTCCAGGGAGATTAGCTACAGTGCCATGGGTTGCAAACTTCTTGATCATGTTGCGCACTGTGGACAAAGGAACATCTAGATCTCTGGAGATGGACTTGTAACCTTGAGATTGTTGATATTTTTCCACAATTTTGGTTCTCAAGTCCTCAGGCAGTTCTCTTTTCCACTTTCTGTTCTCCATGCTTAGTGTGGCACACACAGAAACACAATGCAAAGACTGAGTCAACTTCTCTCCTTTTTATCTGCTTTCAGGTGTGATTTTTATATTGCCCACACCTGTTACTTGCCCCAAGTGAGTTTAAAGGAGCATCACATGCTTGTAACAAACTTATTTATCCACAATTTTAAAAGGGTGCCAATAATTTTGTCCGGCCCATTTTTGGAGTTTTATGTGAAATTATGTGAAATTTGCTTTTTTCCAGTTTTTTTTTTGTGTTGTTCCAATACACACAAAGGAAATAAACATGTGTATAGCAAAACATGTGTAATTTCAATACTTTTCTGTGAGAAATACTTCATTTTCTTGAAAAAATTCAGGGGTGCCAACAATTTTGGCCATGACTGTATACAAATACCTCTAATCCACCTCTACCTGGCACAGCCTTTCAAAGGTTGGCACTTACTGGTGTTGTGATGAAATTAGTCTGTCCGTGAAATTGAGTCCCCAGGGGGTAATTGGCCGACTGTAAAAGCAGAATCCTCCATTTAATTGTCTGCATGAGAAACTCAGGATGTTTACACCGGCAAAATGTGTACTCAAATGTGTTTTGAATCGATTAAATTTGAGGATTGTAGTTCCAGATACAAATAGAAATCTGCCCGTGTAAACAAAATATTTATGCAATAATTCTAAACGACTGTGATTGGTGCATCCTGAAATGTGCTGTGAAAACAAACAGGTGATTTGCGACAACGCCGTTTACGCTTCAAAAGAGGCAGGACAACAATTTACACATTAATAATTATACTGAGAACCAGGGTTTGAAATTAACTTTTTGGATTTACAGCCACTGTGGCTAGTAGTTCCCAAGGTGTAGTGGTTTCTACTCGATTTACGGATGTAGTCACGTGTCACTTGAGGTGTGGTTATGTGTGTATCAGATGACCCCTCCCCCTTTTGCAATATGGGGCACCAGTTAAGAATACTATCTTAACAATTTAAGAACACTCTCAAAAGAGCTGTTCAATAATTTAGAATTAATGTAAACTAGAGGGAGTTGGTCAGCTGATTTATCTGAAGGATTTGTGAGAGTCTGGATAACTAGTAGAGTTTTTGATCACCAACACAATGAAAACAGTTGTAATAATATTAATGAAATTTATTAACAATAGGTATTCAAGAGTAAATACCACAATGAATGGTAATGCTAATAATGAATATGCAGTGCTAAAGGATAATAAACTAATAACCAAAAAGGAACGTACTGAATTAAACAATAAAACAAATAAATGATTTGAACACAGAATGGATAAATGCAATGCTGTTGAACTGAATGTAGCAATGGGAGATAATTGTATGGGAATGCTGCTTATGAGGAACCTCCTAATGGCTCTGGCAAAATGGTGATAAATAATGCTGATTTATCATTAAACAAATAATATACCTATTATTTGAAACAAGCTGACCACAGGTAACCATTATCTAAGCAAGCTAGAAAAACATATGCTACAAAACTAATGCTAAGGTCTCTAGAGGTTTGGTAAGTTTATATTTATGTTCCACACAGTTGGGTGATCAGTCAGGCAGTATACGTGTCTTCCAATGGTTAAGCTGTTAGCGTGCACTTTATTTTTCTTCAATTTTCCTGTACAGTGCAAACTATACCACCATTTATATTTTGAATACAAAATATTTTTTTATTGAATTTAATGATAAATTATAAAGCATAATATTTTGATACATTTAACAGCCTACCTTAGGTTTACTATAACTAATCAATAGAGGGCAGGCAGCATACTATGCGCTACCTTGATGGTCAGAGTCAGCATTAGACTGGGCAAGATGATCCAGAAATGGTTGCCATATACTGTAAAATGTATCAAGGTTACCCATAACTCCATACCGGGCTCTCTCCATGTGCAATGAGTCAACCAGGTCTTAAACTGAGGAACAGTATCCGACTTCCAAAGTCTTAGAATAATACTCGATAATCATCCCAGAAATAATGGTGCTTTGTACAGAGGCATTATGTCTAACAGAGAAGCAGTGTATCCAAATAATGCAATCTCTGTATCAGGATTAAACACAACCATACATATAAAAAAAACACTTAAGTAAGTCACACCAAAAACCATAAAGTTTAGGGCATGTCCTAAAGAGATGGGTCAGAGAGCCCTCTGCTGATTTACTGCTGAATAGTGCAGTCTATGCATCACCTTGAATTGAATTAACTGATGCCTAGAATTAAGAGCAAGTTCGAATCCTGCTAAAACTCTCCTCCCACACCTCATCTCTAATCTGCATGCCCAATTCCTCCTCCCAAGCATTTTTCAAAGAATGTGTAAAAAATGTCACTTCTTCAGAAAATACATTTACAAATTCTGAAATCAAATGTTTGGTATCAGGTGAGCCCAACAATAGCCTATAAATCATTCTCTCCTCCAATAAAGACTCAAAATTAGGCACTACATGATGTATATAATTTCTAATCTGTAAATATCGAAAGAACTGTGTTGTGGGGAGAGAAAATTTCTCTTTTAACTGAGAAAAAGAGGCATAATATTTGTTAACATATAAATCCTTCAAGGTGACTATACCACTCAGTCTCCCGATAATAAATGTCACATCTGAGAGAGAAGGGGAAATGCATGATTGCGATTATACTGGTGCAAAAATAGCAGTACCAGGTAATCCGCAACCTTTTTTAATTTGGTGTCATATTTTCAAGCAGTTTGAAACAATAAAATTATCCACCTTAACAGATGCAGGCAGTCCAGGAGCTGACAAAAGAAGTGCTGGAAACAAACTGTTTTTAACGGCATTTTTTTCAATTGGAACCCGGGGGGAATATCAGTTGAGATTTTCCATTTTATAATCATCCTGCCAATAAACAAGGGCCCTCGCATTCGCTGATATGTCCCCTGGTCTAAGCCTTAAAAGATTCCCACAAAGTGGATGGAGACTGTGACTTCAGAATTATCATTGATCACTAGAAATTCTGAAATCTTTTCAGATATAAATTGGCAAAATAATGTGGAGCAACATATACTGCCATACAGCATTGTCTTTTCCTGGGACATCCCTGCATTTTCCAGCAGGACAGCTTCAAACAACATACTGCCTGGATTATAAGTGTATGTCCTGTCCTGACCTGTCTCCAAATGAACATGTGTGGCGCATTATGAAGCACACCATATGGAAACGAAGACCCCGCACAATTGTGCAGCTAAAGACCTACATTGGGGGGAAATTCCACTTTTTAAAATGAACAAACTTGTGTCTTCAGTGCCCAAATGCTTCATAAGTGTTATTAAACGAAATGGTGATGTTTCACAGTGGTAAACACTCGACTGTCCCAACTTTTTTGGAGCGTGTTACTGTCATCTGATTTGAAATGACTGTACATTTAAAAAAGAAATACATCATATAATGTGCAGTTGTAGTGTTTTCAATATAGCAAAGGGTGAATATAATTTACAAATCACTGCTTTTTGTTTTTATTAGCATTTTTCATACTGTCCCAACTTTTTCGGAATTGGGGTTGTAAGAAATTTTTACAGGATGGATGGATGGATAGATGCGTAGAAAGAAGAGAGCGTCTTAAAGCAGACTAAAGAGCTTGTAAGTTATGACTGCTGAAGTTTGAAATCACGAACATTCCAAAACAGACTTGTAGCACATTTAAACATTGTCAATATAATATAGTCTAGGAGATTTTTGAACACTTTGAAGAGGCTTAAATTATGCCTTTTCAGGGCTGTTCAATGGAGGAATGATAATAGTAGCCAAGCTGTAGGGTTGTTCCTAACAGAATTTCCACAAAATTACCAAATGACCACTATTTTTGAGCCCCACACTTTTTAGCCCGTCAAAGATCTCACAATGCAGGGTAAAGTCTTTGAATGATATAGGGTGTAGGGATGATTACTTCGGAATGGAATTCACCCCATCATTCGGATGAATTGAAAAGATACAGCAGTGCGAGCCAGAGCTGCCTGAACTCTTTGCCGAATTTCACCAAACCCTTGCATAGATACTGTAGTAGCCTACTGTATTTGTTAAATGTATCAATATTTAAAGTGTTTGAAGTTAAAATATTTAATAATTTATTGTGGTACCTTTTAAATATGCATTTTCTATGTATAATTTGTAGTATTTACACTGAGTTTACATGATTGATAACAAAGGTTAAAATGGTACTGTCTCTTTAAGAACAGTGTCTATTCAACGAATGTATTTTGGATGAGTGGATTCTTTACCACATCCGTGCTGTGTGTTTGAATTAATCTGACTATAAATAACATAAAAGGTATTAAAAGAGATTTAAATCAATGAAAATATATTGTGTAAATATCAACTTTAAAAGATAATTGGACCGGGGGGGCCCTAAAAGAAAATTGGCCCTGGGGCTCTTCCTAGTCATAATACGCCCCTGCGTGTGAACGGTGAGTTCTATGCACTTTGCTAGTTTTAATACTTTTAATGACATAAACGGGTAAGATTCGATACAATCTGTCCCATAACTGTTCTAGGGGGACAATATTTAAAAGAATTCAAAATCCTCAGGCTCTGGAGACATTAAAAGACACTTAAATGCTCAAGCTGACACCCAGAGCAGGCCACAAGCCTGGTAGTCGACTTAGTCAGGGAAATGCTGTGAGAGATGCTGAACATGTCGGCAATGCTGACGAAGGTCGTTGCTGACTTGCAGGATCTTGCTGTGATGCGTTGATCGATCACTGCCATGGAGGCGAAGTTAACTGATGTGGTTACAAGAGTGGGGGATGTCGAGAAACGGATCAATTACCTGGAGTCATCAGAGAGAGAATTATCTGGTAATCCACTAGCGACCAAAGTGGATTTGGAGCGTGTCGTCTTGAGGGAGCAGAGGGACAGGATATGATAAAGTTCCTTGATGGGCTCTTTCCAAATCTGCTCAACATAGCAGGCCATAAGCTAGAAATCATGCAAGCTCACAGGGATCCTGCTCAGCGACCCGCAGAGGAAGACCGGCCCTGATCAATTCTGGCCAAATTTCTGAGATCATCCGATAAAGATCTTGTTGTTTCGTGAAGTTAGGATTAAATGGAGGCTTTCTTGGAAGAACCACAGCATTTTCTTTTTCCTAGACTTTGCGAATTCGGCAAGAGAGAAATGTGATTGATCTAAGGAATGCTTTTACATCAACAGTTTGTTTTTGCACTGATATTCCCGACCAAATTGAGAATAGATGCTAAGGATGGCCATAAAACATTAACATGCCCACAGTAAGCAATGTCCTTCATAAAGTCAAGGGAGTGATTAAGTCATCTTGTTGTACTCGCGTTGTAGCCGAATGGGCCGGCTCACTGAACTTTTGCTTGACTGCTTGAGGAATCTGCGTGCTTTTTTTTTTGACTGGAGCTTATTTTTTTTTAGAGTAACACACCTTCAGGACAGTTTTATAGGTTAATCTACACACTCTGTGCTTATTTCGCCTATTGACTGGAGTTTGTTTTATGGATTATCTTTTTCTGTGTAATTCTGTCTCACAAATTTTGTATGGAAACTGGAATTGAGCAATTCTATGGCAAAGTTGTCGCGGGGGTTCTCATAGGCGTGCATGAACCGTTTGAGTTTGGATGGATGAATGCCAGTTGGCACTGATGTGCACGGGTTTAATGCACACATTTGTTTCTGTTTGTTTGGTAACGGGGGATGATTGGGTTTTGATTGTTGCACTGTAACACAGATCAAGTTCATGGGCAAGGAAGAGACGAGAAACCGGCTTGACATATAAAATAATAGGTTTAATGTAAAACTCAAAAGACAAACACATAAGACAACGGACATGTCCGTGAACGATCTCTCTCTCCCGCATCGCCGTCCGCGAGTGGCCTTTATCCCTCTTGACGGCTTGATCAGACTAATACGGGACCGGGCATGTGTAATCACGCCCCGGTCCCGCCCTCCACCGTGCCACATTCACTAATGTTGGAATGTGGTCTTTTCTAATCTTTTTCTAATTTTTTTTTCTTATGTCAAAATGTTAATATGAGTGGATTGTCTCTCTCCATATGGAATGTGAATGGGTTTGGTACCCCATAAAAAGAAGGAAGGTTATTTCTCTTAAGTGTAAGAAATATGATGTGATGTGTTTCTTGAAGAAATGCATCTTTCTCTAAATGAAGCTGAAAAATTTGGGATGATATGAAGTGGGCATGTTTTCTTCAGTGCTGGCTCGAGTAAGAGCAGGGAAGTCATTGCGCTGATAAGTAAACATCTGCAATTCTAATATTATGCCCCTAACATTGATGATCAGGGCTTTTTGTGGATCTTGAAGAGATGTTACAAGACGCTAGCACCCCTGATGATATGATATTGGGAGGAGACTTTAATCTTTTGACTCAGTCCTTGATCATAGTAAAGCAGAAATGTATAAGCCCACTAGAGTAAAAATGACACTTCACAGGAAGAGTAAAAAATCTTGGTCTTACAAATAATTGGAGACTTTTGAACCCATCTGGGAGGGACTATGATTTTTATTCATCAGTCCATAAAATTTACTGTAGATTTTTTTTTTTTTTTTTTTTTTTTTTTTTTTTTTTTTTTTTTTTTAACCCTCTGGGGTCTGAGGTGTTTTTGGGGCCCTTGAGATGTTTTGACCTGCCCTGACATTTGTGCTTATTTCAGCAACTTACAACATACCATTGGCCAACATGTAATTTTGCTGTATTCAGCACAAACTCTGCTACAATAATATGTAAGCAAAATAGATGTACATGTTTGCATTTTATAGAAAAAAAATATTATGCGTGGTTAGTAAGTTTGGGAAAAAAATTGTCACCGCAATAAGGCCATATAACACATACTGAACAGTTGTCCACAAGACTTTTGAGTCACCATTCTTGTAGGCTAGAATTTTTACTACAAAATGATGTGAAAATCATTCTGACCACTCTTTCACAAACAACAATATAACAATTTAAAAATTGTAAGTCAGTTTTTGTGTCAGCACTGCTGTATGCATGGGAGTGTCGATGGACATGAATATTAATGAGATTCACACCAGGGGAGACAAAGGACACTCCCCCAAAGGCTAATGCCCCATCAAGGTGCTGTGAGGCAGCCTGAACTGAGAATGACATGAGATGCAAAGGTTTTGTTTTTCGATCTGTTTTATTGTAATTCCTCTATGTGAAGGAACAATGTTGTGCCTCACAAGACCACAGTGCTACATATACAAGTCAACTGACTTATACTTTACAAAAATACTTTGCATAAAACTATAGACATATACTTGAATTTACACAAGAAACAACATGTGGTGGTGAAGAAGCCTGTGTACATATGGACAGTCATACATCGTTATGCCACTCTTGAAAACAGTTCCTATTCAACTGAAGACATAAGTGAACATTGCATGCCTGGCATTTCCATGGTGTCAATTGCCTTTTACCACACACTGTTGTGCAATGCACACAATTGCGGCGACCAACTGTGGCAACATCCCTGCCTTCTGATGTCAGCTCAGCTCCTGGAACCGGTACATGGTCACTATTGGTCCGTTTTGGTGCCGTTTTCTGTGAGACACCACAGAGCTCTTGGATAAGTTGCTCCATAAACTCTTTGTGGGACAAGTTACCATGTAGCTCTTTGTGCACAATGAAAGAGTTGGTGGAAGCAATGTCCAAGAAGTGTAGAAAGATCTTTATGTACCACTTCATTGTTTTGTGTTGTGCAGTGTAGTACTGTAACAGCTGATCAGACAGGTCAACGCCCCCCATGTGTTTGTTGTATTCAGTCACAGGTGCAGGACATGGGGGGGAAAAAAAAAATAAAATTTTTTTGTAATTTCAATATGTACTTTTATGTTGTGACAATGTAAACACAATTAGGCTACATTTCATCTGTAAAATATTACATCTATGCACTTACTCAGTATGATTCTTGATCGCACTGAGAACTGAACGACACCTGCGTGCTCCTCTGCATGGTGCTGGAGCAGGAGAGCGTGATGCAGACACATTCCTAAAAAAAACAAAACAAAAAAAACGTGAGCATGCTGATAACACAATCAAAGAAACTGTATCATTATCATTATCAATCACTAATTGCCATGGATTAAAAAAAATCTGTTGATGGACATGGGACTGAGAAATATCTGTTGATGGGCCATATAGACCGCGCACATTTAGTGATACACGCAATGAACGGATTGTTCGCGAACGACACATCACTAGCCTACATTTCAAACATTTACACATGTATTCACAAACATCTGTGCATAGGGCAGTAAGCATAAGTAGTGTCATAGGCTAACCAAAACTGAACATTTAAAAATATATTGCATAGACAGTAACGTTAGGCCTATCACATATTTTACCGGAAATATATTTGCACTAAATAATCATGTTGCCCAAGCAGATATTCGCAAACAAGATACATTACGCATAAGGCAGTATTTTAGCATGATAATCAGTGTCATAAGCTAATCACTGAGTGAAATATATTTAATATACAAATATGTTTAGTGGTTAATCACATTTAAAAAGTTTACACTTGAGCATACACGAATGTTAGGGATATTGTGGGGCAATCTTTCCTGTAAGATGTCAAAAGCTAGCCAAAACTAGACAAAATATAGTCTGAAAATGCATATAAGTTCCATATGATCAGAAAAGGAATTATATAACACTAAACAACTTACTCCGAACTTGTATCCTCAGCGGGATCAATTCGTTCTTCAAAGTGCAGCCGTTCGTTGTCTTCCTCTGAGGAAAAGGTGAATTCTTCCTCTCTGTCCAGAATCATCTGAAGGGCCTCTTCACCGGAGTAGTGTGCCATCCTCAAAATGCGATGAACTATCAGTGAATCATGAAGAAACTTCGGGTTTTTATGGCATTGATCGGGGAGCGTGTGCGATGCATATCAACTATTTACATATGAATAGTGCCCGGGGGCGTGGCGGTCTCAGCTCATTACAGATAATGAGGGGAGAACGAAAAAACTGTACTCTCCTTGGTTTCAAACGGATTACATAAGCTGAAAATATTAGTTTTTTTTTTATAAATTACTTCATGTAAAAGAAGAGAATGCAAGCTTCATAAAGACATATGTCTCGTGCCTGGGTGACAAGTATTTGCTGAGTTACAGTTAATTTACGGCCGCGTTTCAGAATGGACTTCACTGACAGAGAGAACGCAGAACTCGCATCATGTTTGTTTTTCTTTATTTGGCCAAAAGCACAACGCTTTGTTTTTATTGTATCCACAAAAAACATAGACACTTAACAGGATCTAATGATGTACAACACTTATATGTAAGATCAAAATCAACCGAGTATTTTGAGTCTCTTTTGCACTGATAAGAAAAAAAGCGAGACTATCGCGCCGGCGCGATTGCAAACCCCAGAGGGTTAATTATATCCAAGTCCTCATTAGGAAGTTTACATCCAAGTTTCATTAGTTGCTGATTGCTCAACTGGAAAAAATTTGGTCTCAGATCATGCCCTGGTGTGTTTAGAGGTGGTGCCACATGGCACAATCCTATAGTTGGCACTGAATTCCAACAAATACTAAAGGCTGAAATCATTGTGTATATATGGAGATCAACTGGTCCTTAGTATCCTCCATGGGCGTGGCTTGGGAGGCACTTAAGGCGGTTCTTAGGGGTCGGATCATACAGTATGCCTCGTTCACCAAAAAAATCCAAAGTGCAAGAGTTCGTGTTATTGGAAGGGAATATTAAAAGTGCAGAGGCAGAGCTGAAGTGCCGGATGTCGTCAAATGGCCCCAGGGAATTGACCCGATTAAAATACAGTTATAATTCTATTTTGTCACGAAAGGTGGAGTTTTGGCTATTCAGGGCAAGACAGTCATACTTTGAGTTGGGGGACAAAGCAGGGAAGCTTTTGGCTACATATATAAAGCAGAGAGGGTCTTTTTCTACCATTCCCTTATTGAAAACTGCTGGTGGTGCATTTTTTCCATGGCCATTTGATATTAATATTGCTTTTAAAGAGTTCTATCTTGATCTTTATTGTTGCACATCTTCGTCCACCGATGAAGATATTAGAAACTTTGTGGAACCATTAGAAAATTCTCTTGATTCTGAGATAAACCTGGAGGAGCTTGGTGAGGTAATTAAGGCCTTGCCTACTTGCAGTTTCTGGGGCTAGATGGCTTTGCCACTGAATTTTTTTTAGATCTTATGCTACAGAACTGGCTCCACTTTTGTTAGAAGTTTATACGGAATCATTAAAGAATGGAAAGCTTCCACCAACCAAGACACAAGCACAGATCAGTCTGATTCTAAAAAAGGACAAAGTGGGGGGGGGGGGTGGGGTGGGGGGGGTGTTTACCATTTGATTTGATCGTCTCCGCACATTAGCTTATGAATGCCGTGCTCTGCTGGAGGGTGGGATTTCATTAGAGATAAATTAGCTGAGCCAGGAAAACTGTACATCGCTTTGATTCATACAGATTACATTGCAGGAGAATATATTTGTTTTAAATTTGAATTGTGGAGGTTCATTTTTTTAATGTGTTTCAGATATATGCTTGCAAACCCAGAGACTGCTTACAGCTCACCCTTTTTATTTTCTTTATTTTACAAAGCACAAGGTTTTGTTGTTATTGTGAGTGTACACAAATAAAAGTATACCCTTTATAGTATCTAATGATGTCTTACACTTATCTATATGCCCCAAAATGACGGAGAATTTTGTTGTTTCAGCTGTAATGATGAAAAAATCCAGCAGGACGCGCCAGCATTTGCAAATTGGGTAGAAAAAACTGCCTGCTACAATCTCTCCCTATAAAAGTACCCCCCTCTTATTTCAAGCAATTTGATAGCATAACAAAATCCTTCATTTGGAACGTTAAATGTCCTAGATTACATTTCAGTAAGTTACGCTGATTGACAAAGGTGGGCTAGGCCACCCAAGATTTTGTTTTATTATTATGCATTCGGTCTCAGACATTTGGTTCATTGCTAACTTCCACTTGAGGGAGCCCCTCCCTGGTTTTATACTGAACAGGAAGTTCTTGCCCCTATATCGCCATTGCAAATCATTTCTAGTTTTCTACATTTCTAAGTTACACTCTGTTATCTTGCATTTGAACTCGGTATGGACAAAAATGTCGAGTGTTTAATTCAGACATTTATTTAAATGTAAATACATGTTATATAACTCTTTTCTAGGCACTCAAAGCGCTCCACATAGTGATGACGACAAACTACAGCTGGTGCTAGCCAGACATCACTGTCTTTTGACTTCAGAGGATGAACTGATGCCAGCTCCACACAGTGAGCCTGGTTTTTCCCACGGTTATTTTTCTCCATTAGCAAACATCTAATGGAGTTTTGTGTTCCTTGCTGTCACCTTCAGCTTGCTCACAGGAGTTCTAAATATAATTATTTATTTCATTTTTATACACTATATACAATCATATTTAATCAAACTACACAATGAGTACACTACACTAAGACTTTATAAATCTTTAAGATGGCGCCTTTGTGTGGAGCTCTTCAATGCTTTTGTTGTTTTTGTTTGTTTGTCCTGCGTTTAGTAATCAGTTTTACCAGGGACGAACTGCTGAACATTCGGCAGCACATACTTAGACAATCTTTTCACGGTTTTTGGCAATTCGGACGCTGTGCTGGACATTTTTGTTTGAGGTGCAGCTGTGTTACGCTATGAGACACAAGTGAGGGAAGCATGCATGCCCTGGTCAAGCTTCGTCAGCGTGGCTTTCGAACAGCGCTGCCGAGTATTCATCTAGGACTCTCCACTCTATTCCAAACAAAACAGATGAACTACATCTCCTCACCCATACAAACAAGGACTTTTCTAACTCTGCTGCCTTGTGCTTCACAGAAACCTGGCTGAGTGAAGCCATTCCAGACAGCGCTTCTCAACTACCAAGCTTCCTTCTGTTTAGAGCAGAGTTAACGGGGAAAACGTGAGGTGGTGGAACATGCTTTTACATAAATGAAAGTTGGTGTACAGATGTAACCATGTTAAAAAAAGATGTGATGTCCTAATTTGGAAGCACTCTTTATTAACTGTAAGCCTTTCTACTCACCGCAGAAGTTCTCCTCGTTTTTTCTGGTGAGTGTTTATATACCTCCACACACGTGCGTGAAATGCAGCGCAGCAACGTCTGGCTGGTAAAATCACAGACACAGAATATCAATACCCAGACTCTATTATTATTATTATTCTTGGGGATTTTAATAAAGAAAACATCGCACGTGAACTACCCAAATACAAACAGCACATTACTTGCCCAACCAGAGACCGAAATATACTGGATCATTCCTACACAACAATATAGGATGCATATCGCTCTGTCCCTAGAGAAGCTTTCTAATCACTGTCTGGTTTATATTCTTCCAACCCACAGGCAGAAACTAAAATCAGCTAAACCTGTAGACCGTAAACCTGTAGAATGTAAAGAGAGGACCAATGAAGCAAAGCTGGAACTACAAGCCAGCTTTGACTGCACTGATTGTGCATTTGAGTGTATGTGAGGCTGCAGACAACAATCTGGACGAGCTCACAGATACTGTGACATCATATATCAGTTTCTGTGAGGATATGTGCATTTCTACTACGTAGGACTCATTTAACATACAACAATGACAAATCTTGGTTTGCAAAAGAGGATACTTACAGAAGTGGGGATAAAATCTTGTACAATCAGGCCAGGAGCACTAAATATGGAAATCAGATTGGCTAAAAAGCTATTCTAATAAACTGAGAAACAAGTTTTCAGCTAACAAACCTGCATCAGTGTGGAGTGGCCTGAAACAATTTACTAACTACAAGACTCCATTCCCCAACACTGTAGGGATAGGGTTAGGGTTAGTGTTGTGTTCTATTGTAGATTTGACAGGCCCAATCTCACACCCCACACCCGCTTTGACCTTCACTTTACACAAACACCAACACCTCCTACATTTTTTTTTTCTGTTATTACTGTTCACAACAAGCATATATCACAAGCATATTCAAACGGGTTTGACAAGTGACAGAGAGCATGCATGTTTGAGTGTGCACAAACTGATTTTGTCAACCAGCGGCCCTGTGTGGGCCAATCAAGGACATTCACAGAGTTGTCCCGTAGCCACTCCTTTGTTATCTTTGCTGTATGCTTGGGGTCGTTGTCCTGTTGGAAGATGAACCTTTGCCCCAGTCTGAGGTCCAGAGCGCTCTGGAGCAGGTTTTCATCAAGAATGTCTCTCAACAGACTAGTCTCCCAGTTCCTGCCACAGAAAAACATCCCCCACAGCATGATGCTGCCACCATCATGTCACTGCGTGACATCACACTTTATGTTCACATCTTTGTTGCTTAATTCATTATTTTCATCTCTTTTTTTCATTTCCTCTTACTGAACAATTCAGCAATACTAAGAATTACCATAATTGCTCTTGAATATTGACACATCAAAATATATTGCCCATTTAACATACTTTATATTATGATAATATCAAGTGGGCCACAAGAAAATGGTTTGAGAACTGGATGTGGCCCAGGGGTCCATGGCTTTGACTTGGTACCACAGCACCAGTACTTTGCTATATAGGGTATTTTTATTTGGTGTAACTGAGCGTGGACGGTGCAAAGGATTGTTTTCCCAATAAGGCGCTCTCACAAATTGTGGCACTGAACTGATGCCATTTACGTAGGGCTGGCTGATATGGCAAGTGACAGTTTCTCACATTTGCTCATGTCATCTTTGTTGGACTTGCATGAAAATTTCAGTTTTTGATTCTTTACTATGTGTGTATTTTGTTTTTTAACACAGGCGGATGTGGAGAAAGCTGTCAAGGCAGCGAGAGATGCCTTTAAACTTGGATCTCCATGGCGACGCATGGATGCATCACTTCGTGGACTGCTGTTGAGCCGCTTAGCAGACTGCATGGAGAGAGACGCTGCCTATTTAGCCGTGAGTGACTGAAGCCCCTTTGTCCTGTTAAAAATGAAAAAAAAAGTACTTTGCTGTCATTTCCACATGTTATATACATAAATGTTAGCACACTAAAAATTCATCAGTCATAATACTGATTGAAATAAACCTTCATTGTTGAAAAATTGTTGTTTCAAAATAAACCTAACAATTATATATCAATGTGTATAAAATTGATCTACAACAATATCCCGTGTATGCTAATATTATTTTTTTTTTAAATAGGAACTAGAGACTCTTGACAATGGAAAACCATATGCAGTCTCCTATAGTGTGGACGTGCCTATGGCGGTCAAAACCTTGAGGTAAAAAATAACTTAAGTTGTTTACAGTGCTGTGGAAAACATATATACAGCCAATTAAAAAGAGTTTTTTTTTCCAACAGTGTACTCTATATATAATTTATCAGTATAATTTAACAAATGACACTTTTAATGTACAAATTGATATAAAATATACAACTTAAAAATGCCAATTTCTTTTGTGGAAAAAGTTAGCACAGAAGTTAATCAATTTATCCCTACATTTGTCATTAGACAAGTGTCTACAATCAGAATTGGGTACACCAATTGGTAGAATCTTTAAAGAGGAAGGCCATGCCTTAAACCATTATCAACTTGCATGGTTTGGTTGTAAGAATTGATTTACATGGTACCAATCAGGTCATACGCCCACGACAAGAGCAACAGATCTTTATGAGCCCTTCTTCATTTACAGGGGGGTAATGAAACACTTAAACATTTTTTCCAGATGTTAACCCTCTGGGGTCGACAGACGCGCCGGCGCGTCCTGCTGGATATTTTTGTCATTACAGCAGAAACAACTTAAAATACTCTGTCATTTTTGGGTATACAGATAAGTGTACATCATTAGCAGGGTTTCCGCGGGGCATTAAAAAGCATTAAAAGTCATTAAATGGATTTTGGGAAAATTAAGGCCTTAAATAGCATTAAAAAGCATTAAATGTTATTCTACAGGCATTAAAAAATTTTAGATAGTTTTGAAAAAATAATATTACCAAGTTATTTTAAATATAGCCTTCACAATTAATAACTTGAATTTGCTGTCGCAAATGTACATTGGTGTGATGAACACGCGGATCCAGTTTGGTAATTGCCTCCGGCCGGTGTAAAATTGACGTAACGCCGGATGTTTGGACAGCGGCGGGCTGGGACCTGGAGGAGTCAGAACAGAGAACGTAAATTTAGTAAAGTTGCTAAGAAATATGTAAGTGCAAATTCCAGCAAAAGTGGCCAGAAGACAAAGAATTTAGGACATGGTTGTCAACATGGAGCCGTTAAATCTCATATGCAGTCTGATGGCCGCAAATCGGCTTTAAAAGGCAGACAGCAATTAACTATCTCAAGTTACTTCGCCGTGACCGACAAAGTAACATCCTAAGCAACTACTACTACTACCACCACCACCACTGCTTCCTGAAGAGCCACTACCGAAGGAAAATCGATCGAACTTTGACCAGCGTTTGGTTCGAATGCGACGCTGCAGGCAGAGGTGCAGCACCACTCATACGCATCAAATGAAGGTGTTTCTGAGTTGTTCTAGGGAATGTTTCCTGATTCGCAAATAGCCAAATGTTTCACATGTGGAAAGGACAAAACCAGCTACATTTTAAAATGTGGACTTGCCCCATACTTAAAAAATAAACTGATTTCTGCGATTAACAATGCAGGACAATTGTGAACTACTGGGTTCTGTAGCTTCAGCCAGGACCATATACAAATCTAACACACTCATGGCTCAAAAATTACAAAATCTAATACTATGAGGAGATACAAGGACAAATGCAATGAATTGAAAAATGTTGAGTCAGAGTTGGAACTAAAAGTGAGCAAACTAATGCAATGGATTAATTTACACAAACTTAAAACTGTAATTTCTATAGCACTTGAATTTTGCATACATTCATTTCCAGCCTTAAAAAGTGCAGAGTTTTTCCTTCACTGTCCAGACTAATAGAATTTGTGGTTATAGTTGTAGGAGGTCACTTTGTATTCGATGGCGGTACAATTTACACAAACAGAAACGTAATGGCTTTTTTCCAGTCATGGCCTGATTTTTCAGTATGCCTATAGCATTCAATATCTAGTTGATTGGTACTATGTTAAATTAAATCTGACATATCTGCAAATAAATTAATATTTTGAGATGTCTCCTGAGCCATTTGTAATTCAGTTCAGAGTGATACAGTTTATTTAAATTATGTAGATTGTCTCAAATATCCAAGATTATCATCATTGCATCATTGTCAAATTGAATGGTTACAATTGGGACATGGGCTGTTTAAAAATGTATCGTGTGTGTGTGTGTATGTATGTGTGTGTGTGTATATATATATATATAATGCGTGGTTAGTCATGGGTCATGTATGGCATTAAAAATGTCATTAAAAAAGGCATTAAAAAGCATTAAATTAGATTTGATGATACCTGCAGAAACCCTGATTAGAGACTATAAAGGGTCTACTTTTATTTGTGTACACTCATAATAACAATGAAACCTTATGCTTTTGTAAAATAAAGAAAATAAAAAGGGTGAGCTTTCAACAGTCTCTGTGTTCACGAGCATATTTCAGAAACACGTCACTAAAATGAACTGAAACTCTGTGAATACTTATCACACAAACATGAAACATATGTCTGAAGAAAGCTTTAAATGTCTACTTTTTAATAAACCAATTCAAATTTAAAACAAATATTCTACTGCAATGCAATCTGTTTGAAACATAGCGATGTTCAGTTTTTACCGGTTCATCGAATTATCTGTAATGTGATCCAACCCACCAGCAGAGCGCGCCATTCATACGCTAATGTTCTGAGATGATCAACGAAATGTACACGCCCCCACTGTGAGGTTGTAAACACATTTCGTTCATTTTTCTGCGCGTTTGCAATGATACACAGGCGAGAAAGCTCCAGGATTGTAAGGAAGAGTTAACATTTTCCTCAGAAGAAGAGCGGGACTCTGATGAACTTTTGTATTTTGAAGAGAGACTTGATCCAACTGAGGATACAATTTCAGACAAGTAAGTCAATTCGTTTTCATTAGTTGACATGCTATTTTATATAAACTTGAACATATTTTACTAGTGGGACTGTTTACAGACTTGCCAGCCAGGATTTAGAGTATTGACATTTGAAATATGACCTAATAAGCAAGTTTTAGTTACATTTAAATGCTGTTTCGGCTGAAGCAGGCATTTAAATTGTATGCTGTATAATATAAATATGATATGTAATATGATATAAAAATAATATGAATGTTTATATAATATTTTATCTAGTGTTTATAATGCCTCATTATCATCAACAAAGCTTGTGCTTTGTTAACGGTAATGTAGGTCTAAAAATAAGTAAAGTCTTTATGTAAAGAAAATATATAGTCAGATATCTTCTTTTAACATAAAACTTTATTTGGATCATTAAGTCTCCTCACATTCATTCTCTATCCCTCAGTGATTGGCCCAGGGGTGGGGGGTCATTGTCTCTCAGGTGTGAATTACCTAAATATTCATGTTCATTCACGCCTCCTCGCATATTACCTTTCAACACTAAAATTGTCTTACAAAAGTTTAATTACTATATTGTTTTGTATGAATGAGTGATCAGGATGGTTTTCACATCATTTTGTAGCAAAAACTCTAGGCTACAAGATCCAGTTCTCAAAAGTCTTGTGGAAAAATGTTTAGTATGTGTTCTATGACCTTATTTCAGTGACTTAATTTTTGTTTTTTCAAAAACCACGCATAAACGTTATTTTCTCAAAAATACAAACATGTACACACATGTTGCTCACATATTATTGTAGCCCTGTTTGTGCTGAATACAGTGATATCAGACTTTAGCCATTCATATGTTTTTAAGCAACTGAAAAAAGCACAAATGTCAAGGCATGTCAAAACTTCTCAGGGCCCAAAATACACTCAGACCCCAGAGGGTTAACAGATTTGAATGTGTTGTCCTTCTGTAAGACACCCAAAGTCATACACACCTAGGATGGCATGAGGGTGATTATATCATGAGAGAATTTAAATTTTTGGGCGAACGATCCCTTTGAAGTTGTATTTTTTTGGAGAATTAAGTCATAGTATTATGAGAATAATGTCGTAGCATTATGCAGTACCGCCGTTCCCTATATGCATATTATGTAGTATCCATAGGCCACTTTTTGCTGTTTGTGAAATGGTATAAATGTTTAAAAGTATTCTTATTATACAATAGCTGTTTGTGTATTGTTGTAAATAAATGTTCTACATGCATACTCATTCTAGTGAGTTCTTTTATATTTATTATAATGAGATGGTTGAAAATGTACTATTTATGTATCATAAACTATCATTAAAATGTACAAAAAAAAACATTTAGACGGAGTATACATTTTAAAAGGGACATTTATGAAACATACATCGTTACATACAGAAATGAACTCGAGCCAGCTCTAGCGCACTTTACTTGCTGGTGCCTCTTGGCTGAATGATACGGGCCAGAAGGTTGCAGAATCTGGGAGTAAGTGAACAGGCATCCAGCCAGTATAGGAGACAGAAGCGGGTCGAAGGCATAGACTACAGTACTAATAATTACTCCAGGCTGATGCGGCTAAATTATTTCTTTGTTGCTGAATGATGTCCTAAAAATATGATTTAACTAAATCGTCCACATCCATTTTTTTGCATTACTGCTAGCTCGCATTTCTGTCATTGTGGTGATACTGTTTCTTAAAAGAATGTTATTATTTTTATTCATTCAAAATGCTACTTTAATCTCATAATGTTATGACTTTATTCTTGTAATTTTAACTTTATTCTCAAAATCTTTGAGATATATTTTTTTTATTATAACGTAGCACTAAAACACTGTGGTAGAATGCAGATGTGGGTCAATGACCTGGATAAAAAATTTGACATTTTTTCTTTATTTAACATGCTCCAAAATGTTGGGACAGTCGAATGTTTACCACTGTGAAAACATTTCTTTTTTTTTTTTCTTTTTTTAAACTTATGAAACATTTGGGCACTGAAGACACAAGTTTGTTAATTTTAGAAAGTGGAATTTCCCCCCCAATAATCCATCATGTAGGTCTTTAGCTGCACAATTGTACAGGGTCTTCATTTCCATATGGTGTGCTTCATAATGTGCCCCACATTTTTATTTGGAGACAGGTCAGGACTGCAGGCAGGCCAGTCTGGCACCCACACACTCCGCTTACACAGCCATGCACTTGTAATCAGGGCGGTATGTGGTTTGAAGTTGTCCTGCTGGAAAATTCAGGGATGTCCCTGGTAAAGACAGTGCTGGATGGCAGAATAGCAAAATTTTTACATATCTGTCTGCATTCATGGTGTTCTCACAGATGTGCGAGTTATCCATGACATAGGCACTGACACCCCCTGGCCCATACAGACACTAGCCTTTGGGCCTGAACAGCTTGGATGGCCCTTTTCCTCTTTGGCCCGGATAACATGACGGTTTTGTTTTTCAAAAACTTTTTGAAATGTGGACAATTCAGACCAAAAACACAGTTCCACTGTTCTACTTTCCATCTAAGATGCTGCTTTGCATAGTAGTCTTAACTTGCATCTGTGGATGCAGTGGTGAGGTGGTGTTGACTAACAAATGTTTACGAAAGTTATCCCAAGACAAAGTTCATGATATCCTTTACAGATGAATGACTTTAAGACAGTGACTTCTGAGGGATTAGAGATCACACTCATTCAGAAATGGTTTTTGTCTTGCCCTTTACGCACTGAGATTTGACCATATTCCTTGAATCTTTTAACTATGGTGTGCACTGTTTGGGGTGAAGTGCCAAAAATCCTTCCAATTTGTCTTTGGGGAACATTGTTCTCAAAGTGCTGGATTATTTGCTGCAGCATCTGTTGGCAAATTGAGAAGTCTTGAACGATTTTTGGAGGCTCCTTATACAGTATAGAGTATTATGACACAATTGCCTCACCTGTTTAACATCTCCTGTTTCACATCGACTTATTTCAACTCGTCAAATTGTTATTAGTCTTAAATTGCCAGGTCTCAACTTTTTTGGAGCATGTTGCAATCATCTGATTTGAAATTGCTGTACATTTAAAAAAAAAAAAAAAAAAAAAAAAAACTATGAAATTCTCGAGGTAAAACATCATATAATATTTAGTTGTAGTGCTTTCAATATAGCAAAGGGTGACTATAATTTACAAATCACTCCTTTTTGTTTTTATTAGCATTTTTCATACTGTCCCAACTTTTTGGGAATTGGGGTTGTACTTTAAACATTTAAAACTATTTAAATAATTTTTTTATTTTTCCTAACCACTTTAGTTTTTTGTTAACGTAGGGCAAGCAAGCAGTTATAGCAATGAATAGTATAATAAACATTTTCGTTTGACCGCCCTTTTATACAAAGAATAAAACTTAACAATATAAACCCTAACATATCAAATAATATTCCGAAAATATTATTTTTTAAAACCTGTTTAAACTTTTTTTTCCTATAAAATAATGACATTTTAAGCAAATTTATTTATTTAATACTTACTAATGAAATATCACTAATTAAAAAAATCAGTGACAATATAAATTTTATTATTAATTTTACAATCAAAATCAGCAATGATTTCACATAAAAAGAGTGTATCAAAACATGAAGGATTCTAATTTGGAAATTATATTACAAGGTCTTCTACTTCAAGAAAAGCATGGAAATTTTCACCAGGAGACCGTAGACATCTCATATACATCGTGATGATGATGTAGAGGCTTTAGAAAGTCATGCATCAATTATAATACACACAGAGCTATAAGGTTAAAGAGTTGCTCAAAAAAATGTAATTAGAAACAGGAAAGCAAAAGGGTCCTATAATTGGGTTGGGGGCACTCATAGTCACATGGACCTGTTTAGGGGGCCTAGTATAAGCTCTGGGGCCCACTTATTTAAGCATTTAAAATATAAACATTTGTTTTCAAGGTTGAGGGGATGCGAGTCCTTGCAGCTCAGGGCCCCACGGGCCCCTGGGTACTGGCACCGTTGGCCCAGTCCATAATTAAACTATGGTTGCATACCAAGCTTAGAGCACACAGCCAAGCGTAGCAGTCATCATAGCCAAGAACCTTACATACTGTGCCACTCAGTCGACATAGCCTAGCCATGGAAAAGAGACATGCTGATTTTAGTCAATACACAAGTGTTATTTTTTTTAACAATAGGTGGCGCTGTCTCCAAACAGTCCAGGTATCCTCAGGAAAAAAATATTTATGATGCATAACAATTTTGTTAAATTCATCAATGCATTCAAAAGATATAAATTCAGTTTTAGCAAAACATATATAATAGAAGAGCAATTATAATAAGAAGAATATAAATAATATCTTGCAAACAGAAATTATCAGTGATAAGCCCTGCAACTCTTCAATAAGCACAATATAAAGACCTCCAATACAATATAAAATCAACTGTAATATTTGTCCAGGCAGGGATTCTAACACAGGGCCTATTGCTCTACAAGCCAGTGTACCAACACTCAGTTTACATGCTCAAAGGTGGCAAAAAGACAACCTGAGTTTAGAGTCAGAACAAAAGTGTGGGTTATCTTTCAAACTAGGTGGCGCTGTCTCCATGCCTTACATCCTGTTTTACATCTAACCCATTAACTTTGCGCAGCTGTAACTTTTCAACAAAGACGAAAATCAAAATCCTGCTCCATTTATGTGCAGTTCAGTCTGGAGATTATTTTGAGACCTTATTTGTCAAAATTGGCGAAAGTTTGAAGGGTGTGAAATGTTTTAAAGGTAAATTACACAATTCAAGATGGCGACCACTGTAATTGGTGGAGTTTTAATATAAGGTATTCATTTTAATCATGAGAGTAATCAGACAAAAAATAATTGTGGTTGGTGAAAGCATTGACTGAATTGACAGCTTGTCAATTCTTTTGACAAGCTGTATTCTGTATTCAACTTTCATTATATATAAAATTGCCATGAATATGTTATTTAATATAGCTTATTTAATTACGTTGCAGATGGGATATTAAGTGTAATACCAGTACAATTTTATTGAATACCATAGTTGTGATGGGAAGTTTGATTAATTTACACCAGCATTTTTTTTTTTTTTCCTTCAAACGGTTCATTTGCCAGTTAAAAAAAAACGTGTTCAGCAATACTTTTACATGATCACATAATGACATCATTAGTATTTAATTGTGGCATTGCAGTATACATGCTCTAAATGCATTCAAATAAAGCCATCTGTAAACAAATTGTGGATTTATTTCTATTTTTCAATTAAGTTATAAAAATATGCGTGTTTATTATTCATTCAGCTGATAAATGGGAGTAATATAATCCTAGAATTATGTGTTGCCTGCTTTTGTACTCTTCTTTGCAAAGAACCACTCCGAGTTTGAAAATTAGGCTGAATTATTTTTTTGTAATTGTTGGTCTAGGTTTACATGCCTAGTTGTTTGAACAAGGCTGAATGCAGACTTTCAAAACCAAAGCTTTGCATTTATGTGGAACTTTCTTTTAAATATGTTTTTAAATAAATTATTGTATTAAATTAACATCATAAAGCTGAAGTGTATAATTTCTGTGCCACTAGCATCACCAAACAGAATTAATATTGTTTTCAAACAGATACTAAAAAACTCCCACAATCTTTTATTTCGGCATTGATTACTAAAATGTTGTCCATGATTCCCATCCTGGGAGTACGCATACCTCAGTTTTCAAGGAGGGTATGTGGAAAATAATTGGATTTTTCTTTGTTTAACCTATAAAACAAAATAAAAAAAGGGATTAGAGCTGGGTAAAAATAAGTACATTTCCCAATTAATCACAATAGTTATTTTAATGATCTTGATACATATTCTTCAAATCCCAAGATCGATCTGTTAATATGCGAAGTTGAGTAACTAGATGAACATTTTGTGAGATTGAGAGTATTTAAATCCATTGTCATTGTGTCTTTCAATATTCTTTCTGTTCTTTTATAGTCAGTTGTTGAACAAAAAGATCCATTTAATTCTAATAAAGAATAAGCTATGCGTCTTCACGATTATATGCGCTCACAAAAAAATTCTAAAGAGCAGGTATATGTACTGTCTAGCAGAATATTATTTTCTAATTGCGAGCTTATATGGCCTGTTTTTGTCCTTTTTGATGAATCAGTATCTTCCTCTGGCAACTTCCTCTTTTCATTTTGTACATAAGGTATATTAAAACATAATACTGTTACATGATATTTAGCCTTTGGTACAAATCTTTGGTTTTGTTCCATTTGAAGGGGTACTTGAGCCTTACTGATGTGCTGTGGGAGTAAAAAAAAGTTTGGCAAACACTGATCTAAGTCACAATGATAGAAAATGCAAAATATTACTGATTGGTTTGAAATTTCCTTACTGACGCTTTTATGATCAGTATCCATTCTTGCATTTCTGACAAAACCGCATCAGGGTTTGCCAGCTAGGTAATGTTACCTTGGTGACAAATTTAAATAAGCAGAATTTAATATTCAATACATTAACAACAATGTTCATTACAGCACAGAAATCCAAAAGTTAAGTTTGCAAGCCACAATCCAGATTTACAAGATCAGTGAATGTAAGACTTGGCATCAGCGCAGTACTGGCCCAATAGGGCAAGGGACAGTTTTGTCACCTGGCTCAAAACACTCGCACTGCCATCATTGTTGGACTATGATTGGATGAAATCAAACTACACATATCTTACCTACAGTAGTCTCTGTATTTTTTGAGATACGTGAAATAATTTTTACATTTAAATTACCTGTTGGAACAACTCAATTTTATCCAATAATTGTTTAAAGTAAACATCTTTATTTTTTTTCCATGTATTTTTATGTTCGTTGTTTTCTGTTGTTGGGGTCTTTAGGTATTATGCTGGTTGGGCTGACAAATGGGAGGGAAAGACCATTCCAGTTGATGGTGATTACTTCTGCTACACAAGGCATGAGCCCATTGGAGTGTGTGGCCAAATTATCCCTGTAAGTATATGCTTTAGAATTAGGGGTTCAAGCAGTAAAGCTGCTGGTTGTGTTTCTGTTTTTATTTCTTCCCATTTTTTTCTGCCCTAAAAGTGTCTGTCAGAGACTGCACAGCTCCCAGTCAGGCGAGCACAAGGACATCACAATTTATGGTGGGGATAATTAGCACATTTATGTATTCACTAATAACCAGAGCTCACAAAACTGCAGAAAGCTCCGCAGATTTCCACCATGCAAAACATTCGGCCTTATCAAGCCACTTGTGTGTTCGTTTTTTTGGAGTAATTTGGCTTATTATGCTCTCCGCTACCAATAAGTGTGTAGTACTCTCAGCTGTTTAAAACAATTTATGGCAACACTTTACAATGAGGTTGCATCCCTTAACATTAGTTAATGCATTAACTATGATAAACAGACAATTAACTTATTTTTTTTCTTTTACACTATGTATTTATCTTTGGTAATGGTAGTTTAATACAAATACAATTGTCAAGTCATTGTTATTTTTATAGCGCTTTTCACAACATGCATTCTTTCAAAGCAGCTTTACTGAAAATCATATTTTAACAGAAAATGAAGCTGTAATATCTATAAAGTCTTGGAGTTATCATTATGCAGTTTGATAAAAATATGATTATAAATTGTGTCTAAAGGACAGATTGGTAAAATAACACCTTTGTTCTTTCACGTAGAAGACTATGTAACAGTATATCCATCGAGAGTCAAATTATATTTTAGCTGCTTATTTTTTTAGGTTTTTGTTCCAATAATTAGTACCTCTGTTTTATTTTAATTGAGTAGGAGGAAATTTCTAGCCATATAATCTTTGATTTCATTGATACACTAATTTTGAGAATTGTGAGATTTTGTTGGGTTTCAAAGAAATCAAAAGGGTATCATCGTCATAACAGCGAAAATGCATTTCACGATTCCTGAGTATGTCTCTCGAGGGACACATATAGAAGGAGAGAAGCAAAGGCACTAAAACTGATACCTGTGGCACTCCATGCTTAACTTTTGTTTGATCTTTTACACAGACAATGTGGTGTAAAAATAGGACCTAAACCTATATATAGGTTTAAATAAATATAGATAGATAGATACTGTCCCGATGGAGTGTTCTTCCACAAAACAAACTCCAGCCACTAGGCGGAACTAGCTCAATAAGAAACAAAACGGGCGAAAGTGGACAGTCAAGAGTGTATTGAGCGAGTTCTCTCGGAGGCCACATAAAAAAAAAACACACTATGACTTCCTCAGTCCATCAACCTTATAAAAGACATCGCTTTTTGAGGGCATATAGATATTTTACAGCCATCCTTAGTATCCATTCTCAATCTGGCCGGGTTGTTATTCCACAAAACAAACTCCAGACACTAGGCGAAACCAGCACAAAAAGAAACAAAAATGGCACCCAGCTTCAGATAGCCAAGAGTAAGTACAGCTCTTGGCTTGGATATAGAGTGGTTAAATTCCAGGTGACGCTGGATTTCTCCCGCCACACCGTCCAAACCGTGTCCCTGGTCTGCAGGCATGTCTGAGGTTTCAGCTTGAGCACGTGTCTTTTAATATTTCCAGAGCCCGATGTATCAAATCTCACCGGATTATAACACAAACTTCAGCAGAGAATGGCCAGATTGGTTCGAACTGACAAAGTCTACGATAACTCAGATAACTGCTCTGTACAATCGTGGTGAGAAGAATAGCATATCAGAATGCTATTCTGAGATGCAGGTTGGCGCTGTTTTGGTGGCATGAGTTGGACATACACAAGGAAATGTCAGACAGAATGCTAGCCTTAGTCACCATTTACTTTACTGCATGTTTTTTTCCCTCCATATTTAAAACAGGACTGTTGACTGAGACTGTCAGCCTCTAACATTCTATCTAACATCTTTCGGGTTCTACAAAATGTCACTTGGTTTTGAAGCAACATGAGGTCAGGAAGATTATGACAGAATATTAATTATGGCTGAACTATCAGTTTAAGGGCACTTGTCTAATTGACGGATTCATCCAAATCTGACAAGTTTGGAAAACAGTTTCTAGTAATTATGGTGAAAACATGAACAATGTCCCACAGGCCTCAGTTATTTATAATACTGAATTAAACAAAAGAAGATATTTTATTAATGCCTACTGTCACTATTTCAAAAGACTACTTTTTATAGTCCTGATTTGACTCTTAGTACAGTGTACAGTAGTTACAGTATTTTCAGTGTTGGTTGGGTAATCAGTCTGGTGAACGTCAGAAAAGGTGCATGGAGAGGAAGCACAATTTAAGAAGACAAATCCAGCAACACTTGTTGAAGGGTGAAAATTATTGAAAAATCTGATGCGTTTTGGCACACAAGCCTTCATTGGAGTTTACAAAGTTAAGATAGAGCAGATACAAACCAATTATTTAAATACATAAGAGTAACATCTACAATAGCAAATTAAATGGCAGGACAATCTCATCCACTAATCAGGGATTTGTACTAATTAAACAAAAATTAGGCCAATAAAAAGCCACACCCATCAAATTGCACATCATTAAGACAGTTCATAAGAAACAACTTTTTACAAGACCTACATATATAAAGCCAATACACATCAAAATATGATGCAGAAGAAAAAACATAAAATGGTAAGAATGATAAAAATAAATAATTTATTACAAACTCTTCATTCATACCTATTATAGGTATGAAGTTTTTTCTAATCTGATCCATATTACCAACACTTACAGAAGGTTTTATCACTTCAATGCCAAAAATAAATAGTGATTAAATTCCCTAAAGTGCCTCGCTGTAGGGTTAGTCAAATCCCCTCTTCTAATGGCACTGCTATGCTCTGTGATACGGTCCTTGAGGGGATGGGATGTTTTCCCAACATAGACCATATCACATGGACACTGAATCAAATAAATTAACTTATTTTTTTTCTACATGTGATAATAGTTTATATTTTACAATGCTGTTAATTACAGGATGGCTAAAACTTTTTTTTTTTGTATATTTCCAGTTTATGCAGTTTCCACATTTAAAGTTATCAAAAAGAAGCATTCCTGTACTAATAGAAGTTTTTTTGGAATGCAAGCTCTTATCACTTTATCTCTAATGTTCCTTGCTCTCTTGTAGGTAATTAGTGGAGAATCTACAATATTAATGTATTTTGTAGAAGGAGTCACTCTGAAGAATATGCCAGTGTTTGTTAACCACTTTTTTTTTAATGTTTATAGTTTTAGGTTTGTAAGTAGTGCAATAGACAAGGCTGGGTTTTGATAATTTTATTTTATAAATATTTTTATTTTAGTAAAGATGATAATGAAAAATACAGTTTAATTTATGCATTTAGGATACAGTAAATTTTGTGAAATAATCAATGTCTTTGAAATGTATTTTCAGCCTATGTCACGTCTCTTTAAAAATATAAATGCCCCATCATCACTGTGTGCTCTGCTAACCTCACAATTACAGGGTATCCGTGGGTCATTAAATCAATTTGCTGAAAAGAATTAGTCTTTTAAAAAAATAAATACCTTTGGAAATTTAATTTATGTCCCTCCTTGCGTCATAAGGTTGAATGAAACAGTATGTTTTTTTCATGCTATAAGATGGAGTGTTGTGCCCTGCTTTGTTTGATTGGCCAGCTACCACAATGCACCATTGAAGAGCATGAATACAATATTAAATGTTTGAATTTCAATAGAAAGTGACAATTTAAAAGCTGAGACTAAAATTGTTTTTCTCCAAAAAACAACATCCATATGTAGCTGTAACCGACTAATAGTAAAACTACATATCAAACACAGTCTATATGCAATTTGGAACAAAAGACAGCTATGTTTGTGATATCTGGAGATATGCTGTATCTGATATATGTTGGAAGCGCTTTCCACAAGTGAGGAACAGTAAATGTGAATGATTGAAAAAGTCTTGAAAAGGGTATTAAAAAGTATTAAATTGGTGGGCTAGGATTCTAAAAAATGTCAAGACTGCATCTAGAGGGGTGCCTGGGTAGACCCTGGCTACCACCCCTGGAGTTTGCTAGTTCGAATCCAGGGCATGCTGAATGAATCAACAAAGCTTGTGCTTGCAAATATGTGTTCAGGTTAAATTAGTAAAATGCACTTTAAATATGTCCATATTAGAAAATCAGCATATTATAATGATTTCTGAATGATCATGTGACACTGAAGACTGCAGTAATGATGCTGAAAATTATGCTTTGATCACAAATTGCATTTTACAATATATTTAAATAGAAAACTGTTCTTTTAAATTGTAAAAAGAGTTCAGAATATCAATGTTGTTTCTGTATTTTGGATCAAATAAATCCAGTCTTGATGAGCAGAAGAGACGGTAGTAGTTTAACGGTAGTGTAGGTCTAAAATTAAGTAAAGTCTTTATGTAAAGAAAATATATAGTCAGATTACTACTTTTAAATTAAAACTTGATTTGGATCATTAAGTCTCCTCACATTCATTCTCTTTCTGTCACATTCCTCATTGATAGACCCAGGGGAGTTATTACATATTACCTTTCAACACTAAAATTGTCTTACAAAAGTTAAATTACTATTTTATTTTATTTTATGTTTTGTATGAATGAGGATCAGGATGATGTCACATCATTTTGTAGCAAGAACTCTAGGCTACAAGATCCAGTTCTCAAGTCTCGTGGACAAATGTTTAGTATGTGTTATATGACCTTATTTCAGTGGCTTAAAATTTTAGTTTTTTCAAAAACCACGCATAAACGTTATTTTCTCAAATACAAACATGTACACACATGTTGCTCACATATTATTGTAGCCCTGTTTGTGCTGAATACAGTGTTATCAGACTTTAGCCATTAATATGTTTTTAAACAACTGAGAAAAAGCACAAATGTCAAGGCATGTCAAAAATTCTCCAGGGCCCAAAATACCCTCAGACCCCAGAGGGTTAAGACCCAAGATTTTGAGTTATTTGTTTGATGTTTTGGGAACTCAAATTTTACTTTGCCCTGGACTTTGTATTTTGGGCGATGCGACAGTCAAAAATTAAATGGATACATTTGGGGGAAAAATTATTTTAAGTGGTTGGAAGTCGGACGGAGTGGCATCATTTCTGGAGTGGTGTGCGGAGATTGTGAGGGTAGCTGCTTTTGAGGAGGTGGCAGGTAGAAGCCTGGGGTTTGGGGACTTGTTTATCAGAAAGTTGGGTAGGTATTTGGTGGTTTTGGGGGTCTCTTGGAGAAAGGATGGGGAGAGGGAAGTTTAGTTTAATTATGTATGTTTATTATATATTTTATTTATTTATTTTTGTTTGTGTGTGTATTATTTTATATTCGTTGGGGGTTAGGGTTAGGGTGGGGTTGGTGTTTGGGTAGGGATATTAGTGGGGGTTAAATTTAAATGTTGATTCAGTGTGTATGTGTTAATTACAAAAAAACGTTTTTATTAGATATGCATCTGCAGATATCCTGACAAATATAGTGTACGGATCAATCCACAGCATTCAAGAAGCTTGTCAGCATGTTGCTCAATGACCACTTTATTATAGGGCAATAAATTGCAATGTCCGTACTGTGAGATGTCTAAGACAGCACTACAGGGAGACAGGAATGACAGCTGATCACCCTCGCAGTGGCAGACCATGTGTAACAACACCTGCACAGGATCAGTACATCCGAATATCACACCTGCGGGACAGGAACAGGATGGCAACATCAACTGCGCGATTTACACCAGGAATGCACAATCCCTCTAACAGTGCTCAGACTGTCCGCAGTGGGCTTGTAGGCCTGTTGTAAGGCAGGACCTTACCAGACATCACTGGCAACAACGTTGACTATGGGCACAAACCCACCTTCGCTGGACCAGATGGGACTGGCAAAAAGTGCTCCTCACTGACGAGTCGCAGTTTTGTACATTGTCATGATGGTCGGTCTCCCGTTTATCATCGAAGGAATGTGCGTTACACCGAGGTCTAGAGCGGGATTTATTTGGAGGTGGAGGGTCTGTTATGGTCTGGGGCGGTGTCTCACAGTGTCATCGGACTGAGCTTGTTGTCATTGCAGGCAATCTCAATGCTGTGCATTACAGGGAAGACACCCTCCTCCCTCTTGTGGTACCCTTCCTGCAGGCTCATCCTGACATGACCCTCCAGCAAGACAACACCAGCCATACTGCCTGTTCTGTGCATGATTTCCTGCAAGACAGGAATGTCAGTGTTCTACCATGGCCAGTGAAGAGCCCGGATCTCAATTCCATTGAGCATGTCTGGGACATGTTGGATTGGCGGGTGAGGGTTAGAGCCATTCCCCCCAGAAATGTCAGGGAACTTGTAAGTGCCTTGGTGGAAGAGTGGGGTAACATCTCACAGCAAGAACTGGAAAATCTGGTGCAGTCCATGAGGAGGAGATGTACTGCAGAACTTAATGCAGCTGAACAATACTGACTGTTCAGGGACACATTATTACATGACATAATGTAACATTATTACATTTCTGTTAGTCACATGTCTGAAACTTTCAGTTTATGTATTAGTTGTTGAATCTTTGTTCATGAAAATATTTACACATGTTAAGTTTGCTGAAAATAAAAGCAGTTGAAAGTGATGAGACGTTTCTTTTTTTGCTGTGTGTGTGTGTGTGTGTGTGTGTGTATGGTGCAGCAGCATATTTGCCATACTATCACTTTTAAATAAACAACTTCATGGATCTTAAGTGTTTTTTTTTTCTTAAAAATATATAATTACAATGTCTGTGACTTACAGTATACTCTTTATATATGTCTTTGTATCAAAGTATCTTAGTATGACATTGTATAATATGACTTGCTGTCTATATTTGTTTTGTTTTTATTGTATTTATATGATATTTGTATTTTTGTAATTGAATTCTTGCCATGAAAATGGCTTTGAATGCTGACATGGCATTAAACAAAACATACTACTACTACTCTTAGTATGACAGCAAATTAACTACAAACACATAATCTGTATTATTTTTTTGGTTTGGCTTGCTAGAAAACTTGCTGGGTTTAGTATTGTGGTTCCATGATTATTTAGCAAACTTGTCAAGTAGTTCTCATCCATGATGGGTGGGTGGATGGCAGACCAGCTGAACGGTGTGTTTTGCCACTTACTCTACAGGAGTATAATTGAATGCTAATCAGCGCCACATAAGGTATTTATATACCCTTCTTACAAATGATGGTTCATCACAACGTGATGCGTCACATCATAACGTTAACCATACTGACTTGAGCTATATTTTTTTTTAATGCAAAAACTAAAATAAACCAAACTAAAATTAGTACCAATGTAAACTTGGGGAACTAGGACATTCTAAATGAGGCCATACAGAGTGTCGTAATTAAGTAAAAGTCCTCAAAACCACGCAACTATTTGTTTGGGGAAGTTAATGTAAATTCATATATTTAAAGATGCTTAATATAGCCACCAACCACCATTAAAAATTTCAGCAGCCAATATGATAGCGCTGTTTTATTGTTTTGTATTTCGTATTTCAAGAGTGCGCTCCTGAGACTGAAATTTTAAACATGTCTGCTGTCCAGTTGTCAGGGTGTTCACACTTGTCCCTACATGTAAGAGAGCAGAAATGGCCTACTGCTAATGAACTGGAGAGAGAGCAAAATAGGAAGGCAATGCATTAGAAAGCAGGAGCAAAAAAATTACACTTATTCTTTATTTGAATTTTTTTATACTTCAAAGTAGTCACCCTTTGCCTAGAATTTACAGACATGTACTCTTGACATTTTCTTAACCAACGTCTTGAAGGATCACCCTGGGATGTTTTTTAAACCGTATTGAAGGAGTTCCTATCTATGTTTGGCACTTATTGGCTGATTTTTTTTTTTTTTTTTTTTTTATTATTTGGTCCAAGTCATCAATTTCAAAATCTTTTTTTTTTTTTTAAATAAAATTTTAGTTTTATAATGAAATAATATGTGGTGGCACAATTTTATTTTTGTTTACAAAACTAATTTCAAACATTTAAGCATATGCCCTCAGATCAAAAGATTTTTAAGATCTTGAAACATTTCAGTCAATCGTTTCAAAACTTTTCACCGGTAGAGTGTAATAAAATAAAACATTAAACAGCTGGCTATGTCTCTCTTCACTCTGTCTCGTTGACATGTATGCCAATAAGTGTGGTTCACTGCATTGACTAATGCAATCTTTCTCTCTCTCTTCTGTAATTTTCTCTTGCTTTTTTGCTTCTATCATCCAGTGGAACTTCCCTTTAGTGATGCAGTCTTGGAAGCTAGGCCCTGCCCTGGCTACAGGAAACACAGTGGTGATGAAGGTGGCAGAGCAGACACCTCTCACTGCCCTCTATGTTGCCAGCCTGATCAAGGAGGTGACTGGAATGCTAATATTTGCACTTAATGCAAATATTTGGGGATAAGTGTTGTAAATGTGTAAATTATTAATGTACAGTTTACAGTAGATTAAATGTCAGATTAAATAATAGGCATATCATTTGAAAGTTATATTGTTAAAAACATTGTCTTTAAAAGTTTCATAGTAGTTAGCTGCTTTTTTTTTGTTAGGTGCTTTGTGTTTTTTAGTTGTTTATTTTGTGGAGTGAAAAGGGGGCAGCTCATGTATGATCTCACCTGGGGCACTGCCACTGGTTACTGTTATGGCTTTTATATTGGTTAATGCTTCAAGGGCATTGGCTATTTTGGGCTTAGCTCAGACCTCTATGGAAACAGATTAGGCCATCCTTTGATGAAATATAAAAATATAATGCACTTTATAAAAAAAAAAAGTTTAAAAGTTACATCTGTGGGGTGTCTTTTATAAAGTAAATCTTTAATTATAACTGAATCCAAAACTAAAAGGCCCCACTTTTGTCTCCGCTTCTGATATGTTTAAAGATCAAAAGTTGCATGCTTTTAACACCATGTTCTCTGCTGCTGCTTGCGAATATCCAATTTATTTAGTACAATGTTTTGGTCATGCAACCACTTTCAGATATTTAAAAGCCAAGAGTGCATCACCTGCAAATTTAAAATGTAGAGTGGACAATCAAAAGCAATTACAAATGGTTTTCTATCTCTGGTGTCATTACATGTACCTCGACACATGTGGTTTGCTTGATTCTTTGCCCTTTTGATCTAGTGTATGTGTGGAAATACATCTAGAAAACTTAGTCCCATTAGACAAAAATATATGAATTATCCAGTTGCAGTTAATTTTGGTAATTTTATCAATGATGTTTCCACTTTACGATTCCTTGGTATTGAAAAGGTAAAGGTGCCACCTAGACGTTGTGACAGAGACGAGAGGTCTTTTGGATTTATAGTACACACACTAAACGCTAGCCCCAATTGGTCTTAATGATGAAATTCCTTTTAATTTTCTGCTGTGATGTGTTTTGTATACAAATTTATTATCAAATTTATACTATACAGTACAAGTAAATTTTGATATGTTTTCTAAACAAATGCATTGTAAATGTATACTAAGTTTCAATGTTTTATGTGGATATCTGGATGATGAATTGTTGCATTAAGGTTTTTTTTTAAATACACTTTCTGTTTAGAACGAACCGAAATGAAAAAATCCAGTTTTTAGTCAAAAGGATGCTACTCTTTTTCTGATTGTCACTGGCCATGACTGTTTGTAACTACTTTTGATTGGCCTCTTTATATTTTAAATTCCAATTCATTTCCTCGCACATTTGAAATATTCTTCTAAAAATCTTAATTTGTGTTCTGCAGAAGAAAGTAAGTTATACACATCTGGGATCGTATGAGGGTTAATAAATGATGAGTTTAAATTTTTGGGTAAACTTTACCTTTAAATACCTGACAAAGGTCAAATGATCGAAACGTACTAATTGGATATTGGCAAGCAGCAGCAGTAGTGTGTGGAACCTTGTTTGTTGTTTATTAATTTTAGTATTTTTTCCTATAATTTTTTTTTATAGTTTCTTTTTTTTTTAACATTATGTTGCGTTAAAAGTGAATTAGTAAAATAGATGAGATTTTATTAGTTTTTTGTTTGTTTTATAATTTTCCACTATTTGTTTTAGGTGGGTTTCCCAGCTGGTGTTGTCAACATTATACCGGGAATGGGTCCCACAGCAGGGGCAGCCATTGCCTCTCACATGGATGTAGACAAAGTAGCATTTACTGGCTCCACTAGCGTAAGAGGGTTTCCAGTAATTGGAATTGCATATCATATTTGTAATGTATCATTACATTGTTTGTAAACCTGAGTAACATATTATTCTGTAGGTAGGTCACCTCATCCAGCAAGCCTCAGGTACCAGTAATCTGAAGAATGTTACCCTGGAGTTGGGTGGCAAGAGTCCAAACATCATTTTATCAGATGCAAATAGTGAGTTCACCTTTTTATTCTTATCCTTACAGCATGTTCATAAATAATGATATACCATATTATACCATATTTCCATGATAGAGATACTGAGAAGTTTAAGAGGAAGACTTTCACTAAAAAAAGCTATTTGCATTGGCAGTGGAAGAGGCTGTGGAGCAGTCCCATTTAGCCCTCTTTTTCAACCAGGGCCAGTGCTGTTGTGCAGGCTCTCGTACCTATGTACAGGAGAGTGTCTACGATGAGTTTGTGGAACGAAGTGTGGACCGAGCCAAGAAGAGAGTTGTGGGAGATCCATTTGACTTGAAAACAGAGCAAGGACCCCAGGTATTGCGCAGTCACGCACCTGTAAAAGCTTAATGCAAAAGAATCTTACATTTAAAACACGCATTGTAATATTATATTTACACAAAATTATACAAATATGTGAATATATATATATATATACAGCCGTGGCCAAAAGTATTGGCAGTGTCATAAATTTTGTGTTTCGCAAAGTTTTCTGCTTCAGTTGTTGTGGTGTTGATTCACATTGTTTCTACATTATTGCGCAGAGTGATCAGATGCATTTTAAATAATTGCAAAAAGCTTCATTGGCCAAAAGAAAATCTACTTCATCACAAAAACCCAAATTTCACTGTTTTTTGGTGAGTTTAACATAATTTCACTAACCATATCAGCAGCACCTGGGAAAGTGTGAACGAGTACTAGTCAGGAGAAATCACTATCATTCTGATTGGATAATAAGAGCAGACTGATTGCTATAAAACGAGCAAAGAAGTGCTTCCAATCATTGTGTTCTTGTTAGCAATGTTTACCTCTAAGGAAAGACGTGCAGCCATCGTGAATTTGCATCAAAATGGCCTCACATGCAAGGAATTTGCTGCAAAGAATATTGCACCTGAAAGAACCATTTACCGGATCATCAAGAATTTCAAGGATAGAGGTTCAACTGCAGTGAAGAAGGCTTCAGGACATCCCAGAGTGTCCAGCAAGCGCCAGGACCATCTCCTCCTGAGGAGTCAGCTATGGAATCGTGTCACCACCAGTGCAGAGCTTGCTCAATATTGGCAGCAGGTTGGTGAGTGCATCTGCATGCACAGTGAGGCGAAGACTTTTGGACAATGGCCTGTTTCAAGAAGGGCAGCAAAGAAGCCACTTCTCTCCAAGAAAAACAAAGTAAATTCTGCAGGAAGTACAAGGATTGGACAGCAGAAGACTGGTGCAAAGTTATTTTCTCTGATGAAGCCCCCTTCCGACTGTTTGGGACATCTGGAGAATCGATAGTCCGGAGAAGAAAAGGTGAATGCTACCATGAGTCCTGTGTCATGCCAAAAGTGAAGCATCCTGAGACCATCCATGTGTGGGGTTTCTTTTCATCCAAGGGAGTGGGCTCTCTCACAATTCTGTCTAAAAACACTGCCATGAATAAAGAATGGTATCAAAATGTCCTGCGACAGCAACAACTTCCAACAATTCTAGAGCAATTTGGTGATCCGTGCATTTTCCAGCATGATGGATCACCATGTCACAAGGCACGAGTGATAATGAAGTGGCTCGGAGATCATTACATTGAAATTTTGGATCCATGGCCAGGCAACTCCCCGGATCTTAATCCCATAGAGAACCTGTGGTCAATCCTCAAAAGGCGAGTGGACAAGCAGAAGGCCACAAATTGTGATCAACTCAGATCACTAATAAGGCAAGAATGGATCGCCATCAGTCAGGATTTGGCCCAGAAGCTGATATCCAACATGCCAGAGGGAATTGCAGTGGTAATGAAGAACAAGGGTCAACACTGTAAATATATTATTGCATATATTGAATGTTTTTGCCAATAAAAGCCTTTAAAACTTATTAAATGCATATCACTGTTTTCCAGTATACAATAGAAACATGTTAAAAAATAATCTACAAACTCTTAAGCAGCAAAATGTATGGCACTGCTAATATTATGGCCACGGCTGTACACATTTTAAAACATTTTAATGAGATGTGATATGCCCTGGTGCTATTTGTCACCTTATTGAAACTAATAAATTTCATTAATAAATTAATATTAAATAAACATTTGAAAAAGTCAACTTCCTATCCTGATAATTACAAGTAACATGATTTGCACAGTATATTGTTGGTTGCTGTGGTAAGAAAGCAGTTGCTTAGAACAGAAATGTAACAAATATTTGAATCCCACCATCAACACAGCAAGCTGATATTACCTCCATAATTTTTTTTCTGCTCACTTGACTAAAGGTTGATGAAGAACAGTTCCACAAGATTCTTGGCTACATCAGCAGTGGAAAGCGAGAGGGTGCCAAGCTCATGTGTGGTGGTGGGATGGCAGCTGAACGTGGTTACTTTATCCAACCTACTGTCTTTGGAGATGTTCAAGATGACATGACAATTGCTCGGGAGGAGGTATAAAAACGAAGTTGAAAAACTTTTAAGTCATTATCTAGGAAAGGGCTATATACTGGATATATAAATGTTTGTGGTTATATACTGTATATGTATGTTTATACACACATACATGCATTCCTTTTTCATCTGCATTTTGGGTGGAAGCACAGGAAACTATGCCACTTAGATTTTTATTCTTTCATTTGTGAAGTAATTAAAACTTGCCTGGGCTCCTGCCGCCACCGCATACAAAATAAAAATGGAAGAGTCCAAACGTTATTTAGTAATTTTTATTATTTAATAAGTTTTAATCCCTTTTATCCTGAAACCCTTATCTTTTCATAAATTATTAATTAATATATATATATATATATATATATATATATATATATATATATATATATATATATATATATATATATATATATATATATAAATATAAATATATATATATATATATATATATATATAAATTTATTTTAAATGTTTATTCCTGGACACATTTGTGAAATTTTTGCTATATGGAACATAAATTCCATAATATGGTGCAATTTTCTGCATTTTGTACATAGACAGCACATGAATTCCTATTTATACAGAAAAGCTACATGTCTTATATAGGATTGGCTGTATTAATTTCTGTATTACCATTTTGTTTGTTTTTCTGTTTTGTCTTCAGCTGTGTTTGCTTTTCCCCCCTTAAATTAGTTTTAGAAAGGTGCTGAATGACTCTTTAAACTTTAAATATGACATCAGTAGAACTGTTAGTAATTTAAGATATTACAGTTTTGTGGCTGTAAAATTCAGAACAATTATATAATATCCTACCCCTTTTCTATTGCTGTTAGATTTTTGGGCCAGTGATGCAAATCCTGAAGTTTAAGTCTTTAGAGGAGGTACTTGAGAGAGCCAATAATAGCAAATATGGGCTTGCAGCTGCTGTTTTCACAAAAGACATTGACAAGGCCCATTATATCTCTAGTGGCTTGCGTGCTGGCACTGTCTGGTAAGCATGTAATTGCTTTTTTATCATTTTAAAGGTGATGTAAGAAATGTAATAACTATTAAATACTGTTTTATATTGTGTATACAGTGCCTCACAAATGTATTCAGTCCCACAAATGTATGTACACTCATTTTTCCAATTAACAGTTATATTGTAAACTTCTCTGCACTTACAGTACATTTTAAAGCCAAGAATGTGTATATCGTGTATATAAAAAGTAAAATTAATATTATTGTATTAATATTTAGTTGAACTGAGTCACATGGCGCCATGCGAGGTTCGGAAGTGTGAATGGCCAGCTCTGCACACTTTGCTAGTTTTAATAATTTTTGTATGTGTTTCAAACTGGTGAGATTAGATACACCCTGATTCTGAACTGTTCTTGGAAGACAATAAATCAAAGATTTGAAAATCCTCAAGTTTGAAGACACTTGCATGCTCAAGCTGAAGCCCCCGAGCAGCAGGCCAAAAGCCCAGGAGTCAATTTGGCCAGTGAGGTGCAGGAAATTCAGCGACAATTGATGAAAGTGTCAGCAATGCTGATGAAGGTCGTTGCGGACTTGGAGGAGCTTGATGTAATATGTTGATCGATCACTGCCATGGAAACTAAATTCACTGAGGTAGTTACAAGAGTGGTGGCTGCTGAGAAACGGATCAATTCGATCGATCGAGACATCGGAGAGGGAATTGGCTGCTAAACCGCTAGCAACCGAGGAAGACTTGGAACACGTTTGGGAAAAGTTGGAAGATATGGAGAATCATAACCGATGGAACAATGTCCGAATTGTTGAATTCCTGAGCGAGCAGAGGGTCAGAATATGGTGGAATTTCTGGACGGGTTCTTTCCGAGTCTGCTTGACATAACAGGCCAAAGCTTTGTAGATGATAATGAGGCAGCATCGTCCATGGACCCCAGAGGGTTAACTTCGGTCAAGAGATTATTGGAGAAAGTTTTTAACTTGTTGGAGGAGGGAGAGTGGGCTAGGATTCTAAAAAAACATGAAGTCTGCATCTAGAGTCACAAGGTTGCACCTTATGCAATTCAAGATTTTACAATGATTCTATTGGACCCCCTCTAGATTGTATAGGCTTGATTGTTAATCGAAATATTTAGTTGAGCCGTATTTTGCTGTAATAACAGCTTAAAATATGGGGGCAAGTTTTGCATGTTGTTGTTGGTGGATTTGCTCCATGTGGTTCGGGGTTGGTTGGCTGGCATTTGTGTCAAAAATGGTGCCACAAATAGGATTGAGGCAGAACTGTTGACTGGGCCACTGTAGAATATTCTTTTGGTTTTTGGGCCATTCCAATGTTATTTATGCCTTGTACTTGGGATCATTGTCCTGCTGAAAGGAGAACTTTCTCTGAAACTTCAGCTAATTAGCAAACTGAAAAAGGTTTTCCATCTATTCTGCCTTCAATTCTCACAAGATTTCTAGGCCCTGCTGATCAAAAGCATTCCCACTGCATGAGGCTGCCACCACCATACTTCACTGTACAGTAGGGATGGTGTTTGTTGAAGTATGGCCCATGTTTCATTTGAGCTACACATATTGTTGCACTTTGAATTTTTGCCATAAAGCTCTATCTTGGTCTCATGATCTGACCACAAAACCTTTTCTTGCATCTTACCAGGGTTTTAAGTTCTTTTCTTTTTTTTGTTCCTTTCTTGCCACTCTCCCATAGAGGCAAGTTTGATGTAGAGCTATTGAAATAGTTGGCTAATGCACAGATACTCCAGTCTCAGCCACTGAATCTTAGCTCTTTGGAAGGAACTGTTGGCCTCTTTGAACCTGGTATTAATATGCATCTCATGTGATCATGTCACATGTGGTCAAGCGAGACTGAGATCATTGTTTACACCCAGTTGCTCAAAAGCGTCTCCTGTAACCACTTCTGTTTGGATTTTGTGAGGAGGGTCTCTGATTTCATGACAACATACAAAAATCAATATGTTTGTGTGTTACTGTATTAAATTAAATGGCAAAAAGTTAATGAAAGACAAATATATAGTTTCTTTTAAATGCAAGCTGTTTCTTCCAGATGCAGTATGTAATCTATGTAATCTAAACACAAGTGCATTATAGAGGAATACCTGTATTAACTAAGCTTTATGTGTGTGTTTATCAGGCATACTGAATAAGTTATGTGAAGTTCTCATGCATGCACTGTATACAGTATGTATGCACTTTTCAAATTTGCAGATTATTATTTCCTTATAAATCTGCACCTAACCTGGAGAGCTTTAAACTCTTGTTTTAGCACAGTGGTTGTGGTGAGGGTGGTGCTTTGCTGCTGTCCAGGAGCATTTACACCACACATGCTATGTGGTCACATGCATTTTTGATTACCACTGTATGTTTTTTTTGGTTATACAATCATTAAATGTTTTGGACCCAATTTACACCTGTATTTAGTGCTGGCCACTTTTGATTGGATCACCTAAACTCATCTTAATACCAGGAATAAATAGGGTTTTATTGGCTTACCTGACAAGTCTCCTCCTTACTGAGTGGCTGAGTTTTTGGGAAAGACTTTTCTCTGTAGCTGCATCCAAATATACATTCTCCTCTACTATATTGTATGCCAATGGTGAAGTATGTCTGAATCCATAGTATTCATAAAGCAGTTTGCGAAAAATATCCGGATGACCTACTATTTCTGGTGAGATTCTGAAGTGCTTGATTGTCAGACACTTTACGCAATACCTTGGTAGCTGAGGCGACATCACATAAAAAATGGATTTAATAGTCATACTGTAAGTCATACATATACCAAGATAATTGTTCCTTGTTTAAATGGTGCTTGTTTAGCAAATCCAGAGCAGATAATAAACAACAGTTTTTGTTCTTACGTCATATATTCTGGTCGTGGGTCATTGCCCACCTCCCTGAATGAAGTATTTCTGAAATCTACTCGTATTACTTGCATGCTGTAAAGAAGTTCATGCTCACAGCCAAGGAAGAGGCGAGAAACCGGCTTAACGTATAAATTATAGTTTTAATGGAAAACTCAAAAGACAAAAATTTGCACGTGATGAAGTCATATGAGTTTAGAGGTGTGAGATTTGTGGAGATCGCTTTTCCATCACCCATGGAGGCCACACTGGCATTGCTCAGCATATTCATACAAAAAAGCATGTGGATGCTGCCAAGTGTTAGTGATTTTATTAAAAAAAAATTGTGAAGCGAAGTTCAGAATCTGACAAGGTGCACGCGAGGACGTTTTTCTTATTATTCTGTTGTACATGGCCATAGCTTTGCAAATTCATGATCTGAGAAAAGTCTTGCAGGCCAGTCTGAAGGAATCATTCATACCTTCTGACATTAAAAAGCAGTTGGAAGCCCTGATTGATGCTGGTGACATGCAAGCGGATGATTTTTTTTTTTGTGCAGTGAGAAACTTTTACTTATCATTGGGGGACTACCCCCACAACTGGAGAGCCGCTCATTGGAGAACCCAGAAAAACTTGAGTGGGTGCTACTGAGATGCATCCTAGAGTGGAAAGACATTCAGAGCATCCTCAAACACTTCTACTCCAGAATCTCGGTTTGACCGACGAAACCTTGCTCTTGGAGTTGACATTTTCACTCGTCGCATCACTGAGTGGAACAAGACTGTTGTGTCTGAGAGATGGACAGATGTTTTCAAGACCATCAACTTCGGAGTCTTAGCCAAGGTCGTGGAGTTTGTTTTGTCTGCCTGGGACATCTGCATATGTGGAGCATGTGTTCTCATTCATGAACGCAGCATGGACAAATCTCAACTTCATTTTGGACTGGACTGCTCTGCATTTTACGATAAACTTTTGAAATGCAAGCACACACTGAGAAAAATTGCTGCCAGTGAAAAGAAAATTTACAGATGCGGAAGCACCCTCTACTTCGCATTGATCTGCACCTAGGTAAGGATACGTCAATTTTAATTTTTTCTTGGAGGGAGCTGTCCTGTTTTTCACAATTAGGAATTTGGTCACACTATTCATTGTGGCAGTTTTTCTTCAGATCTGCAATCTGACCAATGAGCCTTATCAGAGTGGTATTTTATCCAGAGAAAAATGCTTATTTTTTTTATTTATTTTTTTATTGAAAGTTAACAAAACATTGTAGCTTATACAAGGTAAAGGATCAATGAAATATATACACATACAAAAGAAAGAAACACAAAAACGGAACATACACAAAAGAAAGGTAAGAAAACAGCTAAATATAAATATTATCGATATAGTGATGTATGCAGGTACATTAAGTTGAAGCAATGTGATATTTTAGTGATATAGATAGAGGCATTGACAGATTCATAGTAATTGTAATAGAGTTGTAGTAGAAATAGTATTCATACTAATAATAATAATTATAACAAAAATAATAGTAATAGTAGCAATAGTAGCGGTAGCAGTGGCAACATAAACAGCATTCATGATATAATAGTAGGAGTAGTGGTAGCACTGTAATTTATAATAATAATAATAATAATAATAATAATAATACATATAGATCAGCCAATTAAATTATTGTAGATATACACTATTCTCTAGGCCTGGGAGCCACTCTACCACTGCCAGTGAGCACAACCAACAGACCCTCCCGAAATAGACCCCCCCGCCGCCAGCGACACCCAACCCCAACGGTTCAGCCTCTGTTTCGCTGAGTTTTCCTCCGCAAAGTAAGCTGGGGCACCATAACAGGCACGTCCAAACCAAGCTCATCTAGTCTGGTTGTGACCTGACAGGACATAAGTCAAGTTTGGTTGCCCCTTTGTTTTTGTTTTTTTGTTTTGTTTTGTAATCTGTGGCTTGGACCCTAGTGTGCACCGGTTAGCTCCCTAGCCAGAGACACCAGCCCAGATATCCGTCCAACATATTTACTTTGCGTGACAGAAGGGATTGGGGGCATAGGCGGTAAAAAAGGAGGGGCCAGTCAACCAAAGAAAACATGTTACTAATGACCATGCCGACAGGACGTGCCAGTTGAACCCACCGACAGCACCTAGAACAGTCACCTGACCCAGATAATTTATATTTAATAGGTATATAAATGGTTTTATAATGTCAATATCAATACCACCATCCCTACTACCACCATCACCAAAAAAAGAGAGGGAAAAAAAAAAAAGAATAGCAATAATATGCAGTTTTTACATGAAAAGATGAAGAGTATAACTTATAGATCATAATATATACATATACATATATATACAAGAAATCTGATAGTTTATTAGCGACATCCAGAACCGATGAACCAGTGGGCATAGCCAGAGTGCATGAAGGTAAGTGTCCGGTGTATTTAAACTGCAGTTAGTACATCTGTCTGAGGTTACTAATCCCATTTTAAACATCTTACGCTGTGTTATGTGTGTTCTGTGTATAATTTTATACTGAATTAACTGGATGTTTATGTTTGTACTTGTAAGATAAAAGTGTTTCTGGAAATTGTTTTCCAAAATTCGATAAGAAAAATGCTTATTTTAATATCTCTCAGATAGAGGTCATTTATTTTATTTTCATAAAGGCATTTTTTTTTCATTGTGTAAACCTTGAGCTTCTAGAACAGATGGGTTGAATATTTTTGGCCAACTGAAAATGTATTTTGTTTTTTCTTTAAAAAAAAATTCTACATAAAAGCAATGTCAACTCAAAAGATGTTTTATTGCATTCTAAAATGTTTTTAGACCGAGTATCACTCAGAATAAAAGTTCAATATATAGACTGTTTTAGTCAAATTCAGTAGAATTTATCATGGGTCTGAATACATTTGCAAATGTGTGTGTGTGCATGTTTGTATGTATGAATGTATGTTTAAAAGAATTCAGAATTCTCTAATTTATTTACATGTAGTTTGTATTTTGTCTGTTATTCTGTTTTTATTAGGATTAATTGCTATGACGTGTTTGAAGTTCAGGCTCCTTTTGGAGGCTATAAGGCCTCAGGAATTGGTCGTGAGTTGGGACAATATGGACTAAACAACTACACAGAAGTCAAAACGGTAAGGCTTTCCCATAATATTCCAGCAAAACATTTTTCATATGTCAAGATTGCTTCAACACTATATTGCAAAGAATATATAAATTTAGCTAAAACTGCCGTAACACACTAGCCGTTTCCAAACAACTCCCTTTTGGCAGAGAGTATAACACTTACCGACTGCTTTGCATAGATCTCACACTATTTTGTTGAGGTATTATACACTTGCCGATTCACAATGGTTGACAGACATACAAACTCCCCCTGACTCTCTCTCTGATTTGTAATGTGGAGCTTGCCGAAATAACATCAGGATTATCACGTAAACATAAACAATGTAACAGAATGGTTTTTGGATGCGATTAATGGAGTATCTTTAGAAAGTAGAAAACCATAGAAAGCATGTGTCTATATGCAGCTTTCAGTAAATAAAGAATTTGTTCAAATAAGGAGTGGTGGTGGCGTAGTGGGCTAAAGCACATAACTGTTAATCAGAAGGTCGCTGGTTCAATCTCCATGGCTACCACCATTGTGTCCTTGAGCAAGGCACTTAACTCCAGGTTACTCCGGGGGGATTGTCCATGTAATACGTGCACTGTAAGTCACTTTGGATAAAAGCGTCATCCAAATGCATTAATGTAATGTAAATGCATTAATGTTCAATAAAAACAGACTGTTCTACCCCTGATTTCTGATTTTATTAGGCATTTTAGTGTAGAAGTACCCCAGTAAAATGCTAGATGACAGAATAACTATTGATTACAATCGTTGTTTGCAATGATGCATCTGTAAATGCGATGTAAACTTTCAGATAGCAAAACTTCTTTCTTTGGAAAATGTCACTTGACGAGACAGCCTGTCAAGAGCCTGGCCTAGCGACATAATTATTTTTTATAACAAGTTGGATCTGCTTTTACAGTTGTCGGAACATTACCTTTGTAGGTAGTTCAGACAATCAAGGGATTAACAACCTCCCTCTGGCAGACCCTAATCTTAGCTCTGTCTCTCACCTACAGGCTGGCAATTATTTAAATGGTTATGCCTGAAAATTGTTGGAAAAATTGGCTAGTGTGATGCCCGGTTAAGTAATTTAGATAACAAGTACGACAAGTTAACAGATCTGAGGTACATTAATTACAGACCAAAACTGTCTTAATTATTATTGTGAAGAAAATTGGTATACTTAGGACGCTGTTAGGTTCTTACAATGAAATGTTTCACAAGACTTGCAGTTTGGCTGTTTTTTTAGGGTTTATTTTTCGGGGTCATAGATTGTGCCTTAGATTAAAACCAGTTTGTTGTGTTGATGTGCTACCACTAGCATAGTGCAGACATGCTGTATCACACAGTGCTAAAGCACAATTTTTTCCCCAACCACTGACATTATAATGAATCTGTAATGCTCTTCACAGCAATATTAATGTATGCTGTAAGATCTTACAATCTCCTCAGTCATTGTTTTTATAGTTGTTTATTTTATATTACAAGCAGTATGTCGGTTATGTTAGGTTCCTTTTTTTAAGTGAAGTAGTTAACTTTTTTAAGGGAAAGGTACAGTAAATACAGGCAAGAATCTGAATTACAAAGGGTAGTTTTCATGTTGTCTAATTAATTCTGCACATATCTTTTGATTTACCAACTCTGTCAACTCCAACTCTTCCACAGGTAACAATTAAGGTTCCTCAGAAAAACTCATAAATGGATGTTCAAAAATTATAATTCAGGAATTAATTTACAGAAGCTGCCATCTAATAGCAAGATCTGTCCCATGCATTATTGGAATATATTAGTCTGACTCTTTTTTTTTTTTAATAACACACTAAGTAATATGTTTATGAGTAAACTTACTTCATTGAAATGTATGCATTGATTTTCTAACAAGCAAATTCAAGCATTGTACAACAGAGTGCCACATGTATTTGTGCGTAAAAATTACTTTAATAAATACTGCATAGGGGTATTGATGTTCTGTTCTATTAATTTCCTGTTATGAATGAATGTGATATTTTTGTCTCTTTTTATTTGTCTTTTTGTAAAAACATACAGGAAAAATAAAAGAATATCAAACACTAACATTTATTGTTGGTTATGAATGATCAGTGTAAAATAACATTACACAACCGTTAATTTCGGTCATCGGATTGTGGCCCAAAAATTAAGAAAACCTTTTGATATGATTGCAAAGCTATTGTCAATAAGGATTTTCTTGCATATGACTGCTGATGTTTAGTAAAACACTGTTTGAATCACTTAACTTGTCTGTGTCCATTCATCACTGCAAAGAGCTTGTGGTGGGGATTTTGATTCATTCCAGTAACACAAGTCTTTTAAATGTGTTCATATAAAAGATTGGTTTAGATTTGTTCACTGATGCATTAATTAACCGTTATGTTGATTTACATCATTAGTCCAGTAGGAGGCAACAAATGATTGTGTTAATGAGAACAAACAGCTGGAAAACAGAAGCATTTCTGTTAAGAAGGTTGATGTGCTTGTACATAAAGTTGCTTTCCTTTTTTTTTTTTTTTTGATCTTTGAACAATGTAGTCATCTGAAAGACGAACAGTTTTGTACCTGCAAAATTATAAATATTACATACAATTTTGCTTTCCAATATCTAGCCCGCTTCATTGCCACTGAATTTCCATGTTGTTCTACACAAAAAGGAAAAACTAAAGTCTACTAATATATATATATATATAGACACACTCACCTAAAGGATTATTAGGAACACCTGTTCAATTTCTCATTAATGCAATTATCTAATCAACCAATCACATGGCAGTTGCTTCAATGCATTTAGGGGTGTGGTCCTGGTCAAGACAATCTCCTGAACTCCAAACTGAATGTCAGAATGGGAAAGAAAGGTGATTTAAGCAATTTTGAGCGTGGCATGGTTGTTGGTGCCAGACGGGCCGGTCTGAGTATTTCACAATCTGCTCAGTTACTGGGATTTTCACGCACAACCATTTCTAGGGTTTACAAAGAATGGTGTGAAAAGGGAAAAACATCCAGTATGCGGCAGTCCTGTGGGCGAAAATGCCTTGTTGATGCTAGAGGTCAGAGGAGAATGGGCCGAATGATTCAAGCTGATAGAAGAGCAACTTTGACTGAAATAACCACTCGTTACAACCGAGGTATGCAGCAAAGCATTTGTGAAGCCACAACACGCACAACCTTGAGGCGGATGGGCTACAACAGCAGAAGACCCCACCGGGTACCACTCATCTCCACTACAAATAGGAAAAAGAGGCTACAATTTGCAAGAGCTCACCAAAATTGGACAGTTGAAGACTGGAAAAACGTTGCCTGGTCTGATGAGTCTCGATTTCTGTTGAGACATTCAGATAGAGTCAGAATTTGGCGTAAACAGAATGAGAACGTGGATCCATCATGCCTTGTTACCACTGTGCAGGCTGGTGGTGGTGGTGTAATGGTGTGGGGGATGTTTTCTTGGCACACTTTAGGCCCCTTAGTGCCAATTGGGCATCGTTTAAATGCCACGGCCTACCTGAGCATTGTTTCTGACCATGTCCATCCCTTTATGGCCACCATGTACCCATCCCCTGATGGCTACTTCCAGCAGGATAATGCACCATGTCACAAATCTAGAATCATTTCAAATTGGTTTCTTGAACATAATAATGAGTTCACTGTACTAAAATGGCCCCCACAGTCACCAGATCTCAACCCAATAGAGCATCATTGGGATGTGGTGGAACGGGAGCTTCGTGCCCTGGATGTGCATCCCACAAATCTCCATCAACTGCAAGATGCTATCCTATCAATATGGGCCAACATTTCTAAAGAATGCTTTCAGCACCTTGTTGAATCAGTGCCACGTAGAATTAAGGCAGTTCTGAAGGCGAAAGGGGGTCAAACACAGTATTAGTATGGTGTTCCTAATAATCCTTTAGGTAAGTGTGTATATATATACACACACACACACACACACACTTAACCAGGACAACATACATTTTATTTTTTTAGTAAAGGTATAAGAAAAGAGTAGGGAAATGAAAAACTATATTAATTTACAAAAAAAAGTAAATCAGTGGAAGCCATATATTCAGTCCATCTTGACCAGTATTGTTATTAAGGTAGTAAGCTGCAGTTTGAAAGTTACAGAAATATCTATCTTTTCAAATTATAAATACTAAACAAATTCTTGGTGAACCATGGCTGTATTTCTTAGTTTTATTTTAGTTTTTTTAGATGCAGCTAACATTATTGTAAGTATAATTATTGTAAATATAAACCGCTAACACACTATTTGGATGTATTAAGCCTCAAAGTACCTCAGACTTGGTAGGAATTGTAAGATCCAATATTTTTCACATTTTTTATGAACATTCTGCCAAAAATATTGAATTATATTTCAAGTCCAAAAGACATGATGATGACTAGCATTTATATGCTCACATTATTTCCAACACATTGGATCTTCTGAAAAATTTTGTTTTCTGAGCTGTCAGCTCTGGAAAACATTGAGAGCACTCCCACTTTCTTGTTTGTTTGTTGTGTTTTTAACTCTAAATGTATTTCTTGGTAAAGTGACTCAAAATGATGGAGCAGGTCTCATGTTATGCACCAAACAATGATGTGAAAAATAAATAAAAATCAATAAGCCAAAATTGTAAATTTGCTGGTTGGGATAAAATATCTGCTAATGCTGAAATAAAGCAAATAATCAGTAAAACAATAGTTTTTTTTTTCTTTTTCTTTGCTCAACAGCCTAATACAATCATGTCAAAGTATGCTGGCTATTAAGTATTTAAAATCTTAACTAAAATTAAAAACTGTATTATTTTTAAGAATGAAAAAAAGATTTTTTTGCACAATTTTGTTGGCTTTTTTTTTTAAAAAAAAGAAAAAAACACTGCAGAATTTTATGGGAGGCACTAAAAACTGTTTTTCATTTTGGTTCGTTCTGAGCAGAAACTGATTTTATTTTAATTTATTTTTTCTCATTTCCGGTGTTCCGCTGCCTCCTTTCCAATTGCTAACCATTTAGAATGAAATTAAAGGAAAATTAATAACATAATATTTTTCTTCTTTTTTCTGTTTTAAACTATTGTACTCTGTTTACAGGAAGTTCACATACACCTCGTCTATTTGTGAACATTTTAGCACAAGCATACATGCCAATGCAAATACAGGTATACATGCGAAATGGAAAACCAAAAATTAGAGCAATTGCTGATCCATTTTACTTAAGAGTGCTCCAGGCAGATTTTCTACTGTTTTACCTTCCAAGTAAAATAAAACAATACCATCATCACCAGAGGGTGCTTTCATATGGTTGTCAGTTTTATCTTTAAGGGAAATCATGTATTGTAAAACGTCAATCATGTTGTTGGTGTAATCAAGAATGGACATGCAGCATTGCTCTCCAATAATAGCGCACACACCCCTCCTTTGGCTAGGAGATAATCAAGGGCTACTTTGAGATTCTCGTCGGTCATCAAATGAAACCCTATAATAGCATAGTTAGCAAACTTTTCCAATTCAAGGCTAATGTTATCAATCAGTTAAGCGTTATGGTTAAGGAAAAATTCCTTTTTAAAGTTTTTACATCAGATGTGAAATGGGGTTTGAATAATTCACATCTAGACGTAATCTTACTTTTTAAGTTTGGGAGAAAATTCTTCAAAAATATGTCCAGTTTTGGAATTAGGTGTGATCAATTTCAAGGATATAGAAAGACCACTGTAATGAGATCAAGCTCATAGATGGAAGGGAGGAGACTGAGAGTGATGCAGTCAAGTAAGGCTCTTTATTTCTCTGCCTTCAACACTCTGTGTGCACTCTTCTTTGTGCTTTCTTCAGTTCAATCAGATCAGTGCAACAAAAACTTTGTCAACATAAACTTCTGAGTCTTCAGCTTCACAACAATGCTCAGTAAGACACTGCAGTCGCTGGTCACTCGTGTCATTTTCTCTCTCTATGCCGCACTCCCCATGCTCACTGGAATTAGAGACAGGTGTTAGACATAATTTAGCTCAGGTGCAAGCGCCCTTACCGCTTTCTGTCTCTCCGGACAGGCGCTCGACCACGCCCCTGCTGCCACATATTCCCACCACCTCTCCAGTTATACAGTCAGCTCTGTCATTCTTGAGCTTGGAGCAAATTCTCCTGTGTTAGTGTCCCCAAGATGTGGAGTTTTGTTCTGAGATCAAGAACATACTGAATTTCATTCTTGCTATCTGAAGGTCCCTCCTCCCAAGCTTCACAGATGATGTCAAGCACCCCACGTTGGTGCCGCTCAACTGGGAAAAACCCTGTGGAGGCTTGCAGGACCTCTCGTACTACGAATAACAGGGGTTCGAGCCATTTATCCAAATTTCTAGCATCCTCGTGCCTGAACATCTGAATCATGTTCTTAATGGTTTTATTAAATAGTTCTATCAGGCTATCAGTCTGTGGATGGTAAACGCTGGTACGGATCATTTAAATGCACAATAATTTGTAAAGTTTGCATAGTGTCCGTGACATAAAAGTTGTGCCCTGATCGGTGCAGATTTCTTTTGGAATCCCCACCCAGGAGATTATTATGAAGAGTGTCTCCGTGACACCACATGCTGAGATGCTGCAGCGGGGCACTGCTTCCGGATATCGCGTTGCATAGTCTATTAGGACTAATACAAAGCTATGTCCTTGTGCTGTCTCCTCTAATGGCCCGACGAGGTCCATGCCAATTCTCTTGAAGGGAACATCGATCAGTGGAAGCGGGCACAATGGCGCTTTGGGGTGTCTGGCGGATTCACCAGCTGACATTCACTCTCACTTGATTGAAGGCATGCTTGTGGGCTTGCGGGTTTCGTCTCGCAACTGCTCCAGAGGGAAATCCCCTGAGGATGGGAGGGGTCGCAGCCTCTCCACTCATCAAGTCATCCTGATGTGGAGCTGACGATGATGGCCCAACTCCAACTCCCCTGCCATCCGCACATATTCCCTTTCGCATATTTCTGAATTCAGGTCAATTAGTACCCAAAATCAGCGGATGGGTGAGGCGGGAACTAACCACGGTGTTTTTTCCCAAAAAAATTATCAGCAGGGTCACCATAGCGTATTTGTGAATATCCCCAGGCACACCCTTCACCCTCACCATTTTAGCTGTGCCCAATGCCTCGTGTTGAACCAAGGGTTCACCAATGCTTGGTGAGTGCCCCTTTGATCCTTACAGTATGCTCCGGCCTGGTCGGGTGCAGTCTGCAGAGTGTCGAGGATCTGGACCACTGTCCCTAGCTCCATCACAGGGCTTTGATCCCGGTGGGGCACTGTAGAGGCAGGGAGCGGTGTCCACCACCTTGCATGTGGAACTAGCATCAGAGGCGGAGCTCTTCACCTCTGCGGGGCAGGAACGGGCTCTGGGGATAGAGCAGAGTGAGAGGGAAGGGGGAACACAGAGAGAGAGAGAGAGAGAGAGAGAGAGAGAGAGAGAGAGAGAGAGAGAGAGAGAGAGAGAGACGTTAAGATTCTTTACTCAATCAAAAATTACAATATACACTTAACAGTAATACAAGAAATACTCAAAAGTATTCACCATACAAAAGATAAAGAGTCATCTTCACACACCACAAACAAACCACTATTTACACACCATTTGAACATAAATTCAGCCATATTTCCTGTAGTTTTAAAAAATATATATTCTGCCCTTAATCTTGATTCAACGAGTGCTGTAAACAGACTAAGAACTTTAACAATTCGTCCTTCAAGAGCAAGTCTACAATTTCGCTTGCCCAAGTATAAAATTAGCAACAGTACAGCGATCCTTGTTCACTTTAGAATACCTACAGCCATAAATAAAAAGTACTTTGTTAAAATCAAAACCCAACCCATCAATAATTCTTCCCAGCAATGCAAAAAGTGGCATGAATTTGGACACAAAGACATTAGTGGCTAGCACACAATGTAAAACTCTCCATTGTAGATCACCTGAACGTTTTGGAAGGGGACTTTTATAAAAAAGCCTCCAAGAAGGATTAATATCATCTGCAACTGTAAGTTTTTCTCTCCATTTTGTATCATATCTGTCATGAAGATCCTTAAAATAAGCAGTTTTTACACAGACCTGATACATATCTTTTTTCCCCACTGTATGAAAAAGTAGCCCTTTTAATCTCTCAAACTTCAGCAACTTCCCAACCTGACTGAATTCAGGGCAAACTCCAGGGCACACACCTAATTCAGGAAAAGCGAGATGTGTAGGCCCTCCCTCTAAAGACTGCTCTACAAACTGAAAAAGAGGAGAAGGGAGAGCAGCTTTCAAGCCAGAAATCAACCGCTCTACCACCCTCACAGACCTCAAATCAACCTGACTGGCAACATCTTCTGCTGATCTCCACTCCTTTAAGTCTAAATTAATCAAGTGTCCCACTTTAGTAAAACCTTTCTTCATACATAAATTAACTATAATGTTAGACACGCAAACATTTCCTAAAAAAGGATTAAAAAACAGTGGTTCATTCATGCCATAATGGTCATTATCGGACCGATTCAACCTAAACACTTCCCAAGATTTCAAAACCGATACATAGAAATTAGCACTAAAAGTAACATTTTCAATAAAAGGTGACATCAAAAACAGTTGCTTATCAAGAGCACTACCACACAGGGATCTTAGTAAAATTAGACCAAATGACACCCAAGGGATAAATTCTGTAGAAAAAAGCAGTCTCTGGGCAGATTTTAGTCTCATGGCTCTGACTTTAGCTGACAATTCAATCAGTCCTTGTCCTCCTTCATTTACTGGCAAATATAAGATTCCAGAAGGAAGCCAGTGGAAACCATCCCAAAAGAAATCAACAAAGTCCTTCTGTAGTTTTTGTAGTAGTTCTTTCGGGGGGTCAATAACAGTCAAACGATGCCACAGCATAGATCCTGCTAGATTGTTCACAACAAGAACCCTCCCTCTATACGACAACTGGGGGAGAATCCACCTCCATTTCTGTAAGCGACCAGCCACCTTTTCATAAAAGCCTTCCCAATTTTTCTGCATATATTGCTCTGTTCCAAGGAAAACCCCCAGCACTTTAAACCCCTCTGAACTCCAGGGGCAGCGCTGAGGAAGTTTTGGAATAGGCCTACCTTCTTCCTCCCATCGGCCTAATAACAAAGATGTACTTTTTTCCCAGTTAACACGAGCTGAGGAGGCTTTTTGAAAAATCTCAAGGGCTGCTTCAAGCTTGCACACATCTTCATTTGATCTTATTATTACAGTGACATCGTCAGCATAAGCGCTGAGTTTAACAGTTACCGTCTCTGATGTGAAAAGGCCCGCTGTTGAAATTCCACAAAGTTGACGCCTCAGAGCCGTTAGCAACGGTTCAATAGCCATGGCATATACAATACCTGACATACTACAACCTTGCCGTATGCCTCTGCCAACACAAAAGGGTCTTGTGAGTGAACCACTTATTTTTAAGATACTATAAATTTCAGTATACAGTATTTTAACATAAGAACTAAATAAAGAACCAAAACCGAATGCTTCAAAACATTTAAAAAGAAACTCATGATCCACCCGATCAAAAGCTTTTTCCTGATCCAAAGATAAAAACCCCACATTAACATTATTGTCTATGGCAAATGAAATCAAATCACAAAGCAGAAACAAATTATCAAATATTGTACGTTTTGGAATACAGTATGACTGGTCTACGTGAATTATTGTTGATATGTAGAGTTTTAATCTATTAGTTAACGCTTTCGACAGTATCTTATAATCCACTCCAAGCAAAGACACTGGTCGCCAGTTTCTTATATCCGCAAGATCCCCCTTCTTCGGTAGCAAGGTGATAAGTGCTCTTCGTAGACTCAGCGGTAAGGTGCCTCTTTCAAAGCACTCTAAAAAAACTGAGAACAAGTCTTCTCCAATCACTGACCAAAACTGTTTATAAAATTCTGCCGTTAAGCCATCCAAACCCGGAGCCTTGCCTGAAGATAGGTCTTTAACAGCAGCAGTCAACTCATTCATGTGCAAAGGCTGATCAAGCTTGGCCTTATCACTCTCAATCAGATGAGGAAGATCCTGGAGAAGTGTTTCTGTTACCTCTCCATCACAAGGTTCTGCTCTATAAAGATTTTCATAAAAAAGCAATGCTTGAGTAATTATTTCATGCTCATCAGTTGTTTCACCTCCTCCTGGAAGTTTCAGACGGCTTAAATTTTTCCTAACAACAACTTTCTTCTCCAAATTGAAAAAAAAAGACGTTGGAGCATCCATGCAATTAAAAGATGTAAACCTTGCACGAATCAGAGTCTCTTTGGCTTTCTCTTCCAAGAGATTGTGGAGAAAAATTTTCCTTGTTTCCAACGCTTCAACAGTACTTCCATCATATTGTTCAATGTTCAGCTGCAAAATATCTTGCTCAAGTCGTCTCATTTTGTTCTCAAGCGTATTCCTGTTATGTGCAGTATACTTCTGACAAAACATCTTGACTTGAACTTTACTAATGTTCCACCACTGACTCAGGGACTTGTACTGAACTATACTCTCTCTCCACAACTCCCAGAAAAGTGTAAAAGCTTATTGTTAAAGCGCCAGTAGGGACATTTAAATGCGCTCTGTGCAGATGTGACATTGACAGACATATAATGGTGGTCTGAGAAAGGAGTAGGAATAATGCAACTATTAAAAAAACTTTTCACAAACACTCCTTTGTACATAAATTCTGTCAAGTCTCGCTGCAGAAACCCTATTCAAACATACTTTTATCCATGTATATTGTTTTACATCAGGAAAAGCTTCTCTCCAAACATCCACAAGATCATGATAAACTATCAAATTTCTAAAAACATCTGCTGACGGACTATGAGGTTCTTCATGATTCCTGTCCACTGTGTGATCTAAAGTGCAGTTAAAATCTCCAGCCAAAACAATAATCCTACCCTGTGGGACACTGCTTAATGCTGTATGGAGTTTTCCGAAGAAAAGTGTACGTTCAGACCCAATATTAGGGGCATATACATTGAAAAGTGAAAAATTGAGCCCATGTAAAACCACATCTACTCTTTGCATTCTACCTGGTAGAACGTCAAAAACGCTCACATTCTGTTCCTTAAACTCAACTCCAAGAAGAATAGCCACTCCTGCACTGTTACTTGAACCATGACTCAAAACAACCTGTCCATCCCATTCACTCTGCCACTGGATTTGATTATTAAAATCCGTGTGAGTTTCCTGAAGAAAAACAACATTGCTTTTTTTCATAAAAATATAATCAAAAAGACTAGTCCTTTTCAAACCCTCACGACACCCATTAATATTCAATGAACTAAATCTCAAAGGTGCCATGAAAAAAAGTAAAAGATAACCACTCAATAAAAAAACTCCACAAGGGCTAATTGACAACCAAAACATACTCATTTTTTACTTTGCAAATTCAAAGAACTTCTAACGTTACTCAGAAGTTTCTTGAGACGGTACCGTTTTGGTTTATCAAGCTCTTCAAAGGAAGCTTTTCTCATAGCCATGGTGCCGGACAATAAAAACAATTTTACATCCGGAAAATATGAATCGATTCTCGGTTTACGATGTCCTTTAGTGGTATCCAAAAAGTGATTGATCTGCTGAAGCGAGTAAAGTTTGGTCTTACCTCCAGAGATGAGCTCCGAATCCGCCGCGTAATCTCTCATTACCTCCGTATCCTCATGCTCATTGTCAGAGTCATCCATTAAATCCACAGGGTCTTGTGATAATATGTCATCTTTACTCTGTTTAAACGCTTCCTCGGTAGTAATAACGTTATCACTCTCAATTTTATCAGGCTGCGCCTGTCCTCCATCGCAAATCAAAACAGTTTCAGGCATGGGCTGCAAACACACCTGTCCCAGGCTCGTCTCCGGCTGCGTTACAGCGGGAGCATGACTCGGACCGGCTTCCTCCTCAACAGCCTCTGCCAGGCCGTCTCCAGAGGCCTCCAGCACCGGTCTCCCCTCGGGCAAAACACCAAGCGCAGAGATCGCCCCGCTCGGCTGCGGTTCTGACGCCACAGCGGTCGCAGCAACCTCCGCACCGTCCGCCCTCTCGATGTTCTCCGCACCTCCAGCCGGAGCTGGCCTGTCTCGCCTCGGACAAGTTTGTCTAACATGTCCAAACTCACCACACACAAAGCATTTCATTGACTCTGAACTTATAAAAACAGTGTAATCCTTTCCCTCAATACTCAACTTCACTGACAGATTTAATGGATCACTCTGAGAATTCAGAATCATTAAAGCCTGACGCCGAAAAGACATCACATGTCTAATCGCTGGATTTTTACATCCAAGAGGAATCATTTTAATAGGACTTACTATTTTACCATACCTCTGGAGTATTTGCTCTAGTTTTTCATTTTGTACAAACGGAGGTATGTTGGATAAAATGACTTTCTTGGCTGGGCTTGATAAAGGCAAAACAGGCACAAAAATGTCTTTGATTAACAACCCGGTTTCAATTAATTCATCCACCATTTGGCTTTCACTAAGAAAGAACACAATTGCTTTGTTCATACGGGAGGCAGATTTGATGTTTGCACCACCAATCGCCGCACTCACCGCTATCAGGCAATCCTCCACTGACACCGCGGCCTCAGGCATACACTTACAACCATGTTTGATGGTTAACCGTGAGAGATCCGCCAATTCCGACCCCATAATCCTCACTCTCTGACCGAAGTCAGGGGAAAAACTAAACCTATTAACTATAAATAAGTTTAAATAAATTTAAATAAATAATAAAAAAAATAAAAAGAAATAAAGAAATCTCACTCAAACAGAGACACTTTCACTCCCAACAACCGGCTCCTTCCGCACTCCGCACATGCGCACAGAGAGAGAGAGAGAGAGAGAGAAACTCCCCCTGGTGTTACTGGGGGAGGACCATCATGCATCAGTTGCAGCAAAATTCATTTTTCACAGCCTTAATGTATTTCAGTCACAGTACTTTTATTCTCTTATGTTCATAATGTCCTGTTAAATGCTTATTTTATATTGTATATTGTTATTATAGTTTTTATTTTATTCATTACCTGGGGGGTATTGCACAAAAGTAGAATTAAGAAAGCTAGGATAACAGAACAGTCGCGGCTTGACCTAGTTTAATCAGTGCATCCTAGCTTAATCCGTTGCACGTTTGCTGAGCCAGGATGAGAACGCGCGGATATGTCAAGCCAGGTGTATATAGTTTGGATAAATGCACGTTCACGGCACTCTTAAAGATCACGAAATTTAAAGATCAACTCTGGGAGCCCTTTCTTTTCTTAGGCTGGCAATATTGTGCAGCACTGTGCAGGCAACAGTCACGTCAAATGCTCTGTCTGGGGAGACCCTCAGGTGGTGCAGGCACTGAAATTGTGATTTCAGGAGGCCGAAGGTCATTTCAATTCGAGCCCTGGTTTTGGCATGGGCATGGTTGTAAGCTTGCTGTGCTGGGGTTTGGGGTTCTGTAAGGGGAGTCATCAGAAATGTCTCACAGACATAGCCTTTGTCCCCCAGCAACACACCAGAGAACTCACCTGCGAATACAGAACATAATTCTTACAAGTACTGTACTCTTGATGTTCAAGGTGCTTAAAAAAAAATGGGGTGGCTTACCTAGAGAGAGTCTCTGGTAAATTCTACTGGCCCGAAAGATTCTGGAGTCATGGACTGAGCCAGGCCACTTTGCCTCTAAATTTGTGATAAGGCAGTCAGCATCACAGATCATCTGTAAAAATGTATAGCCTATTAAGGTCATTTCATGCACAGAATAATTATGTAGCTGACAGTAACCATAACTCATTCTTACCTGAACATTGACACTGTGGAAGGATTTCCTGTTAACATAATCTCCCTCATGTGCCCCTGAGGGGCGTTGGATACGAATATGGGTGCAATCCACTGTACCAATTACATTAGGAAAAGCTGTAACACAAAATAATGAGTGTCATACTATGACTGTGCTAATGTAACATTTTGTAGTAATCTGTTATTATTCGTGTTACCTGCAATCTTGTAGAACTCCTCCTTGATGTGGATGAATCTTCTGTGACCAGGGAAGGTGATAAATATGTGCACAAGAGATTTCAATGCCAGACTTACATTTCTTATTGTGTGGCAAATAGTGGCTTTATTGAGGTTTTCTGCATCACCGACAGAATACAGAAACATGCCACTTGCAAAGAATCGCAGTGCTACGCAGACCATCTGTGGGACATTGAGAGCATGGCTCTGTGCTGTCCTGTGCTGTATGTTTGGACCCAGCAGCCTACACGAATATCTGATGCCATCACCTGAGAATCTGTACCTCTCAGTCAGCTATTCGTCTGAAAAGGCCAATGGGTCTGCCCTATCTCGGAAGACTCTTTCATGCCTGAATGCTCGTCTGAGTATTAAAACTTCCTCATCAACTACATCATCCAACAAAGGGCAAGCCATTGTGAATAGGAAACACACAAATCTTTAGTCTATATATACTACATATTGACCTCGTTACGGACTTAATTGAAACCACATTTGCAACTTCATGAGCCATTTCTTATTATCTCATCAACTGCAATAAAATATAATATACACTACCGTTCAAAAGTTTGGGGTCACATTGAAATGTCCTTATTTTTGAAGGAAAAGCACTGTACTTTTCAATGAAGACAACTTTAAACTAGTCTTAACTTTGAAGAAATACACTCTATACATTGCTAATGTGGTAAATGACTATTCTAGCTGCAAATGTCTGGTTTTTGGTGCAATATGTACATAGGTGTATAGAGGCCCATTTCCAGCAACTATCACTCCAGTGTTCTAATGGTACAATGTGTTTGCTCATTGGCTCAGAAGGCTAATTGATGATTAGAAAACCCTTGTGCAATCATGTTCACACATCTGAAAACAGTTTAGGTCGTTACAGAAGCTACAAAACTGACCTTCCTTTGAGCAGATTGAGTTTCTGGAGCATCACATTTGTGGGGTCAATTAAACGCTCAAAATGGCCAGAAAAAGAGAACTTTCATCTGAAACTCGACAGTCTATTCTTGTCCTTAGAAATGAAGGCTATTCCATGCGAGACATTGCTAAGAAATTGAAGATTTCCTACAACGGTGTGTACTACTCCCTTCAGAGGACAGCACAAACAGGCTCTAACCAGAGTAGAAAAAGAAGTGGGAGGCCGCGTTGCACAACTGAGCAAGAAGATAAGTACATTAGAGTCTCTAGTTTGAGAAACAGACGCCTCACAGGTCCCCAACTGGCATCTTCATTAAATAGTACCCGCAAAACACCAGCGTCAACATGTACAGTGAAGAGGCGGCTGCGGGATTCTGGGCTTCAGGGCAGAGTGGCAAAGAAAAAGCCATATCTGAGACTGGCCAATAAAAGAAAAAGATTAAGATGAGGCAAAAGAACACAGACATTGGACAGAGGAAGACTGGAAAAAAGTGTTGTGGACAGATGAATCCAAGTTTGAGGTGTTTGGATCACAAAGAAGAACGTTTGTGAGACGCAGAACAAATGAAAAGATGCTGGAAGAATGCCTGACGCCATCTGTTAAGCATGGTGGAGGTAATATAATGGTCTGGGGTTGCTTTGGTGCTGGTAAGGTGGGAGATTTGTACAGGGTAAAAGGGATTCTGAATAAGGAAGGCTATCACTCCATTTTGCAACGCCATGCCATACCCAGTGGACAGCGCTTGATTGGAGCCAATTTCATCCTACAACAGGACAATGACCCTAAACACACCTCCAAATTGTGCAAGAACTATTTAGAGCAGAAGCAGGCAGCTGGTATTCTATCGGTAATGGAGTGGCCAGCGCAGTCACCAGATCTGAACCCCATTGAGCTGTTGTGGGAGCAGCTTGACCGTATGGTACGCAAGAAGTGCCCATCCAACCAATCCAACTTGTGGGAGCTGCTTCTGGAAGCGTGGGGTGCAATTTCTCCAGATTACCTCAACAAATTAACAGCTAGAATGCCAAAGGTCTGCAATGCTGTAATTGCTGCAAATGGAGGATTCTTTGACGAAAGCAAAGTTTGATGTAAAAAAAATCTTATTTCAAATACAAATCATTATTTCTAACCTTGTCAATGTCTTGACTCTATTTTCTATTCATTTCACAACGTATGGTGGTGAATAAGTGTGACTTTTCAGGAAAACACAAAATTGTTTGGGTGACCCCAAACTTTTGAACGGTAGTGTATTGATATTTTTTCTCATTCAGCAGTACATTTCTACTCTATACTTGCATATATAGATATACATAGTCTATATTCTATTTCTCATATTGTATAGTATAGTTCTTTTGCACTGTGTTGGCATTCATTGTGGACAGCAAAGTAATAATTGCTCAGGAAAATCTGCTTTCCTCACTGGGTGTATGAAAATAAACGCTTTAAATCTCGAATAATATATATATTCATCAAACCTCTGACAGTGAAATGAACAGCAGTTTTCAATAATAACTAAAATAACAGTACGCATACTTAGATGAATGACAGTATATCTAGTATTTTAATGCAGGACCATGAAGTGACTAAAACACATTAATATCTAGTAGGATTTAGGGAGGAACTAGCCGATAAATCACTAGGATTAATCTTAGCCTGGTTGTTAGCCTGCACCGGAGCAGGCTAGCTGCAAAGTGTAAATCTCCATAGTAACTTAATGTAGATTAATTTAGCCTCCCTTCATGCAACCGAGTCAGGGCTAAATTCAGCCAGGATAACTGGAAAATCCCAGCTTAATCCCTTATCTTGCTTTTGTGCAATACCCCCCTGGCACCTTATTTTAATTCTATCTTTATTGTTATTTGTTACCATTTTATTATTATTATTATTTGTCTTGTCATTATCTGTTTTATGTATTAATGCTTTGGCAATGTAAACACAATCATGTAAACAATCATGCCAATAAAGTACTTTAAAATTGAAATTGAGAGAGAGAGAGAGGGCTCATCCGCCCTCGGGTACGCCACCATATGGTCCTCTGCGCGTTGGACAGCTTCCTCCAGCGACGCCGGCAGTGGCTCTGGACCCATTTCTTTTGGCAGACGAAGGATTAGCTGCTCCAGTACCACCTGGTTGAGCACTCCCAAGACATTGCGGTTCCCTGCCAGCAGCCATTTCTGGCATGCATCTCAGAGCGTTGGGAGAAGGCAAATGGGCAGTCGGTATTCCCTAGCTTCAAAGACCGGAATACGACCCACCCACTGCAGGATGGCCTTCTTCAGGTTGTCAAAGGCCAGGAGGTTAGCCGCTGTCAATTGTCACCCACTGGTCATGCGGCCAGCCCCAGATCAAGGGGCTCTCTCCTGGCCAAGAAAGCTCTGGATCACATGCCATGCCTCTGCTTGAGCTTGATCCTGGTCTTGGCGCAGCTCAAGCAGGGATTGTTGGTGGCTCTGTAGGCCGTCGAGGGACTAGAGGACTTCTGACAACTGGGAGGATTCCATGGTGCGTACTTCCAGATACCAGGTTTCTGCACCAGTGTAACGAGTTAAAGCTCGGAGATGGAAGGGAGGAGACAAAGAGCAGTGATTCAGTCATGTAAGGCTCTTTATTTCTCTGCCTTCAACACTCTGCATCCACTCTTCTTGGTGCTTTTCTCAGCTTCACAACAAAATACGACACTCAGTAAGACACGCCAGTCGCTTGTCACTCGTGTCGTTCTCTCTCTTCCATCTGGTGGTGGCGTGGCCGTTTATATGCTTTGGCACTGACGGCACACTGCCCAGTAATGGCTTTCCAGCCGGGCACCTTCCAGTGGTCCAAACAGGGCACTAAGTATTTGGGCATTTTATTCCAAGCACATTTGTCTGATTTAGTTAGTTAATTTTTTTTAATTTTTAATTTTTTTTTTAAACTTTATTTATAAACTTTTTCAAGGCTTTACAGAAAGCTTCATACAATTAAAGTTAGAACTTTCCCCCCATTATAATTATTTTCCGCCAAGATAGATAACCATACATTACATACAAGATAAGACAGCAATAGTAATAAATCACAATTTAAAAAAAAATTAAATAAATAAATTAAAAAAAATATATATTTGATAAATAAAATAATATATACATACATTGCCAATAATTAACATTTTCTGACATATTTGTGGTCAATACATAATTATAAAACTAAACCCCAATTGGTGATCGTATTTAACAATGATCAATAAGTGGGAGAGTCTTCATCTTCTCAAAATATGTAATCATGGGTTGCCAAGTCTTATAAAAGTTTTCAACAGATCCTTTCATTAAATATTAAATTTTCTCTAATTTTAAGTATGATACTAGATCACATAACCACATTGAGGCTTTAGGTGGGTTTGTTGATTTCCATTCCAATAATATTCTCCTCGCTAATAAGGTGGCAAAAGCAATAACATTTTTTACTTTGTTTGTCAATGATACCCCATGTTCTGGTACTCCAAAAATAGCAACTTCGACACTGGGTTTTATATCTATATATATAAGTTAAATGCCTCATTTAATGTTTTAAATATGTAAGTCCAATAGTCACTCAGCTTTTGACAACCCCAAAACATATGAAAAAAGTTTATCTTGTCACCTTTGCATCGATCACACAAGTCGTCAACGTTTGGGTAAATTTTTGAAAGTTTATATTTTGTGTTTTAGGCCCGGTGGAGGACTTTAAGTTGTATGAGGCTGAGGGGTGCACAAGAGGTTGATCCATTTACACTATTAAGAGCATCATCCCAAATTTCGTCAGTGTAAAGAGATCATATTCATGGGCAAGGAAGAAGCGAGAAACCGGTTTGACAAATAAACTAAAGGTTTAATGGAAAACTCAAAAGACAAACACATAAGATAACGGACGTCCGTAATTGAGCTCTCTCTCTCGATCGCCGTCTGCGAGTGGCCTTTATCCCTCTTGACGGCTTAATTAGCCTAATACGGGACCGGGCGTGTGTAATCACGCGCCGGTCCCGCCCTCCACCGTGCCACAGTCAGGTATTTCACTTCCTATGTCTTTTACCCACTCACCTTTTATTCTGTCAATTAAAACATCATTTGAGGACATAACCATCTTCTATATTGCTGCAATTTGACCTTTAAGAAAAGTAGGAGACAGTAAAATTTTATCCAATAGTGACGTAGGTGGCAAGTCAGGAAAAGTTGAGCTCTGAGATTGAAAAAAATGTCGGACTTGAAAGTAACGATATAGGTTGGACTGTGACAATTGGAATTTCTCTGAGAGGTCATTAAAACTGGCAAACGGGTTTATAAAAAAATCACTACACCTGGCCAAGCCTACCCTCTGCCATTGTGCATACGTGATATCTATTTTACCAGCAGGAAACAAATGGTTATTACAGAGTGGGCTTAGCTTAGAAGAATTGCTGAGTTTATGCTTTTGTCTAAACTGTGACCATATTTTAAACGTAAAACATACTACTGGACTTGAAGAGTATTTAGAGGGAGATAGTGGTAGCTTCATTGTTATTAGAGCAGAAAGCGATGTAGAAATACAAGTATTTGCCTCCACCTTACACCAATCAACCTCAGGGGAATTATACCAACAAATAATTTTTTTGAAGATTTGCGGCCCAGTAGTAACCCATAAGATTAGGAAGAGATAAGCCTCCTTGGTGCCTTTGCCTTTCGAGGAGCTCCTTACGAATTCTAGGGTTCCTTCCACCCCACAAAAATGATAGTATGGGTTTATTTATGGAACGGAAAAATGTTTTTGGGAGAAAAATTGGAAGTGACTAAAATAAGTACAAGAATCTAGGTAAGATATTCATTTTTATACAATTTACTCTGCTTGCTAGAGACAAATGTAATGCATCCCATCTCTGAAGATCAGACTTCATATTACTTATGAGTGGTAAAACATTTTTTGCATATAGACCTGAAAAAGTACTAGTAATATGGATTCCCAAATATTTAAAACCAGATTGAGAGATGCGAAATGGGAGGGATGCAGCATTAATTTGTAAAGCAAGAGGGTGAATCGGGAAACATTCACTTTTAGAAAGGTTAAGTTTGTATCCTGAAAAACTGCCAAAAACAGATAGTTTCTGCATTATTTTTGGGACATTTTCAACTGGATTTGAAATGTATAACAAAAGGTCATCCGCATATAAAGAAACCCTGTGTTCTATCCCCATTCGATCAATACCCTGTATAGACTGCAAGGATTTAAGCATGATGGAAAGTGGCTCTATTGCTAATGCAAAAAGGAGAGGGCTTAAAGGGCAACCCTGTCTTGTGCCCCTTAATATTGGAAAATATTTTGAGCGTATTTTGTTTGTTATAACGGATACTTTAGGGTTCGAGTACAGCAATTGGACCCAGGATATAAATTTTGGGCCAAAACCAAATTTTCCCAATACTGCAAATAGGTAGCTCCACTCTATCAAATGCCTTCTCTGCATCCAGGGATACCACCACCTCTGGGACCTCCCTGGATGCAGGAGAATATAAAATACCAAGAAGCCTCCTTAAATTGGTAAATGAGTGGCGACCCCTAATAAAGCCCGTCTGATCTGGGGATATTATTTCTGGTATAACAGTATCCATTCTAGAGGCCAACAATTTGGCAAGAATTTTAACATCAACATTTAGCAAAGAGATTGGCCTGTAGGAATTGCACTCTAGTGGATCTTTTCCAGGCTTCAAAATGAGTGTAAGAAATGCTTCTGTGAGAGATTGTGGCAGTTCTGTATTGTTTAAAGAGTTTCAAACATTTTCAGGAGAAGCTATATATGTATATCAAAGCTAATTTGGGAGCAAAAGCTTTGTAAAATTCGATAGGATAACCGTCGGGGCCAGGGGTTTTGCCATTTTGCATTGCATTAATAGAATCTAAAATCTCTTGTAGCTCAATTGACTGTTCTAATCTTTCTTTATGATCTGGATTAATAGTCTGGATATTCAGGTCATTCAAAAAGGTTGACATATCTGATATATCCCCGCGAAATTCTGAAGTATATAAATTCGAATAAAATGTTTTAAAAGTTTCATTAATTTCTTTAGGATCCACTGTCAATTGTTGTGATGCGTTCCAAATCTTTGGAATTAACCTGGAAGCTGATTGACACCTTATCTGATGTGATAGTAAACGGCCCGCTTTTTCCCCATGTTCATAAAAATTCCCTTTAGACCAGAGCAAATGTTGAGTTTTTTCAATTGATATTTGATCATATTGTGCTTTAATTTCCACTCTTTTTTAAGCAGTTCTTCAGAAGGGAATAGAGAGTGTTGTTGATCTAATTTTTCTATCGAATCAATTAATTGTTGTAGTTTTGCATTTTTCTTTTTATTAATGGATACAGAATAAGATATAATTTCACCTCTGATGACAACTTTAAATGTCTCCCATAAAATCAGTGGTGATACCATTTCTGAATCATTTGTGAGCAAGAAGTTATCTATTGCCACTGATATATGTCTGTGGAAATTTTTATCTGCCAACAGAGTAGAGTTTAATCGCCAAATAGGGCGCTGGGTACAATGTTGAATAAAACGTAGATCAAGGAGCAATGGTGCATGATCTGATATTATAATTGCTGAATATTGAGTATTTTCCACTGAAGGAAGTAGTGTCTTATCTATAAAAAAGAATCTATTCTTGAGTATGAAGAATGGACAGGGGAAAAGTAAGAGAATTCTTTCTTTTGCGGGAATAAAAATTTCCACGGATCCAGACAGCCCGTTTGTGTCATGAGAGTAGAGAGAGCTTGAGACATTCTAGATTGGAGCGTGGTTTTCGGATTCGAACGATCTAGAATTGGGTTAATAACACAATTCAGATCCCCACCAAAAATTAATTGATGTGAATTTAAGTTGGGTAAAGATGAAAATTTTTTATAAATGAAATTAACATCGTCCCACTTGGGGGCGTAAACACATACCAGGGCAACAGGGGTGTGAAACAAATGACCTGTCACAATAACAAAACGTCCTTGGGGGTCTGAAACACATTTGGAAGTTTAAAACTGTACTTTCTTATGAATTAGAATCGCTGTCCCTCTTGCTTTACTATTGAAGTGGGAAAGACTTGACCAATCCAGGGTTTTTTGAGTCTCATATGATCTGCAACCTGTAAATGCGTTTCTTGCAGAAATGCTATTTCAGTATTAAATTTTTTAAGATGAGCAAAGATACGAGCTCTTTTATTTGGCCCATTCATACCTTTAACGTTCCAGCTAGTGAACCGAATAGACCCTCCTGTACTATTTGAATCACACATTAATCAATCGTTGGGTTATAAAAAAAATAATGAATAAGACGACCATGTCTCCAATGCATGACAAGCAAGTAAAGAGAAAGGCAAAAAAAACACAAAACCCTTTGGCGGTTACCCTCCCCACCCTGAAGAAACTGAACTTTTCCTATATTTGCCTCGAGAACAGAGACAAATTGCAGGCCCCCATTATCAAACCCCCAGTAATCCCTCAACTGACTTAAAACCATTCCAACCTCTAGGGAGCGACCCAAACTTTTAACCTTATAAAACATCCTCAGTACTTTAAAACGCTTTTGTGAGTAAAGTCTTAAATAAGTGGCGTTAGTGTCAGTCTGTCACAGAACCATCAGCTTGTTTGAGTTAAGTTTAGAGCAACAAACTATTTGCCAAAAATATAATAACAAGAAATCAGATAGATAAAAGAACTGGTTGAAAGTGTTTAGGCTATACCTTCAAATGTTCCGTCTCAAGAAAAAAAAAAAAAAAAAAAAACCTCAAAAGGGTGATCGAGTGTAAAAAAAAAATTTAAAAAATAATCCAGGAAATCCTAAACATTGATACGTTGATCGTAGAACTGTTTCGCCGCCTCCGGTGTGTTGAATATGAAAGTTTCTTCCTTAAAAGTCACTCTCAGACGGGCCGGGTAGAGCAATTGAAATCGAATGTTCTTCTGGTAGAGTGATTGCTTGATGCCATTGTAAGATGCGCGTTTCCTTGACAGTATAGCACTGAGATCTGGGTAGATTCTGACTGGAGTCCCCTTGTATTTCGCTTCATGCCGCCTTGCCCATCGCTGTAATTGTTCCTTTTCTTGGAACCTGTGAAAGCACACCACAAATGGACGTGGTTTACGGCTGTCAGCTAGCTTTTGACCGGGTGATCGATGTGCTCTCTCAAGTGCTGGTGGTTTGTCGAAGACCTCCGTACCCGTCATCTCTAGCAACATCTCGCCAATGAAAGTAACGGGATCGTGACCGTTTTCGCTCCCTTCCGGAACGTTAACAATCCTCAGGTTAGCCTTTCGCGATCTATTCTCCAAATCTTCAATGCGTTCAAGGAGAGATGTGTTCTGCGTTTGTAAAGTTTTTATAGTATTTTTGGCCAATGTCAGCTTTTCAAAATTCTCCTCAACCAGGGATTCTGTCGCAGCCAAACGGCTTTGAAAGCCATCCACAGTCTCTCTCAGTGCATTTACAGAGCTTTGTAAAGGACCTATAGATTCCTGAATCAAGTCGGAAATGTCTTCCCTGATACTAATGCACTGTTTAGTTAATTCAGAGATCAACTGGTCCATGGCGACAGATTCAAAAGTTTCTGTCATGGCTTGTTTATCAAGATTGGAGGTGGCGGTGTTGTGGCAAAAACAATAATTAAACAATAATTAGCATCACAGCATAAGAGACATCAAGATTCAAATTGTATTTTAAAAGATATTTTATTCTTTTAAAAGAGGCTTGTTCACAAAAAAGTACCACGACAGCTACCTCGTGATAGGAACAAGACCTAAATCACACTAAAACAGACAGCCTTTTTATGCCCCTGACTTCAAAGTCTCTTCTTCTGTAATTTTCCACTCACCCCCGTAAACCAGATCTGCCCCCCCATCCTTCACACCTGTGAGGTCAAAAGCTTGATAACCCCCTGGGTTTTACTGTTTTCCCACCCGTGAGGTCAAAAGGTCTTTATTTATGGCTAAATAACCCCTCTGTCTTTCCTGAATGCAAATTACCTAAAGAGTTAAAAGGCTCTTTCTGACCATTTGTTTTACTGTGTGTCTTTGTTCCTGCCACATACATTCCTTGAGAGAAACATATGATTGAATCGAAAGATAACCCACACAATGTCTAAAAGTAAATAAGAAAAAAAAGTAAAATATAAATTTTTCCACAACAGCGGCAATGGCCGCCAGCTTACCGGCAATGCTAGCAGTAGCTCTCGTGGTCTGTGGGATTGAGGGGTTTGGCTGCTTCTGTTTAGAATGACTCATAATTAACCCAGCGATGTTTTAAACGCGTATATCAATGATAACTGACGCTATGTGGCATGTAACAAGTTTAGTTTGACAATGTAGGTCGGGAGCTCTTCTTCCTTCGACCTCACACCTTCATGGCTATACCAGAAGTCTAGTTAGTTAAATTTGATCCCTTAATAAAAAGTTTTTTGAGCGATGTGGGCAGGTGGGCTTCATTACATTTATCTGTGATTGGGATGGTTAATGTTATTAAAATGAATTGTATTCCGAAATTTAACTACCTGCTACAATCCCTCCCTGTAGATATCCCCCTCTCTTATTTCAAACAATTTGATAGCATAGCGAAGTCCTTCATTTGGGATGGTAAGTATCCCAGACTACATTTCAATAAAATACATAGGCCGATTGACAAAGGTGAGCTAGGCCTACCCAATATTTTGTTTTATTATTATGCGTTTGGTCTCAGACATTTGGGTCATTGGTCGCTTCCACCTGAGAGAGCACCTGATCAGTGCCCTGAACTAGGGAGCTGATTGAGACACCCATAAATTAGTATTTTATAAATGTATTTCCTCATTTATGCATAGTTTTTTTATTATTATTTCCACATTTATTTATTTTATACATTTACCTCCACATTTATTTATTCTCACTTTTATTTCTACATGTATTAATACCCACATTTATTTATTCTCACATTTATTTATTTATACATTTCTTTGTCGGTTTGGTAATTAGGTGACATGTTTTCTACTTCAGGCATAGCATTTACATTTACATTTGTGTGGCATGTTCAGAGAGGAAAGGTCTTATCTTCCTGATATTGTAGAGTGTAAATCTACATGATCTTGCAGTCTTTGAGATTGTCATCAATGGTTACCCCTAGATTTCTTACCGTTTTGGAAGGTGACACTGTAATTGGACCCAGCTGCACAGTGATGTTGTGTTCAACATCAGGGTTGGCTGGAAAGACAAGGAGTTCAGTCTTGGCTGGGTTGAGTTGCAGGTGGTGTTCCTTCATCCAGGCTGAGATGTCAGCCAGACAGGCAGTGATTCGAGCGGTCACTGTGGTGTTGTTGGGCTGGAAAGACAAGTAAAGTTGCGTGTCATCAGCGTAGCAGTGGTAAGAGAAACCATGTGACTGGATGATGTGTCCTAATGACGTTGTGTATATGGAGAAGAGAAGTGGCCCAAGCACTGATCCCTGAGGTACCCCAGTAAGTAACTGATGTGGCTTGGATACCTCACCTCTCCAGGCTACCTTGAAATACTTACCTGAGAGATAGGAGTTGAACCAGTCAAGCACAGTTCCGGTGATGCCCAGTTTAGAGAGTGTGGAGAGAAGTATCTGATGGTTGACGGTGTCAAAGGCTGCAGAAAGGTCCAGCAGAATCAGAACTGATGATCTGGATTCAGCTTTCGCCTGTCTCAGCGACTCCATGACAGACAGCAGGGCAGTCTCAGTGGAGTGTCCACTTTTGAAGCCTGACTGATTGTCATCCAACAGCTTGTTCTGTGAGAGATAGGCAGAGATCTGATTGAAAACTGCCCTTTCAAGTGTTTTTGCCATGAATGGGATGAGAGAGACTGGTCTGTAGTGTTCTATCTGTGTGGGGTTAAGTGCAGGTTTTTTCAGCAGAGGGGTTACTCTAGCCTGCTTAAATGTAGTGGGAAAAGTGCCTTCAAGAAGAGATGCGTTAATTATGTGTGTAAGTGCAGGTAGGATGGACGGAGAGATGGCCTGGAGAAGGTGTGATGGAATGGGGTCAAGAGAACAGGTGGTGGGGTGGTTGGAAAGGAGGAGTTTAGAGACCTCAGTGTCAGTTAAAGGAGAGAACATAGAGAGAGAAGAGTTGCATACAGGAGTTGGGTGTTTGACAGGGTGTGGTGCTGTGAATGTATTGCTGATGGCTGTAACCTTATTAGTAAAAAATGTGGTGAAGATATCTGCTGTAAGTGATGTGTCAGGTGGTGGAAGGGGAGGGCAGAGAAGTGAGTTAAATGTTCTAAACATGCTACGAGTGTCTGTGGTGCTGTTGATCTTGGTCTGGTAATATGAAGTTTTTGCAGCTTTATCATTATCTGAAAAAGTTGCAAGCAGAAGTTGATATTTACCTAGATCGGCTGGATCTTTAGATTTCCGCCATCTCCTCTCGGCTGCCCTGAGATCAGTCCGATGTTCACGAATGACGTCAGACAGCCAGGGGCTGGGTGGTGTAGTACGTGCTGGTCTAGAGACTTCAGGCATAGCAATCAAGCTCAGAGGCTTGGAGGTCACAGTGACATCTTATGGTTGGGTCAAACAGAATGACTGATCTCTATTGATGTGATGACAAATCTTATATCATGGTTTAAGTAATTTCATATCATGGTAACTGTATGTACTGGATGACCATACCCGTTTATGTACTCTTTAAGAAATCCCAGCCATCTATGATTCGGCTGAAAATCTGACTTTCAAGAAAATCTCGAGTCAATCTGAACAGAAACCGCAACTTGATCAGATCCTTTAAAAAGGACAAAAAGCAGCATGTGCACATCAATCATATTTAATTTAAATGTGCTGGATGTTGGTGATAAGAGCTTGTGTTTATTCAAGGGAGTGAGTGATTTTGACACAGCAGATGTAATCACATTTATTTAGGCAGAGTTCAATTTGTGGTAAACTCTTTTATGGAGAAATAACACATTTATGGAAAAATAAAAGCAATTTTATTGTTAGTTTAACTATAACATAGACTCCGTTTACACCTGGTATTAATATGCATTTTGGGTGATCTGATCACATGGTCAGCGCTAAATACAGGATTAAAAGTGGTCTAAAATATTTTGTGATCAGATCACAAAAAACCCATTCAAAGGTAGTAAAAAAACACATATGACCCCGTCGCATTTGAGGTGTAAATGCTAATCTTTCCTGATGCATCCCAGACAGCAGTAAAGCACTAACCTTCACCTGTCAATTAACCAAGCTAAAACAAGAGTTTAAACTTTGCTGGTTATGTGCTGCTTTAAAAGGAAATAACCATCAGATCTGAAAATTTTAATCAATGGATACACGAACAAGCCCAAGAACTTCACATATCTTCAGTGTGTCTGATATAAACACATATAAGTAGCACGAACATTGGAAGCTGCTTTAATATAGATTATGTCGAGATTTTGCTTAACACAGAGATGTTGACATGCTGTCTTATCGCATTTTATGTATCCTTGACCGCCTCAAAGCATTAGGTTCCATGTGCAGCTCATTGTTCATGTTTTCACCATAATAATTACTAGAAAGGTTTCCAAACCTCTCTTCTTATAGACAAATTGATGGTGTGGATGAGAAACAGATCACATTCACTTTCTTCTTGAGTTTTTGGTGATTCACATTTTTCTCTGCATATCGCCCACTGCTGGGCAGGGAGAAGAATTTCTAGCCAAAAAAGTCCTTCAGTTTTCAACTGTTTCTCATCCACACCTATCATTTCACTTCTGAAGATATGAATTTAACTAGAGTCATATGGATTACTTTTATGCTGCCTTTATGGGCTTTTTGGAGCATCAAAATTTTGGCACCCATTCTCTTCTGACCTACAGAGCTAAAACATATCTGGGATGCATGAGGGTGAGTAAATGAATAATTTTTGGGTGAACTATCCCTCAAAGTGATAACTCGGACATAATTTAATATTCTGTCATCATTTCCCTTCCCTCATGTTGTTCCAAACCTGTGTGACCTTCTGTATTCTGTGGAACACAAAAGATGTTAGACAGAATGTTTGGGACTGACAGTCTCGGTCACAATTCATTTTCAAAATATGAAAAAAAAAAAAATCACTGAAAGTAAATCTTAAAGAAAGTAAAGAAGAAGAGTTCTAAGGGTTTATTCCCCAACATGGGGAATGATGACAGAATTCCCATTAATAATAAAAATAATAATTCTGTAAGACATGTTAAATATGCATTATGTAATGAAATATAGGGGATTTAATATCCATTGTGTCATTTGTGAAAGTCACAAGTTACTCACTACTAATCAATACTCTTTTAATTGGGTACTTTCTTACTTTTACTCGAGTAATTATTTGTTATTTTACTACTTGAGTAATTGTACTTTCACTTGAGTACAGCTTTTGACTATTCTACCCACCTCTGACCTCAGGTCAGGAACCACTGTATCAGTCCACTCCACACATCCCACCGATGAAATATACTGAATGTTAAAGTAACATTTACATATTAAATGTTAAATCAAATATATATTAAGCATATATTACATTTAGAGATGCAGACATAATATCATATATAGTGAAAACTTGCTGTTTACATGCATGCTATATATAAATGTTCGAGGGGGAATGTGCAGAGTGATGGAAAAAGCGAAGCTGATTTGCGTCGTCTCCTCCTATACGTTAGGTGGCAGAATGCGCCTGAAGTGCTGGCTGCACGATGTGGCATATATTAAAGAAGAACTGTCTCAGTTAAAAAATTCTGAAAGCTAGTTTCATAGCTAGCTTCCCCTTTCTATGCAGTCCAGGAATTAACTATTTTTTTTTCGTTTAAGATGTTGGCCAAACACACGGTGAACTTGCGTTGGTAGCCAGCTAGCTGCTGTCCTATATAATTTTATTCATAATACCAAAAGCTTTTAAACTAGCTGACCTATCATGTATCATGTATGACCAGTATCATGGACGTCATGCTGAGTAGTATGACTGTTTCTGAAATTTAACTGGCGTTATCATCCAGTTGGGACAAAAAACGGCGCTGACAATTAGTGGTTTAAAAGTGCATCTGCCAACATGAAAATTGTATGTGAGCCGGTATCTTAACGAGACTTTATTCCAACACCACCTCGAAGGCTTGGGTAAAACCGCACCTGCGTGAGCTTGTTGGTGCAGAGCACTGTGAAGGTGTCACCGTAAACATGTCCGAGGACAACAACGTGGACAGGTTCATTAAGGTAACGTCAACTTACAGTATATGACCAAACAATATGATCAAATCCAGCAGGTCAGTGATGAACAAGAAATGATGAATTTTCTTCTCAACAACAACTGCTAATAATAACTACAACATTATGTGCATTAATTTATTTATTTCTGTTAGCCTGCTACTTTAAAATATTAAAACTGTGTTGTCTATTTTACGCATTGTTTTCAGAAAACCACTGCTTATCCTAAATAGCATTAAGCAAGAATAGTATTGCTATACCGTGTGGTGCAGCCATTGTTGTGTCATTTGGAGTTTATAATAATAATCTGTCAAATTTACCAAGGTTGTTTACTCCGATAAAGGGTTTAATTTCCAATTATAGGCCTATTTACTTATGTACTGTGAAATATAGAATTGTCAAAGATTTATATGGTTTAAGATAAATTACTGTTATAGCATACATTTTAATAATGACCACTTTTGTGGTATTGTACTTCTAGAAAAATTATTGAAGTATGAAGTTTGCAAGGCTGGAAAAATCTTGGCACATTCAATGCTTTTAGAAAAAATGTATTTATTTATTTATTTTGTTCTGTGTTTTTCCTAAATAAGGTGCCCAAAAACAAAAACAAAAAAAAACCCAGTATAATAAACTACAAATCATCTTGTAAGTTAATGCTGACAATGTTAATATTAGAAAACTTTTTTGTTTGACTATAATACACCCATTAGAGTGATGTGCGCTTATATACTCAAACTATTAATGTTGTCATATTAATGCTTAATTAAATTATTTTAATTTTAAAATTTAATAAACTAATTAAAATTGAGTGGTTAATGGTGCTTTTTAGCACAACAATGTCAGAAGAAGACTGGTAGCAGGAATTTTCTGACTGTTGGACTGTGGAACATATCCGTGTGGCATGATAGTAGAAAGTCCACTTTTAATGATTCACAACACAACTCTGACATAATGTTTCTTAAAAGGCATCTTTTATAATACACCTTTGAGTTAATAGAAAAAGTTCACCTGATATTAACACTATCACTAATCTAAAGTGATGTTTTGGGACTGGTGAAATGTAGGTGTATGTAAAGGTTTAATTTCACTTTTAATGAACTATAGAGTAGTCTGTATTGTAACAAGATTAAAAATAAAAAAAAAATCTTTTTTAATGCAATTAAAAAAAAGTGCTAAATTACTAATGTCAACGGATTAGGATTTTAAAAGTGCTATTTCAAAACATTTTCTCATACCATATTTAAAATATTTAAACTGTTTTGTACTGTACAATTTTATTTGTGTTTTTACCAAGTAAACTGGTTCTTACTCCTAACAAAGTTTTTAGTTGTACAGTAAAGTGAGTTTGCACTGTTATTTATTTAGTTTTCATAAATAAGTTGTATTTTCAGTTTTAAATGATAAAATTGTACATGATGTTTAAATGATGTCAGTGGGTTGGATCAAACAAAGTGTTCCCAATTTTTTTGTATCTTCATCTTATAGGAGACTTCAATCTTGGAAGAGTATAACATCAACTGGACACAGAAGCTCGGAGCTGGTATAAGTGGTCCTGTGAGGTATGGTTTGTGACAATGCGATGGGGCTATTGCAGTTCTAACTTCATGAGATATTTAGTTAAAAACTCTAAACCCTTGAGAGGAACCAGACTAATATGCCCATTCTCCTCTGGCTTTATAATCAATGAACAAATGGCAATATCATTTGTCTATATAATATATGTACAAGTCAAAAACCTTCTTTGGTAGGGGCTGATGTATACTGTCATCCACATGCTTTTTTTTTTTTTTTGCATAACTGCAATTAATGTAGGATAATAAACATAGCCTACGTAAAGTGATAGTGAGTAAATGATGAGATAATTTTTGGGTGAACTGTCATGCCATCCCAGATGTGTATGACTTTCTATCTTCAGCAGAACACATTTGAAGAAAAATATAACAAAATATCTCTGCTCAGTAGGTCTTTAAAATGCAAGTAGATCAATGATCAGACCTTTTAAAGCTCCAAGAAGCACAAACAGTTAGCATAAATGTCATCCATACCACTCCAGTGTTAAAATTAATGTCTTCTAAAGTGATAAAAAAAAAAATGCTTTTGTTGCAAAAAAGATCAATATTTAAGTACTTTTAACTATAAATCATTGCTTTCAGTCTTGTAGGTCTAATCACTGCTTCAGGCCTAATAGATACTACCCATTTGATTATTTAGTATGAAACCAAACCATTTTTGTCATAATTCCACATTTACTATTATTATAGTTTTGAAAATTACACTAGTGTTTATTTTTATTTCATTTTGTGTTTAAATTGTGCATAAATAGTTTTTATTTTATTTGTATTTTTTGAAAAAAAATGTTTTTTGGTTTTATTAAGTTTTAGTATAGTTTAAGTTTTAATCCATTATAACGCCACAAAATATTATCTGTAATAAGGTATTATCTGTTACAATAAGGTTTTATATGTTAAAGGAATATTTCAGGCTCAATACAAGTTAAGCTCAATCGACAGCATTTGTGGCATGATGTTGATTACAGTACCACAAAAATTGTCCCTCCTTTTCTTTAAAAAAAGCAAAAATGGAGGTTACAGTGAGGCACTTACAAAGGAAGTGAGGGCCAATTTTTGGAGGGTTTAAAAGCAGAAATGTGAAGATTATTCTTTTATAAAAGCACTTACATTATAGGGGCATTCAGTAGTTCTCTAGCTAGCATTAGCATTGCTGTTCTCTGCATTAATTTATATTGAGCCTGGAACATTCCGTTAACATTAGTTAAATTGTTTAAATCGGTTTAAATTAGTTATTGTTGCGCATAAAACACTGTTCAAAACAATGCAAAGAAGGCAAAAAAAAAAAGAAGAAAAAAAAGAAAAAGACTATCAGTTGGCATATCATATCCCACACAAAAGAGGAGGTAAAGAGCAGGGGCGGGCAAAGGTTTTTGGTACAGGGGCACATCAGGCTTTACGTAATACATGGGGGGGCCATGTATTCCTTTTGAGGTTCCATGTTGGTTTAGTTCTTCAATCTTTTAAGCCCAGAAATAGTTCAACTAAGGTTGATACTTTTCTCTCAGGTGTTAGACTTTATAAAGGCTGAGCATAATTCTAAATTATTTTATCATCTCTACTTCCTTGGTAACTTCTTATTGAAATGAACACTTTAAAATTAAAGAGTCCCGATTATGCTTTATGGGATTTTACCTTTCCTTTAGTGTGTTAATATGGCTCTTTGTGCATGTTAAAGGTCTGCAAAGTTTCAAAGCACAAAGTCCACGCAAAAGTGAGTTATTCTCTCCCACAGAAAACGCTACTCAAGAAATACAAGAAACGGCTGGATTTTAGTCCAACTGTTTCTTCCGTAAAGTATCTACGTCATTATGTAACACATTTGCATAATGCCCGCTTAAGGGCTGCTTTGGCCTGCCCTCAAACAAACTTGGTTATAGCAGAGGCCAGGATGAGTTGGGTTATTGTTGTCATGTCGAGAAGACACTGCTTCACTGCGAAAGCAAAACCTCTTTGTTTGGACTTCCAAAGTAAGACGAATTGAAGTATCTGTGGTTAAAATGCATTTTTAACACTATTCCTCAGCAGTACAACCACAACCAATGCTGGATTTTCTAGACAATTACTCCTGAAAGATGGTGCGGTTCCTACTTTGTTAGGACAATCTGGTGCTTCGAATCACTACCTGTATGTAGGCTTGATTATTTGTGGATTTATCTGCTACTGAGAGTTCAAATGTGGAGTTTTGTGTTGAAGCTATGGTGTATACCCAGTGCACTGCTGTAGGACTCTGTTAGCTAATGTTATTGTGTTGAAATTGTTTTCACTTTTACTTACCACTGTGTATGGTGGTTCAGGTCGATCAGCTTGTTCTTCCAAATTTTCGTCTTTCATTAATTATCGGTACTTGGGCTGGTACGGTAAAAACTGACACCACTGTTACCATAGTTACAATGGTGTTCC